>CM065592.1:77989285-79342743 GCA_033119425.1 Bufotes viridis
ATTGCAGGAAAATTGCCTTGAAATATTCTGCCCTCCACTCTTTATCTCTCGAGAGCAGAGAGTGATTGTGGAAAGCAATTTTGTTTTATGCCCCTAAAGATTAAAGGTTGACACAGCCACCAAAGTGATTATGCATTTTTCATCTGCTATTCAAAATCTCGGAAACAGATCTTCTCTGGACAGTTTTGCAACTGAAAGAACACTAAGTAGAACATCAAAGCTTCCGCTGTCTCTGAAACAAAAGTGATTTGTACTTACACACAAAATTCCCTGGATATGGCTCTATAAAAAGATTTGATTCAAGTTAATTTGCAGTTTATAAATATGTTGAATGTTTATGTACGGAAGATGAAATGGATTGGAACAGCACAAGACTGCACGTTGTGTACACTTCAGTTGAGTTATGCTGGGTCATTTCCAACCCAATAGCAATAAAAATCCCATTTCTTCTGCCGCCTTATTGTCTGTTCCGTTTATGAAATGTTTACGAGTTAAAAGTTAAAAAGCCCAATCAATTATTTCCGATGTCGCTCAAACTGATTAGCAATCTCTGACTATGAATATGGATAGACGGCCAGGATTTGGATGTGTCTCTGACTTGTATATTACAGAAAGGAAAAAAAAAAGAAAAAAACTTGAAGCAGTTATAGGGATTAAGTAAAATGACTGGAAAGTTTGCAGAAAGTGTAGAGGAATAATTATATCGTGGCAGCCGACACGTTTACATTTCTTATCTAAAATTAAATGAAAGAGCAGGATATCTGCAGACTGTTTTCTAGCTCAATATCTCAAATTGCCAACAGTTTGGTTTAATTAAAATAAGGTATTAAAAAGTTGCAGTGGATAATGCGTGATTATGCTAAAAACAGTAGTTCCTAACACCAGACCAAACATAGACTATAAGGCTGGTGTTTAAAGACCGCACTGTGTGTTTAATTAAAATAGCCCTGATTATAAAGCTAGAACTGCAACGCTCCAAAGGCATCTTTAGTTCAAGAATAGCAGTAGAAAAATAGCTTGTTTACTTCAGTACTGGAGAGGAGTGTACTTGACCTGACTTAGCTCCTAAAGCCATACAGAAGACACTGAGAATGTATGGATAGCACCACGGCATACGCTAGAGTGATAGCTTGACATTTGTTGCCCAGCAGTTTTAGTCATACTGAGATCCACTCTTAAAAAGTTTAACTATACCCTTCCACCATACACTAGGGGGCACATTTATTAAGAGCAGCGTTTTCTAGGCCGGTCTTAATAAGACTTATTCCTGGCTGTGGATCAGTCGGAGTTATGAACAAGCACTGGCCTTCAGTGGATCCACCGCGGCTTCTCCGTGTAAGACAGCTTCCTAGCTGTGCAGTTCATGGCCAAAGTGCTACAAGGAGTCCAATCATGTGCAGGCTCCCTCTGCACTCTAGATGCAGATGCTGATTGACAGGTTTCTCCCTATCAACATTAGTAAGAAAAAACCTGTTAATCAAGAGCTACAGTGTTTGCGGAAGCCCACATATTTCTGGACTACTTGCTGGCCACGTTCTTCCCAGTTTAACATGTAAGCACTCAAAAACTATTTTAAATTAATGGGGTTTTGCAGACTGTACATATTGATGACCTACTTCCTCTTCATTAAACTGCTCATTGTCTCTGAAGTCTTTGCGGTGCAGTGTAATGACAAGTACTCGCTCAATTTACTTGAATGAAGTGAATACTTGGAATCACACTGCACTACCGCTGCAAGTAAGATTACAGGCAGTGTAATAAAGAGGAATCAGTGCTCGCATATAGCGCTGCCTCCTCTTTAAACGGCTGCCAGACCCCCGCCGATCAGATATTGATGACCTATCCTGAGGATACGTCATCAATTTAAACTTCCTGCACAACCCACTCAACTATTAAGTGTCAACCCACTGAATCAGAGTCTATAACTACACTGCGTTTTCCTGTGATATGGCTGCCTAAAGAACCTGACAAGTTGCTTTTTAAATTATCTCCACCTTTAAACTCTATTTTATATTAACTGTACATGCAGCATTCCATTCTGCCTTTTAAAAAATGTATTCTCTTTGTTTTGTTGAGCAAACTTTCGTAGGCATGCGTTATACTCTTAACCAGATGTCTATGATCACTAATGGTTCCTGAGTACATTGCAAGCCAATTGATATTTTCAACTTTATCTGCCTTCTCAGAATGTGGATAAAGCTGGAATATGTAGTGGAGCTTGGAAGCCATCAGCTCTGTTTCCTGACGTGTTGTCATTCTTCTTCTCTCACCCTAGCTCAGGAAGGGAATAACAGATACTGTATTCTTATTGAATTCAATCTCTACATTTTATGTAGCATGAAAGGTGACAGCACATACAGTTGTGTTCAGAATTATTCAACCCCCAATGCTGTAAAGGGTTTTAGGGAATTTAGTGTACATTTGTAATTGTGTTCAGAATGAAATCTTACAAGGACTTTTTAAAGAACCAAATGCAACTAAAATGACATCAACTGTTTTTGTAATACAGTATTAAATGTTTTTTTTGTGATTTCTTCATTGACACAATTATTCAACCCCTTAAAGACTACCACTCTTAAGAACAGAGGTTCATTCAAGTGTTTTCGATCAGGTATTGAAAACACCTGTGGATGTCAAGGAGCAGCAATCAAGCATAATAAGCACCAATTAGGTGGATTTAAAATGACTGTGATACTCAGCTCCTTCTAGAAATTTCTGGTGTGTTTACAAACATGGTGAAGTCAAGAGAATGGTCAAGGAAGACAAGAGAAGAGGTGATTTCTCTTCACAGGAAGGGCACTGGCTATAAAAAGATTGCAAAGATGTTTAACATACCAAGAGACACCATAGGAAGCATCATTTGCAAATTCAAGGCAAAGGGCACTGTTGAAACGCTACCTGGTCGTGGCGGAAAGAAGATGCTGACTTCAACTGCTGTGCGCTACCTGAAGCGCAAAGTGGAGAAAAGTCCCCATGTGACTGCTGAGGAACTGAAAAAAGATTCGTCAGATGCGGGTACTGAAGTTTCAGCTCAGACAATAAGGCGCACACTGCGTAATGAAGACCTCCATGCCAGAACTCCCAGGCGCACCCCCTTGCTGTCTCCAAAGAATAAGAAGAGTCGACTGCAGTTTGCCAAAAGTCATGTGGACAAACCAGAAAAGTTTTGGGATAGTGTTCTGTGGACTGATGAAACAAAATTAGAACTGTTTGGGTCCATGGATCAACGCTATGTTTGGAGGAGGAAGAACAAGGCCTATGAAGAAAAGAACACCTTGCCTAATGTGAAGCATGGCAGGGGGTCAATCATGCTTTGGGGCTGTTTTGCTTCTACAGGTACAGGGAAGCTTCAGCGTGTGCAAGGTACCATGAATTCTCTTCAGTACCAGGAGATATTGGATAAAAATGTGATGCAGTCCGTCACAAACCTGAGGCTTGGGAGACGTTGGACCTTTCAACAGGACAATGATCCCAAGCATACCTCCAAGTCCACTAGAGCAGTGTTTCCCAACCAGTGTGCCTCCAGCTGTTGCAAAACTACAACTCCCAGGATGCCCAGACAGCCTTTTGCTGTGTGGGCATGCTGGGAGTTGATAGTTTGCAACAGCTGAGGCTACTGATGAAACGCTACACTAAAGCATGGTTGCAGATTAAAGGCTGGAACATTTTGAAGTGGCCATCGCAGTCACCAGACTTAAATCCGATTGAGAACCTCTGGTGGGACTTAAAGAAAGCAGTTGCAGCGTGCAAGCCTAAGAATGTGACTAAACTGGAGCCTTTTGCCCATGAAGAATGGGCGAAGATACCCGTAGATCGCTGCAAGACACTTGTGTCAAGCTATGCTTCACGTTTAAAAGCTGTTATAACTGGAAAAGGATGTTGTACTAAGTACTAAGATTGAATGTCACTTGGGGGTTGAATAAAACTGATAATGATGTGAGCACAGAAAAGACATTTGTGGTTATTTCATTATAAATGTTATGTTATATTTGTCTGACTTACAAGTCGCTTTTTGATTTAATTGTAAACAAGATGACTGAAATGATCAAAATCAATGTCAAACTGGCTAAAACACTCAATTTCAGTGGGGGTTGAATAATTTTGAACATAACTGTATGCAATCGTGGGCACTTTAAACTTTTATATGCTTATCAAATGTCTTTCTGCATTTATCTTTAGTTCCTATTAACAGGCTTAAGCTGTCATTACATTCATTCACCCCTAGGTGCTGGCATAAAAAAATAAATTATATATATATATATATATATATATATATATATATATAAATATATATATCTGGGGTTTCCTAAAAAGAAAGTTGTGAGAAGTATTTGTAGAGGAACTTGATGGAGGAGTAGAACAGGCCGTTAAACCATGTAGCTACTACTTTATCCCCTTTCGCTTTGGCCAGGCCAAGGAAGAACCAGAACAGCATTACAGCAACACAGACCAGTGAGTCTACATCTGGTATAAGGAAAGTCTAGTGGAGGTCAGAGCTAAATTAGCCAGTGGACTTCACAAGCAACAGTGACCAGGGGAGGCTTACAAGCACCTGGATACAGCCGGATGATTGATGGCAAAGTTGTCCTTTACCACTTGCCTCTATGGACATAGTGGACCTTAATTCCTCAGTTAGCATCCTTTCCAAAGAATGGAACAGAAGACTGATGCCTGCCATTAGGCAGACTGCCCTGTGGATTTCTACTGAACAGTAAGGCCTCTTTCAAACATGACGCCCGGATAAGAGGCAGGTGCGTTGCGGGAATATGCGCAATTTTTCCGCGCGTGTGCAAACGATTGTAATGCGTTTTGCACGCACATGTGAAAAATCGCCATGTTTGGTACCCAGACCTGAAGCCGGACTTCACTGAAGTCCTGTTTCGGGTAGAGTATTCTGGAGAATTTATTATTTTCCCTTATAACATGGTTAAGAATGCTTAGTAAAATGAAGACGAAGGGGTTAAAAATAATAAAACTTAACTAACCTTAGCCACTCGGTCGCGTAGTTGTGATTTGTCTTCTCTGTTCAAGCTTCAGCTAACAGCTAAAGGACCTGTGATGACGTCACATCACATGGTCCAATCACATGGTCCATCACCATGGTAAGATGGACCATGTGATTGGACCATGTGATGTGACGTCATCACAGGTCTTTTAGCTGTTAGCTGAAGCTGGAAGAGAGAAGACGGATCGCAACTACGCGATCAAGTGACTAAGGTAAGTTAAGTTTTATTATTTTTAAGCCCTTCATCTTCATTTTACTAAGCATTCTTTATTAAGAATGCTATTATTTTCCCTTATAACCATGTTATAAGGGAAAATAATAAAGATCTGGTCCCGTTGCTAAGCAACCATGCAGGAAAATTGCACTGCATCCACACTTGCTTGCGGATGCTTGTGATTTTCCCGCAGCCCCATTCACTTCTATGGGGCCTGCGTTGCGTGAAAAACGCAGACACTGGAGCATGCTGCGATTTTCACGCAACACAGAAGTGATGCGTGAAAATCACCGCTCATGTGCACAGCCCCATAGAAATGAATGGGTCCGGATTCAGTGCGGGTGCAATGCGTTCACCTCATGCATTGCACCCGCGCGGAAAACTCGCCCGTGTGAAAGAGGCCTAAGAGTATTATATCCAGTACCTGAGTGCTAGACAGTGGACAAAGTATAGAAAGATATAGAAACGAACGAAAACTCCTCAAATTTCAATTGCTAAGCCTGTTATAGGGAATGCAGCTGAACCAATATTTATATAATTGCTTTACCATATAAATGAACTGTACTGACTACCTGAAAACAAGTGATAGGTCAACAATATACAGTATATTACTGCATGACCCCTTTAAGTACACACTTACTGCTTTCTTAGTAATTAACCCCTTAAGGACTTATGACGTTACGGTACGTCATGGTTCCCGAGTCCTTAACCACTTCAGCCCCCCTAGCTTAAACACCCTTAATGACCAGACCACTTTTTACAATTCTGCACTACACTAATTTCATGGTTTATTGCTCGGTCATATAACTTACCACCCAAATGAATTTTACCTCCTTTTCTTCTCACTAATAGAGCTTTCATTTGGTGGTATTTCATTGGTGCTAACATTTTAACTTTTTTTTTTTTAAACTACATTTCTATATAAATGTTTCTCTAAATTTATTGTTCTACATGTCTTTGATAAAAAAAAAATCCAATAATTGTATATTTATTGGTTTGGATAAAAGTTATAGTCTTTACAAATTTTGGTGCAAAAAAGTGAATTTCCGCATTTTGAAGCAGCTCTGACTTTCTGAGCACCTGTCATGTTTCTTCAGGTGCTGGAAAGCCAGGATAGTATAAATACCCCCCAAATGACACCATTTTAGAAAGAAGACATGCCAAAGTATTCGCGGAGCAGCATTGTGAGTTCATGTATGATTTCATTTTTTTTCACAGGTTAACGGAAAATGACACTTTCTGAGAAAAAAATAAATAAAATAAAGTTTCCATTTCTGCTAACTTCTGGCAAAAAAAAAAAATCTCCCATGGACTCACTATACCCCTTAGTGAATACCTTGGGGTGTCTACTTTCCGAAATGGGGTCATTTGTGGGGTGTGTTTACTGTTCTGGCATTTTGGGCGGGGCTAAATTGTGAGCAACCCTGTAAAACCTAAAGGTACTCATTGGACTTTATGCGTCTTTACGCACCTAGGCTGCAAAAAAAGTGGCACACATGTGGTATCGCCGTACTCAGAAGAAATAGGGCAATGTGTTTTGGGGTTTATTTTTACATTATCCCATGCTGGGTGAGAGAAATATCTCTGTAAATTGTCAACTTTGTATACATTTTTTTTTAAAGTTGTCATTTACAGAGATATTTCTCTCACCCAGCATGGGAATATGTAAAAATACACCCCAAAACACATTGCCCTACTTCTCCTGAGTACGGCGATACCACATGTGTGACACTTTTTTGCAGCCTGGGTGCGCAATGGGGCCCTAATTCCAATGAGTACCTTTCGGATTTCACAGGGCATTTTTACGCATTTTGATTCCAGGCTTCTTCTCATACATTAGGGGCCCATAAAATGCCAGGGCAGTATAAATACTCCACAATTGATCCCATTTTAGAAAGAAGACACCCAAGGTATTCCGTGAGGGATTTGGTGAGTTCATGTAAAATATAATTTTTTTGGCACAAGTTAGTGGAATATAAGACTTTGTAAGAAAAATAAAAAAAAGCCAATTTTCGCTAACTTGTGCCAAAAAAAAATCTTCTATGAACTCGCCATGACCCTCACATAATACCTTGGGGTGTCTTCTTTCCAAAATGGGGTCACATGTGGAGTATTTATACTGCCCTGGCATTTTAGGGGCCCTAAAGCGTGAGAAGAAGTCTGGAATCCAAATGCGTAAAAAAATGCATGCCAACCTAAAAGTTACTCGCTGGACTTTCAGCCCCTTTGCTCATCTTGGCTGCAAAAAAGTGGCACACATCTGGTATCGCTGTACTCAGGAGAAGTAGGGCAATGTGTTTTGGGGTGTATTTTTACATATACCCATGCTATGTGTGAGATATATCTCTGTAAATGACAACTTTTTTTAAAAAAATTATACAAAGTTGTCAATTTACAGAGATATTTCTCTCACCCAGCATGGGTATATGTAAAAATACACCCCGAAACACAATGCCCTACTTCTCCTGAGTAGGGCGATACCACATGTGTGACACTTTTTTGCAGCCTAGGTGTGCAAAGGGGCCCAAATTCCAATGAGTACCTTTTAGGAGGGCATTTTTACGCATTTGGATTCCAGACTTCTTCTCACGCTTTAGGACCCCTAAAATGCCAGGGCAGTATAAATACCCCACACGTGACCCCATTTTAGAAAGAAGACACCACAAGGTATTCCGTGAGGGCCATGGAGAGTTCATAGAAGATTATTTTTTTGGCACAAGTTAGTGGAAATTTACTTTTTTTTTTTTTTTCTTACAAAGTCTCATATTTCATATTCCACTAACTTGTGACAAAAAAAAAAATGTTACATGAACTCACCATACCCCTCACGGAATACCTTGGGGTGTCATCTTTCCAAAATGGGGTCACATGTGGGGTATTTATACTTCCCTGGCATTTGAGGGTCTCTGCAATCATTGCATGTATGGCCAGCATTAGGAGTTTCTGCTATTCTCCTTATATTGAGCATACGGGTAATGAGATTTTTTTTTTTTCGTTCAGCCTCTGGGCTGAAAAAAAATAAAAATGAATGGCACAGATTTCTTCATTCGCATCAATCAATGTGAAAAAATCTCTGCCAAAAAATGTGCAAAAAAAAAAAAAAAAGAGGGGAAAGGACATAGGAGTGCTTGCGAAGTAAGGCCCCATTCACACGTCCGCCAAAATGTCCGCATCTATTCCGCAATTCTGTGGAATAGATGCGGACCCATTCGGTGTGAATGTGGCTGGTGGTGATGCGGAGAGCACACTGTGTGCTCTCCGCATCAGCATTTGCAGAGCTGTGGCCGCGAACTTCCGGGTTTCGGCCCCAAAACATCAGGCCGCAGCTCCGCAAAAGATAGAGCATGTCCTATTCTTGTCCGCAATTGCGGACAATAAAAGGCATTTTCTATATAGTTCTGGCAATGTGCGGATCCGCAAAAACACATTGCTGGTGTCCGTGTTTTGCGGATCCGTGAATCCGCAAAACACATACGGATGCCTGAATAAGCCTTACAGGGGGGTGATAAGTGACAGGGGGTGATCAGGGTGGTAACATGGGGTGATCAGGGGTTATTAAGGGGTTAATCAGTGACGGGGGGGGGTGTGGTGTAGTGATTGGTGCACTTACTTTAGCTGCCTGTGTCCTCTGGTGGTCCAAGCAAAAGGGACCACCAGAAGAGCAGGCAGCAGGCCTATCAGACGCTGTTTACAAAACAGCGTCTGATATGTGATTTTTTCTGACATCTACAGCCTGCCAGCGCATGATCAGCCCTGTCAGGTTGTAGTAAAAGTTCCTCTGGACGCGATCCTCACGAGATGACGCACCAGCGCATCAATGAGGAACAACCCGGCCACCCGGACGCATCCCTGCGTTAGGCGGTCGGGGAGTGGTTAAGGACCCATGATGTACCGGTACGTCATATCTTTAAAACAACAGTGCAGCGCGGCGGGGGTTAATAGGTACAGGATAACCGCTGAAATCATTCAGCGGGCATCCTGTCACAACGCTGGGGGAGGGGGATTTTGTGACCAGCCCCCCCAGTATCGGCGATCGCAGCAAACCGCAGGTCAATTCAGACCTGCGGTTTGCTGCGTTTCCGGTCCATTCGGGTCTCCGGTGACAATCACTGTCCTTGCATTGGGGATGGTGGTGGCGGCGCTGGCTTGTGATTGGTGCAGGGAGAGAGGCGGAAGATTCAAACTCCCGGCGTTCCTCTCTCCCCTCCTCTTCCTGCTGCTGCTGTGCTGTGAACATCGTGCAGCACCAGCTCTAGCGACCCCCATCACCCTCCTGCACCCATCAGGTAGGTTAGGGTCAGTGAGGGAGAGGTGCCATTAGGAACGGATAGAGTTAGAGGGAGAGTTAGTTAGGTTTAGGGGGAAAAAAAACAAAAAAAACACACTAACAGATTCAGCACTGTCTGTGGTGGTTGGGGTCCACAGCACTTAGCTGTGAGACCCTAGACCCACCCAGGGGTGCTGCCGCTTAACCCCCCTTAAGCACCCTACCTGTGAACTTAGCTGGTGTCCCCCAGTGGATTTTGAGCCCAAGATTCTGGATTTTGTTGGCAATCCAGGAATCCAGATTCCCACAGTGGCCTTCACTGAAATTAACTTTTTTAGTTTTTATTTCAGTGACCCACTTGTAAATCTGATGGTGGAGCAGACGAATCTGTACGCCCAAAAGTTCATTGCTCAGCATACGGGCTCCTTTCTGGCTAGACCCGGTGGCTGGATGCTGGTCAGTGCAGCCGAGATGAGGACGTTTTGGGGCCTCGTGCTGCATATTGGTCTAGTGCAAAAATCGAGTGTCAGGCAATACTGGAGTGGGGACATCCTCTACCAGACCCCACTGTACAGTATGGCCATGACACATCCCAGATTTGAGGCATATCCGGAAATGCCTGCATTATGCAGATAATGCAGCATGTCCCCCCAAGGTGATCCTGCCTATGACCGTCTGTATAAGATACGGCCGGTCATCGATCACTTTGGGGCCAAATTTGTTCATGCCTACGTACCTGGGAGGGAGGTGCGGTTGATGAGTCTCTCGTTGCTTTCAAGGGGAGACTCAGTTTCCGACAATTCATTCCCACTAAGCGGGCGAGGTATGGCGTGAAAATGTACAAAATTTGTGAGAGTACCTCAGGGTACACTTACAAATT
This sequence comes from Bufotes viridis, assembly GCA_033119425.1. Classification (NCBI taxonomy): domain Eukaryota; kingdom Metazoa; phylum Chordata; class Amphibia; order Anura; family Bufonidae; genus Bufotes; species Bufotes viridis. The sequence continues at coordinate 77,999,652 of CM065592.1, forward strand.
TCATGTGTACGAGGGGCGAGATTCCCGTATTGAACCCCCAGAATGTCCCCCCACTCTGGGTGTTAGCGGGAAACTCGTGTGGGACCTTATGCCATATAATGTCATGCGGAAAACCCGGGTATGGTACAAAATAGTTGCGGTCTACTTGGTACAGGTTGCCTTGTACAACACTTATGTACTATCCCAAGGCGCTGGCAGCACAGGGACATTCCCCCAATTCTATGAGGCAGTCCTCAAGGACCGATCTTTTCAAACCGGGAAAGAGCAGGGCGGAGTTCCTCGGGAATTGGAGGCGCCCGGATCGTCCCTGGCCAACACTTTCCAGCTGTGGTCCCCCATACTGGAAAGAAGGGACAAACCCAAAAAAGATGCAGAGTGTGTCACCAGAGGGGGATACAGAAGGACACCACCACTCAATGTGACACTTGCCCCGATCATCCGGGCCTCTGCGTTATTGGTTGCTTCAGGGAGTACCACACTTCCATGGAGTACAAAATTTTTATAATCCCCAACAGTCCCCTAGAGCAGTGTTTCCCAACCAGTGTGCCTCCAGCTGTTGCAAAACTACAACTACCAGCATGCCCGCACAGCCAAAGGCTGTCCGGGCATGCTGGGAGTTGTAGTTTTGCAACAGCTGGAGGCACACTGGTTGGGAAACACTGCCCTAGAGAACATAAAAAAATATAGCTCTCAGACTTTGGAGACACGGAAATTTTATTTTTTCAAAAATATTAGTTTTAGTTCAGGCATCCTGAAACTGTGGCCCTCCAGATGTAGTAAAACAACAACTCCCAGCATGCCCAGACAACCTACAGCTATCAGCAGGGCATGGTGGGAATTATAGTTTTACAACATCTGGAGGGCCGCAGTTTGAAGATGCCTGCTTAGGGTCTCCAAAGTCTGAGAGCCATACATATTGGGCATCGCCGCGTACGTAAAAATCTTCTCTATAAAAAATACCCCATAAACTAGCCCCTCGATAAACGCCGTCAAAAAAATCAAAGCCCTTTTTATTGTCACCTTGGATCCCAAAAAGTGTAATAAAAAGCCAATAAAAAAAGTCATATGCACCCCCAAATAGTGTCAATAAATCCGCCATCTCATCCCGCAAAAAATGAGCCCCTACACCCAACCAAAAAAAAAAAAACTGTAGCTCCCAGGCTATGGAGATACTAAAATTACGGTATTTAATTTTTGTTCCTCAAATGCTAATATAGTGTATAATCTAAACAAATTATATAAAGTAGACATATTAGGCATCGCCGCGTCCGTAAGAATTTGCCCTATAAAAATAACATTTAACCCCACCCCCCCAGATGAACAGCGTTAAAAATATAAAATATAAACACCAAACAATATAAACAGTGTAAAAACACCCATTTTTTGGCAAATTTTCCATTTGAATCCATTTTTTCCAGTAATAAAGTGAGGCCCCTTTCACACGGGCGAGTTTTTCGCGCGGGTGCAAAGCGTAAGAAGGACGCATTGCACCCGCACTGAATCCGGACCCATTCATTTCTATGGGGCTGTGCACATGAGCGGTGATTTTCACGTATCACTTCTGAGTTGCGTGAAAATCGCAGCATGCTCTATATTGTGCATTTTTTCACGCAACGCAGGCCCCATAGAAGTGAATGGGGCTGCGGGAAAATCGCAAGCATCCACAAGCAAGTGCGGATGCAGTGTGATTTTCCCGCATGGTTGCTTAGCAATGGAACCAGATCTTTATAATTTTCCTTATAACATGGTTATAAGGGAAAATAGCATTCTTAATATAGAATGCTTAGTAAAATGAAGAGAAAGGGGTTAAAAATAATAAAAGTTAACTTACCTTAGCCACTTGATCGCGTAGTTGCGATCTGTCTTCTCTTTTCCAGCATCAGCTAACAACTAAAGGACCTGTGATGACGTCACATCACATGGTCCAATCACATGGTCCATCTTACCATGGTGATTTTTCACACGTGCGTGCAAAACGCATTACAAACGTTTGCACCCGCGCGGAAAAATCGCGCATATTCCCGCAACGCACCCGCCTCTTATCCAGGCGTCAAACATGACGCCCGTGTGAAAGAGGCCTAAGGGTTAACAGCCAAACAAAACTAACAATTTATTGCCCTAATTCTGTAGTTTGCAGAAACACCCCATATGTGGTCGTAAACGGCTATATAGTCACACCGCAGGGCATAGAATGAAGGGAACGCCATATGGTTTCTGAAAGGCAGATTTTGATGGACTGGTTTATTTACACCATGTCCCAATTAGAAGCCCCCTGATGTAGCCTAGACTAGAAACTCCAAAAAAGTGACCCCATCTAAGAAACTAAACTGCTCAAGGTAATCAAAAATTAAGTTACAAACTTTGTTAACCCTTTAGGTGTTCCACAAAACTTAATGGCGAATGTAGAAACGATTTTAGAATTTAAATTTTTTGTTAGCTTGCCTCAAAAAAGTGTAATATAGAGCAAACAAAAATCATATGTACCCAAAAATAGTCCCAAAACAACCACCACCTTATCCCGTAGTTTCCTAGATGGGGTCACTTTTATTGAATTTCTACTCAAGGGGTGCAGCAGGGGGCTTCAAAGGGTACATAGTGTAAATAAGCCAGTCCAGCAAAATCTGCCTTCCAAAAACCATATGGCTTTCCCCTTCTACTATGTCATGCCATTTAGCCAAATACTAGTTTAGGACAACATATGGGGTGTTTCTGCAAACTACAGAATCAGGGCAACCCATATTGAGTCTTGTTTGGCAGTTAACCCTTACTTTATTACTGGAAAAAATGGATTATATTGGAAAAAAAAAAAAATTCTAAATTTGTTTCTCCATCTGCCATTAACTATTTTTGAACACATAAAGAGTTAACAAAGTTTGTAAACCCAGTTTTGAATACCTTGAGGGGTGTACTTTCTTAGATGGAGTCACTTTTTTGGAATTTTTCTTCTAGGGGTGCAACGGGGGGATTGAAATGGGACATGGTATAAACAAAAACAGTCCCGCAAAATCTGCCTTCCAAAACCCATATTGCGTTCCTCTTCTTCTGCGCCCTGCCGTTTGGCCAAACAATAGTTTAGGACCACATATGGGGTTTTTCTGCAAACTACAGAATCAGGGCAACTCATATTGAGTTTTGTTTGGCAGTTAACCCTTACTTTATTACTGGAAAAAATGGATTATATTGGAAAATTTAAAAAAAAAAAAAATCTTCAATTTTATGTCCATTTGCCATTAACTCTTGTGGAACACCTAAAGGGTTAACGACGTTTGTAAAATCAGTTTGAAATACATTGAGGGGTATAGTTTCTAAAATGGGGTCATTTTTTGGGTGGTTTCTATTACGTAAGTCTAACAAAGTGACTTCAGACCTGGACTGGTCCTTAAAAAGTGGTATTTGTAATATTTCAAAATTTGCTTCTAAACTTCTAAGCTATGTAACATCCCCAAAAAATAAAATGGCATTCCCAAAATGATACAAACATGAAGTAGACATATGGGGAATGTAAAGTCATCACAATTTTTGGGGGTATTACTATGTATTGCAGAAGTAGAGAAACTGAAACTTTGAAATTTGCTAATTTTTCATAATTTTTGGTAAATTTTGTCTTTTTTATGCAAAAAAAAATGAAACTTTTTGACCCAATTTTAGCAGTGTCATGAAGTACAATACATGACGAAAAAACAATCTCAGAATGGACTGGGTAAATAAAGGTGTTTTAAAGTTATTCACACATAAAGTGACACTGGTCAGATTTAAAAAAAATGGACAGGTCCTTAAGGTGAAATAAGGCCGAGTCCTTAAGGGGTTAAGAGGGAAAGTAACAGTCGTACTACAAACAACCTTGATTAATTGATCTTCAGAGAGCATGCCCACCTCTATATAAACAGAAGATTTGTCAGTTTGCTGGTCTAGAGCATGCATGCGTGTGTGAGCACAAAGCAAGGGATCTTAGAGAAGCAATTGTTGCTACCCAGTAATCTGACAAGGGCTATAAGGTCATCATAAGTGGAAAACATTCAAGATAGTTGGCAAACTTCCCAGAGGTAGACATCCCAGAAAATTCACACCAAGGTCGGATCGTGCAATGCTCATAAAAAACTGCAAAAAAAAATACTGGCCTTAGTTAGTAAGTCAAATGTTCAAGTTCATGACAGTGTAGTTAGGAAAAGACTGAACAAGTATGACTTGCTTGGAGGAGTTGCCAGGAAAAAGCCTATTCTTTCTAAAAAGAACATGGCAGCACAGCTTAAGCTTAAGGGTACTTTCACACTAGCGTTTTGGATTCCGTTTTTGAGATCCGTTTCAGGGCTCTCACAAACGGTCCAAAACGGATCAGTCAAGCCCCAATGCATTCTGAATGGATAAGGATCCATTCAGAATGAATCAGTTAGGCTCCGTTTCCCCTCTATTCCGTTTTGGAGGCGGACACCAAAATGCAGGATGCAGCATATTGATGTCCGTCTGAAGAGGTGGAGCCTAATGGATCCGTTTTTAATTGTAATGTAAGTCAATGGGGACAGATCCGTTTTGGACTTTGTCATTTTTCTTTAAATCTAATGCAAACGGATCCGTTCTGAACGGATACAAACATTTGCATTATAGGTGCGGATCCGTCTGTGCAAATAAACAGACGGATCCGCACCAACGCAAGTGTGAAAGTACCCTTACAAAGTTGAAAACTGAACAATCCACAAGACTTCTGGAACATTGTTCTATGAATAGACAACACAAAAGTGGAAATGTTTGGCGTTAATGCACAGCTCCAAAATCAAACACATGTCAACTAGTGATGAGCGGCAGTGGCAATATTCGAATTTGCGATATTTTGCGAATATTTGGTAGAATATTCATCATATATTCGCGAATTTGAGATTATTTTCTTGATTGTGAAAAATCGGCAATGTAATATTCACATACTGCGCACGAAATACAGGCGTGGGTCACTATAGCTACATTTTTCAAGCTGCTGGAAGTTTCCTGAGACTGGAGAAAATGGTTGGCATGGCAGCACATTACAATAGCTTTATATGCAGATAGAGTGCTCCAATATATTCGCAATTGCGAATTCGGCACTAATGATGCGAATATCTAATGTCATGGCACAGGAAAGCACAGAGCACAGCAATAACACTGCTGTCTCTCTCAGATCTGCAAAATACTGCATACAGTGGCTGCTGGGGAGGTTCTTCTATACTGAAGGGGTGGGCAACTTTCCTATTGGTTGCTAGGGATGTTGCTAAGCTCAGACAAAGACATTGCAGCCTTCTCATTGGCCCACAAGCAAGAAGGGAGGTTACTGATTTAAAAAAATCGAATATATAGCACTATTTTCTAAATAATCGCAAATTCTCAAAGTGCCAATAATCGCGATTAATATATGCGATTAGAATATTCGTGCCCAACACTAATATCAACACAAACACCTCCCACCAACTGGCAAGCATGTTGGTGGAGCGGTGATGATTTCTGCCTCTTTTGCAGCCCCAGAACGGAAGCACCTTACAGTTTGAGTCGATCATGAACTCCACTGCATACCAAAGTATTCCATAGCCAAATATACCATCTATGAAATAGCTAAAGTCTGGTTGAAACTTGGTCAGGCCACAAGACAATAATCCAAGCAGACCAGCAAATCTACAACAGAATGGCTAAAAAGAAAAGAATCAAGGTGCTGCAATGGCCCAGTCAAAGTCCAGACCTGAACCCAATTGAAATGCTGTGGCAGGACCTTAAGAGATTTGTGGAAAAAAAAAATTCTCACAAAACCTTAATGCAGGGCTCGACAAATCCCAGGCGCCTGGGTATTTGTCAGCCCGTTTTCTCAGGTGCCCGGGCGCAGGGCCAACGCGGACTAGGAGCGCCGGCCCCCTCATGCTGCAGCCGTCCGAGCGCTCTATAGAGAGCCTCAGGCGGCTGCAGCACTGCCCGGGCTGGCGCGTCCATGAGGGCGCACCGCCCGGGCACAGCATGAAGAGAGGGACCGACAGGAGGGGAGCGCTCAGCGATCCCTCCTGTCAGTCCCTCATTGTAGCGTGGCCGAGCCGGTCCGCGGTACAGGAGCATCTGTCTCCTGTACCCGGACGGACTGACATGAAGTGCGCACACAGTGTGCACTTCCTGTCAATCGCCCGAGTACAGAAACTAAAGCTCCTGTACCCGGGAGAAAGTGAATGACAAGGGGGAGAAAGTGAATGACAAGGGAGGGGGGAATGTGAATGACAAGGGAGGGGGAAAGTGAATGACAAGGAGAGGGGAGAAAGTGAATGACAAGGGAGGGGGGGGGAGAAAGTGAATGACAAGGAGGGGGGGAGGGAGAAAGTGAATGACAAGCGGGGGGGGGGAGGGGGGGGATGAAAGTGAATGACAAGCGGGGGGGGGAGGGGGTGGGATGAAAGTGAATGACAAGCGGGGGGGGGGGAGAAAGTGAATGACAAGGGGAGAAAGGGATTGACAAGACGGACCCCTCTGCCCTCTCCTCTGGACCCCTCTGCCCTCCCCTCCCCTCCGGACCCCCCTCCCCTACGGACCCCTGTGCCCTCCCCTCCGGACCCCTGTGCCCTCCCCTCCGGACCCCTGTGCCCTCCCCTCCGGACCCCTCTGCCCTCCCCTCCGGACCCTGTAATCCTTGTAAGGGTTTCCACATGTCATGGCGGCCGCAAGTGGCGATCACTTAGACGCTGGCAGCATCTGACGTGTCATATAACCTATTGAAAAGGGGAAGCATTATGGGGGGCCCTATATACTCGCACATTATGGGGGGCACTATGGAAAACAGGGGTACGAACACTATGGGGGCATCTACTGGGGGCCCTATGTACTGGCATGCATTATTGGGGGGCTCTATAGAGAAGTGGGGGGGGGGAGCACTATGGGGGCATCTATTGGGAGCTTTATGACGCGGCTCCGTCTGGCTCCTAACTTTTTTAGCTGGCTCCTAGATTCAAAGGAAATTTGTCGAGCCCTGCCTTAATGAAGTGAAGCATCATTATAAAAAGAGTGGGCCAAAATCATCACCAGCTTGCAGTGACGTCATCATGCTCAGGGCAGGTCCTTCGGCAGGTCTTTTTCAATCAAGAGAGGAGTGGACTGCCTCTGCACGAACAAATGGATTTGAGTGATTTATTATTTTTTTAACTCATAAAGCCATATTGCACTAGTGTATTGCCGTTTTTAACGGCAGTTAGATGAGTGCACATCTGTCTAAACAGCCGTCAAAAACAGTCCCATTGCTTGATAGGCTGATTAGGCTTTTAATATAGCAATTTGTGACAAATTAATTAGTAATCGAATTTCTTGACAAAACTTCGGTGAAGCTGCCAAATCAATTTTTTCAAAACTTCTCTCATTTTTAGTTATAAATACACCCCTCAGTCATGCTGCAGAGTCTTCCTGTGTATCCTAAGAAATGTAGCTTCACACTGCCTCCTGCTTTAAAGATCTGATGGGAAAAATATGTCACTAATAAGCACAATAAAGGAAAGACAGGCTGACGTTGCATCACTTAGGAATACACTGAGATTTCAGCACAAAGCACTCTCAGATAGCAAAAAACAGGCAATTTGCGTAAGAGGATTTTTATAGACTCACGTATTACTAGCAATCCACATGCTTTTTTATTTTCAATTTGGACTCTCTTGACCCATTGTCACTGTGTAAACAAATCATTCTGGCTTGTTTTCATCCTGTGTGTAGCACTTCCTGTTCCATTATCCAACCAAACCCATGATGCACTTCACCTTTCTCTGCCACAGCACTATCACCGCGTCTAACATTACCCAGCTGGTTTATAGCTCCTCCCACCCAGCTACTTTCATAAACACTCCCCTATCACTGCTCCTAACAATGCCCAGCTAGGTTATAGCGCCTCTCACCCAGGTAGTTACATAAACATTCCCCTATCACTGCCCCTTTTCTGCTTTGACATGCCCATGGACATAACCTCACAGGAAATAGGAAAGAGCTGCATGGACATGGTCATGTGAGCACATCCCAGAACGAAAGATAAGAGAAATAATGGTAAAAGAAATACATTACAAAAGTACAAATTACTTTCATAGCGGATGTTAAAACCTCTTTAACCCTCTCAGTAGCAAGCCACTTTTCACCTTAATTCCCAGGCCGATTTTTGCAAATCTGACGTGTCGCTTTATGTTGAAGTAACTTTGGAACGCTTTTACTCATCTAAGCCATTCTGAGAATATTTTCTCCTGACACATTGTACTTCATGATAGTGGTAAATTTCAGTCAATATTTTTCATTTTTATTCAAAAATCAAATACCAATAAAATTTTTGGGAAAAATGTGCACCTTTCCAAGTTTCAATTTATCTGCTTTTAACCACTACAGGACCGCCTAACGCAGGGATGCGTCCTGCGGGCTGTCCTGTAGTTCTGATACGACGCATCGGCACGTCATCTCGCGAGACGCGAGACTTCCTGTGAACGCGCGCGCAAGCACGTTCACAGTGTCGCGCATCTCAGGAGTTCTGCTACAGCCTGCCAGCGATGATCCATCGCTGGCAGGCTGTAGATGCGAATTAAATCGCATCAAAGAGCTATATCAGACGCTGTTTTGTGAACAGCGTCTGATATAGCTGCTACCTGGTCCTCTGGTGGTCCCATTTGCTGGGATCGACAACCAGAGGACCAGGTAACTATGTAAAGTTGCACCAAACACTACACTAACCCCCCCCCACCCCACTCACCTATTAACCCCTTGTTAACCCCTTGATCACCCCATCTAGACCCCCTGATCACCCCCCTGTCTTTGATCACACCCCTTGTAAGGCTCCATTCAGACGTCCATATATATTTTGCGGATCCGTGGATTCACGGATCCGTGGATCGTATCAGCGGATCCGCAGATCCTCAAAACACGGACACCGGCAATGTGCTTTCCGCATTTTGCAGATCCGCACATTGCCAGAACTATATAGAAAATGCTTTTTCTTGTCCGCAATTGCAGACAAGAATAGGACATGTTCTATATTCTTGCGGAACTAAAGTACAGACCCGGAAGCGCGGATCCGTAATTCCGGATCCGAGCGGGACAAAGTCTGTCCCCATAGAAATGAATGGGTCCGCAACTCCGTTCCGCAAACAGAATTGCGGACGTGTGAATGGGGCATAAGGGTCCCTTATCACCACCAGTTAGGTAGCTAGCGCCCAGCCCACAGCACCGCAGTCACTGATTTTGGCACAGATTTTTTCATCCACATTGATCGATGCGAATGAAAAAATCAGTGCTGTTCATTTTAATTTATTTTTCAGCCCAGAGTGTGAACAGAAAAAAAAATCTCATTACCCGTAAGCTCAATATAAGAAGAATCGCAGAAACTCCTAATGCTGGCCATACGTGTAATGATTGTGGAGACCCCTAAAATGCCAGGGCAGTACAAACACCTCACATGTGACCCCATTTTAGAAAGAAGACACCCCAAGGTATTCGGTGAGGGGTATGGTGAGTTCATGTAAAATTTAATTTTTTGTCACAAGTTAGTGGAATATGAGACTGTAAAAAATAAATAAAAAAAATCAATTTCCGCTAACTTGGGCCAATTTTATTATTTTTTTTCTGTGAACTCGCCATGCCCCTCACGGAATACCTTGGGGTGTCTTATTTCCACAATGGGGTCACTTGTGGGGTATTTATACTGCCCTGGCATTTTAGGGGTCCTAAAGCGTGAGAATCCAAATGCGTAAAAATGCCCTGTGAAATCCTAAAGGTACTCATTGGTTTTAGGGCCCCTTTGCGCATCTTGGCTGCAAAAAAGTGTCAATCATGTGGTATCGCTGTACTCAGGATAAGTAGGGCAATGTGGTTTGATGTGTATTTTCATATATACCCATACTTTGTGTGATAAATATCGCTGTAAACCACAACTTTTTAAATTTTTTTATTCAAAGTTGTCAATTTACAGAGATATTTCTCTCACCCAGCATGGGTATATGTAAAAATACACCCCAAAACACATTGCCCTACTTCTCCTGAGTACGGCGATACCACGTGTGTGACACTTTTTGCAGCCAAGATGCGCAAAGGGCCCAAATTCCAATGAGTACCTTTAGGAGGGCATTTTACGCATTTTCTTCTCACGCTTTAGGGCCCCTAAAATGCCAGGGCAGTATAAATACCCCACATGTGACCCCATTTTGGAAAGAAGACACCCCAAGGTATTCGCTGAGGGGCATAATGAGTCCATGAAAAATTAAACTTTTTGTCAAAAGTTAGCGGAAAGGGAGACTTTGTGAGAAAAAACTATAAAAAATCTATTTCCAACTTGTGCCAAAAAAAAAATCTTCTATGAACTCGCCATGCCCCTCATGGAATACCTTGGGCTGTCTTCTTTCCAAAATGTGGTCACAAGTGGGGTATTTATACTGCCCTGGCATTTTAGGGGCCCTAAAGCGTGAGAAGAAAAATGCGTAAAAATGCCCTCCTAAAAGGTACTCATTGGAATTTGGGCCCCTTTGCGCATCTTGGCTGCAAAAAAGTGTCACACATGTGGTATCGTCGTACTCGGGAGAAGTAGGGCAATGTGTTTTGGGGTGTATTTTTACATATACCCATGCTGGGTGAGAGAAATATCTCTGTAAATTGACAACTTTGTATAAAAAAAATTAAAAAGTTGTCGGTTACAGCGATATTTCTCACACACAGTATAGGTATATGTAAAAATACACCCCAAAACACATTGCCCTACTTCTCCTGAGTACAGCGTTACCACATGAGTGACACTTTTTTGCAGCCAAGATGCGCAAAGGGGCCCTAATTCCAACGAGTACCTTTAGGCCTCTTTCACACGGGCGTCATGTTTGACGCCCGGATAAGAGGCGGGTGCGTTGCGGGAATATGCGCGTTTTTCCCGCACGGGTGCAAACGTTTGTAACGCGTTTTGCACGCGCGTGAGAAAAAACGCCATGTTTGGTACCCAACCCGAAGCCGGACTTCATCACTGAAGTCCGGTTTCGGGTCTTCTGGAGAATTGATTATTTTCCCTTATAACATGGTTATAAGGGGAAATAATAGCATTCTTAATAAAAAATGCATTGTTAATGAAGAGGAAGGGGTTAAAAATAATAAAAGTTAACTTACCTTAGCCACTTGATCGCATAGTCGCGATCTCTCCTCACTTTCCCTGCATCTTCTAACATCTACAGGACCTGTGATGACGTCACATCACATGGTCCAATCACATGGTCCATTTTACCATGGTGATTGGACAGCCCCATAGAAATGAATAGGTCCGAATTCAGTGCGGGTGCAATGCGTCCTCCTCACGCATTGCACCCGCGTGGAAAACTCGCCCGTGTGAAAGGGGCCTTAGGATTTCACAGGGCATTTTTACGCATTTGGATTCTCACGCTTTAGGTTCCCTAAAATGCCAGGGCAGTATAAATACCCCACATGTGACCCCATTTTGGAAAGAAGACACCCCAAGGTAATCTGTGAGGGGCATGGCGAGTTCACAGAATTTTTTGGCACAAGTTAGAGGAAATTGATATATATATTTTTTTTAATTTTGTTTTTTACAAAGTCTCATATTCCACTAACTTGTGACAAAAAATAAAATTTTACATGAACTCACCATACCCCTCACGGAATACCTTGGGGTGTCTTCTTTCTAAAATGGGGTCACATGTGGGTATTTATACTGTCCTGGCATTTTAGAGGCCCCTAAAGCGTGAGAAGAAGTCTGGAATCCAAATGCGTAAAAATGCCCTGTGAAATCCTAAAGGTACTCATTGGAATTTGGGCCCCTTTGCGCACCCAGGCTGCAAAAGTGGCACACATGTGGTATTGCTGTACTCAGGAGAAGTAGGGCAATGTGTTTTGGGGTGTATTTTTATATATACCTATACTTTGTGTGAGAAATATCTCTGTAAACGACAACTTTTAAAAAAATTTATACGAAGTTGACAATTTACAGAGATAGTTCTCTCACCCAACATGGGTATATGTAAATATACACCCCAAAACACATTGCCCTACTTCTCCTGAGTACGGCGATACCACATAAGTGACACTTTTTTGCAGCCTGGGTGCGCAAAGGGGCCCAAATTCCAACGAGTTCCTTTAGGTTTTACATGGCGGCTCACAATTTAGCCCCGCCCAAAATGCCAGAACAGTAAACACACCCCACAAATGACCCAATTTCGGAAAGTAGACACCCCAAGGTATTCACTGAGGGGCCTAGTGAGTCCGTCTGAGATTTTTTTTTTTTTTTGCCAGAAGTTAGCAGAAATTTAAACTTTTTTTAATGTCATTTTCCGCTAACTTGTGAAAAAAAATGAAATGATACATGAACTCACCATGCCCCTCTGCGAATACTTTGGGGTGTCTTCTTTCTAAAATGGTGTCATTTGGGGGGTATTTATACTATCCTGACATTCTAGCACCTGAAGAAACATGACTGCTTCAAAATGCGGAAATTCCCTTTTTTTGCACCATAGTTTGTAAACGCTATAACTTTTACCCAAACCAATAAATATACACTTATTGGATTTTTTTTTTTTTATCAAAGACATGTAGAACAATAAATTTAGAGAAAAATTTATATAGAAATGTAGTTTAAAAAAAAAAAAATTACAACAGAAAGTGAAAAATGTCATTTTTTTGCAAAAATGTCGTTAAATTTTTATTAATGGCAAAAAAAGTAAAAATGTCAGCAACAATGAAATACCACCAAATGAAAGCTCTATTAGTGAGAAGAAAAGGAGGTAAAATTCATTTGGGTGGTAAGTTGTATGACGGATCAATAAACGGTGAAAGTAACATAGTGCAGAATTGTAAAAAGTGGCCTGGTCATTAAGGGTGTTTAAGCTAGGGGGGCTGAGGTGGTTAAAACAGATAGTGATACCTCATATAATAGTTATTACTTTACATTTCCCATATAAATACTTTATGTTTGGATCATTTTGTGAATGCCATTTTATTTTTTGGGGATGTTAAAAGGCTTAGAAGTTTAGAAGCCAATCCTGAAATTTTTCAGAAAAATTTCCAAAACCCACTTTTTAAAGGACCAGTTCAGGTCTGAAGTCAATTTGTGAGGCTTACATAATAGAAACCACCCAAAAATGACCCCATTTTGGAAATTAAACCCCTCAAGGTTTTCAAAACTGAATTTAAATACTTTGGTAACCCTTTAGGTGTTCGACAAGAATGAAAGGAAAATGTAGATGGAATTTCAGAATTTCACTTTTTTGGCAGATTTTCCATTTTTTCCAGTAACAAAGCAAGGGTTAACAGCCAAGCAAAAACTCAATATTTATTACTCTGATTCTTTAGTTTACAGAAACACCCCATATGTGTTTGTAAACTGCTGTACAGGCACACGGCAGGGTGCAGAAGGAAAGGAATGCCATATGGTTTTTGGAGGGCAGATTTCACTGGGATAATTATAAGTTGCCATGTCACATTTGAAGACCCACTGGTGCACCCCTAGAGTAGAAATTCCCCAAAAATACAGCATTTTGGAAACTACAGGCTAAGGTGGCAGTTTTGTTGGTACCATTTTAGGGTACATTTTTGGCTGCTCTATATTACACTTTTTGTTAGGCAAGGTAACAAAAAATAGGCACCGTTTTTATTTTTTGTTATTTACAATGTTCATATGACAGGTTAGATCATGTGGTATTTTTATAGAGCAGGTTGTTATGGATGCAACAATACCAAATATACAACTTTTTTGGTAGTTTGTTTCAGTATTACATAAAGCATTTTTTAAGAAAAAATATTTTTTAGTGTCTCCATATTCTGAAAGTTTTTTTTATTTTTTGACTGTCTTATGTGCTCAGATGTTTTCTATAATTATGGCATTATTGTACTTTGCTTGTGTTTGCAGAGTGCTGTTGCATTATAGTTTTTTCTTAGACTATGGAGACACTAAAACATAATTTTTTTTTGTTTAAAAAATGCTGTTATTGTGTAAGACTTAAATAAAAAAAAGTGTGTGTATATATATATATATATATATATATATATATATATATATGGTATCGCTGCATCCATAAGAAACTGCTGTATAAAAATATCACATGAACTAACCCCTCAGGAGAACACCATTAAAAAAAAAAAAAAAAAGTGACAAAAAGTGTGATACCAAGCGGTCAAAAAGTCATATGCACCCTAAAATAGTACCAATCAAACCTTCATCTCACACTGAAAGAAATGAGCCCCTGCACATGTCGTGTCTTAGATTTCAACTCACAACCTTCTACATTAGAGCCAAGAACTTTAACCACTATGCTATACAGCTACATGTTAACCTGCAGTTAAATATAAAAGGATACTTCTGCTGTATAGGAATACTTACTAAATGACAAACTACTATGAGGTTTTTTGGACACAGTTTATTATTCAGCTTTATAGCTGAGTGGTTAAGGTCCTTTCCTCTAATGTAGAAGGTTGCGAGTTCAGATTCTGGCAGAAACTTTTTTCAAAATAGAGGCTAAATTAGATTTAAATACACCGAGCACACACGGTATTCAGCCAAACACTGCGATGTGCCGAGCATTGCGATGCTTAAGTTAAACACCAATTCGGCCGAACATGCTCGCTCAACACTAGTCAATATGTTTAAGGTTCCTGTGAGGGTGTGCAAGGAGATAGTACTGTAAGTGCCATAAGTTTAAAGGTAGCTGAGTGGAAAGTGTCAATGGGATGCTTAAGTCACCCATGATGATAGTGGGGGTGTCAAGGGAAAAAAAGTGCAGGGGGCACGTGTTGGAGTGGTCGAAAAAGATAGTGGCCAAGCCTGGGGGACAGTAGATAACTGACACTTGGAGGCTGGAAAGGGAGTACATGGGGACATCAAATGAAGGGAGCAAAATGGAGAGGGGCAACGGAGTCCAATTCCTTCACCATGTTTGTTGCCATGGTGGGGACTGAGTACAATGAAATCTGCCATAAGAGAGTTTCAGGAGGGGGTGGGGTGGTGTCAGCCATGTTTCTGTCAACCCCAGGAAGGAAAGTTTGTGAGAGATAAAAAGGTTCAAAATGTTGGATAGTTGATTATTGCAGATGGAGTGAGCATTGTATAATGCTCCTGCAAGCGGGACAGGGGGAGAAGGGGTCAGGTGGATGGTTTTCAGCTTAAGAAGTTGCAGAAATTTTTAGAAGGAGATTAATAGTTAAAGGTTGACATGATTTACTGAGGAGGGCCAGGATTAGGTAGATAGATAGGATATTTAATGGAGGCCATTTTGGCACCAAAAATGATAAGAAGCAGAGCATGCACCCAGCATGCATGTGGAACCTGTACTCCCTGAATTTTATAATGGCCGTTATGGCACATAACAGGTAGCATTTAGTGTTTTGAGCGCGAATATTCGAATCGCTAATTTTAATCGCGAATATCATCACTTCGAGAATTCACAAATATTTAGAACCAAAAATTACAAGGAACCGGCGCTGCAAAACACCCTTTATTACACATAAAGAAGGGGAACATACACACCCTTCAAAAATTATCATTGATGGCCTGCTGGTGACCCTCCAAAACATAAGGAGCAAGGTCATGCTGTTGACCCTGTAAAACATTAGGGGCGAGGGCCTGCTGCTGAGCATTGAAAAAAATTATGGGCGAGTGCCTGTTGCTTAGCTGACCATTGAAAAAATGATGGGTGTTAGGTCAACAACACAAGTCAGGAGGATGGCCCGAGTGAGGAAGTGGAAGAGGGGGAGATGACATCACTGACCCAACCTAGTAAGGTGGCAAGCCAAGCAAGGACAGCAGGACAGAGGGGGAGGGAACTACAGCACTGCAACAGGCTGGAAGAGGCTGTGGGATGGCAAAAAAGAGAAGGCGGGCCACACCAAATAGACCTGCATACAGATGTCCTTCACCCAGGCCTTTGAACGTAAGAGCAAATACCCATCCACCCACCCACAGGCCATAGCACTAAATGCACACTTTTAAAAATTGCTGGCCCTGGAAATGTTGCCATTTAGGTCTGTGGACACTGAGGCTTTGCTCAGCCTCATGGCGGCAGACATCTCTCGTTACTCAGTCCCCAGCCGCCACTATTTTTCTTGGTGTGCCGTCCCCGCATTACACCAGCAATTGTGTCCCGTAACATCACACATGCCCTGACCAAAGCAGTTATTGGGAAGGACCATTTAACGACTGACACACAGACAAGTGATTTTGGCCAGGGATGCTACATTTCTGTGGCGGCACACTGGGTGAACCTAGTGGAGGCCGGTAGCCAGTCACACCCTGGGATGGCACAGGTGCTACCAACGCCGAGGATTGCGGGCCCCCATTCCATCAGGATTTTCACGACCGCCTACATTAGTTGTAGCAAACTCCCTTCTCCTACTCCTACTCCACTTCCACCTCTGAATTCTCATCTTGCAGCACCAGTCAGCCATCAGTCAGTAGCTGGAAGCAGTGTAGCACGGCAGTGGGGAAGCAGCAACAGGCCGTGCTGAAACTCATTTGCTTAGGTGACAAACAGCACACTAGAGATGTCGCCAACATAAAATTTGCCATTGGGGAACACGAACTTCCGCAAATGTTTGCGAACCACCATAGACTACAATAGGCAGGCAAATTTTAAAACGCACAGGGACTCTTTCTGGCCACAATAGTGATGGAAAAGTTGTTTCAAGGGGACTAACACCTGGACTGTGGCATGCCAGAGGGGGATTCATGACAAAACTCCCATGGAAAATTACGTAGTTGAGCCAGAGTCGGGTTATATTCCATAAAGGGCATAAATCACCTAACATTCCTAAATAGTTTGGAATAATGTGCTTTTAAACATCCAGTGTGTGTATACGATCAGGTATGATGTTGTAGCGATCTGGTAGTGTAAGGGTTACACCCTTTTCACAGTGACAGTCCAAACTCCCCGTTTAACGCACCACAAAAAACAACAAACAGTCCATTTGCACAACCGCAAACTCCCCATTTGCACAAGGTTGGATACCAAGCTAGCCATGTCCAGTTCCCTGTCCTCACTGACGTCATTGAAGGTCTCTTCCTCCACCCAGCCACGTACAACACCAAGGGTCCCCGAAAGGTAACAAAAAGCCCCCTGGGACGCCTGCTGTGGTTGGTCTTCAACCTCCTCAAAGCCACCTTTCTTCTCTGACTCCTCTTCTTCAGACTCCTCTCTCTGCGTTGCCGCAGGTCCAGCAATCGACGACGACAAGGCTGCTTCTGGTGGTGATGGTGACTGCAACTCTTCCTCTTCATGCTCATCTATGGCCTGATCCAGCACTCTTCGCAGGGCATGCTCCAGAAAAAAACACATTTGGGATGAGGTCGATTATGTTGCCTTGGGTTTGACTTACCCGGTTTGTCACCTCCACAAAAGGACGCATGAGCCTACAGCCATTGTGCATGAGCGTTCAGTAACGCGGCCAAAAAATACCCAGCTCCGCAGAGGCTGTCCTCTTTTTTTTAAATTAAAAAAATCTGTTCTTACCAGTTTAATCTCTGTTTTGTCCCCTATCAGGGGCCGGTGTATAGAATAGATTTTTGGAACTGGAAGATGGAAAAAGACCCATGCTCGGCCCACTTCGTTTGAATTTTAGGTCACTGCGCGTCCGCTGTACAATGTACTGTGACACCCTATATGAGTGGTAGGCAGTGGGCACAGTACAGTTTGTGGGCCTGACACACACTGGCAGACAACTGCAATATATATAGAAAAAAATAAATAAAAGCAGACTGATGTACCAGCCTTAAAAAGGGCTTTTTGGGGTGCTGTCAGCCCCTTTCACACGAGCGAGTTTTCCGTGCGGGTGCAATGCGTGAGGTGAACGAATAGCATCCGCACTGAATCCTGACCCATTCATTTCAATGGGTCTGTGTACATGAGTGTTTTTTTTCACGCATCACTTGTGATGTTTGCCGGGAACTGTTCGAGACATCTCTACAGCACAACGCTGCAGGCATGGTTGGTTGTTTTGTCTGATAATGGCCATAACTTGTTGGCAGCTTTGGAGCTTGGCAAGCACACACATGGCAATCATACAGCTGTAGCAACTCGGGGTCATTTAGCTCTTCCAGATCACCTTCTTAATACCTTAGATGGTTGGCACACATCGAGAAGCCACTCCACCACTGTAGATTCGGGTGCAAAGTGGCCACGACCAGCTTTATTGTCATAACAGTAGTACAAAGAAATCATAAAAATAAACCTCCACCGTGTGGCCACTGACTACACAGTATTTCTCCCTCTCAAACGGGATCGGGGTCTACCACCCAGCTTCCCAAAAACACCACAGTGCTTACCCCCATACAGGGTTAGAGGGTCCCGGCTTCCACAGGCCTTGACACAGCCTGCTCCTTTCCCAGACTGGGAGCCCTGATTAAGGACCTCAGCCCACATTTATCCAAGCTCCTCAGCTGGCTGCTAATTATCCCCATTACCAGCCTGTCTGCTTCAGACAGTGGGAAAAACTATTTTCCAAGTCTTTCTTGTACCTCACCCAGCTTGCTCTGGGTGAGATACACCACTTAAATGTCCTTCCTATGGCCCTCTGGCAGCTCCACTGCCACATAGCATATATGTCCCATGCACAGCAAACATCCCAAACTTATACATTAATATAACTAAAAATATAACACACGAGAGTTGAGGTAAACCAATGGCATGGCCTGTTAATTACCTCATAAATAAACAAATAACCATAACATATTTTACAACCATAAACCATAATAACAATAATGATATAACCACAACCATAACAATAATACAACCACAAACCATAATAATAATAGAACAGAATGTCATTGCGCATATATTTACAGCTGACAATGCTGGCGGCAGAGTACTTAATTCCTTATGCAACCCAGGAGGGGAGATGAGGGGAAACACACAGCAGTTCCAACAGAGGCAGGACAACACTCTCCAAGACCTGGAAAATTTTCATGCCAGCACCCTCACCCTGATGCGTGGCCTAATGTCACAAGGGGGGAAACATTTTGGAAGATGGTGAAAGAGTACATAGCAGACCTTGTCAGCATCCTCAGTGATCCCTCTGTGCCCTACAACTATTGTGTGTCCAAGCTGGACACGTGGCATAAACTGTCACTCTACGCCTCAGAGGTGCTGGCCTGCCCTGCTGCCAGCGTTTTGTCTGAGCGGGTATTTAGTGTTGCTGGGGGCATAATAACTGATAAATGAACAAGGGCTGGATTGCCCCTGACTTCTCTACTCCTCCTCCTCTATTATATCAACATGCTTTTTAGGCTGCTCTTACTCACAATGTTTTAGAGGGTCAGCTCACCTGCAGTCCCTCACATATAATGCTTTACAGGGTCAGCTCACCTTCAGTCCCTCACATATAATGTTTAACAGGGTCAGCTCACCTGCAGGCCCTCGCAATTCATGTTTTTTAGGTTCAGATCACCTGCAGGCCCTCACATATAATGTTTAACAGGGTCAGCTCACCTGCAGGCCCTCGCAATTCATGTTTTTTAGGGTCAGATCACCTGCAGTCCCTCACATATAATGTTTTACAGGGTTTAGCTCACCTGCAGGCCCTCACATATAATGTTTTAGAGGGTCAGCTCACCTGCAGGCCCTCACATATAATGTTTTAGAGGGTCAGCTGCCCTGAAGGCACTTGCAAATGATGTTTTAGAGGGTCAGCTGACCTGAAGGCACTCGCAAATGATGTTTTAGAGCAGGGGTCCTCAAACTACGGCCCGCGGGCCACATGCGGCCCGCCGAGGAAACTGATCCGGCCCGCCGGGTGTTTCTCACGGCTGGGCAGGGTGCTGCCAACCCCTCCCAGCAGAGATGCGAGGGGCCTGCGGCGGACGAAGAGAGGGCCTGATAGTGTTGTGCGTCCGAGCTCTGTCTGGTCCGCGGTACAGGAACTTTTGTTTCCTGTATCCTGTACCCGGCCGGACTGACAGGAAGTGCTCACTTACTGTGCGCTTTCTATCAGTCGGCCGGGTACAGGAAACAAATGCTCCTGTACCGCGGACCTCACAGAGCTTGGCCACGCTACACTAGGGAGGGGTAAGTAATTTATGAGCTGTGTGACAAGTGCTAAGTAAAAGAGAGACAAGAAGGGGGAGTGACAACGGAGGGGGCTGAGAAAGAGTGACAAGGAGGGAGCGGGCCTGAAAAATGAAAGTGACAAGGGAGGGGGCTGAGAAATGACAGTGACAAGGGAGGGTCTGAGAAATGACACTGACAAGGGAGGAAAGGGGCCTGAGAAATGAGAGTGACAAGGGAGGGGGGCTGAGAAATATGAGATACAAAGGAGGGGGTCTGAGAAATGAGAGTGACAAGAGAGGGGGGCTGAGAAATATGAGTGACAAAGGAGGGGTCTGAGAAATGACAGTGACAAGGGAGGGAGGGGGCCTGAGAAATGAGAGTGACAAGGGAGGGGGGCTGAGAAATATGAGTGACAAAGGAGGGGTCTGAGAAATGAGAGTGACAAGGGAGCGGGCTGAGAAATGAGAGTGACAAGGGAGGGGGGGGTGAGAAATTAGAGTGACAAGGCAGGGAGGCTGAGAAATGAGAGTGACAAGGCAGGGAGGCTGAGAAATGAGAGTGACAAGGGAGGGGGGAATGAGAGTGACAAGGGAGGGAGGGGTATGAGAAATGAGAGTGACAAATGAGGGGTCTGAGAAATGAGAGTGACAAGGGAGGGGGCTGAGAAATGAGAGTGACAAGGGAGGAGGCTGAGAAATGAGAGTGACAAGGGAGGGGGGAATAAGAGTGACAAGGGAGGGAGGGGTCTGAGAAATGAGAGTGACAAATGTGGGGTCTGAGAAATGAGAGTGACAAGGGAGGGGTCTGAGAAATGAGAGTGACAAGGGAGGGGTCTGAGAAATGAGAGTGACAAGGGAGGGGGGGAATGATTCCCATTAAAATACTGGTAAATATATACAATTACTTATAGTTAAACTATAGTCCGGCCCTCCAACGGTCTGAGGGACCGTGAACTGGCTCCCTGTTTAAAAAGTTTGAGGACCCCTGTTTTAGAGGGTCAGCTGGTCGGAAGGCCCTTCCAAATAATGTTTTTGCATGCACCATTAGCATCACGGCCATTTCCATGGCCCTTGCTGGCCGCCTTCTTAATATTAAATGTTATATATGCTTAAAAGTATGTCACATGTACAGTAGCGTAGGATTTGTAAGTGTATGCGCCAATAAATTTAAAAAGGTATTTGCGATATAGCCCTGAAAATGTCACAGACTAGCATACACCGTCTACGGATAAAGTACAGCATATGTCAGTGATATGTATTAAACGCAAACACAGTAGATATGGCACAAATTATTTAAATTTGCGCTACAGACACTGTTTTCTGATGTAGTACAGAATTTGTCACAGAAAGACACACAGTATGGACACTACATTAGGCCCATATTATTTAAATTTGCACTACAGACACTGTTTTCAGATGCAGGACAGTATATGTCACAGAAACCCACAGAATATGAACACTATATAAGTCCCAGATTATTGGAATTTGCAATACAGACATTTTTTTGGGTGTAGTACAATATTTGTTACAGAACACCACAGAATATGGACACTACATTAGGCCTAGATTATTGGAATTTGCAATACAAACACATTTTTCGGATGCAGGACAGAATATGTCACAGAAACCCACAGAGTATGGACACTATATTATGCCCAGATTTTTGGAATTTGCAATACAGGCATTTTTTTTTTTTTGTGTAGTACAGTATTGGTTAAAGAACACCACAGAATATGAATACTATATTAGGCCCAGATTGTTGGAATTTGCAATACAGACACATTTTTTGGATGCAGGACAGTAAATGTCACAGAAACCCACAGAGTATGGAAACTATATTAGGCCCAGATTATTATTATTATTATTATTATTACTTATTTTTAGAGCGCCATTCATTCCATAGCGCTGTACATCTCATAAGCGGTGCACATACATAATACAGGCAATTGCCTTAAGCATGAACGAGACAAGTTACAGACTGGTATAGAAGGATAGAGGGCCCTGCCCGTGAGGGCTTACAATCTACATGGTATGGGGGATGGAGACATTAGGCGAGGGTGAAGCTGGTCATGGCGGTATAGAGGCAGCAGTGTCACTGGTCGTAGGCTTGTCTGAAGAGGTGGGTTTTCAGGTTGCTTTTGAAGGATTCCACTGTAGGTGAGAGTCTGATATGTTGGGGTAGCGAGTTTCAGAGTATAGGGGATGCACTGGAGAAATCCTGGAGGCGAGTGTGGGAAGAGGTGATAAGAGGAGAGGAGAGAAGGAGGTCCTGTGAGAATCGAAGATTGCGTGTGGGGATGTATCAGGAAAGTAGCTCAGAGATGTAGGGAGGGGACCGGTTGTGGACGGCCTTGTATGTGTTGGTTAGTATTTTAAATTGAATTCGCTGGGCAATGGGGAGCCAGTGCAGGGACTGGCAGAGGGGAGATGCAGAGGAGTAACGGGGGGAGAGATGGATTAGTCGGGCAGCAGAGTTGAGGATAGATTGTAGGGGTGCGAGAGAGCTAGATGGAAGGCCACAGAGGAGAATGTTGCAGTAGTCTAGGCGGGAGATGATGAGGGAATGTACAAGCATTTTTGCCGATTCAAAGTTGAGGAAAGGGCGGATGCGGGAGATGTTTTTGAGTTGGAAGCGGCAGGTGGTGGAAAGGGCTTGGATGTGTGGTCGGAAGGAGAGGGCAGAATCCAGGGTCACTCCAAGGCAGCGGACTTGGTTGACTGGGGAGAGTGTGCAGTCATTGATTGTGATAGATAGGTCCCTTGGGGGGAGTGAGCAAGATAGGGGAAAGATGATGAATTCTGTTTTATCCATATTAAGTTTTAGAAAGCAAGAGGAGAAGAAGGAGGATATGCGAGATAGGCATTGTTGGATTCTGGATAGTAAGGTGGTGATGTCTGGACCATAGAGTTAGATTTGTGTGTTGTCAGCATAAAATTGATACTTAAAGCCATGGGACTCTATAAGCTGTCACAGGCCGAAGGTGTAGATAGAGAAGAGCAGGGGTCCTAGGACGGAGCCTTGCGGGACACCAACAGAGAGGAAGTGAGGCGAGGAGGTGGTGTGAGAGTGGGAGACGCTAAATGTCCTGTCTGTGAGGTATGATGTGATCCAAGAGAGGGCCAGGTCAGTGATGCCAAGAGATGAGAGAGTTTGTAACAGAAGGGAGTGGTCGACAGTGTCAAAGGCAGAGGACAAGTCAAGGAGAAGGAGGACAGAGTAATGTTTTTTGGTTTTGGCAAGTAGTAGGTCATTGGTGACTTTGGTAAGGGCAGTCTTGGTTGAGTGATGGGGTTGTAGCCGGTCAAAGAGGGAGCAGGAGGAGAGGTGAGAGGACAGTTCAGAATGGATATGTTGCTCAAGTAGCTTTGAGGCATATGGAAGAAGTGATATGGGGCGATAACTGGACAAAGAAGATGGGTCAAGTGAAGACTTTTTGAGGATGGGTGTAATGGTAGCATGTTTAAAAGCACAATATTTTGGAATTTGCTATACATACACTGTTTTCTGGTGTAGTACAGTATTAGTTACAGAACACCACAGATTATAGACACTATATTAGGCCCAGATTATTGTAATTGTGTTTGCAGATGTAGTTCATAATTTTTTTACACAAAGCCACACACTATGGACACTAGATGTGGCCCAGATTATTAAAGACACAGTCTGCGGATGATGTACAGTATATGTCACTAAAAGGTATAAAACAAAAATAACTTGCTGATGTCAAACACACAAAGTAGTCCTTAAAAGAACTTTGGGGTAGTTGGAAAGCTTTTGGTAGTAAAAACAGCAAATGTCTCTCCCTGCACTATCTGTCCCTTCCGAAGCACTTTCCCTGAGACTGCAGGAGGCAAATAGATTGCTGGTCTAACAGACACACACAAATACAGTAGTCCTTAAATTGACTTTTGGGTCTAGAAAAGCTTTCTCAGAATAAAAACCGTGAAATTCGCTCCTTACTCTGTCTTTCCCTTCCTACGCTTTGCTCTCCCTGTCTATGTCTGAGCCCAACATGCTACTGGCATTACAGTGAGGGCAGTACTAACCTGCACATTTATTGGCGGAGACACGAGCATTGCGTTTAAGCACATGCGGTACTCAGTAGAGTACCGCAATGTGCCGAGCATAGTAAAGCAGGAGCTGAACAGATATTTGGCCGAGCATGCTCGCTCATCACTAGTCTTTATGGAATATAATTAGGGTTGAGCAACTAGGGTTGAACTTTAGGGTTTTTGGTACCCGGACTCGAACCCGAACATTTCTGTAAATGTTCGGGTTCGAGTTCGGTGTTCTGTGATTTAATGGCGCTTGTTGAAAGGCTGCAGGGCAGCCAATCAACAAGCGTTTAACTAGTGTGCCTTTAGAAGCCATCACAGCCACGACTACTAATGGCATGGCTGTGATTTGCCAGGTGCAGCATGTGACCCAGCCTCTATATAAGCTGGAGTCACGTAGCACCGCACGTCACTCTGCCCTTACTAGTGTAGGGATAGGATGCTGCTGCTGTGAGGGAGCGATTAGGAAACAATTCTGGTCTGGTGTACTTGGTGTTAAATCTGCAAACTACAGCAATTAATTTTGTGGGTGCTTTGCTACATTTTTTTACCCATGAGCCCAGTGACACAGAAAAATAAGTTTTATACGTCTGTTAGTTAGCTGGGTGTCGGCGGCCATTTTGTGTAAGTGTAGTGCACTTGCACCTGCATATGTGCCAGGGACAATAATTTAATCCTGTTCTTTTAGTTCAGTGGGCCACATATATCCATTTTTTAGGTGCACATGCACTGCATATATGCCAGGTGAAATGAAAATAATATAGTTAATCCGTCTGTGATTTCAGTGCCCCAGGGGTGTGGACATATTCCCACTTTTTTCTGTGAACTACCCCTGTGAACATCTTACAGGGAAAATCTATTCATTAAATCCATCTGTTAGATTCTAGGGGGACAAATTCCCTTTTTTTGGCGGTCAAGTACCCCTGTGGCCTGCATATGCATACCTGGCAGTGAAAATAATTAAGCTACATTAGTCTGTCACATATTTGTGTGAACTAAAATAATTTTTTCTGACACCGACACCGCAATATCTGACAGTCAATTAAAACCAGTAAATACTGCATTTACATTTTTGGTTTAAAAAAGCGCACTTTTTGTGCTAGATAGTACATTTGCAGACTGCGCTGCATTTCTGACAGTTCAATAAAACCATTAAATACTGCATTTACATTTTTGGTAGAAAAAAGCACACTTTTTGTGCTAAATAGTACATTTGCAGCCTGTGCTGCATTTCTGATAGTGAAAGAAATACACTTAAATCCATCTGTTTCATTGTGTGTGAAAAAAATACCTTTTTTGGGCCATAAAGTACCTTTGCGGCCTGCACTGCATAGCAGACAGGGCAATAATTTTCAAAAATTTGTCTGTTCCATTGTTGGGTGACATTAACCCATTTTTGGCTGTTGTATACACCTACTCTACATATCAGACAGGGCAATAATTTTGCCGTATACAAACCCCTGCTCTGCATAGGTGACAGGGAAATAAATTTCTACAATCGGTCTATTAAATTGGTGGTTGACATTGAACCATTTTTTCCGAAAACAAACACCTTCTCTATATAGGTGACAGGGACCTATATTTCTAAAAATCCTCTGTTACATTGGTGGGTGACATTAACCCATTTTTGCCGTACACAAACCCCTGTTCTGCATTGATGACAAGGATCCATATTTCTAAAATCCTCTGTTACATTAGTGGGTGACAATAACCCAGTTTTGCCATATACAAACCCCTGCTCTGCATAGGTGACAGGAAACTATATTTCTAAAAATCCTCTGTTACATTGGTGGGTGACTTTAACCCATTTTTGCCATATACAAACCCCTGCTCTGCATAGGTCACAGGGACCAATATTTCTAAAAATCCTCTGTTACATTGGTGGGTGACATTAACCCAGTTTTGCCGTATACAAACCCCTGCTCTGCATAGGAGATAGGAACCTATATTTCTAAAAATCCTCTGTTACATTGGTGGGTGACTTTAACCCAGTTTTGCCATACACAAATCCCTGCTCTGCATAGGTGACAGGGAACTATATTTATAAAAATTGTCTGTTACATTCTTGGGTGACATTTTACCATTTTTACCATATACAAACCTCTGCTCTGCATAGGTGACTGGGACCTATATTTCTAAAAATCCCCTGCTACATTCTTGGTTGACATTAACCGAGTTTTGCCATAAATAAAACCCTGCTCTGCATAGGTGACAGGCACCTAAATTTCTAAAAATTGTCTGTTCCAATGGTGGGTGGCATTAACCCAGTATTGCCAGTGAAAAACCCCTGCTCTGCATTGCTGACAGGGAACTACATTTTGTAAAAACATCTGTTACTTCAGTCGGTGACAGCAAGAAATGAGGAGAGTGTCAAAATAAGGGACGTTGCCCTGGTCGTAGTGCTGCTGGTGTTGGTGGAGCTCCTGTTGCATGGAGAGGACGTGGTCGATCTGTGCCAGCTACACGCCCAAATGAAACACCTTCCTCTGGTGCGCGTAGAGGACAGAGACTTCAGCATTATTTAGTAGGCCCGAATGCCGCTCTACAAATGGTGAGGCCAAAATAAGAACAGTCGCTAGTAGATTGGGTGGCTGATAGTGCCTCCAGTACCTTCACATTTTCTCCAATCTGGTCCACTGCTAAAAGCTCAGAGTTGGCACCTGCAGGCCATGGGTGAGTCGCTCTGCGGAACAGCACCACTTCATAGCCACTGAGTGGGCCTCCATGTGAGACCTGTGTGCCTTGTTGCACTGTTTCGACTACTACACCAACATGGCCAGTGCCGATGACGCCATTCTCAGCGTTACTATCCCACTTCTATACACTTTGTCTAGCCACGGCACTTCCGCCACTTCTTGGCTGTAGGGTGCACGTCAGGGGATGTATCCCGCTCCACCTCAGGGTACTTGTACATATAACAAAAATTCAGATGGCACTCCAGACGTGTTTCAATGCAATTTAGTTTTATTCATGGTATTGCCGGACTTATTTTACAGGCAACGTTTCGGGCATATTATTCATTGCCCTTCATCAGGCTGTTGTGTTGCAGAGAAAGAAACAGAAAAAAGCAGAAGGGTGCTTGGTCAGTGCTAATATAACACTTGATTTACAAATTGCATTAAATAGTGGTTCATAAGTAGTTGCTGGTAGCATACACGTAATAAACATAATAAACATGCAGATACTATATACGAGGGTACCAAAGGTAGCTTCATTATGAATGCATACCATACACCACACACCACTCTCCATCACGTAAGAGTCAATGCTCTACCACGCAACCACCCACATGCAACCACCCACACCGTCCCACGCACCCGACAAAGAAGCACCGTCCAAAAATGCCGATACCTCTTCATTAAGCGCACAAGACAGCGCGAACAGCCACATACGAACAACTACACGGCAAAACACCGACTCCCACACGACAAAGAACAATATACAGCACATATCCACAACGAAGCTCTCATTACATGTAATATAATTGCAATAAAATTGCACTGACTGGACAAAAAACTGACATCATGGGCTATATGTCCTGATGTCAAATAATGAATGCAGGCAATACATAGGCAAGTTAGCACCGCAAAAAGAGTCACATGAAAAGTGATAGGCCAGAATGAATATAGTAATGCATAGACTCAGGAGGACAAAATGTAAGCGATCAGCTAGGGATTAAGAAAAAGCTGAGAGAGCCGAGAGAGCCGCGGCGATAGTTAGTAAAGCCAGAGTATGAGAAGCCAGAGTATTTGAAGACTTAGGGGTTTGTATTCTGCAGCATAAGCAATAGATAAGTGGCGCCCGTACCAGCTTAAGCAATAGAAATGACGCCTGTACCAGCTTACGGATGCGCGCGCATGCGCAGTCGCTCTACGTTTCTCGAAGCAACCTCTATGCTTCCCAACAATTGGTCCCGCCCTCCGGTCCTTTAAATAGCACGCCGACGCACTAATGGCTGTGCCGGCGTTCACACAGAAAGTGCTGCCATACGAGGTAAGCCTCTTCATGCTTCTCATACTCTGGCTTTACTAACTATCGCCGCGGCTCTCGCGGCTCTCTCAGCTTTTTCTTAATCCCTAGCTGATCGCTTACATTTTGTCCTCCTGAGTCTATGCATTACTATATTCATTCTGGCCTATCACTTTTCATGTGTCTCTTTTTGCGGTGCTAACTTGCCTATGTATTGCCTGCATTCATTATTTGACATCAGGACATATAGCCCATGATGTCAGTTTTTTGTCCAGTCAGTGCAATTTTATTGCAATTTTATTACATGTAATGAGAGCTTCGTTGTGGATATGTGCTGTGTGCTGTATATTGTTCTTTGTCGTGTGGGAGTCGGTGTTTTGCCGTGTAGTTGTTCGTATGTGGCTGTTCGCGCTGTCTTGTGCGCTTAATGAAGAGGTATCGGCATTTTTGGACGGTGCTTCTTTGTCGGGTGCGTGGGACGGTGTGGGTGGTTGCATGTGGGTGGTTGCGTGGTAGAACATTGACTCTTACGTGATGGAGAGTGGTGTGTGGTGTATGGTATGCATTCATAATGAAGCTACCTTTGGTACCCTCGTATATAGTATCTGCATGTTTATTATGTTTATTGCGTGTATGCTACCAGCAACTACTTATGAACCACTATTTAATGCAATTTGTAAATCAAGTGTTATATTAGCACTGACCAAGCACCCTTCTGCTTTTTTCTGTTTCTTTCTCTGCAACACAACAGCCTGATGAAGGGCAATGCATAATATGCCCGAAACGTTGCCTGTAAAATAAGTCCGGCAATACCATGAATAAAACTAAATTGCATTGAAACACGTCTGGAGTGCCGTCTGAATTTTTGTTATACTATCCCACTTCTATGTCTGCTTGAAAAAACGCTTCAGGCGATGATGGAAGAGGATGTGGCACAGGAGAAAGAGGAGGAGGAAGAGGGATCATTTCCACGGTTATCAGGTCAGTCATTCACAAGTGGCTCAGAGGGTGGTTTCCTGCACCAACATAGGCCAGGTACACAATTGTCAAGCCAGGGCACAGTTCTGGAGGATGAGGAGGAGGATGAGGAGGAACCGTGTTTACAGCAGGGTGGCACCCAAAGCAGCTCAAGGCCATCACTGCAGCGTGACTGGGGGAATACCGAGGACACAGACGATACACCTCCCACAGAGGACTGCTAGTTGTTGCCTCTGGGCAGCCTGGCACACATGAACGACTACATGCTGCATTAACTGCGCAACAACCGCCGAGTTGTCCACATTATAACTTTTGCTGATTACTGGGTGGCCACCCTGTTGGACCCTGTTACAAGGACAACGTGCCATCCTTAATTCCCTCACTGGAGCATGATAGGAAGATGCGCGACTGCAAGCACACGCTGGTAGGCACGCTGCTGATGGCATTCCCATCTGACAGCGGGGGCTCAATGGAAGCAGAAGGCGAAGGTAGAGGAGGAGGAAGAGGTTGCCAACGTAGCCGGGCACCGCCAGCCCATCAGAATGCAGGGTTAGCATGCCCGAAATGTGGAAAAGCTTTGTCACCACACCACAATAACCAGCACCACCAGCTGATATGCAACGTCTTAGCAGGAGGCAGCATTTCAGCAATATAGTGGAGCAGTATGTGTGCACACACCTACACATTCGGGTCCCCATTTACTTCAATGGGGTTCGGGGTCAAGTTCCGGTCAAGTCCGGTTCCGAACTCGAACTTTGCGACGAAGTTCGGCCGAACCTGGTGAAACCGAACTTCCAGGTGTTCACTCAATTCTAAATATAATTGCAAATTTTTGCAGGTTATGGTAGAAATAAGCAATCTATGACACACAGAAAACAAACCTTTTATGCCCAAACCAAATTTCACCACTGAAAATGGAGCCAGTTCCATTTCTTGGTCATTAATTCACATGTGCATGATTGAAGCTTCTACCAGTTATTATGAGATGATGAACTGCACAGAATATAATTGTGCAATTACAGCACTTCACGGAGATACGTATCTTTACTGCATCGTCCTCATGTAAATCATGCATTATGCTTATCAGTTTCCTAATGTACTGAGGCATGTAATACAGAACAAATGATGTTTAGTAGAGGGCATTTACTCTTGTAATTTACCTAAAATATAGATATATTAAACATTCAATTACTGTGTGCTATCTCTGACTAAACATGGGGAATATGATATAGGAAAGATTGCTAGATGTTCTCAGCTATGATTGTCTAGATTAAGAACCTCACAAGACTAGGCATAATTTACAGCGGGGCACAAACTATGAGCACCTTTGCATCCATGGATAGCTGTTTTGGAGCCAATGGCAGATTTGCTGGGCACCTGGCTGTCTCCCGGGGATGAAAATAAGTCTGTGTCTGAACAGTCATGAGGCAAATTTACTCCACACATCAAGAAAGTTGATTCAGCATTGTCAGTTGGTCCTTTAAAGGGGTTATCGCCCTAATGTAAAAAATTCAAATGGAGCTAGACAGACTGGGAGTGACTCAGTAAGGTCCTGGAAGGTTGTCACAGTTATCTGGAGCCATACTAACTGCAGTGGATCCCAGAGGTGCTGGAGAGGGCATGGGGGAGGATCCACAGAGAGAACACGACCTACGAGGTAGACCCACAGATGTTCTATTGGGTTCAAGTCTGTGGAATTAGGCGGCCAGGATAGTTCTTGGAAGTCTTAGTCATGCTCTTCCAACCAATGTCAGACATTTCTAGCCATTTGACATGTCCATTGTCTT
This sequence comes from Bufotes viridis, assembly GCA_033119425.1. Taxonomy (NCBI): domain Eukaryota; kingdom Metazoa; phylum Chordata; class Amphibia; order Anura; family Bufonidae; genus Bufotes; species Bufotes viridis. The sequence continues at coordinate 78,030,408 of CM065592.1, forward strand.
GCTGGAAGATCTCATCTATCCCGGGGAAGACAATCAGCATGTATTGGTGCACACAGGGTCAAACTGGTCAACCAGAGTACCAGAGGATTTTTTGGTGAGCCCAATCTTTGACAATAATGTACCCCTAATAAAAAATGGCCTTAAGGTCCTATATGAGCAGTGGGCCTTTAGAATAATTTCCTCTGGTAGGCCCAAAGGACTTCACGTTGTATGTATGTGATCTGCAAGAATGGATTCATACCCAAATCGGTTTAGAGTGCCTTCTACCTAAATGAGTGGGCCCCAAAATGAGAGTGACATAAAAAAAAATCCCCTTACCATGACACTGGTACCATCAGTTTGTGTTCTTCCAGCAATGGTTACAAAGTGTTTGCTCTTTGAAGTTTTTTTACCTGACACACCAACATCCATCTGTCTGATGAAGCAGAAAATGTGACTCTGTCACACGAACCAGCGGGTGTGAACCTACTGTGCCACGTGTTCAACCTCCTGTAAGGGCGTTGTCTAAGTGAACCCCTCGATCTTCACAGTACCCCTGATGGTGGAATAGACTTTCCTGAGGGGAACACCAGGTCGCTACCTCTTGAGGAGGATAGGCACACGAGGCAGCTGGTCCAGGCGGACCAAGTTGGTACCTGAGAAAGGTACCAGAGGTACAGGCATTTGTCAGGCTGAGTCATTACCAGGAGCAACAGTGCAGGACCGAAGGATGAGGTAGAGGCAAAGTCAGACAGGCAATAGGTAAGGGCAGGTGGCCAGGGCCGGGCCGACACAGAGGCTGAGGAGGCTCCAGCCTCAGGGCGCTCAAGCCTCAGGGCGCAGGCACAGGCCACTCTCACCAAGTCCCTGCTGCTGCCGTGTAGCTGTATTAGCAGCAGAGCATCCATTTCTGCGCTCTGCTGCTGTAACAGCCGGTCCTGCGCCCCCTAGTGGTGTTCTTCCTCCCTCCCTCAGTCTAGTGCAGTGTGCTGCAGCTCCGTACCTTCCCCAGCCCCTGACTTCCTGCCTGTGTGTGCACCAGAGATTCACAACCCCCTCCCCCAGCACAGAGAGAAGAGCAGCGTCGGGACAGAGAAGGAGGAGGAGGAGGAATACTCTGCATACTGCCTCTCCCTCCAAGTCACCAGAGACTGTATGTGCAGAAAATGTAAGGGGTTAAAGAGAATGGAATGGCAGTAATGCAGTGTGCATATTGTGTGTTTTTATGTATGTGTGTCATATGTATGTCTGTATATATGTATGTATGTATGTGTGTCATATGTATGTCAGTATGTGTGTGTGTGTCATATGTATGTCAGTATGTGTGTGTGTGTGTGTCATATGTATGTCAGTATATATGTGTCTGTGTCATATGTATGTCAGTATATATGTGTGTGTCATATGTATGTCTCTATATATGTGTGTGTCATATGTATGTCTGTATATATGTGTGTGTCATATGTATTTCTGTATATATGTGTGTGTCATATGTATGTCAGTATGTATGTGTGTGTCATATGTATGTCAGTATGTATGTGTGTGTCATATGTATGTCAGTATGTATGTGTGTGTCATGTGTATGTCAGTATGTATGTGTGTGTCATATGTATGTCAGTATGTATGTGTGTGTCATATGTATGTCAGTATGTATGTGAGTGTCATATGTATGTCTGTATGTATGTGTGTCATATGTATGTCTGTATATATGTGTGCGTCATATGTATGTCAGTATATATGTGTCTGTGTTATATGTATGTCAGTATGTATGTGTGTGTCATATGTATGTCAGTATGTATGTGTGTGTCATATGTATATATGTGTGTCATTTGTATGTCAGTATATATGTGTGTGTCATATGTATGTCAGTATGTATGTATGTGTGTGTCATATGTATGTCTGTATATATGTGTGCGTCATATGTATATATGTGTGTCATTTGTATGTCAGTATATATGTGTGTGTCATATGTATGTCAGTATGTATGTGTGTGTGTCATATGTATGTCTGTATATGTGTGTGTGTCATATGTATGTCAGTATGTGTGTGTGTGTCATATGTATGTCAGTATGTATGTGTGTGTCATATGTATGTCAGTATATATGTGTGCGTCATATGTATGTCAGTATGTATGTGTGTGTCATATGTATGTCTGTATGTATGTGTGTGTCATATGTATGTCTGTATATATGTGTGCGTCATATGTATGTCAGTATATATGTGTCTGTGTTATATGTATGTCAGTATGTATGTGTGTGTCATATGTATGTCAGTATGTATGTGTGTGTCATATGTATATATGTGTGTCATTTGTATGTCAGTATATATGTGTGTGTCATATGTATGTCAGTATGTATGTATGTATGTGTGTGTCATATGTATGTCTGTATATATGTGTGCGTCATATGTATATATGTGTGTCATTTGTATGTCAGTATATATGTGTGTGTCATATGTATGTCAGTATGTATGTGTGTGTGTCATATGTATGTCTGTATATATGTGTGTGTCATATGTATGTCAGTATGTATGTGTGTCATAAGTATGTCAGTATGTATGTGTGTGTCATATGTATGTCAGTATGTATGTGTGTGTCATATGTATGTCAGTATGTATGTGTGTCATATGTATGTCAGTATATATGTGTGCGTCATATGTATGTCAGTATGTATGTGTGTGTCATATGTATGTCAGTATGTATGTGTGTCATATGTATGTCAGTATGTATGTGTGTGTCATATGTATGTCAGTATGTATGTGTGTGTCATATGTATGTCAGTATAGATTATCTAACCCAGTCCCCCTTCCCCCATCAGCCCTTGTCCTACCCCCATCTACCCCACCAGACATTTAGATGTTATTTATTCCTGCTATTCTAATGCTTTGATCAGTAGATGGCTCAAGTCAAGCCCTCACCCCCCCAGCCATTTAGATATGTATGTTATCAATCATCCCCACCCCCGCCTTCCTTGTAATTTGCTGGCCCCCAATATCCATAACAGTGTCATCCACAGATCCCCCCATAACAATGCGTCATCCACAGATCCCCCCATAACAATGCGTCATCCACAGATCCTCCATAACAGTGTGTCATCCACAGATCCCCCATAACAGTGTCATCCACAGATCCCCCCCCTAACAGTGTCATCCACAGATCCCCCATAGCACTGTCATCCACTGATCCCCCATAACAGTGGGTCATCCACAGATCTCCCATAACATTGTTATCCACAGATCCTCCATAACAGTGTCAACCATAGATCCCCCCCATAACAATGTCATCCACAGATCCTCCATAACAGTGCGTCATTAATTGATACATTAAACTGTGCATATTTATGTGTGATTACAACAGTATTTAGTAAAGACTCCACAAGTTGGGGGGGGGGGGGCGCACTTGGGCAGCTCAGCCTCTGTTGGTGGTGGACCTTGTCCCAGCCCTGCAGGTGGCATATGTACAGTTCAGGCAATCTGAGTCGGCAACAGTAGAGTCAAGAGAAGCAGGCGGAGATCAAACATGTAACAGAGTCCGGGACTGCGGCGGTAAGCAGGCAAACAGCAGCGCACACAGAGTTCCTTATGCAGTAGGGTTCACTCAACTATTGTTTTAGACACATGTATAGTCACCCCCTGGTTCATTTTTGCTGTGAAAGCTACAATGTGGTGCATTGGTTTACCTGCTCGCACCTTCTTAGCCAATGTTTACCTCTTAAGTCAATGGCACATGGTGCCCGAAAGCCAATAATCATCCCTGTTTTCAACTCTGATAAATCTGCCCTTTTACCCATGACAGCAATGAGAATTATGTGTACAGACAGCCTATCACACACCTTATAAAACCACCAAGCCAGCTCACAATGCGTGACTTCCTTCATGAGCTATGAGTAGCTGATGTTGAAAATAGTAAGTGGTCATAATATTGAGATTCGACTGTGTATTTCCATTCTTCTGCATCATTATAGGAGCAGAAGAACGAAAATAACGGAAGCACTGGATTTGGCACATAACTTACAGGAATGGAGCCTAACAGATCCTGCATGCATCTATCAGCTAATTTTTTATTTTTTTTTACAAACTTTTTGATGGAGGCCTGGAACAGAGCCTCCAACTCAGATCTGAACATTTTTTCAAAGTTGGTCATCTTGCACCTTAATTTGGTATGCAAATTAGCTCTCTTTTCGAAATGTAACCTGAGCCCCTAATGCCACAAATTAAACGAGTTCTTCCTGCTCTGCGCTGATGAAGGGCAATCACCCTGATATAGCTGTCTGCAGATGAGGTACTGGCTTAGCTATAATCCTAAATTATGTCCTAAGGTCTGTTTAAAAGGTTGAACATTGACTTATACGATAGCTTCCTTACATCTGGTGTCATTAGAGGCTCGGCTTTCTTATCTTTTTGGAAAGAGAGATAATTTGCATACCCTTTTCTGAGAGGATCATTGCCTGGCCTATAAGAATCTTTACACCTACTTTTACTACCCCCTTTTCACCTTATCTCAGTATTTCTTGAGCCAAAATGAAATTCTAATTAACTCCTGCCCCTTGAGAGTCATTCCATATGTAAGTGCCCATCTTATATAATGACTCTGAGCACGATTGATTGTAAGTTGATACAATAACGATTAAGAGGATTTTGACAGAAAAAAAATTCATAAGTTGTATACGATAGCCATTGTGAATACGAAGAACAACACAGACATGACGTAGTCAAAGTTCTTATGATTAGATAAAATGTGGGGATCTCAGCCTTCAAGAGGGTATTTATGGCACCAGCAAGGTAAAAACGCTAACCTAAATCAGAATCCTTACTTGTCATCCTGGTCATTAGTACACTCTGGTCTTAGAAGGGTCAGACCCATGATTAGACATGTCAGGATAAGTGGCCTTTTGACCTTGTGTCTCATACCTTACATTTATAACAAGTGGGAGTTCTTCTGCATATTGCTGTACGTCTAATATCTTCTTCACAGTACAAATCACTTCACACATTGAGCCTTGGTTAAGTGGGACGCTGCCATGAGAAGCAGCCGCACATAAATCAGATAAATTGACTGCAACCAGAGATGCAATCACATTTGCTGATTAACCCCTCAGAACCTTTTCATGTGAATTGGTACCTGAGGTGGTGACCTGGGCAGTCAGTTCTTATTAGCATTCATACACTCATACCACTGGCTTATTTACACTGGGAGCTGCTGTGTTGGCAAATCAGAGAAATATGTATTCTGTTCATACACTAAATCAAGATGCTTGGCAGCGGTGACTGTCTTGCTGTGTATTTTCTTCTGCCTGAGACCAAATTGCTCAATGGTAATGTCTCACTGCCTTTGAAGTGGGTGTATCCTTTTAGTTACAGGCGCCTCTTATGACCTTGGATAAATCCCGTTATATTTGAAAAGAGGTCATTCTGGACCAATATGTTGCTGTGGCACCGAGCAGCAGGATGCATCTTGATGATATGATTGACAGAGCATTTTGTCCCGTTACATGCATGGACCACTTAGCAATAGAGTAACATTGTAAAAATGATGCATAAAGATAAAGCAGTGGCAAATGTGCTGCATCATGGAAACCTAATAAGTTTAGTTGAAGCCTTATATCCAATGTAAAACCCCAGATAAGCCATATGACAATAAGATAAATTACTCTCTGCTATATCGGACAAGCTCAACCTACCTTGCAGATATGTCTATTTAACATGTGGTTATTTTTTTTTATTCCTGGTCAAACAATTTTAACTTCAAATGAGTCATCTGACTGCAAATATGTTTTTTTTTTAAAGAAACAAGCTCTTCAAAGACAGAAATGTCATCAGCCTATCTAAAGACACATACGTAACCAGGTACAATGTCACACGATATAGCAAAATGTCACACACTCCCTTCCCAGGAGGACTTGTGTTGATGTTGAAATTAATTTTTAAAGATGGGTTCTTGCAGACGGCTGCCCATCTGTCTCTGACTATTTGCCATTGCAGAAGAGATTCATTATTTTGATGGATTTCTGTAATTGTTTTGAAGGCTGTAGGTGAGGAACAAGAGGAGACACTTTATGGTAACATAATGCAAGTGTTACAGAGAAGAGACATGCCAAAAGAGGAATGTGGATAGATTGTGTATATGGACCCAATGGAAAGGGAAAAGGCATTGCTCCATTTATATCAGCATCAGAAATAACATGGTAACATAGGGAACCTTAATATAAACTGTATATATATATATATATATATATATATTAAAGATGAGTGAATTGATTATAAACAAATAAGATTTATTAAGAATTTCACAAAAATGTGTCTGCTAAACAAATATGACATTCTTGTGATTTATTTTAGACAAAAGGGCAGCATGGTTGCTCAGTGGTTAACACTGGTGCCTGGCAACGCTGTGGCCCTAGGTTTGAATCCAACCAAGGACAACATCTGCATGGAGTTTGTATGTTCTCCACATGTTTGTGTGGGTTTCCTTCCCCACTTTGAAGACATTCTGATAGGGACAGATATAATTGTGTAGGTTTTAGGGAAATTGATAAAGGAAAGCTGTGAGTGAGTGAATGAGTGAGTGAATGGTCACACAGTGATTTAAACAGCTGCGTGCTGCTGCAGCAGCTCAGCCCGGCAATTCTTTATTATAAAAACCCTGCAAGAAAAAAAACTAATTTTTATCTCTATTAGTGTTGAGCAAGCATGCTCGGCCGAACACCAGTTCGGCTCGAGCATCGCTATGCTTGGCATATGGCGGTATTCGCGCAATGCTTGAGTCTCCTCTCTGCACGTTTCTTGGCTGCTACACACCCAATAAATGTGCAGGTAAGTACTGCCCTCACTGTTATGACATAGCCATGTTGGTTACTGGCATTATAGTGATTGGCTAGCCGGAATGCGTCATCGGGTGTTCGGCTCAGTCTTTATCAGTGACATACAGTGTACTTTTGCAATAGACGGTGTCCGCTTCTGTTAATTATGTTTATTTATTGTAGGTATTGTAATATATAAGCCTTGGAGTTACTTTATTCCAATAAAATCACTTTTTAACAGTATCGTCATAAGTCAAGGAAATTACATATACATCTATGTAAAAAGTTTAACATGTTTATCCAACAAAGAACAATAATACAAAGACAAACAGGGAAAGGCAAAGAGAGGAAAGATGAGGGGGGTTTGGGGGGGGGGGGGGCCAGGGGGCGCTGGAGCGAAAGAAGGTACCAGTCAGATTAATAATGTCCAATATAGTACATTTTATCGAATCATTTTAAATAAAATAATGTGTACATTTAACATGTCTGGCTATCCCCCTGCCCTCCCTGCTGTCAGAAAACTGGTGTTGCTGGAGAGAAGGACTCCTCTGCGGTGCTGTGCTGATTTCTCAGGTGTGTGACAGTAGAGAGCTGTAGGAGACTGTAAGGGGGAAATAGGGGATTTCTTTATAGTAGACTCAGATTTGTGTATGTGTGCTGCTCTCTGCAGAGTTCAGAGTGGTATTGAGGGTGACTCTGCCTTAGGTCCCACCAATGCCTCTGCTTTAGGTACACCCCCATTAGTGCCACAGCTCCAGATGCCCCCCAATGCCCCCACTTTAAGTGCACCCCTAATATTGCCTCTTCAACAGTTGCCCCCCTAATACCTCTGCTCCAGGACCACCACTATTACCATGCCTCAGGCGACCCTAATGCCTCTGCTTTAGGTGCACCCCCATAAATGCCCCACCTCCAGATGCCCCCTCTCTAAATGCACCGCTTATATTGCCTCTTCTCGTTAACCCCTGCTCCAGGATCCCTACTATTACCCTGCCTCCGGTGACCCTACTGCCTCTTTTTCAGTTATGACCCTCAGTTTGTGCCCTTTGCTTATGTTGCTCCTCTAGCACCTTTGGTTGGGCTTTGTTAAAGGTTATGACCTGCAAAGGGGGTTGGACTTATTACATTTTGATATGATATGATGAATTATGATATTTCGTATTGACAGGCATCACTGCTGCCATGTAAAGAGATACTGGTGGTGAAGTGGTGGAGGATTTAAAGGAGTTGTCCAGGTTTTGAAGTTATCCTCTCCACACCATAGGGCATAACTATATGATTAGTGGGGTCCGATTCTGCGACCTCCACTGATCCCATGAACGGGTCATTTTCCCTCTTTTTGATGGCATGGCAGGCCACACATATGCCCTGTTGCTCCATTTATTCTCTTTGGGACCACTGGAAATAGTATTAAGTAAGTAGAACCGAAGTAACGTGCTCATTAAAACAATGCCTTTATTAATATTTCGGGTTAATGGAGCAGGGAAGCTGCTCAGGTGATAACCACTGCTTAAAGACAGATACTTTAAGTTAAGACTCCCACTATGATTAGGATAACAAAATAAAAAAAATACTTTACAGGGATGAATAGATAGTCACATGGGTGATTTTATATAATTATCTAAAGATAATCATATAAAAAGTACTTCCGGTTTTGTTTTTAGTGATATGCGTTCCACCATGTGTTTCACATACCGGAAGTGACGTATCTCATCATCGCGATGCGTTCCAAATACTGGAAACGCGCTTTTTCAGGGTACAGAAGTTGCATGCGATACCGGCGCTTAAATACTGAGCGCCGGCTCTTAGAGACTGGCCACATCAGCTCCCCAAATATCGATACTAGCGGACAGTGGTCTTTCCTTATCAATGAGTACTTTATGTTCAGACACCTTCAGGGTGTCCCTTCTATCTTTGTTACATCATTCTCTTAATTACAGGTTAATTATCCACTGACAGGAACATCTCTTCATCATCCTATTTTTCCCACAAGCCATCGATGGGAGCTAAGTATTATCCATTTTTTCATCTGTTTATCTATCTATTTCCCTACAAACAGGGTTTGTGTATCACCCCCTGATGATCTGCCAGGCGCAGGTGAAACGCGTTGGGGTTCAATATAAACATATAAACATATCTATCCATATAAGCATATCCTGTAGATAAGCAATAGGTCATTATGGTAAGGCAACCATTTTAATTATAATGTAGATTATGTACAATATGAGGAGGTTAAGATTTGGTCAATTTCATGCCAGACATTTATGCTTAAAGGGGTCAAAGGGTTTGTCTCACTTCAGCAAATGGCATTTATTATGCAATTAATGCAAGGCACTTAATGTATTGTGATTGTCCATATTGCCTCCTTTCCATCATATTATACACAGCACGTGTCAGTGGTTATTGCCACCGTGTAATCCAGCAGCGGTGGCCGTGCTTACACATTATAGGAAAAGGCTGAAAGTGCTCATAGGCCTTTACCTATAGTGTGCAAGCACAGCCACTGCTGCTGGATTGCAGAGTGGTCAAAACCATGTATACGTGCTGTGTATAATGTGATGGAAAAGAGCCAATATGGACAATCACAATACATTAGTAAGTGCCTTGTATTAACTTTCTCTACATGATAAATGCCAATTTCTGAAGTGTCTGCCATCATACTTTATCTTTAACCTGTTATCACTGTAAGTGCCCATGAACACGACCGTAGGATGTTTTGCAGTCTGCAAATTGCGGATCCGAAAAAACATGGATACCGGGTGTGTGAATTTCTACATTATGCGTAACAAAACAGCTGGCCTCTAATAGAACAGTCCTATCCTTGTCTATAATGTTGACAATAATGGGACATGTTCTATTATTTTGCAGAACGGCCATGCGAACATACAGACAGGGAATGAACAGAGTCTTTTTTTTTTTTTTTTGCGTTGTGTGCAGGAGCCCTAAGGTAGGCCCCCAGAATCAGTTACACTGGTGGGCCCTAAGTACCCCAGTAGGACACTTTCAGTGACTGTCTGGAACATCTTGGCTGAGCAGCATTTACGTGAAATAACACATGATTCATGCATGGCCCATTTGATAAATTTATTTGAGCAACGCTTTACAAAAAAAGTACACTGGCTTTCACAGGGTGCTGGCTATTTCTAGGAGACTGTGCTCACATTTCAGTCATTCTTATGTGGCAAGGAATGCTCTCCTTGACTTGCTGCAACAGAATGGTCTGCCATTGCACCACTTGATCCGCAACATTCCAACTTGCTGGAATTCCACCTTGCATATGCTAGAATGCCTGTACGAGTAGCATAAAGTGGTGAATGATTTTGTTATGCACAAAACCACCTCACATGAGAACATGTATTGCTTCGAGGTCAGGCAGTGGCAGCTCAAATAAGAAGCATGTAGCATACTCAGGCCCTTTGAAAAAGCCACCAGATTTTTCAGTAGGTACAAATGTGGCATGCAAAATGTCATCAACTTGATATTTATTTCAGAGTAGGCACTCAAGCCAATACAACAAGGGACAGTGGAAGAAAAGCTTAGGCCATATGCATTTTGCTGTACACCCTGTAGCTGTTGGGGACCCACATGGAGAAAGTCCCATGGACGAACAGGATGAGGAGCTAAAACTGGAGGAGGAGGAAGAGTCTGTGATGGAGGAAGAGCAGGAAGTTGATGAGGACATCGGCCATGATGACTAATCTTCTCAGTGTGGGACACAGCTCGAAAGAACTGGGTGCTGAGGAACACTGGCCAGAATGGTAATCTATATGTTTGCTTGCTCACGTAATGACAGCCATATCCTTACCAAGAAGCAATCTGAGGATTACTGGATAGCCATGCTTTTAGACCCTCACTATCAAATCAAAATAGGGGAATGTTTTCCACTTGACAAAAGAGGGACTCAATTACTTTATTACCAGGAAATACTGTGTATGCAGCTTGATGCAGCTTTCGGTACATGCTGTCTGCTTGTCTGACTAAGAGGCCCCTCTCCACCTCCCTCAAAGTCACCCACCTCTCCAGGTGTCTACCTAGCCTTTCTGCTTCCTGAGGCGAAAACAGCAGCAGCCAGTTCAGTATCATCAACATGATGGAGCAATTGTTTCATATGCTATTCCAGGCTGAGGCAAATTATCAAACTGAGACGTACTTCTTCAACATCCAGGTTCAGTCCTACCTGGACTCTGGCCTTTTTCTAGTGCATACTGTGTTCCCTAACCCCATGGACTTCTGGGTAGGCAGACCGGAACAGTGGCCCAATCACTGTGCTCTCTTACCCAGCCTCCATTGTTACTCCAGAGAGGGTTTCAGCATGGGAGGTGTTGTGACACCGAAACGAACAAGGTTGTCCTCCACCAGTGTCTAAAACATCACTTTTGTCAAAATAAACTAGGCATGGATTTATGAAAATCCACTCCTCTGTTTGAGGAAAATAGATTTACTCTTGCTGAGGGTGCCCTATCAAGCCACTACTGGTGTCTGCCTGCCTACCATCATATGCTGTATCATATGGCTGCTGCTGTCATCATGCCGCTGCTGTGGCTGTCTACCAACCATCATGTTCTGTATCATATGGCTGCTGCCATCATCATGCCACTTCTGTTGTCTGCCTGCCTACCATCATATTCCATACAGTATGGCTGCTGCTGCCACCACTATTGCAGCTCCTACTTCCTGCTGCTTATACCCTCATGCTGCCAATTCCATTATCCCCACAGAAAGTATGATTAGAGCTACACAGCTGTCAATACTACTATTCATAAGCAGCCACACACTGCCCCTGTTAAGGCATAAGTTCTGAACGCTTAGTCCCGATAAGCCACTTTTTTTCCTCCATAACAGATTTAAACACCATTTGCCACCGATAAGGGACAGTTATTTGTGACAGTACAGTGGGTATTAAACCATGCGTTTACCCATAACTGTACATGTCAGTGTAACTTTGAGATGATTTGCTTTTGCTGGAATTGTGTTCAAGAGTTTATAAGTTGAGATGGAGAAGAGAAAAAGTAAAAATTCATAAAAGAGTAACCAAAATAGCTAACATCTTTTCATAAACAATTTGGGTCATAGGGGACGCAAGAGTGTCATATACCAATGTTCTGGTCAGTTGGAGCATATTCAATTTGTGTACTTTTTTTTGAACAATTTGCCAAATAGGACATGAAACAAATCTCAAGAGGTGTGAACATTTACTACCAATAATCATCAAGGCCATGCTAAGCCACAACCCCTGACGGGGTGTGCGGGCTCCGGTATATTCTGGATATAAGAATATATTGTCGAAAGTCTCATTTTAATATCAGTGCAAGGCTTTAGCCATATATTGTCAATTACATTTACCATTGTAGTGCACCATTTTTTGTACATCTCAATGGTAAATAATATATTCAGTAAAAGTGGGGCACTAAACCACATCTAAAATAAATAAAATGCAGAATAAATGAATAAAACAATACCCCCTAAATGTATAATCCTTGGGAGGAAAGCAACGGGAGGGGGTGGAGACAAGCCCCACATGTATTGTGGACTAACTTCATTAGGGGTGTTTTGACCTTTTTCATAGTGCATATACAGTGATTGCTTCAGACAGCTCAATGAAGTCCAACAAGATAAATCCTGCATATCAACCCCATCCCCCTGCCGAATTGTATACTCAGGCAGGTAATAATGAGCTAATACTAACTGGTCATCATGGTTTCATGTTTCCATGGCAGCCCATATGTGCGTTGTTTAGGTTTCTACAATGGACTATTTATCACTCTGGCTTATCAACCCAGGTGAAGGCAAAGTGCTTGGTAGTGCAATCTGGCACTATATCCAGAATGTTAATTAACAGTCTCCTGACACATGGCTTCCTGGGGAAGAGGGATGGGGCATTAATTAATATTCAACAGGTTGGAAGAAGGTTAATGAGCATCTGCCTAATTGTTAAGATTTATAAAATAGACCTGTGGACAGAATTTTTTTTTTTTTGAGTTGTGAATAAATGGATAGGTTTATGTAATCTTTTCAGGTCAATCAGTTCATTTATTTTGTAAGCAGGTGCCTATATGCGGTTGTGTACAGATATATGTCTCCTTTACAGACAAGAGGAAGACTAGGCCCAATGGTGAAATCCAAGAGTTTGCGTTAAGTGGAAACAGAGATTTCTATAGTAATTATTTATCAGTACCGCCTCAGCAGCAACATGGAAATATCCAGGTCATTGCTTAAAAACAGATGTCACATTACAACTGATTAAATACTTAAAGGGAACCTTTCAAGTTGAACATGGTGTATGATCTGCAGGTAGCATGTAATAGAGAAAGAGGAGCTTGTTAGGAGTTCTCCCCGCCAAATCTCTATGCAAGGCTGGACTAGTGCGTGGTGTTATGAGGGTGAAAGTAACCAGGCCAGTGGTAGAAATTAAATGTTTTTATTTACTAAAGTGTAAAATGGGAGTTGTAGTACATTCAACAGTATCAAAGCATAGCTGCAGGAGGATAGCAGCGCAAATCTCCCCCAATAGCAATATATGTATAGCAGCAATGTTGGGGGTTGGGGTGCTCCTTCCCTCTCTTTTTGTCTCTCTCTCTGCGGAATCTAAGGCTGGTAATAAGGTTCATGAAAAACATGTCTGTAAATCCCAGGGTAAGGCCTAATTCACACGTCCGTAGTGTGTTTTGCGGAAACACGGATCCGCAAAACACGGACGGCTGCAATGTGCATTCCGCATTTTGCGGACCGCACATTGTTGGCACTATATAGAGAATGCCTTTTCTTGTCCGCAATTGCGGACAACAAAAGGACAAGTTCTATTTTTTTGCGGAAACAGAAACACGGATGTGGAAACACGGATGCGGATGCGGACATCACATTGTGTGCTGTCCACATCCATTCCTGCCCCCTTGAAATGAATGGGTCTGCAACCCTTCCGCAAAATTGCGGATGATATGCGGATCCATTTTGCGGACGTGTGAATTAGGCCTAAAGGGTACAGGATTAGGATATGGCTGGCCAGGCTATGTCAAAATGTGGAAAGATGTATTATTAAAGATGAGTGAATCGAATCCAACGTAGTGGAATTTGACCCGAATTTAAGGATAAATTGGAATTGCTTCCAAGCTGAATTTCCTCGTGCTTCATGGTAGCGAATTGATTTGACCTGAAATAGGGCAAAAAACAAAAAGAAATCATACTTACCTCCTCCATTTGCTCGCAACGGGTCGGCCTCCGCCATCCTAATTGAAGATCTCTACCGAAATCCTGTGATCGGTGATGTATGACCTAACCACGCCAGCCAACGTGATGACGTCATATCGGACCGCTCAAGATTTTGCGTAAGATTTTCAAGTAAGATCGCGGCGGCCGGCCCATCGTGAGCAAATGGAGGCTCTAAGTATAATTAACTGTTTTTTTCTGTTAATTTTACACTGTATTATTACTTTCAGATGCCACGATCATGTATTAACACAACATTTGAAGGGTAAAATGATGGGGAGCGGCACAATCGCAGCTCCCTGTCATTGCACCTGCTACTTACAAAAAAATTTGCCTTGTGATTAAGTAATTCATCATGAAGCATTTTTTTATGGGGGGAATTCCGCAAAGCAGCTGAATAGAATTTTGCAAAAGTTCGCTCATCTCTATGTATTAGCATACCCCTTTTCACAGCAGTAAAGTCTCTAACAGCCTTAAATGAGTGCAGTACCTTACAGACTCCCTCTGGTGCACAGCCTTGCAGATTATAGACTTCTAATCTTCTAAATAATTTGGAGTATTTTTATTTAGTAATGTCTTTCTTGCAATAAATGTTTCAGAAGCAGTCATTCTATAGGACTCATACCTAATTTTCTCTTCCTCAGTTAGCACCCACACTCTCTACACTAAGGACTGAGTCAAGTCCATCTCCTAGTGCAGCGACCAGGCCGCAGGGGCGACAAGTGAGCTACGGTGGGCCGATGGGGGCAGTAGTAGTTTTTACTCACGGTTAGCAGAACCTCCCTGGGCCAGCATGCAGTGAAGGGAAGCACACTCTGTTTGTCCAGGGATTCCCGCCAGATGGTGGTTGAGGTGCCCGTGGTGGAATGGGTTTTTATTAAGGTGCCTTGGAGCGGGGTCCATCGTGTTCGGGATGCCAGCACCGTTAGGTGCAAAAGAAGGTGGTAGAAAGCATGAGGAGTCAGCAGTTGAAAAGAATGGAACTTTTTCTTAGTCACTTGCCTCAGAGTCATCAGTACAGTTCATTTATATGGTAAAGATGAAAATCCAAATAGTATCTCAGCTGTAATCCTAGTAACAGGCTTGACAATGGGTTTCTTAAGATTGCCCTTCAGTAGGCAGGAAAGGTTCTTTCTGATATCTGTCTACATAAGGTCTACACTCTATCACTCAGGTACTGGATATAATTACTTCTTAATTAGCAATCCACAGGACGGTCTCCCTAACGGCAGACAAAAACCTTCTGCTCCATTATTTGTACAGGATGCTTTCATATACTCTGATCCACAATGTCCATAGGCCTATGGTAACTTTGTGCCTAGTCGTCCGGCTGTGTCCAGGTGCTTTTAGGCTTCTCCCGGTCACTGCACTAGTGCTGTGGAGTCCATAAGCTAATGCTGCTTCTACCTACACTAGACTTGCTCTAAATCCATATATTGACTCACCGGTCTGTGCTAGGTAGCTGTAAGGATTTAGCCCGCACTCCCTCAGCTTGATCAGGGCCAAGGGGCTAAAGTGGCAGCTACATATTTGCCTTGTGCTGTTCCACTCCTCCATTTACTTCCTTCTCTCTTGTTCTACTCTCTGCTCTGTTTTTCCTACTCTCTTGTATTAGCACACCTGCAGCTATATATATGTGGTGCCAGCACCTCCTAGGGACAAATAGATGTAATCACACTTAACAGCCTGCTATGAGGAATTCCAGCTTGATACAGAAATACATTAAATACACATATGCCCAAAGTTATACAGGGGCCCACGACATTCACTGAGTGGGACACTGCACTAGCCTTCAAAAAGGGCTGAGTAAGGACTGTTAACCCTGACCTATCTTTACAAAATGCCAGATTTCAGCTATCACCAGGGGATTCATTCTCTGACAATACATTTTGCCCTAGAGCTTTATGGCCAACTAAGTAGTACATGAATAAAAGTCTGACCATATAATTAATAGATGGGCCAGGTTGGCCAGAGTTGATGCTGCTCTTACTTTCCCTCATAGAAGGAGGTCTTGAGGTATCTTTATAATCTTTATGAGTATTAGTTTTTCTTTTTTTTTATGTACTATTTCATGTTTATACTCTACATTGAGAAAAAGGCTACTATCACACACACTTATTTTGAACAGTGTCTGTCATCAGAACTTGTAAGGCCAAACGAGACATGGTATACAAAGAGAAAAAGTATCATGGAAATATTTGTACTGTACCTCTTCAATGAGATAAGCCCACTCCTGGTTTTGGCTTACAAATATTAATGCAAACTACTGACCAAATTATGTGATAGCGGCCTAAGAATAAGCTACAAATGTGCTGCCCCAATTAATTCCAGGTATAATATAGGCTGCAATTAATGCTGTTTATGTAGCCAACTATAGTCTGCTGTCAACACTTTTGGCTAATGTAAAAGTTGCATTAGGGTATAGCCAGAGGGCATGGCTGGCAGCATGCAGCTTATCCATACCCACTCATGGCAATCAGTGGCCACACAAGTTTACTGCAAACCTATGCCGTCACTGGCTGCTGCTTGGATGTGGTTTCGATACATGTGGCCACGCTGTCTGGCCTTACTCTTACACTAACATTGAGCTATAATTTAATTCTGATCTGGTGCTTGTCAAATTATGCAAAACTAATAAAATGCAATAAAAAGAATTATAAAGTGATCTTTTACCTAATTTTTTAATTTGTTTTTTTTATGATTTTTTTTTTCACAATACAATTGTGCTCAATTCTGAGCTATGACCAGAAAACTTATCACGCTTTTTGGTAATTAGCTAAATATATAAAAACTAGAGAAGGAAACAGAATCTTTTACCAGCTCTAAGTAAGAGCAGCATCAACTAGTGACAGATTCCCTTAGAAAAAAAATCTGGATAATTTTTTTTTTCATTTACTTTGCTATCATCTTGTATTGGACTGCTACAGCACTGCAGCTCTCCAATACACGACGTTAGCTGATAAGTCCATAATCAGGTCCTGGCTCTTCTCACCCCACCACTGATTTCAGGAGGTAAAAATATGTGTAAATCAGCAGCCTGGGGCTCAGAGCGTTGGATTCTAATGAATATCAAGGCTGACCCAGTATTTAGGGCAGGCATGTCCAAACTCCGGCCCTCCAGATGTTGCAAAACTACAACTCCCATCATTCCTGGACAACCTACAGCTATCAACCTACAGAAGTGCATGATGGGAGTTGTAGTTCTGCAACACCTGGAGGGCCAGAGTTTGGACATGCCTGATTTAGGGGATCGATCACTGGTTCACCAGACTGGATGAAGGGCCCATATGCAAGTGGCCTGAAACACGTCACATTCTACTACAGTTTCTCCGTTTGTATACATGGATTTTAAATGAAAATGTGAAAGAATAAAGCATTGTTTTTTAAGGGAAAGGAGCTGGACTTTTTTTGCTACCTCTGAATAATACAGGAGTGTAATCTATTACTAAAGGGATAATAGGTTCAAGTCCCCTATTGGGACAAACATAGAACTTTTTCAAAAGTTACAAGTTACATCTGCAAATTATGAACATGAACAGCATTAGTTTAACTATAACAAAAGCAAAATAATATACCATATTTTTCACCCTGTAAAGCATACTTTACCCCCGAGAGTGGGGGGAAACTGTCAGTGCGTCTAATGGGGCTGATACTAATGAGCACTTGATCCTCTGCAGCTCGCTGTTCTGTGACTGCGCTCAGCGAGAGTATGGAGCTGGATCTCTGGAGCGGCGGTTGCCAGAGCTGGAGAGGTAAGTTGATTTATTATTTTTGTCTGATCTGAGGTCTTAATGGGGGTCTTACCATTGGGGGTTTGATCTGAGGGAATAGGGGTCTTATTAACATGCCAGTCTGATCTGAGGTCTAAATGGTGATCTTAACAATTGGGGGCTGATCTTAGTGTCAGAACAGGGGTCTTATTTACATTGAGGGTCTGATCTGAGGTCTGAATAACATTGGGGGTCTGATTGGGGCCCACCCCTGAGCTGAGGTCTGATGAAAAGTATTTAGGTGCGTCTTATGGGAAGGTGTGTCTTATAGGGCGAAATATACGGTAAGTTCTCTGTATACCATATTGGTGTTATTTTGTGCCAGTGTATCTGGCAGGGGCTCATCATCTATAGTATGTGGTGAGTTGAGCATCTTACCTCAGCTGGCATGCTAGCAGGACTGCAAGGGTTGGCAGTTTAGACTTCAGCCCATTATTTGTCACATCCAGGTAAACATACAATTATAGCTAGGCATAGATGTATGCAGGACCTATGGGACAAGCACCATACCAGTTCCCTCCTCCTGTACATATGGGAACTACACAGCAATATTTTTCTTCTTCTGCATATATGGGCACTATACCGTGCCACTTCTACTGTGTATATGGACACTGTACTGTACCAGTGCTTCTATATATATGGACACTGTGTGGTATCAATGCTCCTATATCTATGGACACTTTACAGTACCCCTTCTCTTTTCCTGTACTGTACTGTGCACTGCATAGTATCATTTCTATTTTCCTATGTATATGGACACTGAATGGTACCATTACTCCTTTTTATATGGACACTATACAGTACTACTTTTACAGTACATATATATGAATACTTCACAGTACCACTTCTCTTCTCCTGTAAATGGAAACTGCATGTTATTATATGTCTTCTTTTCTGTATATGGACACTGCACAATACCACTTCTCTTCTGTGTATATGGACGCAGTACAGTATGACTTTTAAATATAATGACATTTCACAATACCACTTATTTCTCCTGTATATATGAACACTGCATTTTATTACTTGTCCTCTCCCGTATATGTGGGTAATACAGAGTACCAGCTCTCTTCTCCATTATATATGTGTGCTGCAAAAGAACCAATTCTCCTCCCCTGCATATGGACACTGTACATTATTACTGGTGCCCTGTATATATCAACACTGCATGTTACGACTTCTCTTCTCCTGTATAGATGGATACTGCACAGTGTCAATTCTCCTGTAGAAATGTACTCTCCACAGTACAACTTTTCTTGTCCTGTCAATATGGGCCTTGTACACTGCCACTTCTCTTGTCCTGTATATACAGTATGTGTGTGTAAAATGTATATGGGTGTATAAGTAGCATAGATGTCTATATGTATATGTACATTCTGTAGATTTAATGGCTCTTACACAGCTCAATTTTTAGGAATTAATGTTCATATGAACACTTGTTCTAGATAATCTGCCCATGTAAAGATGGCCCAGACCACCCGATAAACCATCCTCATACAGTGGAAGGGATCATTGCATGTACCGTAAATAATGGGCTTCACCTTCACTTACGAGCAGGCAGTCATTGAGAAGGAACTCTTCCTTCCTGATAATTGTCTGCACTTCAGCGCAGTGTAAATGCACCTCAAGTACTTGCTATAAGTGTAATCTTGTCCCTGACTGGCACTTTGCGTGTTAGTGATCATACACCTATTTCTGGTTGTCTGTATGATAGGATCCATGCACTCTTCTTATTTCAACCTATTTATGGAGCAATGATTGGAGGAGAGCAGCAATAGGACACCAGGAACTAGACTATTTTACTGTACTTCCATAGACATTTAGACCCTTTATGAACAATAACCACTAAAGATATCAAGTTATGAGCTGGTGTAGATTTGAGCCTTCATTTAGGCCAGTTTCTCGCTTACATGTAAGTAAATCTGTTGAGCCGTGGAAGGCAATTTCTCCACTGCTAAGCCCTGCCTGCATTTCTGAGAAGTCACAAAATAAGGTGCAAATCTGCTATGTGCCATAATTCTTGCCTTTTTTACACTATAACATACAATATAGCTGTCCACTCCTGGCCTATATATACAGCAAAGCTGGCAAGTGAGCTACAGAGAATAGGAAGTATCAGCTTACTATAACAGCTCCAGTGGCCAGTGTGAAAACTGAAATATTTATATGAATAGTCATATAAAAGATAAAACCCCACCAAATATTCATTTTAACATATTTATCATAAAACCATAATTAAAAAAAAAAATCCCTTTAAAACTGATACCCATGTGTCTAGGCTGACATAACTAAGAGGGAATGGTTTCCCAGTAGAATGCTTTGTTTGCTTTAGTTAAGGTTAATGTCATGTCATGACTTTCAATATTGTTCATACTCCTATGAATTTAATGTAGAACTGACGGCAATTTTCATCACTTCCTTCTTTTCTCTGTTACCTTAGGTTTAGAGCATTGTCAGGGTGTCACCCTTGATCATCAGCAAAGTAAACTTAGGACAGCATACTTAACTATAATTATACATGCCTGAAAACTACATACAAAATAATTATTACTAATTCTCATGACTCCTAGGATCCTGAAGCTTTAAGTGGAAGACGTATTGAACAACTCCCAATTAGGAGAAACTGATATTGGACTTCCTTTAAGATAGTAGAATAAAAATTGGATTAAAACACTCTCTTTTGAAAGTCGGACTCAGACAAAAGCTTTCTCTCTAGACTCCAAGGAGGTCAATCTGTAATTAGAGGAGAAGGTCAAAGGTTCACATACTCAATTACTGTTCCAATGTGACCTCAAGGTCACTTAGATAACTTGATGGACCTAAAGTATTTTCCCAACAATACAGTTCTAAGCAAAGACTCTTCTAAATTTGTAAAGCTGTGTTCTAGTGAAAAGCATAAAAGCTAAAAAATAAGAATAAGTAGTTCTTTTCCCATTCAATACTAAACAAAGGCACTGTGTCCTGTTATAATGAGGTCACCTTCTAAAACAAGACAAGGTTTCAGGAAAATAATAGACACTTGTGCCTCTAGGTTATTGTGTTACCATGAGTGTAATGGAAACCAATGCCTTGAGAAAGTGACACCGATAACACTTGATATAAAATGATATAATACAATAAACAAGACATCTTCTAAGGTATAATGACATACACAGAAAGGATACCACGTTGTGGAAGAATCCAATAATTTAATTATGCATGATATATTGACATGATGAGAACATCACTTAAAACTGCAGCCAAGGCCTCATATTGCATACACTGTACAGTAAATATTCTCTCTTTCCCTAGACTTCCCTTCACTTATATTGTGTTCCTTCCATAGATTTGAATTCATAGCAATTCCTAAATTCCCTATATGTAGTTCCATTGTATACCACAAGAGCTGCAACATATTCTGCAGGTGTAACTTAATACACGCTCTATGTATCAGATCACCCTTTCAATGGGATTTTACAAAACATTTAAAGATTGTATCAGTGTTTCATGATGACTTAACATCATGTCTTGCTTGATTCTCTCTATTCTTTTGGGGCAGTATTGAATTTTGTGTCAGAGAAAATTCATTATTTACAGACAGAGCTTTTTTTCTGTGCCACATAGAGCCCAGAACAGTGAAGATGTTCATAAATTTATATATTCTTGGTAAGTTCGTCAGTTAAAGAGATCCTGTCTAGTGATTTCAGTCAAGTGAAGATGAGCTCTGTAATGTATACTGTAGGTTTATATAATATAGAGCAGTATTTCTGAGTAAAAAGCAGCTTAAATCCTGACATGACTCCTAGAACAGACAGTGAGAGTCCAGATTACTCCGCACACTCAAGATGACAGCATTTTGTGTAAAATTTCCCTTCCAAACTTATGGAAGCAGACCCAACAATACAATGTGTATAATTCCCTATGATATAGATGTAGAATCCTTACATCATCTCAGTAAAACATAATACGAATTGGCCTTTGACAATCACATAGCTCTCTATCATTGTTGGTTTAGGCCTCAGTAATGGCCACCACAATAAATTACCTACAAAATAGCCAAAATAACTGATGATATCAATTGTGCCAGTCACGCCCATTGTGACCTGTATGACTGTGGCAATATAACCATGGCTTCACAATAACTACTGCCCTTTAAATACAATGCTAACTATTGATAGAATCGATATATGCAAACTGTGCACTGACTGTAATATTTTCCACTTGTATATGAATATATCAGGTATATGTTAGTTCCCACACTGTATATATAGCGGCGGTACAGGAAGGGGACAGGTGTCTCCCAAACGCGTCTGGTACATGGTACAGTAGGACCCCCAAACAGATGACATCGATATAAAGGATTGGTTCTGAGGAAACATACGAACACTATAACTCTCTTATCTAAAATTACTCCCTACGGCTACCTGGACTAGCCGTGCTAATACCGAATCAGCCCGCACCTGGATACTGATGATAGAGCACCCTGAGCAGGAGCGAGACGATAAGAAGCAGGAGTTTGTATGACTGTGCACACGTGGGACGCCATGGTTATGCACTCCATTATCCGATATACTTGGTATACCTCTGCGATACAAAAATAAAGAGAGAAAAAAACATCATACTCGATTATACTTACGGATTGCTATCCTCGTTATTCACATAGAGATGACATTCAATCGTGAGTAATACATCGATATATCCAAGTATATGAATATTGATGCAATATTTTGAACCAAGTGACATATATGAACACAAGGTTTATAATTATACTAACTATATGTTAAACCCCTAGATACTTTAAAGACAGAACCTGTACGCTGATTACAGTCTAAAGGATACAACGCAACTACTGCTTTGAGTCACCATAGTGGAACCATCAAACTTTGTACTGTGCAACCGCTGTATATACATTGTGGGAACTAACATATACCTGATATATTCATATACAAGTGGAAAATATTACAGTCAATGCACAGTTTGCATATATCAATACTATCAATCAACTGTGTAGAATTTTAGAATTTTTAGAATTTTTTGAATTGCATCCATATAACCGATTTTAGACTGCCATGTAATCGATTTTAGACTGTGATAGATATATGTTATGATATGTTGGTGTGAGAGGGATGTGAGAAATAACCTACTATACCTAGGAATACTTGATAATGCTGCATATCTACCAATATAACACTATATACATCACAACACATATATCTAAACAGATATATGGTGAAAGCTTATTGAATGTTTTTATAAGAGTTTTGTTTATTAGTTTTTGATGCTTTTCGTATATGTGTATATATATATATATATATATATATATATATATATATATACGCTACATGACATTTTAAATATAACTATATACTGCTTTTATATTTACATATTGTTTCATTGTTATAATAATTTTTTTTTGGATAACTACAATATTCAGTACATAGATTTTTCCGAGTGAGGTGTGCCCGACCTACTACTATTATTACTTTCTTTTGTGTTATGGTGCTTGTCATTGAATTGAACTTTTTTTAAGTACACACTTTAAGAGTTTGACTTATAGAGTTTAGTAGAAATAGGCAAACATCTTCTTCAAAGGAAGAGAGGGAGAGTAGAAAGCAGGAGGAGGGCCCATAAGAGGGATGGAGCTGCAGTTGACTGCAGATAACCCCATCACAGAGGCCACAGTGACCAGATTATTGGAAATATAAATCAGATAAGGAATGAAAAGGTCAGATTGGAATGTCAGATCACATAAAAATCCATCAGAAACTGTATGATGGAAATCAAGGGCTATAAAACCTGGCCAAATATTGTCAGCAGAGAGGAGTGAGCGGCAAGGAAGAAGATGAGATCAGAGCCATCTCAAATCAAATAATAAATCAGGGGATGATTTCAGATGATAAAAAAAAAGTTTACACTTTAGATCAAGCCAAAGATCAGGGGATAACACTGGATGCCCTCTAAGGAAAGCATCCTAACAACTTTCAATTAGAGGTTGTTGTGTTCCCAACTCTATCTCTGGATAGTGTGATAGTGAGCATGCCAATCCACTATTCCATTATCCTCTGGAACACAGGGCCATGTGAACAAACGTGTACCCTACCACTCCATTCAGAGAGGAGACTTAGGGACCCTAGTTCTCAGGATCACAGCGGTCCCACCAGCCAGACCCATTTAAGTTTACTTGCTAGCATTTTTATAGGATTGGGATACTTTTTCAAAGTATCTAGCAAAAGTTCCACTGTGAACTTCAGGAAATATAACATTTATTGGTGTTGAGTAATTTGTATTTTCTAAAGGCATCATCGACAGGGATTCAAAGGCAAAAAACTTACTAACCAGTAATGGGCACAATTTGACTTGTACTGGACAATGTGTTTTGAAAAACACAAGCTGGATACATTATGGTTTGGCTGCTATAGAAATTATAATGGGCTAACAATATGGTTCTAGTGTAGACTGGTTTGCCTTTGGTGCAATGTATCTGATATTATTAGGACTATACCTTCTCCATGGAAGAAGCCATACACAAAGAAAGGTCTTAAAACATCGAACAACCTACCTGCAAAATGGACCAGTTCCTGGAGACTTTTTAGGAAAGAACGTATATAAAGACCTGTTTCAGAGATTAGGCAGTGTCCATACATTGGGAGGAGATAGACTCTGGCAAAGTGGGATCTCCAATCAGCACCAAGCAATACACATGCCAGCAGTAAATTTACTAAAGGAGCCACAATTCTCCTAAGCATCGAGAACTTTTACAAAGTTAGCCTGTCTAGTCTTAAATTTCCAGCTGTACCAGTTGTTCTTCATAGGGGATCTGTCTAGTTAAAACATCTACATGATCTAGAATACAATATGGAAAATTCATCTATTACATCTATCAAGGCAAAGCGAATAAAGCAAAAATTCAGCTACATGTTGCTTTTAACCGACACCATTCAGTACAGTATATCAGGACTATTAACTGTACCATGATATAAACCTGCCCCAGCACACATGTCACACCAGCCCTTATACAGGTACTACTTTTTCAGGCCCTGTTAGCATCACATCAGAGCCTAACTTCTGAGGTATATATCCAGAGAACACACTTTTGGCAAAAGTCAGGTGAATAGGAGCATATGGACATTGCTGGCTGTAGAGGAGCAGTTAGCTCTTTTGAGGTCCTCACAGGAGATCTAACCATACATATTACACCACACAGGAAATCTAAAAGACTCCCTATAATACATCACACAGAACAGTTCACAGGAGATCTGCTATGTTCTGTTTACCAAATCATAAAAGAGAGTTGACAAGTCATCTCTATCAAATCCCTCAGAGGATCTTCCAGAGGACTGGCTTTTCTGCATGCAGCATGTTAGAGCAGGGCCCCACTGGAAACCTTTTGTCAGCATTAATTTAAAGTGGTTCTCTGGACTTAGATATTGATGACCTATCCTCCGGTTAGGTCATCAATATCTGATTGGTGGGATCTGACTCCTAGGAAGGTATTTGACTAATTTATAGTAGGCATATGCATCCGGAACTGGTGCAAGAAGCCATAAAGTTGGTGAGAAATGAAAGAGACATAGTGGTGGTGAACTAGCTAGGGGTATTTTGGAAGAGTTCCCCAAGGATTTTTTTTGTTAATTTATTTGTGAACTGAGAGAAATCAAATTGATCTGGAATCCTGGTGCACAAGATCATTAGTGCACAAGATATGGTAACTGGACCAGGTCAGATGGAGTACACAGATGCTGAAAATGTGTTGATCCTTGTCACATAGCCCAGAATTTTACCATCACACATTCCAATGCCCCCAAATAGCTGCTTTCAAAAAGATTCTTAACCCACCCTGGAAAAGATCACCAGACACTGTTTGGTGTTCCAAGCTCAGATCAGCAGACTCTTAATTGCTTGTTTGATTGACATGGACTCTGAGGTTGCAACAATGTTTGATCAACTATATCAGGTATGTCTCCAGAACCCTAACAGACTAGAATCTCCCACTGGTTAACCTCATGGCCGCCAAAACTTTCCCCATTCCTATGGCGCCATCACATGGATGGAAATCTAGCATTTTCAAAGAGTGTTACAGCACAACGGGATATTAATATTGAGGAACTGTGTCAAGGCTGGAGTCCACATGATCATGGACATGAACATTTTACTGGAATCGGATGGCCTACTTTACTCCACTGCATCACAGTCTCTGTAGTTCTTGCTGTGAACAACATTGTGCTAGGTGCTTTACTACTTACTTGATTGATGCAGGGCTTTGTGATATCTGAATGATCACCCATGCATCCTCAGCCTTAAAAGGAGGATAGGTCCATCAATATCATAATCCTGGACAACCTCTACAGCGCAGCTCTATTATACATACGCAGGGCAAGACATATGTCACCTACTGTTGCTAACAGATAGAAAGTATAAAATGAAACACACTGGTAGTAGTATAAGTCTTAAGGAAGATCTCTGACTTTAAGCACTGAACTGTCAATTTGAACCACAGCTCAGCCACAAAGTACAGTAGCTGACCACAGAAAGTCACAAATTGGGACTGTGGATAATACTGTGTAAAAATCATCTATCTTCAGTTGCATCACTTACTACAGAGTTTCGAACTGCTTGTGGAAGTGACAGCACAAAAATGTGCATTAGGAGCTTCATGAAATCGGTTTCCATGGTTGAGCAGCTGCATACAAGTCCAAAATCAGCATGCAGAGTGTAAATCACAACACCCCTGGACTAGTAATGGAAGTGTATTCTCTGGAGTGATGAATCATGTTTCAATACGGTCTAATGGATGATTCTGGGTTTGGATGCAACTAGAAGTTTATCTGCTTGAATGTATAGTGCTTATTGTAGATTCTGGCTATATTTCAGGGTTTGGCTCCTTATTTCTAGTGAACATTAAAGAGGTTATGTAGTGGAATAATATTGATGGCCTATCTTCAGGATAGGTAATTAATACCAGATTGGTGGGGGTCCTACTCCCGGCATCCCCGCTGATCAGCCATTCACTTTAATGAGAGGAGCAGTTGTAATTATACTGTGTAGCCCCTACAAAGTAGATGACATGCATATAATCTTGAAGTGGACGTAGCACTCACCCTCTACTTCAAACACCCCTTCAAACAGCTGATCTGTTGCACCCCACCAATCTGATATTGATGACCTATTCTTAGGATAGGTCATCAGTATTAACCCACAAAACTACTCCTTTAACATTAGTCCTCGTGTTTACGAATGTATTTTTCCATCCGTGTGCTATACACATTTTTTGTCAACAGCACACTGACTCATTCATTTCTATATGCACTCCTCCGTATTTTTTGTGTATTATTTCCTCAAGCTATAGAACAAGTCCTTTTCTGGTCCCTATTGTGGCCAAGAATAGTGATTTTTTATTGATGGGATTGAAAAAAGTGAGGAGTGCAAATGGAAGGTATTCCTATTTTGTGGGTTTGTGGTTTGCAAACCAAAATAATGACAGTCATGTAGATGATGTACACAGCAAAAATGATTTTTACACAATTAGTAGCTTCCAACTTTGCTGCAACAGTTTGTGGAAAGACTTTTCCTGTTCCAACTTAACTCTGGCACTGTGCAAAAGTGAGGCCCATAATGACATGGTGTGATCAGTATGGCACAGAACGATTCAAGAGGTTGCACAATATTCCCAAATCTCAACCTCATCCAACACCTTTGGATGCATTAGGACACAGACAGCAAACCTTCTGTACAATAAGGAGAACAACTACAACACTATAATTTATATTTAATTGTGAAGCCATAAAAATAATTAGATACATGTAGATTCTGTTCACAATGATGTTTACAAAACGTAGCATGGTTGCTTGGGTCCTTCATTTGAATCTGGACAATATCCACGAGGAATTTAAATAAACAGCTGTTGTACTTCACCAGAGATCCAGATACAAATCAACCGGAGACAACCTTTTTCCTTCAGATCCACAAGCAAAGTTGACAATTCACACCAGCCAATGCCAATGCAGTATTAAAAGGGTTGGCTACTTTCTGGGTACTGTTAACCAAAGAGTTTGTGACAGGAATGTATGGCACATAATAATATAGTCTTTGTTGAAATTATGTACAATTTTCAATATTTTATAAGGTATGCCCCCTAATTTATAAAGTATTTTCTACTGTCCACGCAGAGATCTTGTCCATAAAATGGCTGCTGAAGGAGGTTCACTTAACCAGGCAAATCCCCTCCATGCAATACTTCCTCCATTCAAATACTCTAGATCTGCCATCTGTACTTGCACTGTTGGGAGTTTAGTGCAAGTGTAGTGTGTTTGAATGGAGGAGGCATTACATGGAGGTAATTTGCCTGGTCACATGACTCTCCATCAGCAGTTTTCTTTATGGACAGAACCTCTATGTGTACAGCACAGAAGCGGCATGCCTTATGAAATATAGAAAATGGAGCAGAATTTCAACAAAGTCCATATTAGTAGATGCCATATATAGTCATCTCACAAACACATTGGTCAACGATAATCATAAAGTTGTCAACCCCTTTAAGCACCAGACTTCCATGTTATAGTTTAACATACATATTTTTCTGTTTAGAAGAAAGGCAAGCAAATGGCCATGGTGTATTCAACTCCCAACTGGTTAAAAAGCCTTTGTAAAGGTGTTTATTCATACTCGCAAAAGGCTGTAAAATTGATGCATGTAACAATTTTATTGTTACATGCATCAATTTTATTGTCAGTTTTATTGCTGTTACCAAAGTCCACCACTGGCACCTCTTTCCTCCCCCCAATGTTGCAGATTGCCATTGCGAATAATTTCCATGTCAGAAACGCATTACACACAAGTGAATACATAAATCCTGTCCACAAGCACTCACACATAACATTATTCATTACTTTTCATTAGTTACACAAGAAAAATTCTGATGCATAGAATATGTTTTAGGTAGTGCACCTAAATATTATCCCTATTTACAGTGTTGTTCACATTCCTCAAACACTACTTCTTTATCATAACAGAACCCAAAATGTGTTTAGACACCAGAAGTACCAGCTTCAGGACACAAGACAAATGTACATCTTTGAGCCAAAATAAATACAGATCCCAACCTAAAATAAAAACAAACCTCAGACCAAACCCTAAAATAAAAAACGTAGAGGACCCTGCTCACAAGACCTTACAATCTATGAGGAGATAGAAGTGATATAGAAGGTAACGAGTGAGTGTTTTGTACATTGTTCAGTCCACCTTTACACAATAGGGGAGTAGATATAAAGCTGCATCACCAACCGATATCTGTAGTGGTTCTAAGTGCATGGGGTGTGGATATTTGTCGATGGATCAGGTTCAGAAGAATGATGATAAAGGGGAGTTAATGAAAAAGAGTTAGATTATGGGATGCGATAGGACAACCTAAAAAGATGTGTTTTTAAGGAACACCTAAAACTGTGGATTTTGTAAATTAACTTTAATTGATTGGGTTATGGCATTCCAGAGAACTGATGCAGCTCAGGAGAAGCCTTGAAGACGGGAGTGAAAGTTTCAGATTATGATGCAATGACTGACAAAGGACAGAGGCATCAAAGTAGCAGTTCAACAGATAGAGGCTTCTGCATTAAGGATAGATTGGGAAGGGAAAGTCCGGTGAGGGGAAGATTAATAACTGAGTTACAGTAATCAAGATGGCAGTAGATAAGGGCAACAATAAGACTGTTTGTTGATTGCACAATAAGAAATGGGTGGGTTCTAGTGATGTTTTTGAGGTGCAGATGACATTAGCGGGAAGGGAAGAAAAAATGGAATGGTTCCGGCACCTAATTTTGCAGTAAAAACTTCCTTTATTCGGGGTTCGGTATACACTCTTGTTCACACAGTGGCTGGTAGTTTACGCGTTTCGGACAATCTAGTCCTTAGTCGTAACAAAAATGGCTTGATTGTGACCCATATTTAAATGGTTACCCTGGCGCCGCCCATCAAGGGGCGGAGAAAACGCCGGGTTTAATCACAGGCAAACCACTTACTTGTTGACAGGTGATGAGTGTTGATCACATGCTTGCTTCATATATAATGTTGGAATACCATCAAAATTGTACAATATGTAACAAAAATAAGTTGTTTCACCGCAAGCATGGGTCAACATCCCATTTGTCATTAAAATGTCATTTTGTGGTTAAAAACATATGATACTGTTCACATGCAATATAAGAAAAACGCATGAGCCATATACATACACAAAATAAGCATAAAGACAACTATGTTCGTACAAAAATGGCCTTCATTCTTGATTACTGCAGATCCCACTACTTCTTATTTGGACTGTTCAATAGAAGTGCATAATTTCCTTCCTTAAATTAAGGCCCATGGGGACTCTGGTATTTAATCTAAAAATCCAGAAAGCCTCCCTGAGGAGAATTTTTCTTCTATGGTCCCCTTCCTATCTGGTAAGTTCACTTTTTCTATCACATAACATTGCATAGAATTAATTTTCCGATTGTGGACTGAGATGAAGTGTTTGGCAACGTTGGATATATTTAACGCTGCAGGGTTCTGGACATAGTTCACATGCTCCAGAAAGCGGTTCTTGAATTTACGGGTTGTGCTCCGATATACATCAAGTCGCACTCTGTGCAGATTATTGTGTACACCACTCCTGCAGTGTTGCAATTTGTGTAAGATTTAACTGAAAAGGTTTCAGAATGGTCAGAATTTTGGAAATTTGTTGTGACTTTGACAAAATTGCATGTCTTGCAGGGTGGTGTCCACATTTGGTAAAACCTTTGTACAACAACCAGCATCGAGGTATATTAATCGATTTCTGAAGTAACGAAGGTGATAAAGTGGAAGATAGAGTTGGAGCCCTCCTTGGTACAATTTACAGCCATGTCGCAGACACTATGAAAAAATTTATCTTCATATAAATTGGTAGCAGCCCTAATCAGATTACAGGTTTCTTGAACTGACGGCTGTATGTTAGAACTAGAGTGGGTGTGCCATCCCTATCTTTCTTATATCTGTTTGTCTTCTTGTTATTTCATTTTATCTTTATTTTGGTTTTTAGTTGGGATGGAACAGCCCTCTATTTTGCTTTGGACGTTGGGACCCTGATATTTGGCACTTGTGTCATATGTTTTATGACCTGAGCCAAATAATAATTCATCCCTGGACTTTTATTTGCAAAACTTTTGCTCTATTCAACATCCACTTAGGTAACCTCGTTGGTGAGTCTGATTGTAATGCCTGCATTCTGCCACAAAACCAATCTCCGTGCTGCAGTTGCGTTTGCACGAATAAACTCTCCCACCGGACACTTAATAACGTGGATGGGATGGTGACTGGTGGCAATGTAATATTATTATTATTACATTGCCACCAGTCACCATCCCATCCACGTTATTAAGGGTGTCCCGGTGGGAGAGTTTATTCGTGCAAAACGCAACTGCAGCACGGAGATTGGTTTTGTGGCAGAATGCGAGGCAATTACAATCAGACTCACCAACAGGGGTTACCCTAAGTGGATGTTGGATAGAGCAAAAGTTTTTGCAAATAAAAAGTCCAGGGATGAATTATTATTTGGCTCAGGTCATAAAACATATGACACAAGTGCCAAATATCAGGGTCCCAACGTCCAAAGCAAAATAGAGGGCTGTTCCATCCCAACTAAAAACCAAAATAAAGATAAAAATGAAAATAACAAGAAGACAAACAGATATAAGAAAGATAGGGATGGCACACCCACTCTAGTTCTAACATACAGCCGTCAGTTCCAAGAAACCTGTAATCTGATTAGGGGCTGCTTACCAATTTTATATGAAGATAAATTTTTTCATAGTGTCTTGCGACATGGCTGTAAAATTGTACCAAGGAGGGCTCCAACTCTATCTTCCACTTTATCACCTTCGTTACTTCAGAAATCGATTAATATACCTCGATGCTGGTTGTTGTACAAAGGTTTTACCAAATGTGGACACCACCCCTGCAAGACATGCAATTTTGTCAAAGTCACAACAAATTTCCAAAATTCTGACCATTCTGAAACCTTTTCAATTAAATCTTACACAAATTGCAACACTGCAGGAGTGGTGTACACAATAATCTGCACAGAGTGCGACTTGATGTATATCGGGAGCACAACCCGTAAATTCAAGAACCGCTTTCTGGAGCATGTGAACTATGTCCAGAACCCTGCAACGTTAAATATATCCAACGTTGCCAAACACTTCATCTCAGTCCACAATCGGAGAATTAATTCTATGCAATGCTATGTGATAGAAAAAGTGAACTTACCAGATAGGAAGGGGGACCATAGAAGAAAAATTCTCCTCAGGGAGGCTTTCTGGATTTTTAGATTAAATACCAGAGTCCCCATGGGCCTTAATTTAAGGAAGGAAATTATGCACTTCTATTGAACAGTCCAAATAAGAAGTAGTGGGATCTGCAGTAATCAAGAATGAAGGCCATTTTTGTACGAACATAGTTGTCTTTATGCTTATTTTGTGTATGTATATGGCTCATGCGTTTTTCTTATATTGCATGTGAACAGTATCATATGTTTTTAACCACAAAATGACATTTTTAATGACAAATGGGATGTTGACCCATGCTTGCGGTGAAACAACTTATTTTTGTTACATATTGTACAATTTTGATGGTATTCCAACATTATATATGAAGCAAGCATGTGATCAACACTCATCACCTGTCAACAAGTAAGTGGTTTGCCTGTGATTAAACCCGGCGTTTTCTCCGCCCCTTGATGGGCGGCGCCAGGGTAACCATTTAAATATGGGTCACAATCAAGCCATTTTTGTTACGACTAAGGACTAGATTGTCCGAAACGCGTAAACTACCAGCCACTGTGTGAACAAGAGTGTATACCGAACCCCGAATAAAGGAAGTTTTTACTGCAAAATTAGGTGCCGGAACCATTCCATTTTTTCTTCCGATTGCTGCAAGCTCTTCTCTTGAGGCTCCGAGCACCGGGGATATGGCTGTCCTGGATGGGTGAGCTGGACTTTTTGCATTTGTGACATTAGCGGGAAAACAATTGAGTACAGGGGGTGAAGGAAAGATCAGTGTCAGATATAAAACCAAGACAGCGGGCACGCTACCTAGGTGTGATGGTAGTACCACACACTGAAATGGAGATATGAGGTTTAGGTAGGTTAGAAGATGGATAAAACACAAGTAGTTCAGTTTTTAAAAGATTCAATTTCAGATAGAGAGAGGACATAATGTTAGAGACAGTGGACAGACAGTTAGTGGTGTTCTGTAGTACAGCATGGTGATGTCAGGGGTTGAAATGTATAGTTGGATGTCATCAGCATAAAGATGTTATTGAAAATCAACTGATAGTCTGTCCGTTCCAGGCTGTGGAGAGAGAAAAGAAGAGAGGACCTAGGACTTAACCCTGAGGAAACCCAAAAGCAAGAGTGAGGGAAAGTAGAGCCAGCAAATGATACACTGAAGTAAAAGTCCGAGATGTAGGAAGAAAACTAAGAGAGGAGGGTGTTTTTAAAGTCTATGAACACATTTGGTGGCAATATTTTTATTATTGCAATGTACTCATTTTGAGGAGCTAACAATATATTTTAATTGGTCTTTATTATAAATATTGACCCATTTTCCCTGCACAACTTTGAGTTTATCTAGTAGCTAGTTCTGAATTTTCTCTTTGCTTCATCAGACAGCCAGTCAGCTCCGTGTCTGCTTCATCAGACAGGGAGCTGACTGGCTCCTTACCTAAGACCTTAGAAACACTAATTATAGCTCAATTCTTATCTTACTGATAAGAATGTGGCAAAAATAAGTGCTTATGACATTTTAGTACAAATAAAGGGTATTAGATGACCAGCACAAAGTGAAAGTACCATTCACACAGCTAGAAAAACAGTTAACCCTTTGAGACAAAATGGCTTAATATTTGTAATAAAGACCAAATGAAAAAAATTTTTTTTAACCAAAATGAGTAAAATGCAATCAGTAAATAAAGATGGTGAGATGGAGGTCTACAGTGTCAAATTCTGTAGACAGATCAAGGAGAATTAGTAGAGAGTAGTCACAGTTGCATTTACAGTAGCTGTCAGGAGGTCATTTGTCACTTTGGTAAGGACAAAATGTAATTGATCAAGGAAAAAGTTAGTGGAGAGATAGTGGATGAGGAGAGAGTAGACCAGATGCTCCAGAAGTTTAGAGATTAAGAAAAGTTAGAGATAGGTCTGTAGTTAGTTGTGCAGGATAGGTCAAAAGAAGTTTTTTTTTTAAATAATTGGATTATGACAGAATGTTTGAGAGAAGAGGGGATGATACCAGAAGAGAGAGAGAGATGTTGGATATTTTAATTAGCTGAGTAGTGACAGCTGAGAAGAGAGATTGGAGAAAGTTTGAGAGAATAGGCTTAGTAGTGCATGAGGTAGACGAAGAGAGTAGCCTAGAGACTTCTTCTGTGATTGGGTCAAATGTGGAAAGTGAACCAGAAAAGATGCGGGGGGGGGGAGGAAGGGGATCAATAATACTTAGAGGCTGGGAGATAATTTCTAATTGGATATTTTCTTTTTGAAGTAGGTAGCCAGATCTTCAGTGCAGAGGTCTGTAATAAGAGCCTAAACTTTTGGATTATTGGATAGCGAGGAGATAAAGGACATGAAATAGGTCTGGGTGAGGAGGTGAAGGGCAGAGTTAAGTTGTCAGCATAAATTTGTAATTGATAAAAGCTTGTGGTGTGTGAGTTTTTCTTCCTGAAAAAAGTGAGGTTAAGGTGTATGCCAGGGTTGCTTTTGTCTCTGTTTAATGGTTCTGGGGGTAGGGGGCACTACTTCATCCAGGGTGCTTTTGAGGCTCTCATTATAGTGTTTTACAGCCAGTTCAGGACAGGAGAGGGAATATGTTTGGGACAATGATGACTGTAGAGAATCTGTAATTTCTTAGTGTTAATGACATGTAGATTTTTAACTACAGTATATGATAAGTTAGAGTGTACTGAGATGAATGAGGACAGTAATGGAGAGAAGGTTGAGGTCAGAGAGCGGGATAGAACAGCTAGTAACGTCAGAAACAAAGCAGAACCAGAAAAAGACCAGGTCAAGTGTACTACCATCTTTATGTATTTGAGAGTTAGAAAGTTGTGAAAGGCCAAGAGAGGAGGTTAGGGATGGAAGCTGGGAGGGAGACTGCGAGATAGGTCTATCTATTGTGATGTTAAAATCGCCCAGAAAGAGAGTTAGTACTCCTGAGGACA
The DNA here is from genome assembly GCA_033119425.1 of Bufotes viridis. NCBI lineage: Eukaryota > Metazoa > Chordata > Amphibia > Anura > Bufonidae > Bufotes > Bufotes viridis. The sequence continues at coordinate 78,065,357 of CM065592.1, forward strand.
AGACGTGTGGCAGCCAGGCAGGAAAATGAGCCAGAAACTGAGTAGGTGACTTAGGGAGTCTGTAAATACCCCAACACTCTGAGGGAGAGATGATGAAAGAGTCTGAGGATGCGGACCTGAAAAGATGGGAATTAGAGTAATGATACTAGAAGAATGACCTGGAAAGTGCATTGTGTGGAAAGAAGTACTCTGACTCCACCACCATGTCTGTTGTCATATAAGCTACCATAAGGAAATGCAGCAGGAGAAACAGTGTCAGATTATTGAATCCAAGTTTCGGTGAAAGTCAACAGGTTAAGAGAATTAGTAAGTAAGAAGTTGTGAATTTAGGGGAGTTTGTTACACACTGACTGTGGGTTTCAAAGCGCACAGTTAAAAGAGGCAGTAGAAGAGACACAACAAATGTTCATGAGATTAGCAGAGTTTCTATGTGAGATGGGGAAGGGTTACATTTAAAAAAGTGTGGGTGGGTCTCTTGATGGGTTGAGAGTTAAGACGAATCAGGAATAAAGCATGTGCGCTTTACATGGGAGAGCAAGGAGTGAGGGCTGATGTGGTGAGAGTGAAATGGAGGGGTAACAGGGCAGTGGGTGTGAAGGAAAAGACTGCATAATAAAATTGACAGAGAGACATCGAACTTAATTAATGAAGAGTGTGAAAGTGTGTATGTGTATCTTGCATAACATATCTGTCTCGTGCACTGTATAAATGCCATGTTTTACTGTAAGATACTTGTTGACTATGACACTTTGTGTAAGATGACCCACGTATGACACTTTGTGTAAGATGACCCATGTCCAAATCTGGCACCCATGCCCCTCTATGCTCTGTCTAAATTTATAGAGCAGTGTGTGCTTGGATCTATGGGTAATCAAGCTCCACACCTCCACAGTATGAGGACGAGCGGTCGCTATTGTATGAGGACGAGCAGCTGCATTGTTTATGGACAGCAGATTTCTGTTTAGACAGCATGATCTGCTACCCAGAAATGATCATTTAGGTGCTTACATAAATGACAGGATCACCCGATAAATGACCGTTTCACTTGTACATCGGGTGAATGGCGGCAGCTTAAAGGATAACTGTCATATTTATTTATTTTTTGCTAAAGTGTAGGGCTAGTCATAGATAATATTTTTGCAACAGACTTTATTTAGCCAAAACGTTTATGTTTGGTAGAAAACTGGGGCTGAATTGACCCTTAGCAGCACTGTCTGAAATGAGCGTTGCTAAGGGCCATCCATCTCCTATTAGAAAAGGGGAGACGGGCTGTGCAGGTGCTGTGCTTACGCCTCCCATGCTTCCCTGGGAGGTAGAAGGCTGGGCACAGGAGTCTTAGGAGTTAAAATCACATTTATATCCCCCCTTTCTATGCAATCTAATGCTCCGTTACATTCACTGACCTGCGATCCCTGTGATAATAATTCATGAGGCGACTGCCGGCTCACTGCATACAGTGCTTCTACTTCCGGACGCTGCTTCATGAATTATTATCACAATGATCGCAGGTCAGTGAATGTAACGGAGCATTAGATTGCACAGAAAGGGGGAATATAAATGTGATTTTAACTCCTAAGACTCCTGTGCCCACCCTTCTGCCTCCCAGGGAAGCATGGGAGGCAGAAGCACAGCGCCTGCACAGCCCGTCTCCCCTTTTCTAATAGGAGACGGAGGGCCCTTAGTAATGCTTATTTCAGAGAGTTCTGCTAAGGGTCATTTCAGCCCCAGTTTTTTACCAAAAATAAACGTTTTGGCTAAATATAGTCTATTGCAAAAATGTTACATATCACTAGCCCTACACTTTAGGGGGGAAAAAAATATGACAGTTATCCTTTAACACGGGCAGATTGTTAGGAACGAGCATTCACAGGAATGTTCATTCCCGATAATCTTCCCGATAATCTTCCCATCTAAATCCACCTTTAGAATCAAACAGTATAACAAATGTTATAAAGATTAGGCATGAGTGAACCCAAACTGCCATATTCTTTTGCATTCTGTCTTAAGAATGCTATTATTTTCCACTATAGCGGAAAATAATAAAGTGAACTTCGGGTCCCCATTGACTTCAATCGGGTTTGGGTTCGGGGTCAAATTCGGGTTTGACCTGAACTTCAGCCGAACCCGGTGAACCCGAACTTCCACGGGTTCGCTCATCCCTAATAAAGATAATATCATAATGCTGGAAAAATATGTAGAGCAAGCAGACCTGCTAGCAGGATTCAAGATACATATATACCTGTATGAAAAGAAGAGAGATGGCAGTTAGATCCATGCCCTGTTTAACTGCTAGACTCTTGTTGACAACGACACTTTGTGTAAGGTGACCAATGTCCAATCCCTGCACCACTGGAACAAGATCTCAGAACTCTGAATATATACAGACCCTAAAACAGACACAGGTGCCAAAATAAATGCAGATTGTAAAACAACGACCCTAGACAAGACCCCCATTACATTTTTCCTCATATACACAATAACATCAGATACTGGCAATTTTCCCAGCATACACCACAAGATAAGTTGTACTGTGCAATGATTTTATACAGTATATAAATTTAATGGTAATTTTAGATAATGGTAATTTCTCCTCATGTACAAGATTAGAGAAGTGGTACTGTGAAGTGTCCATGTACGTACACAGAATAAGAGCAGATACTCTACACCCAGTATATAGGACAGGAGAAGTGGTACAGTGCAGTGTCCATACATACAGGGATGAGAGCAGATACTGCAAATTACATCTAGTATACAGGACAAGAGAAGTGGTATTTTGCAGTGTCTATATATACAGAAAAAGAATTACGCCAAGTGTACAGGACAACTGTGGTACTGTGCAGTGCCCATTTTTGTAGAATAAGTGCAAGCTAAGAATTATGCCAAGCACATAGGTGTTTGGTAAAATGGTACTGTGTAGTACCCATATATATAAAGAAAGATTTACATCCCATCAGACAAGAGAGGCAGTAATGTGCAGTGTCCAGATATAGAGAATAAAAACAGATACTAAGTATTACACTTAGCATACAGGACTAAAGAAATGACACTGTGCTATCATCCATGCAAAATAAGGGCAGATGCTAGGAATTGCACTCAGTACAAAGGACACGAGAAGTGGTACTGTGCAGTGTATATATTGTGACACAGTAAAAGGTTTGGTCTGGAGGGGAATTTATTTTTCTCCCAGCATGTGCTGCTGGAATAATTGACAGCCAGGTGAGGTCAAGCCCCGGACTGGATCTTAGGTGCCAGTCCGGGCTTTGCCGACACCTAGCTGTCTCAAAAGCCAGCCCCACATGGCAGCAGGAGGGAACCTGTGCTTAGATGTGTGCTTGCGACTGGTTTGGGGAAAACAGGTCACCTATTCCCTGGATTTGGAGTCCGTATGAAAAAACTGCAGCATGGTGTGAATGAACACCTGGACTTTGTCAACTAAGGTGAAGTTGATTACTGAACTGTTAACCGTTAATACCTGCTTGTGTGAATAAACACTAGTTTGATCAAGCTTTGTTTTTGGTGGCTCTGTTCTGCAACCGCTTACCCTGCCTACCAGAGCGAATCCCTACAATATATACAGAAAAAGAGCAGATACAGGGAATTGCTGCCAGTATAAGTTCATAGGGAATAACAGCAGATACTTATAGTTAACCCAGTATAAGGGACGAAATAAGTGGTACTGTGCATTGTCTATATATATGAAATAAGAGCAAAAGATGAGATCACCTTGTAGAACAGGCCACACTGCTCTGGGCTTCTGGGAAAAATATGTGAAAGTTAGCATATCTTACTTTTGCTGGCATCAGACAGGCTTAGCTTTCTTTTCTTCCTTTTTTGAAGGAAAGCTAGTTTGAATATCTTTTCCAGAAACTTAAAGGTATGCAAATTAGCTTTCCTTTCAAAAAGATAAGACAGATGGTTAGTTTTCTTTTCCATTTGGAAGAAAAACTGGCATATACAAATATATGGGCAGCACGGTGGCTTAGAGTTTAGGTAGTGGTGCCATGCAGCACTGGGTGTATAGGTACTAATTTGACCAAGGACATAATCTGCATGGAGTTTTTGTGTTCTCCAACTGTTTGTGTGGGTTTCGCCCCACAATTCAAAACAAACTGATATGGGCTAGCATAGATTGTGAGCCCATTAGGGACAGCAAGTGATAACAATGTCTATAAAGTGCTGCTGGATATGTTAGAACTATATAAGTGAGTAAAATAAATATACATAACCAGGGAAGTGTTAAGTATCATCAAACCAACAGAATACTGAAAGATTCTTATCTTAAGATAATGTAAAGTTTTTGAAAAATGTATATAGAATTCAAAATCGATAGAATGGTTTGTCATTTCTACACTGTGAGTGTGCAATGAACTCATGGTGTAAATTAATTACATCATTATTACAGTGCAATTGCATTACTGTGGTAAAGATGAACAAATCTGTTCAGATTTAGCTTTAAGTCTTGGGAACTTGTAGAGAGTAGGCAAATCAACACATAACACTTCTCTGGAAAACAGATATGCAAAGTTGTTTTCCTTCCTAAAAGAAAATTGAGTGTCTCACACCAACAGATATAACATGCCAATCCAGTCAACACTTAGCCTTTAAAATATGACATAAAGTATAACTTGGTTAATAGTTGATTCAGTATCTTATCTGCAAATGGCTCTTTCGAGGGAATTTCCCATTATCAGAACAAATCAGAGAAAATTGTCTTAACTAGCTGAGAGTCCTTTTTTGGCATCTGAATGGTACTCTTTCTCATTATAGAGAATACCTAGTATGCGTGAGGAATATTGTAGACCAGGCCATGCTGCTCTGGGTTTATGGGAAAATATAGACTCAATATTGCAATTACTTCTGCTGGCATCAGATAGGATTAGCTTCTTTTCCTTTTTGGACAAAAAGATAATTTGCATATGGGTGAGTTTGTGGGAAAAACATTCAAATTTTCTTTCTTTCCAAAAGGAAAAGAAAGCTAAGCCTGTTTGATGACAGAAGTAAGAATATTTTTCCCAGAAGCCAAGAGCAGCGTTGCCTGGTCTATAATACTCCTCACGCCTATTAGGTGCTCTCCATAATGAGAAATAGTACCTAACACAACACATGTAAGGTTCTCAGAGTAGCATACTAAGCTCTCTCACTCTTTTCCCAATCTCCAGTACTGTACATTGTATATATATATATATATATATATATATATATATATATATATATATATACAGAATAAGAACAGAAACTGACAGACAAACATACAGACTAAGAGCTGGTAGTGTCTAGGGACCAATTTTGCATTTTTTTGCTGTGAATCATGGCAAAAAAGTGACAAAATTGCAATATACAATAATCCCCAAAGAAACAAATATGTGCAGGGTTGTTCAGGAGTGCAAGGCTGGAGGTCCTCATCCGATAGTCCTGGGAGGCAAGACGATCAACTCACCTCATGGATGGTGCAACACTACAGATGATATATAATCTGTCAAAAATTTAAGGATTTAGACAACTGTATTTAGTCTTCTCTTTGGCTTGCCTTCTCCTAACGGTGTTGGTTAGTTTCATTCTGGTTTCTACTATTTTAAGACGTTTAGTCAAGAGAGTGTGATTTAAAGGGGCTGTCTCACTTCAATAAGTTGCATTTATCATGTAGAGAAAGTTAATACAAGCCAGTTACTAATGTATTGTTATTATCCATATTGTTTCCTTTGCTGGATGGATTCATTATTCTATCACATTATACACTGTTTGTTTCCATGGTTATAGACCACCCTGCAATCCATCGGTGCTGCTCGTGCATGCACTCTATAGGAAAAAGCAACAGCCTCTCTGTTGTCCGGTACCATGGAAGCAGAAGGAGCATGTGAACCCTATAGGCAGAGAAGAAGAGCCCTGGCCAACAAGCAGGCACCAGCCTATGTGGAGGGACAGAGAAACCCTAGTGGCCAGGCAGGGCAAGCGATCAATGCCTCTGGGACACAGAAACCCGGGATCTGCGACTTGAGCATAAGTCACCACTTTAACATCTGCTATCGCAACATCTTTTGACAGGCAGCTCAATTATCTTATTGCTGTTACAATAAAGAACCCCCATCTATGCTGATATCATTGCGAGTGTAAGTGCGTATACATAGATATATGTCACTGATAGCTGTACATGAGGGAGTTGATATCAGTAGTATTGAGTAAATAGAAGTTCATGAAAGGGACTTTGATCCGAATTTCTGAGAAAATTCAATTTATAGCTAAGCGGAACTTATTTGTGCTTCATGATAACAAATCAATTTACCCTAAAATGGAGGTAAAACAAACAAAAAAAACATACTCACCTCATCCATTTGCACACAAAGAGTCCTCCGCAGCCACCTTCGCTTTGAGATCAAATGGATAAGGTTAACCCCTAACAGCCCTCAATGATCATCTAAGATGCTGCGAGGGTTCAATGATGGGGGGCAGCACAATAGCTATTACCCACCATTGCGCCTACTAATCCTCCGAAAATGTGCTTCATGACAAAATAATTTGTCCTAAAGCAAATTACTTTTTGAAATTTGGCAAAAGCTGCTGAATTGAGGTTTAGAGAACTTCACTCATTTCTAGTTATCAGTGACTGACAGTGTTTCCTGTGTGAGTATACAGTAAATATAAAAAGTCTACACACCCCTGTTAAAATGTCAGTTTTTTGTGCTGTAAAAAATGAGACAAAGATAATTCATTTCAGAACTTTTTCAACCTTTAATGTGTCCTATAAACTGTACCACTCAATTAAAAAACAAACTGAAATCATTTAGGTGGATGGAAGGAAACAAAAAAAAACTAAAATAATGTGGTTGCATAAGTGTGCACACCCTCTTATAACTGGGGATGTAGCTGTGTTCAGAATTAAGCAATGACATTCAAAATCATGTTAAATAGGGGTCACCATATACGTGCCATCATTTACGGTGCCTCTGATTAAGTTCAACAGCTCTAGTTGGTCTTTCCTGAAATTTTCTTAGTTGCATCCCACAGCAAAAGCCATGGTCCACAGAGAGCTCCCAAAGCATCAGAGGGATCTCATTGTTAAAAGGTATCAGTCAGGAGAAGGGAACAGAAAAATTTCCAAGGCATTAGATATACCATGGAACACAGTAAAGACAGTCATCATCAAGTGGAGAAAATATGGTACAGCAGTGACATTACCAAGAACTGGATGTCCCTCCAAAATTGATGAAAAGACGAGAAGAAAACTGGTCTGGGAGGCTACCAAGAGTCCTACAGCAACATTAAAGTAGCTGCAGGAATATCTGGAAAGTACTGGCTGTGTGGTACATGTGACAACAATCTCCCATATTCTTCATATGTCTGGGCTATGGGGTAGAGTAGCAAGTGAAAGCCCTTTTTTACAAAAAAAAAAAAGAAAAAAAACAACACATCTGAAATCTCCCCCCAAAAAAAACACACATCTGAAGTCTCCCAAAAGCATGTGGGAAAAAGTATTATGGTCTGATGAAACCAAAGTTGAACTTTTTGGCCATAATTCCAAAAGTTATGTTTGTCACAAAATCAACACTGCACATCACCAAAAGAACACCATACAAACAGTGAAGCATGGTGGTGTCAGCATCAAGTTTTGGGTCTGTTCTTCTTCAGCTGGAACTGGGGACTTAGTTAAGATAGAGGGAATTATGAACAGTTCCAAATACCAGTCAATATACCAGCAAAAAAAATAATATAAATAATGTGTCAAAAGCCATTTTTGTCACCTTACATCACAAAAAGTGTAATAGCAAGCAACCAAAATGTCATCTGCACCCCAAGATAGTGCCAATCAAACCGCCATCTCATCCCGCAAAAAATGAGCACCTATATAAGACAGTCGCCCAAAAAATAAAAAATAAATATGGCTTTCAGAATGTGGAGACACTAAAAAAATCATATTTTTTCAAAAATTCTTTATTATGTAAAACTGAAACAAAACCTGCCAAAAAGTAGGTATATTTGGTATTGTCGCATCCGTAACAACCTGCTCTATAGAAATATCACGCAATCTAATCTGTCAGATCAATAGTTTATTAGTGTCCTGCAAAGGATAGATATTTTTCTGGAGTGAAATTCAATTGCCAAAATAGCAATACCGTAAATCAGTGGTTTCAGCTGTGGCTGGCCAAGTTTAATAGTGTCCAGCAAAGGATAGATTTTGTTCTGGGGTGAAATTCAATTGCCAAAAAAGCAATCACATAAATCTGGTGTCCCAGCAGTGGCTGGCCAAGTTTAATAGTGTCTGGCAAAGGATAGATTTTGTTCTGGGGTGAAATTCAGTTGCCAAAATAGCAATCCCCTAAATCTGGTGTCCCAGCAGTGGCTTGACAAGTTTAATAGTGTCCGGCAAAGGATAGATTTTGTTCTGGGTTGAAATTCAATTGCCAAAATAGCAATCCCCTAAATCTAGTGTCCCAGCAGTCGCTGGCCAAGTTTCATAGTGTCCGGCAAAGGATAGATTTTGTTCTGGGGTGAAATTCAATTGCCAAAATAGCAATCCCCTAAATCTGGTGTCCCAGCAGTGGCTGTTCAAGTTTAATCGTGTCCGGGAAAGGATAGATAATTTTCTGGGGTGAAATTAATTTGCAAAAAAAGAAATACCGTAAATCTGGTGTTCCAGCTGTGACTGGACAAGTTTCATAGTGTCCGTCATAGGATATATTATTTTCTGGGGTGAAATTCAGTTGCAAAAATAGAAATACCATAAATCTGGTGTTCCAGCTGTGACTGGACAAGTTTCATAGTGTCGGTCAAAGGATATATTATTTTCTGGGGTGAAAGTTGCAAAAATAGAAATACTGTAAATCTGGTGTTCCAGCTGTGACTGGACAAGTTTCATAGTGTCCGTCAAAGGATATATTATTTTTTGGGGTAAAATTCAATTGCAAAAATAGCAATACCTAAAATCTGGTGTTCCAGCTGTTGCAGGCCAAGTGTAAATCTGTACGTGCATCTCCAATTGTATTTCTTTCCATTAAAGGGTATATTACAGTAAGTGTTAAAATACAGCATATTCTTTTACATTTGCACACACTGTTTTGCATTTCTAAGTGTATTTCTTTGCGTTAAAGGGTATATTACACAAAATGTTAAAATACCAGTGCTGAAAGCATAATCCTATATATTGTTTCACACGTTACTGTGCATCTCCAAGTGTAAATCTGTCCGTAAAAGGATACCTTTCATCCAGAGCCTAAATACTAGGCCTAAAATTGATATTACCCTAAATCTGTCGCTACTGCTGTGCCTGGATTAGTGTAGTACGGTACATAAATAGATAACCAGATAGTGTTAGGTGCCTGTAAAAAAAGGCCTGAATTTGAATTCAATACATTGGGCCAAATAATTTTTTTCTTATTGTGGTGAACGGTAACAATGAGGAAAACATCTAGTAAGGGACGTGGACATGGTCGTGGTGGTGTTAGTGGACCCTCTGGTGCTGGGAGAGGACGTGGCCGATCTGCCACAGCCACACGTCCTAGTGAACCAACTACCTCAGTTTCCAGTACTCGCCAGAAATTAGAGCGATATTTGATGGGGCCCAATGCTGTTCTAAGGATAGTAAGGCCTGAGCAAGTACAGGCGCTAGTCAATTGGGTGGCCGACAGTGGATCCAGCACGTTCACAACATTACCTCCCACCCAGTCTTCTGCAGAAAGCGCACAGGTGGTGCCTGAAAACCAAGCCCATCAGTCTGTCGCATCACCCCCATGCATATCAGGGAAACTGTCTGAGCCTAAAGTTATGCAGCAGTCTCTTATGCTGTTTGAAGAATATGCTGGCAGGGTTTCCAAGGGAATCCACCTAGCCCTTCCCCAGTGGTGGAAGACATAGAATGCACTGACGCACAACCACTTATGTTTCCTGATGATGAGGACATGGGAATGCCACCTCATCAGAGTCCACACGTGTCTGATGATGATGAAACACAGGTGCCAACTGCTGCGTCTTTTTGCAGTGTGCAGACCGAACAGGAGGTCAGGGAGGAAGACTGTGTGGAAGACGATGCAGGGGACGATGAGGTCCTAGACCCCACATAGAATGAAGTTTGTGCCACTGACTTTTATAGTTCAGAGGAAGAGGCAGTGGTGAGACCGAGCCAACAGCGTAGCAAAAGAGGGAGCATGGGGCAAAAGCAGAACAGCCGCCGCCAAGAGAGTTCACCTGCTAATAGCCACCGCCAACAGGGACCGAGAACCCCAAAGTCAGCTTCAAGGAGTTCCCTGGCATGGCACTTCTTCAAACAATGTGCTGACGACAAGACCCGAGTGGTTTGCACGCTGTGCCATCAGAGCCTGAAGCGAGGCATTAACGTTCTGAACCTTAGCACAACCTGCATGACCAAGCATCTACATGCAAAGCATGAACTGCAGTGGAGTAAACACCTTAAAAACAAGGAACTCACTCAGGCTACCCCTGCTCACTCTTCTGCTGCTGCCTCGGCCTTTTCCTCCGCCTCGGGAGGAATGTTGGCACCTGCCGCCCACTAAACAGAGGATGTGCCACCAAAACCTCCACCATGTCACACGGCAGCGTTCAGCTCCCCATCTCACAAACATTAGAGAAAATGCATAAATTCCCACCTAGCCACCCTCGAGCCCTGGGCCTGAATGCCAGCATTTCTAAACTACTGGCCTTTGAAATGCTGTCATTCAGAATGGTGGACACAGACAGCTTCAAACAGCTGATAGCGATAGCGGTCCCACAGTATGTTGTTCCCAGCCACCACTACTTCTCCAAAACAGCCGTGCCTTCCCTGCACAACCAAGTAACCAATAAAATCAAGTGTGCACTGCGCAACTCCATGTGTGGCAAGGTCCACCTAACCACAGATACGTCGACCAGTAAGCACGGCCAGGGACGCTATATCTCCCTAACTGCACACTGGGTAAATGTAGTGGCGGCTGGGCTCCAGGCGGAGAGTTCTTTGGCGCAAGTCCTTCCGCCACCAAGGATCGCAGTGAATCATTCTTTGCCTCTTGTAGCCTCCTCCTCCTACTCGGCTTCCTCCTCTTCTTCTTCCACCTGCTCATCCAGTCAGCCACACACCTTCACCACTAACTTCAGCTTAGCCCGGGGTAAACGTCAGCAGGCTGTTCTGAAACTCATATGTTTGGGGGACAGGTTTCACACCGCGCAGGAGTTGTGGCGGGGTATTGAACATCAGACCAAAAAGTGGTTGCTGCCAGTGGGCCTCAAGCCCGGCCTGGTGGTGTGCGATAATGGGCGAAATCTCGTCGCAGCTCTGGGACTAGCCGTTTGACGCACATCCCTTGCCTGGCGCATGTGCTGAATTTGGTGGTGCAGAAGTTCATTCACAACTACCCCGACATGTCAGAGCTGCTGCACAAAGTGCGGGCCATCTGTACGCTCTTCTAGCGTTCACATTCTGCCGCTGCTCGCCTGTCTGCGCTACAGCGTAACTTCGGCCTTCCCGCTCACCGCCTCATATGCGACGTGCCCACCTGGTGGAACTCCACCTTGTACATGCTGGAGAGACTGTGCAAGCAGCAGCAGGCCATAGTGGAGTTTCAGCTGCAGCACGCACGGGTCAGTCGCACTGCGGAACAGCACCACTTCACCATGCGAGACCTGTGAGCCCTGTTGCACTTTTTCAAATACTCCACCAACATGGCCAGTGGCGATAACGCTGTTATCAGTGTTACAATACCACTTCTATGTCTCCTTGAGAAAACACTTAGGGCTATGATGGATTAAGAGGTGGCCCAGGAGGAGGAAGAGGAGGAGGTAGAGGGGTCATTTCTAACACTTCCAGGCCAGTCTCTTAGAAGTGACTCAGAGGGATTTTTTTTGCAAAAGCAGAGGCCAGGTACAAATGTGGTCAGCCAGGGCCCACTACTGGAGGACGAGGAGGATGAGGATGAGGATGAAGCATGTTCACAGTGGGATGGCACCCAACGCAGCTCGGGCCCATTACTGGTGCCTGGCTGGGGGGAAATGGAGGACGATGACGATACGCCTCCCACAGAGGACAGCTTGTCCTTACCTCTGGGGAGCCTGGCACACATATGCGACTGCATGCTGCAGTGCCTGCTCAACGACAGCAGAGTTGCCCACATTTTAATGTGTGCGGACTACTGGGTTGCCACCCTGCTGGATCCCCGGTACAAAGACAATGTGCCCACCTTACTTCCTGCACTGGAGCGTGATAGGAAGATGCGCGAGTACAAGCGCACGCTGTTAGACGCGCTCCTAAGAGCATTCCCAAATGTCACAGGAGAACAGGTGGAAGCCCAAGGCGAAGGCAGAGGAGGATTGAGATGTCGCCAACGCAGCTGTGTCACGGCCAGCTACTCTGAGGGCAGGGTTAGCAAAGCAGAGATGTGGAAAAGATTTGTCACGACACCACAGCTAACTGCACCATCAACTGATACGGAACGTGTTAGCAGGAGGCAGCATTTCACTAACATGGTGGAACAGTACGTGTGCACACCCCTCCAAGTACTGACTGATTGTTCGGCCCTATTCAACTTCTGGGTCTCCAAATTGTTCACGTGGCCAGAGCTAGCCTTTTATGCCTTGGAGGTGCTGGCCTTCCTTGCGGCCAGCGTTTTGTCTGAACGTGTTTTCAGCACGGCAGGTGGCATCATTACTGACAAACGCAGCCGGCTGTCCACAGCCAACGTGGACAAGCTGACGTTCATAAAAATGAACCAGGCATGGATCCCCCAGGTCCTGTCCATCCCTTGTGCAGAATAGACATTTATAACTACCTCCCCTTAACCATATATTATTGTACTCCAGGGCACTTCTTTATTGAATCCTCTTTTTTTAATTTTACCATTATTTTGCAGGGCAACCCAAAGTTGCATGAACCTCTCCTCCGTCTGGGTGCCAGGGGCCTAAATATCTGAAAGTGCCCTTCTCCATTGGTGGGTGACATGAAGCCTGATTCTCTGCTTTGGGAACTCTCTCCTTTGTCTGGGTGCTGGGGCCTAAATAACTAAAAGTGGCGGGTGACATGATGCCTCTTTTGCTGCTATGGGACCTCTCTTCTCTGTCTGGGTGTCAGGGGCCTAAATTTCACGTACTTGCTTGCTGTCTTGGTGGCAGACATTTAACACTTTTTACTGTCTAATGACCGCCCCATTGTCTAGGTGTCAGTGGCCTATATGTTGTTTAATCATTTGTTGTCTTGGTGGAAGATATTAAACTTTTTTTACTGTCATGACCGCCCCATTGTCTGGGTGTCAGGGGCCTAAATTTGACGTACTTGCTTGCTGTCTTGGTGGCAGACATTTAACACTTTTTGCTGTCTAATGACCGCCGCATTGTCTGGGTGTCAGGGGCCTATATGTTGTTTAATCATTTGTTGTCTTGGTGGGAGATATTAAATTCTTTTTACTGTCATGACCGCCCCATTGTCTGAGTGTCAGGGGCATATATTTCGTTTAATTGCTTGCTGTCTGGGTGAGAGACATTAAACTCTTTTTTACTGTCAAATGACCTCTACTCTGTCTGAGTGTCTGGGGTCTACATAAATGATAATGGCCTGTTCCATTGCAGGTTGACCTGAGGCCTGTGTTGCTGTTACAGGACCGCTCTCCTCTTTGTGGGTGCCATGGCCCTGAGTCTGTGAATGAGGCCTGTGGCACTGCAGGCAGACATGAATCCTTTTTGGCTGTGATGAGAACTTCAACTCCCATAGCATTCCCACCTGATGCCACCACAACCTCCTATTCCACCTCCTCTTCCTCCAAGTTGCCAATTGATATTGGTTAATTTGTATTTACTTTATTTTACTTTAAGTCATTTTCCTATCCACATTTGTTTGCATGGGATTTACCTACATTTTGCTGCCATTTGCAGCCCTCTAGCTTTTTCCTGGGCTGATTTACAGCCTTTTTAGTGCCCAAAAGTTTGGGTCCCCATAGACTTCAATGGGGTTCGGGGTGAAGTTCGGGTCGAGTTCGGACCCCTAACCCGAACATTTTCGGGAAGTTCGGCCGAACTTCTCGAACCCGAACATCCAGGTGTTCGCTCAACTTTACGGCTGACAAAGAAAAGCATGCATGGCAAATCACCTGAGATAAGGTAGGGATTCACCGTGCATGTGGAATACCAGGAGTTTGAAAAGTCAGTGTCACATTAATTAACTAACCTCCCTCTGAGTCCGTGCGGATAGATACTGCTTTATACAAAAATCATGTTTACCCTAAAATAGTACCAACAAAACTGACACCTTATCACGTTGTTTCCAAAATGGGGTCACTTTTTTGGAGTTTCTACTGTAGGGGTGCATCAGGGGGGCTTCAAATAAGACATGTTGTCTAAAAACCAGTCCAGCAAAATCTGCCTTCCAAAAACCATATGGCGTTCCCTTACTACTGCGCCCTTTCGTTTTGCCATACAGCAGTTTACGGCCACGTATGCGGTGTTTCTGCAAACTAAAGGAAAAAAAATGGAATAAAATGGAAAATTTGCCAGAAAATTGAAATTCTGACATTATCTACATTTGCCATTAACTCTAGTGGAACACCTAAAGGGTTAATAACATTTGTAAAATCAGTTTTGAATACATTGAGGGGTGTAGTTTCTAGAATGGGGTCATTTTTGAGTGGTTTTCATGTGTAATCCTCACAAAGTGACTTCAGACCTGAACTGGTCCCTAAAAAGTAGATTTTTGAAAATTTCTGAAAATTTTCACGATTTGCTTCTAAACTTCTAAGCCTTGTAACGTCCCCAAAAAATAAAATGGCATTCCCAAAATGATCCAAATATGAAGTAGACATATGGGGAATGTAAATTAATAACTTTTTTTTTTGCTGTATTATTATGTATTATAGAAGTAGAGAAATTGAAACTTGGAAATTTGCAATTTTTCCAAAATTTTGGGTAAATTTGGTATTTTTTTTATAAATAAAAATGAATTTTTTTTGACTGCATTTTACTAGTGTTATGAAGTACTATATGTGATGAAAAAACAATTCCAGAATGCCCTGGATAATTAAAAGCGTTTTAAAGCTATTCACACATAAATTGACAATGGTCAGATTTGCAAAAAATGGCCTGGTCCTTAAGGGGAAATATGGCCGTGTCCTTAACCACTACAGGACTGCCTAACGCACGGATGCGTCCGGCAGGCGGTCCTGTAGTTCTGACTCGACGCATCGGCGCGTCATCTCGTGAGATGCGAGATTTCGCGCTGATGCCGCCGTGCATGCGCACTGTGCGGCGGTGAAAAGTTAGAGAATGAGTTCAAGTATAGGTAATCAGCCTGCCAGCCAATGATCATTGCTGGCAGGCTGATGATTTTTTTAAAAAAAAAACGAATCACAAGCCATCTAGCACATTATATTTATAAATATAATGTGTTAAATGGCTTCTGTGCCCTCTCCTGGGTCCTTTTCGTCGGTTGGACCCAGGAGAGATCACACCTCTACTGTAAGTACACCAAGCACCACACTTCAGGCCCTGATCACCCCCCATCACCCCAATTAACCCCTTGATCACCCCTTTCAATTACCTGTCAATCACTAGTGAAAGGGAAAAAAGTGATCAGTGTAAACTGTCACTTTTTTTTCCCACTAGTATTGACTGCTAGGTTTAAGTTAGTTTAGGTCCCTTTGGTAGGTAGTTAGCTTCCATTAGCGCCCAGCCCACCGCACCGCAGTCACCGATTCGCTGATTAGCGTAGCGCTAATCAGCATTTGTACTTTTATAGTATCTGTAAGTGATCAGAACTGATCACAGTCAGATCTATAATAGTATTACTGTCACTTTAGCTCGCCCCCCACCAAAAACGCAGTGTTTGCCCGATCAGGCCTGATCGGTGGCCCACACGTGCGTTCACCCACGCCCACCCCGCCGCAGTGACAAAATTATTATTTTTTTTTTATCCCTGCACAATCACTTCACAAGCGCTACGGCGATAAAAAAATCTGTTTTGATCTTTTTTATCGATCGCAGCGGCTTCCTGTACTTTGCTAGCCTCCCATTTGTAACACAGGCTTGCTCTTTTTCTTGGGTAGTCTCAGGGAATACCCCCTAAATTTAGTCACCCAAATGTCAAATAAGGGGTATTCTCCTGAAGAGGCCTACAGGATTCTGACCCAGTCGGATGAGGAATGGGAACCCTCATCTGACGAATCTAGTGGGTCAGAATACGAACCTGTAGAAAGCAGTGGCAGTCTGACCCAAAGTTCGGACGAGGGGGTTGAGGTCCCTGATAGCACCAGGCGTACCCGGCCCCATGTCGCTAGACCACAGGTAGCGCAGGATCCGTTTCAAGGGCAGCAGAGTGGGGCTGGTGCTGCCGGATTACGTGGTGAGGCATACACCAGCAGCGCAGCCCATCCTGGACCTTCTACCAGCACTGACGTACAACATGGTGAAGTGGCGAGCACCAGAAGGGCAGTTGAAGCTGGTACGGAGGCACGTGCAGTAATTCCCCCATCGCAGCCACCGCGCAGACAGGCCCGTAGAACCCTTAGAGTGCTGGCAAACCCTGATTGTCAGCCCCCAACTTCAGCCGCACCATTAGTTCCCCCTTTCACCGCCCAGTCAGGAGTTCGGGTGGAGACAGCTCAGATCGGATCAGCACTGGGGTTTTTTGAGCTTCACTGCGGAGCTCTATAACTTAGTCATGGCAGAAACAAATCAGTATGCCACTCAATTTATAAACGCCAACCCGGGAAGCTCTTATGCCCAGTCTTTCCGGTGGAAACCAGTCCAAGTTTCCGAATTTTTTCTGGGCCTTCTCCTCAACATGTGCCTGACAAATAGCATGAATTGCGGTCATATTGGTCCACGAACCCAATTCATCACATGCCCATGTACTCTGCTGCCATGTCCAGGACACGTTTTGAGACCATCCTGCGTTTCCTGCACTTTAGCAACAACACCACCTCCAGTCCCAGAGGCCACCCAGCTTTTGACCGGCTCCACAAAATTCGGCTCCTCATAGACCACTTTAACCAGAAATTTGCAGATTTGTATACCCCCGCACAAAACATCTGCGTAGACGAGTCCCTAGTACATTTCACCGGGCGCCTTGGCTTCAAACAGTACATCCCAAGCAAGCGCGCCCGATATGGGGTCAAATTGTATAAGCTCTGTGAAAGGGCCACAGGCTATATGCACAAATTTCGGATCTATGAGGGAAAAGATCAGACCCTGGAGCCGGTCGGTTGCCCTGACTACCTGGGGAGCAGTGGGAAGATAGTCTGGGACTTGGTGTCACCCTAATTCGGCAAGGGGTACCATCTTTATGTGGACAATTTTTACACAAGTGTGCCCTCTTCAGGCATTTGTTCCTAAAACAGATTGGCTGCTGTGGCACCGTGCGAACCTAGTCGCCGGGGCTTCCCCCAACGGCTCCTTACCACCCATCTCGCAAGGGGGAAGAGGGCTGCCTTGTGTAACAAAGAACTGCTCGCGGTGAAATGGAGAGACAAGCGTGACGTTTACATGCTCTCCTCCATTCACGCAGACACGTCAGTCCAAATTGAACGGGCAACCAGTGTCATTGAAAAGCCCCTCTCGGTCCACGACTATAATTTGCTCATGGGAGGGGTGGACTTCAATGACCAGATGTTGGCCCCGTATTTGCTTTCCTGCAGGACCAGACGCTGGTATAAGAAGGTGTCTGTATATTTAATTCAATTGGCTATATATAATAGTTTTGTTCTCTACAGTAAGGCTGGGAGAACAGGATCCTTCCTCAAATTTCAGGAAGAGATCATCGAGAACCTCCTGTATCCAGGAGGTTCCGTGGCCCCAACCACCAGTGTAGTGAGCCGTTTACACGAGCGACATTTCCCCAATGTCGTTGCTGGTACCTCAAACCAACCGCCACACTGAAAAAGATGTTGTGTCTGTAGCAGGAGTGGAATAAGGCGTGACACCTGCTATTTCTTTCCTGACTGTCCTGACCACCCTGCCCTATGCCTAGGGGAGTGTTTCCGGAAGTACCACACTCAGGTACACTTAGGGACATAGGGACAGCACAACACAGGTAGTTTATCCACTCAGGCGCTAGGGTCTCTCAGGATACTAGGCTTTGAGAGACCCTAACACATAGGGATGCTGGTGTGCTACAGCAGAAATGTGAAACAGTAGAAACCTCTCCTTTCACTTGGGATAAAGTGCATAATGTACTTCGCACCATCTCTTTGTGATTTACACTTTACACATTGTCCCATGGGAAAGGAGAGGTTTCTGCTAGGAAAATAAAGAGTGAAATGGTTAAAAAAATAAATTAAAGTTTTGATGTTCAGGTTTGATAAAAAAAGTTTTATGTTCAGGTTTTATAAAGTTTGTAACGTTCAAGTTTATGTGCCTGCTGCCTGTTTTTTCTTCTTTTTTTTTTTTCCCCCTAACCACCCTTTATTTTCCAAGTAGACCAATGGACCAACCGACGAAAACGCTGCAGCTTTGATGTGCATTCTGAGAGAAGCATTGCGCTGCTGTCAGAAAACACGTGAAGTCGGTGTATGCGGCGCTGGAAGACGAGATTTCTCCTCTGCAGTACAGGTACGTTTGACCAGGCATATGAGCTGAGGAGAGGTGTTGGAGTTCATATGCTTTGGCAAACACTTTGTATCAAAAATCTGGCAAAGATGTCTTCCTCCACAATGATCGATTGATCGATGTGAATGGAGAAATCACGTTTGCCAGGACATAGGAGCTGAAGTGGGTATGGATGTTTGGGCGGAGCCCCTATGTCCATTGATGCGAATGAGGAAATCTGTGCCATTCATTTTTTCTTTCAGCGCAGAGGCTGAACGGGAAAAAAATCTCATTACTTGTATGCTCCATATAAGGAGAATCGCAGAAACTCCTAATGCTGGCCATACATGTAATGATTGCGGAGACCCTCAAATGCTATGGCAGTACAAAAACCTCACATGTGACCTCATTTTGTAAAGAAGACACCCAAGGTATTCTCTGATGGGCATATTGAGTCCATGAAAGATTGAACTTTTTGTCACATGTTAGCGGAAATGGTGAGAAAAAACAAAAAAATCAAATTCCGCTAACTTGTGCCAAAAAAAAAAAAACTTCTATGAACTCGCCATGCCCCTCACAGAATACCTTGGGGTGTCTTCTTTCTAAAATGGGGTCACATTTGGGGTATTTTTACTGCCCTGGCATTTTAGGGGCACTAAAGCATGAGAAGAAAAATGCTTAAAAGTGCCATCCTAAAAGGTACTCATTGGAATTAGGGCCCCTTTGCGCATCTTGGCTGCAAAAAAGTGGCACACATGTGGTATCGCCGTACTCGGGAGAAATGTGGGCAATGTGTGTTTTGGGGTGTATTTTTACATATACCCATGCTGGGTGTGAGAAATATCTCTGTAAATTGACAACTTTGTTTAAAAAAATGCAAAAAGTTGACATTTACAGAGATATTTTCCACACCCAGCATGGGTATATGTAAAAATACACCACTAAACACATTGCCCTACTTCTCCCGAGTATGGCGATACACATGTGCCACTTTGCAGCTAAGATGCAAGCCTAAATCAATGAGTACCTTTAGGATTTCACAAGGCATTTTTACGCATTTGGATTCCAAACTCCTTCTCACGCTTTAGGGGCCCCTAAAATGCCAGGGCAGTAAAAATTCCACACAAGTGACCCCATTTTAGAAAGCAGACACCCCAAGGTATTCCGTGAGGGGTATGGTGAGTTGATGTGAAATTTAATTTTTTGTCACAAGTTAGTGGAATATGAGACTTTTTAAGAAAAAATAAATAAAAATTACATTTCCGCTAACTTGTGACAAAAAATAAAAACTTCCATGAACTCACTATGCCCATCAGCGAATACCTTAGGGTGTCTACTTTCTGGAATGGGGTCACTTGTGTGGTATTTTTACTGTCCCGGCATTTTAGGGGCCCCTAAAGCGTGAGAAATAGTTTGGAATTCAAATGCACAAAATTGCCCTGTGAAATCCTAAAGGTACTCATTGGTTTTAGGGCCCCTTTGCGCATCTTGCCTGCAAAAAAGTGGCACACATGTGGTATCACCGTACTCAACAGAAGTAGGGCAATGAGTTTTAGGGTGTATTTTCATATATGGTGCACGCTCCGGAGCCGAGCAAGAGCCATAACCACCGAGTGCCTGCTGTTTCATACAGCAAACACCTTCAGCTAGTTTCCACGGCATCTGAGAAGGCTAAAACACAGAAGCACGTGCATACGGGTCAGGCTTGCTTTCCTCTGGCAGAGATTGCGGAAAGCATCCTGTTCCTAGTCATTGTGAAAGTTGCAGACTTGTGTATTGAGAATCATACATAATAGCTCTAAAAATACTGAGTAAACCATACTAACCAATCAAATTAAAGGAGTTTTCTCATGAAAGACATCTCATTTAGGGCTCATTCAGATGGCTATATAAATGAGTCCACATCCGTTCCGCATTCATTTCAATGGGGCCGCAAAAGATGCGGACAGCACACTGTGTGCTGTCCGCATCTGTGGTTCCGTTCCACAGCTCCACGGAAAAGATAGAGCATGTTCTATTCTTGTCCAAAATCGTAGACAAGAATAGGCATTTTCTATTATGGTTGCGACCATGTGCAAATTGCAGAAAGCACATGGCAGGTATCCGTATTTTGCGGATCCACAAATTGCGGACCTGCAAAGCACTACGGCCGTCTGAATGGGCCCTTAATATGAGTCATGACAATGATGTGCCATTTATCCAGCTCCAGTGACAGACAAAATATTTGTTGCCAGATTAAGTCAGCTATACATTTTCACTACAGTTGGCCTCTAAAGGGGAAATGTGATATTACATGATGACCATTCAGATATATGGCTATTCCGTCTGGATCAAAGAAGGACCCTGTTCATGATGTCCATATGCTGTATGGTACAGTTTAAAAAAAAATTGTCATTATAGAACAATTCCTGTTAGGAAGTCATCTGATTAATTACAGAGAGCAGTACTAACCCTTTATTAGACCAGTTTT
The DNA here is from genome assembly GCA_033119425.1 of Bufotes viridis. Classification (NCBI taxonomy): domain Eukaryota; kingdom Metazoa; phylum Chordata; class Amphibia; order Anura; family Bufonidae; genus Bufotes; species Bufotes viridis. Next base: position 78,086,310 of record CM065592.1, read on the forward strand.
TATGCAAGAAGTCCATTGTGTCTGTCATTTTAAAATTCACATAGCACTCTTAAAAAATAGATCTCAAAGCAAACAGCCTTAAACAGTTTATTGTATCCAAAGCTTCTGTTCAGAATTATTTCATTTTGAAGGTGAAATAAGACTTTAATGCCTTCTTATAAGCTTTGTTCTCAGCCCTGAGTGGTTAGGGAATTCCTCAATTTAGCTACTCCTGCTCTGTTCCTGCTAATAATTCTACACTCGTAGCATCTTAACACAATCAGTGCTTGGATTCAGGAAAACAGACCAAGCAAGACTCAATGACTTCAGAAAATGCATAACGTTTTCTTATTCTTTGAAAATGTATATGATTAGATATATACCAGACTGCTTTCAGACAGAGGATGTTGGTTCAAGAAAGCATGGATTCTGCGTATTCAAATCAGGATAGCAAGGAGGTGGCAATGTACGGTACTGTGCTACTGAAGTGTGTGTATATTCCCTCTTGAAGCTTAAGGCGAAATGTACGTTGGGGTGAAGTTACACTGGTCGGTATAAGATTTATATTACTATGTCCCCTGCTAGTCTATTTTAGACTATCTTCTTTTTACAACGTTTTAATATGAGAAGCTGTACCCTACTAATTTATTAGCATTTATGTTTTTTTTCCTAAAATGGCTGCTGCACGTGTGAGCACATGGAGCAAGGAACTCTGGGAAGGCGTGATCACCCATAATGCCATGCATGCAGCCAATCAGCAGCCAGCCCTGTGATGTCACAACCCTATAAATAGCCTCAGCCATCTTGGACCATTTACTAGTGTACTTAGTGCAGGGAGAGACGTCAGCAGGCACTAGGGACAGTGTTAGAAAAAACTTCATTGTGCTGAAAAAATGATTTACAAGTTCAGGGAAAGATTATTCAAGGTGTAGGGAAAGGATAGTGAGGAATCATTCCACCAGCATTTGTGTTGAACAGGGTTCAGTCGGGGAGGTGACAGCCTGGGTAATAGGAACAATCCGATTACACCTTGCTGCACTGACTGGGGACCCAAATTGCCATTATACAGCTCTGTAATTCCAGCAAAACTGTTCTTGTTATTGGGGTGCAATTACTGTTTGATACAGCCATTAACAGGGTTCATTACAAAGAAATATTTATATGTCTTATTTGCCCTTCTGCGGTGAAGTTATATGTTCTAAAGCATGTTTTGGCTTGTATTAGTGGGAAAAGGGCTTTTTAGATGTTGTGTGGTGAAGTGCGAAAATTACAGCCCTTTTTGTCGTGTATTAGTTGCAAAAGAATAATATATTTGCCGTTCAGCGTTGCAATTATATATTCTAAAGCCTTTTATGTCATGTATAAGTGGACAAAAATAAGGGCCTATTTGCCGTTCAGCTGTGCAGTTATATGTTCTAAAGCCCTTTTTGGTGAGTATTAGTGGCAAAAAATATATATATATTTGCCATTCAGCAGATATGTTCTAAAGCCCTTTTTGGCCTGTATTGGTGGGGAAAAAGAAAAAGGGCTTATTAGCCGTGTGTTGAAGTGAGAAAATTACAGCCCTTTTTGGTGTGTATTAGTGTATTAGCAACTAGCAGGGTTTGCCCTGGAAAAGCTGTCCTGCCCGGCCAGTAGTGTGGCAGCAGATCGGGTGTTTAGTGCAGTGGGGGCTATAGTAACCCCAAGAAGAACTCGCCAAAATGTGGAGAGACTGACCTTTGTCAAGATGAATCAGGTGTGGATCAGCCAGGATTTCCACCCACCAATGCCTGATGCTTCAGGCTAGATCATCCATGTTGCCACACCAACACATTGACAAAAGAGATCGGTTTCTTCTGGCTACCTGCCTCAGCTACCATTCTGATGCTGCCACCTGCCTGATGCCACACATCTGATGTCAAGTGCTCCTTCTTTCACCCACCATCTTCAGTTGGTAGTGGCATTGCGACCCACCTCCCCACTCTGTTACCGGGTGCAATGGGTAATTCTGTGGTCTCCTAATGCTGCTGCCACCTTCACACTATGTCACCTTGCCACTCTGTGGTCTCCTGCTGCTGCTGTCACCTACACACTCTGTCACCTTGCCACTCTGTGGTCTCCTGCTGCTGCTGTCACCTACACACTCTGTCACCTTGCCACTCTGTGGTCACCTCATGCTGCTGCTGCCACCTCCACACAGTCATTGTGCCACCCTCTGGCCTCCTCCTGATGCTTCTGCCACCACCTCCACACTCTTTGTGACTCTGTGGCCTCCTGATGATGTTGCTGCCACCTCCACACTGTGATTGTGCCACCCTGTGGCCTCTTGATGCTGCCTCCACCTCCACACTCTGTCATTGTGCCGCTCTGTGGCCTCTTGATGCTGCTGCCGCCACCTCCACACTCTGTCATTGGGCCACTCTGTGGTCTCCTCATTCACATGTCATCTCTGTTTTGGATACACTCCTGTTTTTTTATTTTTTTGGCATTAGCAATACTGATGGATTACTGACCAAATGCTGACTGAGTGAAGGCAGATTCTTTGGGAGTTATTGTTCTGACGGATCAGAGGAAGGGCAAGATAATCAATAATGTCAATACAAACTTACTGCAGACACCCTCTCCATTCTGTCAGGGGGCTCTACTTGTATAAGCGTTTAATAGAACGGGTTCTGTAGACATATATATGGAATCAGCTGACGACGGTGTAAAAGGAGTGCGCTTCTTCTTTGCGCTAATATTGACCTGTAAGGTTGAGTTCATACTTGAGTTATTTGGTCAGTTTTGGACCTGTGGCTGCCCAAATAAGTGAAGTGTGCAGTGATTCAGAGCAATGCCTGTCATCTGCATGTCATACTGGCTGGCAGTATTATTTCACTACCACAGCAGACTCCCTATGCGTATATATATATATATATATATATATATATATATATATAATATTATTATTATTATTATTGTTATTATTATTATTATTATTTTTAATTTTTTTATTAATTATGTAGTATAGTAATGCTACATATTTTGCAGCGCTTAACAGACATCACATCAGATTCTTCCCCCACTGGGTCTTACATGGTAAATTCCAAATTGCTCTAAAAGGGTTAGAGTGTTTAATATCGATAATGACCTATCCTCCTCTATGAGCACCACAGCCTCCTAGGCCAGTGAGGTCACATTTATCAGTCACATGGCCTAGGCGTAGCTCAGTCCGATTCACGTCAATGGGGCTGAGCTGCAATACCAACCACAGCCACTCTCCAATGTAGGGTGCGGTGCTTGGTAAGCCTTGAGAAGGCCGCAGTGCTCACCAGCTGATCAGCGGGGCTGCTGATTGGACTTCCACCAATCAAATACTGATGACCTATCCTGAGGATAAATCATCATTATTAAACACTCGGACAACACCTTTAATCTATCAGTGTATTTTTGGAGCATGGGAGGAAACCAACGCAAAACATGGGGAGAACATACAAACCATGTGCAGATGTTGCATAGTGTTTAACGCGAATATTTGAATCGTGAATTTGAATTGCGAATATCTCCACTTTGAGAATTCGCTAATATTTAGAATATAGTGCTATATATTCATATTCGCGAATAGTATTGATCGCGAATAATCTGAATGCGAATTTATAGCAAATTTTTTCGCGAATATCATCACTTAGCAACATCCCTAGCAACCAATAGGAAAGTAGCCTACCCTTAGTGTTTTCACAATCAAGTAAATAATGACTGAAGATCACAAATTCTCGAATTTGCGAATTTATGGCGAATGTTCGGCCAAAAATTTGCGAAATATTGCAAATTCGAATATTGCCTATGCTGCTCATCACTAATGTTGTATTTGTAAATTTTTTACCCAGGACACCAGTACCACAAGGCAACAATGTTAACCACTAAGACATTGTGGCAATAGAGTAGCTGCCAATGGTAACATGCATTAGGCTACTTTCACATTAGCGTTTTTTGCGGCTCTGTCATAGATCTGCAAAAACGCTTCTGTTACAATAATACAACTGCATGCATCTGTCATGAACGGATCCGGTTGTATTATGTCTTCTATAGCCATGACGGATCCGTCTTGAACACCATTGAAAGTCAATGGGGGACGGATCTGTTTTCTATTGTTTCAGAGAAAACGGATCCGTCCTCATTGACTTACCTTGTGTGTCAGGACAGATCCATCTTGCTCCACACCAGAATGCGGACAGAAAAACGCTGCTTGCACCATTTTTCTGTCCTCGATGGTGACGCAACCAAACGGAACGAAATGCATTCTGGTGCATTCCGTTTTGTTCAGTTTTGTCCCCATTGACAATGAATGTGGACAAAACTGAAGCATTTTTATCTGTTATAGGATCTTAATAGCGGAATTGAAAACTCTTCTGTGAAAGTAATAAATAGAAAAGGTAGGGCACACACCAGATAATGGGTCACAAGATGGATAAATTTATTAATATAACATTTATATAAAATCTGTATAGACTAGTAGTGCAATTAAAGTGCCATGATAATGAAATCACATCAAATTCAATAAATATAAGCAATGTATTACTGTGACAAGTTCTATAAAAGGTGTCGATCTGGAAAAACAATAGAATTGTGCAAATGTGCAAAAGCAAAAAGTGACCTCGTGCCTTTTGAACGAGCAGGATCTCTCCCAAATTTATAGATCAACTCCAGTCATCCAAGGAGGGAATTAATGTTTCTGTATTGTTATGCAGATTATTCGTCCACCCGTATTTAAATAGGTCTGAGCGGCGTCCCGCTCCAACAGGTACAGCGGCGTCCCGCTGTATAAGCGATCGCAAATGGAGAAAGATACGGTCTTACCGTGTCTCTAATGTAGGTCTCTCCCACCTCTCTGTTCGTAAGTATGTGGGTATCGGGAGTCCACTGCCTGTAGAGGTACGTGTCGGCGTCTTCCTACACGTGGTGCGGTAAAGCCATTAGTAGTTCCGCTGTGTCAGGTGCCGTAAATCACGCAGGCTATGCTGGCAGTGCAGAAGACCAATAAGGCAATATCCTCCAAAGTCTCCAAAATCTCCAAGGTATTGTAGGTGGACTAACTCAATATCGGGGGTCAGCAACCAGACGCGTTTCGGGGTGTGCAGATAAAACCCCTTCCTCAGTGGTGGCTTACATTGTGTGTCAGGACAGATCAATCTTGCTCCACACCAGAACGCGGACAGAAAAACGCTGCTTGCACCGTTTTTCTGTCCTCGATGGTGACGCAACCAAACGGAACAAAATGCATTCTGGTGCATTCCGTTTTGTTCAGTTTTGTCCCCATTGACAATGAATGTGTACAAAACTGAAGCATTTTTATCTGTTATAGGATCTTAATAGCGGAATTGAAAACTCTTATGTGAAAGTAACCTTAGCTTACCACGTTATTTCCATGGAGATTTTTTTATCCCTGTGTGCCTGCGTTTTCCTAGATCTTGCTTGTAGATTGTAAGCCCTAGTGGGCAGGGTCCTCTCTCCTTTTGTACCAGTTTGTAATTCATCTTGTTCTTGCTTATATTTATACCCCTTTTCATATGTACAACACCATAATCTAATATATGTTTTGATCACTCATCGGCTTGACTAAAAAATAGTATATTACATGTTTTACAATTTCTGACAATTGCTTTGCACCCCAAAGTCGGTAAAAAGCTTTAGGTTTGTAATACTGGTATTCTTTTCTGGCATTGGAACAGAATACCGGAACTGCCGGATCCAGCATATGTCAGACACTGCTGGCGCCCAATCTATCCTATTCACTATAATGGGGTCCATTGATCGTCCGGTGTGAATACCGACAATTTTCTGAACAAGAATATGTTATTACAGTATAGGAGTGGAAGAGAGTACAGATGAGGATCTGAGGTGAGGTAATGAAAATGGGGGAGGAATGGAGGGAGAAACTAGAAAAGTTCCTCCCTGACTAATAAAACTGGTTAACTGGGATTAGTAATGTCTGAGGAGGACTATGATACATTGGGAATCAGTAAGGCATGGCTGGATGATAGCTATGATTGGGCAGTTAACGCACTGGGTTACCGTATGTTTAAGAAGGATCATCAAAAGCGGAGAGGGTGTGGGGATTGCCTTTATGTCTAAAGCCCAGACTCCAGGAAGATATAAGTGAGGGACATGAACACGTGGAGTCACTGTGGGTAGAAATACCTGGAGCCAAAAACAATAATCAAATTGCAGTTTACTATAAGCCACCTAATATACCAGAGTAATATACCAAATATTCAACAGAAAATCTACTACTAAGGGAGATAGATGAGGCGCAAATCATAATGAGGACTTTATTATAAGGGACTTCAACTACCCAGATATAGACTGGAAAACTGAAAGCTGTAGATCTCATAAAGGAAACAGGTTCTTGGAAATAACCAAAGACAATTACCTTTCCCAACTGGTTCAGGACCTGACTAGAGGGATGGCCATACTGGACTTAGTATTAACCAATAGACCTGACAGAAGAACAGATGTGCAGGTTGGGGGACACCTGGAAAATAGGCACCATAAAGTAATAACCCTCCAATTGCCTTTCAAAAAAGTGTTTCCTTAGGTTGGCACAAAACCACCAAACTTCCAAAAATCACAATTTTCCCAGCTAAGAGAGGCAATTGGCCTCACTGCCTGGGACAAAGTCCTCAGGATTAAGAATGCAGCCACAAAATAGGATATTTTTAAAGGCATCCTAAACTCTAATTGTAAGTGGTACATACAGAATTGAATTGGAATAAAAGGGTGAATAACAAGAAAATAGATAGGGTACATAAATAAAAATTTACAGGGAGCAATGAATGACAAAAATAAAGCATTTAAATCACAAAAATGGGAAGGTAGGAAGAATTTAAAAACTATATGGAAAAAAATAGAATATGTAATAGACAGATAAAAGCAACCAATCTGGAGACAGAAAGATAAAATGCCAAAGAGAGTAAAACCAACCTTAAAATCTTCTTGAACTATATAAATGGTAAAAAGTTTAAACCAGAGAGTGTAGGCCCATTGCATAGTAAGGAGTTGTAGAGAGCAATGAGAAGAAAGTGAAGCTATAAAATATTTTTTTTCTTCACTGTATTCACTGAGGAAAATGAACTGTCAGATGAAATGCAGAGTGCCAAAATTAATTCCCTGACCCAGGAAGAAGCACAACAGCATCTTAAAAATATTAAAATAAACAAATCACCAGGTCCAGATGGCATACACCCCCGTATCCTAAAATAATTAAGTAATATAATAGACAGACCTTCGTTTCTGATATTTAAGGACAAATGTGTGACATATTTAAAAAGGGGTAAAAAACAGAGCCCAAAAACTATATGCCGGTAAGTTTAACATCTGTCATGGATAAACTGTTTGAGGGTTTTCTAAGAGATGCTATTCTGGAAAATCTCAATGAAAATAAGCAAATAATGCCATATCAGCATGGCTTCATGAGGGATCGTTCATGTCAAACGAAATTAATCAGTTTCTATGAGTAAGTTCTAGACTTGACCGCGTCAAGTCAATAGATGTCTTATATCTTGACTTCTCCACAGCTTTTGATACTGTACCACATAGAAGGTTAGTATATAAGATGAGAATGCTTGGACTGGGAGAAAGTGTTTGTATGTGGGGATAGAAAACAGAGGGTGGTTATTAATAGTGATGAGCGGCAGGGGCTATGTTCGAATTTGCGATATTTCACGAATATTTGGTAGAATATTCATCACATATTCGTGAATTTGAGAATTCGCGAATATGGTCTTGTTTGCGAAAATCGGCAATGTAACATACGCGTAATACGCGCGCAATATAGACGTGGGTCATTAGAGCTACATTTTTAAGCTGCTAGAAGTTTCTTGAGACTGGAGAAAATGGTTGGCATGGCAGAACATTACAATAGCTTTATATGTAGATAGAGTGCTCCAATACATTCGCGATTTCAAAATCGGCACTAATAATGCGTATATTTTTGCTCAATACGTGCAACTTTACATTTTAGCAGGTCTGACTACATATTCGTGATTGGGGCACTAAGTATTTTTGTGAACTTGTGATATCACAGAACTATGTATGTATGTATGTAGCATACATACATACATACATCACAGCACTATGTATGTAGCATGTATGTATGGACAGCAGAATCAGCTACAGTGTATCACTAACTAACCTACACTGACTATTTCCCACTAACTATCTGTATTATATATATGAGTTAACTATCTAATGTAAATGTAAATGAATAAGGATCCAGATGAAAGCACAGATCACAGCAATGACACTGCTCTCTCTCAGAACTGCAAAAAACAGCAGAAAATGGCTGTTGGGGAGTTTCCTATATGGTAAAGGGGTAGGCAACTTTCTTATTGGTTGCTTGGGATGTTGCTAAGCTCTGACAAAGATATTGCAGCCTTTTGATTGGCCCAAGAACAAGAAGCAGTAGTACTGATGAATAAAACTAGAATAGTCGCGATTACGAATATATAGTACTATATTCTAGATTTTCGCGAATTCTCGAAGTGCTGATATTCGCGATATAAAATCCTGATTAGAATATTCGCCATGAACACTAGTTATGACCACTCTGCACTGCATGAGCCAATGCCAAGCTTGCACACTATAGGAAAAATTACCAGCCTATGTGAGTTCCCATGGTCCCAGCCACCAGAGAGGCTGGAACTTTTTTCTATAGTGTGCAAACTATAGGAAAGAGTGGTTGTAACCATGGAAACGAGCAGTGTATAATGTGATGGAAAAAGGAATGCAGCCAGCAAAGTAAGCAATATGGATAATAAAAATACATTAGTAAGAGGCTTGTATAAACTTTCTCTACATGATAAATGTCACAACCCCTTTAACTGTAGAAACCAGTGTCAAACATGTGCTGCGTAGGTCAATAAAATTATGGGGTGCATTAAAAGGGGCATAGATGCAGATGATGAGAACATAGTCCGGACACTTTATAAATCAGTAGTCAGACCACACATGGAGTACGGTCTACAATTCTGGGCTTCTGTAAACAAGACAGATATAGCAGAGCTGTACAGGCTTAATAGGAGGGAAACCTAAAGTAATAACTGGAATGGGTGGACTACAGTACCCTGAAAGATTAGAGTTATTCAGTTAAGAAAAAAGACAACTGAGGGGAGATCTAATAACTACTATGTATAAATATATCAGGGGTCAGTACAGAGATCTCTCCCATCATCTATTTATCCCGAGGACTTTGACTGTGAAGAGGGGACGTCCTCTGCGTCTGGAGTAAAGATGGTTTGTATGCAAACAGATGGTAATGCATTTGTATGGTCTGGCCGGCAAATCTTTTCTTACCCTGCTGGGGAGCTGCAGCGCTGTGGTGGGTGTGATTGTGAGCGTGAATGTGGTCTTACCTCTGGAGCTTCTGACGTAAAAAAAATTCACTGTGGGGAGATGTGATATTTTAAACACAAGCCTGTCATGTTGTATAATCCCGAAATACTCTAACAATGTACTTGTCTATGAGATTCTGACGGCACTAGTCTTGAGACCTGCAGGTCTGCTGGATGCTGTTGTTCTCTATTTTTCGCCTTGAAAAATTAAAGAAAGTCTATAAAAAAATAAAAAAAAAACATAGAAAAGGATTCTTTACTGTAAGAGCAGTGAGACTAGGGACTTCTCTGCCTGAGGAGGTGGTGATGGTTAATTCACTAAAAGTGTTCAAGAGGGACCTGGATGTATTTCTGGAGTGTAATCATTAGAGATGAGCGAATCGTAGTTGAAAAAGTGGAATTCAATCCGAATTTGAGGAAAAATTAGATTTGTACCGAAGTCAAATTTCCTCGAGCTTCGTGGTAACAAATCATATTTTTTCTAAAATGGCTGTTACACATGTTAGAAGGAGAAACTAAGAACTCTGGGAATGAGGGATCACCCACAATGCCATTAATGTGCGACATCCGACAGCGGCAAAGGATCCCTTTAAGAAATATTTGTGATGCCAGTTGCAGTGAAGCAACAATGGGACAGAGTCCCTTTAAGAAATGGTGTTGGTGGTACTCAGGTGTAGGAATGGCTGAGTGGTATAGGGTGGCCTATAATGTCCCTTAATGTTTTGTGCACGTGTCACGGTGCTCCTACCTGGATACACTGGACCCCAGGCGTTGTATTCCGCTGCAGAAAAAGGGGATAAGGGTCCAGACCTTGTGATGAAGTTGAAAAGCAGCTTACTATCAACAATCTCTTTTCCAAAAGATTTAAAGTCTTTATCTTGGCTCCCAGCACGCTTTAGCATGAAAAAAACGGTGGCAGGCAAACTCCTCTTTGCTACATCTGTCACTCTCTTACGGTGCTGTGCTGACAGGGTTAAATAGAATCTCTGCAGGATGCTGGAACTTCTCTCTGTAGTCTGACTCTAGCCTAATCCATGGGACTTCTTCCTGGCCTCTGAGACTTGAAGATGTGACCTCTATATCCAGCAAAGCTGAAGGTGCTCTAGCTGGCTTGCTTTGCTTGGATGGGGCACGTCCAGCAGGGACCTGCTGTACACCCTTCCCCTAGCTGGGGGTGTACTACACTGTTCTTAGAAACTAGTCCCCTCCCCTCCTTAGAGGGAGAGTTGGAATGGAAAGAAGGGTTCCATTCTCTGTAACTGTAGCACTGCCATGCTTGCTACCACTTACTGGTTAACCAGGTACATTACATTTCAACATAACAGTTTCAAACATAGGAATGCACATTGTGAAGGACCTGCAATAAATACACAGATGACATGATATTAGCCCATTAGAGATAGTAGCAGGGTGCAGAAGTGGTAATGCCACTCTGGGGCGTTAAACATGCAGCCAATAAGAAGCCAGCCCCTGCGATGTCACTATGCCCTATAAATAGCCTCAGCCATCTTGGTCTCTGCCATTTTCCAGTGAACTTAGTGCAGAGAGAGACATGACAGGAGCTAGGGATAGTGATAGAAAATACTTTATTCAGCAAAAAAAAAAACGATTGAGCATTTTAGGTACAGATCATTCATAGTGTAGGGAAAGGATAGGGAGGCATTATCCAAACTATAGGGAAAGAACAGGTACCCATAGGGGAGTGTAAAGCCTAGGTAATAGGAGCGATTACTTCTTTAATAAAAGTGCAGTTTGATACAGCCAGTTTGGGGTGTATTAATAGCAAATATAAGTACGTCTATTTGCCGTTCTGCCTTAAAATTGAATTGTGATACAGACAGTTTTGGGGTGCATATTTAGCAAATATAAGTAAGTCCACTTGCCATTCTGTGGTGACATTACATTGCGATACAGACAGTTTTGGGGGTGTATATATTGCAAATATAAGTACGTCAATTCGTCCTTCTGCAGTGAAATTACATTCTGATTCAAACAGTTTTGGGATGTATTTAGTTTATATATACTGTAAGTACTTGCGGTCTGGCATGCTGCATGGGTGATCGGGCTTAAGAAAAAAAAAAAAAAGATACTAGAGGCAATCACGCCACAAAAGCCGAGAACAGATGTCTTAATGGAACACTTTTAGGCTAGATGCACACGTCCGTTAAACCCGGACATGACCAGGACTGGATTTGTTCTGGAGTACAGTAATACACTGGTATAGATCATACCAATGTATTACTGTCCTGCAGCAGCGGCAGGGAGCGCACAGCGTCATAGCAACCAATGACGCCGTGCGCTCCTGCTGTAAAGAAGAAATCCAGTCCTGGTTACCATGGACTGGTCACGTCCGGGTTTAACGGACGTGTGCATCTAGCCTTAGAGTGGTCAAATACTTTTACACTTAATTCAATGCCTCAATCAGTAGTTGCAGAGTTGGTGTGAAGTAGCGGCCTGATACTACACACTTTAGGGTGAGTTCAAACTTCAGTTGTTTGATTAGTTATTACTAAAATTGTTTTTGTGAGCCAAAAACTGAGTGGTGGGGGGAAAATGCCATAATCGGTGGTGTGGGAATTTTTAATCAAGCTGCCAGAAAATGATCAGCATGGCCCATTGTGAGCCTGGGCCACTGTTTTCACGACTCAGGCAATTCCTCATGCGATTCCCACCCTCACCACTCTGTGACTGGGCCACTGTGTTGACGACTCATGCGATTCCTCATGTCACTCACACCCTCACCACTTTGTGGCTGGGCCACTGTGTTGACGACTCTACTGATTCCTCATGTGATTTCCACCCTCACCACTCTGTGACTGGGCCACTGTGTTCACTCCTCATGCTGTTGCCACCTCACCACTAGGTCATGGGGCACTACTTGTTTCAGCGTGAAACAGGACAGGTTTTGTAGAAATCTATGTGAAATCAGCTGATGATATAAAAGGAGTGTGCTTCTTCTTGATGCTAACATTGACCCGTAAGGCTGAGTACACATGAGTAGAGATGAGCGAACACCTGGATGTTTGGGATCGAGAAGTTCGGCCGAACTTCACGAAAATGTTCGGGTTCGGAAGTCAATGGGGACCCAAACTTTTGGGCACTTAAATGGATGTAAAATAGCCCTGGAAAGGGCTAGAGGGCTGCAAAAGGCAGCAAAATGTAGGTAAATGTCATGCAAACATATGTGAATAGGGAAATGACTTAAAATAAAATACAGAAAAATTATAAATAATCATTCTAAACTTGAGCCCAAGTGAGTGACAGTGGCACCTGTCACCCAGCAAACAGAGGATGTGGCAGCAACGCCACCACATCTGTCATTGTCACCAAGCATCTCCACCAAATCCCATGGAAGTGTTCGGCTATCAGCTGTCCATCTCCCAAACACTGGATAGAAAAAGAAATAGAAAGAGGAAGTACCCCCCTACCCATGGCTCTGAATGCCTTATTTCAAACTTCCTGGTCCTTTGAAATGCTGTCATTCTGTCTGGTGGACAGTTTTAAAAACCTTATGGCAGTGGCTATCCCACAGTACATGTATCCCAGCCGCCGCTACTTTTGCAGGCGAGCCATCCCTTCCCTGCACAACCAAGTGGCGGACAAAATCAAGTGTGCACTGTGCAACGCTATACTGAGGTTGCCCTTTACGCCTTGGAGGTGCTGGCCTACCCTGCAGCCACTGTATTGTCTAAATGTGTGTTTAGAATGGCTGGTGGCATTATCACAGACAAGCGCAGGTGTCTGTCCGCAGACAATGTGGGCAAGCTTTTGTTTATTAAAAAGAACCAGGCATGGATCCCACAGGACTTGTTTGTACCTTATGCAGAATAAACATGTATAACAGCCTCACCCAACCACTGTTATACTACCGTGCACTTACACTTTGTTTTATTTTTTATATTTTCCCAATGTTTTGGGGTCTACACTAATTTATTTTAAAAAATTATGAATACAAAACTGTTATTGGTGACTACCTTTGGTTTCACAGCCCAAAAAGGCTTTATTTCATGCAAGAATGTAACCGCCAATTGTTCCCTGTCAGTTATGCAGTGCAGGGGTTTGTACCTGGCAAAAATGGTAATATTTCACCCAACAATTTAAAATCTATCCTTTGCCAGACAGTATTCAACTTGGCCAGCCACAGGTGGAACCACTGATTAACGGTATTGCTATTTTGGCAATTGAAATGCTAGATAGGAACAGACACGGACGGTGAACCGTGACCTGTACCCAGCCCGCTTACCCTACCTACTTTCAGTTTAAGCACTAGGTAACAAGACCACGACTGGTAGACAGTCCCTGTGCTACTATGGTGTGGAGACAGACAAACACCAAGAGACAAAAAAACACTAAGGGACAGTCATACGAAAAAGGCTCAGATCCAGGTGGACAATGCAGTACAAAAATGAGAGACAGAGGGTAGTCAAAAGACAATCTGAAATCAAATACCAGATGGAGTGCAAAGTACAAATCATGTGAGACAGAAGTGGTCAAAAGACAAGCCGAGGTCAAAAGCTAGTTATCCCCAACAAGACTATCACTGGTACTGATATATGGCTAGAAAGGGGTTTAAATAGAGCACTGAGTCCCAGGATCATAACCTGATGGGTGCTCCATTAGTCAGAACACTAGAACTAGGAATAGATCAGCTGAGCAATCAGCCCACTGCTAGTTTCCTCCAGCACACGCCCACTGTAGGAAGAAAGAGCATTCCATCCTGTTGCTAAGGAAGCTGTGGCAACACTAGGGTGCATGACTTAGCAGGGCTTCTCTCCCGGCATGGTTGGGGGTTCCCAACAGGACTTACCACACTGGGTATAATCCAAAATAAAGCCATCCCTTCTGGGAATATGCTATGTAGTTATCTATAATAGACTCCGCTTTGACATTGCAGTAATCAGGAGCATAATGGGAACTTAAAATGGCCCTGGAAAAAATTTAAAGTAGTCTTCATGTAGTAAGCCGGTCCAAATTGACAGAAGGCGGGGCAAAACCAGTGGATGGGACCAACACAAGTAGGCGTGGTAAGAAATACCATCACAAAACACCATCCCAGCAAAACCGAATACCACGGTAGAAAACAATATACTACCCCAGAATCTGCCCTTCTGTGGTGGCCTGCACCAGATTCCTTGCCCTCCTCTTCCAGATGTCTCTGATTAAGATATGGAGAAGGGGGCTTAGAAGGTGACATGTGGGCCACAGCAACAACTCAACACTACCTTCAGCATCCTACCTGGACTACTCCTATTAATGACTCTTATTGTGCCCCCAAGTAGCAAAGGAAAAAATAAAAACCTGTCCCATTCTAAGGGTACTTTCAAACTTGCGTTGGTGCGGATCCGTCTGTTTATTTGCACAGACGGATCCGCACCTATAATAAAAACGTTTGTATGCGTTCAGAAAGGATCCATTTGCATTAGTTAAAAGAAAAATGACAAAGTCCAAAACGGATCACATTGAAAGTCAATGGGGAATGGATCCATTTTCAATTGCACCATATAGTGTCATTGAAAACGGATCCGTCCCCATTGACTTACATTGTAATTCAAAACGGATCCGTTAGGCTCCGCCTCTTCAGATGGACACCAAAATGAAGCATGCTGCGTTTTGGTGTCCGCCTCCAAAACAGAATAGAAGCGGAACGGAGCCTAACTGATGCATTCTGAACGGATCCTTATCCATTCAGAATGCATTGGGGCTTAACTGATCCGATTTGGACTGTTTGTGAGAGCCCTGAAACGGATCTCACAAACGGAATCCAAAACGCTAGTGTGAAAGTACCCTAAGCCATCATCTGAGTGGCAATCCTACATTCCTGCCCCATTTGTAAACTGCCTCATATGTGGCCGGTGGCCTATGAGGCTGAACAGCAGGGCACAGAGCGATGGTCTGCTGTGTATTGCTGGAGTATTCAATTGTACAATAAAATTTAGGCAGGTATGTAAGTACCTGATGGTTCCAGTGTTTTTTAATAGGGATGAGCGAAACAGAACTACAAAGTTCGGGATCGTAGCGAACTTTGCGAGTTCGGGTACCCAGACCCGAACCCAGACTTTTTCACTGAAGTCCGGGTTTGGGTTCGGTGTTCGGGTGATTTTATTATTTTCCATTATAACATGGTTATATCGGAAAATTATAGCATTCTTAAGACAGAATACAAAACAATATGGCCATTTAGGGGTTAAAAAAACAACTAACCTCATCCACTTGATTGTGCTGCAGAAGCTTCTACTATCTTCACTGAACAGAACCTGCCATCACACATATCACAGATCCTGTTCAGTGAAGATAAAAGAAGCTGCTACAGCATGATCTAGTGGGTGAGATTAGTTTTTTTTTTTTTTTTTTTTAGCCCCTAAATGGCCATATTGTTTTGCATTCTGTCTTAAAGGGAACCTGTCAGCAAAAAATAGCATCTAAATGTGTTAACAGTACCTCCTAGTGCCCGCAAAGTGTCTCCACATGGACCTTTTCTTCCTCTTTTCACTGTTGGTTTCACTGAGAAAATGCACTTTTATTCTGCCGCTGCCCCGTGCTTCAAGTCAGGCTTGAAGTCATGGGGGCAGCGACCTCAGCTCTTCCACGGTCCTCTCCCGCCCCTTGCCTCCTTGACTGACAGCCGAGATGCATTGCCGGGACCGCGCTCTAAGGCCGCATGCGCAGTAAAGGGCGGCTGGAGCGCGGTCCCGGCTGCCGCGCGTACTACGCGGCGTCTTTCTTTCGCCCCACAGCGCATGCGCCCGTCAGCCTGTAGTAACGCGCCCGCGCCCGGCATCTGTGCGCGTTTACTACAGGCTGTCGGGCGCATGCGCTGTGCGGCGAAAGAAAGACGGCGCGTAGTACGCGCGGCAGCCAGGCCTTAGAGCGCGGTCCCGGCAATGCATCTAGGCGGTCAGTCAAGGAGGCAGGGGGCGGGGAGAGGACCGTGGAAGACGCCGAGGCCGCTGCCCCCATGACTTCAAGCCTGACTTGAAGCACGGGGCAGCGGCAGAATAAAAGTGCATTTTCTCAGTGAAACCAACAGTGAAAAGAGGAAGAAAAGGTCCATGTGGAGACACTTTGCGGGCACTAGGAGGTACTGTTAACACATTTAGATGCTATTTTTTGCTGACAGGTTCCCTTTAAGGTAGCTATTATTTTCCAATATAACCATGTTATGACGGAAAATAATAAAGCGAAGTTCAGGTCCCCATTGACTTCAATTGGGTTCGGGTTTGGGTTAAGTTTGTGTCTTGAACCCGAAATTGGACCTGAAGTTCGGCCGAACCCGGCGAACCCGAACTTCCACGGGTTTGCTCATCCCTATTTATTAACCTAGAAAGCGTCAGATCGTCATGTACCCAGCCAGTAGCAAGGTTCAGACGGCCCCCTGGGCATCGGTCCAGCAGGAAGTTTCCAGGTAAAGTCTATGACAAGTCCACCCTTGGCAGTAATATAACAATTAAATAATAAGGAATATATATTACACATGTTTCTGTTTCCTCTGACACAATTCCAAAATCATAGAACCTCGTGTACATTATAAAATTTTCAATGTGTCATATTTTTCCCCTGCTAAAATCATCTTGAAACAGGGAATCTTTAAAGTCTGCAGCCCTTGTGAATTATGAAACGTTCAGCAACAATTCAAAGTCAGTGTTAAAAATCCTCAGGAATTCGCCCGCAGCTAAACATACCATCTGTGCCAATAAAACATTGGCCTACTGGCGACATGATTCATTCTCTTAAGAAGACAGCCAGTCAACAGCTTTGCTTGATGTGTCCAAGCATAATGCACATCCTATAAGCTGCCCGTCACATGCCACCTGCCCCTTTGCTCTTGATTTGCAAGACGTCACGTAGTGAAAGGGTGCCAGCGGGAAAAATGTCACATGTGTAGTAACATCGTTTTGAGGTTAATAACAAATCTCAGTGACCTTTTGGTGCTTGAGTGATTGAAGATGCTAGTGACACAAATGTGCATTTTACATTAGCATTTTCCTTGGCTGATTAGATACGCATTGGCATATGAAATTTGGCAATAAATGTTTTGAACTGGGAACACTAGCAGCCGGGTAGTCTTTCTGGTCAAAAAAAACATCACATGAGGGTATTGGCACACTAAAATACAGGACCATACCAACACAGTATGATGTTCTAAAGTCAGATGGATGCATAACAGATATTTTATCTATTTTAAGAGTATGTCCATATGTCGCTTGGATTTTGCGCACTGAACCACCAGCACCAGGTTATTCCTCTCTTAAAAGAAATCTATCACCAGAATCATCACAAGGAAACTAAAACTATTGTCTTGCAGCACATACTGCCTCCTGTGCTTTTCTTTCCTTGCTGCTTGGTTTCTATCTAGAAAAAATCCACTTTATTCCTTATGCAAATCAGCCAGTAAGGTGCCCAGAGGAGCGTTATTTTTGTTCAAAGGTGCCTAGGAACGCCCCCATAGAGTGCCATGCTCGTTCTCCAGCAAAGCCCAACAACTCCTCTACTTGGCTCATACTCTACGACCCCAGCAGCGCCATTGTTGTCCCCCCCCCCTCCTATATTACTGACACCCACCCTTGCTTTCAGTGTCGCTGACAAATCTCGCCGCACTTCTTCTCTTTTCATCCTTCCAGCAGAGGATGAAACCATCATTGGGCTCGGCGCATGCCCAGTAAAACATTTGAGGCTGATGCCCTCAGTTGAACTGGAAGAGTGGAGGTGCAGGCAGTGTTCGGAACTGGGGACAATGGGGCTGCTGGGGTCGTAGAGTATGAGCCAAGGAGAGGCGTTCTTGGGCTTTGCTGGAGGGCGAGCCTTGTCACTCAATGGGGGAGTTCCTGGGCACCTTTGAACAAAAATAACGCCCCTCTGGGCACCTTACTGGCTCATTTGCATAAATAATAGAGTGGATTTTTTTCAAGATAGAAACCAAGCAGCAAGGAAAGAAAAGCACATCTGGAAAGGAGGTAGTAAGTGCTGCAAGGCAATAGTTTTAGTTTCATTGTGATGATTCTGTTTCCTTTAAAGGGGTTTTCTCATCTTAGCATGTAATGCATAAAAAGCTAATATAAGTAACTTACTGAATTACTTTAATTTTCAACAATGGCTCCTGTCCTCAATTGATGACATTTTTCTTTTCTTTATACACTGCTTATCTATAGGGGTAACATCCACCACTGCAATGCAACACCAGTGGCCACGCGTGCGCAGTAACAGGAAAAAATGTTAACCTTTTTTATGGCTGGAATCGCGGGAGCAAGCATACACAGTACCTCCCATCCCCAGCCCTCTCGTCGCTGGCCAACCTGGCCACCAGAGAATTTTTTGTGCAAAGGGAGGGAAAGATGGAAAAACAAAACAGATAATGGCAACCACAATTACCATTTAAAGCTTCAGGAGTATTCCTATGCTGCTTGCCTGTGATACTAGTCATTCTAGCAGGTAACACCCCCATGGAGTGCTGAAAGTCCAGGCCTGCAGTGCTGAGGGGAGGAGGTGAGACAACCTTTTTAAGCAGCTTTGCAGGCTTGCCTTTGTGTAAAGTTGTGACAGATGCATAGGATACAAAAAAAAGCACTTATGTAAAATACAAATGCCTCCTGAGTAGTTATTTGGGAGGGTCATTGACCTTGTTGTACTCCTGCCCATTGAGGCGTGATTAATGTTCCAAAAGACATGTAGATATATGAACATTTCCTTCTATACACAGTGGATTTAGGCTAATGAGAAATTGCCTACAGCAAAAAGTATTTTAAACAATGTAGAAACCACAAAAAATTACCAAAGGGCATGTGTATTAAGTGTGTTTATACTGTGATGCCTCCAGAAGCAAATAGCACCTACACATTTCATTTATAAGACTGTACACATATTTCACAGGGAAATTTCTATGAAGTAGCAAATTAGTTGACAGCAGCAAGGGGAGGATTTGGAGAAAGACACGTTAGCATTTAATTCCAAAGCAAATAAAAAAAAAAGCTACTATGCTCTTTCGTGAAACTTAAAAGTGAAAAGCAATGTTCTGGCAGATGAAGTTGATTGAACTTTTTTTTGGAGGAAAAAATGCTTAAGCCAGCAGTTGCTGAATGCTTTGAACTCTTCTTTGAAAAAAAATGGAGCATTTTAAATTAGTAAGTTATGGAAAGTAAGCAAGTAAAATGGAGGAAGGTATTCAGATCAGTTTTAAATAATACAGTATGGTCCTTTTTGAGAATGATCTTGTTTCATGAACAATAAGAACAATAGAAGAAGCCTATTTGAAGATAGGTTGAAAAGAGCCTTGGCACCCTTAGATGTAAACCAGTCAGTGGTACCTTTGAAAAATCCATACCTACCCTCTCCCTGACACTCCGTTTCAACTCTACATCTTGCTGCTCCATTACAGTTCCATGGCTTTCAGGTTCACTTCACTGGACTTCCAGTCCCGTCTGTCAACTTTAACATGGACAGGGTCATGTGCGCTGCTGCAGGCAGTGACCAACTTCAGTGGAGAATGTTGTTGTCCCCACTCTTGGTGGCCTGCCAAGTTTCATTATTGTAAGTTGATTTTGGATCTTCTAGGACTGTAACCTATCCTATGTTAACACCATAGAGTATAACCATTATGCTATATATCACCCAAAGACTTAACCTTTTCCCTCTTTGCCCACCTAAGAGATAAGCATCATCCACTTTTCGTCTGCTATACCAATACACTATCTGCATTTTAAAGGGCCTCTGTCAGCAGATTTGTACCTATGCAACTGGCTGACCAGTTACATGTTCACTTGGCAGCTGAATACATCTGTGTTGGTCCCATGTTTATATGTGCCTGCATTGCTGAGAAAAAGGAAGTTTTAATATATGCAAATGAGCTTCTAAGAGCAATGGGGATGTAGACATTGCCCCAAGAAACTCAGCTCTCTGCAACTGCCGCTCCCTCTCCACTTTGATTGACAGTGCAGCTGCAGAGAGAGCAGAGCCTCTAGGTGTAATGGCAATGCCCCCGTTGCTCCTAGAAGCTCATTTGCATATATTAAAACTTCATTTTTCTCAGAGATGCAGGCATATATGAACATGGGACCAACACAGATTTCTTCAGCTGCCAAGTGCACATGTAACAGGTCAGCCAGTGTCATAGGGACAAATCTGCTGACAGATGTTTTGAGGTCTGGTAATTTAGGGGTCTAGAGTCTGATCATTTAGAGATCTGGTTTGGTATACTAAAGAACAGCGGTCTTAATCATTTAGAAATCTGGTTTGGTATACTAAAGAACAGCGGTCTTAGGTTTGAGAACTTAGAGATTTAGTAAGGGGTCAGGTAAATGAGTGGTCTGATAAGTAAAGTTCTGGGTTCTGACTTAAGGTATTTGTTTTGGAATTTAAGGGGTCTGGTCTGTGGTAACCCAACCCATCAGTGCTTTACTTTTTGTTCTGCTATTCCTAAACCAGAAGGGGTAAGCGCGCACTTGGTAGGGTAGTAGTTTACTCACCATTTTTAACCCCCTATTTTCCAGTGCTGCAACTTGACTGCAATTACATGCCCTGCCATTCTTTCTTTTCCTGAGTGCAGCAATGACATTCCTGTATGCTGCCAATCACTGGCCTTGGTGGTCTTGTGCCATACACCACTGTCAGCGAAACATCAGAGCCATGCTCTCTTGACATGTTGAATCCTGTAAATGTAGCATCCAATGGTGTTGTCTGGATTGCCCAATTTTGTTTGTGGACTGAAGAGACCCAGGAACAGATGCTTGTACATAAACACCGATGGTAAAGAGCCAGGCAATGCTTCAACAAATCAACATTACATAATCTAGTGCATGGAGAGTTATGTGAATATATGTGACTATTTGGAGAACTGCAACCTATAAAGAACATGTGTTTACCCATATATAATATATATGCACAAAGATATAGTCGAACACTAATTATTTATCAAAGATTAAACTTTATTGAAAATATCATTAAAAACATACATATGGAGTCTCATATGGAACAGGGGGAATGATCAGGCGAGAGACATGTGGGAAGGGGGGCTAGTACATGACATGTAAAAAGTATCAATTCATACATGAAATTGAAGGTTTACATAGTGTGGTCACGTGTTGCTGCAGGCAAGGTGTAAATAAAGTGCAGATGCAAAGTACAGCAAGGGTTAATAATGGTAAGTTATAAGACACAGTGTCAAACAATGGTCATAAGCGATAATAAGACCAACCAGGGTTAAGTGCAAGTACATTGTAAAACACAGTGTCAGATATAGATTAGAAATAGTAATATACAATACCTGTGCCAGACAGTATCATATGCAAGCAGGAACACATGTGACCACACAATGAGTAAAATAACAATCAAAGTGAATGTATATAAGCAGGTACATGAACATGGGCTGCCCCCTTCCCAGTGTCCCCTCACCTCACCAACGCGTTTCGCCACCAGGCTTCGTCAGTGTCCCCTCACTTTCCCTGACGAAGCCTGGTGGCGAAACGCGTTGGATAGGTGAGGGGACACTGGGAAGGGGGCAGCCCATGTTCATGTACCTGCTTATATACATTCACTTTGATTGTTATTTTACTCATTTTGTGGTCACATGTGTTCCTGCTTGCATATGATACAGTCTGGCACAGGTATTGTATATTACTATTTCTAATCTATACTTTATTTCATACAGTACTCTCTGCAGTTAGTCTTGGATCACAGATGTGATCAAATACTTTACATTTTTAATTAAAGGCTATCTAAACCTTTACTCAAAGTACAGAAGGTGCAGAAACGCTTGTCAGAACAGTCTGCATCTTCGGTTTGCATTGGCTCTGCTTTTCCAGCATGAGTACAAATCCTTTCTAAGGCTATTTTCACATCTGCGTTTTCCTGTCTGGAACCAAACTTGCTATCAGCATTTTTATGTGCAGCATGGGAAACTGAACATGCCAGATCTGCCACCAAAAAAACATGTAAGTCAATGGTGTTGGATCCATTTTTTCCGAACACGAAAAAAAAAAATGGATTCGGCACACATTGACTTACAATGGTTTTAGTGCCGGATCCAGCATGTTGAGTTTCAATATAGTACAACCGGGTCCGTTCAGAACAAATGACTCTGGTTGTATTATTCAAACAGATGGTTTTTGCTCTGGTTTTGAGATCCCATGCTGGATCTTTAAACTTGACAGCAAAAAAAAAATGTCAATGCAAGCTAAAGGTACAGAGCGTCCTGTGAAGCGTTGCTGCCAGTGTTCCCTCTAAGCCTAGGCAGCTGCTGAGCGGGGTCGGCTCAGAGCTGGGCACAGCGCCAAAGGTAGGTGATAGGAAAACCTAAGATAGTTGTCACATCAGAGAGCATACAGTGTAACCTCTACACCATCCTGTACAATACAGTATATTCCCTGCACCATGCTGTGTAATATACAGTATAATCCCTACACCATGCAGTGCAGAATACATTATAATCCCTAAATTATGCCGTACAATATATAGTATAGTTGATACACCATGCTGTACAATATACAGTATAATCCCTACACCATGCAGTACAGAATGCATTATAAATAGAGTTGAGCGAACACCTGGATGTTCGGTTTCGATAAGTTCAGCCGAACTTCCCGAAAATGTCCGGGTTCGGGTTCCGAACTCGACCCAAACTTCACCCCGAACCCCATTGAAGTCAATGGGGACCCAAACTTTTGGGCACTTAAATGGCTGTAAAAGGCAGCAAAATGTAGGTAAATGCCTTGCAAACATATGTGAATAGGGAAATGACTTAAACATAACATAAAATACAGAAAAATAATAAATAAACATTCTAAACTTGAGCCCAAGTGAGTGACAGTGGCACCTGTCACCCAGCAAACAGAGGATGTGGCAGCAACGCCACCACATCTGTCATTGTCACCAAGCATCTCCACCAAATCCCATGGAAGTGTTCAGCTATCAGCTGTCCATCTCCCAAACACTGGAGAGAAAAAGAAATAAAAAGAGGAAGTATCCCCCTACCCATGGCTCTGAATGCCTTATTTCAAACTTCCTGGTCCTTTGAAATGCTGTCATTCTGTCTGGTGGACAGTTTTAAAAACCTTATGGCGGTGGCTATCCCACAGTACGTGTATCCCAGCCGCCGCTACTTTTGCAGGCGAGCCATCCCTTCCCTGCACAACCAAGTGGCGGACAAAATCAAGTGTGCACTGTGCAACGCTATCTGTGGCAACGTCCACATAACCAACAACACAGTGGGTAAATGTAGCGGCTGGCCCAAAGGCGGATAGCATTTTTGCTAATGTCCTTCTGCCCTCGAGGATTGCTGGGCATTTCTCTTTGTATCCTGTTACCTCCTCCTCCTCCTCCTACTCGTCTTCCTCCTCCCCTACCTCCTCCTCATCCACTCAGCGTAACACCTTCACCACCCACAGCAGCACAGCCAGGGGGAAACGACAGCAGGTTGTTTTAAAACTTGTGTGTTTGTGGGCCTAGCCGGTATGACGCACATCCCCTGCCTGCCACATGTGCTGAATTTGGGGTGCAAAAAATTCCTAAACATCAGATAGTGAAAATAAATTCAGTTAATCGAACACACGCAACACCCCCCCCCCCCCTCTTTCACTCAAACCATTAACAGACTATTTACAAATTTACTTAAAAACATATTAAAATAACTATAATGCAGCTAAACTAACTATATAAACAAACAAAAATATATACACACCTTATCCTTAACTTAAGGCCAACCAAATACAAGTGGCTCGGAGGGTGGGTATCTGCACCAACATAGGCCCTGGCCTGGAACACAATTGTCCAGCCAGGGCACAGTTCTGGAGGATGAGGAAGAGTAGGAGGAACGCAGGGGATACAGACAATATACCTCCCTCAAAGAGGATAGCTTGTCCTTGCCTCTGGCCAGCCTGGCAGACATGAGCGACTACATGCTGCAGTGCCTGCGCAACGACCGCCCAGTTACTGCCACATTCTAACTTTTGCTGATTACTGGGTGGTCACCCTGCTGCATCCCCGTTACAAGGACAACGTGCCGTCCTTAATTCCCTCACTGGAGTGTAATAGGAAGATGAGCCCGCTAGTAGACACGATGCTGATGGCATTCACACCTGACACCGGGGACTCAGTGGAAGCACAAGGTGAAGGCAGAGGAGGAGGAGGAGGAAGAATTTGCCAATGCAGCTGGGTCACCAGCAACACCTCAGAAGACAGGTTTAGAATGGGCAAAATGTGGAAAAGCTTTGTCATCATGCCACAACAACCTGCACCACCAGCAGATCTGGAGGCAGCATTTCAGCAACATGGTGGAACAGTATACCTACTGACAGATGGGTCTGCCTAGGGGAATAGCTACAGGGGAAGCAGGGGAAGCAACTGCTTTGGGGCCGTGACCTAGAAAGGGCCCATCCAGAAGGAGGAGGAGGAGGACTAACAGTATTATACAATGAAATCATATACAGTGGCAATATAGACAGTGTAGAACGCGAATGGAACAGCTGCTGGGCCTGGTCTGAGAGAGCGATCTTTAGTAGCCACAGGCATAGCGTCATAAAAAGACGGGGTTTGCGCAAAAATTATTGGGGGAGGTGGGCCTCATTCAAAAATTTGCTGTGGTGCCCAATCATTTCTAGATACGCCACTGGGTCTGCCCCATTCAACTTCTGGGTCATCAAATTGGGCACATGTCCTGAGTTTTCCCTTTACGCCTTGGAGGTGCTGGCCTACCCTGCAGCCACTGTATTGTCTGAACGTGTGTTTAGCATGGCTGGTGGCATTATCACAGACAAGCGCAGCCGCCTGTCCGCAGACAATGTGGGCAAGCTTTCGTTTATTAAAAAGAACCAGTCACGGATCCCACAGGACTTGTTTGTACCTTATGCAGAATAGACATGTATACCGGCCTCACCCAACCACTGTTATACTACCGTGCACTTACACTTTGTTTTATTTTTTATATTTTCCCAATGTTTTGGGGTCTACACTAATTTATTTAAAAAAATAAAAAATAAAAAAACTGTTATTGGTGACTAGTCGACTTCCTTTGGCTTCACAGCCCAAAAAGGCTTTATTTCATGCAAGAATGTAACCACCAATTGTAAGTTCCCTGTCAGTTATGCAGTGCAGAGGTTTGTACATGGCAAAAATGGTAATATTTCACCCAACAATTTAAAATCTATCCTTTGCTGGACAGTATTAAACTTGGCCAGCCACACCTGGAACCACTGATTAACGGTATTGCTATTTTGGCAATTGAATTTCACGCCAGAACAAAATCAATCCTTTGCTGGACACTATTAAACTTGGCCAGCCACTGCTGGAACACCAGATTTACGGTATTGCTATTTTGGCAATTGAATTCCACCCCAGAACAAAATATATCCTTTGCCGGACACTATTGAATTTGGCCAGCCACAGCTGAAACCACTGATTTATGGTATTGCTATTTTGGCGATTGAATTTCACCCCAGAAAATTATCTATCCTTTGCCGGACACTATTAAACTTGGCCAGCCACTGCTGGGACACCAGATTTAGGGGATTGCTATTTTGTCTATTGAATTTCACCCCTCAATAAAATATAGAATTTACTATCATGAGTTTCTAGGGGTGACAATAAGCACAGCCAAGCCCCTGATGTAGGATATAGCAAAAAAAAAAAAAACAACTAGTATTTATGGATTGATGGACTTGGTGGCAGCTTGTGCTGGTGCACCACAAGACACAAAATGGCCACCGATCGCTCCAGAAAAAAGTGCAAGAAAAACGCTCTGTGCACCCTAAAAACCAGTGAGCAATTAACTAGTAGAAGTTGAATGATTCACAGCTGTAGATCGATCACTTCATTTTTGTGTTTTTGCTGAGTTTTCCCTTCCTAATCTCGCTCTCACAGCAGCTGCATCCTATCCCTACACTAATCAGAGCAGAGTAACGTGTGGCGCTTTGTGACTTCAGTCTAAATAGAGGCTGGGTCACATGCTGCACTTGGCCAATCACAGCCGTGCCATTAGTAGGCATGGCTGTGATGGCTTCTTAGGGCAAGAAGTAAAGCGCTAGCTGATTGGCTGCTGTGCAGCCCTTCAGAAAGCGGGAAGAAATTGTTGAACATCGAACCCGAACCAAACTTTTTTGAAAATGGTCGGGTCCGGGTCCCGAACACCCCAAAATTCAGTACGAACCCGAACTATACAGTTCGGGTTCAACCATCCATAATTATAATCTGTGCCCATGCTGTACCATATACAGTATAGTTCATACACCATGCTGTACAATATACAATATAACTCCTACACCATGCAATACAATGTAGATTATGATCCGTACACCATGCCATACTATATACAGTATAGTTCATGCTGTACAGTATACATTATAATTCCTGCACCATGCTGTACAGTATACAGCATAATCTCTACACCATGCCATAAAATATACATTATAATCCATGCACCATACCGTACAATATACATTATAATTCATACACCATGCCGTACAATATACATTATAATTCATACACCATGCTGTACTATATAAATTATAATTCCTGCACCATGCCATACAATATACAGTATAATCCATGCACCATGCCATAAAATATACATTATAATCCATACCCATGCCGTACAATATACAGTATAATACATACACCATGCCATACAATATACACAATAGCCCCACAGTGTAGGTGTTATACTGTATATTGTACGGCATGGTGTATGGATTATAATGTACATTGTATAGCATGGTTTAGGGATTATACTGTATATTGTACAGCATGGTGCCAGGATTATACTGTATATTGTATGGCATGGTGCAGGGATTATAATGTATACTGTACAGCAAATGTATGGAGATTACACCATGCCGGACAATATAAACCCTGCACCATGCTGTACAATATACAGTATAACCCCTACACAGTGTAGAGGTATACTATATATTGTGTGGAACAGTGTATGCTATACCGTATGTGTAGAATATAAACATATTCCACATGAAAACTTACTTAGCTTGGCCCTTGGGGATTTCAGACTCCACTTTAACACTTTGGCTGGGGGGCTAGGTGTAAGAACATGCCGTCCTCTCCTCTTTTCCCGTCTTTTGCCGCGCTGCACATGTTCGCCTGTAACAGTAGCAGCAGCGCATGAGAGAGGAGGCAGGGCCAGCTTGGAGCGCCGTACAGAAACATCCTGACACTGGATAACGTCAGGACATTAAGGAAACTGTGGGCAGTATGGTGGGTGCCTGTTCCGAGTTCTAGACCCACCCACTACAGCAATGCACACAGTGAAAATTGTGTGCATTGCCAGGGTGGGCTTCTCCAGAATACGGAACAGACATACACCATTACATGAAGTTCGGGCTGCGGCGGTGAGCGGGCCTGCAAAGGTCCTGAGGGGAGGCATAAAGGAAGCCGCGCGGCCATGCGCCCACGCAGCTTACAGGGAACACTAATTGCTGCACCTTTAGTGCTTTCAGTAAAGGTTTGGGTCCCCTTTAAATTTATGTTTTTAAATGCTCTTTAGACTAGACAGTATAGTGATACCCAAATAATTTACCGTTCCTACAGAAACTCACAGTGACTTCAGTCAATAGCTACTGTAGCTATGCGACCCAGCCTCTTCCAGTTCTGCCCCTGCATAGAAACCTTCAGAGCTCCCTAGGATTTCATCATTGGTTTTACACTGGGCTATAGTATATTATTCCTTGACTATATATTCTGCTTTCCTTCCTATCTTAATATTCCAATAGTTTCTAGTAAATTTATCAGCAGCAACAAGTCATGAATATTAACTCAAGTTAAAAATGGCTGTGCGCTATGTAAGCTATAAATGTAAATTTAAATATACTGCTGAATGAAGGCCATATGCTTTCAGCTTTTAAATATGATGTATTAGACTTAACAATTGATATATGTTTCCTGGAAATAATGTGTGCTGACCTGCGCTTTCTTCTCCATTTATCATAAAGTTCTTAGATTTCTATAAACTCCTTACTTAGCAGCACTGTGCTTTCAATACACTTTACTAATCGTTCCTCTTAATCTCAGACAACATGCAGCAAATCCCAAGTGGAAAACCCTTTCAAGAAAACCTTCTTGCCTCTGCCCCTTGTGCGTGCGGCTCGGTTAAACACATATACAAACATTTAGAATGGTGTCTCTCACTCAAAACAGCAAACTCCAGACATGACCTGCTCTGAATCTCATGCAAAGTGTAAGCGTGACCTGGTTAAGGAGACCCAGGAGGGACGAGAAGATCAGCATGGATCCAGAAATTGGTGGGATATTTCTTCTTGCAAAAGCGAAAGCCCTAAAATTGTTTTGCTTTTCTCCTTCCCCCCTAGTGAGGAGCATACTGGGACAGATGGAGTGAAAGATTTGCTTTTGGCAAATTTTTGGAGCACGGAAAGATGCACTATTGATTTTCTTATTTTGCAAGGGTACTTTCTTTTGTGATGAAGAAAATAAATAAGGGTGAGCGTGAGAGAAAAATAATCCATTTAGCACCGGGGAAGACAGCAAGGGACAAAAAGGATAACAGTCAATAACTTGCCTCCATTTAGATATTAGTAAAACTGGCAATAATACAAAGGTAAGGCAAAATTCTATAAGAATCAATATATAATATTGTAAAAGTAAATCACTAGTAAACGTGGAGATGGCTTATTAATTTACTAACATTCACATGAAAATACAGAAGTAATAAAAGCATGGCAATTTCAGACCTTTTAGTAATGATGCTATTTATATCTTTAAACATATTTCTCTGAGTGTCGCAGTCCTTTATTTGAATGCACAACAAGTACAAAAACTTGGAGGGGAGCATGAGTGACGGTGTCCTTCTCCCTCACCCCCAGGGCCATTCAGTGTAGAAGAGGGCCTCCTGGATCATGTAAGTAATAACTTTACCCCCATC
This sequence comes from Bufotes viridis, assembly GCA_033119425.1. Lineage (NCBI taxonomy): Eukaryota > Metazoa > Chordata > Amphibia > Anura > Bufonidae > Bufotes > Bufotes viridis. The sequence continues at coordinate 78,115,506 of CM065592.1, forward strand.
TCACACCCTGGTTGGAGTCTACTGCCTGATGGAAAGGTGGGTGCCCTTGGTGTTGCAGTTGTACTTTGAAAAAGACAGGAGATCCATGTAGGCATGGCGCATAGTTGAACAAAATGAATAATCTGATCTGCTGAGGTGCAAAGGTTCATAAAATCTTCCACACAAGATGGAACTTGTTAATATAGTTCTGGCTGAAGTATACTGGACTGGGAACGTAAAGTAGCCTGGGAAAAAAAAGTGGTGGTCCAAAATAACAGAAGGCAGGGCAATAGAAGCAGAGGTGACCAAAACAAGTAGGTGAAGCCAACATTAACAGAACCGAATACCACAGTGCCACACAAAATAACTCTCCAGAAGCTTCTCTTCTGGCAAGCACATCTGACACGTTATGTCCTCTTCCTCCATAATAATGTTTCTCATTACAATGACCAATTATCCCTATGACCATTAGGCCTATTGCACACAAAGGTTTTTTCATTCCGTTCCCATTCAATTTTTGCGGATTCCGTTTGCGGTCCATATGCGGAACCATTCACTTTAATGGGTCCGCAAAAACAACGGAAGGTACTCCGTATGCATTCCGTTTCTGTATTTCCGTTCCGTTCAAAGATAGAACATGTCCTATTATTGCCTGCAAATTAGGTTCCATGGCTCCATTCAAGTCAATGGTTCAGCAAAAAAAACGGAATGCATCCGTATTTCTTCCGTATCCCTTTTGTTTTTGCGGATCCATCTATTGAAAATTTTAGATCCAGCCAATTTTTTTATGTACTTACTGTTTGAACATTATTGTATGCTTCTGTTTCAGTTTGCGATCCACAAAAAAAGATAACAAACGGAAACCAAATGGAAAAATGGAACAGCAAAACAGAATGGAACTGGAACGGAAACGGAAACGCTACTGAAACAAAAAACTTAAAAACTGATCAGTTTAAAATGGACCGCAAAACTATACGGTTGTGTGCAGGAGGCATTATAATGAGCATAGCCCTTTAATGAATGAGGGGCATTAAAGGAGTTGTGCCTCTTTTGTTGGAACCCTCCCCCCTCCAGGGCAGACCTGCTTCCCAGCCCTGGCTCCCTGTCACTTCTCTGAGGCCAACAATTAGCTGATGACAATATCGATAATCTTAAAGGGGTTGTCTGCTTTTTACTCTTGATGACCTATCCTCAGGATAGGTCATTAATATCAGATCAGTGAGCGTACAACTCCGGGCAACCCGGCTGATCAGCTGTTTGAAGAGAAAGCAGTGCTCATAAGTTCGGGTTCGGGATCCGAACTTGACCCGAACTCGAACCCGAACCCCATTGAAGTCAATGGGGACCCGAACTTTGGTGTACTAAAATGGCTTTAAAATAGTCATAGTGAGGGCTAGAGGGCTGCAAAAGGAAGCAAAATGGGGGTAATGTGGATAGGGAAATGATGTAAAATAACATAGAATATAAAAAAAAAAATAATAATAATTTTCTTTAACTAGGATGCAGAGTGGATTAGGAGGTTGAGGAGGCTGTGGAAGCAGCGGTGGAGGAGGAGGAGGCGGTAGCCAACACTGTTTTTGTTGTATTTTTATTTTTTTCCTTTATTTATTTATTTATTTTTTATAAATTTTGGAAGACCACAAAACATTGGGAATTTGAAAAGAGAATGCAAAGAGAAGTGCACTGAGGTCTAACAATGGCTGGGTGCGGCCGATATACTTAGCACAAAATATGGACAAATCCTGTGGGATCCATGCCTGGTTCATTTTAATGAACGTGGGCTTGGTCACGTTGGCTGTGGACAGCCGGCTGCACTTGTCTAAGATCACCCCCCTGCCGTGCTAAACACATGTTCGGACAATACACTGGCCGCAGTGCATGCTAGCACCTCTAAGGCGTTAAGGGGAAGCTCAATTGGAGACCCAGAAGTTGAATGGGACAGACCCATCAGTATGTGTAGGTGTGTGCACACGTACTGTTCCACCATGTTGCTAAAATGCTGCCTCCTGCTAAGACGTTCCATATCAGCTGGTGGTGCTGGTTGTTGAGGCATGCTGACAAAGCTTTTCCACACTTCAGCCATGCTAACCCTCCCTTCTGAGGTGCACTGGCCATGTTGGTGGAGTACTCCAAACAGTGCAACACGGCACAAACGTCCGGCATGGAGGCCCACTCGCTGGTGGTAAAGTGTTGCTGTTCCACAGAGTGACTCACCCGTGCATGCTGCAGCTGAAATTCCACTATCGCCTGCTGCTGCTCGCACAGTCTCTCCAGCATGTGCAAGGTGAAGTTCTGCCTTGTGGGTACGTCGCATATGAGGCTGTGAGTGGGAAGCGCAGACAAGTGAGCAGCAGCAGGGTGAGAACGCTGAAAGCGGGCACAGGCGGCCCACACTTTCTGCAGCAGCTCTGACATATCGGGGTAATTTTTCAGGAACCTCTGCACCACCAACTTCAGCACATGCGCCAGGCAAGGGAAGGGTGGTGTTGCTGCCACATGCTCTGTTTGCAGGGTGGCAACTGCCACTGTCACTCCAGAGGGGGAGGAAGAGGCCGAGACTGCAGCAGAAGAGGGAGCAGGAGGAGCCTGAGATCTTTGATGGTTTTTGAAGTGTGTACTCCACTGCAGCTTGTGCTTTGCATTTACATGCCTGGTCATGCAGGTGGTGCTCAGATTTAGAACATTTATGCCTCGCTTCAGGCTCTGATTGAACATCGTGCAAACCACTCGCGTCTTGTTATCAGCACATTGTCTGAAGAACTGCCACGCCAGGGAACTCCTTGATGCTGGCTTTATAGTGCTCAGTCCCTGGGTGTGGCGGGCAGTACTGGCTAGGGGACAGCCACTCTGCTTTTGCACCCTGCTCCCTCTTTTAGTGTGAGGCTGGCGCTGTGTGACCAACACCTCTTCCTCTGAACTGCACATGTCACTTGCATGACCTTGATTCCATGTGGGGTCTAGGACCTCATCATCCTCCACATCATCTTCCACCCACTCCTTAACCCTGCCCTTGTTGCTTGTCGTCACACTGCAGAATGCCGCAGCAGTTGGCACCTGTGTTTCGTCATCATCAGATATGTGCTGCGATGGTCCTCCCATGTCCACATCCTGAAACTTAAGTGGTTGTTCATTAGTGCACTCAATTTCTTCCACTTCTGGGGCAGGGCTAGGTGGCAAATAGCGTAAGAGACTGCTGCATGACTTAGAGCCCAGACTGCTTGGCTGATTTGCAAGGGGGTGAGGTGAAAGGCAGAAGCCATGGGCTCCGGGTGGAAACTCTACACTTTCAGCAGGGGAACGGGTAGGAGACAATGTGAAGGAAATGCAGGCACTGTCAGCCACCCAATCTACTAATCCCTCTACTTGTTCTGGCCTCACCATTCGTACACCGGTAGCCAGACCTACAAAATAACGCTGAACGTTCTGTCGCCTACGTTACCTGAGGAAGGTGTTTCATTTGGGCCTGTAGCTGGCACAGATCGACCACGTCCACATCCTCTCCCTGCAACAGGAGCTCCACCAACACCAGTAGCACCACGACCAGGGCCACGTCCCTTATTTGATGCTCTCCTCATTCTTTAAGGGTCACCCACCGAACTAACAGTTGGATTAACTAGATTTATTTCTGTGTCACATATGCAGTGCAGGTATACCCCACACAAACAATTGGTGTATGTCACCCACCGATATAACAGATGGATTAACTAGATTTATTTCCCTGTCACGTATGCAGTGCAGGTGTACCCCACACAAACAATTGGTATATGTCACCCACTGATGTAACAGATGGATTATCTATTATATTTTTGCGTCAGAGGTGCCAAGATGGTGTATTGCACCCATAAAAAAATCACTATAGGTCACCACAGTATATATAGCCAGATTAAATTCCTAACACTTTTCCTCACTTCAGCTGCATGCTTCCTATCCCTGAAATACTTAGAGCTGGTAGGCGGTGCTACATTTTATCCAGCTTTTATTGAGGCTGGGTCACATGATACACGGGCCAATCACAGCCATGCCATTAGTTCGGGTTTGCTCAACACTAGTCATTAATAGTAAAAGTCCGGACAATCCCTTTAAAAACCAAACCTAGAACCTGTCAGAGTTACCGTAGAACATACCACATTTTTTATATAGTAAAAAATACCTACTTCATGGCAGATAAGACTGTATATTGTTGATATATTGTCATCCTGACATGAGGTGATAAATACCTGTAAGTAAAATTCACATATTCCTCTACCATATATTAATGTAATACCCTCTATTAAGAATACATGGCTGCTTTTCTCATACTCAATAGATCTTGCTCATTATACAATATTTTGGGTAATTATCTGTGATTGGAATGTCTGCCTAAAAGTTACTAGAGAATTGGGAATATTTTCTTTCTGATTTTCCTTTTGAAATTTTCTTTTGATTTTTCTTATTAAAAGATGTAACATGCACAATATATAATTTGATTCTTTCCGACATCTCCAGAGAAAAGCTTCCTGGTGCTCGGATTCACATCTTTGGAAAGCAGAGACAATTAAAAACTTGCATTACTGTCAGTTGCCTTTTTTTTTTACTACAGATGAGCTAATCGAAGCATCCGAAGTGGAATTTGATCTGAATTTTCTCACACTGCATGGTAACAAATCAGTTTTTGGTGACTACACATGTTACGAAGTGAAAATAAGAAGCCCGGGAATGCAAGATCACCCATAATGCTGTGCAGCCAGCCAATCCGCAGATAGCCATCCACTGTGATGTCATCCTATAAAAGACCCATCCTGCTATACGTAGACTTACTGTGCATCAAGCTCATTGTCAACACGTCGTGATATATAGGCAAGTTTATCTAGTTCACCTTCCACACCATTCATATTTAATCTAATCTGTTATACATAAACTTACTGTGCATTAGATTCATTGTCAAAGGGCATTCTAATATATAGACACATCTGTTTAGTTCACCTGCAACACCATTCAGACCTAATCTGTTCTGTTATACATAAAATTCATTAACATAGCTAACTATGCTTATTTCCTCACCCATATTTCATATTGGATTGAGAGTTGTAAAAATGAAAAAAGGGGCAAAATTTTTGTGCACGTAATATCAAAAAGTTGTGAAAAAGTTGTGTCTACAACTGAATCCCTAAACTGAAAATTGGGGGTTTTACTTGTGTAAATTTGACTGTGAGAAAGCATGAAGAACACTTTCTCTAGAAACCACTTGCTTTTTATTCTATTTATAGTAACAGAAAAAGTGCAAAACATTGGTTGATATATAAGAATGACATACAGACAAAAACATCAGTCACACTTTTTGCAAGATACCATAGTAACATCGTAACATAGTTTGTAAGGCTGAAAAAAGACATCTGTCCATCTAGTTCAGCCTGTTATCCTGCAAGTTGATGCAGAGGAAGGCAAAAAAAAAAAAAAAAAACCTGTAAGGCAGAAGCCAATTTTCCTTACTTTGGGGAAAACAAATTTCTTCTTGACTCCAATCAGGCAATCAGAATAACTCCCTGGATCAACGACTTCTACAGATATCTAATAACTGTAACCTATAATATTTTTACTAGAGATGAGAAAATTTCTTAAAATTCGATTTGGACTGTTTGCCGAAATTCCCCAAAAGATTCCATTTGATCCGAATTTCTTTGTGACGAATCAAGTTAAAAAAGCTATTTCCTGGCTGCTAAGAGCCTGCATAGTAGTGTAGAACACAGTAACATTGCAGAAACATGCATAGGGAGTCCACTGTGCTAGTAAAACAGTACTGTGAGTCAGTATGACATGCAGATCATGCAGGCGTTACTGTTAGAATCACGTCACACTTCACTTATTTGGTCAGTTACAGGGCCAAATCTAACCAAATAACTCGTGTGTAGGGATGAGCGAACTCGAACTGTATAGTTTGTACCGAATTTTGGGGTGTTTGGGGCAAGGACCCGGACCCGAACATTTTCAAAAAAGTTCGGGTTCGGGACCGTTGTTCGGCGATTTCTTCCCGCTTTCTGAAGGGCTGCACAGCAGCCAATCAGCTAGCGTTTTACTTGTTGCAATAAGAAGCCATCACAGCCATGCCTACTATTGGCATGGCTGTGATTAGCCAAGTGCAGCATGTGACCCAGCCTCTATTTAAGCTGGAGTCACGTAGCGCCGCAAGTCACTCAACTCTGATTAGTGTAGGGATAGGACGCAGCTGCTGTGAGGGCTAGATTAGGCAGGGAAAACTCAGCAAAAACACCTAATGAAGTGATCGATCTACAGCTGTGAATCAGTCAACTTCTGCTAGTTAATTGCTCATTGGTTTTTAGGCTGCACAGAGCGTTTTTCTGTCACTTTTTTGTTGGGTGATCAGCGCCATTTTGTGTCTTGTGGTGCACCAGCACAAGCTGCCAAGTCCATCAATCCATCATCAATACTAGTTTTTTTTTTTTTTTTTTTGCTATATTCTACATCAGGGGCTTGGCTGTGCTTATTGTCACCCCTAGAGACTCAGGATAGAAATTTCTATATTTTATTGAGGGGTTAAATATAATTGACAAAATAGCAATCCCCAAAATCTGGTGTTTGCTAGCTGTAGCTAGCCAAGTGTAATACTGTCTGCTGTCTGGCAAATGATAGATTTTTTTTCTGTGGTGAAATTCAACCCCCCCCCCCCCCCAATTTTTCCTGAGATTCAAATCGAATTTAATTTCGTCAGCTTCGATTCGCTCATCTCTATCAGTAACCATGGTTCCTATCTCCATTTGGTGAGGAGACAGCCAGTGTTCCATTTCTTTATTGATGATGCTTAGCAATTCCTCCTCGGTGTGGCTCAGTTCGCCCAGACTGACCAGGGGCAGAATCGCGTGACAATGCCTAGCTTTGCATAGGTGATATGCTGGAGGACTAGGGTGAACTGTTCCTACATTGGAGGGTGAGCACAAGATTGGAGGATGAGGAGACAGAAGAGGGCATTGGAACAGAAATCACAGCATTACATCACAGCAATGCCATCACCTGGCCAAGTTGCTGGTGTGCCAGGTCCAAAACCACATTTACACAGTGGGCTGTCTACAAAATATATTGTCCTTGACCATAGTGGCAACACCATATGTCAGCGCTGGTGTGAACTACTGGACATAGAGAGGCCAAAGGACTGGCCCACCTTCTGCTCAACCTACCAGTGCACAGCTGGCACAGGTTTTTTGGAAACGTAATGTTGGCTTTGGACTCTTCACTTTGACTGGGCACAAGCCATCAGTTCTCGTAAATGTACAGAGTCAACTACATGGAAAAGGAGGGACTGTAGTTCAAGTAACTTGGCTAGGTTCATGTTCAGCTTCTTTGCCATTGGAGGAGTGCACGCATGCTGTTGTCTTTTGTGGGCCAGTGGGAGATATAGCAGTTGCTGTATCAGGCTGTAACACTAAATGAGTGGCATGGTTTCCCCATGGCACTTTATGGTGACGCTCCATGTGTTGATGCAGGGCCATTGTGCCAATATTAGCACCCTGTCTGAGCCTCACCTTCTGCCCACATATCCTGCATATCGCCATGCTAACATCCCCCAGCGACTTGCTGAAAAATTCCCACACTGCTGAGTATGCCATTTTCCCTCCACTACTGCATGATGCCAGCCTGCTGCTGCTTTTATGAACCTGTGCACTGCCAGTGGGTTCCTCACAGTCTCCAGAGTAGCAGACTGTGTAACCCTCCTGTGTTTGGATGCAGATCTCCCACTGCTTTCACCCTGCTTTCTCACGGGCACGCTGCCACCCTTGCCCCCTGATGATGATGCCCCCTCTTTACTCGGCTCCCATGTGCAATTGAGTACATTGTCATGTAGATTGGTCTGTTCCTCACTAATATCACCATCATCTGTCTTGTACACACATCGCTGACATCTCATAACATGTGCTCCCACTCGACTAAGATGATCGGTAGTTGCATGCCTAGAGGAGTCCACAATGGACCTCTCCTTCAAGTCTGAGCTGGCCTGTAACTGCTGACTGTCCTCAAAAATTCATATTGCCTGAATAGCGGAGCAGACCTGATGACATACATTACTTGGCTAGTAGAAGAAACAGCAAAAGCAAGAGGCAGTTGCAGGACAGATGAGGGTACAGAGGCAGTTCCGGGGCCATGCCAACTAAGCGTGGTGTCAGGGAAACCAACCAATTCCTGGCTGTGTGTGTATTTAGTCACCTGAGTTGATGTTGAAGAGAGAGTCAACCATTCCAGTACAGCTGAATTTTTGGTCAAAACACAACCACTGGACGACAGTGGCAGCTCTGGCCTGGTGCTGTGGCTTCTGCTACCACCAACCCTTCTACTGCTATTTGTGCCAACTACAGCAACATTTTTGCGACTGCCCATTCTTTTAGAGGGCCCGGGCTACTGTCTGTTAGCCATAGTGGACAGTGACTGTATCAGTAATGTAACAGATTAACTGAGAATGTGCCAGCTGTTCAATAAGATGCAGACAACTATATATTACACTCCACTTAAATACTGAGGCACAGCAATTCTATGTATAAATTAACAGATTAGCTGGGATTGTGGCAGCAGGTAAACAAGATGCACACAGCGATTACACTCGATTTGCACTGTCTCTGTAGTCTCCCTACAGTGTCTAAAAACTCCCTCTACGATTTCCCTACAGTGTCCATACACTATCCCTATCCAATGAAAAGCTTTCTGTAACACTGTCCTTAGCGCATAAGCACTTGACAAGTCTTCCCCTAAGCTCAGCTCACAGTGAACTGGTGGAGACAGTGTGGGATGAGGCTGTGACAACAAAGGGGATTGCTTGAGACAGTGTGGGATGAGGCTGTGACAACAAAGGGAATAGCTATAAGCTGATTGGCTGGCTGCATGGTATTATGTGTGATCTTACGTTCGCTACTTACTTTCACTTTGTAACATATGCAGCAGCCATTTTAACAAAATTGGATTCAAAATTTGGATTTGTGGAGAATCTAATTTTTCCTAAATTTCTGATTGAATTTCACTTTGGATGCTTTGAATTTCACTTTGCGAGTAGATACACATGTGGCAGAAAAATCAATTGAAAAATCCATGTGTGTAATAGTTGTATTTTACTGCAGATTTGTGACCACTTTCACTGCGGATTTCACCCTTCTCCATTGAAAGAGATGAAATCCAAGTTGAAAATCCACAGCTGAAATCCACATTCACTTTTCGGCAATTGTACTTTGTTGCTAATTTTTTGCCTACAAACTTTAATGGAGAATCCATACAGCACTTCTGTCCTATGTGGATGCACCCTTAGGTCTGGGTTACATGTAAATGATTAGATGTGGATTTGTAGTCGCAGCATTGTTCAGTACCAGCACAGTAAAATTTAGAATTCTCAATTTCTCATCCACATGCTATGTAAAAAGAATTCCGCAGACAAGCTGCAGTATTGCGGATTTAAAATCCGCAGCATGTAAGATTATACAGTGGATTTATCTTGCGGATTTTACCCTTTCCAATGGAGAGAGGGAATCTGCTGGCTCTTCTGTGGCAAGAACCTGCATGTTATACATTTGGTTTTGTTGCAATTTATCATGAGATTTGTGAACCCAGCCTTACATTGTGAGGAGACAGTATGCTTTTCCTTCAGCAGATTATTGTGCAATAGTTGTGCATAGACTATGCTTTCCAAAAATGCGAATCACTACAGTAAAAGGCATCAGTCCAGCAAGAGATGTTGGAAGATTTCAGCTCTGAAAGCAGCAGCATTTTTACTACACCTTTGGACTATAATACAAGCTGTAGCTTTTTTATGTACATTTATTCTATGTTAATGATGGTCAAGGGCAGACATATACTTTTTTAAACTTTACAGTTGTACTTTATAAATACTGTAGATGACTCCTATTTAATATCTCCCTGAATACACAGTCCTCTCCACTTGCAAATTCTAGATTTAGTTTGTTTAATTTCACCCCACATAATACCTGTCTATTTTCATGTACAGCCAACATACCAGTACCCAAATGATATGCAGCATCCAAAATATACCCCTTTAAAGAGCTGATATTTTGCAAAGCTGGGTTCACATCACGTTTTGTTTTCCATTCTTCTGATCCATCTGAAGAACAGAAAACAACAACAGCAACAAAAAACGGATTCTGTCTGAGATCCATTATTTCGGCCATGAAAACAAGTCCTACACATGGTCCCGGAAATGGCTAAAACAAAAGCAAAATGTGCATAACTGAGCTTAATGGATGCTTAACATACAGGATAAAAATTTTTTGTTTTGTTTTGTTTTCTGTTCTTCTGAAGGATAAGAAGAAAGGAAAAACAAACGGTGATGTGAACCCGGACTTATATTGCCATACAGTTTACACATAATACTGCAGGTTAAATCCCTCATGATAACACCATGCACCACAGATAATACTGGATGGGTTTTAGTTTTTTACTGGGATTCACAACCTCCTGGGAAATAGGGTCCCTGGGCAACTGCATAGTTTGCTAACCTCTAAAACTTGCTAACTCCTCACCGCATACTGTATGAATATCCAATTTTTGCACTATTTAAATATTACATAACATATAATTTAATACACTTTTCCACATGGCAAATAATATTGCTATAGAGAGTTAAGAGCTCCTCTACTTGTTGGTAAAATCCCTTGATTAATTTGACATTCCTCAGAAGCACCATTTCCACCTTCTGAAGGTGTCCTTGGTGGGAATAATTTCATTAAGCAGCTTAACGCACCCTTTTTCTCATTTGAAGGACAATTTGGCCACACTAAGCTGAATTGTTCTTCATGATCAAATCACTTAAGCAACATCGCTGCCGTACGTTGCTAAATAGGGAAATAAAATTGAAGCAATACATGGCGTGCATAGTCTTGTAATGAGACAGCAAGGCAGGGCATGATGAGGAGAGGGCATTATAACAATTCCATATTGTCTCAGTCCACCTAATTACCCCAACCTGATTTCAGTTAGGGTCTCATTTGCATAAAGGGGGGACGAGCAGAGGAAGATGCTGGAAATTCTCATACGATATAGGTCATCTCATTACCTACTAGTACCTAGAATTATTTATGAGATTTTATAGTTATGTAAATTTGCATTACCATGAGCTCTTTCATAAGTATTTATGAGTAGCCTAGAGGCCCAAGCATCATTATCAGGAAAAACAAGCCTCGTTATAGGAAGACTAACCTTGGTATAATCAAGTCTACACTGAGATGACTCACATTTCTGTAACTGTCTACTTCACATGTCTTCTAATGAAAAGCTCAAACATTTGAAAAAACTGTGTAAAGTGTAAAGATCTGATTGTCTAACCTGAGTGGAGATTCTTGAGGTTCCTCTAGACTCAAGAGATTATCAGAGATCTTCTGAATTTAACGTAGAATACACCGTAATAATGCTCTAAAAAATGGTCTTTAAATGCTTTTTGTCACTGCATGCACAATGTCACTGCATGCACACATATCAATTGAGGGTTGTCCCTCAATTGATATCCTACAGTTTTTAAACCAGCATCTGGATTTGAATACTTTTGTATTTGCATGCAATTACAAATTTATTATAGCTACTGAGTGAAATATATCTGTATAGCTCCACCAGTTTTTGCTCTTTTCCTAATTTCTTTGTCCTGCTCACTGAGATGGAAGCACCTGCTCAGTTCTAGCCTTTCACCGACACTAGCTGCCTCAGACAGGACACACCCTCTGAGAAAGAAAGAAATCTAGCTGAACACTTAGAGTAATGCAGTGGGAGATCTCAGGATCCATATGAGGAACAGGGCTGGTAATAGCTTTGTAAGAAAGAGTTTGTCATGTACCATATGATGTCTGATTTTCATGTTTCATTGGGCAACCCCTTTAACTGTATTTAGGGAATGTTTACTGAGTGAATGTCTGAAAAAGCCCTTTGCCATTAGTTGGAAGAAGAATTGAACCATTCCAGTAAATGTTCTTCTAGGCCAATTGGATTGGCAATTCTCTTATTTTAAATGTGGTATTATGAAGCATTTTTAGTGCTTGAGACAACTACAAATAGTTGGATGAAGCTATACACTTTTTCTGACTTCAGTGTGGATGAATTGTACAAAGAAGTCCATTGAGCCTGCATTGAGTTTCTCACCTTTTATCTATTCTAGAAGTTTAATTTTATTTCCTTATCCTTATATTTTCCCTGTCTGTTTGCTCTAGTTCAAGACTCTACATGAACACATAGAAACTGAATCAGAATGCCTCCAGTTGCTGTTTATGCAGCATATGAGGTGGCTGGCCAAACTCAACTTGACTGGGTGTTGCCATTACACCTTGAAGCTCTGATCTCTCTGCAACTGCTGCTCCCTCCTCACATTAATTGACAGGGCCAGGCAGTGAAATAAAATATAATAAAAAAAAACTATAACCTTTACATAAGGGCAACAGCCAGTTAATGGACTGTGGTTGTCTATGAAGGGATATTGTTTAGGTGTTCATAATAACAGAAACCACTGAGAGCACCAAAGTGACTGTGCTGTAACGAATCGCACATCATCAGGCGAACACACAACACGACACACACATCCATTTACAAGCTGCCTCCAGCCATCAATTTAAGGTCAGGCTGACAGAAAGCTCTGGTAACATACAGTACACACCACCCTCACATGAACGCACAGCATTCTGGCATACGACAAGCTGAATGACACTGGCATCAATGGTAACAAGCGGAGTGGCACTTCGAAGAGGTGGGCACATTAGAGCAATAAGCAATCATATTAAATTTTAAGATTTAATATACAATAAAAGTATAATGCTAGACAATAAAAAGAAGAAAAAACACAAAACACCAATAAGCAGAGCAGGATTGAGGTCCCTCTGTTCCTCGTTGATGCGAGAGGCGAGATGACGCGATCTGTGCGCCTGAACAGGCGCACAGACTGTCGGGAGCTGCTCACTGTCGGGAGCTGCTCAGAAGACGTTCGTCACCAGCCTGCCAGCCAATGATCGGCGCTGGCAGGCTGGTGATGTTCAAAAAAACGAATCACAAACCATATAATGCATTATATTTATAAATATAATGCATTAAATGGCTACTGTGCCCTCTCCTGGGTCCTTTTCGTCGGTTGGACCCAGGAGAGAGAACACCTCTACTGTAAGTACACCAAGCACACTCCACATAGGCCCTGATCACCGTCCATCACCCCAATTAACCCCTTGATCACCCCTTTCAATCACCTGTCAATCACTAGTGAAAGGGAAAAAAGTGATCAGTGTAAACTGTCACTTTTTTCCCCACTAGTATTGACTGCTAGTCTTAGTTTAGTTTAGGCCCCTTTGGTAGGTAGTTAGCGTTAGCGCCCAGCCCACCACACCGCAGTCATTGATTCGCTGATTAGCGTAGCGCTAATCAGCATTTGTACTTTTATAGTATCTGTAAGTGATCAGAACTGATCACAGTCAGATCTATAATAGTATTACTGTCACTTTAGCTCGCCCCCCACCCAAAACGCAGTGTTTGCCCGATCAGGCCTGATCGGTCGCCCACACGTGCGTTCACCCACGCCCGCCCCGCCGCAGTGACAAATTTTTTATTTTTTTTTAAATCACTGCACAATCACTTCACAAGCGCTGCGGCGATAAAAAAAATCAGTTTTGATATTTTTTATCAATCGCAGCGGCTTCTATACTTCACTACCTCCCATTTGTAGGCTTTGACAGGCTTGCTTTTTTTCTTGGGTAGTCTCAGGGAATACCCCCTAAATTTAGTCATCCAAATGTCAAATAAGGGGTATTCTCCTGAAGATGCCTAAAGGATTCTGACCCAGTCGGATGAGGAATGGGAACCCTCATCTGACGAATCTAGCGGGTCAGAATATGAACCTGTAGAAAGCAGTGGCAGTTCAGACGAGGAGGTTGAGGTCCCTGATACCACCAGGCGTACCCGGCCCGTGTCGCTAGACCACAGGTAGCGCAGGATCCGTTTCAAGGGCAGCAGAGTGGGGCTGGCGCTGCCGGATTATGTGGTGAGGCATACACCAGCAGCGCAGCCCATCCTGGACCTACTACCAGCACTGCCTTACAACATGATTAAGTGGCGAGCACCAGAAGGGCAGTTGAAGCTGGTGCGGTGGCACGTGCAGTAGTTCCCCCGTCACAGCCACCACGCAGACAGGACCGTAGAGCCCCTAGAATCCCTGAGGTGCTGGCAAACCCTGATTGGCAGCCCCCATCTTCAGCCACACCATTAGTTCCCCCTTTCACTGCCCAGTCAGGAGTTCGGGTGGAGACAGCTCATATCGGATCGACACTGGGGTTTTTTGAGCTGTTCTTCACTGAGGAGCTCTTTGACCTAGTCGTGGCAGAAACAAATTGGTATGCCACTCAATTTATAAACGCCAACCCGGAAAGCTTCTATGCCCAGCCTTTCCGGTGGAAACCAGTCCAAGTTTCCGAATTTAAAACTTTTCTGGGCCTTCTCCGCAACATGGGCCTGACAAAAAAAACATGAATTGCGGTCATATTGGTCCACGAACCCAATTCATCACATGCCCATGTACTCTGCTGCCATGTCCAGGACACGATTTGAGACCATCCTGCGTTTTCTGCACTTTGGCGACAACACCACCTTCCGTCCCAGAGGACACCCAGCTGTTGACCAGCTCCACAAAATTCGGCCCCTCATAGACCACTTCAACCTGAAATTTGCAGATTTGTATACCCCTGCACAAAACATCTGCGTAGACGAGTCCCTGATGCATTTTACCGGGCGCCTTGGCTTCAAACAGTACATCCCAAGCAAGCGCACCCAGTATGGAGTCAAATTGTATAAGCTCTGTGAAAGGGCCACAGGCTATACACACAAATTTCGGATCTATGAGGGAAAAGATCAGACCCTGGAGCCGGTCGGTTGCCCTGACTACCTGGGGAGCAGTGGGAAGATAGTCTGGGAATTGGTGTCACCCTTATTCGGCATGGGGTACCATCTTTATGTGGACAATTTCTACACAAGTGTGGCCCTCTTCAGGCATTTGTTCCTAGAACAGATTGGCTGCTGTGGCTCCGGGGCTTCCCCCAACGGCTCGTTACCACCCGTCTTGCAAGGGGGGAGAGGGCTGCCTTGTGTAACTAAGAACTGCTCGCGGTGAAATGGAGAGACAAGCGTGACGTTTACATGCTCTCCTCCATTCACGCATAAACGACAATACAAATTGAACGGGCAACGGACAGTGTCGTTGAAAAGCCCCTCTCAGTCCACGACTATAACCTCCACATGGGAGGGGTGGACTTCAATGACCAGATGTTGGCCCCGCATTTGATTTCCCGCCGCACCAGATCCTGGTATAATAAGGTGTCTGCAAATTTATTTTAATTGGCTATGTATAATAGTTATGTTCTCTACAGTAAGGCTGGGAGAACAGGATCCTTCCTCAAATTTCAGAAAGAGATCATCGAGAACCTCCTGTATCCAGGAGGTTCCATGGCCCCAAACCCCAGTGTAGTGAGCCGTCTACACGAGCGACATTTCCCTAATGTCGTTGCTGGTACCTCAACCCAAACGCCAAAAGATTTAGTGTCTGTAGCAGGAGTGGAATAAGGCGCGACACCCGTTATTTCTGTTCTGACTGTCCTGACCACCCTGCCCTATGCCTAGGGGAGTGTTTCCGGAAGTATCACACTCAGGTACACTTAGGGACGTAGGGACAGCACAACACAGGTAGTTTTTGCAATCAGGCTCTAGGGTCTCTCAGGATACTAGGTTTTGAGAGACCCTAACACATAGGGGTGCTGGTGTGCTACAGCAGAAATGTGAAACGGTAGAAACCTCTCCTTTCACTTGGGATAAAGTGCATAATGTACTTCACACCATCTCTGTGTGATTGAGGTGAGAGAAATATCTCTGTAAATTGACAACTTTGAATACAAAATGGAAAAAGTTGTCATTTACAGAGATATTTTTACACACAGTATGGGTATATGTAAAAATACACCACAAAACACATTGCCCTACTTCTCCTGAGTACGGCGATACCACATGTGTGCCACTTTTTTGCAGCTAAGATGCGCAAAAGGGCCCTAAATCCAATGAGTACCTTTAGGATTTCACAGGGCAATTTTACGCATTTGGATTCCAGACTTCTTCTCACGCTTTAGGGGCCCCTAAAATGCCAGGGCAGTAAAAATACCACACAAGTGACCCCATTTTATAAAGTAGACACCCCAAGGTATTCCTTGAGGGGTATGGTAAGTTCATGTAAAATTTTATTTTTTTGTCACAAGTTAGTGGAATATGAGACTTTGTAAAAAAAAAAAAAATTCCATTTCCGCTAACTTGTGACAAAAATAAAAACTTCCATGACTCACTATGCCCATCAGCGAATACCGTAGGGTGTCTACTTTCCGGAATGGGGTCACTTGTGTGGTATTTTTATTGCCCTGGCATTTTAGGGGCCCCTAAAGCGTGAAAAGAAGTTTGGAATCCAAATGCGTAAAAATGCCCTGTGAAATCCTAAAGGTACTCATTGGTTTTAGGGCCCCTTTGCGCATCTTGGCTGCAAAAAAGTGGCACACATGTGGTATCACCGTACTCAGGAGAAGTAGGGCAATGTGTTTTGGGGGGTATTTTTACATATACCCATGCTGGGTGAGAGAAATATCTCTGTAAATTGACAACTTTGTATAAAAAATGGAAAAAGTTGTCATTTACAGAGAATTTTTTTGGATTACAGACTTCTTCTCACGCTTTAGGGGCCCCTAAAATGCCAGGGAAGTATAAATACCCCACAAGTGACCCCATTTCGGAAAGTAGACACACTAAGGTATTGACTGATGAGCATAGTGAGTTCTTGGAAGTTTTTATTTTTTGTCACAAGTTAGCGGAAAATGAAATTTTTGGAAAAAAAAAATCAATTTCCGCTAACTTGTGACAAAAAATAAAAATCTCCATGAACTCACTATGCCCCTTATTGAATACCTTAGTGTGTCTACTTTCTGAAATGGGGTCATTTTTGGGGTGTTTCTACTGTCTGGGGATTGTAGTACCTCAGGAAACAGGACAGGTGCTCAGAAAGTCAAAGTGCGGAAATTCACTTTTTTGCTCCATAGTTTGTAAACGCTATAACTTTTACCCAAACCAATACATATACACTTATTGCATTTTTCTTTATTAAAGACATGTAGAACAATAACTTTAGAGAAAAATTAATAGAGAAATGTAGTTTTATTTGGCAAATTTTCCAACAGAAAGTGAAAAATGTCATTTTTTTTGCAAAAATTTCGTCAAAAAAAGTAAAATATCAAAAAAATTAAAAATATCAGCAGCAATTAAATACCACCAAATGAAAGCTCTATTAGTGAGAAGAAAAGGAGGTAAAATTCATTTGGGTGGTAAGCTGCATGACGGAGAAATAAACGGTGAAAATAGTGTAGTGCAGAATTGTAAAAAGTGGCATGGTCATTAAGGGTGTTTAAGCTAGGGGGGCTGAGGTGGTTAAAAACACCAATTGACGAACAACAAGTATAGCAACAAATCCACTAAAAATGTGCAATACGAAAATGATCAGCCAATGTAGCGGCACAGTCGCCAACAGAAAAACCTCAAATTGTGACGGTTCGCGTGTATCGATCAAGTATCCACTGTGGGGGAAGTATTGGCCCACAGGCAAATTGTATAGAGATAGCTCACAAATAGTACTGTCCCTTATATGGTTCAAATGCTGGGTTAAAGGATTATCAACGGTGACAAACTCAAACTCTTTCCCATTCAGTCTCCAAGAAAAGTCTCTGCTATAATTGTATACAAGGACTAAAATCACTTAGGTTGTATCGAGTGGCATCCCGCTCCTGAGATAGTTCAGCAGCGTCCCGCTGTATTTCACTACAGTGACTGCCGGCGTTGTACAATAACTTTCATTGGAAACAGAAGAAGGCCACAGTCTTACCAGGGAGAGCATCTTGTACGGAGCCTGTAAGTGTCCCCGAATTATTCCCATCTGAACTCACCACGCCGGCATCTCACGTGGTTCTCTGCAGGTGTCCGGTCCCACTCTGGAGCACCACAGCTTGCGTGGCAGACAAATTCACTTTGTGTAGGGTCACTATCGTTCACAAGGATCCGATGTAATATTTCACTTATACGTCCCTGGGTAGGTGGCCAAGGTTGGTTCTAATGATCAAATGTTCCTGGGGAATACCAAACACGTTTTACAGAAACAGCCCATATGTAGTCGTAAACTGCTGTACGGGCACACGGCAGGGCGCAGAAGGAAATGAATGCCATATAGTTTTTGGAGGGCAGATTTCACTGGGATTATTTTAAGCTGCCATGTTACATTTGAAGACCTCCTGATGCAACCCTAGAGTAGAAACTCCAGAAAAAGACTCCATTTTGGAAACTACGGGATAAGGTGGCAGTTTTGTTGGTACTATTTTAGTGTACATATGATTTTTGGTTGCTCTATATTACACTTTTTGTGAGGCAAGGTAACAAAAAATTGCTGTTTTGGCAGCGTTTTTTTTTTTGATGTTCATCTGACCGGTTAGATCATGTGGTATTTTTATAGAACAGGTTGTTATGGACACGATAATACCAAATATGACAACTTTGGTTGTTTGTTTCAGTTTTAAATAATAAAGCATTTTTGAAAAAAATTACTTTTTTTGTTTCTCCTTAGGCCTCTTTCACACTACCGTATGGCTTTTCCAGTGTTTTGCTGGCCGATTATATCAGATCCGTTTTTCCATTTTTTGTTTCCATTGTGATTCCGTTTCGGTTACATTTTTCCATATGGCATATACAGTATACAGTATTTACATAGAAAAAATTGGGCTGGGCTTAAAATTATCAATTGTTGGTTCCGCAAAAAACGGAACAGATATGGAAGACATACGAATGCATTTCCGCATGCGTTACGTTTTTTTCTTGTGGGACCCATTGACTTGAATGGAGCCACGGATCGTGATTTGCAGGCATTAATAGGACATGTTCTATATTTGCATGGAACAGAAAAACGGATATATGGAAATGAAATGCACACGGAAACACTTCAGTTATTTTTGTGGAACCATTGCCATTGAAATGAATACGGACCGTATACGGAATGCAATCTTTTGTACGGTCCGTACACGCAAAAAAAAAAAACATTTGCGTGAAAGAGGCCTTATTCTGAAAGCCATAGTTTTTTTTTTCTTGGGCGACTGTCTTATGTAGGGCTCATTTTTTTGGGTATGAGATGATGGTTTAATTGGTACTATTTTAGGGTGCACATGACTTTTTGATCGCTTGGTATTATACTTTTTGTGAAGTAAGGTGATAAAAAATGGCTTTTATGGCACAGTTTTTTTTATTTATTTTTTATGATGTTCACCTGAGGGGTTAGGTGATATATTTATAGAGCAGGTTCTTGCGGATGCGGCGATAAATAATATGTCTACTTTTTTAAACTAATTTCACTTTATCACAATAATAGCAGTTTTATTGTCTCTATTGTCTGAGAGTGATAGCTTTTTTATTTTTTGACCAATTGTCTTAGGTAGGGTCTCATTTTTTGCGGGATGAGATGGCGATTTAAATGTACTATTTTGGGGGGCATAAACCTTTTTGATCGCTTGGTATTACATTTTTATTATGTAAGGTGACAAAAAATGGCTTTTTTACACCGTTTTTATTTTATTTTTCTTACAGTGTTAGGCCTCATGCACACGACCGTTTTTTTATGCTGTCCGCAAAAAGGGGTTCCGTTGTTCAGTGATCCGTGTCCGTTTTTGCCTTCCATTGTGTTTCCGTGTGTCTTCCGTTTTTTTTGCGGACATGACCCAAAAGATTTTACCAAAAGACAGACTGACAATGTTTCCACAATGTTTCCCAAGTGCCTGCCAAGGGATCCGCAAAAAAAACGGACACGGAACACGGATGACACACGGATGGCCATCCGCATTTTTCACGGACCCATTGACTTGAATGGGTCCGTGAACCGTTTTTCACGGACAAGAATAGGACAGGTTATATTTTTTGACGGACTGGAATCACGGACCACGGACGCGGAGGACAAGCGGTGCATTTGCCGAGGTTTCCACGGACCCATTGAAAACCAATGGGTCCGCAGAAAATCACGAAAACGGAGCAACGGACACGGAATCAAACAGCGGTCGTGTGCATGAGGCCTAAGGCCTCATGCACACGACCGTTGGTGCTTTGCGGTCCGCAAATCGCGGATCCGCAAAACACGGAAGCTGTTCCGCGTTCCGTTCCACATTTTGCGGAACGGAACGCGGCCCATTATAGAAATGCCTATTCTTGTCCGCAAAACGGACAAGAATAGGACATGCTATATTTTTTTTACGGGGGCACGGAACGGAGCAACGGATGCGGACAGCACACGGAGTGCTGTCCGCATCTTTTGCGGCCCCATTGAAATGAATGGGTCTGCGGCCGAGCTGCGAAATATGCGGCTCGGACGCGGACCCGAACAACGGCCGTGTGCATAAGGCCTTAACCTGAGGGGTTAAGTCATGAAATATTTTTATAGAGCAGGTTCTTACAGAAGCGGCAATACCTAATATGTATACTTTTTTATTTTTATTTTACCATAGCACAATAAAAGCATTTTAGAAAAAGAAAACATGTTTTAGTGTCTCCATAGTCTGAGAGGCAATTTTTTTTTTATTTTGGTGATTGTCTCATGTAGGGGGTTCACATTTTGCGGGATGGGATGACAGTTTGATTGGCACCATTTTGGCATACATATGACTTTTTTGATCACTTATATTACCTCTTTTGGGAAGTGAGGTGGGGAAAGTAAACTGACCCTGTCATAGATCAGGTCGTTATAGACAGTGATATAAAACATGTGTAGTGTTTATTTTTTTTTAATCACTGATAAATGTGCGGCTATAAGAAGAAATAAAAAAAAATTATTTTACTTTTTTTCCACTTTTTAAAAAAAAATTTGACCCAGACCCACTTGGTTCTTAAAGATCCAGTGGGTCTGATGCCTATATAATACACTACAGTACACTATGTGATGTACTGTAGCGTACTGTGACTTTACACTTAGCCTGATCAGGCTGCTGCCTTTAGCAGAAGCCAGATCCGGCTTAGCTATTCCATGGCAAGAGCAGCGGCTGATAGGGGAGGGAGGGAGCCCCCTCCCTTTGTGATCCTGTCAAGTATCAGGTGGCTGTGTGCTGACCCTCTGTGAAACCGCTCGGCAATCCTGAAAATGGGGGAAGTGGGGGGGGGGGGATTGCGCGGTGGTTTACGCGCCCGCCAGCCCGTTTGGCCATCCATAAAATTAGGAGGGGGCACATTGAGGGGTGCAGGTGAGGGGGATATTATATATACATTTTAGAAGATTCTGATCCCTGCAGGGATCAGAACCTGTCAGCCAGCATTAGGATCGTCTGATTGACTACTCTGTACACACTAGCCAATCAGAGAGATCGCTGGCCCAGGACCGCCCTTATTGGTCCCAGGCTGGCTATCTGAGATCCCTGGCTGTGTGTAACATGGTCACAGTTTAATGCCATGCCGTGTATACTCGTCATGGAGCGCCAAGTAGCAGTGCTCCATGACGAGTATACAAGTCAAAGAGCGCTAAGGGGTTAATATTAGAAACCTTGTAAAAATGTCTTTTATTGAGGGCATCTGAAACACACACACACACACACACAAAGCATTTTCAGAAAAAAAACTAACAAAAAACAACAAACAGTAGCTTCTTGGGACCAAGAGTCCAAAAATTATGACTTAACAAGCATCTGCCCCTGTTGATATACACACACTCACGTATATGTTAATCAGTGTTGATCGAGCACCAAATTGCTTGGGTGCTCGAGCCGAACACATCAGGATGCTTGGATGCTCTGTAGACCACCTGAGCACAATGGAAGTCAACGGGAGAACCAGAGCATTAAACCAGGCACCCCCTGCTCTGAAGAGGGAAGGGTGTCTGGTTCACAGGAAAAGGACAGAAATTGATGGAAACCACTGAAATAGTTTGGGAACAGCATGGGGAGGATGTCTGGATGCATCTTGGACTCCCAGATCTTAAACAAGGAGCTATTTAACTTATACCAGCTGTACATCTATAATTATATACAGGACATACCCAGGTTATACCAGCACGCTTCATATCACTATATACCGTACAAGGAGATATATAACCTATACCAGATGTAAATATATAATTATATACAGGAGATACCAAGGTTATACCAGCATGGTCCATATCACTATATACAAGAAGATGTCTAACTTATACCAGCCATAAATATATAATTATATACAGGAGATAGCCAGGTTATACCAGCATGGTCCATATCACTATATACAAGAAGATGTCTAACTTATACCAGCCATAAATATATAATTATATACAGGAGATAGCCAGGTTATACCAGCATGGTCCATAATCTATACTTGTGGTCGAAGCTAAACATGAAGGAATGACCCCTACCTACTGGATACCTAAAAGAGGTTAGATTTATGTCAGAACCACAATGCTGAAGGGACGCCTAAAGGGGGGAATCCGCTGGTGTGAGATAGTGAAAGTAAGGGTGGGTATGCTGGAAATGACATTCATTGTGGGAGGGGAAGCCCGGCCAGATATAGTCAGCATCGCCCCTCCCACAAATACAGGCCAATAAATACCTAAAATCGGTTAGATTTATGCCGGAACCACAACGCTGAAGGGACGCCTGAAGGGGCCAAAAAGGACAACAAACTTGATCAAAGAGCCTTATTACAACCTCCAATTGTGATTTGGCTACCAACAAGCGAGCTGTAGTCAGGGTAATTGGATCGGAAGTAGTGAAGCGTTCCGAGGCATTGTGGCACCGTAGATGTCCGCTTCGGAAAACTTATGGAAAGAGAATTCGCTCGGGACAGTGGATCAACTGCTATATTTTGGATTTGGATACATGAACGTGTGTAATGAATTTGGCGTAGTAACGAGAGTAGCACCCGACCCCTAACAAAAGATATCAGTTGGACCAAGCCATTAATCAAATATCCATGACCGCGACATTGACATAAACATACACCATGTAACCAGCCTATTCCTGACCCCCTGCATTCACAGTTGCCATTATAGGATAAAGTTCAAACAACGCTGAAATCTGTGAAACCTGGTATTCACCACACAGTTCCGTAGATCTAAACATAAAAAAGGTATTGGGGCCATAACATTTTTTCCAAAATGTTTAACACAAGAAAAACTAATAAATGCAGTATCCCTGTAATTATACTGATGCTGACAATGAAGGGCATGGTTCAGTTTTACTGAACACGGAATGCTGTAAATGCAAAATCCATAAAACTATGGCAGATTTGCATTTTCTACCATTTTTACCCCATTTGGAATTTTTCCCATCTTCTTATTACATGATATGAAATATGAAATAGTGCTATTAGAAAGTGCAACTTGTCCCACACAAAAAAAAAACAAGCACTCAAAGAGCTATGTGAACGTAAATATAAGAAAGTTTTGGCTCCAGAAAGGCAGAAAAAAGGAAATGCAAAAAAGGAAAATCACTCAGTACATAAAGGGGTTATCCCATGACTAATGTAAAAAGTGAAAATCAGATATCATACAGGACATGACAACCTCTTTCTAACAAAGCTAGAACCAGCCCTGGACCTAAGATGGATCCAGAGATCATTACATTCATTGCTCTGCTAGATCTATATCAAACTGACAGCTCAAGGGAGGTGTATTTTCTGCTGTATTTAAGGGGCATGTCTCAGCTCTCCCTATCACAGATCAGAAGGCAGTTGAAGGATGACACTGAGCATGTACGGCCTTCCCAGTGAATAACTCAGTTATCCCTATTGAATAACTCAGTGGCTATGCTAAATGTTTAATTACATGCAATTACAAAAGTATTAAGATCCAAGTGCTCGTTCTAAAACTGTAGAATATTTTTTTGTGGGACAACCCCTTTAAATGTCCACCCTTTCTACAAACACACTGCACACGGGTATTGACAACTTGCAATGTTAATGCAATGAATGTAATGAAACTGCTATATTAATGTATTAGAGTACAATGTCTTCAGTAGTAATAATTCAGGTATCTTGGCAAAATACAATATGTTAACCATTAGCTGGTATATAAATCCTGCTTTATATATTTTATTATGAGTATATGCTGATGCAATGTCATACATTAATGGCTACACTGTAAATGCTGTTATTGCAGTACTACATGCTTTGTAATAATACACGGTTATCTTGACGCAATACAATGTGTTAATGGTTAACTAGTATATAAATACTGTTATTTCAGCATAGAATGCATTAATAATGGACACTATGATTCTTAGAAAAGAAAGAGGCCAGTGTTCAGCATTTGCAGCAAAATGTATGCAACTGGTAGTATTCTTGTGCTAGAAATAAGCCTACGAAATGCAAAAAAGATTGCTGGCTGTTCATACAAAAAAAATTAGTTTCTTGCAGGATTCTGTAATGCAGAGCTTGCCACAAAGCTGTATGAAACAACTGAGATAGTGTTTAGTCCCTCTCTCTCTCTATGCTTTCCTTGATAAATCTACCCAATTATATCTCTATATTTGTTACCAATATAGTGTCCCTGTATTGTCCCTAGTAACTGACATATATATGTAAGTACACAAGGACCCGGCTTCGCACCGGTATATTGCATCTATTTCATTTAATGTTTGTGTGTGTTGTTAAAAGATATCAAAAGTATCCACTATAACAGTGACATCTACAGTCCCTCGCCCCTTTAACAGTGACCTCCACAGCGACCTGCCCTCTTAATAGTAACAAAACAGGACCTGGCTGAGAACTGCCCCTTGATCGTTTTCTCCCACCAAGTTTTACAGTGATATGGCTCTGGGCTGCGTTTTTGCACAATATGTCTGGAGCAAATCGCCAAAACGTTGGATTCATTTGACGGATACATTATTGTGAAATTCTGAAAAAATATAATTAGTTTAGAATTGCTTCGCTCATCTTTAATATGCTGATGAAACTTGGGTTCTTTAGAGCGATAATAAGTTCATGTCTCGTTTTGGCTGATCATTACACTTTTGCAGAAATGACCCAAAAGTGTCTCTAGATGTTGTCTGACACACAATGCCTTTTTCAGAGGCTATAGCATAGCTGTAGGCACAATCTGCTACAGATATACTTGTACATACAGAGATCAGGAAACTGATATTAAATGCCAATCTTCACATTCATCAAAAAACCTGTTAAAAAACCAGTGTTACTTAGGTTCAAATAATATGCATAAACGGACAAGACCTAACAAACCTTGTAATGGGGTTGATAGGGAAGCCCTTCCCCATCAGAGTCATTACCCTGTTAAAATGCACCGTATTGGTCGTATATAAAGATGAGCGAATCGAATCTATGAAGTGGAATTCGTTCTGAATTTCAAGAATTATTCGATTCTGACCAAATCCAAATTTCCTTACAATTTATGGTAACAAATCAAATTTTTTCCTAAAATAGCTGCTGCACGTGTGAGGACATGGAAAAAGGAACTTTGGGAAGGCGGGATCACCCATAATGCCATGCATGCCATGCAGGGTCCCCCTGCTGGTAAATATCTAAGTATCCCCCCCCCAAGTCTCACCAGAGCTCAGTGACAGGCCAGCATCAGGACATTCTGTGTGGGCGAAGGAAAAATAGCCCCGCCCCACAGCCTTTGCCTGCACTTGCTCTAGGCTTCAATTCCCAAACATCAGACTGGGTGACTGGGCCTTCTGCTGCATCTGACCCACAGGCTCTGACCTCAGCTGCTGGACTGCTGGAGCTCCCAGGACTTGTCTGGGCCATAGAAGGCTTTAGTTAAACTAATAAAGACAACATTGTTTAGGTGGTCTGCATTGTTTATGGGGGGTGGGGCTCTACTTGTATGAGCGTTTAATAGAACAGGTTCTGTAGACATCTATGTGGAATCAGCTGACAACGGTGTAAAAGGAGTGCGCTTCTTCTTGACGCATCGACCTGGAATGCTGAGTTCATACTTGAGTTATTTGGACAGTTTTGGCCCAGAGACTGCCCAAATAATTGAAGTGAGCAGGGATTCTAATAGCGATGTCTATTTTCTGCATGTCATACTGACTCACAGTATTATTTCACTACCAAAGCATACCCCCTATGCGTGTTACTGCAAGGCACAATGTTCTAAACCCCTATATAGGCTCTCTGCAGCCCGGAAATAGACGTTTTTTAACTTGATTCCCCGTGAATAAATTAGGATCAAAGCAATTTTTTTCGGAAAATTCGGCGAATCAGCCGAATCAAATTTTTGAGAAATTCGCTCATCTCTAGTCGTATATTCATGATTTTTTTTTGTATGCACAGTTACTCGGGGAAATGTTGAGGCTATGGTGCCACAGTCACTTGTCTTTTAAAAGGTTTTAATATTTAAGTTTAGTTGGAGTGTATTTTTGGATGATTCATAATGCATTTGCAAATAGTTTTTCCTTTTATCATATATTTATAGAATTTGCATTATTTCTAAGTCAGTTTGTTTTATTTTTTTGTAAGTAAAACAAAATGTAATTGTAGTACCCCAGACCAGGGGGTGGGGGAACTACAATTTATATATAGTTTGCATTGTTATGTATTTTGTAGTGTTTTAGTGTTATTTGGCAACAGTTACCAGCAGAATATGGATGGCAACTGGTTAACAAGGAACTGGGCTAACCACTCTCTTTGTAGGAGACAGCTGGTCCATCTTCCTGTCAGGAGGGGTAGTTCCTGCTCAAAGACAGAAGGGAGAGGAAACACAATAGTTGTCCATGGAGAATCTGTAACAGAACATTGCAGAGCTCCTGTTCTGCTACAGATTCTCCATGGACAACTATTCAAAACGTCCTCAAGTGAAGTCTTAAGACACTAGACAGCAGAGTGAACTGCTATCACCAGCAATGAAGACACTGCTGCAAGGTGATGGATTACAGCCAAGACATCCATCACTAGACAACTCTTAGGCTAGTACCACCTAGTGCTAAATTTCCACCATTCAGCCAGCCTCCGTATACTTACTGGTGAGAAAATCACACTTAAAGGGGTTCTCTGGGAATTCCGAAAATTAAAATACTTAAATATTATTTTATTACAAATATTTTCCCAAATACCTTTCATTAGTTATAATGGCTTGTTTTTCTGCTCTGCTTGTCAGGATAATGAATACATCTAATAAGATCTTTAGCTGAATCTCTGTGGGAATAGCGTTCATGAGAAGACATAAAGTACAGAGAGGATGGACGGACATCCGGCGGAAATGTGAGGCTGTGTTAATGGAGATTGCATACATGTGCTGCTGCTCATTAGCCACATCCCAACCTCCTCTCTGTACTTTATGTCTTCTTATGAACACCATTCCTACAGAGATTCAGCTGAAGATCTTATCAGCTGTATTTGGGATCATAATATTGAGAGGTGGATGAGGTAGCTCAGTCTTGTGAAGTAGCTTGTCCTGCTGTGTGATTAGGACAGGTTTTGTGTTTACTAATATGACAGCAGCCATTTTATTTCCCCTGATGATAGCTCCGTAGACAAAAGCAACAATTATAACTAATGACAGGTATTATATTATAACAATTATAACTAATGACAGGTATTTGGGAATCATTTTATAATATAGTAATATTTAAGTATTTTAAAGCTTTTAAGGTCTGCTGTTACTGAATTTATTTGAAGTTCTATGTTGCACTGACCTACTTCTTCAGTACTACATTTCCACTACTCCGGTCACCAAGGAGCAACAGCCTGAGGGAGTACACTGCGACAGAGTACTTCATCAGGGACACTTCCACTCCCATCATCTGCACTGGCTCCTCAGGGGCTCACTGCATAATAAGATGAAATTCAGATTTTCAACACATCATCCACTCATAGGTAACAGGTTTCCACCTCCATGAAGAACACATCTCTGCAAAACAATCTAAAAAAATAACACCAGATCATAATACTGTTATTTCATTCAATATGAACTCATGCTGGGTTGCAGATGTTGCATGGTAAAGTTTAAAGGAGGACTTTAAAAGTTCAGGGTTTAGAAAGAAGGACATTTTAGAGCATAGATTTTATTAATTATAGAGTATTGCCTTTAGAGATGGCTTATATATCTGTTATCTCTGTTAGGATAACAGTGATGAGCAAAGATACCTAAGGACAAAACTTTGAATATTGTAAAGAGATTCGCCTCCGTACAGTATTCAAATGTATGTGGTCAGTAATAACAGTAGAAAATAGAAAAAAGCAGGTGGACATGGGTACTTTTGCTAATAGATGAAAAAGTTTAGGTGAAGCTAAACAAAAATTACACAAAAGGATGAGCACATAGTGCAATATGTTTTGAGGCAGTGTCTTCTTCTTCATCTGAATCATAAAGATGAAGGCCTTTCCTCAAAATGCCAGCAGGGGGACATATCTCTGCAAGATCCACAAAAGGAAGAGGAAGATGAAAGAAAACTTAGAATCTGAATGGCCAAGCATATGAGTCAGCAAGGAAACCTGCTAATAGAACAGATGTGCCTTCAAAACCCTGTATCCTCAGTGTACACTAGAGCCATTATTGTTGAGGAACTATTGCCCATCATGGATTCCACTGAAAGAGACTTTAGCAGCATAGAGAGGAAATAGGGCCATAACTACCATTCTTCACTAAATCCATACAGTGCTATCTGGGGAAAAAATGCATTGTGTACTACAAATTTCATATTGCACTAGAGAAAAAAGAGATGTTTATTCTTCTACCTCTGGCCTGGTTTTATGACCTCAACACCATATGCTGGCCATTCTACTTTATACATCCTGCTTTGCACCTTTACAAACACTTAACAGCATGGGCACCCCAATTACAATCAGGAAGAAGAAACAGAGTCAGGGTGTTCCCCATTGAAAGAAAAGGTGCACCCTCCTTTCAATACACAGCCCTAAGGAGAAACGGTGTGAGGAAAACCACTTTAATCAATGAAGTCTAACTACCAAGCCTTGGTCCTAATGATAGCAAATAGTAAGTTCCTCATAGATTTGTAACTGGAAGGCTATTGTTCTGCTAAAAACAGAACATTTTCAAGTAAAAAAAAATAATAATTAAAATCCTAAGAAAATTAGAAGTGCAGAAGATAACAAAGTATTGTATTACTTTATGTGTACACAGCACTGCAGATACTCTACAGAAGTGGAATTATTTATGTACTGCACTTATGTAGCATATACAGTAGCATGTTATTACAGCATCCTGCATGCTACAGATCCTGTGTTATGGGTACTTATCGGGAGACCAATTTGTATACAGCATAGCCTAGAAAATACCTGCTCATGAGCCATGCTATCTGGACTTCTTTCCCCTGGGAGGTAATACACTTGGCTGAACTTCCCCAGTTATTTATCCACTTTAATAGCTGGTTCTTCTAATAACTGAAGAGTTAAATGCTTTCATCTTCCCTTGCTTTAGACTAAATATTCCCAAGAAAATGTAACTTTCAAAGTAAAAAGGATAAAATATATAGATATTAATGTAGCAAGGTCATAGGCGAGATAAAAAATAATGAGTTTTGCCGTCTTTAGAATTCTACACCGCTCTTTCACTGTCTATATTATTCCCTTTCATCTCAAGCGGGTGGGAAAAACCCTAATCTTTCCAATCCCTGGAGTATTGCAGGAAAGAAAGTTTGTGAAGAAAGCAATGAGCTTGAGAGCAGACTTTAGAACAAAGATGACTAATTAAAGGTACAGAGTAGATTTCAGCTTACGTTGACTTTAGATGGCTGTCTTTTATAATTTGGTGTGGCACTTGTATTGCAGTAGTAGGGTTGACATATATTGTGCCTAAAATATTTTTTTATTTAAAGGATGATCATGTCAAAGAAGGAAAAAATAGGCAAGTCTTGTTCCCGAGGCAGAAAATGAAATTTAACTCATTTGATCAGGTACAATAAGACAATGTTTTTTTCTTGTCTGAAACATGTTGTGGTCTTACCATTACTCACAGATTCTGCCTACTTGCACTATGAAAATAAAGTAGCTATTGTCCTATCAGAGTTCACCCTTTCTGTATTGCCCCCTATATGTACACTGACGAGTAAAAGGG
Source organism: Bufotes viridis (assembly GCA_033119425.1). Classification (NCBI taxonomy): domain Eukaryota; kingdom Metazoa; phylum Chordata; class Amphibia; order Anura; family Bufonidae; genus Bufotes; species Bufotes viridis. The sequence goes on from CM065592.1 coordinate 78,145,525, forward strand.
TAACAACTTTTTAATTTCAGGCTTTTCTCACCATCCACTACAGCTTCCAATGTGGCACTACCATCATTTTATAGACAATCATCTTGGCTATCTCATACATAAATTGGAGTTGTAACTAGGTAGCATATGATTAGTTATACAGATTCTTGTCATCAGGGGTGTAGCTATAGGGCAGTGATGGCGAACCTATGGCACTGGTGCCAGAGGCGGCACTCAGAGCCCTCTCTGTGGGCACCTGCACCCCGGAAAAAATCTATGGTGTGCCAATATGCCTTAGACTTTTCCTGCCATTCATCAGCGCAGAGCGCACTATGAACAGCACAGACAGCGCATTAAATGTAGGCAAGATATTATAGCTAAATGATAAAGTTAATGGAAGACATACTATATTGGACTGTAGCATTCAGGTTAAATTGCCGTGTTGGCACTTTGTGATAAATAAGTTGGTAATGGGTTGCATTTTGGGCACTCTGTCTGTAAAAGGTTTGCCATTACTGCTATAGGGGAAGCAGGGGAAACTGGTGCTTTGAAGCCTGAACTCAGAAGGGGCACTCCTAGGAGGGGGACTAAAATATTTCATTGTTAGGGCCACCTCAACAGTATTATACAATGACATTATACTATATACAGGGACACTTTAGGAACAGATGGACTGGCTGCTGGGCCTTGTCTGAAAGGACGATCTTGACTAGCCTCAGGAGTGGGCGTTGCACATGGGTCAAGAGTAGTCTTGATCGAGCACCAAAGTGGTACAATTGTTCATGTAGTGGGACTCCTACACTCATAAAGCCTATACACTAAGTGAAAGAGCTGCCAAAAATTACAAGTAACCGGCAGTCCAATACACCCATTGTTACACATAAAGGAGTGCATCATACACACCCTTGAAAAATTATGATTGATGGCCTGCTGGTGACCCACAAAAATATTGGTAGTATGGTAGAGGGCCTGCTGCTGAACTAACCCTATAAACATTATGGTTGAGGGCCTGCTGTTTAGCTGACCCTCTAAAAGGTTGTAGGTGAGGGCCTGCAGGTGAGCTGACCTTCTAAAACAATATATGCAATGGCCTTCAGGTGAGCTGAACCTTTAAAACATTATATGCGAGGGCCTGCAGGGAGCTAACCATCGAAAACATTGTGGACGAGGGCCTGCTGCCGCTTTGTTGACTCTAGATAACTTCTGGCTGATCGCATGTCCCCGTGATGTTGACAATCCATTTGGCGAACTGAGGGTGGTCTGGCTATCACCCTGTGTAATGTCTGCCCCCATTTCCACCTCTTCCACATGCAAAGCATAGTCCTTAATTGTGATCAGCGAGAGTTTGAGTAGACACAGAAGTTGGATGGTTACGCTGATAATAGCGACATCCATGCCCACTACTCGCTTGCGAATAGCGGAAGCTGACTGGAAAGGCGATGTCCATGTTGCAGCTGGTATTCCACCACTGCCCTCTGCAGCTCACAAAGCCTGGCCAACATGTGGAACATTGAGTTCCAGTGCATGCTTACGTCGTACAACAGCCTGTGAGCTGGCAATTTCAAGCGCTGTTGCAGCATTGACAGACCAGCTGAAGCTGTCGAAGACTTGCGGAAAAGTGCACAAACACTGCGCACCTTCACCATTAGCTCAGGCAATTGGGGTAGGTTTTGAGAAACCGCTAAACCACGAAGTTTAAGATGTGGATAGGCATTGGATGTGTGTGAGCTTGCCATGCTCCAAAGCCACCACCAAGTTACGGCCATTATCAGACACAACCGTGCTTGGTTGTAGGTTGAGTGACGAGAGCCACAGCTCAGTTTGGTCTCTTATCCCCTACCAAAGCTCTGTGGCAATGTACTGTTTATCCCCTAAGCATATCAACTTCAGCACTGCCTGTTCCCGCTTCCCCACTGCAGTGCTACACTGTTTCCAGCTACCTACTAATGGCCGACTGGTGCTGCACACGGATAATTCGGAGATGGAAGTGGGGGAGGAGAAGTGGGGGTTGGAGCCACTAACGTAGGTGCTGGCGGAAATCCTGATCGATGTAGGGCCAGCAATCCTCAGCGTCGGTAGCACCTGTGCCATCCCAGGGTACAACTCGCTCACGGCCTCCGACTTTCACCCAGTGTGCCATAAGGGAAATGTAGTGTCCCTGGACAAAAGCGCTTGTAATGTCGCTGCTGCCACCGCCTAATAAAAAATTATTTTGGATGCGCACACGTTATACAAGAGGTATAGCGCAAGTATTTGTCGCTGCTGCCACCACCTAATTAAAAATTGCACTGAATGTCACTGATATTTTGGATGTGCACACGTTATAAAGAGGTATAGCGCAAGTAATGGTGCTGCCACCACCGCCTAATAACAAAATATCCTGAATGAATGTCACTGATATTTTATGCGCACACGTTACACTGTAGATGTCCCCTGGTAATGTCACTGTCAGAAGCGGACACCGTCTATTGAAAAAGTACACTATATGTCACAGATACATTTTTTAAATGCACACATTACACTGGAGATATCCTGCAGATAAAGTCAATGCTGTCACCAGAGGCTAATAAAAAATTACAGGGAATGTCACAGGTATTTTGGATGAGGAAACAATATATTGGAGAGGTAACACAGGTAATGTCACTGTTCGCAGAGTCTACGGAAAAAGTACTCTGTATGCCACAGATAAAAAAATTTGCGCACACATTACACTGGAGATGACCCCTGGTGATGTCACTGTCTATTGAAAAAGTACACTGGATGTCACTGAACTTTTTTCGATGTGCACACTTTAAACAGGAGATGTGGAGCAGATAATTTAACAGTCCCCAGCGGACACCGTCTACGGAAAAAGTACAATGGCTGTTACTGATATTTTAGGGATGCGGACACTTTACACAGGAGATGCGCAGTGGCCTATTTAACGCTATTTAGCGCAGGACGCGCTAAAAATATATATTGCTGCTATCACACATAATAGTCCTTAAAAGGACTTTTGGGTCTCTGAAAAGTTTTTCTAATAAAAAACTTCCAATAACACTTCCTACACTGTCTTTCCCTTCCTATGCACAGCTCTCCCTAAGAATGAGCAATTTAGCGCAGGTTGCGCTACAAACATATATTGCTGCTGTCACACACAATAGTTTTTAAATGGACTTTTGGGTCTCTGAAAAGTTTTTCTAATAAAAATCTTCCAATAACACTCCCTACACTGTCTTTCCCTTCCTATGCTCAATTCTCCCTGACTAATACTGAGCCGAACACGTGTCAGCGGGTGCTATATATGATGCGTGGCCAGCCAATCATTGTAATGCCAGTAGCCAACATGGCTACGACATTACAGTGTGTGCCAGTACCTCCCAGCATGTTTATTGGCTGCGTAGCAGCTAAGAAACGTGCGTGGAGGAGACTCGAGCATTGCTCTCGAGCACATGCTCGAGCCGAACTGGTGTTCGGCTGAGCATGCTCGATCACCACTAGTCAAGAATTGAGATGAAGTTGCTGGAGGAAGGGGACCCATTCAAAAATTTGCTGTGGGGCCTGATCATTTCTAGTTACGCCACTGCTTGTCATGTAACTGTATTGTTGATGTTTTGTTCCTAAAATTCTAAATTTAAATTTATATTACTTTATTAGTATTTTGGAAATTCACCTTTCAACACTGCCTGAATCCTTCTAGCATCTCTCTGAAATATTAATGTGGAGCCAAATACATAAGTTTTGCCTTTGTCAAATTTGTATATACAGTATATATTTTCCAGACTTCCATAAGTAGGTCTACTAGCAAGTAGACCAGGGTTTCTCAATGTTTGCAAGTTAAGTAATTTCTTTTAATCAAATACCTTCACTTTAGTCCCAATTTTGAGCAAAAGTTACTGACATCACTATCACATTACACTGCAGTACAGCCAATATTGCCATTCAAAGCCCATATATTATCCCAATACAATACTCTATTCACCCACTAATGTCACATACCACCAGACCTATGAGTGCTAAACAACAACACATACATACAGTATACTTTAAAGAAATGTGGCCCCTTCAAATATTTTCTTTATTGAAACAGGACCGTTCACCCCACCTTTCATATGCTGCTGGCTTCCTGCCTACCTATGTGCAATAAAGTGGGAGAATAGTTGTCATCATGGCCTCCAAATAGGCTGAAATTCTTTCAACAGCTCAAATACCATAGAACTAGATACTACAGTAGAGCTCAGAATGTATGCTCCATTTATAGCAGGATTACTCCATTTATATAATTCATGTCCAGGAGGCTGTGGTGAAATGAACTTTGGTTTGGTCCTCCAATTTCTGGGTCTTAATACCCAGATTTGCTGAACTGGAGATAAGTATCTGAACACTGCCCCCTTCCCCTTCTTTGCCAAATATGAGACTGGAATGAAAGGTGGATATAATTAATATTCAAATATAATTGTCTTCAGATGTAAATCTTACCACTGAATATCCCAACGCAATAAAATAAAAAAATTCCACATTAGAATAGATTATAAGTGGTGGCTGGCTCCACACCTTGCTCTAGTGAGATATAGTGCATACTGAGAGTTTAGAGAGTAAAGAAGCAGTAAACAATGCTTCCTTTCCTCAGGCCCAAGAAAGTTACAAGACTACACATCTAAGATATCTCTGCAAGATCCACAAAAAGAGAAAGGGGAAGACAAAGGAAAACTTTGCTGCATTGAAGGATACTATTAAGACACCCTTCCCACTAAGATATGTCCTTGACAGATGTGCCTTCAAAACCCTGTATTCCTCAGTGTACACTACAGCCACTATTTTTCAGGAACTATTGTCCATCATGGATTTTATTGAGAGAGACTTTAGCAACATAGAGAGTAAAGAGGGACATAACTCCCATTCTTCAATAAATGAATACATCTTTATTGTGCAAATGCTGTAGTTTAGAAAACAGGCAAGCATCATCACTACAAACATTCACCCATGCAGAAAAGGGTGTCATAGGGGATAACTGTCAATGAGACCTGTACTCTGTTATGGATCAGCGAGTGTGGACTCCCAGTGTCAACTAACCAATGTGGTTAACCCAAAGAGAGTTTTTCTCAAGCTCCCCTGCTAGTCACACTTTAACCCCTGTACAGGGATCTGGCCTTTATTGCAGGGAGACGACCAGACTGTAACCTCCTGGAATAGTCCTGATGTAGTTGGCAGCTGACCCATTCGGGTCATGCAGGATATACCCAGCCAAAACACAGGATAATTGCACTGTCACGGCCGCTGTCTTCAGCCGTGACCTTCCGTACATTCGTGTGCTGCAGCTCCTCGCTGTAGCTTCGTTCCAGTGTGTTTGTTGTGGTTCTGTTTGGGTTAACTCCCCTGTGTGTGTATCTGGAGTTAATCCTCTCTGTCTGGTCCATGGGTGTGGCCTCTTTGCTGCACCCATGGAACCTGTATATAAGGCTGACTTTGCCTCAGTTCTGGGTCAGCTCTCCTGGTGTGTGTTTGTCCTGTCCTGCTCCTGGTGTGTACTGTCTCCCATGCTTCTGACCCATGGGATCCATGTCCGTCTGTTCTCTGTAGGTTCTCCTACTTGTTCATTGTTGTTGTCCACAGTTTGTTGTCTCTGGCTATGTTGTCCGTACTCCTGTGTCTCTGCTTTGAATTCGCCTGTTCTGTGATGTCTTGCCTTGCTATGTTTCCTGTCTCCTCCGAAAGGGGGTCTGTCGTTCCTCGGAGGGAAAGCATTCGTCTCTGTCCATGTTCTCTGTTCAGCAAGCTCTTGCAGCTTCCAGTGGCACAGTGGGGGTTCCTCCCACTGCATTGATGGTACGTAGAGCTTATGTTTTTCTATTGTTTTCCATTTGTACATTAAACACTGTTTAGACCGTACCTTTGTATCTCGTTTATTGTGAAATGACGCGGAGGTCTTTCGTGGGACCTCCAACTCGTGACATGCACAAGCACTAAACTTCAACAACTTTGCTGGTCATAAAGAATCTTATAGCTCAGGCAGCCTCTGCTTGGAGATAGAGCCTTAAATACTCAGTAAACTCCAGCCCTAGCCATTGTGGACAGAGGCTGGAGCACAAGGCAGAACATTGTAGACTGTAGCATGTTAAGTAGTGCAGCTTTCGTGTCTGAAGATAAAAGCAGGGCAGTGGCGCCCATGGACAGCTGTACTAACGTAAAGTAAAAATCGGTGGGATACACAATACTTTGCTGTCCACAATCTACCCCATAATTTTAAAACTCAGAAAGTATTGTACACCAAATGATACACCAGAGAATAGTCAATTAGACTTAAATTACTCTGTTACGCTGTTTTACAGTTGCTTCTCCCACGGATTGCTTACCTGGTGTATTATTTGGTGTACAATACTGTCTGATATTCTGAGATTTATTATTTAAGATTAGATTGTGAATAGTTAGGTATTGAGTATACCACCAATTATAGGACACTTTGGCACACTTTAGTGCATGATGTTTTTTTTTTTTTTGTGTCTGTTTAATAATTTATTTGCACAATAAAGATGTATTCATTATTTTATAATATCTTTTATTGTGTTATTTATTAATCTACCGGATCTTTATATTGAGCCTATTTTGTATGGGTGTACCCACTGATAACCCTGGACAAATCTATTAAACCCCCCACCAAGCATATCCTTAGGACAATGCTGCCAAAACATTGAAGTGGGGTGCAGCCATAGTCCAGCAAGGTTTAACGGCTTTTGTGGTATTTAATAAATTGATGCTTCTATGGCATCACAAACATACTGACATACATTTTTAATATTATTTATTTCTAATTGTATATTTTATTTCTAGCATCAGTCTCCTTTTACAAGAGCTTAGGGCCCTTTCACACTTGCGTTTTTGTTTTCCGGCATAGAGCCCCGACGATAGAACTCTATGCTGTAAAACAAAAACGCAAGTGTGAAAGGACTCTTAGTGGTTTAATGCATTTTTTTTTGTAAATATACTATTTTAGTGTTTGCACTTTTTTGAGCCAAAGCCAAAAGTGGATTCAACAGGAAACATAAAGGAAGGATTTATACTTCTCCATCTTGGTGGATCCATTTCTGACTTTAGCTCAAAAATCTGCATCAAAAACTGCATTACCATTAAAAAAAAATATTGTGGGTGTGAATCCACTCCTAGTAGGAAGCTCCTTTAAGCATTCCCTACTTTGTCCTCTGTGGACTTTCTGTAGAAAATAACAATATAGATGTGAACAAATTAAGAATTTTAAAATGATTTATGATATGTAGACGTGCATCAGCATTTATTGCTCGCCTACTGTATGATTTCCAGACACACAGCAATGCCCATGCCAAAGTAGTGTACAGATCCTCTTTGCATACTCGGCTGGTGCTTCACATTTAAACATAAGAGAAACCAAGACTAAGCATCCCTTCCAGTTGCTCATTCCTGCTATTAAGCAAACATTACAATTTTATGAGTGTGAAACTATTTCTTTCATGCTGACTCTTTTATTATGCAACTAGGGAAATTAAGGGATCATCCTGATTTACTTTTATTATTGTGTTAGATACTGTATGTATATTCCAATTTTTTATTTTATTTTTTTCTTGATAAGCTGTTTGTAGAAGCCATATCATATTGGCACCACATCTAAAATACAATTTTATCTAGTGTAACATAAAATCTTGTAGTATGGTATTTAGAAATGCAAGTGAAAATGTTTCCCAGTGCTGATGGAAGTTTAGATGTTTGACATTTCATGTACATTATCAGTCAGCATGGGACTGTTGATCAGAACCAGTTGCACTAAGACTGTGAGAAGCTAAAATGAATGGGCAGATTATACACAGTATGACTTGAACTTAAAAGGACACTAAAGCCCAACATAGGAATTAAAGAATTTGAGAATACCCAATGCACAGTTGGTTAGGTAGCTCACAAACATTGAATGAAAAGTCGAGCAGGAAACAAAGTCGCCAGAGATGGACAGATACTGAATGCTAAGAGTTACGGAGGGAGGAGATGATTTTGCGATGGAGTGTATGGCAGGTATATGGCATACAGGTAGAAAGCAGATGAATGACAATGAACAGGGGCATAGAAATACCGAACTGACCATACCTGAACTGAAGTCAGCAAATCAGCCTGGACAATACAATAGCACAATTTACAATTATTAGTGTAAAAAAAGGACGTCTTATTTGCCGTTCTGCGGTGCAGTTGCATTGTACTGCACCTTTTTTTTGGGGTGTTTTAATAGTACAAAAAGTATGTATTATTTGCCGTTCTGCGGCCTTTTTTGTGGTGAATTAGTGGAAAAACGAGTACCTTTTATTTGCACTTTGCGGTCAAGTTACATTGTTCTACAGCTTTTTTAAACCCCTCAGGACCCTGGAATTTTCTATTTTTGAGTTTTTGTTTTTCAATCCCCGCCTTCCCATAGTCCTAACTTTTTTTATTTTTCCATTCACATAGCATTATGAGGGCTTACTTTTTGCAGGAAAAGTTGTACTTTCTAATGCCACCATTTACAGTTGCATACCATGTAGTAGGAAGCGGGAAAAAAATTCCAAATGGAGTAGAGTTGGGAAGAAACTCAATTCTGATAAAGTTTTTTTTTTTTTTTTACACTGTATAATATGCGGTAAAATTGACTTGCTATCTTCATTCTCCAGGTCAGTACGGTTGCTACGATACCACAGTTGTATAATTTTTCTTGTGTTTTAATACTGAAAATAATATTAAAACCTTTGAGGAAAAAAAAAAAGTATAACCATATTCTGACCTCTATAACTTTTTTGTAGTTACGTGTATGGGGCTGTGTGAGGGCTCATTTTTTGCGGGATGATCTGTTCTTTTTAGTCATACCAATTATTAAAAAAATATTGGGTAGCTGAAGTGAAAAAAAATGGCAAATTGGCTGCTTTAATTTATTTTTCCCGTAACGCCATTTGACGTATGCCATTAATATTGTTACATTTTAATTGTATGGGCATTTTCGAACACGGCAATGCCTATGATGGTTTTTCATTTTTTTTTTTTGGTTAAGTGTTTTTATTTTAAGGAAAGGGGCGTGATTTTAACTTTTTTTTTTTTATATTTTTTTTTTACTTTTTTTTTTTACTTTCTTGGGTGACAATAATTGGCAATCATTAGATTGCCCATTGTGTTCGTTGATAGCTATATAGCCATCATTGAACAATTCACTTGAAATATAACAATACAATGCTGCCACCTAGTGGCCTCTATTGGTATATTCCTTAAATATTCCTTAAAAAGGGAGGGTGGTGGCACACCTGTCCAACAACATGAAAATGGTGCACTCCTCAAGGTCTACCCGCTGACCCGAAAAATAGCATGTAATTGGTGTTTTTGTAGAGGGGCATTCAATACCTAGGCCAATAATCAGAAACTTCAAATAAAAGCATATATATGTGTTTAATTAAAAAACTCTTGACATCTCAAAAGTTCATAGTAAATACTGACATCCCTTCCCCAATCGTATACGTCCACAAAAAAAATACAATCGATAAAAATACACAGGTTCAATTCCCCTAAAAAAACATAACTGATTCATATGACATCTCACAACCTCATATTCCTTTAGATGTTCAATGAGTAGATACATATATCTCTAATTGCACCAAAGAAGTGAATATATTATGCAAAGGTAGAATTGTGAATGGACCAACTTTATAAGTCCCAATGCACACCGGGTACTATTCCAATCTGCTTTGTAGGTACAATTGATGGTAATATTTAGACCGACCACAACCTCAGAACCCAATGCTGGTATTTGGATCGCAGAATTGCACTTAATATTTTATCTGATCGTCCCAATCAGTTGTGCGATCTCACATAAGCAGTCCTGTGCTATGTTGCACAGTTAGAATAAATGGATTGAGCATACGGTACTTTACCGCTCCATAGATCACCGCCGGCCGCTCGTGCTCTGTTGCTTTTGCTTTTCCAGGACCTGTCGCGGCGTCCCACGTGGTCCTCCGCGTCATACACCGTGGCATCCAATGTGACACGTGCTTCAAATGCTGATTGGCTCAGCTTACATCAATGCTCCACTACAATGAAGCTCTTATCGTAGATTCTTTTGAAGTAGCGATTTTTTCAAAGTGCGGCTTCTATGCGGTATTGTTTCTTAGACTTCAGCTCTCACTACTGTTCAAAACCCAGACGCCTTTTGGGACGTGAAGCTGTCCCTTACTCAGTGGTAACAGTAATGAGAGGATAATGAGAGCTTTTTTATATGTATGTCCCTAATTGATCCCAGTCTCTTATTGGAGAATTGAACATTAGGTGTGATTTTCCTTATTCCTCTGTGCTTTTTTTTTAAAAACATCCATCCAATCATATAGATGGTGAATATTCAATACATACAAATAGTGAATATTCAATATATAAAATAAATTCATACATTTAAAAAAGTTTCAAAAAATTAAAATGTTCCATTGGTATAATCCCAATGTCGTTCCGGAGGTGGCTTACACTTGCTGTATATGGTGTAAAATAAGCACGGAAGCACAAGGAAGAGGAGAGATCAACAAGCTGATAGACAGCCTGTTGTCGATGTCTCATCGTCCTCGGCCACCGTGCCTTATAAAAAGCTGAACCACTCCGTCTCGGCATTGAGATTCGTATATTCTCCTTGCCTCCAATCTGGACATTTGTGCAATATAGTTTCCCCCTCTCCACGGTCTTACCACTTTCTCAAATGCCATATAGACCAAAGAGGAGGGGTCACTATTATGTTGTTCTTTATAGTGTTTGGACAGAGGATGTGTCATACATCCTTTACGGATGTTATTCACATGTTCTGCTACTCTTTTTTTTAACACTCTTTTTGTCCTACCTATATATTGGCGGGTGCAAGGACATTGTAAAATATAGATCACTTCTTCTGAATCGCATGTTAGTGCATCTTTAATTTCCACACAAAATGTGTTCTGGGTAGAGTGAACCTTTGATGTTTTTCTTGGAAAGGAGCTTATCTTGCAATTAGAGCACCTATTACATCTAAAAAAAACTTTCATTGTTGCCACGGTGTATGACGCGGAGGACCACGTGGGACCCCGCAACAGGTCCTGGAAAAGCAAGAGCAACAGTGCACGAGCGGCCGGCGGTGATCTATGGAGCGGTAAAGTACCGTATGCTCAATCCATTTATTCTAACTGTGTAACATAGCATAGGACTGCTTATGTGAGATCGCACAACTGATTGGGACGATCAGATAAAATATTAAGTGCAATTCTGCGATCCAAATACCAGCATTGGGTTCTGAGGTTGTGGTCGGTCTAAATATTACCATCAATTGCACCTACAAAGCAGATTGGAATAGTACACAGTGTGCATTGGGACTTATAAAGTTGGTCCATTCACAATTCTACCTCTGCATAATATATTCACTTCTTTGGTGCAATTAGAGATATATGTATCTACTCATTGAACATCTAAAGTAATATGAGGTTGTGAGATGTCATATGAATCAGTTATGTTTTTTTAGGGGAATTGAACCTGTGAATTTTTATTGATTGTATTTTTTTGTGGATGTATACGATTGGGGAAGGGATGTCAGTATTTACTATGCACTTTTGAGATGTCAAGAGTTTTTTTAATTAAGCACATATATATGCTTTTATTTGAAGTTTCTGATTATTGGCCTAGGTATTGAGTGCCCCTCTACAAAAACACCAATTACATATTCCTGAAATAGACACCGAAGCCTGCTTGAGACTTTGGGCTATTTCAGAGATGTAACAGGTTCCCCCATCTCAGTTGGGGAACGCTGTTACCAGAGCGGAAGCGTGCGACTTCCGCTTTCGGGCTGATCAGACGCCGTGGTCACATTTGAAGGGTAAAATGTATGCAATCAGACTTATGGCTGATCTCATACATGTGCCGGTCTCTGCTATTTAAAAGAGCAGAAACCCAGCAGCTATGACGCCCGCAGCACGTGCGAGCGGGCGCCATGTTTAGGGACCGGACTTTTGCGATACATATATACGGCGGAGGTCCTTAAGGGGTTAAGTTGTATTAACTTTTAATTTAGCTATTTTAGCTAACAGTATGTCAGACAGACAAGTGACAGGCCCTTCAAAGGGAAATTGCAGTGGCCAAAATGTTTCTGTCGCAGGCAGCAGAAGAAGGGGGGGGGGGTGGCAGCAGGAGTCGCAGCGAGAGGCCGGAGCTCCCGTTGTAATCTAGCAGTCATGTCTTGACCGGCAACCTATTGGTGCTTAAATGGTTGAATTGGTTTTCTACTTAGTCGCAAGTGACTTCAGACAGATTGTTCTTCACATTCACATAATTGTTACCTTATGTAGGATGGTTATTGTGGTACTTGTAGTCCGTTGCTGGCATCTTCCATTGTATGCATTGTTTTGCTGTTGATTGCCATAAGCAATGGACTACAAGTGCAGGATATGCTCCCCTATATATATATGCACAACCGCATGTGGGTTAGAGCATATCCTGCCTGTTTAACACCACGTTTTCTAATGGTTTGTATAGTCTTATGTATGGAGGTGTATAAACTCCTATTTAAATGTGCCTGTTTTTCATCTACAGGCTACATTCAGGTGCACCTGTTTAGGCCCTGGGCCATATCAGCCAGTCTCGGGTGGGGCTCACAGGCACTACCCACCTCCCATTGCAGGCATGGCTACATGCTGGAGGTTACTGGTAAGTTGTCTGTGAGTCAGGTCTTATGCTCCCGTAATCCACCCACTGGCCCTGGTATTGCCCAAACAGCACAGGTAGGTAAGTGATAGGGCCTCGGGCTACTTGAGAGACCTTGGCGTGGTGCCCGAGCTTAAGACATGTCCTCCTAGTAGGATATGTCGAACTAACCTCTCAATTTTACATCAGTGTGAGGGTTTAGTATTATCGCAGAGTGCACCTGTCTTTGTTTTTGTTTAGTCTTCTTCAGACACAAAGCTTAGTTGGCATGGCCCGGGAGCTGGTTCTTTGCTCTCACCTGTCCTCAACCTGCCTTTGTCCTTTCCTGTTCCCTATGCTAGAGAAGTATTATATGCCGTAGGCCCTGCTCCACTTTTCAGCGAGGACTAGCTACTAGAGGACAGTCAGCAGCTACTACCCAGCCAAGATCTGGAGGAGACATCCGCCGCTTCTTCCGGTAGGCGTGCATGTAGTGATGATGAAAGTCTCCTAGGAGCTGATGTTGCAAGCGGTCAGGCTCTTGGCCCTGAGACGGTTGAGGAGGACATCAGTGACGATCAGACAGTAGCAGATGATGATGATGTAGTCGATCGCACTTGGGAGCCGGGTGAAAAAGGGGCTTCATCATCATCATCAGGAGAAGAGGGTGGCAGCTTGTGCGTGAAGCAGAGGCTGAGCCAGCAGGGTGGCAGTGTGGCTGTGAGTCAGCAGGGTGGCAGCAGTGGGAGGTCAGGAGCTAAACATGCCTGGGGTAGACCGCCTGATAGCAGACAGTCAGTTCAGACTGTTGGGGGAAAAATGTCATACTCGTGGTATGGCAATTTTTTGTTAGACAGCCGGAGGAGGTGAACATGGCCATTTGCCGAATTTGTGGGCAGAAGGTGAAGCGTGGGCAGTGTGCCAATGTTGAAACCACCGAACTGCATCAACACATGCAGTCTCACCATAAAGTGGCCTGGGAGAACTGTGGCTCCGATGTGGTGGTCCAGCTTGCCGCAGCAAGTACTGCATCACCGATTGGCACACACCCGGTTTCAGGCAGTCAAGGCTCCACCTCCTCAGCCGAAGGGAGCTGTCTGTCCTTCCCATCATCTGCTGATCCTGCTGATCCTGATGCTCCAGCTCCAACTACTCCTCGTCATTCTGTCAGCAATCAATTACCGAAGTGATTGCCAAGAAACAACACTATATGTGCACTCATTCAACGGCGCAGAAGCTGAACATTCTCTTGGCCAAGTTGCTGGTGCTGCAGTCCCTCTCTTTCAGAGAACTGATGGCTTGTGCTGAGCCAAGGTGGAGAGTCCCAAGCCATCATTTCTTTGCCAAAAATGCAGTACCAGCCCTGCAAACATATGTAAAACAGAAGGTAGGCCAGTCCTTGTGCCTGTCAGTGTCTGCCAAAGTACATGACAGTGCTGAAGTGTGGAACTATAACTACAGTCAAGGACAATATAAGTCCTTAACAGCGCACTGGATAAATGTGGTTCCTGCCCAGCCACACCAGCAACTTGGCCAGGTCAAGCCGCTTTCGCCTCCACGTTCTCACCGCGTTGGTACTGCGACAATGTCCGCTTCTGCCTCCTCATCCTCCACAGTGTCCTCAGCCTCTACTGCAGGGACAATTCCCAGTGCCCCTCCAGTATACGACATGTGCAGGGCACAGCGGTGTCACTTTGTTATGCACCTCATTTGCCTGGGCGAACGGAATCACACAGGGGAGGAACAAGTCCTTCGTGAAGAAATCAAATTCTGGCTTTCTCCTCGATAAATCAAAATCGGAACCATGGCAACCGACAACAAAAAGAACATGGTGTCGGCACTGCGTTGCAGAACGACATGGCCCAACATAGTCTGATATGCAACGTTTCCACCCATCAAAATTCCACCCTCTATTTGTTGGACCGATTATATGAACAGAGAAAGGCCATAAACGATTTCTTGATGATCCCGGCAGACAGAGGTACTCCTCTGTGTAACTTTGAGGTCAGCCAGTGGCAGCTCATTCGTTACACCTGCCGTTTGCTTGGGCCCTTTGAGGAGCCCACTGTATTTGTCAGTCGCCAGGATTACAGGATGAACAACGTCATTCCACTGATTCATGTCCTGGAACAGATGATGGTATATCTGGATGGCCAGGGTACAGGAGACGTGGCGACTACATCTCACGGCCACATGAGCAGTGTGGGGGCTGAACTAGAGGAGGAGGAGGACATTCGAGTACAAGCAATGAGTAGAGAAATGCTTGGAGGAGCAGGCACAGCCGTAGGAGCTACAGGGTAATGAGGAAGACAAGGAATATGACCCGGACACACCGTGGCAGTATGCAGTTGAGATGGAGGCAGGGAGTCCCTCCAAGTCACTTAAACAAATGGCCAGATGCATGCTCACTTGTTTGCATAGCGACAGCCGAATTGTCACGATTCGCCAGAGTAATGACTACTGGCTCTCCACCATGTTAGAAACTTGCTGCCAGTCCAAAATAGGGGCCTTTTTAAAACCTGCTTGTAGTCGCGCATTTTCCAATCACGCTCCAGTGAGAGAATTAAGGATGGCACGTTGTCCTTGTAACAGGGATCCAGCAGGGTTGCCACCCAGTAATTAGCACTGGTTAAAATGTGGGCTACTCTGCGTTTGTTGGGCAGGACCTGCAGCATGTAGTCACTCATGTGTGTCAGGCTGCCCAGAGGCAATGACAAGCTGTCCTCTGTGGGAGGTGTATCGTCTGTGTCCTCTGTATCCCCCCAGCCATGCTGCAATGATGGCCATGAGCTGCTTTGGGTACCACCCTGCTGTAAACATGGTTCCTCCTCATCATTATCCTCCAGAACTGTGCCTGGCAGGACAATTGTATACCTGACCTATGTTGGTGCAGGAACCCACACTCTGAGCCACTTGTGAATGACTGGCCTGATAACTGTGGAGATACTCCCTCTTTCTCCTCCTTTTCCTCCTGTGCCACATCCTTTTCCATCATCATGCAAAGTGTTTTTTCAAGGAGACATAGAAGTGGGATAGTAACGCTGATCACACTGACACATCGGCACTGGCCATGCTGGTGGAGTACTCGAAACAGCACAACATGGCACCCAGGTCTCGTATGGAAGCCCACTCATTGGTGGTGAAGTGGTGCTGTTCCGCAGAGCCACTCACCTGTGCGTGCTGAGCTGAAACTCCAATATTGCCTGCTGCTGCTCGCACAGTCTCTCCAGCATGTGCAAGGCGGAGTTCCACCTTTTGGGCATGTCGCATTTGAGACGGTGAGCGGAAAGGCCGAAGTTACGCAGCAGCGCAGACAGGCGAGCAGCAGGGTGAGAACACCGAAAGCGCGCACAGAGGGTCCGCACATTCTGCAGCAACTCTGACATATCAGGGTAGTTTTTCCGGAATTTCTGCACCACCAAATTTAGCACATGCGCCAGGCAAGGGAAGCGCATCAAATCGGCTAGGCCCAGAGCTGCTACGAGATTTTGCCCATTATAGCACACCAACAGGCCGGGCTTGAGGCTCAGTGGCACCAACCACTTATCGGTCTGTTGTTCCATGCCCGTCCATAGCTCCTGCGTGGTGTGGGGTTTGTCCCCCAAACAGATGAGTTTCAAAACAGCCTGCTGTCATTTTCCCCTGGCTGTTCTGAAGTTGGTGGTGAAGGTGTTACGCTGAGCGGATGAGGAGGTGGTAGAGGAGGAAGCGAGTAAGAGGAGGAGGCAAGAGGAGGCAAAGAGAAATGGCCTGAAATCCTCGATGGCGGAAGGACATGCGCCAAACTGCTATTCGCCTGAGGCCAAGCCACCACTGCATTTACCCAGTGTGCTGTTTGGGAGATATACGTCCCTGCCCGTGCTTACTGGTCCACATATCGGTTGCTATGTGGACCTTGCCGCAGAAGGCATTGCACAATGCACACCTGAATTTATCCGCCACCTGGTTGTGCAGGGAAGGGATGGCTCACCTGGAAAAGTAGTGGCGGCTAGAAAACACATACTGTGGGACAGTCACTGCCATAAGTTTTTTAAAAGTGTCCATCTACACCAGATGTAATAACAGCATTTAAAAGGCCAGGAATTTTGAAATGCTGGAATTCAGGGCCAGGGATTGCAGGTGGGTAGGGGGGTACTTCGTCTTTCTCTCCAGTGTTTGGGAGATGGACAGCTGAACGCTGCCATGGGACATTGTGGGGATGCTTGGTGACGGAGGTGGCGGGGTTGCTGCCACATCCTCTGTTTGTGGGGTGCCAGGTGCCATTGTCACTCCAGAGGCCGAGACTGCAGCAGAAGAGGGAGCAGGAGGAGCCTGAGACCTTTCTTGGTGTTTGAGGTGTTTATTCGACTGCAGCTCGTGCTTTACATTTAGATGCCTGGTCATGCAGTTTGTGCTCAGGTTTAGAATGTTTATGCCTCGCTTCAGGCTCTAATTGCACAGCATGCAAACCACTCGTGTCTTGTTGTCAGCACATTGTCTGAAGAACTGCCACGCCAGGGAACTCCTTGGAGCTGGCTTTTGTGTGCTTGGTCCTTGGGTGCCGTGGGCAGTAGCAGGCTAGGGGACGGCTGCTCTGCTTTTGCACCCTGCTCTCTCTTTTGCTGCCTCTTTTGCTGTGCTGGTGGCACATCATCTTCCACCCCTGCCCTTGTCTGCACACTGCAGAAAGGCGCAGCAGTTGGCACCTGTGTTTCGTCATCATCATCAGAGACGTGTTGTGGTGGTCCTCCCATGTCCACATCCTGAAACATAAGTGGTTGGGCATCGCTGCACTCAATCTCTTCCACTTCTGGGGCAGGGCTATGTGGATGGCCCACGGAAACCCTGCCAGCAGAGTCATCAAAAAGCATAAGAGACTGCTTCATGACTTGGGGCTCAGACTGCTTGGCTGATGTGCAAGGGGGTGAGGTGAAAGACAGATGCCCATGGGCTGCAGGTTCCAACTCTGAGCTTTCAGTAGTGGACCGGGTGGGAGACAATGTGAAGCTACTGGTGGCACTGTCAGCTACCCAAACTACTATCGCCGGTACTTGTTCTGGTCTCACCATTCGTAGAGCGGCATTCGGCCCTACAAAATATCGCTGAACTTTCTGTCGCCAACGTGCACCTGAGGAAGGTGGTTCATTTGTGCATGTAGCTTGCACAGATCGACCAAGTCCTCTCCCTGCAACAGGAGCTCCACCAGCAGCACCACGACCAGGGCCACGTCCCTAATTTGATGCTCTCCTCATTCTTTGCGTTTACCCACCAAACTAACAGACAGATTTACAAAATGTATTTCCCAGTTAAGTATGCAATGCAGGGGTAGTTTGAAAGAAAAAAGGGGTACAGATCCCCCAACAATCTAAACGCTGCCGAATTTAAATAATATATTTCCCAGTCAGGTATGCACTGCTGCAGGAACACACCCTCCAAGCCACTTGTGAATGACAGGCATGATAACAGTGGAAATATCCACCCACAATCTAAGAGCTGGATTTACTGATTTTCTTTCACTATCAGAAATGCAGTGCAGGCTGCCAAGGTACTTTCTAGTAAAAAAAAATATATATAAAAATGATTTTTTTTCACCCACAATGAAACAGATGAATTTACTGATTTTCTTTCTCTATCACAAATGCAATGCAGGCCGCAAAGGTAGTTTCTAGCAAAAAAGGTTCTTTTTTTTATCCACAATGTCACAGTTGTATTTACTGATTATATTTCACTGTCAGAAATGCAGTGCAGGCTGCAAAGGTACTTTATGGCAAAAAAAAGGGATATTTTTTTTTTGCCCCCAATGTCCAGGTTGTATTCTCTGATTATATTATACTATCTGAAATGCAGTGCAGGCCGCAAATGTACTTTATGGCAAAAAAAGAGATTTGTTTTCACCCACAATGTCCCAGTTCTATTTACTGATTATATTTCCCTATCAGGAATGCAGCACAGGCCGCAAAGGTACATTCTGGCAAAAAAAAAAAAAAAAAGATGATTCTTTTCACCGACAATGAAACAGAGTCCACAATGTCCCAGTTGTATTTACTTATTATATTTTACTATCAGAAATGCAGTGAAGGTCACAAAGGTTCTTCATGGCAAACAAAAAAAAAAAGTGATTTTTTTTTTTCACCCACAGTGTCCCAGTTGTTTTTTACTGATTATATTTTAGTATCAGAAATGCAGTGCCTTCTGAAAACGTACTTTATGGCTAAAAAAGGTGATTTTTTTTTTCAACCACAATGTCCCAGTTGTATTTACTGATTATTTTTCCCTATCGGAAATGCAGCACAGGCCGCAAAGGAACTTTCTGGAAAATAAAAAAAATGATTTATTTCACCCACAATGAAACAGATAGATTTACTGATTTCATTTCTCCATCGCAAATGCAGTGCAGGCTGCAAAGGTACTTTCTAGCAAAAAAAAAAGAGATTTTTCACCCACAATGTCACAGTTGTGTTTACTGATTATATTTCACTATCAGAAATGCAGCGCAGCACGCAAAGGTACTTTATGCAAAAAAAAACTGTGATATTTTTTTAACCCACAATGTCCCAGTTGTATTTACTGATTACGTTTATTCAAGTGGACCGCGCTGCTCCAGAGCAAACATAAAGTTCCTCCCTTTCAAATCCCCACAGACTTCCTTGGATATGGGAAAGCGATCAGATCATCTGGATTAACCTTTCCGTTGTAAACCTTTATAGGAGATCAAGGTTGCCACAAATAGTGAAGTACGATCACAAGGGTTAAACTGCAAAGTTTTATTATACTCACAGGATAAAAGAAAGTAACCGGCAGTGTATATCAGTCAATCATCCTACCCATGTTTCCCTGATGAAGCTTTCCTAAGTGAAACTCGAACCCGAACCTGAACTTTAAGGGAAAAGTTTGGGTTCGGGTACAAAAAACCCTAAATCCGGTTTGAACCGGAACTTTACGGTTCAGGTTCGCTCAACACTACTCACTAGCAGCAGCAGCTAGACATAGAGCAGAACCTGAACCAGCAGGTTGTGGCATACTGGGAGTGCACCCTGCTACCCCACATCAAAAATCCCCTGGACTATTGGGCAGCCAAACTCGATTTGTGGCTGCAACTGTGGCTGCAACAGGTTTGGCCTGGAAAAGCTTTCCTGCTTGGGCAGCAGTGTGGAATCAGAGCGGGTGTTTAGTCCAGCAGGGGGCCATAGTTACCACAAGGTGAACGCGCCTTTCCACCCAAAATGTGGAGAAACTGACCTTTGTGAAGATGAATCCGGCGTGGATAAGTGAGGTTTTTCAACAGCAGTGCCTGATGCATTAGACTAGATCATCCATAGTGCCACAACTACACTTTGATGCTGCCATCTGACTGATGCCACACCTAATTCCAGGTGCTCCTACAGCCAGCTACTATCTTTAGCTGGTACTGGTATTGCCCCCCACCTCCTTACTCTGTCACTGTGCCACCCTGTGGTCTCCTCATGCTGCTCCTACATCAACACTATGTCTCTGGGCCACTCTTTGGTCTCCTCATGCCGCTGCCACCTCCTCACTCTGTAACTGGGCCACTCTGTGGTCTCCTCATGCTGCTGCAAAAACACTACTCTGTGGTCTCCTCGTGCTGCTGCCAGTTCTCCACTCTGTTGCCTCCTCATGCTGCTGCTCCTCAACACTATATCACTGGGCCACTCTGTGGTCTTCTCATGCTGCTGCCACCTCACCACTCTGTTATTGGGCCACTCTGTGGACTTCTCATGCTGTTCCCACATTCCTAACTCCATGACTGGGCCACTATTTTGCCTTTTTGGTCTCATTGACATCATCATTTATTTGACCCTTCTTCTGATCTGTCAGAAGGAAGGAAAAATTAGACGTACAACGGATACTGTCTATGAAGCAGCTATAAGGCCTGTATGATATGGTCCTTATTTTGCATCAGAATAGGCTTATGATTGTCAGGGGGCTCTACTTGTATAAGCGTTTAATAGAACAGGTTCTGTAGACATCTATGTGGAATCAGCTGATGACGGTGTAAAAGGAGTGCGCTTCTTCTTGGCGCTAACATCAACCTGTAAGGCTGAGTTCACACTTGAGTTAGTTGGTCAGTTTTGGCCCTGTAACTGCCCAAATAAGTGAAGTGTGCATCGATTCTAAGAGCGACGCCTGTCATCTGTGTGTCATACTGAGTTACAGTATTGTTTCACTACCACAATACCAAGGCACAGTGTTCTACACCACTATACACACTCTCTGCAGCCAGAAAATAGCTGTTTTTTCATGTGATTTGCCTCTAATAAATTTGGATTGAATGAAATATTTTCAGAAAAATTGGTGAACTGACTGAATCGAATTTTTGAGAAATTTGCTCATCTCTACTCATAACACAGATGAGGACATGAGGAGACAAAAAACTGTGACACAAAGAGACTTTAAGAGCAGTTTTTGAAAATAATCATAGGCAGTGTAAAAGGTCTAATATTGATTATTAGTATCAATAATGAATATTATTAATTAATGACTAAGTGAATAATTATAATACACAAGTATTAATATCCAATACTAATATTTATAATTCACAAGTTGCCTAGTTTCCCTCCTATTTCCTTGGTATAACTCTCTTTATTACATAATATTTTTTATTGAAAACACAGTACTCTGCATAAAATATATAATAAACACAGTATGGTATCAGTATACTTCAATACACATAAAAAGCATCAATATTTATTAAGTATACTAATACTATAGGTGGCACTATATATATATATATATATATATATATATATATATTGTGGGGGTTTGCTCTGGTAGGCAGATGGTAGCGGTGGCAGTATAGTGGCTCAGGAGACAGGCTTTGTGTCCACACCGTGCTCTTTTATTCACGCCAGTGCATCACATCAAAACTGTGCAATTCACACAACAGCAAAGTTCATAAACCCCACCTCCCACAACGAAGCCCCAAACACTGCAGGCGTCTTGGTGCCTGTTCACACAGTCTCTCACATCTGTGATCAGTACTACACCTTGTCGTGGGATGGGTTTGTCCAAGTTCCTGCAAGTTAGACAGGCCACGTGTCGGCCTGGACAAGGGATTGGCTCCGGCCACAGGGTCCCTTCTTTTGGCCCTTCCCTGAGCCTGCAGCAACTGGGCAGTCTTTGTTAGACGAGCGGACTACAGAGCTCAGCCCGACCATGCGATCAGCCTCCCGTACAGCCTCCTGCAGTGAGACAGGAGACCACACTTCATCAGCCCCACAGTCAGTGAGCATCAAACCTATATTCACAGCCCTGGGTGTAGCAGGAAGACCACACCCACAGAGCCTAGTGAAGGATTAACTCCTTCCCTACCCAACTAAGGCCAGAGATAACCAACCTGCCAGGATCAGTGTAGACTGACACCAACAACCAAAACCCGTCCACCCGTGGTGGTCCGTGGGGAACAGACACCCACCCTGCTCTTTGCCTGTTCCCAGTAAAAGCCGGCCCGGACCGCTGTGTGACAGCACTCACTGCTGACAAAACACAAAAGACCCGGCTCTTACTCCACCTGGGCCACGACCCCCGGTGGCACGTATCTTCCATCCACTACCACTCCAGACACTCTCTTACTATATATATATATATATATATATATATATATACACTTCACTAGTGACCTGACCCTCCACCCACCTGGTTTTATCTCTCCCTATAACTAAGGAGCTCATGGTGAGGAGCAACTACCCCCGCCGCCAAGTGTTCAAATGCTGGACGCTGGTAAATCTGGCTGGTCAGGGTACTTGAGACGTTGTGCCTAGATCTCAAGTAATGTGTAGCGAAATGGGTGGTTGCACAAATAGCCTGATGCATGCTCACTTGCTTGCATAGTGATGAATTTTCTGAATTTTCACAATTGGGCAGAGGGATGACTTCTCACTACCAGTCCAAAATGGGGGCCTTTTTAAAACCCGCTGAGAGGGATTTCAAACTAAACTACTATAGAGACATCCTATGTAGTCAGTTGGCTGCTACCTATGTGCGCCATCGTCCATCCTCTCACAGATCTGACCGGGGGGAAGGTGCCTGAGAAATAAGTTCTAGTCTGTTAGTGTCCTGCAGAGTTTTGCTCTTTTACATTCATCTACCTGTGTACCAATTTATGCTTGCTTCTCGGATTTGACTCTTCACTGCCTGATCTGAGCTCTACTTGATCTCTGTAATGACCCAAAGCTGCCTGCCCTGACCTCAGCCTGTCCTGGACTATAGTTTTGCCTGATCCCTCAGCACTTTGCACCTGTGTCTCTTGACCTCTGTGGGTCAGAGACTAGTCCCACAGATATCGGGCTGGTGGTTGCACTGCAGCAAAGTCCATATGTCTTTGTAGGGTAAAAGGGTGTATACCAGGGAGATCACTTAGATCCCAAGTAAAATCTGTCCAAGTGGCACATTGGATCTGCATCTGTTTTGTAACAGTTTGTTGATCACATAACCAAAGCAGGAATCTGAATGGACAGAGTATTACATAGAGGATGTGCCAGTGCTCTGTGCTAATGTGCTTAAGAATAAAACATTTTGTCTGAGTGTCAATTTAAATTGAAGATTGAACCAAACTACAGTCATGATGGATAGGTCAAGTATGTCACAGTACTAATTTTTACTGAAGGAGTGAAGAAAGTCCATTGATGTCTCTCTTCGTCTTCTACTGTCTTCTAAAAAGCAAAAAGGAGCAACAGCTAGCTGGCATGAAAGTAGAGTTTCAACTGGAGAGCCAGAACCCCATCTGTCATGCCAAAGCTCCACTTAGGATATTCTTGCTGGAGCTGAATTTTTAGATTTGGGTGACATTATCCTTTATTTTGGCACACCATCCTGGCAGAAAATCAAATGTCTCAACACTAACATAAGACTGGTGTATGCTTAATTCACTTATAAACATCATTCCATCAAAAATACACCAATCAGATGAATATGAGAATGCATTTTGGATCTTGGGAGAGATTGGAATTGCCAAAAATGATTAATATTTTCACTTCTGCTAAAAGCGTGAGTGTTTCTCCTCACTTCCCACTGTGCCATACATCATGTGTGAAACACATTTGGAAGAGTTGAGAGCCTGTGAGGGGCATGTTGGCATTTGCATGCACATTGGCATTGAGGAGATCCATTCTCTATGTAAATCGTGTTTTCTTGTCAAGTCACATTCTTAGGAAGATTACTTAGGGATGGTGAAAAGCTGCTGATATGAGCTTTCCGCGTTTACTGGGAGCTGTGCCGCACATATTGATAAGGAAGGGAATTAAGTGGGACAATTAGATTCAATTAGAAAAAAATGCAATAACTAAGAGCTGGATTTGCAAAAGTCAGATGTATAAATAGGTGTGTACGTAAACATGTATAGATATGTATATGAAATAGCAACTACTTTATTAGGTATGTATGCTTGGACAGCTAATCAAATGCAGATATCTACTGAGACAATTGTGTCGTCAAAGTCTGTCGTGTACTTGATTATAGAATGCTCTAGGAATTAAAGGGGCTAGCAAAGGGATGGGCAAACTCGGCCCTTCAGCTGTTGCAAAACTACAAATCCCAGCATGCAAAGACTGCTTACAGCTATCAGCCTACAGAGGGCATGGTGGGAGTTGTAGTTTTACAACAGCTGGAGGGCCGGGTTTGCCCATCCCTGGGCTAGCCCATCTCAGACATTAATGGAATATTGCTAGGATATGCAATCAATGTCAAATGGGTGCAGATTGCACCTCTGGGACCTGATCCTAGCTCCAGAACAAGGCCTCCATGCGTGGCTACCCTCCATTTACTGGCTATACTATTTCCAGCAGTCCCAGAGCAGCGAATGGAAAGGAGGCCACGCATGTTCATTGTGCTTTCTATTCTCTGCTGCGGGAATTCAGAAAATAGTCATAACAGTGAATGTAGAGTGTACTATGCATGTAAGGCCTCCAGTGGGCCACCTGAGCCGTCCTCACAGCTACCGGCCATCAACATAACGATCTGATGCTCTCAGCATTAATTAATGCAAGAAGCTTCAGGTACCTATGTCCTGCTGAATTCAACTGTATCACTGTCCTCAGTATGGTAATAGGGCAGTATTCTATACTGCATTGTAGCATTTGGTTTTGCTGGGTGGTGTTTTTTGTTGTACTACCGCATCGCTGTCAACACCTACTTCTGTTGTCCCTGCCTACTTGTAGCTTGTCTTCTCTCAATTTGGACTCACCTGCAACATTGGGCCACTTGTATTTATTTTTTTTTTTTGTATCAGGACCACTTTAAGTTCCCAGTCCACCCCTGACAGTCTCCTTTCTGTTCACAGCTATAAGACAGCTGGAAACAGCCGAGCCAGCACTAGACTATTTTCAGAGCTCTCATAGTGGTAAATAGAGGGTGATTGTGCTTGCCCGGGGCATTCTTCTTCTCTTTCAGGGGTCCTTTCTGATGATGGCTGGTCCCACACCTATCTGAGATTGATGACATATCTTAGCGATATGCCATCAATTTCTGAGATAGGAATACTCCTTTATTATTGAATGTACTCGGCCAGTAGTAGATTTACATCTGAGGAGCTTGTATGCACAGACCACCCAGTGCCTTAGACTCCGCCCCTCAAGTGGGCCACATCTTAAAGGGGTTCTCTAAGATAAAATTTCAGCCAAGTCCTGCAATAGCTTAAAATGAAAACTCATCTTCTACTCTCTCCTTTCTCTAACTCCATTTTCTGCTGTGCTGTTCCGGTTACCCTGCCTCAATTTGTTTGTGAACTGCAGCAGGAACATATTGGTATATGGCAAATGACCACAGCAGCCAATCACTTTCCTTAGAGGGTCTAATCATGAGGAAAGTTATTGGCTACAGTGGTAATATTCGGCAGTTGTAAAACTACTATTCCCACCATGCCCTGCTGTAGGCCGATAGCTGTAGACAGTCTGGGCATGTTGGAGGTTGTAGTTTTGCAACAGCTGGAGAGCAGCAGGTTGGCCATCCCTCGTCTAGTCACTTTATTAACCTGCAATCTTTCTTAATAAAATTGACTGTTCTTTGCTGCACCTGAACTGCTTCTGATGCATTTGCATTGTGACTTAGCAGCACATACTGAAAAAAAACACAGAATATATGAACTACTGCTATGCTCACTGTATAAATAAATGCGAAGTATTTGACAAATTTTGATCAAAATAATTTGTGCCCATTCACCACGGCAAGGTGACTTCTTTTGGACAAGAGCCTACGTTTATGCTACCTCTTTTGGTGCTAATAGACCTACAATGAATTTAGGGAAGAAAGGCTCCACATTTATACTGAACCCAGTCTGTATGTTACCTCTCCTGGAGCCAGCTGACCTCCAGTAAATACAGGGAAAGCAAGCTTGAGCTTTATGCTAAACTAATTAAGATCAGCCTGTGGAAAAGATGGGTTAGTCAGCAGTGCACAACCAAAATGAACCAGCACATCCCGTCTCACACACGGTCTCTCTTACCACCAATTTACCATATATCTGCATATGGTCAGCCATTACAAGCACATGAACTAGTCATTTTGCAAGATAATGGTGGCTTTTAGGTACAGACATTCTTCCTTGGATAGAGCGGCAATTGTTTCTCCTATTGTTTGCAATAGTTACTTATGTCCAACAAAATTTGACAACTACACTGGACAAAATTTTCAATTGTGGATTTTAAAGGGCAGTTTCATATCCTATAATCTGCCTTTTTAGCTAAATATTCCATAATGTGGAAAGGGGAGGGTAAACCAAATAATCATATATAGGACATCAGTATCCAGCAGGTAAGGCAGGGCATTTCCAGTGTCCTACATATTTTAAAGGGCAATCATGTAATGCTTGTTCTCTTACATATTCAGTCATGGTCCAGGCATTTATTAGAATTTGTAAACTAGATATAAACATATAGAAGTCTGTCAACCTTCAAATAATAGAAGCTCTGCATTAAATATATATTGCATTATTTTTTGTGGCACACTGTTGACCTCTGGGAGATGGCAGTACTAAAATATCAGCAATACCCTTTGTTATGTGACAGGTTTATATAGAAAATTCACTCAGGGGATTTTTTTTTCCCAATCTGTCTTGCATAATAATTGAATAGCTGAAGAAAGATCCTCCACTCAGCAGGTGCAGGAGGGGGCTGGGTGGCATAGCTATACATAAATTACCTTTAGAATGTCATTTCCCCTGATGCTCTAAACGTGATTAAATTAATTGGATTATGATATGGGAGGGATGGACACTGCTTTAATTCAGATGGTAATCCCAGCAACTGAAACAGAAAACAGTTAATGCAACTCACTAGGGAAAGGAAATCATACGTTGTTAGGGTAGATGACATGGCATTGGTTTACTCTAAACACGACGGTGAGACTTCAGGCTTACGTGTGGTTGAGGAGCAGAGCAATGTACTTTGCGTGATCCCATTTACAATGAATCAGAACTGTGTCAAGGATTAGGATGTCTCAGAAATGCAATTACACCAGAGCCTCAGCGTTATGTTTCTCTAGTTGTTGCACTGTTACACCATTTAGCTGGCCAACTGTACTGCTGTTATATTACATTGACTTAATGTAGCAGCAAAGTTTAGGGTTTACCCATATTCTCGATCTGGGTGATCACCTCCATTAATCAAAGACCATATAGTGTACTTCATAAAATGCATTTCAGCCAATACTTAGATGGAGAGAAAATATAAGGTGTTCCTCCTCCATCACTGGTCCAGACTCATTCCTTCCATGATTAATGACCATGCCAAATAACGGGTCTGCGTACCCTGGAGATATGCAGATATAATGGGGTCCATGAGAACAGGGGGTAATATAGGACTTTGCTGTCCTCTTTTCTGCAGGTTATAATAACCTGCACATAGTTTCTTTTATCCAAAATCAAGGCAATGTCAGCAAAAAGTAAGAAGGAAATGGGGCCACATCAACCCTATTGACTATGGAGCTGGGCCTTTGAAGGAAACCTGTCATCATCATAAGGGACAGTCATCTGCCCACTGTATCTCACTGCTCTTGTCATCATGTCATGTCCACAATGAAGCTTTTGGGTAGTTTGTCCTATGGATAACTTTGCAGCTCATCCCCTTTATTCCCTCTGTGCACTGTATGTAAACAGTCTGTTTAAAGACATGGAGGCAGTGGTCTTGACACGCTAAGTTTAACTTGCCACACCCCCGATCCCCCCTCTATACTTTTGAAGGACATCTGTGAATTTGTGTTGCGTACATCAGACACAATGTGCTTGTAATCCCATGTGATGCATATTATGGCAGAGACGTCCATCAACAGTGAAGAGCTGGGATGGGTCTGCAGAAAACTTGACTTGAAGCATTAAATCTTCATTTCAAACAGTCCATTTGTATACAATTTGCAATAGTGGTTTTGCAGCAAAGTTATCCATCATTGGGAACATGATAATCAGACCTATGAGGTACTGTGGGTGATTGGTGGACGATTATGGTGATGTGGACATGTTCCCTTTAATCACCACATTCTTGGGTACCAGGATAAACCTTGTAGTGTTGCAGAATAAAACAGCATAATTACAGATGAAGAAAAAAAGCGGTGCGGCACTCACCCGGCTGGTTGAACAGTTCCGTTTAATGTGTCATGGAACAAGGACACAGGATAGCAGGTAACAGGGGCGGATATCGAGCTGAGCGGCTGCAAGGAGGCGACGGCCGTTTCGCGCTTAGACTAGCGCATCATCAGGCCAATAGGATCAGCGTGCGCAGAGGCGCACTTTTATGACGTCGTCCCGTTGCCAGCTCCAGCTACGTAACCCGTCAGACTGCTGATCCTGAAATTACTGACAACGCAAGAGGCAGTTAAAATGTTACAAAAAGTTACATACAGTCTTGCAGCAAATCAACAACAACAATACTTGTATAACTTAGATACAACTTTTCAATAGGTTGCTTTCCTTCACCGTGCTGCTAACTGCATATGGCATAGCATAGTCACAAGAAAAGGTAAGCATATAGTTTTGTATGTCGCTCGTACAAAATGTGTGATTAAGCCAATAAGGTTACAATGACAGAGCGCAACTTATATGGTATAAAGACGCAAAAAATACATATAGAGACATGCCAGTATTAACGGATTAAAGACTGTCCACACAGGCGAACGTGATACAGGAATAGCAGCTCCACAATGGCACCTCGGAAAATAACCAATGGAGAAAGGTAGGGTGTCACTTCCCACAGGTAAAATACCCTAAGGGGATGGCATCCTACAAGAAGACCGCTAGGTCATTCTTTTCATTCAGACCAATCGGTCCCATGGCTTCCGTGTGCAAAATCCACCATGCCTCTCTTCTCAAAAGAGTATGATGCCTGTCCCCTCCGCGGGAGGGTTGCTTAACCCACTCAATACCCGCGAAGGACAGGCACTGTACATCGCCACCATGTTGCTCAAGAACATGGGCAATTAACCTAGGGCAACCTCTCCCTGTTTTTACAGACGAGAAGTGTTCCTTAACCCTTTCGAGCAAGGGCCTCTTAGTTTTGCCTATGTAAAAGGCCTGACACTGGCATAAGATGGCATATACTACATATGTAGTCCTGCATGTTATAAAGTCCCGAACCTTGTGGCTGATTGCCCCAAGTTGTAGTAACTTTGCTTGAGAATTCCGGGGGCATATTGAACAGAAACCGCATTTATAATTGCCTACTGGTTTTCGCTGAGTTAACCAGTCTCTCGGCTGCACCTCCTTAAATTCACTGTGCACTAATCGATCCCTAATGGTGGTGCTCTTTCTGAACGCCACCATTGGTTTTTGTAGTGTGAATGGTGCTAGCGCAGTATCTCCCTTTAACAAATCCCAATTGTCAAAAATCACTTTGCGGATGGTATCCGCCATAGGGCTATACCCAAAAGAAAAAACAAAGCGATCAGGTGGACGATCGCTCTCTGTCCTCTCGTTCAGCAAAGTGGTACGTGGACGCATTAACGCTTTGTGTAAAGCGGCGTCCAAGTCCTCAGGTGGGTAACTACGGGTTACGTAGCTGGAGCTGGCAACGGGACGACGTCATAAAAGTGCGCCTCTGCGCACGCTGATCCTATTGGCCTGACGATGCGCTAGTCTAAGCGCGAAACGGCCGTCGCCTCCTTGCAGCCGCTCAGCTCGATATCCGCCCCTGTTACCTGCTATCCTGTGTCCTTGTTCCATGACACATTAAACGGAACTGTTCAACCAGCCGGGTGAGTGCCGCACCGCTTTTTTTCTTCATCTGTAATCATTGGAATACTCCTTATACTTCGGTAGCAGAGCACCACGCACGGCTTCTCATACGCCGGATCGGCGGTGACCAGCATCGACCCACGGGGTTTTTTAGTAGGTAGTGCCGCCCTGTTTTCTGTTTCTATCTTCTCCCCATTACATAAAACAGCATAAGTTGGACAAATTTAGATTGTTGCCAAGAAACCCCATATGCTCTACTTTCGCCCTTGCTTCAAACTGCACACTCTTTGTATTTTACCCTAAGATATGTCTTTAAAGTGACTTCTGCAAAATGGTGTTTTCAGGTTCTCTGAATTTCAAATTATGGGTTTTAACTAATGTCTCTGATAATAGCTTCCAGAATACTTGTCGTGTCCTCTTTTTTAGGAGAATAAGCAAATACACCATATTGTTTCTTTCAGTATAGTCAAGTGCAGTTCAGAAGATATGTTTTGCCTTATAGGAACTGAAAATTAAAAATCCAATTAAAAGGGGTTCCACTGTTGCTATGTAATTATCTATTCCTAGTAAAATGCAATGGTTGGAGTATTCATATCTCAGTTTCTGAACTTAGTATTACTGCTGAATATTGATTTGAAGCATTCATGGATCATCACACAAAGAAACAGGAAGACAGAATACATCATTTACAGGGAAAAAACAGGGAGACAGATAGTGTTTGAGCCTACATTATTAACAGGGAGAGACAGCGAGGCAGTACCACGCAGTATGTACTTACCCCACATAATTTATAATGGTAGAGACTAGGAGGAAGTGTTATATATGCCTACATCATTTACCAGAACCTACATGGAGACACTTCTAGTCATACCTACATCATTTTGTAGTCAAAAGAATATACTTCTCCATCTAGTAGGGTGATCATCATAATTTCGCTGAAAGTGTAGTATGCAGCTGGGGGGAACTACTGGGGTCAGAACCATTGTGCCTATGGAAAGAGACGCAGTCTGGACCAGAAGTAAATGGGCAGTTTGTTTCATGCTAGTGAATGTGAAGGTGGTGAAGAAGAGTGCATCCAAAGGAAAGTCTCTGTCATAATTTGGGGATGACCATTGCACCATCGGAGAACAAGGGCTTGGGGCCTCAGTACAGAGTAAAGTTGAGATGCCAAGGATTGCAGCCACAACTGCATCCAGACAATCCGGACTCTAAGGACAACAATTGCAAGTACAGCCTGAGTGAAACAGTGCAAAGCAGTCCTCCATGGAATATAGAGAAGCTGTTACTAATAATCTTATCAAAGGGCAATGTCCCGAAACATGCTGACACTTTCCAATTAATGTTGACAGTGTAAGGACACATCCTTTTGACACTTATCATGTGCCATTTATATTACTGGTCTGGCAGATGAGTCACTGGACACTTCCAATCACCAGGGTCTAGGTGTGCCCACCTCTGCACCACTATAGCTAAACTCCTAGGAATACTGTTACAGTTAATGGAAGCAGTAGCTTAGACGGGACTAAGGTCAACATTTGCATATAGTTTGTATGTAATAGAGCAGAAGCGTGCAGACATACTGAGTGGAAAGAGGTGATGGAAATATGGCCATTTGATTAACTCCTACAATGTTTACTCACTTTATCCCGTCTGAGAGGCAATACAAGTGCCAACTATTGCTGCAACCAGGACTGCTTATGGGTTTTTCTAACTTAACAACTCCTGTAACAAAATGGTATTTCTTGACTAATTCTGGAGATGAGCAAATAGAATTTCTCAAAATGTTTCATCCAAACGAATCCAAAGTCTTGATGATTACATTTTGAGGAATGTAAATGTGGAAAACAGTGACAGCCATTTAAAATGTGAAAATAAGTACACCAGTGAAGGATCACGTGATCCTGGTCGGGGCCCACAATGCTTGCGCTCAGCTTGACAGCCAATCAGAAGGTAGCGTATTGGCTATTCTGTCAGGCTCTATGTGAGCTATGAAACACAGACACGATTGTGAGCTCAGTCGCTGAAGTAACAGAATGTGCCATGCCTTTGAAGACACCAATTAGAAACACTAGCCAGCCAATTTATTGTCTTGCTGGGACAGTGTAGGGATTGTGAAGAAAATATAATTCAATTACTAGGCAGTAAATCACGTTTTATCATTAGATACAGTGTAGGGGAAATTATTGTACTATGTTTTCAGCCAGGGTTGGAACTGTTCATAACTTCATGTATTGCTCTGCACAAGACATGAACTTTAGAAACGCTAGTCTTTGGCCTCATGCACACGAACGTGTGCGCCCCGTGCCCGTATTGCGGACCGCATTCCGTACTTCCGTCCCGCAAAAAGATAGAACATGTCCTATCTTTTTGCGGAACGGGCAGATCGCGGACCCATTCAAGTGAATGGGTCCGCGATCCGCTGCGGCTGCCCCACGGCCGGTGCCCCGAGCATTGCGAGCCGCAATTTGCGGCCCGCAGCACGGGCACGGGGTGCACACGTTCGTGTGCAAGAGGCCTTTTTATGTGCAGGAGACAGCCATTTTTTTCTAGTGTGCAATACACATTCTGTCCAGCATTGCCAGCAACTTTTGTTTTGCTGCATATGAAGCAAAATTGCATCTTTTTCTTTCCAAAACCCTGTTGATGTATAACAAAAGTAGGATGGTACCATGTTAGCCAGAAAAAACTATGTGATGTCAAATACAGTTGTGTTACAAAAAATACAAAAGTATTACAGCAGGGATACATTTATTGGCTAACCATTTTTTTTGTTTGCTTGTTTACAAGATTTCAGAGCACAGAGGCTCCTTTGTCAGGCAATATACAAATGAGTGACTCAGAGAAAGGCACACCACTTAAAAGATGTCACAGAAGTTTGTACATGATGTGATACAGCATCAAGATTAGTGTTGGGCATGAATATTTGCATCGTGAATTTCAATTGCGAATATCGCCACTTTGAGAATTTGTGAATAGAGATTTAGAATGTAGTGCTATATATTCGTGAATATTCTAGATATTTTTTTCCTCTGAACCCATGATCCCTGCCTGCTTCTTGCTTGTAGGCCAATGAGAAGGCTGCAATGTCTTTGTCTGAGCTTAGCAACATCCCTAGCAACCAATGGGAAAGTTGCCTACCCCTTACTATATAAAAACCCCCCTAGCAGCCATTTTCTGTATTTTTTTTTTTTTCAGTTCTGAGAGAGACCGCAGAGTCATTGCTGTGCTCTGTGCTTTGCTGTGTCACACTACATTAGATAGATAGTTAGTTAGCTATATATAATAATAATAATATATATATATAATACAGATAGTTAGTGGGAGAGAGTCAGTGTAGGTTAGATTGTGATATAGTCAGACCTGCTAAAATGTGAAGTTGCACGGATTGCGCAAAAACATGCTCATCATTAAATGCCGATTTGCACAATCGCGAATACATCAGAGCACTCTATCTGCATCTAAAGCTATTGTAATGTTCTGCCGTGCCAACCATTTTCTCCAGTATCAGGAAACTTCTAGCAGCTAGAAGAATGTAGCTATAGAGACCCTCGCCTGTATTTCGTCACTAAACGCGCATATTACATTGACTATTTTCGCAATCAAGAAAATAATCGTGAATTCTCGAATTCACGAATTTGTGATGAATATTCAGCCAAATATTTGAGAAATATAGCAAATTTGAATATTGCCCCTGCCGCTCATCACTAATCAAGATAAGACAGAGCATTAAACTGCTGTTATTGTTAGAGATAGACAGGCAATAGGGGTTAAGACTGAAGGTCCCTTAATCCCTTAAGGACACATGACGTACCGGTACGTCATGTGTACTACCGATCACCGCCTCTCGGCCGGCGGTGATCGGAACAAGGTACCTGCTGGTCAGGTTTGAAAAAAATGGCCTCGTCTATAATGTGAAATATGGCCATGTCCTTAAGGGGTTAACAAGGGCCAAGAATCAAGCAGATAATCACTAACAAGTGTTCATAGAAATGCTCATTAATGATTATCTGGCAGTGTAAATGTGCCGCCGATTACTGGATGAAGGAACGAAACACTCATTCATTGGTTAATCTCATTCATGTGGTCACAAAAATTTCCAGAAAATAAAGAGGCAGTATCGGGATGAGTGATGATGTAATACCCCAGAGTGGTATTACCATTGCTTCACCCTGCTACTGTCTCTAATGGTCTAATATTAATGCCATCTGTGTATTTATTTCCAGGTCCTTCACATGGTGCATATATATCTATGTAACTGTTATGTTCATGTTCTGTACCTGGTTTGTCAGCAGGTGGCAGTGTTTATGGCAGATATATCCTTAGACAAAATGGAACTTGTTATTCCATTCTCCCCTTTTGGGCAGAAGTGGGCTGGTCCTGCTTCCTACCAGAAGGAGGGGTGGCAGTTTAAGTTTATTCCAGTTTAGACTCGATAGTTACGGAAAACCCACATTACAATGTAACAGTAAAAATGGAAAACCTGTAGCCATATCCTATTAACAGACAACGTCCACATACCCAACACACAGTGGGACTACAAAACCACTTGTACTTGCTCATGTGCATCCTCCAATATAGTGTACATGTGATACAATGCACAAAGTGCCCCAATGACAACATTAATGTTGTAGAAACCATGTGGAATCTCCAATCAAGGATGGATTTAAATAGACACACAATAAAGGAAATATTGGACCAGACCACAGTATTATGGACTTGAATTTATTAATACTGAAAGGTAATTATTAGACCAACAGAAAAATCTAGAAATTCAAATAATGACATTCCAGTCACTGAAGACAGCATTCATTCGGACACCTGGATTTATGACACTTAACATGGACACCCTTCCTCCACCCTTCCTCCACCTTCCCATTAGGCTACATTAACACGAAAGTGGCGTATTGTGGATAAAGATGGCCCGAACTATCCGCCGGCGAACAGTTCCCGGCGAACATAGATTGCCATGTTCGGTCCGCCCTCTATACATAATCATTGAGAAAACTTTGACCCTGTACCTCACAGTCAGCAGACACATTCCAGCCAATCAGCAGCATACCCTCCCTACCAGACCCTCCCATCTCCTGGACAGCATCCATTTTAGATTCATTCGGAAGCTGCAGTCTTAGTGAGAGGAGGGACAGTGTAGCTGCTGCTGATTTAATTGGGAAATCTATAGCTAGGCTAGTGTATTCAGTGTCCACTCCAGTCCTGAAAGACTCATCTGATCTCTGCTGTAAGGACAGCGTCCTGACAGCACCCCAAAAAGCCCTTTTTAGGGCTTCTACATTAGTCTGCTTTTTTCTTTTTTCTCCACATATATATTGCAGTTGCCTGGCCTGCCCGTGTGTGAGGAGCTGCAGGCCCACAGACTGTAGTGTGCCCACTGCCAGTGCCAACCACTCATCCCGTGTGGCACAGGACTTTGCATCAAAAAAAGGCAATTCATTTTTACACTTTAGTGTAATTTCAGTTGCTTGCCTGCTAGTGTGTGTCAGGCCGACTACCACTGACTGTAGTGTGCCCACTACCAGTGCCCACCACTCATCCCGTGTGGCACAGGACTTTGCATCAAAAAAAGGCATTTAGTTTGTACACTTTAGTGTAATTTCAGTTGCTTGCCTGCTGCCAGTGTGTGTCAGGCCCACTTCCACTGACTGTAGTGTGCCCAATGCCAGTGACCATCACTCATACCGGGTGGCACAGTACCTAGCACGCTTAGTACCACTTATCTAAAAAAAAATGACAGGCAGAGGCAGGCCACCCCGCAGGGGCCGTCGTGGTCGTGGTGCTATGATTTCCACTGTCCATGGAATAATGCCTAGTGTTCAGAGGCCACGTACCCTGAACCCAAAAAATTCTAAGGACATAGTTGACTAGCTTAGACAGGACACCCAATCTTCAACAGCTTCCGCTAAGAACCTTGACGCACCATCCTCCTCCAGCTCAGCTTCGGTCACCTGCTCTCAAGTTACCACGCTCCCGCCCGCCGCCACCATCACCACTACCACCACAGCCACCACAGCCGCTTCACTTGATCCGTCAGAGGAGTTATTTACACATCAGTTGGATGCAATTAGTGATGCACAACCATTATTGCCAGATTATGTAGATTACAGGTATATGTCTCAGTCCGGCAGGATTACACACATGGACGTACAGTGTGATGATGATGATGTTGTACTTTGCTTCCTTTGCCGAGGTGTCAGATACAAGTGAAGCGGTTGATGATGACAATGTGTCCACGGATGCCATGTGGGTGCCTACTCGAAGAGAAGAAGAGGGGGAAAGTTCAGAAGGGGAGACAGAGAGAAGGAGGAGATGAGTTGGAAGCAGGGGGAGGTCATCACAAGGAGTTAGTGGCACAGTCAGACAGCATGTATCGGCACCCGGGGTCAGCCAGACAGCACGCCAGTCAATGCATGCTGTTGCCACCACCAGAATGTCGTCATCCAAAGCTCAGCAGTGTGGCATTTTTTTTGTGTGTCTGCCTCTGATAACAGCAATGCCATTTGCAACCTGTGCCAAAAGAAGCTGAGTCGTGGGAAGTCCAACACCCACCTCGGTACAACTGCTTTGCGAAGGCACATAATCTCACACCACAAACGCCTATGGCATCAACACATGAGTACAAGGAGCACACAAACTCAAAGCCACCATGTTCCTCCTGGTCCAGAATCCTCAGCCACGTCAACTACTGCTGTCCTCCCTGCCCCCTCTCAACCAACCGACACTCCGACTCTCACCTTCAGCATTTCCTGCTCATCTGCCCACAGTCAGGTGTCTGTTAAGGAAATGTTTAAGTGTAAGAAGCCAATGTTACAGAGTCACCCACTTGCCCGGCGACTGACAGCTGGCTTGACGGAACTCTTAGCCCACCAGCTTTTACCATACCAGCTGGTGGAGTCTGAGGCCTTTAAAAAATTTGTTGCTATTGGGACACCACAGTGGAAGGTACCCGGACGAAATTCTTTTTCAAAAAAGGCAATCCCAAACCTCTACTATGTTATTGAAAAGGAAGTCATGGCATCTCCGGCATACAGTGTTGGGGCAAGGGTCCATCTGACCACTGATACCTGGTCTGCAAAGCACGGTCAGGGCAGGTATATCACGTACACTGCGCATTGGGTCAACCTGCTGACGGCTGACAAGCATGGAATGCTTGGCTCCGCAGCGGAGTTGGTGACACCGCCACGACTTGCAGGCCGGCCTACTGCCACCTCCTCTACTCCTACTCCATCCTCTTCGATATCCTCCTCGGCTGAGTCCTCTTCTGCTGCAGCGTCTGGCTGCACATCAACTGAATCCCCCCAGCTCCCCAGGGGCTATTCCACATCCCGGATACGACAGTGTCACGCTGTCTTGTGGTTGACGTGCCTGAAAGCAGAGAGCCACACAGGACCAGCACTCCTGTCCACCGTAAACGCACAGGTGGATCAGTGGCTGACCCCGCACCAACTGTAGATCGGCAAAGGGGTGTGTGACAATGGAACAAATGTCGGCATTGAATTTGGGCAAGTTGTCACATGTGCCCTGCATGGCACATGTGTTGAATCTCATCGTACAACGCTTTGTGTCTAAGTACCCAGGCTTACAGGACATCTTCAAGCAGGCCAGGAAGGTGTGTGGCCATTTCAGGCATTCCTACACGGCCATGGCGCATTTTTATGATATTGACACCTCCGCGTTTGTGATGCTCTGGTTCCCCCATGCTTATTCACCTGTTACATGTCCTCCTCAGTGAACATCCTCCCATCCCCAAAAGAAACAATGCATATTGTTGCTTTTACTCCCTCTTCCTTCTTGCATGTGTTTAAACTACAATGTCTCCATGCTGTGTTAGAACTGATGAGCCGGGGCGTGAGAAGCGACATAGCAGATTGGTGGCTAATCGGCATCAAGCAGTAAATTTCTTGCTGCATGTCTATGTCCCCAAATAAAACTGGGCAAGGTGGTTAGCGACAATGGCAGGAACATTTCAGCTGTGCTCCATTCAGGGGAAAAAAAACATACTACGCTTGTGCCGGATAGTTAAGCACACAGTGCAGCGTGATAATTTAGATGAGGTCAAGGCCAGACATGATCATATTTACAATGCATGGCCCTGTCAATCAAAATGCAGAGGGTGCGGCAGTTGCAAAGACAGCTGAGCTTCAATGCCTCTGTTGCTCCTAGAGGCTCATTTGCATATATTAAAATATCACTCTTCTCAGCAATACGGCACATATGAATATCAGACCAACACAGATGCCTTCAGCTGCCAAGTGCACATGCAACAGGTCAGCCAGTTTCATAGGTACAAATCTGACAGATGTCCTTTAAACACTGACTGGTATCTGCCCCCAATTAGGGTCTATTTTTTTATTTTATTTTTTATTTTAAAAACATAGCAAAGCAAATGGCGTAGGCTTTTTGTTAACACCATTAACTATGCATTTACCCTTAGCTATATAAACCACTGTCACTCTGACATTATTTACAATTGCTGTCTATACATTAAAGAACTTGAAACGGAGGAGATAGAGAGATGTAGAAAGAAAAAAAAAAAAAAAGAACACAGAGAGAAAGTCCTAGGAAACCTCAGAGAGTTAGACACAAACTTTCAGTCCAATTGGAGAAATTTCAGTTCAGTTACAATTGGACCCTAAAATAATTCATTCATCTCTAATTAATTCATTAGTAGTCCTTGTCTTACAGCTGCCGTTTTCTCTGTGGTGGCAATCACTCCACCATTCATGATTTTTGGTTCATGTTCACACACTGCGCCACACCCAGGACTCTTAGGATGAAAACGGACTTCTTTACATATGATAAGTAGTGATGTCGCGAACATAAAATTTTCCGTTTGCGAACGGCGAACGGGATAAAATCCAATGCTGAGCCACGCCCCCTGCACTGATCACATGACGGTGACGTCACCCCAGGTCCTTCGGCTTTTCAACAGTTCGGGTTCGTGGAAGCCGCCCCTTATGGATTCCATATTCCGGGATAGTCTGCGGTAGTGGAATCCATAACGGGATGCGGCGATTACCACAACCCGAACGCCGAACTATTTTTTAAAGTTCGCTCATCTCTAGTGGGAGGGTCTGGGAGGGAGACTGATGTACTAGCCCTAAAAAGGGCTTTTGGGTGCTGTCAGGACGCTCTCCTTACAGCAGAGATCTGATGAGTCTTTCAGGACTGGAGTGAACACTGAATAAGCTAGCCTAGCTATCGATTTCCCTATTAAATCAGCAGCAACTACACTCTCCCTCCTCTCACTAAGACTGCAGCTTCCGAATGAATCTAAAATGGATGCTGTCCAGGAGATGGGAGGGTCTGGGAGGGAGGGTATGCTAATTGGCTGGAATATCTCTGCTGACTGTGAGATACAGGGTCAATGTTTACTCAATGATAGGGGGTGGACCTAACATCACATATGTTCGCCCGCCGTGACGAATGCGCACAAGCTATGTTCGTCGGGAACTATTCGCCGGTGAATAGTTTGGGACATCTTATTTGCGAATTCAACATAGAGATCGGTTCCTAATGGTTGTATTGCTAGAATATAATGAAGATTGAGAATTTAGCGCTATATTCTCAATCTTCGTTATATTCTAGCAATACAACAACCATTATAAACTCAGATCTAAGTTGAATTTTCAATGCAATTAATATAACCTGCATTAATCTCATTGCGAATTCAACTTAGAGCTCAGTTCCTAATGGTTGTTGTATTGCTAGAATATACGTTATATTCTAGCAATACAACCATTAGGTACTCAGCTCTAAGTTGTAATCGCAATGCGAATAATACTTGCAACTATTAATCGCTTTGCGAATCCATTTGATGCCTCTATTTGATTGTATATGACGGTTGACTATGACTACCACCAACGTTCTGCTGCCTCCAAAGCAAGATATCTGAACCCCCCAGGGGCTATTTGGGCGTTTTTGATAAAAAAAAAAAAACGCATCAAAAACGCATCTGCGTTTTTATAATTTTTTCATTTTTTAGTTTATTTTTTTTGTGTATTTTGCCACATTTGGTTGCATATTTACATTTGGTATAGGCAAATATGGTACCAACCTATGTAGGTGTTGGAAGACATTTCAAAGTCTTCAGTTTTCAGAATCATCAGAGTGCTGTATCCACTCTCAGAATACCAAAGACAGCGCCATACATTGTATAGTGACCGTGCTTAGTATTGCAGTCTAGGCCTATTCACTCGAATGGGACAGAGCTGCATATAGGCCATGTGACTGATGAACTTACATCACTGGCCTAGAAAGACATAAGTCAGAAAAACTGCAGGTACCACAACATAATAATTTCACGGGATGCAGATTATTTACACAATCAAATCTATCGAACACCAAGAAAAGAGCACATATAAGAAAAAGCACACCAGAAGTCTGAGAAGTCAACCTATATTGCAAAGATCAATGTCTGTCCTTCTGTCCTCTTAAGGCATCTAAACACCTGAACCGATGGACACCAAATTTGGTACATTGGGTGCCTGGGAAAGTTTTCTTAAATGTCTAAGCTCTCTAGGACATACGGTTCTTGAGATATTCCGAAAAAATGCAAATACGGCAGCAACACATGACCCATATAAACCAATAGAAGCTTGCAGCTCCTTCACTAATATTCTAACTGACATACACATGGTGACATGACCCTTATTGCAGGTCCTTCAGTTTTTGCCTCACTGAAATGCACACAGTTTTAAACCAGGTTTCCATAACAACTCAGCCATTTTTCTTCACTGTTATTGGTCTCTGTTAAAGGAGCGAAACACTGTGGAGGCCACAGTTAAGGGGTAGGGCATCGTGGGGGCATGTCACTGTTAAGGGGGCATGACGCTGTGAAAGTCACTGTTAAGGTGGAGGGGTGCTGGGGAAGTCACTGTTGAGTGGGTAGAGCGCTGTGGAGGTCAGAGTTAATGGGGTGGGGTACTTTGGTGGTCACTGTTAAAGGGACAGGGCACTGTGGAGGTCACATTTAAGTCGGCCCAGTGCTGTGCAAGTAATTGTTAAGGGGGTGGGACACTGTGCAGGTCACTGTTAAGGGGGCAGGTACTGTGAAGGTCACAGTTAAGGGGGCAGGGCGCTGTGGAGGTCACTGTTAAGAGTGTGGGGTGCAAGGGGCCAAGCACTGTGGAGGTCAATGCTAAGGGGTAAGGTACTGTGGAGGCTACTGTTAAGGGTACAGGGCACTGTGGAGGTCACTGTTATGGGGGACAGTTAAAAATAAAACAGTGTGTAACTGCCGTGGTATATGGGGCAACTAACGATTTCCCTGTAAAGAAAAAAAAAGGAATAGATTAGCCTCCTCGGCACCTTTTGAACAAATCTAATATACACACAAACAGACAGAGCAACACTTCATTCTCAGACAGCGCCAGGTACTATTTCTAGTAAATATAATTTATTAAATCATAATACACATAGAAAAAAGAAACAAATATTGAAAACATAATTCATGTCCATGAAGCCATAATTAAATATGTATGTGAACCACCCCACACCTGCTATAATCCATGATAATATAACCATAAAGAGATAGCCCTTAAGAATACAGTATAGCCCAAACATACATCCACAATGCAAAAAAAAAAGCATAAATAATTAGCATAAAGTGCATCAAGTGTTTAAAAAATATATCATACATGATAAACGGTACTAACATGCTCTAAGAATTAATGGTAATGCAACATCTCATATAAAATGAATAAATCATAAATAATCCCTTATATGTATACCAAAGGGCCAAGGGCAAAGATAAGTGGCTGGTGACAGACCCTTGAAGAAGTTGCAGGCAGCAGCGATATGCGCTGGACTTCTTCCTCACCACTGCCAGCCACTTTCCTTATCTTTCCCCCTGGCTCTTTGGTACTTGTATAAG
Source organism: Bufotes viridis (assembly GCA_033119425.1). Classification (NCBI taxonomy): domain Eukaryota; kingdom Metazoa; phylum Chordata; class Amphibia; order Anura; family Bufonidae; genus Bufotes; species Bufotes viridis. Next base: position 78,187,176 of record CM065592.1, read on the forward strand.
GGATTATTTTGATTTATTCATCTTATATAAGATGTTGCATTAACATTAATTCTTAGAGCATGTTAGTACAGTTTTTCATGTACGATATATTTTTTAAACACTTGATGCATTTTATGCTAATTATTTCAACATTTTAATTTTTTTTGGGACCATATTGTATCCTTTAGGATCTTCTCTTTATGGTTATCTTATCATGGATTAAGGCTGGTATGGGGTGGTCCAAATTTTTATTTTAATCATGGCCCCCTAGATATTAATTGTTTTTTGAAATTTTTTGAAATATTTTTCTTTGCTCTATGTGTATTATGATTTAATAAATTGTATTTATACATTTTTTCTCAGGCTTAGGGTCCATTCACACGTCAGTATTTTTACTTTTCCAGATAAAAGTTCAGTTTTTTTGCTGTTCCGTTTTTCTGTACAACCTTCCGTTTTTGTACTAAAGTGCATCCGAATCCGTTCCGTGTTTCCATTGTGCTTGTCTCAAAACAGAAAGCACATGGCACAGAGGGCTGGGTTAACTTTTTTTTTTGTTTCCTGTAAACGGATCCGCAAAATCGGATGACATTCGGATGCTAAACTGCATGTCTTCCGTTTATTTTGCGGATCCATTGACTACAATGGGAAAACGGAACGAAAAGTTGGACAGAAAGTAGGACAAGGTGTTTCTTTTTTCAGGATCCGCATGCAAGGATCCCGAGGAACGGAACGGGGTCACGGATGCGGACAGCACCATGAGTGCTATCCGCATTTTTGCGGAGGCCATAGCAATGAATGGATCCGATTAAACGTTCCGATTTTTTTCGGAATGGAATCGGATTGCAAAATCGGACGTGTGAATGGACCCTTATCCAGGTGTGCAGATTTTGATATGCATTATTTTTTTGGTGTTCATTGGCCTAGAACAGGGATGGGCAAACTCGGTCCTCCAGCTGTTGCAAAACTACAACTCCCAGCATGCAAAGACTGCTTACAGCTATCAGCCTACAGCAGGACATGGTGGGAGTTGTAGTTTCACAACAGCTGGAGGGCCAAGTTTGCCCATCCCTGGCCTAGAAAGAGGCACCGGCGCTCTACAGAGCACCATAGCCTCTTCAAACTGCTGGTTGGCGAAGGTGCTGGAGTTGGAGCTCCACCTATCAGACTTTAATGACCTATTCTCAAGAAAGGCCATCAATACTGAACTCCTTTTAAAACCACTTTGATAATCTGTTTGTGAATGGATCATAGTCTGCATGTTTGAGATAAGGAAAGTATAATGTGAGCCACAATAGAACTGATGAACTGACATGAATGATAATCTCTGTTCAGCACTGCAGAATATTTTGGTGCTATAAAATCAATGAGAAATAAAGAAAAGATATGTTTGCTAGATTTGACTCTATACTTTGAGAATTTTAGACATCTGTACACTGTGCCATGTTGTGAATGTGTATGATTGCATTTCTGGCCTGAGTACAAGTGAGTAATGGAGCCTAACCCTGTCTCAGGTCCTAAATTCTCTACTTTCAAGGCAAGGATCATATTATCATAATATAATCACAAAAGGGAGAAGAAATTGACAAAGCAGAATATCAATTACAGATGTCGTCGGCAGCCGTTACTGTAAAGTTTTAAAACTGCAGCCAAAAACAGCATCTGATTCATTAGTTGGAGAACTGTGAATTTTCGTACTTTAACAGATTTTCAGAAAACCTTTCAGTAACAGATTTTAATCTGGGAAAGAGACCTTGTCCTTTCAGATAAATATATGAAGGTTTTTGCACTGAGCAGATGGCATTAATAAAATGCTATTTTCCTTGGAATGCATTTTGTCCTTCATCTGAAATCAATACTATGTGAATCCTAAACTAAACCTAATGGAGCTGAACTGTCCTCCAGCACAGGGAGAAGGTTCAGCATTCCAGCACATTCAGTGCAACGCACCTGATTACCACTAGAGGGCCCTCTGTAACCTCCCTTTGTACTATTGGGTTATGGAGATCACAATGTCATCAGAGACATGAGAAGATGAAGCCTCCATTTATCACACTGTCATCATTTTCTGGAAAGAACTTCGGTTTCCCTCTGTGTGTGCGTGGTGCACAAGCACAAAATGTCCCTTATACTTTGCCCCCACAAAAGATGCCCCCACTGCAGTAACATGATGTCACTGCTACAGTAATATCAGCCTGATAATATGCTGCACATTCCAATTTTTTTCTTTATAATGATTTTTTAATGGAAGATTATCAGACAGTAAAACATGAGTATACTTATATTTTAACCTATGAGATTATGTTGAGTAATTGCCTAAATAACAAGTCCCTAATATAGTGTCATTATCTTTTGAAGGCAATGTCTTGAACGTCATGGAGAAATCTCGCAATTTGTAAATGATGGGGGTCGAAGAGGCTGCAGTACATCTGTTGAGCATTTTCAGCTGTCCTCCTTGGGCTAAGTAGGGTGATCTGTACTCAGAGGAGTCTGGGAAAACTAATGGGAGCCAAAGGGGCTTATCAATTAGCAGAGCTTTGCAGTCCCTTCCTTCTAGAAGTCCCTGGCCATGACCCCCCATTAATCAACATCTTATGAAATGTCTTTATAACATGAAAGAAATTCTAGCAAAATAACAGTGACACTTAAAGGGCTTCTGTTATCAGGGACATGATAATTAAACTGGAAACGTGCTGAAGCTAACAGTCTTTGTCCCTGCTTTCTATGTGCCTATTTTTGTGAAAAATAAGCTTTTGTTCTATGCAAATGAACCTCAAGGAGCAATGGGGGTGTTGTCCCTACTCCTAGAGGCTCTGTTTTCCCTCCTCTGGCCACGGCCTCATCATGCTGATTGACAGTGCAAGGCAGGATGATGTGAACACTCGATAAGCATGATGTGCACATGGCCAGAGGAGGGAGAACAGAGCCTCTAGGACCCTCTCCCCTCCATCGGGCAACCGCAATGGTCTTGGTGCTCCAGTCCCCATTTCTCAACATCCGGAATGGACAGGGGTGACATGTCACTGCTGTGGCCAGTCATTGGCTGCAGTGGCAAACATGACCCCTGTCCACTTCAAAACTGACAAGCAGGGACACTGAGACCACAGCATTGGATCAAAGGAGGCAGAAGACAGTAGCGAGGAGCAGGCAAGTATGCTTTCCTCTGCAGGTCCAGCAAGGTGGGGAACAGCCACAAATGCTGGCAAAGCTGGGGAACCCCTTTAAGCTAACAATACAGATTAGAGCTAGGGATCAACCGATTATCAGATTTACCGATATTATCGGCCGATATTCAGGATTTTTAAAGTATTCGTTATCGGCATCTATCTTGCCGATATGCCGATAACGAATCACGAACATGGATCGCGCTGCTGTCAGCACGATCCATGTTCGCTCAGCAGCACAGGGGAGAAGGAAGCAGTGTCTCCCTCCCCCCTTGTGCCGCTGCTGCTGCCACCAATGAGAGGAGAGAGGAGAAGAGGAGAGGAGGGGAGGGGCGGTGGCCACTGCGCCACCAATGATGTTGACTCATTCATTCAAATACAGGAGGCGGGTGAATCATATAGCCGCACCCAACCTCTATGAGAGGTAGCTGCAATCCTCAGCAGTTAACCCCTGCCGCACCTGAGGGGGTTAACTGCCGCAGATCGCAGCTACCTTTCCTGGAGTAAACATCTTTATTATATAACATGTATAAAATGGTCAAACAATCCATACAATATAAAAAATGTGTGTATATATGGTTGGTGGTACAAGACACAAAGGGTAACAGACCCTGACGGGGGTGATTGTCTAGCGTGGTGTGATAGCAGAGTAAAATAGTAAAAGTCAATAGCAGCATGCATGAAGTGCTAGAGTCTGTGTAAGCATACTCTGTTGAGACATATACCATGTATCTAAATAAAGCCCAGGCAAGTGCCAGTGGCTACACAATAAACAGTAGTAGTATTGTAACAGACAACAACCCATGTAAAGCATACCTGGTATCACACTTACCAGCCCTCCTGGCTTTCTCAAGGGATCATGTATCCAGAAAGCCAGGAGGGTGAAACGCGCGTCGGGACACGGGCAGTGCTGCGTTAAGTGTGATACCAGGTATGCTTTACATGGGTTGTTGTCTGTTACATTACTACTACTGTTGTTGTGTAGCCACTGGCACTTGCCTGGGCTTTATTTAGATACATGGGGCCAGATTTATCATTACTCTTGCAGTTCACTCCACTTTCAAAGAAGGTGTATGTGTATTTGAGTCAAGTCAAATTTATCATGGGCTCTTTCAGAGGTTGATAAATCTGGTGTATTTCTGGTTCCTAGTTGTATTTTGGCTTTGTCTTTGGAAAAGGCGCAATTTTAAAAAAGTGATTTTGTCAAACATAAGCATGGTCATGAGTGGAGTGAGTTTGCGCAATTTTTTGCGACTTTTTTGCGACTATTTAAAAAGTCGCAATAATAAATCTGTCTTGCAAGTGATTTACATACGACAAAACGCCCATAAACTTGGTTTTGGAGTGAGTGGCGTAAGTCTCCAAAAAGTCGCAAAAAATTGCGCAATTTGGCTTTTTGCGCAATTTTTTGCGACTTTTCAACTCCAGAAAAGTGACTTAGGCTAATGATAAATCTGGCCCATGGTATATGTCTCAACAGAGTATGCTTACACAGACTCTAGCACTTCATGCATGCTGCTATTGACTTTTACTATTTTACTCTGCTATCTAGTGTTGAGCGCGAATATTCGAATAGCGAATTTTTTTAGCGAATATCGGCACTTCGCCAATTCGCGAATATTTTGAATATAGCGCTATAAATTCGCTATTTCGAATATTCGTTTTTTTTTTTTTTTGTTTTTTTTTTGTTATATTTTTTTCTTTCCCACTTCCCAACAGTAGTTCTTAGCTGTCCTGAGGATTCCTGGCTTCCTGGCTGCTCTAGTCAGTGCCCATTGCCGCTTCTGCCGACTTCCGTGCTCATGGAGCGTCCCCAACCATGGGAACGTCTGCATAAACTAAAATGTACTGTCGGATTTGAGGAATTACGTTGAAATCGCAATGCGATTAATTCAAGTTATATTAATCGCATTGCGATTTCAACTTAGAGCTGGGTTTATAATGGGTCAGCTTGCTAGAATGAACGAAGCTAACGAATATGGAATATAGCAGTGCTAAGTTGAATTCGCAATGCGATTAATTTAACTTGAAGTAATCGCATTGTGAATTCAACTTAGCAGTGCTGCTATATTTCATATTCGTTAACTTCGTTCATTCTAGCAAGCTGACCCATTATAAACCCAGCTCTAAGTTGAAATCGCAATGCGATTAATATAACTTGAATTAATCGCATTGCGATTTCAACGTAATTCCTCAAATCCGACAGTACATTTTAGTATATGGAGACGTTCCCATGGTGATGGGGACGCTCCATGAGCAAGGAACTTTATGGTTGGCTTGGTAGAATTAGCGAATAGCGAATATGACGAATGTATTCGTCATATTCCTCAAAACGAAGATAACGAAGTATTCTACATCTTCGTTTTAGCAACCTATTCGTCAACTTCGCTAATTCTAGCAATCAAATAGGAAGGTTGACTATAGAGACAGCTGTGTTTAATTCGCTATGTGATTTTTTTAATAGAATAATTATATTACTTGATATAATTATTATAATTATTCTATTTATTAAAAAAATATATATAAATAATCGCATAGCGAATTAAACACAGTTGTCTCTATAGTCAACCTTCCTATTTGATTGCTAGAATTAGCGAAGTTGACGAATAGGTTGCAAAAACGAAGATGTAGAATACTTCGTTATCTTCGTTTTGTGGAATATGACGAATACATTCGTCATATCCGTCATCTTCGCTATAATTCTAGATATGAAACCAATAGGAAAGTAGCCTTAAGTTAAAATCGCAATACGCGATTATTTAAATCGCATATTAATCGCGGTAACTAAAATAATGACGAATATTCGATTTCGACGAATATGAAACGAATATTCATTCGAATATTCGCGAATTTCGTCGAAATCGAATATGGCACCTGCCGCTCATCACTACTGCTATCACACCACGCTAGACAATCACCCCCGTCAGGGTCTGTTACCCTTTGTGTCTTGCACCTCCAACCATATATACACACATTTTTTATATTGTATGGATTGTTTGACCATTTTATACATGTTATATAATAAAGATGTTTACTTTTTGATACAACCCGGTATTGCTGTTTTGAATATCTATTGAAGGGAGTCCGGGTTTTGGAGCGACTATCCCACGCTCATATTTGGTATTTAACTTTCATGGAGGTTGGGTGCGGCTGTATTTGAATTAATGGGCGAGTTATCTTTATTGGTGGCGCAGTGTGCCCTCTCTCCCAACCCCCAGTATTAAAAACATTGGTGGCGCAGTGCAGCCCCCAACCCCCCCCCCCCAGTATTAAAATCATTGGTGGCAGTGGCCATAGGGTCCCCTCCCCTCCTCTTCATTGGTGGCAGTGGCAGCTTCTGATCGGAGCCCCAGCAGTGTATGCCTGGAGCTCCAATCGGTTACCATGGCAGCCAGGACGCTGCTGAAACCCTGGCTGCCATAATCAGCTTCATGCTGCTGTGTGCACAAAGCACAGTGCAGCAGGGAGAGTGTACCATCCTATTCACCCAAATAGAGCTCTATCAGGGTGAATAGGACAAGGGGGAAATAGATATTAAATAATAAAAAAAAAAAGTTAAAAAACAACAAAATATTAAGTATAAATATTTAATCTAAATATAATGGCATCTCTTCAATAGAGATGAGCGAACACCTGGATGTTCGGGTTCGAGAAGTTCAGTCGAACTTCCTGAAAATGTTCAGGTTCGGGATCCGAACTCGACCCGAACCCGAACCCCATTGAAGTCAATGGGAACCCGAACTTTTGGGCATTAAAAAGGCTGTAAAATAGTCCAGGAAAGGGCTAAAGGGCTGCAAAAGGCAGCAAAATGTAGGTAAATGCTCTGCAAACAAATGTGGATGGGGAAATTAATTAAAATAAAATAAAATAAATAAAAATTAACCAATATCAATTGGAGAGAGGTCCCATAGCAGAGAATCATGCGTCATATCACCCACCACTGGAGAAGGCCACTTTCAGTTATTTCGGCCCCAGCACCCAGACAGAGGAGAGAGGTCCCACAGCAAGGAATCATGCATCATATCACCAACCACTGGAGAAGGCCACTTTCAGTTATTTCGGCCCAGCACCCAGACAGAGGAGAGAGGTCCCACAGCAAGGAATCATGCGTCATTTCACCCACTACTAGAGAAGGCCACATTCAGTTATTTCGGCCCCAGCACCCAGACAGAGGAGAGAGGTCCCACAGCAAGGAATAAGGCGTCATATCACCCACCACTAGAGAAGGCTACTTTCAGTAATTTCGGACCCAGCACCCAGACAGATGAGAGAGGTCCCACAGCAAGGAATTATGTGTCATATCACCCACCACTGGAGAAGGCCGCTTTCAGTTATTTCGGCCCAGCACCCAGACAGAGGAGAGGTTCATTCAACTTTGGGTTGCACCGCAAGATCATGGTAAAGTAAAAAGTATGAGGATTCAATAAAGAAGTGCCCCGAAGTACAAGAATACATGGTTGAGGGGGAGGCACTTATAAATGTCTATTCTGCACAAGGGAGGCACAGGTCCTGTGAGATCCATGCCTGGTTAATTTTTTTGAACGTCAGCTTGTCCACGTTGGCTCTGGACAGGCAGCTGCGTTTGTCAGTAATGACGCCCCCGGCCGTGCTGAATACACGTTCAGACAAAACGCTGGCCGCCGGGCAGGCCAGCACCTCCAAGGCATAAAATGCTAACTCTGGCCACGTGGACAATTTGGAGACCCAGAAGTTGAATGGGGCCGAACCATCAGTCAGTATGTGGAGGGGTGTGCAGACGTACTGTTCAACCATGTTAGTGAAATGCTGCCTCCTGCTAACACGTTCCGTATCAGGTGGTGGTGCAGTTAGCTGTGGCGTGGAGACAAAACTTTTCCACATTTCTGCCATGCTAACCCTGCCCTCATAGGAGCTGGCCGTGACACTGCTGCATTGGCGACCTCTTGCACCTCCTCTGCCTTCGCCTTGGGCTTCCACCTGTTCCCCTGTGACATTTGGGAATGCTCTCAGAAGCGCGTCTACCAGCGTGCGCTTGTACTCGCGCATCTTCCTATTACGCTCCAGTGCAAGAAGTAAGGTGGGCACATTGTCTTTGTACCGGGGATCCAGCAGGGTGGCAACCCAGTAGTCTGCACACGTTAAAATGTAGACAACTCTGCTGTCATTGCGCAGGCACTGCAGCATGTAGTCGCTCATGTGTGCCAGGATCCCCAGAGGTAAGGACAAGCTGTCCTCTGTGGGAGGTGCATCGTCATCCGTATCCCCCCAGCCACGCATCAGTGATGGGCCTGAGCTGTGTCGGTTGCCACCCCGCTGTGAACCTGCTTCATCCTCATCCTTCTCCCCCTCCTCCTCATCCTCCTCCAGTAGTGGGCCCTGGCTGGCCACATTTGTACCTGGCCTCTGCTGTTGCAAAAAACCTCCCTCTGAGCCATTTCTAACAGACTGGCCTGAAAGTGCTAAAAATGACCCCTCATCCTCCTCCTCTTCCTCCTCCTCCTGGGCCACCTCCTCTTCCATTATCGCCCTAAGCGTTTTCTCAAGGAGACATAGAAGTGGTATTGTAACGCTGATAACGGTGTCATCGCCACTGGCCATTTTGGTGGAGTACTCGAAACATCACAACAGGGCACAAAGGTCTCGCATGGAGGCCCAATCATTGGTGGTGAAGTGGTGGTGTTCCGCAGTGCGACTGACGCTTGCGTGCTGCAGCTGAAACTCCACTATGGCCTGCTGCTGCTCGCACAGTCTCTCCAGCATGTGCAAGATGGAGTTCCACCTGGTGGGCACGTCGCATATTAGGTGGTGAGCGGGAAGGCCGAAGTTCCGCTGTAACGCAGACAGGAGAGCAGCGGCAGGATGTGAACGCCGGAAGCGCGCACAACCGGCTGCACTTTATGCAGCAGCTCTGACATGTCGGGGTAGTTGTGAAGTCAACTTCTGCACCACCAAATTCAGCACATGCGCCAGGTAAGGGATGTGCGTCAAAAAGGCTAGTCCCAGAGCTGCGACGAGATTTCGCCCATTATCGCACACCACCAGGCCGGGCTTGAGGTCCATCGGCAGAAACCACTTGTCGGTCTGTTGTTCAATACCCCGCCACAACTCCTGCGCGGTGTGGGGCCTGTCCCCCAAACATATGAGTTTCAGAATGGCCTGCTGACGTTTACCCCGGGCTGTGCTGAAGTTGGTGGTGAAGGTGTGTGGCTGACTGGATGAGCTGGTGGAAGCAGAGGAGGAGGAAGCAGAATAGGAGGAAGAGGCTACAGGAGGCAAAGAATGATGCCCTGCGATCCTTGGCGGCGGAAGGACGTGCGCCAAAGAACTCTCCGCCTGGGGCCCAGCCACCACTACATTTACCCAGTGTGCATTTAGGGAGATATAGCGTCCCTGGCCGTGCTTACTGGTCCACGTATCTGTGGTTAGGTGGACCTTGCCACAGATGGCGTTGCGCAGTGCACACTTGATTTTATCGGATACTTGGTTGTGCAGGGAAGGCACGGCTGTCTTGGAGAAGTAGTGGCGGCTATGAACAACATACTGTGGGACAGCCATCACCATTAGCTGTTTGAAGCTGTCTGTGTCCACCAGCCTGAATGACAGCATTTCAAAGGCCAGTAGTTTAGAAATGCTGGCATTCAGGCCCAGGGCTCGAGGGTGGCTAGGTGGGAATTTATGCTTTCTCTCCAAGGTTTGTGAGATGGAGAGCTGAATGCTGCCGTGTGACATGGTGGAGATGCTTGGTGACGCAGGTGGTGTTGTCGGTGGCACATCCTCTGTTTGGTGGGCGACAGGTGCCAACATTCCTCCCGAGGCGGAGAAAGAGGCCGAGGCAGCAGCAGAAGAGGGAGCAGGGGGAGCCAGAGTGAGTTCCTTGCTTTTAAGGTGTTTACTCCACTGCAGTTCATGCTTTGCATGTAGATGCCTGGTCATGCAGGTTGTGCTAAGGTTCAGAACGTTATTGCCTTGCTTCAGGCTCTGATGGCACAGCGTGCAAACCACTCGGGTCTTGTCGTCAGCACATTGTTTAAATTAGTGCCATGCCAGGGAACTCCTTGAAGCTGCCTTTGGGGTGCTCGGTCCCTGGTGTCGGTGGCCAGTAGCAGGCGAACTCTCTTGGAGGCGGCTGTTCTTCTTTTGCCCCCTGCTCCCTCTTTTACTACACTGTTGGCTCGGTCTCACCACTGCCTCTTCCTCTGAACTATGAAAGTCAGTGGCACGACCTTCATTCCATGTGAGGTCTAGGACCTCATCGTCCCCTGCATCATCTTCCACACAGTCTTCCTCCCTGACCTCCTGTTCGGTCTGCACACTGCAGAAAGACGCAGCAGTTGGCACTTGTGTTTCGTCATCATCAGAGACGTGCAGACTCCGATGAGTTGGTATTTCCATGTCCTCATCATCAGGAAACATCAGTGGTTGTGCATCAGTGCATTCTATGTCTTCCACCACTGGGGAAGGGCTAGGTGGATTCCCTTGGGAAACCCTGCCAGCAGAGTCTTCAAACACCATAAGAGACTGCTGCATAACTTGAGGCTCAGACAGTTTCCCTGATATGCATGGGGGTGATGTGACAGACTGATGGGCTTGGTTTTCAGGCGCCACCTGTGCGCTTTCTGCAGAAGACTGGGTGGGAGATAATGTTGTGAACGTGCTGGAACCACTGTCGGCCACCCAATTGACTAGCTCAGGCCTTACCATCCTTAGAACGGCATTGGGCCACACCAAATATCGCTGTAAATTCTGGCGGGTACTGGAACCTGAGGTAGTTGGTTCACTAGGACGTGTTGCTGTGGCAGAATGGCCACGTCCTCTCCCAGCACCAGAGGGTACACTAACACCACCACGACCGCGTCCGCGTCCCTTACTAGATGTTTTCCTCATTGTTACCGTTCACCAAGCACCACAATAAGAAAAAAAATATTTGGCCCAATGTATTGATTTCAAATTCAGACCTTTTTTTACAGGCACCTAACACTATCTGCCTATTTATTTATGTAGCGTATTACACTAATCCAGGCACAGCAGTAACCACTGATTTGGGGGAATATCTCTTTTAGGGCTAGTATTTAGGCCCTGGATGAAAGGTATCATTTTATGGACAGATTTAAACTAGGCCTGCAACATCTGGAACACCAGATTCATGGTATTGCTATTTTGGCAATTGAATTTCACCCCAGAACAAAATATATAATTTGCAGGACACTATGAAACTTGGCCAGCCACAGTGGAAACCACTGATTTATGGTGTTGCTATTTTAGCAATTGAATTTCATCCAGAACAAAATATATGTTTTGGCGTACACTATTATAGTTTGCCAGCCACAGCTGTGACACCAGATTTATGGTATTTCTATTTTGGCAATTGAATTTCACACCAGAACAAAATATACCCTGTTACGGACAGATTTAAACTTGGTCTGCAACAGCTGGAACACCAGATTCAGTGTATTGCTATTTTGGCAATTGAATTTCACCCCAGAACAAAATATATAATTTGCAGGACACTATGAAACTTGGCCAGCCACAGCTGTGACACCAGATTTATGGTATTGCTATTTTGGCAATTGAATTTCACTCCAGAACAAAATATATCCTTTGCAGGTCACTATGAAACTTGGCCAGCCACAGCTGAAACCACTGATATATGGTATTGCAATTTTGGCAATTGAATTTCACCCCAGAACAAAATATATGTTTTGGCGAACACTATTATAGTTTGCCAGCGAGTGCTGGGACACCAGATTTAGGGGATTGCTATTTTTGCAGTTGAATTTGACCCCAGAACAAAATATACCCTGTTACAGACAGATTTAAAATAGGCCTGCAACAGCTGGGACACCAGATTCAGGGTATTGCTATATTGGCAATTGAATTTCACCCCAGAACAAAATATATCCTTTGCAGGACACTATGAAACTTTGCCAGCCACAGCTGAAACCACTGATATATGGTATTGCTATTTTGGCAATTGAATTTCACCCCAGAACAAAATATATAATTTGCAGGACACTATGAAACTTGGCCAGTCACAGCTGTGACACCAGATTTATGGTATTGCTATTTTGGCAATTGAATTTCACCCCAGAAAAAAATATATCCTTTGCAGGAAACTATGAAACCTGGCCAGCAACAGCTGAAACCACTGATTTATGGTATTGCTATTTTGGCAATTGAATTTCACCCCAGAACAAAATATATGTTTTGGCGGACACTATTACAGTTAGCCAGCAAGTGTTGGGACACCAGATTTAGGGGATTACTATTTTGGCAGTTGAATTTCACCCCAGAACAAAATATACCCTGTTACAGACAGATTTAAACTTGGCCTGCAACAGCTGGAACACCAGATTCAGGGTATTGCTATTTTGGCAATTGAATTTCACCCCAGAACAAAATATATAATTTGCAGGACACTATGAAACTTGGCCAGCCACAGCTGAAACCACTGATTTATGGTATTCCTATTTTGGCAATTAAATTTCACCCCAGAACAAAATGTATGTTTTGGCGGACACTATTATAGTTTGCCAGCCACAGCTGTGACACCAGATTTATGGTATTGCTATTTTGGCAATTGAATTTCACCCCAGAACAAAATATATCCTCTGCAGGACACTATGAAACTTGGCCAGCCACAGCTGAAACCACTGATTTGTGGTATTGCTATTTTGGCAATTAAATTTCACCCCAGAACAAAATATATGTTTTTGCGGACACTATTATAGTTTGCCAGCCACAGCTGTGACACCAGATTTATGGTATTGACATTTTGGCAATTGAATTTCACCCCAGAATAAAACATATGCTTTTCAGGACACTATAAAACTTGGCCAGCCACAGCTGAAACCACTGATTTATGGTATTGCTATTTTGGCGATTGAATTTCACCCCAGAACAAAATATACCCTGTTACGGACAGATTTAAACTAGGCCTGCAACAGCTGGAACACCAGATTCAGGGTATTGCTATTTTGACAATTGAATTTCACACCAGAACAAAATATATGTTTTTGCGGACAGTATTATAGTTTGCCAGCCCCGGCTGTGACACCAGATTTATGGTATTGCTATTTTGGCAATTGAATTTCACCGCAGAACAAAATATATCCTTTGCAGGACACTATGAAACTTGGCCAACCACAGCTGAAACCACTGATTTATGGTATTCCTATTTTGGCAATTTAATTTCACCCCAGAACAAAATGTATGTTTTGGCAGACACTATTATAGTTTGCCAGCCACAGCTGTGACACCAGATTTATGGTATTTCTATTTTGGCAGTTGAATTTCACCCCAGAACAAAATATACCCTGTTACAGACAGATTTAAACTAGGCCTGCAACAGCTGGAACACCAGATTCAGGGTATTGCTATTTTGGCAATTGAATTTCACCCCAGAACAAAATATATAATTTGCAGGACACTATGAAACTTGGCCAGCCACAGGTGTGAAACCAGATTTATGGTATTGCTATTTTGGCAATTGAATTTCACCCCAGAACAAAATGTATCCTTTGCAGGACACTATGAAACTTGGCTAGCCACAGCTGAAACCACTGATTTATGGTATTTCTATTTTGGCAATTGAATTTCACCCCAGAACAAAATATATGTTTTGGCGGACACTATTACAGTTAGCCAGCAAGTGTTGGGACACCAGATTTGGGGAATTGCTATTTTGGCAGTTGAATTTCACCCCAGAACAAAATATACCCTTTTACAGATAGATTCATACTAGGCCTGCAACAGCTGGAACACCAGATTCAGGGTATTGCTATTTTGGCAATTAAATTTCACCCCAGAACAAAATATATGTTTTTGCGAACACTATTATAATTTGCCAGCCACAGCTGTGACACCAGATTTATGGTATTGATATTTTGACAATTGAATTTCACCCCAGAATAAAACATATGCTTTGCAGGACACTAAAAAACTTGGCCAGCCACAGCTGAAACCACTGATTTATGGTATTGCTATTTTGGCGATTGAATTTCACCCCAGAACAAAATATACCCTGTTACGGACAGATTTAAACTAGGCCTGCAACAGCTGGAACACCAGGTTCAGGGTATTGCTATTTTGACAATTGAATTTGACACCAGAACAAAATATATGTTTTTGCGGACAGTATTATAGTTTGCCAGCCCCAGCTGTGACACCAGATTTATGGTATTGCTATTTTGGCAATTGAATTTCACCGCAGAACAAAATATATCCTTTGCAGGACACTATGAAACTTGGCCAACCACAGCTGAAACTACTGATTTATGGTATTCCTATTTTGGCAATTTAATTTCACCCCAGAACAAAATGTATGTTTTGGCGGACACTATTATAGTTTGCCAGCCACAGCTGTGACACCAGATTTATGGTATTTCTATTTTGGCAATTGAATTTAACACCAGAACAAAATATACCCTGTTACGGACAGATTTAAACTAGTTCTGCAACAGCTGGAACACCAGATTCAGGGTATTGCTATTTTGGCAATTGAATTTCACCCCAGAACAAAATATATAATTTGCAGGACACTATGAAACTTGGCCAGCCACAGTGGAAACCACTGATTTATGGTGTTGCTATTTTAGCAATTGAATTTCACCCAGAACAAAATATATGTTTTGGCGTACACTATTATAGTTTGCCAGCCACAGCTGTGACACCAGATTTATGGTATTTCTATTTTGGCAATTGAATTTCACACCAGAACAAAATATTCCCTGTTACAGACAGATTTAAACTAGGTCTGCAACAGCTGGAACACCAGATTCAGGGTATTGCTATTTTGGCAATTGAATTTCACCCCAGAACAAAATATATAATTTGCAGGACACTATGAAACTTGGCCAGCCACAGGTGTGACACCAGATTTATGGTATTGCTATTTTGGCAATTGAATTTCACTCCAGAACAAAATATATCCTTTGCAGTTCACTATGAAACTTGGCCAGCCACAGCTGAAACCACTGATTTATGGTATTGCTATTTTGGCAATTGAATTTCACCCCAGAACAAAATATATGTTTTGGCCGACACTATTATAGTTTGCCAGCCAGTGCTGGGACACCAGATTTAGGGGATTGTTATTTTTGCAGTTGAATTTCACCCCAGAACAAAATATACCCTGTTACAGACAGATTTAAACTAGGCCTGCAACAGCTGGGACACCAGATTCAGGGAATTGCTATATTGGCAATTGCATTTCACCCCAGAACAAAATATATAATTTGCAGGACACTATGAAACTTGGCCAGCCACAGCTGTGACACCAGGTTCATGGTATTGCTATTTTGGCAATTGAATTTCACCCCAGAACAAAATATATCCTTTGCAGGACACTATGAAACTTTGCCAGCCACAGCTGAAACCACTGATATATGGTATTGCTATTTTGGCAATTGAATTTCACCCCAGAACAAAATATATAATTTGCAGGACACTATGAAACTTGGCCAGACACAGGTGTGACACCAGATTTATGGTATTGCTATTTTGGCAATTGAATTTCACCCCAGAACATAATATATCCTTTGCAGGACACTATGAAACTTTGCCAGCCACAGCTGAAACCACTGATATATGGTATTGCTATTTTGGCAATTGAATTTCACCCCAGAACAAAATATATAATTTGCAGGACACTATGAAACTTGGCCAGACACAGCAGTGACACCAGATTTATGGTATTGCTATTTTGGCAATTGAATTTCACCCCAGAAAAAAATATATCCTTTGCAGGACACTATGAAACTTGGCCAGCCACAGCTGAAACCACTGATTTATGGTATTGCTATTTTGGCAATTGAATTTCACCCCAGAACAAAATATACCCTGTTACGGACTGATTTAAACTAGGCCTGCAACAGCTAGAACACCAGATTTATGGTATTGCTATTTTGGCAATTGAATTTCACTCCAGAACAAAATATATCCTTTGCAGGACACTATGAAACTTGGCCAGCCACAGCTGAAACCATTGATTTATGGTATTGCTATTTTGGCAATTAAATTTCACCCCAGAACAAAATATATGTTTTTGCGGACACTATTATAGTTTGCCAGCCACAGCTGTGACACCAGATTTATGGTATTGATATTTTGGCAATTGAATTTCACCCCAGAATAAAACATATGCTTTGCAGGACACTATAAAACTTGGCCAGCCACAGCTGAAACCACTGATTTATGGTATTGCTATTTTGGCGATTGAATTTCACCCCAGAACAAAATATACCCTGTTACGGACAGATTTAAACTAGGCCTGCAACAGCTGGAACACCAGATTCAGGGTATTGCTATTTTGACAATTGAATTTCACACCAGAACAAAATATATGTTTTTGCGGACAGTATTATAGTTTGCCAGCCCCAGCTGTGTCACCAGATTTATGGTATTGCTATTTTGGCAATTGAATTTCACCCCAGAACAAAATATATCCTTTGCAGGACACTATGAAACTTGGCCAGCCACAGCTGAAACCACTGATTTATGGTATTCCTATTTTGGCAATTGAATTTCACCCCAGAACAAAATGTATGTTTTGGCGGACACTATTATAGTTTGCCAGCCACAGCTGTGACACCAGATTTATGGTATTGCTATTTTGGCAATTGAATTTCCCCCCAGAACAAAATATATCCTCTGCAGTACACTATGAAACTTGGCCAGCCACAGCTGAAACCTCTGATTTATGGTATTGCTATTTTGGCAATTGAATTTTACCCCAGAACAAAATATACCCTGTTACGGACTGATTTAAACTAGGCCTGCAACAGCTGGAACACCAGATTTATGGTATTGCTATTTTGGCAATTGAATTTTACCCCAGAACAAAATATATCCTCTGCAGGACACTATGAAACTTGGCCAGCCACAGCTGAAACCACTGATTTATGGTATTGCTATTTTGGCAATTGAATTTCACCCCAGAACAAAATATACCCTGTTACGGACTGATTTAAACTAGGCCTGCAACAGCTGGAACACCAGATTTATGGTATTGCTATTTTGGCAATTGAATTTCACCCCAGAACAAAATATATGCTCTGCAGGACACTATGAAACTTCGCCAGCCACAGCTCAAACCACTGATTTATGGTATTGCTATTTTGGCAATTGAATTTCACCCCAGAACAAAATATATGTTTTGTAACAGGTGAGTATTAGATTTGTTTTTCTATTTACTTGGCCATTTGGGGAACATATAGGGCAGTTTAGTGGGCAGATTAGGCAGTGGGATGCATGATGATATAATCACATCTGTGTGTTCGCAATGACATCTTTGCCCAGCTTGCTTTGAGGCTTACGTCACGGACGAAGGCAAGGGGTAAGAATCAGATAAATATTACATTTGTTTTTCTTTTCATTACTGAGCTACAGACCAGGGCTCTCTATAGGGAGCTATTTAAACTACTAGCAACCCCATAGGAGACTATTTAAACTACTGTGGCTACAATAGGGACCTAGTTAAACTATTTGGGACTGTTTACACTATTAGTGGCACAATAGAGGGCCATTTAGACTACTGGAGGAGCTATAGGGGATCATTTAACCTACTGGAACTGTTTAAAGTGCTGGCAGCACTATAGGGGACTGTTTAAGATGCTTAGGGGCACTATAGGGGACCATTTAAGCTGCTGTGGGCACTATAGTGGACTGTTAAGCTGCTGTGGCACTATAGCATTTAGGGGGCATTATAGCTACCAGGGACACTTTAGAGGGGCTTTATTACTTCTGAGAGCACTAAAGGACATCTTTATGAATACTTTATCAATACTGTTTAGATCTTTATCACTATTTGGGGTACTTTGAAGGTAATTTTATTACTGAGTCACTATGGGGCTTTATAACTATTAGAAGCTCTCTCAGGAACATTCTTTTTGTTATGGGGGATTATCTCACAAGGGTGTCATGACCTATCGCTGACCCTGTTGTGCCTAGGGTCAGAAGTTCGCAGCGGGTGGATACTCGCTAGTTTCTCAAAAGAACCCTCCATGACCTAGTGTTGGTAATGAATCCCAATTCAAGTTTTCCTGCTTAGGTTTGTAATCCTTTTTGTCCCATTTAGGAATCTGTAGCTTTTCCTTTCAGCTGTTCTATGTCAGCCACTCCCAGCTACTATATATTCTCCCTTTATGCTTCCCTTGTTGCCATATATAGTCCTTCCTTCCAGATATTCTATTCTGATCTCTGGTGGAGTTGAAGTTGCTGTGGAGCTTTTGGAACTGGAGCTGTCGGATCTCCGGTTCTCTCCTGCTTGTTGTCTCCCTTCTGGGATTGTTTGTGGTTTTTGTGTTGTTTGCCTTTTTCCTGTTGTTACCCTAGGTGTCAGTGGTGAGGACTAGTGCTCTCACTGCCCTACTCACTACCTAGGGCTTATATCAGGGTAAGCCAGGGACGAGGCACGTGATCGGCGTACGGGTTAGCAGCCTAGGGTGGCCACTGGCTTCACCCAAAAAAGGTGAACCTCACCGGCCACGCCACCCCAAATGATAAACCACGCCCCACCCCAGTAAAGCCATGCCTCCACACTCCCATCACCGGCAGGGGAGGAGAGGGAAGAACTTTCCGCATGGAAGGTGAGCTGGGGGCTGCCGGGGCGCTTCTCTCCCTCTCGGTCAGCCATGTCTGTGGCTCTAGTGACTGACTGGGGTAAGAGAAGCCTTGGTCAGTTGCTGCAGCTCACACAATGCTGCTGTCTGAGCGTGAGCTACTGAAAGGAAAGACATCCCTGTGTCCGTCTAGGCACTGTGCCGGACGGAGGACAGGGAGCCTGAAAACCGGACTGTCCGGCCTAAAACCGGATGTCTGGCCACCCTACCTGCGCCGCACGTCTGTTACCTGCCAAATCAGACGTGATAGATGATTACAATTACCAGTTATACTACTGGGGGGTGTTATGATTATTTGGCACAATATGGAGCCCACTACTGCTAGCAGTGGTGCTTTTGCATTATCACTATTGGGGCACTATTACTAATGTGGGCATTGTGGTAGAGAATTATTAGTATTGGGGGCTTTGTGGAGTACTGTTACTATAGGGGGACTATATGTCTGGCATTATAATTTCTACAGTATAGTATTTGGGAGCACTGGGGTCATAGTGTGCACAGTATTGAGGACAGCACCAGGAAAAGACTGTTGGAACACCAGGATGAGGGAAGGATGATAGAAAAGCGAGCATTAACATAACTTTTTTAGTTATTACCTATTTTTCAGTGTAATCAGAGTTAGGGCTCATGCCCATGGCCGTGTGCCAGCCAGGCCCGTGCTGCGGACCGCAAAAATGCGGGCACTACTTTTTTGCGGAAAGGAAGCACTCCGTAGTGCTTACGGTCCGTGGTTCCGTTCCGCACCGCATCTCCGGATTTGTGGACCCATTCAAGTGAATGGGTCCACATCCGTGATGCGGAATGTACAAGGCCAGTGCCCCGTGTATTGCGGACCCACCATATGCGGGCCGCAATGCGGCCACGGCAGGGCAACAGCCGTGTGCATGAGCTCTTAGACTGGTTCTCCTCTCGGGATACACTTCTCCTCACCTTCCATGTCTACCCTTAAGAAGTACAATTTCTTGACATGGTACATTAATGGTGTGATTGTTTGCTACTGTTTTTCTTTTTTTTATGTGAACCTATTCCTGTACCAACTGCCAATTTATTTTTTGTGCAAAAATTAATAAAAAGATATTTGAAAAGAGTATGCTATCATTCGGGGGGGGGGGGAAGCAGTGCTGCAGAAAAGTGTCTGAAAGGTTGACAATCTCTTTAATACAGAAGAAGAAGAAAAAACAAGGAAGGCAGCACATTTGTACTAAAAACGAGAGCAAGGGGAGACATAATGTAGCTATCTGCTGAAATTCACTGATAATAGATAATATTAATAAGCCTAGATTTAAAAAGAACAGTTTTTCACACCTAGCATCATGTTATGGATTATCTTGGAAAGCTTCCTAAGTGGTCTATCCCTGTTAACATTTTCTGAACAGTATGCTGGCTGACATTTTAAAGATCTTCCCAGTAATACACTACGTGGACTTGCTGACTGTACCAGCTCCAGTCTGGCTTCAATCACCGTGTGTAATGACAATTACTGTAAAACTCAACTCATCGTGAAGAAATGACTGATCTAAACGTGATCTCACTCACAGTATCCCACAATGTTATTGTGAACTGCTCCTTCTTAGCAGATTGTAAATCTATGTTCTCCTAGTAAATAATACTGACACATAAGCTGCTGAATTTTGACCAATGGCAGAAAAAGAATTTATCTGTGTACAGGGTTTAGTACCACAGTCCAGAAAGGGGAAGGGTTGGGGTAGGGGGTTACCAAGCCCTTTATAATAGTTTTCTCCCCTTAAAAAAAATAAAATAAAATCACAGATTCTGTTGCACACTTTTTTTTGTGATTTCATGCCACTCTTGCCAATTGCATGAGAAAGTGGTCGTGTTGCGATTGGCACCCATGCTTTCTTTGAAAGACTGTAGGGTATATACACAGGGCTTTTTTTCTCAGAGAAAAGGTGGTGGAACTCACCCCCCCTCCCCTGGCCACGCCCCTACCCACCCCTAGGACCGCCCCCTAAAACCGCCCTTTTAAAGAACAGGGATGCAAGTAAAATTTGGGGGGGCAATAAAAGTCCAGCCCAGCAAAGAAACCCCCCAGATGGGGATGTCACTGTTAATGGGGGATCTGGGGATGGCACTGTTAATGGGGGATCTGGGGATGGCACTGTTATAGGGTGGAGGATCTATGGATGGCATCCACAGATCCCCCATCCTATAACAGCGCCATCCACAGACCCCCCCTCCACCCCTTAACTGTGTCATCCACAGACCCTCCCATCCTATAACAGTGCCATCCACAGACCCCCCCCCACCCCATAACAATGCCATCCACAGACCCCCCACCTCTTAACAGTGTCATCCACATAGCCTCCATTGCCTCTTCAGTACAGTTGTGTAATTCCATTAATAATGATTCATGCTGCCCCCTCTGTAGTATAACATTCAATATATCATACACTCAGAGGGCTACTGTTACACCGTAATGCAGGCCGGCCAGGCAGACGTGAGGCAGCGTGACTGACTGACGTCACGTGCCTGCCCACCCTACTTTATGAATGAAGCAACACTGCCGCTCGTTTGCCCGGCCAGCCTGCATTACGACATAACAGTAGCCCTGTGAGTGTAGGATATATTGAATGTTATACTACAGAGGGGGCAGCATGAATCATTATTAATGGAATTACACATTTTATAACTGTACTGGAGCAGCAATGGGGCTGGAGCACAGTGAATGCACCGACCCGCCGCAGTTGCCGGCCCCCCAGCTCCTCCTTCCAGTCCCACCCCACTGATACATCGTAGCTTGCGATGTCAAAATGTCAGCATGGTAGGTGGCAGAACGCCGTTCCGGTGCGTTCCGCCAGAAAAAAAGCCCTGGATATATGTATATATATATTGTAGGGATCTTCTCTTATTCGGGGATCATTCTCGCAGAGTTTGCCACAGACACCAGATTGAAGTCCAAACAATGCTTTATTTTCCAGGAACAAAACAGCAATCAAAACATAAATCCTTGACCGTGTGGCCACTGACTAAACAGAATTTCGCTCTCTATCAGGATCTGGGTCTACCACCCAGCTCCCCAAAACACATCACCAGTGCTTACCCTACACACAGGGTTAGAGGGTCCTGGCTCCCACAGGCCTCGACACAGCCTGCTCCTTTCCCAGACTGGGAGCCTCACCCAAGTCCAGCAACAGGATTAAATTTCATCCCTGGACATGAGCATTGTCCAAAATCCAGGACTGGAGCACGGGGAACAGGCACCCACCCAGCACATTGCCTGCTCCCAGTAAAAGCCCACCCTGGGCTAGCTGAAGCGAGCTAAGCTAATTATCTTGGTGTCCACCAACTAACTTAGTGGCCACCTATATCTAAGGCCTTTACTTCACAAAGGCCGTGCCGCTTGGTGACACGCTCCTGGTGCAAACACCCCCCCCCCCCTTTTTATGCTTCCCCGGGACTTTACTACACCCCTCCTATTCACATTGCCACTATATATATATATATATATATATATATATATATATATATATATAGAGAGAGAGAGAGAGAGAAGAGAGAGAATATTACTACCTCCATCATTGTGTTTCCTTTGTATGGATCAAATTTAGCATGATTTATTGCAGCTTTGATTATCTAATATTGGCTTTTTTATCTTTTATTGGTTCCCTATGGAACCCATTTGGGGAAAAAGTGTGAAAACAGCATAAGGTACCAGGGGTTCCAGTGCAGGGTTCATCCACTACCAGTTAGGGATAACTAGGGACAGCCTTATCCCACCCCAGCCCTTTTTTTTGCCGAATTTTCTGCAAACCGGATTCAAAAAAATTTGGAACACTATACAAATTGTGAATAAAAACTGAATGCAATGATGTGGAGGTGCCAACTTCTAATATTTTATTCAGAATAGAACATAAATCACGGAACAAAAGTTTCAACTGAGAAAATGTACCATTTTAAGGGAAAAATATGTTGATTCAGAATTTCGTGGTGTCAACAAATCCCAAAAAAGTTGGGACTGTGTGGCGTCTCCCCTTCTTCTTACAACACTCAACAGACGTCTGGGGACTGAGGAGACCAGTTTCTCAAGTTTAGAAATAGGAATGCTCTCCCATTCTTGTCTAATACAGGCCTCTAACTGTTCAATCGTCTTGGGCCTTCTTTGTTGCACCTTCCTCTTTATGATGCACCAAATGTTCTCTATAGGTAAAAGATCTGGACTGCAGACTGGCCATTTCAGTACCCGGATCCTTCTCCTACTCAGCCATGATGTTGTGATTGATCCAGAATGTGGTCTGGCATTATCTTGTTGAAAAATGCAGGGTCTTACCTGAAAGAGATGACGTCTGGATGGGAGCATATTATGTTCTAGAACCTGAATATATTTTTCTGCATTGATGGTGCCTTTCCAGACATGCAAGCAGCCCATGCCACACGCACTCATGCAACTCCATTCCATCAGAGATGCAGGCTTCTGAACTGAGCGTTGATAACAACTTGGGTTGTCCTTGTCCTCTTTGGTCCGGATGACATGGCGTCCAAGATTTTCAAAAAGAACTTCGAATCGTGACTCGTCTGACCACAGAACAGTCTTCCATTTTGCCACACTCCATTTTAAATGATCCCTGGCCCAGTGAAAATGCTTCTTCTTTGCACTGTAGAGTTTCAGCTGGCAACGGCGGATGGCACGGCCGTTCACTGACAATGGTTTCTGGAAGTATTCCTGAGCCCATTCTGTGATTTCCTTTACAGTAGCATTCCTGTTTGTGGTGCAGTGTCGTTTAAGGGCCCGGAGATCACGGGCATCCAGTATGGTTTTACAGCCTTGAGCCTTACGCACAGAGATTGTTCCAGATTCTCAGAATCTTCGGATGATGTTATGCACAGTTGATGATGATAGATGCAAAGTCTTTGCAATTTTTCGCTGGGTAACACCTTTCTGATATTGCTCCACTATCTTTCTGCGCAACATTGTGGGAATTGGTGATCCTCTACCCATCTTGGCTTCTGAGAGACACTGTGTAAGGATACGGTGGTTTGCGCTCCAGCCTGGATCATGCCCTGTGTAACCATGACAACGATCGCTGTTTGCCTCCCAGGCTGGAAGCAGTGGCCGCTGGGCCGTCTAAGGTGGCTCCGCCCACCCACACTTGGTCAATAAATAGGAGCCAGGTGCTGCACAGGGGGTTCCACTAATGGAGTGCGCACCCTGCCTGCTCCATTCACCACGAGGACTCAAGATCCTAACTACCTGCAACTCTGAACCTCCAGGAGAAACCCTCACCTACCTTACCCGGCTCCACCACTGCAGGATCCCTGCATGACTTCCAACAGCAAGTATCAAGCCTGTCATTTTGTTTCACTGACATTGCTCACTGAAAGGAAGGGACTCGCTGGTGGTTATTAGTACTGCAGGCCTGGGATTCCTGAACGTTGCCAAGAGCTGTTATTCACATTGAACTTTAATCTGAACTCTCATTCCTAAAACGAACTTTCCTCACTATTAGTTTTACACTCTATCTTTAGTACGCGGTACATGATTTTGTTAACCCCATACTCTCCGCTTAAGACTGAGAGAGCCGCCTGGGGTACACACTGAGCAGCCGCAAAGACACCACCAACACTCAATCAGTGTGCCAAAAGTGGATGTCAAAGGACACCGCAGTTGAGATCCTAACTGATCATTTTGGTGCGTTACATATTAGTGGAACCCCCATGGATCCAGCGGAGCTCGCGCGGCATATGGTCGCCCTCACTGAGAGGGTGGAAACCCTTAACGTGACCGTACAGAATCTCCAATTGGAAAATCAGATGTTGCGAGATCTCGTCATGTCGCGCACAGGACACCCCCACGATGGACCGGAACCCAAGGTCAGTCCACCTGAACTTTTCTCAGGAGACCGGAAGCAGTTCCGCGAATTCCTGAATGCGTGCAAACTGATGTTCAGTTACGCCCCCGGACCTATCCTACCGATAGAACCAAAGTACTCACCATAATCTCGTACCTCGGGGGGGAGCCCAGAGCATGGGCTAACACCTATTTAGAAAAGGAAGACCCGGTCTTGAATTCCTTTCCGCAATTTCTTGAAACAATGGCCCTCCCTCCTTTACGAGGACCACAACAAGCAGCTGACTGCGGAGACCGCCATTCGCACCCTAAAGCAAGGGAGACGACCCGTAGAGGACTTTATTGCGGAATACACTCGTTGGGCCCGTGAGACGGAATGGAATGATCTCACTCTTAGAAATCAGTTCCGTCTCGGTCTATCTGAAGCCCTGAAAGATGAGTTAGCCCACGGAGAGCTGCCACATACACTCGACGCCTTGATGCAGAAGGTCACCACCATTGACAGACGCTTAAGGGAACGCAGGGCTGAGAGAGTCTCAGGGTTTACACCCACCCCGAGACAGACTAGCCCAGATCCTGTAGCAGAGATGATGGAGATTGGGGCAATTCGTGGTCCTCTGACTGAGAGAGAGAAGACCCGGAGACGGAACCTCAACCTCTGCTTATACTGTGCGTCGGCTGACCATTCGGTTGATGGATGTCCTGCCATAAGAAAGAAACATGAAGGTAAAATGATGACGTTCTGTAACTTAGGCAGAAAAAATAACAACACAAGTGGTTACATTTATACGTCTCTTACCTTACAGTGGGACCAAAACCGAACTATCGTTGATGCAATGGTGGACACGGGAGCTTCGGGGAATTTTATCGATAAGCATCTAGTAGAGAGAAATAAAATTCCCCATACAAGGAAAAATGTATCGATATCCGTGAGTTTTATTGATGGTACAACCTCTAGACCTATCCATAGCCAGACTCAACCCCTTTTGGTGACAAGCGAAAATAGCCACACAGAATTTTTATCCTTTGATGTCATACACTCCCCTTCGTTCCCCATCATTTTAGGCTTGCCATGGCTCCGGTTACATCAACCAGTTCTCCTATGGGAACAGGGGAGAATTGGGTTTACCTCACGTTATTGCAGGGAGACCTGCTTCCCTATTAAAACGCTCATGCATGTAGTGGTGAACCAGGTCCCTACCCAATACTCAGAGTTCTCGGAGGTATTTAGTGCAAAGATGGCGGAATCCCTACCGCCCCATAGACCCTACGATTGCCCCATAGACCTGCTGCCGGGCAGTGAAATACCCACAGGAAGAATCTACCCATTGGCACAACCAGAACTTGACCACCTCAAACAGTATCTCGAAGAGAACTTAAGGAAGGGATTCAATCGGCCTTCAACCTCCCCTGCAGCCGCGGGTATGTTCTTCGTAAGGAACAAAGACTTGAGCCTCAGACCCATCATTGATTACAGAGCATTAAATAAAATAACAATCAAAAACCGGTACCCCCTGCCGCTAATATCCGAGCTTATTGAAAGACTTCAAACATCAACTATCTGCACTAAACTGGACTTGAGAGGCGCATACAACTTGATTAGGATTAGAACCGGGGATGAATGGAAAACTGCTTTCCGCACCCGGTATGGACTCTTTGAGTACATGGTAATGCCTTTCGGCTTGTGCAATGCCCCTGCCACTTTCCAAAACTTTATCAACGACATATTTAGGGATCTACTAGATGTATGTGTTGTCATCTATCTAGATGACATATTGGTCTACTCCGATAACCTACAAGATCACAGGAAACACGTCCGTTGGGTACTTGCGCGATTAGCGTCCATCACTTATATGTCAAACCAGAAAAGTGTATATTCGAGACTACTACCCTTCCGTTCCTTGGTTATATAATCTCACCCAAGGGAATTCAGATGGATCAGTCAAAGATCACTTGCATCCAAAACTGGCCGATTCGGACTCCAGGAAAGCCCTCCAGCGTTTCATAGGGTTCTCGAACTTCTACAGGAAATTCATCAAAGACTTCTCCGCTACCATCAAACCTCTAACCAGATTAACTAGTGTCAACACGAAATTTGTTTGGTCCATGGAGGCCCAATCAGCTTTTGAGTTACTTAAAGACAAATTCACTTCAGCACCAATTCTGACCATTCCGAATCCAAACTATCACTTTGTGCTGGAAGTAGATGCATCGCAGGCAGCCATAGGAGCTGTTCTGTCCCAGCGGAGCTCCTTCTCATCCCCATTACATCCTGTCGGGTTCTACTCCCAGACTCTAAACACCGCTGAAATCAACTACCCCATAGGGGAAAAGGAACTTCTTGCCATAAAATGTTCCCTAGAGAACTGGAGGCACCTACTTGAAGGTTCAACACACCCCATCACAATATACACGGATCACCGTAATTTACAATACCTGAAAACCAGTAAAACACTGTCAGCACGTCAGGTACGGTGGAGTTTTTTTTGACAGATTCGACTTTCAAATTACTTACCGACCAGGCTCAAAAATGGGAAGGCTGATGCCTTATCACGTCTGGCTGAATGCCGCGCCGCAGTCACAGCCCCCACATGCATTATACCACCTAACAAAATTATCTTCGCCACCATTGAATTGGAAACCCAGCTTAAGGATGCTCTGAAAATTAACTGTGCTAACATCCCCCCGGGACTTCTGAAAGACCAACGGGGTTTCCTCTACAAAAACAACCTACTGTACATACCAACTCCTCTCACCACCCAGGTAATCAAACTCTGCCATGACTCACCCTCGCGGGACACCCTGGCATTGCCAAAACCATAAACCTGATACGCAGGAACTTCTGGTGGCCAAAAATGACCAAAGAAATTAAGCAATATGTTTCCACGTGCGAGACATGTGCCTCATGCAAAAGTGATAGAAATCGAACATATGGCCTTCTTATGAGTCTTCCTATCCCTAACAGACCCTGGGAATGGGTTTCAATGGACTTCATTGTAGAACTCCCCGCTCCAGAGGAAACAACACCATCATGGTTGTAGTAGACCTACTAACTAAGATGGCACACTTCATCGCCCTCAAAAATTACCTTCCTCCAGTGAAACTGCCGAGGCCTTTCTGTCCAATGTCATAAAACTACATGGAATCCCTAGCCAAGTTATATCAGACAGGGGTTCACAATTTGTATCCAAATTTTGGAGAGCACTCTGTCTTAGACTCCAAATCGACCATAGAATGTCTACCGCCTACCACCCCCAAACTAACAGGCAGACGGAAAGGGTGAACCAATGTCTGGAACAATTTCTCAGATGTCACTGCTCATTCCTTCAAGATGACTGGGAAAGCCTACTCCCTCTTGCCGAATTCGCTACAACAATTCTGTGAATTCCTCCACTTTACATAGTCCATTCTTTGCTAATTATGGATTCCACCCTAGGTCTCTCCCTGAAATCAACCTTCCTACAAACGTTCCTGCCACAGATGATTTTGTAACTACCTTGCAAACAACCCTCAGGATGCTGAAAGACAACCTCCAATGGGCAAAGGAAAGGCAGAAGATCTACTACGACCGTCACAGAAGAGAAAATCCTCCTTATCAGGTTGGGGACTCGGTATGGCTGTCAACGAGAAACCTTCGGTTGGGGGTACCTGCTAAGAAACTGGGTAGGCAATTTTTGGGTCCTTTACTGATAGAAAGAATTATCAACCCCAACACGGTGAGACTTACCCTTCCTCCTCGACTACAGGTACATCCCACATTCCATGTATCGTTGCTAAAACCGTTTAGACCTAGCCCGTTCCCCTCACGGGTTCCTCAACCCTCCCCCCGATAGATGTCCGAGGTGAGGAGGAATTTGAGGTTGAGCAGCTTCTCGACTCCAGAAGAAGACGGGGGAGGATCCAGTACCTCGTTAGATGGAGGGGTTACGGGTCTCAGGATGACTCTTGGGAAGATGTGCGAGACGTCCATGCACCCAGACTCCAAAGGTTGTTCCACAGGAGATTTCCCGACCGACCCTCCCCCGGAGAGTGTCCCCTTAAGGGGGGTACTGTAAGGATACGGTGGTTTGCGCTCCAGCCTGGATCATGCCCTGTGTAACCATGACAACGATCCCTGTTTGCCTCCCAGGCTGGAAGCAGTGGCCGCTGGGCCGTCTAAGGTGGCTCCGCCCACCCACACTTGGTCAATAAATAGGAGCCAGGTGCTGCACAGGGGGTTCCACTAATGGAGTGCGCACCCTGCCTGCTCCATTCACCACGAGGACTCAAGATCCTAACTACCTGCAACTCTGAACCTCCAGGAGAAACCCTCACCTACCTTACCCGGCTCCACCACTGCAGGATCCCTGCATGACTTCCAACAGCAAGTATCAAGCCTGTCATTTTGTTTCACTGACATTGCTCACTGAAAGGAAGGGACTCGCGCTGGTGGTTGATAGTACTGCAGGCCTGGGATTCCTGAACGTTGCCAAGAGCTGTTATTCACATTGAACTTTAATCTGAACTCTCATTCCTAAAACGAACTTTCCTCACTATTAGTTTTACACTCTATCTTTAGTACGCGGTACATGATTTTGTTAACCCCATACTCTCCGCTTAAGACTGAGAGAGCCGCCTGGGGTACACACTGAGCAGCCGCAAAGACACCACCAACACTCAATCAGTGTGCCAAAAGTGGATGTCAAAGGACACCGCAGTTGAGATCCTAACTGATCATTTTGGTGCGTTACACACTGCCACTCTGAAAAGCTCTTTTTATACCCAATCATGTTGCCAATTGACCTAATTAGTGTTAATTGGTCTTCCATCTCTTCGTTATGCTCAAATTGCTACTTGTCCCAACTTTTGGGGGATTTGTTGACACCGTGAAATTTTGAATCAACATATATTTCCTTTAAAATGATACATTTACTCGGATTAAATGTTTGATCTGTCATCTATTACAAATAAAATATTCACATTTGCCATCTCCACATCATTGCATTCAGTTTTTATTCACGATTTGTATAGTATCCCAACTTTTTTGGAATCCGGTTTGTATATATTAAATTGGGATCTTGTGTTCTAACCCTTATTATTATTATTATTATTATTATTATTATTATATATTTTTATAATATGAAGTTATGTTTTTTTTACATGCAATCAGTGATATGTCCTAACGGTATGTTCACTGATTTGGCAGGCAGTTCCAGTAGAGAGACCTGTCAGAGTTCCCCATATCCAGCCTAACCAGGTACTGCTGCTCAATGATGGACCCCATTAACTATAATTGTATTCAGAGGGGGATCCGACCTCTTTCTGGCATAATTGCCGCCTTTCAGATGGACAAAAACAGATGCATGCGTCGGTTTTTGGCTGAAAGCGGGCATTTTGCCAGAAAGCAGCCAGATCCTTGCCGGATCTCATTATAGTGAATGTGGTAAATGCCAATATCCAGATAGACTCTGTTGGAACAGCCTGCCAAATCAGTTAAACAGAAGTGAGAACTACCATAAAACTAGCACATCTGTCTTCATTTTAGTACTTATTCAAATTCAATGATTTTTGGCTTGGATTTTAACATCCGCTATACTATTGTTATCAGTGAGATTAGCTACTACCACCAGAAGTGTCTATCATTAACTTAATCATCTGTGGGATCGGAGTGCCACCAGTGTGAAGCTTGCTCAGGAATGGCAGCAGGCAGGGGTGAGCGCATCTGCACGCACAGTGAGGCGAAGACTTTTGGAAGATGGCCTGGTGTCAAGAAAAGCAGCAAAGAAGCCACTTCTCTCCAAAAAAACCATCAGGAACAGATTGATCTTCTGCAGAAAGTATGGTGAATTGACTGCTGAGGACTGGTACAAAGTCATATTCTCCGATGAAGCCTCTTTCCAATTGTTTGGGGCATCTGGAAAAAGGCTTGTCCGGAGAAGAAAAGGTGAGCATTACCATCAGTCCTGTGTCATGCCAACAGTAAAGCATCCTGAGTGTGCACAGTGGGGAAATTTCTATACAGAATTTTAATAGCAGAATTAAAAGCTATGTTTTATATGTCTAGTCCTTGGTGTGGAATATAATTATCAAAGTGGTCAAGGGATGTTTTCCTCTGGATAGGATTGGTTGAGGAGTGGTGGAGTTAAAGCATCCTGAGACCATTCATGTGTGGGGTTGCTTCTCATCCAAGGGAGTGGGCTCACTCACAATTTTGCCCAAAAACCCAGCCATGAATAAAGAATGGTACCAAAACACCCTCCAACAGCAACTTCTTCCAACAATCCGACAACAGTTTGGTGAAGAACAATGCATTCCCAGGTCTTAATCCTATTGAGAACTTGTGGTCAATCCTCAAGAGGCGGGTGGACAAACAAAAACCCACTAATTCTGACAAACTCCAAGAAGTGATTATGAAAGAATGGGTTGTTATCAGTCAGGAATTGGCCCAAAAGTTGATTGAGAGCATGCCCAGTCGAATTGCAGAGGTCCTGAAAAAGAAGGGCCAACACTGCAAATACTGACTCTTTGCATAAATTTCATGTAATTGTCGATAATAGCCTTAGAAACGTATGAAGTGCGTGTAATTATATTTCACTACATCACAGAAACAACTGAAACAAAGATCTAAAAGCAGTTTAGCAGCAAACTTTGTAAAAACTAATATTTGTGTCATTCTCAAAACTTTTGGCCACGACTGTAGTATCTACTAGTATCCACAGCCTGTATGGAGAGGTGGTAAGCTGGAAGCAGAAGAACAGTTGTTGTCCCATAGATGCTCTACTCTGTATCATCAGCATGAGCACTCTGTAAGGAACTACATTTATTCTCTAAACCAGGCCTTAAAACTTGTATAAAAACTATGAGGATATGATGCATGCTCAGACAAGAGGGGTGTGTATGTGTATGGGGGAAGGGGAGGGAGAGCTGTCTCAGCAAACAGCTTAGAGGTAAATTGAGTATTTGTGATATAAATTTCTCTTTACACTGCTCCATGAAATGAACACGTGATAAATCCAGCCAAGCATGTGATTTTCACTTGCTGACATGACCTCCCTCCATCTTGATTTGAGTTTTTGAATCTTTCTGGCAGTATTTTATGATAAACCCCCAATGTTAATTACTTCTATTAACATTTGTACATTTCCTTTACCTTTTGAAGTCTTTCATGCAACCCATCTATTCATTTGTGCTCTATCGCTCACTTTTTTCCATCATTTCCTCTTTCCTCTTCTTTCTCTTTCTTTTTTGTCTTTGTGTGTGTCCTTGTTTAATGACGCCCCATTATAAAGCAGCATTCAGTCCTTCCCCAAAGCACTCAATAAATCCAACCTGGAAGACTTCCAGGCAGAAAAATAAATAAAATAAAATGCAGGTCCTGCTGGCCGCAGTCTAAATATTATCATCATTCCTGAAACTAACCCGTTTACTGCCTCTCACTTCAATTCATTTAAATACCTTTTTATTTTCTATATCTTTTACTTTTTTTTTAGATTAGTGGGGGCTGTGAACTTACCTTGCACAGCCTGTAAAATTCTGCCCATTGAATTATGCTAACCAAGGGAATTGAAGCTATGTATTATCTAAACTGCATTGCTAAAGAAATAACAAATAAAAGATCATCACGGCATAGATAAGTGTGCAATACTGCTACAACTGACTGATCAGCTTGATTTTTCGATAGCCTAAGAGCTTTATCATACTGAAGCACAACATGACCGTTGTTTATGTATTGTGCGTTAATATCTTATTTTGCATACAAGCAAAATATAAAATAAAACATAGAACTGAAAACCATAGATAGAAAAGCTCAACAAAGGGGAAGATCAGAGAGAGGTAAAAGAACACCTAAAACAAAAATCTTACAAAGGTTTAGTGTAACAATAGGAGGTTCAGAGGTAGCAGACCTTGGTGCCTCAAAGGACCAAAAGACCAATGTGCTACTTACGCCAGTGAAGTGTTGTGTCTTGGTGTACTCCCTCAGGTTGTTGGTCCCTGAAGATTGGTGCAGTGGAAATATAGTTTAAAGAATGAGGCCAAAAATGAACATTCAACCACAGTTTTGCGGGTTTTTAAATTCCGACGTTCAATGAGCGATAAAACTGACCAGTTAGTTTTATTATACAGGTCAGTACGAATCCGGCGATTCCCTATATGTATAGGTTTTCTTGCATTTAATAGTGAAAAAAAAATTCTAAAGTTGGAAAAAATCTGTTTTACTTTCTTGTCACTATATTTTGATCCCTATAACTTTTTCGCAACTCTGTGTACGGAGCTGTGTTGGGGCTCATTTTTTGCATTGTAATCTGATCTTTTTATTGATACCATTCTGGGGTGTGTATGAATTTTTGATCACTTTTTATTTAAATGCTTTTTTTCTGTTTACTGTATGGGGAATTTTGTTAAATTGTTTTATAGTATGGGCGTTTTTTATTTTTATTTTTATTTTGGCATATTTTTTTTTTTTTTTACACTTTCCTATAGTTCCCATATAACTATTGCTATTCTCATACATTCCAATGCAATAGCATTCAAATACATGAGAAAATCGCATATTTCCAATGGAGCTTATTACAGGCTATGGCTCCATAGGAAATACTATGCAGCAGCCTGGGTTTGATTTATAGAGACTCAGGCTGCAGCAGGCAAGCTCCGGCTGCTCCGATCGCCACACGGGGGAGCTGGAGGGAAAACCGAATGTAAAACTTTCAGTTTTTTGCGCTCTCAGATGCCTTGGTCAGGATGGACCAAAGCATCTGAGGGGTTAAATGTCCGCAATCGGCATCGCTGCCGTGGGTGTCTTCTTAAGGAAGCAGGCAGCCACCCGCGGCTATGGTGCCCACATCCAGCAGGATAGGGCGCCATCTTTAAAGACCGGACACAGGACGTACCCGTACGTCCTGTGTCCTTAACAGGACTCTTAATGCATAACGCTGTACATGTATCCGTACGCCGTACTCCATAAGCGGCAGGAACTGGTTGTATAATACAGCAGGCACCTGGCTGCAATGACAATGATCAGTGATTATGTAAAAAGTAAAATAAAAGGACTATTTTTTCCTTTATTTATAAAGGAACCAAACTGAACCGTTATTTGTCTCCATAGACATGTATTAGGACGAAGCAAAACGGAATGTTTCTTAAAGGCTTCCATTTTGCATTCCGTCTTAAAATTCCGTTATATTCCATTATAATTCTGTTATAACGGAACCCTATGACGGAATTCCTAGCGCTGGTGATTCTGTCTGGGCATTCCATTATTTTCCGCTGTAACCATGTTATAACGGAAAGCCATAACAGAATCCCTGACGCTAGTGTGAACCCACCCTTAGTTGCATAGCAATCAATCACAGCCCAAGGTATCCTCCCAGAATCTTGACCTCTGCACGTCGATGGTCAGGTCTGCATTGCGAAGCTTGTCTAAAACAAAAATCCCGCAGTGCACCCCCTTGGAGGAAACTTTTGATCCGGCACAGGCTGCTTTGCTCCTGTACTATGTAAAGCATAACACTGATGTATAATTTCTCATACACCAGACTGAAAGAGTATTCAAAGCACCTGTCTGCTTACACAGCTCCCGAGAAGCAGAAGAGACTTGCCATTGAAGTGGGCTCAGAGATGAACCTAACAGCCAAATTTTCTTGTTTTCCTGGACTCAAAGGAAAGGACAAAGAAGTTCCTCAGTAAGGACTACTTAATCCGAGTGCTGGGATTCATCACAGAGCTGGCAATCAATAACATCCAGAATTGAACACATGAACGACTCTCATCTCGGACCTTGCCCAGAATGTTTGTGACCCCCCGGACGTCTTACATGTCTTAGACATGATTCCTGTAGTGCTAACTACATGTTATACTGCTTCTTACCGTTCTGTTACAGCGGCTGTGAGACCTGCACATACTAAGGCTCATTTATGAAGATTTTCAGGTGTTATCTGTACCGACCAGTTACCTTCCAGCTGTGATTGTGTAGCCTGCACTGTAGGAATGAGCTGGAGTCGGCTTGTTTGCTGGACTGTCCTCCAGTTATCAGCCATAACCCCATACATTTCATGATCAATATGAATTACCATTGTGGTCACCCCGACACTGATCGTCAATCCATTCTTGTTGATGAAGCACTTTTTTTCTTCAGTTTGTCTTTCAAATCTTGTGGTTTTGCCCCTTCTGTTTTGTATATTTTGTGTGTTAATGTCCTGTTTGTTAAATAAAAGTTTTTTTTTTCTCCCTCGTTCAAAAAAAAGAAGAAGAAAGAATTGGCTTGTGATTTTGTAGCAAAAGGCAGGAGTGGGTACAAAACACAGAAGACATGCAAATATTCCATTCACGTGTCATCTCTGTTTTGGATCCACTCCTGTTTTTTCTGGCATGAGCAAGACTGATGGATTACTGACCAAATGCTGACCAAATGAGTTCTCCACAGACAGGTTCCCCTTTTTGGGGATTATTGTTCTGACGGATCAGAGGAAGGGCAAAATAAGTTCATACTTGAGTTATTTAGTCAGTTTTGGCCCCGTCACTGCCCAAATAAGTGAAGTGTGCAGTGAATTTAAGAGCGACGCATGTCATCAGCATGTCACACTGACTCACAGTATTATTTCACTACCAAAGCAGACTCTCTATGCGTGTTACTGCAAGGCACAATGTTCTACACTACTATAAAGGCTCTCAGCAGCCAGGAAATAGCCAGTTTTTTATCTAATTCGCCGCAAACATATTTGGATCAAACCACATTTTTCCCAAAAATTTGGCGAACTGGCAAATCTAATTTTGGAAAAATTTGCTAATCTCTAATAAGAGCAGTTTTACAAAAATAAACACATGATTAGTGATGAGAGATCTAGCCATCTTGAACTCAATATGTACAGCTAGTAATGCCACACAGATGAGAAAGATAAAATGATCCGGTTAATAGTACAATAGGACATCTGGGTTATCTCCTCCATTCATGGCATTATTTTCAACCATTTATAGGATCTGTCAAAGTCAAGAGGTGTATGGCTGTGATACCTTCTCTAATGTAACATGCACAATCCAGAAATACATGCCTTTAAATGTACATGATTACACATGCTCAGGGGCGGATTAAGTGCATGATAGGCCTGGGGCTGTCTACCCAACTCGGGCCCCTCCATCCATTTTAGTTTAATTTTTTTCTGTTTGAAGAGGCTGCGGTGCTTCGAGAGCGTCACAGTCTCTTTCTAGGCCATATGACATCACATTCATCGTTCACATGGTCTAGGTGTAGCTCAGTCCCATCTAAGTGATTGGGGATGATCTGAAATACCAAGCACACTGCTATCAAATGGACATCGCTGTGCTTGTTAAGTAGCAAAGAGGCTGCGGCGCTCACTGAAACATCGCGGTCTCCTCAAACAACGGATTGGCGGGGGTGCCAGGAATCATATCCCCACCATCTCATAACTCTCTGAGTACAGATGTCATAGATGTTACCTGCAGTCCTATGTAACACCCCACATAACACAGTGAACTATTGTATTATGTGGGGTGTTACATATGCAGTATACGGGCACTTTAATACCCGTTTACTACCAATCTGTTATGTTCCTTTAAGTGTTTCATATAATTGCCTGCAGCAATGTGAAGGTCGTCATGTAGGTATTAGACCACTAGGGGAACTGGTGAGCAAGGATATATATAGGTAGGCCAAGGCAGGCTAGTGTTAGTGCAGACCCTGGAGTCTGTGTAGGCCACATGTCTCAGGCCTGAGCAAGTCAGCAGAAATCAAGCAGAGGCAATCCCTAGAGCAAGAGGTACTAAATGTCAAGAGGAGGTACACTGTCAACTGGAGATTCAAGGATATAAGCCAGAAGTAGGGCATTGGGGCCTTGAAGCATCAATTCCAGTCAGGACAAGTCAGGAAGAAAGTAAGGTTCACCTGCAATTCTAAGTCCTGTTATTTTACCCTCTGTTATACCTTGCTGGATGTAAGCCTGCTGTAACTGCGACTGTACAAACGTCTATTTTCTGCAACAAGAACTGTGTTAAGAGGTTGCCTGCTGTAATTTCCACTGTTCTCAGTAAAGTTGGAATTCTGTTTTCAAGTTACAAGTCTGCACCTCTGTTATTCCTACTATAAATACGGTGTGCCACCGTTTACTGGCACTGGCGTCACGACACCTCAGGGACTCAGCCATAGGCACGTTAAACTACAACACCAAGGGCACCTCGCATTCCACCTGGCTGTGTCCCTCAAGAACCCAGAGAGTGCCCCAGAGGAACAGCGTGCCGGCCTCTCCATCACTGGCATTCCCCAGGTTAGTCCCACACATTGCCCTGACTTGGGGATGCTACATTTTGGCGTCACGAACAGGATACGCACGTTTTACGGACTGTGAACAAAAACGTGAACTTTGTGCCTTAACCAGTTTGCCAAGTGACAAAACGCCTGTTTATTTGAAGTAAACTTTGTGGACCTAAAACGTACAGAAAAGAGTCCCAAAAACCTCCAGAAAGCGCTGGGCAGTGTTGCGCTATCAAGAGGAAGAAAATCGCCACTTCAAAGTGCATTTTTGTGGACTTTTATGCTGTTTTACTACCGCTGCTTGCTGTCATTGAATTGATGCATCATGGCGCCCAAGATGGCCGCCTGAACTGTGGACGTATCTACTGCGCCATCACTACTCATCGCTGGCGGGAAAACTTAGCGCCAAACTCTGCAGCGTCACCACCTTATGCAAATTTCCCAAGCTGGACTCCACCTACCTTGGACTTGGAAGAACGCAGACGCTGTTCCCCGTCGGAGCAAGTCCGAAGCTCCGCCCCTCCAGCCCGACGTCCTCGCGGGAAGGGACGCTGCGCAAGGGATTCCCGAAGACGTCCTTCCGGATCTCGCGAGATTTGGACCGCCTGCACCGGAGTAAGTACAAACTCCTGGGAGAAATAATTCTACACCGGAGAGGGGTCGCCTGGTTAGTAAGGCCCAAAAGGGGATACCGGACTCTGTCCATCGATCGCGCTCACCGGCCAGTAACCCCGCCAGCGCGACATCGGACCTATCGCTACCTCTTAAAGGGACCGCTCAACCAATTAATCTGCATCATGTCGGACTCAGAAGTAGCCGAGCAGCCTGCCCCCAGGGAGCCAGTGGCCACCAACGGTATTGCGCCTGCCAACATGATGCCGCTGACGATGCCATACTACTTTGGGGCTCCATGGTTTCCCGTTATGCCGGGAGGCTCATAATTTAAAAGACTTCCAAGACAAAATCCTGGCTCTGTTCCGGCTCTATCCTATTAACCCGGAGCAGCAAATGGAGATTCTGTTAGCCCAGTTGGAAGGAGCGGCCCGTCGAGAAGTCATGTCCTGGCCCAGTTCTGAGAGGAGTACCATAGAGCAGATCTTCGACCGCCTCAGCACTACCTTTGAAGTCAGGACGGTGTCTGAAATAAAGATGCGCTTCTTCAGTAAGAAACAAAAGCCTGGTGAGTCACTCCGTGATTTTGCTTTATCCCTCCAAGAGGCCTGGAGGGCCGTCATTCATATAGACCCTAGAGAGGTTGACACCCAGGATCAAATTCTGAGAGAACAATTTATTGCGGGTGTGAATAGCGAATCTTTAAAAACACAATTGAAAATGTTGTCGGCTCAGCACCCTAACAGTATTTTCCTGGACTTTAAGGAACTGGCCATCAGTATTCTGGGACAACATCTGCCAACGGAACCAGTGGCCCATCCCGAGCCTCCTGTCCGTAATCCTAAGCTGACGGATACCAGCCTGCCAGGGGCCAGCCAAGCCGCCCAGACTCCAGTTCCTGATACAGTAGCTGCTCTGATGGAACAGGTCAATTACCTCACTAAGAGCCTGGAAAAAGTCTGCAGGAAACTGGAAGAGTGGGAGAAACCCTTAATGCTGGAAGATGAACTCCTTTTGCCTCAAAAGCCTGGCCCCCTGCGTATCAAGAAGTTTATCCCAGAGATCCTGGAAGACGTCCAAGTGACCGGTTTAGGAACCGCAAGCGGCCTTCCTGTAATTACTGCAAAAAGTTGGGTCATACTGAATCTACTTGCTGGCAGTTAAGCGGGTCACCCTCGAGGCTGAGGACCGCCCTCGGGAGGTAGAACAACAGGTCCAAGGGATCCAAACTGGATGCCCCGTTATGTGGGGTCCCGTCCCAAAATAAACGTCCGGATCAATGGAGTGCCTTTTGAAGCGTTGCTGGACACTGGATCTCAAGTCACCACTATTCAGCAGTCCACCTTTAATCAGTTCTGGAGTTCCAGCCTGCTTACCCAGCCACCTGAGTCCTGGTTGGAGATAATTGCAAGCAATGGTAAGCCCATAAAAGTCCATGGATACTGGGAACCCACGCTCCAGGTGGGAGAAGCCACTTTACCACAGCAAGGAGTGATCGTGGTACAAACCGGGGATAAAGGGGTCACCCTGTGATTGTTGGGACTAATGTTTTCAAAAATTGCTACCCTGAGGTACTTGAAGCTCTCCATCAGTCCCTGCCTGCAGCTTCCTCTGCCTCCAAGAAGGTCCTTCAAAAGACTATCAGCGTACTGTGTGCTCAGCAGAGGTTTGCAAATGAAAAGGAGAGATCTGCACCGCCAGGATCCGTGATAATAGACCAGTGACTCTACCTCCAAACTCTCAAACCCTCCTGTGGTGCCGTGCTATCCTGGGAGTCCAGGGCCAAGATTATCCGGCCCTGGTGGAGCCTGTCCAGATGGAGAACTACCCATATGTGAGAGCTGCCAAGTGCCTGGCGACCGTCTCCCAAGGTAAAGTACCTGTCCGTCTGATTAACCTCAGCGATCATCCTGCTGTGCTTACTAAGCACTGTCCTGTTGCCCAGCTTTCCCAGGTATCCTTCCAGGATGTCATCCGCCTGCCTGTCACCGAGGAGCCATCAGCTGCCACTCGAGGACCTCTTCCTGCGGACGACTCTCCAGTGCCCTGGTGGAAGGAACTCCATGTCGGGGACGAAGCTACCCCGCAATATCAACTAGAGGGACTCCTGAACCTAGTAAAGCAACACCATCAAGCCTTCAGTAAGCATGCAACGGACTATGGAGAGGTCAGTGTCATCCAACACACCATACCCACTGGCTCTCATCCTCCCATTAAAGAGAGGTATAGACCCATACCACCAACTTCATACCAAACTGTTAAAGAGATGATCCAAGAAATGAAAGACTCAAACGTAATCCGGGACAGTCGTAGTCCCTGGGCTGCCCCCTGGTTTTAGTAAAAAGAAAGATGGTGGCATCCGGTTTTGTGTAGACTATAGAAAGATAAATCAGATCACTCACAAAGATGCCTATCCATTGCCACGTATTGAGGAGTCCCTAACTGCTCTAGGCTCCTCCGCCTATTTCTCCACCTTAGATTTAACCAGCGGATATTGGCAAGTGCCCATGGCCCCTGAAGATAGGGAAAAGACTGCTTTCACCACCCCTATGGGCCTGTTTGAATTTAATTGCATGCCATTTGGACTGTGTAATGCCCCGGGACCTTTCAAAGATTAATGGAGCGGTGCTTAGGCCATAAGAACTTTGAGACGGTGCTGTTGTACCTGGATGACGTTATCATCTATTCTAAAACGTATGAGGACCATTTAAAGCATTTAGCTGAGGTGTTTGAAATCCTTATTAAATACGGCCTCAAGATTAAACCGTCCAAATGTCACTTGTTGAAACCTGCTGTAAAATACTTGGGACATGTTGTAAGCGCAGAGGGGTCCAGCCTGATCCTGATAAGTTGGCTGCTGTCCGAAATTGGCCGGTCCCCACTACAGTGAAGGAAGTGAGGAGTTTCCTTAGCTTCGCTGGCTACTACCGGCGCTTTATCCCCCACTTCGCTCAAATAGCGGATCCAATCCAGGAACTCCTGAGGGGCAACCAAAAAGAGCCCAAAGACGCCTGTCCCCATTGAATGGAATGAAGAGAGGGAGGTTGCATTTCAGTTGTTAAAGAAGAAGTTGACTGAACCTCCTGTGCTGGGGTACCCAGATTACAGTAAGCCATTTCACCTTTACACAGATGCCAGTAAGAAAGGCCTGGGAGCAGTGCTGGCTCAAGTGCAAGAAGGGAAAGAGAGGGTGATAGCTTACGCCAGCCGGTCCTTAAAGGGAGCTGAAAAGAATGATCAGAATTACAGCTCTTTC
This sequence comes from Bufotes viridis, assembly GCA_033119425.1. NCBI lineage: Eukaryota > Metazoa > Chordata > Amphibia > Anura > Bufonidae > Bufotes > Bufotes viridis. The sequence continues at coordinate 78,227,827 of CM065592.1, forward strand.
AAATTAGAGTTTCTGGCCTTAGTGTGGGCGGTAACAGAAAAATTCAAAGACTATTTGGCTGCTACTCCATTTATTGCCTTCACTGATAATAATCCTCTGGCCCACCTGAATACCGCTAAACTGGGGGCCTTAGAACAGAGATGGGCCTCCCGCCTTGCTAATTACGACTTCACTGTAAAATACCGGGCTGGCCGTTCAAACGATAATGCTGATGCCCTGTCAAGGCTCCCCACTGAAATAGCACCAGATGACAAACGGGATGCCTGGGAAGATGTGGAGATGCCAGCATTTTATAACAGGTTTGCTCAACAGGACCAAGCTCAAGCTGCCAACAGTGGAACCTCTGACCCTCCATCCTTTGATAAGCCTGCATCCAGAGAAGAAAAGTGGATTAAGTTGCAATCAGAGAGTAGAGTTCTCGGTGAACTGCTGGACTTCTTCATCAGTGGCAGAACCCCTGAAAGAATTCGGCGAAAGACCGCAGACCCAGAACTCATCAAATTGTGGAGGCAACGTCAACAACTGTTCCTTCGGAAAGGCCTGTTGCTGCGACGAAGCCTGGATCCAGTGTCAAACGACAGAGTGCACCAGATCCTCATCCCACGTCGTGATGCAGGTATGGTTTTAGAAATGTATCATGACAGGTCTGGACATTTTGGGGTGCAAAAGACTGAGGCCACTATCCGTAGGCGGTTCTACTGGGTTGGAATCAGAGAGGACATTGAGAAATGGTGTCGGGAATGTACAGCCTGTGCCCTAAAGAGAGGTGAACACCATGATCAGAGAGCACCGCTGCACCCTATTATAAGTACCGCCCCTCTTGAACTGGTTGCTATTGATCACGTAAAGTTAGAGCCCAGTCACTCAGGGTATGCCTATGCTATGACTATTATTGATCATTTCACTAAGTTTGCCGTAGCAGTGCCTGTGAAGGACCTGACAGCCAAGACGACCGCTGAATTGTTCTGGAAACACTTCCTCCTGCCTTACGGCTGCCCAGAGAAGATCCTCACCGACCAGGGGTCTGCGTTTGAGTCTCATCTGTTCCAGGAGCTGTGCCGACTACACAATTGCCAAAAGGTCCGGACCACGGCCTATCATCCACAAGGTAATGGACTCTGTGAAAAGATGAATCAGACCTTGATTGAAATGTTGAGAGCCGTGCCTCCTGAGACCAGAGGAGACTGGCCTAACCTGCTACCACAGCTCATGTATACGTACAATAATACTATCCATTGTTCCACTGGCTACACTCCTTTCTACCTGCTGTTTGGGCGTCAGGGTAAATTGCCTGCAGATCATTCCCTGGATGTACAAGTGCTGGATGACATTAATCCCCTGCCTAAAACTGACTGGGTAACGGAACATCAAAGGCGCTTGCTTAATGCCAAAGAAATTGTCCAGGAGCGCATGGAAGGTGCCCGGGAGCGACAACAAAAAGACTATGATTTGGCGGCCCATGCAGAGCCCTTGGTTGTGGGGGACACCGTGTGGTTGAAGAACAATCACCGTACCAGTAAGCTGGACAGTAAATGGGAGAGAACTCCCTATCTTGTGTCTGCCATCCCTAATGCTGAAACTCATACCTATGAGGTCACCAGAGAGGGTAAGGGTCCCCAAATTGTTCACAGAAACCGCCTAAAACTCTGCAGTGACAAGGAGGCTGTTGTTGGAGATTCCGGATCCGAGTCTTCTGAGTCAGATTCCATTGCTCGGCCTGCTGAACCTATGCAGGCCATAGCGGATTTGCTGAATGATCCTGAGCCGCTCCACTGGTTCCTTACACCCTGGTTAAACTTTGGGGTGCCTGCCCCGGCACCTGCTGAACCTGCAACCGTAGCAGGCCCCGCTCAGGGTGCTACTGAAAGGGGTCCCACTGATGTGGATCCTTCTTGTCCCCCTGTATCCGGGCAAGAGGAGACCTTGGCCCTAAGGAGGTCTACCCGGTCTACAAGGGGCGCTTACCAGTACGTTTTGAAAACTATGACTGTACTGGAAGTGTTTCCCGACAGGAAACCTCTGTGTGAGCATCATCCTTTTTAAGTCTTTGTGCCCAGAGATGGACTCCCTGTGTGCGAGCCTCTGTGATATGTTCTTATTATGGACTTATACATTTTCATATGGACTATGTGATGTTTTATTATGTTCTTATTATGGACTCTGGCATTCTCTTATGGACTATCCTGGTGTTAACCATTGATTTGCTGTACCAGGTCAGCATCACAGCTCTGCATTAATAGCCTGCAAGCAGAGGACGTCGCCCTTGTCACCGCGCTCCACCTTTTCCAGCTGGACCTGATATGATTACTTATGCAGATGTCATTTATATGTGTCTATGTATGCCTGCATGTTTCCTTTTGTCTTTCAGGAGAAGAATCCAGCTGGGTGGGCCCTGTGGGAGTACGAGGTCGTACTCAGTTTAAAGTCGTGGGGTATGCAGTATACGGGCACTTTAATACCCGTTTACTACCAATCTGTTATGTTCCTTTAAGTGTTTCATATAATTGCCTGCAGCAATGTGAAGGTCGTCATGTAGGTATTAGACCACTAGGGGAACTGGTGAGCAGGGATATATATAGGTAGGCCAAGGCAGGCTAGTGTTAGTGCAGACCCTGGAGTCTGTGTAGGCCACATGTCTCAGGCCTGAGCAAGTCAGCAGAAATCAAGCAGAGGCAATCCCTAGAGCAAGAGGTACTAAATGTCAAGAGGAGGTACACTGTCAACTGGAGATTCAAGGATATAAGCCAGAAGTAGGGCATTGGGGCCTTGAAGCATCAATTCCAGTCAGGACAAGTCAGGAAGAAAGTAAGGTTCACCTGCAATTCTAAGTCCTGTTATTTTACCCTCTGTTATACCTTGCTGGATGTAAGCCTGCTGTAACTGCGACTGTACAAACGTCTATTTTCTGCAACAAGAACTGTGTTAAGAGGTTGCCTGCTGTAATTTCCACTGTTCTCAGTAAAGTTGGAATTCTGTTTTCAAGTTACAAGTCTGCACCTCTGTTATTCCTACTATAAATACGGTGTGCCACCGTTTACTGGCACTGGCGTCACGACACCTCAGGGACTCAGCCATAGGCACCTTAAACTACAACACCAAGGGCACCTCGCATTCCACCTGGCTGTGTCCCTCAAGAACCCAGAGAGTGCCTCAGAGGAACAGCGTGCCGGCCTCTCCATCACTGGCATTCCCCAGGTTAGTCCCACACATTGCCCTGACTTGGGGATGCTACACATAGGACTGCATGGAACATCTACTACATTATCTGCACAAAGAAAGTTATGACTATTATCTGGGCTGTTACATAGGACTGCAGGTGACAAATTAAAATTTTAGTTGCCAAATTTAAAATACATATGATTATGATAAAAAAAACTTGGAGGAGAAGATGAGAGGCAGGTCACAGTAGTGAGCCACCTCTACATATAGGAGAATACAGCACCACATACCTCTTACATCCAGGGACATCTCCTGTCATGTAGACCTTCTCTTTCCTCTTCTCCTCCGTTTGACTTAGTACGGCATGACAAATTCTTTCCGCCACATCTCGTCTCTACAGAGTTTGTTACACAGACACATTAGATTTCTCATAATTGGGGTCATTTATCAAACTGGTGTAAAGTAGAACTGGCTTAGTTGCCCATAGCAACCAATCAGATTCCACCTTTCATTTTCCAAAGGAGCTGCGAAAAATGAAAGGTGGAATCTGTGCTGTGGGCTACTAAGCCAGGTCTACTACACCAGCTTTATAAATTATCCCAAAGGTCCCTATAGTGTCTACAGCAGTTATAATGTCCCCTAGAGTGCCCCCAGTAATAACAACAACACCCTATATTGTGCTCCAGGTAATAATGCCTGTATAGTGTCCCCAAAAATAATGTCCCCTAATAGCAATGCCCCTAATTTCCCCACACTGCTCCCACATAATAATTTCCCACACACTGCCCCCATATAATAATTTCCCACACTGCCCCACATAATAATTTCCCCTACACTGCCCCTATATAATAATTTCCCTACACTGCCCCATATAATAATTTCCCCTACACTGCCCCATACAATAATTTTCCCCACACTGCCCCATATAATAATTTCCCCACACTGCCCCATATAGTTATTTCCCACACTGCCCCCATATAATAATTTCCCCTACACTGCCCCATATAATAATTTCCCCACACTGCCCCATATAATAATTTCCCCACACTGCCCCCATATAGTAATTTCCCTATACTGCTCCATATAGTAATTTCCTCCACACTGCCCCATATAGTAATTTCCTCCACACTGCTCCCATAAAGTAATTCGCCTCCACACTGCCCTCCCATGAAAATATTTGCCCCACACTGCCCCCATGAAGTAATTTTCCCCACACTGCCCCCATGAAGTAATTTGTCGTCACACTGCCCCCATAAAGTAATTTGCCCCCCACTGCCCCCATGAAGTAATTTGCCCCCACACTGCACCTCTATGAAGTAATTTGCCCCCATGTAATAATCTGCTCCCAATGAAATTATTTGCCCCCATGTAATAATCTGCACCTATACTGCGCCCCACACTGCCCCCATGTCCTCCTCTGGCCCCCAAAGGCACACACAGAAAAAAAAAACAACAACTAAAAGCTAATACTTACCTGGGTTCGGGATGGTGAGGCAGGCCGAAGGCGCGCAATCCTCATTGTCCTGCGTCCCGGCGCAGGCACGTGATGATGTCATCACGCACGCCTGCACCGGGAATATACTACCACATAGGCCTCAGGCCCACTAGGCCTAAAGCCTATGGTGTTGATCGGCGGCGGGGCAGGGAACTATGCGCTCCTGTGCCCCGCCGCAGTATGTGGGCGCTCGGTTCGGCATTGGGCCCTCCAGTGATGCCGGGCCCGGGGCTGCCGACCCGAATGCCCTATGTTAATCCGCCACTGCACATGCTTAAATGTTTGACTTGAATAATACTGTACAATGCATCTTCTGTCAATGGAAATATATTTCAAATCAAACAATCAGGCAAAACATGACCTCTGGGTTCAGTAAGATATTATCAATTAGAAGTAATATACTATATACTCAGTGAGGTGGATCCGCTAAGCCGCTTATCCGGTAGGGCAGATCTGGAGGACCTGTGTAGTAGAGCCGTAGGCTTGATCCTATGTATCAGGTCTGTATGACCAATGTAGTAGGACTGTACTGGGGGCTGATGTTAAAATAAGTGCTGATGTAGAATGGTTATATTGAGTCTTCACATTTGAAAGCAAATATAATACATTGTATAAAAATTATAGAAACTCAATAACTTTATAAAATTTAATAATGAAAACACTTTATAACCATAAAAGTTGTTGTCTACTTTTGATAGGCCTTATTAGGGCAAACAAACATCATGGGATAGGGGATTTTCATCGGTCAAGCCCATCCATGCCATATATGATTGATATGGGCTGAAGGCTGATATAGCAGAGCTGCACAGAGGGACAATGTAGAAGAGTTGAATTGAAGACCGATGTAACAGAATTGTACTAAGAGCCAATGTAGCAGCATTAAACTGAAGATGGATGTAGCAGTGTTGTGCTGGGAGAGAAGTAAGAGATCTGTAACAGAGCAGATGTAGCAAGGCTGTGCTGAGAACTAATATAGCAGAGTTGTACAGAAAGCCGATGTACAGTACAGAAGCAAAGTTCAACTGTCGGAATAGTTAGAAGCAAGCACTGCCAGTATAATCAGACCTCGAGACATTTTGTAACTCTGCTGGATGATGTGGCAAACTGACACACAGGTGGGGAGGTAGAACAGGCTGAAGGAAGAAAGAGCAAGACAGGGAACAATGCTTGTTCTAAGACAGGTGAGTAATATCATGGAATCTTAAAGACAATGTGTCAGAGCCTATTATGCTACTCTACATTTCTGGGAAATATATATATATACTGTCTGGTGGGTACTCATTCTCATTATGGAGAACAGCTGGCATGTGTGAGGAGTATTTTAGCCGATGCTGCTCTGAGTTTCTGGGAAAATATATGTTAGTTAGCATGTCTTACTTCTGCTGGCTACAGAGAGGCATAGCTTTCCTTTTGAAAGGAAAGCTACTTTGCATATCGTTTGGTTTCTGGGAAAGATCTCTAAGGTATATCTGTTAACACATTGGATTTTCAATGGCTCTAACATATATTTTTCATGGCAGAAATTCGAGGCTGACCCTAAGAGGTAACGCAGTTAGCACTGTTGCCGATATGCCTGAGGATTAGCTCTATTGTCATTTATTGGGGCAAATTCTTACTTTTTCGACCAGAAATAGATGACATATGACTTACTTCTGCTGCAGAAAAACAGCCAGAAATCCACCCACAAACCTTTCTCTGCATGTCAACGAGATTGTGAAAACCCCATTCAAATACATGGGCTGTGGATAAAATGCAGATTTCACACATATTTTGTTGCATGTGTGAACATACCTTGGCCTGCATCCCTTGCTCTAAAGAAGGGGTAAGCTTAAAGAAGCACTCCCACTAAATGTTTTATTCTCTGGCCTGTTAGAAAGGTACAAGATGTAAATCTTTTTATTGGTTACTGTATTTGTGAGCTATCGACTCCATTTTGGTCTTCAGATATATACAGTGTCAGACTGGGCTGCCTAGGGCCCACCAATAAAATTTATTTTGGGGGCCCACCGTAAAGATATATTCAAATATTACCTGCTCACACAGCAGCAATATGCTACCAGATGATTGAATATCAGGGTCCTTGCAGCAACTTTGAGAAGGTAAGTCCTGGAGAAAAGAGGATACTGGAAGCGTTCCTCTATACCTAGAAGACATCTCAGCTCTGATCGTGTCTATAAAAATAAACTGCAGAGTTTCTTTAATAATCAATCAAATTTTTTATATTAACATAGGCTGGTTGAGGTGCTGTACATTGAATGCATGTATGTAGTGCAGTATGTCTACTGTGTTATGTGCCACTTGTGTAGGGGGTGGGAGACTAGGGGAGACCTTGTAGAGGGGCCCACCAGGTATTTACCTGTACTCCTGTGGGCCAGTCCGAGCCTGGATATATAAGCAAGTATTAGTCTAAAGTCCATGGTTATAAATGTGCATACGCCTCTTAAGAAACCTAATAGATCTTCCAGCAATCCATGGATAAGGTATTTATATCTACAACAAAAATCTGAATCACAAAGCAATGTAAAAGCATTGGCAAATATGCCCCAGTATCTTTTATGGGGACAGGAAGTCAGTTTATTTATTCTTCCCTATGAAAGCATCAAAGTGAGTATCATAGGAATGAACAGAGAAGTTAACAAGACAGCACAAATTTATAAAATGGCTTATTGTGGCATTAAAAAGTTGCAAATTATGGCACACACACAACATTTGCACCAAAATGTGTGACTTTTCTATCATCACTTTAAAAAATTGCTGGACTTAGCGAGGGGACCTCCTCAAAAAGAATAAGTGGATAGGTGATAAATGTATAATGACTGACTGCCTAACCAATCCCTTGAATCCCTTGTGTCAATGGAGCAGCAGTGTGCATGTGTCACCACTACTCCATTCACTTCTATAGGACTGTGTGAGCTCTGTACTCAAAAGTCCCATACATAGTCAAAAGAGTCCAGGTCAAACATATACAGATAATCAGTGGTCGATCAGTGTTGTCTACAGATGGGTGTCTCTGGTTTGGCTGGTATAAGAAGAGGTTTTCCAGGACATAGATATTGATAAACTAGCTTCAGGATAGATCATCAATATAAGTTCAGTGGGGTCCGACACCCAGCACCCCTAATGATCAGTTGCTTGTTCAGTGAGATGTAGAAGAGTTGCAGGGCAGAGAGGATCAAGAAGGGAGTAGTGGTACTTAGGGTGGCAGTCCTCACAGTCCCCTTGGCCATGCAGTGATGGGTGGTGGCACCCATTATTCCCTCTGGGAACACTCAAGACTTTCTGGGGGCTCCTGCCTGGTAGTGACTGGGTTCCCTTGATGTTAGGTAGATGGGTGCAAGGAAGGAGGATATAAGTAGGTAGGGGCTGGCGAATGATAGCGGAGTCAATGACCAGGCCCTATTGGTTACAATAATTAAAGGGGTTTTCTGAGATTTTCTTACTGATCACCTATCCTCTGGATAGGTCATCAGTATCCGATCAGTGGGGGTCCAACAGCTGGAACCCCCGCCGATCAGCTGTTTGAGAAAGCAGCTTGGTATTTCATTCAGCCCCATTCACTTCAATGGGGCTTAGCATGATACCAAGCACAGCCGGTATACAGTTTATGGCGCTGTGCTTGATAAGGACAGAGAAGACCATTGCGCTCACAGGAGCACCGGTGCCTTCTCAAATAGCTGATTGCCAGGGGACCCGGGTATCGGACCCCCACTGATCAGATACTGAGGACCTATCCTCAGGATAGGTCATCAGTATCAAAATCCTGAAAAACCTCTTATATATATATTAAAAACAGCAGTGTACTAATATGTGAGGTACAAGTTGTAATTTATACCTCATACCTCACGTATGAGTACACTGCTTTATATACTGCCCAGGAACGGTTAGTGGGAAGAGCTATAAATGGGGCATGGGGTCCAATTTATATTCTTGTCCAGTGATTTCTATGTACATCTCTGGACGACTTTTCTCTTTGGCCCTACTTTTTAGGGGCTCACACACATACGTGTTGCTTGTAGCTTTGCCTGGAAGACACTTTACACTCTACAAGCCAGGGAGGCAGGTTCAGACTGTCTCCAGCAACCTAACCAGGACTGCCAGTGTTAACCATTTGTTGCCCATAAATGTATATGCCATTTTGAATATACATAATAAGGAAGAGTACTTTAACAAATTAAAAACACTTAAATCTTGGACTAAAATTAACTCTTAACTGTGATCCACTAGGTCACTGTACTTGCTACAGCTGCCAGGGCTAGAAACAGTCAGAAGCAAAAGGTTCCAGCCTGTATAGTTTCCAGTGTCAGCAACTGTTCAATGGGGTACAAGGTGTCGGACTCCCACCAATCTGATATTGATGACCTTTTCTAAGGATATGTTATCAATATGTATGTCCTGGAAAATTCCTTTAAGTTGTGGATAACAAAATGAAATTGCTATGGGCCTCAGAATTTGATTTACAAACCCCACCCCCCAATTACACTGGACTATTTGGTAAGATTATGAGTTTACACGGACTTCTCTCTAGAAGTACCTAGGAATCTTTAGTCACTGACAACCCAAACACATACACTTTTTGGACAAAATTATAGGGAAACACCTCTTAATAATTGAATTCAGGAGTTCCACAGGTGTATAAAATCTAGCCCCTAGCCAAACAGTCTGCTTGTACAAATCTTTGAGAAAGAATGGGTCATTCTAAAGAGCTTGCTGAATTCTAGCTCAATACTGTTATAGGATGCAACTGTTTTTGTTGTAATAGGTGTGTAATTGGAAGCGAGTACGTGAAATGTCTTCCTTTTTCTTTTCCAGCATGACTATGCACCAGTGCGCAAAACAAAGTCCATAAAGGAAGTGTTGGGTGAGTTTTGTGTGGAAGAACTTGACTGGCCGCACAGAGCCAAGACCTCAACAAAGGGTGTGGAAAGGGTGTGGAGTGCCTCTCAAATGGGTGGAGACATGACACAAAAGAGGTGGGACCTAAACGAGGCATGTTCATGATAGAAAAAATGGCAGCATGGCACAGCGTGTGCCGCAGTCCCACACCTACCAGAGGCCGACCTTCAGAAGTTGGCAAGTACGTGATATCTACTACCACTTTTCAGATTTTAGAGAATTTTAATACAGTTTAATCTAAAGTTTCATAGTTATAATGTTGCTGTCACAACAGCTCAGGCTGACATTAATATTTGTCTTTCAAAGCTGTTATAACAGTTTATCAAAATGGATTTTTACATCTAAATGGACACACAGAAACTTAAGTCTATTTCCCCAGAGTCTTAACATGGATTATTTCATTGTGTATCATCTAAGTCGAAATAGATTTGTAGACTGAATTGAGGTTTGCAAAACTTTAATGCCCGCGGTGTACAGCTGTTTATAGGATGGATCAACATGATTGTGCGAAATATTAATCAACTGCCAGCTGTACCCAGGAGTGAGATTTACCATACAGAGAGCATCTGAATACAAATGCATAGAAGCAACACTCTCTATAGGTCAGTATCTGCATCTAGGATAGCCATAGATAGAATGATACTCACTAACAATCCGATCAGAAATAATTGTGTTTTATGACGCCTGTGGCATTAACATAATTGGTAGCAGTCATGCAATCTTCATAAGTTTTGTGTTTTATTACGTCTGTGGCATTAACATAATTGGTGGCAGTCATGGAAACTTCATAAGTTTTAATCAGATACATGACAAGGTATTCGTGCAGTAAAGGACATAAATGGTATCTGCAACATAGGGATTAATTTTCTACAAAAGGGCTCAGGCTTCAGGTCGAAGCTTCCTGATCTGATATTTTATTTAACGGATGAGAAATGACCAATCTTATGGAAATACCATAATCAACATTGACATTTTATTGAATTCTATAAATAACAAGTGTCTGATACATTCATAATACTGAACATGTTCCAGTTAGCGAGATCATCCATTACTATGCTTCTGCTGCCCTGTAATCTATATCAGTAAAATGCAGCATGTTTATGAAGTGTAGTTAAAAGGGGTTTTCCGGAGTACAATATTGATGGCTTCTCAGGATAGCTCATCAATATCTGATCGGTGGGGTTCCAACACCTGACACCTCTACCAATCAGCTGTTTGAGAAGGCTGCAGGGCTCTGGTGGGCACTACAACTCACTCATGGTATACCAAGCACATTGCTGTACATTGTATAATGGCTGTGTTTGGTATTGAAGGCAAGGCAATAACAGGTTCAATAATTCCGGCATAATAATGACGTTATTTCTAGTGTTGAGCGAATCTAAATATCCAAAGTGGACTTCGATTTGAATTTAAGGAAAATTTGATCAGTCACAAAGCCAAATTTCATCACTCTGCATAGCAACGAATCAATAATAAAAAAAAAATACTCACCTCATTCACTTGCTCAAGGAGAGGCCATCTGCTCCTGTCTTGAGCATAATCACGTAGTGACACCATCACGCTTGCCGTAGGTGCTTTTGCAGGTTTTCTTTAATCAAGATGGGAGCGGAGAGCCTCTGTCCATGAGCAAGGGGATGAAGTGATTTTATTAACCCCTGATTAACCACTGAAAGGCTAAATGTGAGTCACAGATGCCGTAATCAGCGTTGAATGTGGCATCTGTGTAGTGATGAGCGGCATAGAGAATATTTGAATTTGCAATATTTCACAAATTTTTGGCCAAATATTCACTACAAATTCGCAAATTTGAGAATTTGTGATCTCCAGTCATTATTTACTTGATTACGAAAATCGGCAATGGAATATATTCGCATTAAAAATTTGCAATTAGAATATTCGCAATCAACACTAAGGGGTAGGCAACTTTCCTATTGGTTTATAGGGATGTTTCTAAGTGCCGATATTCGCGATAAATTTGTGATAAATTCGCAATTAGATTATTTGCGATCAACACCATTGGCGAATACGAATATATAGCACTATATTCTAAATATTTGTGGAATCTCGAAGTGGTGATATTCATGATTGAAATTCACAATTCCAATACACTACATCTGAGGGGGTTAAATGATCCACTGTAATTGCTCCTGCACCAGACAATGGAAAGCGATTTGTGACAAAGTAATGCTTAACTAATCAAATTTCTTATCGACGTTCAGTGAAGCAGCTAAATCGAATTTTTCAAAACTTCGTTTATCTCTAGTTATTTCCGTAAAATGCTTTTACTAAAACTACCTGTTATCTTGCAGCAATATGGTGAAATGTTTTTTAGAAGAAAAAAAATGTGCAATTGCACAGCATTTGCATCAGAATGCTATTGGGGTGCTGTCAATAAGCCTATGAATTGTAGAAACTTGTTGTTTCCAACTCTGGCCGTCTATTCATATATAAAAAATCTTGAAATGGGCAGAACTAGATAAGTGCCAGCAAATGCATTAAATATACGTCATCCATCCCTCTCTCTGTATATGCTTTCCCTGATCAAAGACTCTAAAATATACCCAATTATATTGCCTCGTTTTCTTTCTATACTATCCTTATAGTGCCCTATCACACTACATTAAGGACAATTGATTTTTAGGAAACACTGCCATAACATATCCTTCCAGGTCACAAGCTTAAGACAGAATGGCACTCTCTGATGTTCTCTGCAAAGGACCTTCCTGGATTCTGCCCCTGAATGGCAGAATGAGCCAATCAGGGTAAGTCCTCCTTCCCATTTCCTCCCAGTGTCATGTAATCCTCAATTATCTTCCTCCCTTATGGTCTTCCCCACCAATATTACAAAATGAATCACAAAAACATCTGTTTCATTTGACTGACTAATTCCAGTTTTAATTTTGAAATTTGAATAAAAAATAACAACCCCACCCCCCATATCCAATTAGTTTGGAGTTGATTTTCTCAACTCTAGACGTCACATCAAAATGGACAGACTTGTCCTCTGACAGTAAACTGAACATCAGGATTGTCAAAATGAATAAGGCATGGATTTGTGAAGATTTTCACACACCTCTGACTGAGGCTGATGAATGGATCTGCCATTGCTGACAGTGCCTTATCATTCCACTGCCACTGTCTGCCTGCTTACTATCATGTTCCCTACTGTAAGGTGGCGGCGGCTTCCGCTGCAGCCTCTACAGCTGCTACACCCTGCTGCTAATCCCTCTACTACTACTGCTCCTATATTATGTACCTTGCTGATTGCCAAAAGGAGGGATTAAGTGGCCCCTGGGCATCGGCCCACTGGGAAATTTCCGTGTAAGGTCTATTGCCCTATGGTCCTTAGCAGGATGTCCACTTTCGCCTTAGAAACACCTGACCATGTTCTTTTGCATTGGCTGGTGGTGGGGCCTGGTGTCAAACCAACCCCACTTTGATGACCTATCGTGAGGATAGGTCATCAATTTTAAAAACATGGACATCCCCTTTATATAGTAACAAAGATTACATTAAAAATTAAGTAAAAAAAAATAAAAAATCACTGTCGCAGGTCCAGGGTATCACAGAGGAGCATGAGTTGCTCGTTAAAATGTAGACCCTTTTCTTGAGTGGCCCTGACCCAATGCGGCCTTGATGGAGCATCTCCTTTCTAAATTAGCCCCCGGCAGTTCCTTCATCTACTCTTTACATCATCAACTACAATAAAAAAAGAAATAAATAAAACACCTTGATTCAACTTCACATGTGCTATGCTAGGGAGGACACTATTTCACATGTGCTATGCTAGGGAGGACACTATTTCACATGTCCAATGTTATTGAGGACACTATTTCACATGTGCTAGGAAAAATACAGTCAAATATATATATATATATATATATATATATATATATATATACAGTATGTATATACACACATATAGCACTTACCAAAACTCTTTCATTTTCCTTGAGGTATTCTCGACCACAAACTTCTAAACACTTCCTGAGCTACTTCAACCCAGGCGGCATCCTTTTTGTTTCGGTCGTGATACTCTGCCGACCTGGTGTCCCAAATGCAGGGCCTCTCCTGGACCATCACTATCAATTTTTCAACGTCCATTGCCTTTGGGGGCCTGGGCATCTTGCATGTTGCTCAGCAAGGGCCAGAAGATCTTCAATATGCAACTCCTCATACCACCAGCGCAAGCCAGAGACAGCAAGTGTCAACTTCCTGTGGATTCTGACCACAGAACTGATGCGTGAAAAAACACTCATGAACACAGACCTGTTGAAATAAATTGATCAGGATTCAGAGTGAGTGCTGTGCGTTCACGTCACGCATTGCACCCGCGTGGAAAACTTGCTCGTGTGAAAGGGGCCTTACCCCTACACACCTTACCCTTTCTACATTCACACCATACTGCTGCTGTTCCCAAATAAAAAAGATAATTTTCCAGGCCTTTTTAACTTCAAAACAAGCCACTGTTTCTAATGACATTAACACACGTGTGTATAAACAGGGGCAGGGATTACCCATATTAAGGCACAATTTTTGGACAATTGGTTCCGAAAGCCACTGTTTTTCCCATAACATCGTGTTTGTTTATACTCCATTCTCCCCCAAAAGGGACAGTTTTTGAAGGGTTTATAATAAGAAAAAGCATAAAGCATGTGCCGACGCAGTGTGTTTTTAAACATGCTGTTTTTTAACACTGCCAAACATTCATCTACTCATAGCTATACATGTCAGTGTCACTCTGACATTATTTGCAATTGCTGTCATTGTGTTAAAGAGCTGTGGGGAGGAGGTGGGAGAAAGAGAAAAATGTCATTAAAAAATAGATTAATAAGAACAGAGATAATAAAAAGATCAGAGTGGAATATACAAATTTCAGGTCAATTGGAGCATATTTGACATATGTAGATTTTATTCCACCACAAATCAATATTTTTTGTGGCCGAATTGGACACAAAACAAATTTCAAGAAGTTCTCTCATCTCTGCTTTTCTGGAAAACAGAGATATATTTAAAAAATAAATAACTAAAAAAATACTTTCTCTGTGACAAAGGTGCACCATGTTCTAAGTTGTTCCTACCAGGTAGTTATTACACAGTTTTGACTGCAAATATATATTTTATGAGTCACTATAAGTTAATATGCTAATTGCTAATAATATATTTGTAGAATCTTAAGGTCTAGAATCTGAAGACGTTATTCCTAGAACTATGGAAACTGATTCAAGGATGTTATGAGTTGTTACATGAAATATCTGACAACTAAGAAAAGAACATAAGCCACACAATAACCTCTCTAACCTTAAAGTAAATGGTGCTGCCGCTACGTCGTATACTGAAGAATAAAAATAATGGCCTGAAAGTATGCAGTTTACATGTAGTTATGATTAGGATGCGGTGCATTGACTAATGCCTGATCTTCATGCAAATGAACAAAACCTTGTACATGTATATCTGTCTAGTATCCAGTACAGGGATAAACTATAGCCCTTTGCAGTTTGTGCCTGAACCAGATATCCTATTTAATCTTACTCATACGTCCTGCATGTGCAATCACAAAAATTACTGTGGATGTTATGTCCTGCATCCCCACGGGGGTTGGCCCCCTGAATTATTAACTCTGTTGGGCTCAAGGAGCTTGAGTCCAACAATAGTCACATTAACAGTATAAACACTTTCTGAGTGCATCAGCTATGAAAGGAAATAGGGATGAGCGAATAGTTTCTTATGAATTGATTTGTCTCATCAACCAGAGTTCTTCACCTGAAAGGGGCTATTCCCATTACTAAATAATTTCCCCTGGCTGCTTGGTGGACAGGGCTGATGATCTCACCCAGCCCTGACAACCTTGTGCTTGTGCCACTTCTCCAAACAGTGGCGCAAGTGCAGGGGTTCTGCTTCAGCTGCCAGAGCAGCAACTGTTCATGCACCGCTACTTAAAAGTATTGCGACACATGCACAGTTGTTGTTCAGATACTGAAATCAGAACCTTGGCATTTGTGCCTCTACTTGAAGCATCACTGCAGGTGCTACATTGTCAGGCTTGGGTGAGATGTCCAGTGTTGAAAATCAAGAAGTGGCAGGGGCAGATTCTTCATCAGGAAGGACAGCTCCTCACAGCTCTAGTTGTGATGTCTCATGCTGTCTAATCAACTCTAGTTGATGAGACATATCAATTTGAAAGAGATGATTTGACTGGCCCTAAATTGAACCTCTACAAGGAAATGGCTTGCTGAGTTTGTCTATTAGAGATGATGTCTAGTTGGAAGGGGAAGAATATGTATATGGACAAATAAGCATAGACAACTCTTTTCAATATATTAATATTTGGCCAACAGTTCCAGGCATGAAGGTTACATTTATTTGTTACCAAGTGAAAAAGAAAGGATGCTGAGGACATTTTTCTCATGCTGGTCAAGTAATAAAATATGAGGGATCTACAGCTTGAAAGCTGTGCCATTCCTTATTAAAAATCATTCTTATTACTGGAATTATCCTTCAGTACAATTTCAGCATTTCTGGCTTTTTAAACCAAACACATTGGCATGACAAATTAATGAGATGCAGTATCCACCCCCAAAATGTTTCACATCCTCATATGGAGGAGGAATGGACAGGACTAATGACATCATAGTATTCCTGCTTGAGTAATTGGTACATATGGCTTACTGAGTAACCATCCTCATTATACATCAGACATTTGAGATTGCACTTCATGCCCACTCTTTCTGCTTATTTTGAATATAATGTGTATTTCTTATGGCACAGTAACTTCATACGTACACTCCTCCACAGGCCATGCAGGATTAGGACACATTGTAAATGTGATTGTGATAAAAAAAAAAATGGTGATAATTCTGGCTATTGCTCAGAATATATATCTATTCTGTGTATCAGTAAGATCTAACCATAGTAAACGACACTAAGACTACACTGTCTCACAAAACTGTCCGTCAGCTTGTCTTCTTAGTCCAACTAACATCCCGTTTCACTACTCTGGTTTATCTCAATACTAGGGGCCAGATTTATCATTACACTTACATCTTACTCCACTTTTACATCTGCCCAAAGTCACTTTTAGTTAGTCAGATTTATTAATGGTCCTTTAATACTGTGATAAATGTGGATTGACGGTAGCAGTTTATCCTTCAGTAAGCGGCTTTACAAAAGTCGCACGTCTTTACAAAAAAGTCGCATGTTCTATTTAAAAGTCGCATAAGATAAGCATGGTCCCCCCTGGAGTGAAATTGCGCATTTTTTTGCGACTTTTTTGCGACTTTTTTGCGACTTTTTAAATGGTTGCAATAGTAAATCTGTCTAGAGATTCATTTACATAAGACAACACGCCCACTTTCACAAAACTGGAGAGCTTAGTGCAAAGCTTGAAAAAGTCGCAAAAAAATGCGCAATTTTACTGATTGCGCATTTTTTTGCGACTTTTTCACTCCATTAAAGTGACTTTAGCTAATGATAAATCTGGCCCATTATTTGAGCAACATATCCATGTTTAACACTTCTCATCCAACTCACTTCACAACCAGTCACAGTCTGGCTTCTGATGCCATCAAAACTGCCCCAACCAAAGTCACTAATAATTGGCTAACTGTCAAAACCAAACAAAATCATTCTGTGCTTCCCCTTCTAGACTTACTATATCATTTTCCTTCTACCTAGTAAACCATGTCCTCCTATTACAAATACACACCTGCCAGTCATCACAGTCAACATAGCTGCAGAAGATGGGTTGCCTTTATTGTTGCAGAACCTCTCTGTAATTTTGCATAATTCTTCCAAAAACACATTGTTATGGCACTCCACACCAGACACCACTTTTATGCTTCTTCGTGGCTAGGCCAATGTTAATTTCCCCTTGGGAAGACTATCCCCAGGCTATATAAAACTGGATCTAGTACTCTATTCTATCGGACACCACTTTTACCAGCTTGGACTCCTACCTATGCTAGGAATATTCCCACCCACAGTACAGCAACTGTAGTTGGGCCAATACACTGCTGTACACCTAGAAGTTTAAGATACTAAATATAACTGAGTTACAATAACAGGACAACACAGCAGCTATTAAACTAACTGCTTAATATGATTTATCAACTTTGAATAAAAGTTAGGCTACTTTCACATCGGCGTTTTGGCATTCTGGTTTTGAGATCCGGCAAAAGGTTCTATTTAGGGCCAATATATTCACAATTGGGTTTGCTCCATTCAGGATGCATCAGTATGCATTCCATTCCAGTAGCATTCAGTTTTGTGACCGGACAGAAAAACACTGTGACATGTGGTTTTGTGTCTGCTCATTAAAACGGAACAAACCGGGTCCATCACTAAAAACAATGTAAGTCAATAGTGCCAGAACTGTTTTTTTCAGATCCTAAAATAACCGGATCCTTCACCCATTGAATTACATTGTTTTTAGTGACAGATCTGGTTTGTTCCATTTCGATTTACACAGCCATATCCTAATGGAAGGGATGCATCCTGATGTGTTAAATAAAGCTGAACCTTTTTGTTCCAGTTTTGCGATCCTCTGCCGGATCTCAAAACTGGAAAGCAAAGCGCAGATATGAAAGTAGCCTTACAGTTATAGAAGGACAGTAAGGGTGGCCTCGCACTTGCATTATGGCGTTCCATTATAGGTTCCTCTTATACCCGAATATAACGGTATTCCCGGGTAAAATGCAAAATGGAAGCCTTTATGGCCAAGCATAAAGGATCCGTCTGGTTTCCGTTATGCAGGACTCGAAATGGAATGCTTCTTAAAGTCTTACATTTTGCATTAACCCTTTCTATAGTATATACTATTATTTATTTCCAAGTTCCAGTTCAGATAGCAAAGGGAGAGAAAGCACATGCTTGGGCTCTACTCCTAGGAACTGTATCCAATTCTTATGTGAGACCATCATTCCAGAGAGACCATCAGAATCCCAAACACTGTTTCCAGAAAGGATCAGTGTGCCAAGACAGTAGAGTGATCAGAAAAACTACAGCTTTACAGACACTGCTGCAGGTAAGGGACTACTGCTCAGACATCCATCACCTAAACAATCACCAGGTCAGACTATAATCAAGCTTCAGGTCCATAGAAAGGATATCCGGCACTGCTTGGATATTTAGTGCAATATCTTCCTTTTATTTACGTGGCAACAAGAAATGTACAAACACACTGTACAGCGGTAAAATTGACGCGTTTCGGACCCTGGGGTCCTTAGTAGTAACAGTAGGCGAAGCGACTCTATAGGTGTATATGTACATATTACACTGGTTAGGAACCGCCCTCTCCAATCAGGTCAGGGAGGAACCAAACACAATTTGTAACTGCCTACACCTGAGCGCCTCACCTACTAGTCGTACTACAATTACATAACCAACACAATGATTTAAACATAAAAAGTAGTTGTGTGTCATGGAGTCAAATACATTTTTATTCCTGTCACACTCACAAGAATCAGTATTAAAACCAAGTATTGAACAATAATAAAACCAATAGAACTACAAGAACTTGTTGGTTATGTACTTGTAGTACGAATAGTAGGTGAGGCTCTATGTACATATACACCTATAGAGTCGCTTCGCCTACTGTTATGACTAAAGACCCCAGGGTCCGAAACACATCAATTTTACCGCTGTACAGTGTGTTTGTACATTTCTTGTTGCCACGTAAATAAAAGGAAGATATTACACTAAATATCCAAGCAGTGCCGGATATACTTTCTATGCACCTGAAGTTACCACTGAGAAGCTTCTCTGAATCAACACGCACGCTGGAATCTACATGTGGGGTGAGCTGGAAATTTCCATGAATTATATAATCATGCTTGTATCTAAGTGGACACAAATATCCGCAAGTGCCTGCTAGTGCCAATCAATTGCCACCCATACCCTCTCATCTCCACAAGATTTCTATATGTTTACCTCTTTTCTGATTCTTCAAATCACCTTTTCACTGCACTGATCCCCATGGAGCAATGGCCTGAAGGAGTACATCGTGACACAATATCTCATCAGGGCCACTCCCACTCACATCCTCTGCACCAACTCCTCAGGGGCTCGCTACAATACAATATGGCAATGTTAAAATCAAAGGAGGAAGCCCTCTAAAACATCTCATGTTACAATGCAAAATCAAATTTTCTTGAGCAGATTATATTAAAATAGTGTGAGTAAAAAAATAAAAATTATATATATATATATATATATATATATATATATATATATCTGAAATAGAAGATGGCACCATCCGTTGTGTAAGTGCGGGGTGAAAAGTCCTTAGGAAGGGCTAGTTCCAAAATATAAAACCAAAAAATGGACTGCACTCCCAAAGATAGCGTGGAGATAAAAAACTTTGTTTATTCACACATAGTGGTACAAGTGGTACCACTATGTGTGAATAAACAAAGTTTTTTTATCTCCACGCTATTTTTGGGAGTGCAGTCCATTTTTTGGTTATATATATATATATATATATATATATATATATATATACTAGCTGAATGACCCTGCTTCGCACGGGTATATTTAATCTGTTTCATTTAATGTTTGTGTGTGTCTTTAAAAGATATCAACAGTATTCACTACAACAGTGACATCTAAAGCACCTTGTCCCCTTAACAGTGAAATCCACAGCCCCCCACCCGTTAACACTGATCCCCCACAGTGCCCTGTCTCCTTAAAATGGGACCTCCACAGCAGCCCACCCCCTTAACTTTGACCTCTACAGCAGTCTGACTCTTTAACAGTAAGTTCCACAGCACCACATCCCTTGACAGTGACCTCAACGAGCCCACCCCCTTAACAGTGACCATGGGTTACAGCTCCCTTAACAGAGAACTCCACAGCAACCGCTCCCTTAACAGTGACCTCACAGTACCCCGCTCCCTTAACAGTGACCTTACAGTACCCCACTGCCTTAACAGTGACCTCACAGTACCCCACTGCCCCTCCACAGTCCAGTAGCCTCTACAGCGGCCTGCCTCTTCACAGTAACATCCACAGCGCCTTCCCCTTTAACAGTGACCTCCACAGCGGCTGCCCCTTTATTAGTGACATCCACAGTTCTCGTTCTCGTTAACATTGATTTCCACAATAACCCACTCCTTTAACAGTGACCTCCACAGAGCTCCATTCACTTAAAATGTGACTTCCACAACACCCCACCCCCTTAACAGGGACCTCTACAGCACCCCACCCCTTAACACTGACCTGCATAGTGGACTGTCCCTTTAACTGTGACCTCCACCATTACCTACCCCCTTAACAGAGACCTCCGCAGCATCCTTCCCCCTTAACAGTGACATCCACAGTGACCGCCCCCTTTATTAGTGAACTCCACAGTACCCCATCTCCTTAACAGTGATTTCCACAGCATCCCGCCCCTTAATAGTGGCCTCTATAGCAATCTGCCCCTTAACACTGACCTCCATAGCGGACCGTGTCCTTAACTGTGACCTCCACAGCAGTCTTCCCCTAAGGTAGCCAGAGGTCCAGTTTTACGCTGGACAGTCCGGCTTTCAGACTCCCTGTCCTCCGTCCGACGCAGGGCCTGGACAGGCACAGGGATGTCCTTTTGATCAGCTCACTCTCAGAAAGCAGCACTGTGCTGTCTGAGCATGAGCTGCAGGGAGAAAGTCTCCCTCCCTCCCAACCCTGCAGATGACAGAAGTTGATTTTTGCCTTCATTTTTTCTATCCCTGTTGGCTGTATAGTGGGAAGGGTGTGACCTAACTGAGTTGGGGGAGTGGCTTATAGGGACTCAGTGTAACGCACCAAATTGATCAGTTAGGATCTCAACTGCGGTGTCCTTTGACATCCACTTTTGGCACACTGATTGAGTGTTGGTGGTGTCTTTGCGGCTGCTCAGTGTGTACCTCAGGCGGCTCTCTCAGTCTTAAGCGGAGAGTATGGGGTTAACAAAATCATGTACCGCGTACTAAAGATAGAGTGTAAAACTAATAGTGAGGAAAGTTCGTTTTAGGAATGAGAGTTCAGATTAAAGTTCATGTGAATAACAGCTCTTGGCAACGTTCAGGAATCCCAGGCCTGCAGTACTAATAACCACCAGCGCGAGTCCCTTCCTTTCAGTGAGCAATGTCAGTGAAACAAAATGACAGGCTTGATACTTGCTGTTGGAAGTCATGCAGGGATCCTGCAGTGGTGGAGCCGGGTAAGGTAGGTGAGGGTTTCTCCTGGAGGTTCAGAGTTGCAGGTAGTTAGGATCTTGAGTCCTCGTGGTGAATGGAGCAGGCAGGGTGCGCACTCCATTAGTGGAACCCCCTGTGCAGCACCTGGCTCCTATTTATTGACCAAGTGTGGGTGGGCGGAGCCACCTTAGACGGCCCAGCGGCCACTGCTTCCAGCCTGGGAGGCAAACAGCGATCGTTGTCATGGTTACACAGGGCATGATCCAGGCTGGAGCGCAAACCACCGTATCCTTACAGTACCCCCTTAAGGGGACCCTCTCCGGGGTACCCCAGTAGGGGAGGGTCGGTCAGGAAATCTCCTGTGAAACAACCTTTGGAGTCTGGGTGCATGGACGTCTCGCACATCTTCCCAAGAGTCATCCTGAGACCCGTAACCCTTCCATCTAACGAGGTACTGGATCCTCCCCGTCTTCTTCTGGAGTCGAGAAGCTGCTCAACCTCAAATTCCTCCTCACCTCGGACATTTATCGGGGGAGGGTTGAGGAACCCGTGAGGGGAACGGGCTAGGTCTAAACGGTTTTAGCAACGATACATGGAATGTGGGATGTACCTGTAGTCGAGGAGGAAGGGTAAGTCTCACCGTGTTGGGGTTGATAATTCTTTCTATCAGAAAAGGACCCAAAATTGCCTACCCAGTTTCTTAGCAGGTACCCCCAACCGAAGGTTTCTCGTTGACAGCCATACCGAGTCTCCAACCTGATAAGGAGGATTTTCTCTTCTGTGACGATCGTAGTAGATCTTCTGCCTTTCCTTTGCCCGTTGGAGGTTGTCTTTCAGCATCCTGAGGGTTGTTTGCAAGGTAGTTACAAAATCATCTGTGGCAGGAACGTTTGTAGGAAGGTTGATTTCAGGGAGAGACCTAGGGTGGAATCCATAATTAGCAAAGAATGGACTATGTAAAGTGGAGGAATTCACAGAATTGTTGTAAGCGAATTCGGCAAGAGGGAGTAGGCTTTCCCAGTCATCTTGAAGGAATGAGCAGTGACATCTGAGAAATTGTTCCAGACATTGGTTCACCCTTTCCGTCTGCCCGTTAGTTTGGGGGTGGTAGGCGGTAGACATTCTATGGTCGATTTGGAGTCTAAGACAGAGTGCTCTCCAAAATTTGGATACAAATTGTGAACCCCTGTCTGATATAACTTGGCTAGGGATTCCATGTAGTTTTATGACATTGGACAGAAAGGCCTCGGCAGTTTCACTGGAGGAAGGTAATTTTTGAGGGCGATGAAGTGTGCCATCTTAGTTAGTAGGTCTACTACAACCATGATGGTGTTGTTTCCTCTGGAGCGGGGAGTTCTACAATGAAGTCCATTGAAACCCATTCCCAGGGTCTGTTAGGGATAGGAAGACTCATAAGAAGGCCATATGGTCGATTTCTATCACTTTTGCATGAGGCACATGTCTCGCACGTGGAAACATATTGCTTAATTTCTTTGGTCATTTTTGGCCACCAGAAGTTCCTGCGTATCAGGTTTATGGTTTTGGCAATGCCAGGGTGTCCCGCGAGGGGTGAGTCATGGCAGAGTTTGATTACCTGGGTGGTGAGAGGAGTTGGTATGTACAGTAGGTTGTTTTTGTAGAGGAAACCCCGTTGGTCTTTCAGAAGTCCCGGGGGATGTTAGCACAGTCAATTTTCAGAGCATCCTTAAGCTGGGTTTCCAATTCGATGGTGGCGAAGATAATTTTGTTAGGTGGTATAATGCATGTGGGGGCTGTGACTGCGGCGCGGCATTCAGCCAGACGTGATAAGGCATCAGCCTTCCCATTTTTGAGCCTGGTCGGTAAGTAATTTGAAAGTCAAATCTGTCAAAAAAAACTCCACCGTACCTGACGTGCTGACAGTGTTTTACTGGTTTTCAGGTATTGTAAATTACGGTGATCCGTGTATATTGTGATGGGGTGTGTTGAACCTTCAAGTAGGTGCCTCCAGTTCTCTAGGGAACATTTTATGGCAAGAAGTTCCTTTTCCCCTATGGGGTAGTTGATTTCAGCGGTGTTTAGAGTCTGGGAGTAGAACCCGACAGGATGTAATGGGGATGAGAAGGAGCTCCGCTGGGACAGAACAGCTCCTATGGCTGCCTGTGATGCATCTACTTCCAGCACAAAGTGATAGTTTGGATTCGGAATGGTCAGAATTGGTGCTGAAGTGAATTTGTCTTTAAGTAACTCAAAAGCTGATTGGGCCTCCATGGACCAAACAAATTTCGTGTTGACACTAGTTAATCTGGTTAGGGGTTTGATGGTAGCGGAGAAGTCTTTGATGAATTTCCTGTAGAAGTTCGAGAACCCTATGAAACGCTGGAGGGCTTTCCTGGAGTCCGGAATCGGCCAGTTTTGGATGCAAGTGATCTTTGACTGATCCATCTGAATTCCCTTGGGTGAGATTATATAACCAAGGAACGGAAGGGTAGTAGTCTCGAATATACACTTTTCTGGTTTGACATATAAGTGATGGACGCTTAATCGCGCAAGTACCCAACGGACGTGTTTCCTGTGATCTTGTAGGTTATCGGAGTAGACCAATATGTCATCTAGATAGATGACAACACATACATCTAGTAGATCCCTAAATATGTCGTTGATAAAGTTTTGGAAAGTGGCAGGGGCATTGCACAAGCCGAAAGGCATTACCATGTACTCAAAGAGTCCGTACCGGGTGCGGAAAGCAGTTTTCCATTCATCCCCGGTTCTAATCCTAATCAAGTTGTATGCGCCTCTCAAGTCCAGTTTAGTGTAGATAGTTGATGTTTGAAGTCTTTCAATAAGCTCGGATATTAGCGGCAGGGGGTACCGGTTTTTGATTGTTATTTTATTTAATGCTCTGTAATCAATGATGGGTCTGAGGCTCAAGTCTTTGTTCCTTACGAAGAACATACCCGCGGCTGCAGGGGAGGTTGAAGGCCGAATGAATCCCTTCCTTAAGTTCTCTTCGAGATACTGTTTGAGGTGGTCAAGTTCTGGTTGTGCCAATGGGTAGATTCTTCCTGTGGGTATTTCACTGCCCGGCAGCAGGTCTATGGGGCAATCGTAGGGTCTATGGGGCGGTAGGGATTCCGCCATCTTTGCACTAAATACCTCCGAGAACTCTGAGTATTGGGTAGGGACCTGGTTCACCCCTACATGCATGAGCGTTTTAATAGGGAAGCAGGTCTCCTGCAATAACGTGAGGTAAACCCAATTCTCCCCTGTTCCCATAGGAGAACTGGTTGATGTAACCGAGCCATGGCAAGCCTAAAATGATGGGGAACGAAGGGGAGTGTATGACATCAAAGGATAAAAATTCTGTGTGGCTATTTTCGCTTGTCACCAAAAGGGGTTGAGTCTGGCTATGGATAGGTCTAGAGGTTGTACCATCAATAAAACTCACGGATATCGATACATTTTTCCTTGTATGGGGAATTTTATTTCTCTCTACTAGATGCTTATCGATAAAATTCCCGAAGCTCCCGTGTCCACCATTGCATCAACGATAGTTCGGTTTTGGTCCCACTGTAAGGTAAGAGACGTATAAATGTAACCACTTGTGTTGTTATTTTTTCTGCCTAAGTTACAGAACGTCATCATTTTACCTTCATGTTTCTTTCTTATGGCAGGACATCCATCAACCGAATGGTCAGCCGACGCACAGTATAAGCAGAGGTTGAGGTTCCGTCTCCGGGTCTTCTCTCTCTCAGTCAGAGGACCACGAATTGCCCCAATCTCCATCATCTCTGCTACAGGATCTGGGCTGGTCTGTCTCGGGGTGGGTGTAAACCCTGAGACTCTCTCAGCCCTGCGTTCCTTAAGCGTCTGTCAATGGTGGTGACCTTCTGCATCAAGGCGTCGAGTGTATGTGGCAGCTCTCCGCGGGCTAACTCATCTTTCAGGGCCTCAGATAGACCGAGACGGAACTGATTTCTAAGAGTGAGATCATTCCATTCCGTCTCACGGGCCCAACGAGTGTATTCCGCAATAAAGTCCTCTACGGGTCGTCTCCCTTGCTTTAGGGTGCGAATGGCGGTCTCCGCAGTCAGCTGCTTGTTGTGGTCCTCGTAAAGGAGGGCCATTGTTTCAAGAAATTGCGGAAAGGAATTCAAGACCGGGTCTTCCTTTTCTAAATAGGTGTTAGCCCATGCTCTGGGCTCCCCTGAGGTACGAGATCATGGTGAGTACTTTGGTTCTATCGGTAGGATAGGTCCGGGGCGTAACTGAAACATCAGTTTGCACGCATTCAGGAATTCGCGGAACTGCTTCCGGTCTCCTGAGAAAAGTTCAGGTGGACTGACCTTGGGTTCCGGTCCATCGTGGGGGTGTCCTGTGCGCGACGTGACGAGATCTCGCAACGTCTGATTTTCCAATTGGAGATTCTGTACGGTCACGTTAAGGGTTTCCACCCTCTCAGTGAGGGCGACCATATGCCGCGCGAGCTCCGCTGGATCCATGGGGGTTCCACTAATATGTAACGCACCAAATTGATCAGTTAGGATCTCAACTGCGGTGTCCTTTGACATCCACTTTTGGCACACTGATTGAGTGTTGGTGGTGTCTTTGCGGCTGCTCAGTGTGTACCCCAGGCGGCTCTCTCAGTCTTAAGCGGAGAGTATGGGGTTAACAAAATCATGTACCGCGTACTAAAGATAGAGTGTAAAACTAATAGTGAGGAAAGTTCGTTTTAGGAATGAGAGTTCAGATTAAAGTTCATGTGAATAACAGCTCTTGGCAACGTTCAGGAATCCCAGGCCTGCAGTACTAATAACCACCAGCGCGAGTCCCTTCCTTTCAGTGAGCAATGTCAGTGAAACAAAATGACAGGCTTGATACTTGCTGTTGGAAGTCATGCAGGGATCCTGCAGTGGTGGAGCCGGGTAAGGTAGGTGAGGGTTTCTCCTGGAGGTTCAGAGTTGCAGGTAGTTAGGATCTTGAGTCCTCGTGGTGAATGGAGCAGGCAGGGTGCGCACTCCATTAGTGGAACCCCCTGTGCAGCACCTGGCTCCTATTTATTGACCAAGTGTGGGTGGGCGGAGCCACCTTAGACGGCCCAGCGGCCACTGCTTCCAGCCTGGGAGGCAAACAGGGATCGTTGTCATGGTTACACAGGGCATGATCCAGGCTGGAGCGCAAACCACCGTATCCTTACACTCAGGGGCAGGGTTTTATGTCTGTCTTTTGAGGGTGGCCTGAATGGCCTGCCCCCTTAACTGTGACCTCCACAGCACTCCGCTCCCTTAACAGTGTCATCCACAGCGCCCTGCCCCTTTAAAGCTGACCTACAGCAACACCAGTGCAACACCATAGACTATCATTATAAAAATTGTCGAGCGACACATGTAGCAGTGTAGTTGTGACCTATGTTTCATGCAACTTATTGTCAAGTGACACATGTCGTCGTGCAGCCCTAGCCCAAGGATGGGCAAACTGTGGCTCTACAGCTGTTGTAAAACTACAATTCCCACCATGCCCTGCTGTAGGCTTATATCTGTAAGCAGTCTTTGCATGCTGGGAGTTGTAATTTTGCAACAGCTGGAGAGCCGCAGTTTGCCCATCCCTGCCCTAGCCTAAATCTGACCTACAGCAGTGAAGAAAAATGACTGGGTTGTTATGGAAACATGGTGTAAAACTGTGTGTATGTGGAGACTAAGGGCTTATTGGCTGATAAGGGACATGTGACGGTGTGCATGGAAGTTGGGATATGAAGAGAAAAACCTGCAGGCTTCTATTAGCTAATGTAGGTCATTTGATGTGCCATATTTGCATTTTTTTATTAAATATCTCAAGAACGGTGTGTGCTAGAGAGCTGAGACCCGGTCTAAAAACTTCCCGGACACCTGATGTACCTGTGTGCCAAATCTCATGATTGTAAATGTGATGCTGCGGATTCCTTTAGTGGACATATACACATACACTCAGCTTTATACAGATGTAGTAGAGTTAACACAGATGGTTTATGAGACACGTCATCTAAACTAAATGCGTTAAGCAAACACCTTCAATTGCTTTTCAATGGCTTGGTTTAAAGATAAGGCGATGAGTTAAGAAATTTGAGTTGAATTTGTGTGTTAACCCTGCTACATCTGTATATATATATATATATATATATATATAATAAGAAAGGTTTAATTACAGATATATGTATGTAATGATGTACAAGTCAAACACTGTACACGAGACATTTTTAACTTGCTTCTAATAAAGACTGAATTTTATAGAATACGGAAGATAAGATTTTTCTACTACCAAGTTCAAGGTGAGCCTGTATGATTTTCATCCAGGAATTTATTTTGATAGCCCTATTTGGAGTTGGGAAGGAGTTTTATTCCCCAATATGTGGTAAGTGGTGACCACTTCAAGTATTTTTTTTTCCTTCTGTGGATCAACACGGTAGATGGACTTTCTTGACCCGTGTATTTTTCCAACCTCATTCACTATGTAACTGTGAATATCATACAACCAAAAGTCTTTGTGAAGTTCTAGCCTAAAGGTGGATGTAACTATGTCATAGATAGCAGGACTGTGATAATTTTGTGATAATAGTGATATTCCGCTCTGACCACTAATGATGTCTTCTATTTCTAGAATAATTATATTAACAAGTCCAGGATTTTAATGACAATTTCACAGTTTGTCAAAAAACCTAAACCTTATTCGTAAAAAGATTGATGCTAAAATGTGTCTGTTTGTGTTACTTTTGTAAGTAGAGCCTAGCCTACTTTAGTGTTATTAACATTGCTTAAAGCCAGTGACCTACAATCTTTTATTGGAACAATCTTGAATCTAATTAATTTGCTGTCCACAAAAAGAGTGTTTCCAATGCAAAAAATATGTCAAACAGACTGTGCTGAAGCTACCAAATCAGCATTCCAATAACCTGATGTGTAACACTGCTCATTAACCTCTCCTCACTGCACCCGTTTACTAAATGCTAATAAAAGACATTTTGTGCAAGCAAAGAGCTTTTGAAATGACTTTGTCCAGTACTCTGGACAGCGGCCCCAAATAAATGAGATACTCTCGCTTCCAGTATTACAGGCATAAGATACTAACACATAAAAGTCTATAATGTGACCTAAGATGCCATTATCTCATGCTCCTGTACCTCTACCTCTCTCTGGGTGATTTTAGATATAGCCATTAACTTGTGAAAATGAAAAATGTTACTGGGGGGGGGGGGGGGGGGTCACTGAGCCAAAAGTCCATATTGTAGCTGTTCTAGCTTAGGAAATCACAAAATTAATAGTTTTTATTAGCATATTATTAGTTAAGACACTAAACTGCTAGAATGTACAAGTAATAGTGATTCCAGTAATACGGTCATGAAACCAAAAGGCCTTCAAATTGCCAGAACTTGCCTCCAAGCACAGTACTCTTCTAGTTTATGGAAAGTGCATTCTCTGACTGGTAGCAAATATAGGGTAGCAAATATACAGGGGAATGACTTTATATTACTTGCATGTTACACCTAACAATAGTTTGACTAAAGGGGAAGTCTTATGAAGAAAAATTGTGATCTTTCACATTGGTCTTTAACCTGACTGTCAATATGTTTTTTTACGATGGTCACTAACAGGCCCAAGGATAGGCCGCTGCTACATGGCTGGCTCTCCCATGCCTCAGATAGCAGGAGCCCAGCTCTCACATGATAGCTGTGCTCCTGCTCCAATGGCCTGATTCGACAGAAGCTCCAATCTGGACCATTCAAGTCCTTAGATGCCGTGGTCAATAGCAACTGTGACATCTAAGTGGTTTAAATGGTGAGTATTCCATCTGGGGTATCTGCACCGTTGACAAAAATATTGTGGATGCGGCCCCCAGGACGGCCCTCAGATAAGGGTTGTGCCAGAGGTGCAGCCTTGACAGTGCGAGTACAATCCACTGTACTGCATAAGCACAGAAGATCGCATGTCAGAATCCCCTTGTGGAACTAATACATTAAAAAAATAAAAGTTAAATAGGGTGTTTGTTGTGCAAAAGTAGTAAAATAAAATATATATATATTTCGCCATTATGGAAGCGCTCACTAGTATGCATTAGTGTCACCCTTGTGTGTGGGAGGAAAACACCACACCAAGCATAGGAGGGAAAGGGGATACCGGAATAAGGCCTCAAAATCAGGGTAGGACGATAGACACCTCCTGGAGAAAACTCTAACTCCAGTCCTGACAGACTACCAGTATGAACAGGCTCCAAAGGTAGGCAAGTTCATACACCGTATACCTAGAATCCTATCTCACCCTATTGGACCCTGGAACTAATGTCAGGACTGAGTCTACTTGTTCCTCCAAAGGGAAGGATGAACAGGAATCTCCCTCAGACCTAATGACAAACAACAGGGAAAGGCAACACACACATATATGTATAAACAAAATACAAAAGGGAAAGGAAACACTTGTCTTCAATGAAGCTTTGGTAGCACCAGGAACTCAGCCAATAACCAAACACAAGCTAACCACAAGTCCAACAGAAGCTATAAACCGCATAGCATAGTGGGAGAAACAACAATAAATAGTGGTTAAATGACCACCATAGCCACACCTGGGTAAAGAAGGTGTGGCAAGCACCAGAAACAACACAAACATCATTTGATCCAAAAGGAAAACATGCCAGATCAAACCATGTGTTGCCAGTCTCACAGATCTCCTGCCACCTGTCGCAGGAACGTCCATATGTCTCGGTACGTCTGTGACAATTAGGTGCCGGGAGCGGGCAATAAAGTGCTGCAAGACCTTCCGGTACTCACCCTCCCTGGTCTTCCATCCTGGAGCCAGCACTGCACTATCCTGCCCCTGTACAGCGGCAGGACATAGTGTGCGCAGTATGACCTGACGCTGCACGCAGTCAGAGGAAAGTGCAGCGCGGGCCGGAGAAGACATGGGAGCATGACTGATGGAGAGGAGCCACAGCACAGGAGAGGTAAGAGGAGTTTTTTATTTTATTCTGATCTGAGGTCTGGCAAGGTCTGACATCGAGGGCTGATCTGAGGTCGGATAGGGGTCTGAAATAAAGGACCGATCTCAGGCTTGATGGGGGTCTCACATTGAGGACTGATCTGAGGTCTGATGGGGGGTCTGAAATAAAGGGCTGATATAAGGTCTAGCGGGGGTCTGACATTGAGGGCTGCTGGAGTTCTGACATGGAGGGCTGATGGGGTTCTGACATGGAGGGCTCATGGAGTTCTGAAATGGAGGGCTGATATGGGGTCTGATGTGATGTCCTGATATTTATGTCTAATCTGAGGATCTAATATGAGGTCTGATTCAAAAGCCCATATGGCTACATCAATGGAAAAAATAAATAAAAATAGCTCTTGGAATGCAACAAAGTACAAATTAAAAAAAAAATAAAAATTGTTGGTTACCAAGGCCCAAAATATTCTGGTCAATAAGGAGTTTATGGGTTTTCCTGGATATTAATAGTGATGTATCTTAAGGAGAAGCCATCAATATCTGATAGGTTGGGGTCCAATACCCCACATTTATTTCATTTTACAGGATGCGCTGACTAACCTTGTGTTTTATGTTTGCAGCATGAATTTAGAGGTGTGGGTGCCTCCATTTTGGCTCTGCACTCTCAATAAACCCATCTTATCTAGACTGTTTTTAATCATTGAAGAATATAGCTAGAGCCGTGAATTCATTTGAGGCCATTTTTCACAAGGAATGGTGTAATTATAGGGGAGTAGGGCCCCATCTAAAATAGGTCAACTTGCCTTGATAGAAGGACACAAATTATTTTGATCAAAATATATTTGCTAAGTATCTTATATTCATTTATATAGTGAGCAAATTGATTCTGCAGAATCAAAACTCAACCCAGTTTTTTTAAAGAAATTCTATTCTATAGATCTAGAATTTTAAGGTTTTTGATTTGAGAGAATTTTTTGCAGAAAGAAAGAAAGAGAAATAGGACTCAAAACAAATGTTCAAAAATTCGCTAATCACTAACCACAAGTTTTTTCTACTTGGAAATGAAGTCTTGCATTGGACTCCCATTATGTTAAAGGGGTTGTCCAGGCTTTTACTATTGATGACCTATCCTCAGGACATGCAAAGCTAGGCGTTGTCACGTGGTTCTGCACATTGTCAGCCTAGCTGAATGGAGCCACAATGGGGAGGAACTGCTCCGCATCATCAATAAAGAAATTGAACACTGGCTGTCTTCTCGCCAACTAGAGACAGAAGCCATAGTTACTGATAATGGGAAGAGAATTTTGTCTGCTCTGTGTCAGAGAGACCCATGCTGACCCGTGCAGCCTGCATGGCGCACCTCTTCAATCTTGTTTTCACCTATGAAACTGTGAATGCACTTCAGCCACTTTTACTGTGCGAAACACACCTTCCTTGAGCTGCAAAAGCAAACTGCTGTTCCCCAACATCTTCTGATATGTGATGTTTCCAACTATAGGAACTCCACGCTACATACATTAGACGACCTGTACAAGAAGAGGAAGGCAGTGAACAATTTCTTAATGCAGCAGGCATTGTTTACTCTCCGGTGTCACTTCCATGTTAGCCAGTGGCAGCTCATGAGTGACACGGCCTTTGCTCAGGCTTTTTGAGGAGGCTACTTTATTTGTCACTCGGAAGAACTATGGGATGAATAATGCTAAGAATTCTGATTGGCCAGGGGACAGAAGACATGGTGCCTACATCTCACCTTCACCTGTGCCCTGAGGAGGATGAACTAGCAGAGAAGGAGAATGAGGATTAGGAATTTTATACACAACTAAGTGCTTTAGCTGCTGAAGCAACAGGAGAGAAGCTGGTGGGAGATAACGAAGACGCCACAGATGACTCAAACAGACCGTGGCAGTATGCAGTGGGGATGGAGGCAGGGAGGCCCTCCGAGTCCATTGCGCAAATTGCAGATGCCTGCTTTCTTGTTTGTGTAGTGACAGGCACATTGTCAGGATTTCGTTAGGACTGGCTAACCACATTATTAGACCCTCACTACTGGTCAAAAATGGGGGCATTTTTTTAGACCTTCTGAGAGGGATGCAAATACTATAGAGAATTTTTTAAAACATCGCTTACTCATCTCTAGTAATAATAATACATTAAATTCAGGCAAGACAATTCTCTAGTAGGAAGGTGGAGATTCCTGTAATTAAATTTTATACACTAGGAATATGTCACTTTGCCCCTTCATTTCAATCTGAGAAGAAAATCACGGAGCTCTGCTCAATGTCAACATGTCATGTTTAGCGATGAGGGATGACAAAGTTGTTCTTAATGGATTAAAACATGAATTAATCAGCTAAGTACCATCTAAGTAGAACAATCTGGTCATGAACATGTTAAATACAGCCCAATAAGAAGTATAAATCTCAAGCTTGAAATGCCTGTCAGATTATGGCTATTTACAGATTGATCTGTTTGAGAAGAACATACTTAATGATTATGTTCAGGAAGGATTATGTTCTGAAAGCAAAATGAACACAGTAAATTACAAAGACCAGCAGTACAGTAGCTGTAGGGCTATAGTCACTACTTCTGCAACCAAGGCACGCATCTATGGCTGCAAAGTTAATATAAATTGCACTTTTTTTAAAATATTTTTACTTACTGCACAACTAAATTAAAGGGTTTTTCGAGACCCCAGAACATTTTGCTATAAAAAAGGAACCCATGCTCACTAATTATCCCATGTGACCTATAAAGCCAGTGATTGGTTAAAGTAGCCACGTACAGACATCAGCAGTCTTAGGCCTCATGCACACGACCATATGTGTTTTGAGGTCCGCAAATTGCAAACTAGAAAAAAATAGGACATGCTCTATTTTTTTGCGGAACGGAAAAACGGACATACGGAAACGGAATGCACACGGAGTACCTTCCGTTTTTTTTGCGGACCCATTGAAATGAATGGTTCCGCATATTGTCCTAAAAAAAAACGGAACGGACACGGAAAGAAAATACGTTTGTGCGCATGAGGCCTTAGACTACCATTTTCTCCTACAGTATGTTGCTATTAGAGAAATATGTCATAGTATTTTCTGGACTAAAGCATGTTTCCAAATACCCAGAAGGGACTATTCAGTGATATTCTATCCAGTTTACTCTAGTTAATTTTTTTTGGCAAAATAGCAGATAAAAACAGAATTTACCAGCTCTGTGGCATCAAACAGCGAGGGCAAGGATTGGATAGAATTTGTTGCAATGAGAAATGTCTAATCACCATCATTGGCAACATTTTGTTAATCTATATATATATAAAGAAGGATGTATATATGTGTGTGTGAATGTATGTGTGTGCGTATGTATGTATGTTCCGTGATCACTCAAATACGCAACCATCGATTTCAATGGAACTTGGTATACACATCGCTTGCTACCTGGAAATAAATCTTGTGGGGGTCACAGCTCTCTAGAACGTACCGTTCCTGAGATATTCCCAAAAAATGACCTACATTAGCCAATACAAGCCTGAAAGTCTTTCTCTTCCTATCCCAACTGCCATACACAAGGTCACTTGTCCCTTATCAGCCAATAGAAGCTCTCAGGCCCGTAGTCTCCACATACACACAGTTTTACTCCAGGTTTCCATAACAACCCAGTCATTTTTCTTCACTGCTGTAGGTCAGATTTAGGCTAGGGCAGGGATGGGCAAACTGCGGCTCTCCAGCTGTTGCAAAATTACAACTCCCAGCATGCAAAGACTGCTTACAGATATCAGCCTACAGCAGGGCATGGTGGGAATTGTAGTTTTACAACAGCTGTAGAGCCACAGTTTGCCCATCCTTGGGCTAGGGCTGCACGACGACATATGTCACTTGACAATAAGTTGCATGAAACATAGGTCACAACTACACTGCTACATGTGTCGCTCGACAATTTTTATAATGATAGTCTATGGTGTTGCACTGCGAAATGTGACATGCTGCGTCTGCAATGCGACAGTAGCAGAAAAATCCATCTTTAATGGATTTTTTGCGACTGTCGTGTCGCAGCAAGTCACATGTCGCAGTGTGACACCATTACCTATCATTATAAAAATTGATGAGACAAAATGTTGTGCAACACATGTCGTTTTGTAGCCCTAGAATTAAAGGGGAAGGGTGCTGTGGAGGTCACTGTTAAAAGGGCAGGCACTGTGGAGGTCACATTTAAATAGGCGTTCACGTGTTAGTTACTGTTAAGGGGGCAGGCACCTGATGAGGTCACTGTCAAGGGAGTGGGGTGCTGTGAAACTCACTGTTCAACTGGCGGGCTGTTGTGAAGTTCAAAGTTAAGGGGATGGGCTGCTGTGGAGGTCCCATTTTAAAGTGGCGGGGCACTTCGGGGGGATCAGTGTAAAGGGGTGGGGGACTGTGGAGTTCATTGTTAAAGGGGTGGGGTGCTGTAGAGGTCACTGTTATGGGGGATACTGTTGATATCTTGTAAGGACACGCACACAAACAGTAAATGAAATAGATGAAATATACCAATGCAAAGCCAGGTCCATCTGCTAGTGTTTTCATATAATAAACAGGTCATAGATTATTTTGACTAGAGAAGACTGTGAACCAGCACCCAAAATTCACTTTATGAGTTCTTTCTTCTCTATCACTGCATTGATTATTGCATATTTTTATTAGTTTCGAGTACTAGATGAAAAAATGCCTATAGTGATTATCTACAGGTCTACAGGAACTATTATAACAGAAGTGATTGCTGTACTATTGTATAGTAATGATTAAAAAATTTTATTCGGCAGCTTCACCGAAGTTAAACAAGAAACTTGATTAGTTACGAATGAGTTTGTCACAAATCTCCATAAATCAGGTATACCCAGGCCACTCTGCCTTAGAGTATTGCCACACCTAGTGGCCATGCTGAAGTAAAGAACTGTGCACCAGTTAGCATTTAGCTTCCTTTTATTTACTAATGAAGACTACACTGTATTAATGGTCTTCATTGTTAATGGCTGTGCAGTTCCTTTAATGCACCTTTATACAGGGGCTGCACCCACTTCTCCAACCCCAGCACTCTCCTGCTTTACAGGTGGGAGCTCTTCTTCTACCATCTGCTTTTCCTCCCTTTACACATCATCTAATATCGATAAGGACATGTCATCAGGATTATCCATCTCCTCCTCTCTCTGCATCACTCTGACTTTTTCTGACATGGAGACTTTGAAGGGCATCCATCTTATTGGTATTGAATTACATATCTTTATACAGGGGATGTTGCTGGTATGGAGTTTGGCTGGTTAGGTTGGGGCACAATATGCTGGCATACACACTTCTCCAAACCCAGCACTCTCCTTCCCTATATATGGAAGCCCTTCTTCTGCCATCTGCTTTTCCTCCTTTTACACATCATCTAACATCCAGATGCTCCTCTCTATCTTGTTGACTTTTCTAGGACATGGAGACTTTGAAGGATAATTTGGAAGAAGTAAAGCCAGAAAAAGATGAGGATGGTCATCATTAAGACCTGGCCCCCCTAACGAAGTTATAGGTTGGCACTCTGGCACTGGAATAATGAATTGGTATTGAATTACATATCTTAGTTTATGGCTGATGTAGGAATAAGTAAATGTAGGAATAAACAAATAAAACTGTTGCAGAATAAGTCTCCCTGCAGTCTTTCTGCACTCTTCCTCTCTAATATTCTTCTATTAATCATTTTCAGCAACACTGTCCCTAGCGAATGAGCACTTGCCATGTGCCTCCCTATGCTTGACTCACTGAACAATGGCGGAGACTGCACGGGATGAGGGTTTTATAGGGATGTGACATAACAGGGATGGCCATCTGCAGATTGGCTGGCTGCACAGCCTTATGGGTGATCTATTTTTCCCGGGCTTTTCTCCTCTACACTCTAAATTTAGATTCATTGCTTCGTTCAATGCTAGTAACAATATAAAAAGTCCACCTGCAATATCTGTTTTTTTTTATAGCTGCTTAAAAAATTTATCATACAGTAGTTACATATAAGGTTGAGAAAAGACCCAGGTCCATTAAGTCTAACCTAAAGTGTTGATCCAGAGGAAGACAAAAAATCCACATGAAGCAAATTGCAATTGCCCTATATAAAAGGAGAACAGTTCATTTCCCCAAATATGGATCAGAATCAAAATACATTGATGCCTCACCTCCAGAACTCTAGTCTACATAACCTGCAATATTTTTACTTTCAAGAAAGGCATACAGGCACTTCTTGATCTTCTTGGATCAACCATCACAACATCCTCTGGCAGACAGCTCCATAGTCTCAATGCTATTACTGTAAAGAATCCCCATTTTTGATAATGACAAAACCTTGTTCCTTCCAGACTTAGAGGATGCAGTTTTGTATAAATTAATCATTACAAAGACCTCTCTATAGTTCATTCATGTTTTATTGCAATTAGATCTGTTCTAAGCCATCTTTTATTTTAGACTAAACAACCCCAAGTTGGACAACCTGTTTGTCTTGGTGTTGCAAACCATCGTTTCCCTTAATGACCTTGGTCACCCTCCTCTGTATCTGCTAGGATATACCTCAATTTTTGACAGGTGACCCACAGGGGACCCGCACCTAAATAGAGAACGGAGCCTCTTGCGTGCGCAGCCTACCTCCATTCATTTGCATGGGGCCACCAAAAATAGACAAGCAATGGCTCTGCTATTTCCGTCAGGAGTGGTGACACCCATGCACTTCTATGGGGAGAGAGCTTGGTGGTGGCTTGACCAGAATGCTCCAGCCACCACTTTGCGGGGCTCTGTTTGCGATATAGGTGCGGGTCCCAGTGGCTATAAGACAATGGGGGTATATCCTAGCAATATGCCCCCATTGTCTGGGATGAAACAACCCCTTTAAGTACAGTATACTTTCCACAAATATTACCAAGTCTTTTACAGTGGCAGTTTTCCCCAGTGTTTTACTGTTTAAAGCAGGCATCCTCAATCTGCGGCCCTCCAGCTATTGTAAAACTACAACTCCCACAATTCCCTGCTGTAGGCTGATATCTGTAGGCTGTTCGGGCATGCTGGGAGTTGTAGTTTTGCAACATCTGGAGGGCCGCAGTTTGAGGATGCCTGGTTTAAAGCCTAATGTTGTTCCCTAGGCCCAAGTGCATGGCCTTAAATTTATTCGAATTAATTTGCCATTTCTCCAACCAAGCCTCTGGCTTCCTTAGATCCCTCAGTAATATTATATTATCCTCTTCCTGTATCTAAATTATTTAGAGTGTCAAAAATGTAATCTTTAAGTTTCAATTATTATTTATGTCGCAAGATTTGCCGCACCTGCGCACTTCATTCCCCATTATGGGCAGAGGTACAACCCCGGATAGATGTACGGGCTGGCACATGCGCACTAAACGCTCCTGTGCCTCTGCCCATAATGGGGAGTAAAGTGCACAGGCGTGGTGAATCTTGTGAATAGCGCTGGCTCTGGATTTCTGAAGAACCTAGGGCGGGCCAGAGGGGTGAAAGGGAACACCGCCCCTGGGAACCTTTAGAACCTAATTTTAACATATTGAATTTAAGTGTTTTTTAGCAAAAATAAGCCACGGACAGCCATATAGAAAGTAGCATTTCAATATGGGGACTACAATGCAGATCGTGGTGTTAGTGTTTAGAGATGTCCCGAACTATTCGCCGGCTAACAGTTCCTGGCGAACATCGCATGTTCGCGTTCGCCGCGGCGGGCGAACATATGCGATTTTCAGTTCGTCCCCTATACGTCATCATTGAGCAAAATTTGACCCTTTACCTCACAGTCAGCAGACACATTCCAGCCAATCAGCATACCCACACTCCCAGACCCTCCCACCTCCTATCAAAAAGCAAGGACAGCATCCATCTTAGATTTATTCTGAATCTGCAGTGTTAATTAGAGCAGGGAGAGTGCTGCTGCTGCTGAATTAAAAGGGTTCTTTACTTTGTTACAACAGATGATCTATACTCAGGATAGATCATCAGTAGAGATGAGCGAACTTTAAAAAAAAGTTCGGCGTTCAGCGTTCGGGTTGTGGTAACTCGCGCATTCCGTTATGGATTCCACTACCGCGGACTATCGCGGCATATGGAATCCATAAGGGGCAGCTTCCACCAACCCGAACTGTTGAACAGCCGAAGGACCTGGGGTGACGTCACCGTCATTTGATCAGTGCAGGGCGCGTGGCTCAGCACGGGATCAAATCCAGTGCAATGCAGGAGCGCCGCGGCCTTCTCACTGTTTATTGCTGCTAAGCTCCATTCGGTGAACTTTCCACTAGTAGCGGTAAACAGTGAGAAGAACCCCTTTAATAGGGAAAGCGATATCTAGGCCAGTGTTCTGTGTCCACTCCAGTCCTCAAAGACTCATCTGCTGTAAGGACAGTGTCCTGACAACACCCCAAAAAGCCCTTTTAAGGGCTGGTACATCAGTCTGCTTTTATTTTATTTTTCTATATATATATTGCAGTTGCCTGCCCGTGTGTGAGAGGCCGCAGGCCCACAGACTGTACTGTGTGCACACCACTCATATCGGGTGGCACAGTACCTTGCAGATAAAAAAGTAATTTAATTTTTACCCTTTAATATAATTGCAGTTGCCTGCCAGTGTGTGTCAGGCCCACAAACTGTACTGTGCCCACTGCAAGTGCCCACCACTCATATCTGGTGGCACAGTACCTTGCAGATATAAAAGTAATTTCATTTTTACCCTTTAATATAATTGCAGTTTCCTGCCAGTGTGTGTCAGGCCCACTGACTGTACTGTGCCAACTGCCCACCACTCATATAGGGTGTCAAAGTACATTGCACGGCGCACGTGCACTGACCTAAAATTCAAACGAAGCAGACCAAGCATGGGTTTTTCCATCTCCCGGCTCCAAAAATCTATTCACTACACCGACCCTGGCCCTGATAAGGGACAAAACAGAGATTAAACTGATAGGAATAGTACTTAGTTAACACTAGTTGCATTGGTGGCAAATTCCATTGCAAGTGCCCAATATTAGGAGGAAAGCGGACAGAGCAAGCTTTTTTCTCTATCTCCCCATGCAAGGATTCAATTCAATACACGTCTTCTGATAGGGGACTTAACAAAGAATAAAATGGTAAGAATAGTATTGCACACTATTTGTATTGGTGGCACAGTACATTGCGCAGCGCACGTGCAGTGCCCCAAATTCGAAGTAAGAGGACCGACCAATCATCTTTTCCAATCTCCCGGTTCCTAAAATCTATTCGATACACGTCCCTTTATAGGGGACATAACAGGGATAAAACTGATAGGAATAGTACTACTTAACACACCAATCATATAGGGTGGCACAGGGTGGCACTGTGCCCCAAATTAAAAGGAAGAGGATCGACCAACCATCTTTTTCCATCTCCTGGTTCCTAAAATCTATTCCATACACCGGCTCCTGATAGGGGACAAAACAGAGATTAAACTGATAAGAACAGATTTTTTTTTATTTAAAAAAATGAGGACAACCTCTGCGGAGCTGGGTATTTTTTGGCCGGATTACTGAACGCTCATGCACAATGGCTGTAGGCTCATGCGTCCTTTTGCGGAGGTGACAAACCTGGTCAGTCAAACCCAAGGTAACATCATCAACCTCATCCCATATGCATTTTTTCTGGAGCATGCCCTGTGAAGAGTGCTGGATCAGGCCGTAGATGAGCATGAAGAGGAAGAGTTGTGGTCACCATCACCACCAGAAGCAGCCTTGTCGCGAAAGTTCGCGTTTGTTGTTCGTGAATTTTATGTTTGCGACATCTCTATTAGTGTTCTATAATGGGCAGTTTAGGTGAAAGACTCCCTTTAACTTGCATAATAAACCTTCAATCAACTTTTACCAAGATCAGTGACAGTAAACACTCAGACAACCCCTTTAACTATAATCTATAGGAGTATATAGAAAGCTTTACAGTGGTTGCTGTGGTTTAGAGACTGTGGGCCAGATTTATCATTAACTAAAGTCATTAGCTAAATCTGTAAAATTGCGCATTTTTTTGTGACTTTTTCAAGCTGTGCACATAGCTCTCCAGTTTTGTGAAAGTGGGCATGTTTTCTTATGTAAATGAATCTCTAGACAGATTTACTATTGCAACCATTTAAAAAGTCGCAAAAAAGTCACAAAAAAAAATGCGCAATTTCACTCCAGTGAGGACCATACTTATCTTATGTGACTTTTTAATAGAACATGCAACTTTTTTGTAAAGATATGCAACTTTTATAAAGCTGCTTACTGAAGGATAAACTGCTACTGTCAAACCACATTTATCACAGCATTAAAGGACCATTAATAAATCTGACTAGCCAAAAGTGACTTTGGGCATATGTAAATGTGGAGTAAGATGTAAGTGTAATGATAAATCTGGCCCTGTGTCTAGAGACTATTTACTATTTACTGTATGTGTTTGCCGCCTTATCCAGATCTTCAGTAAAAAATTATGTATTGCACTACCTGCCTCAGTGTCATTGCAGCCATCTACCTGCATCATTACACAAA
This sequence comes from Bufotes viridis, assembly GCA_033119425.1. NCBI lineage: Eukaryota > Metazoa > Chordata > Amphibia > Anura > Bufonidae > Bufotes > Bufotes viridis. Next base: position 78,268,975 of record CM065592.1, read on the forward strand.
GAAGTCATGAAATTAAAGGTAAACTTTGATTTTATTTTCTAGTAGAACCCAAATTTTTTCTAGAAAACACCCAAGAAACGCAGCAAAAACAAAAGACTACTAACCACTTACAGAAGACCTGTAACCTCTCCTGATATGTCTGTTTTAGCAACTTCTTTCATTCTTCAGATAATAACAATTCTGATTAATTTAGTCTTATGACTCTATGAAGAACCGTCTTTTATTATTCCTGCTAAAAGTTATGAATGCCTTACTAGCAGTTGGCAAAGAAGATATGCAAATCAGCTATTTACAAAAGGATAAGAAAGCTGAGCCTCTTATGCCAGACATGTCTCCAGGACGGTGTAAAAGGTCTAACATTGCCGCACAGGATAGCTACCTTACATCTGGCATTAGACGATCCTTTTGCAAACAGATGATTTGCATAATTTCTTCCCAGAATGCCAGAGGAGCGTTGTCTGACATAAGGCGCCTCATGCCGACTAGGTATTATTCCCAATGTGCCAAAAAGGGTTGAACTACATTGACAAATGGGAGCAATTGTCTTCATTTAATGTACATTATTTAGAATAGGCCTTGTGGTCTTCAGGGCTTTTACACATGGTGATGATTGGCCAAACATTATTCGTACGAATGTTCATTGATCTGTGTAAAGGTGCCCAGAGATCGAATGTCAAATAACAAAAAGATTGCCGCACCTTTTCTGTGGGCATATGAATTAGGGGGAATTTGCATCAGCGTTCGTAATTATGGAAGTTAAGGACGGAATTCAAAACGGAGACATTTTGTTTTGCTCAGTCCTAATATATTTCTATGGGCACAAATAACAGTTCTGTTATGTATGACGGAAAAAAAAAGTCCTGGATAACCGAAGCCAGACAGATCCGTTTTGTTTGGCCATAGATCTCTATTATGGCAGATCAAATCGGAATGCTTCTAAAAGGTTTCCGTTTTGAATTTCGTCTTACAATTCCGTTTTTTTCCATTATGACCATGTTATAACGGAAAGCAATAACAGAATTGCGAATGCTGATGCAAAATCCCCCTAAACATTTGCTTCTGACATAAATATAATTGTATGAGAGCGGCAGCGGGAAAAAGAACGATCTATTGTCACTTGTAACAGCCCTTTTTGAATGTAGCTCAGGCCACTCCAAATAGTCATGGCTTTATTTGTTTTTCTACATAGTACTTGATGGTCATTGCCATCAAAACAATGAAAGCAACTATCTGCAGAAATGGTGGTTATGGAAGATACTTTATGAATAGTATGTGGTAACTGGAACTAATATGACAGTCGAGGTACCATGAAAGAGATTTACACAATAATATTGTAATTATCGTACTTTAACAGACATCATTAGTAATGTTTAGGACAATTCCTTTAATATATCAGTGCTTATGGATTTTGGGTCTACTACTGGGAAATCACAATATTTTATACCAAATAAAGAACAATTGTAGTAGTCTGTCCATTTTGTTATGAATTTTTATGGTTCAATGAAAAGAAACCATTCACCTATGTATATAATGAGCATTGTGCTATATACTGAACTAAAAGTAATGTGAGAAGCACCAGAATAGCTTATAACGTTTGTGTATCATGTTACAAGTAGGAAGAATCGGATTTACATATCACATGGGCATTCTGCCATTTTGGATGAATGAGATAACATGATTACCTACAGTCATGTGAAAAAATTAGGACACCCTTTGAAAGCATGTGGTTTTTTGTAACATTTTTAATAAATGGTTATTTCATCTCCGTTTCAACAATACAGAGAGATTAAAGTAATCCAACTAAACAAAGAAAACTGAAGAAAAGTCTTTTCAAGATCTTCTGTAAATGTCATTCTACAAAAATGCCTATTCTAACTGAGGAAAAAGATAGGACACCCTTGCCCCTAATAGCGAGTGTTACCTCCTTTGGCTGAAATAACTGCAGTGAGACGGTTCTTGTAGCCATCTACCAGTCTTCGACATCGGTCTGAGGAAATTTTACCCCACTCCTCAATGCAGAACTTTTTCAGCTGTGAGATGTTTGAGGGGTTTCTTGCACGTACAGCCCTTTTCAAGTCACCCCACAGCATCTCAATGGGATTCAAATCTGGACTTTGACTTGGCCATTCCAGGACTCTCCATTTCTTCTTTTTCAGCCAATCTTTGGTTGATTTACTAGTATGTTTTGGGTCATTGTCATGTTGCATGGTCCAGTTCCGCTTCAGCTTTAATTTTCTAACTGATGGTCTCACATGTTCTTCAAGCACCTTCTGATACACAGTAGAATTCATCGTGGATTCGATGATGGTGAGCTGACCAGGTCCTGCTGCAGCAAAGCAGCCCCAAACCATGACACTTCCACCTCCATGCTTCACAGTTGGTATGGAGGTTCTTTTCTTGGAATGCTGTGTTTGGTTTACGCCAAACATGTCCTCTGCTGTTGTGTCCAAATAATTCAATTTTGGACTCATCTGTCCAAAGAACATTATTCCAGAAGTCCTGGTCTTTGTCAACTTTATCTCTGGCAAATGTCAGTCTGGCCTCGATGTTTCTCTTGAAAGCAAAGGTTTCCTCCTTGCACACCTCCCATGCAAGTTAAACTTGTACAGTCTCTTTCTGATTGTAGAGGCATGTACTTCTACATCAACAGTAGCCAGAGCCTGCTGTAGTTCTCGAGATGACACTTTAGGGTTTTTGGAGACCTCTTTTAGCATCTTGCGGTCTGCTCTTGGGGTGAACTTGCTGGGGCGACCAGTCCTGGGCATGTTGGCAGTTGTTTTGAAAGCCCTCCACTTGTAGACTATCTTCCGGACAGTGGAATGGCTGATTTCAAAATCTTTTGAGATCTTTTTAAATCCCTTCCCAGACTCATAGGCTGCTACAATCTTTTTTCTGAAGTCCTCTGACAGCTCTTTTGCTCTCACCATGGTGCTCACTCTCACTTCAACAGTCAGGAGCACACCAAACTAAATGTCTGAGGTTTAAATAGGGCAAGCCTCATTCAACATGCAGAGTAACGATCTACTAATTATGTGCACCTGGTGTGATATACCTGTGTGAGATCTGAGCCAATTTAAGAGGGAATACATGTGAGGGTGTCCTATCTTTTTCCTCAGTTAGAATAGGCATTTTTGTAGAATGACATTTACAGAAGATCTTGAAAAGACTTTTCTTCAGTTTTCTTTGTTTAGTTGGATTACTTTAATCTCCCTGTATTGTTGAAACGGAGATGAAATAACCATTTATTAAAAATGTTACAAAAAACCACATGCTTTCAAAGGGTGTCCTAATTTTTTCACATGACTGTAATTAAGCATGATATTACATAGACTACATACACACTGTCATCCTTCTAATGAGTAAACCCACAATTTTCCTAATAATTCTTTCTCCAAAAAATGTAAATTCATTCAGATTAGCTAGCAATATTATATTTTTTTTAAAAGTTCAAAAGTTTTTAAAATTTCAGAGAAATGGTGATATTTTCCTTCACATCTTATCCCCTCGTAATATGTCCTCTTGTTAATCAGGTTTTCTCATCTGGACATGTATGGCATATCCACAAGATATGTCATAAATGTCTGATAGGGGTAAGACCCAGAGGGATAACCTGAACCTATCTCAAAAAGGGGGCCCTGTTGTGCACTGTAAGGAATGGAGAGGTAGCTGCACATGTGTGTAACTCTCCATTCAGTTATGAGATCTCCAAAGATCCCCAGTCTTTATCAGATTCGCAAATCAGGTCCCCAGTCTTCATTAGACTTCAGATTAGAGTTTCAATTTCAGACCCCCAATCGTAATCAGACCTCATATCAGACGCATTGGCATTTTCCACCATTTTTAGGGGGGGGGGGAGTGTGTCTTATAAAGCAAAAAATATGGTACTCATCAGAGCTCAATTATTCCCACACTGATAAGGATATGGATAAAATAAGTATTTATGAACATCGGGAGATCGCAGATAAGGGATTTACATGAGCCTTCAGATGACGGGATTCAGATTACAATACACAGATTACAATTGGAGCAATTGTGCTTTGTATCTCACCTCAGTTAGTGCTGCTAGGGTTAACTTTCCCTGGCTCTATGTATCTGTACCTGTTTGTCTAATGTGTTCATTTTCCTTGCTATATATTTTCTGAGTTGTCTGTCCTGCCTCTGTTTGTGCAGCAAGTTCTATCTGCTTGGTTTCTCCAAGTTCTGCGTGCATTGCCTGTGCCTCCGATGCATTGCATTGGAGTCTCTGACCTCTAAGTTTCAGTTGCCAACGACATCAGGAGTATTCCAAGCGGTAGAGGCCGGGTGGTTCCGCTGCAGTGAAAAAGCAGATCCCTGTAGAGGGGCTAAAGGGCGAACACCAGGAGACTGCCAGGATATTGCCCTCAGGACTAGCCCAATGTCAAACTGGTCAGAGTGGACTGGGAACATAAAGTGGCCCTGAAAAAAAAAATCAACTTAAAGTGGCCCCAAGTTGTAGGAGTAACTAACTTGACAGAAGGTGGACCAATACAAGTAGGGAGGGCTAACACAAGTAGGCAGAGTCAAAAGAAGTAGGCAGAGCCCACAGTACTGTTGTGCAGCATACAATACGTGCAGAACCAAATACCACAATGCAACAAAAATACCACTGCCCTCACCACAGTATTTAACTGTATCACCATGCTTAGGACGTGATACAGTTGGATTCAGGAGGACAACTGAGGCCGATGGCCAGGTACATAAGTACCTCATGCTCCTAACATTAATTAATGCTGAGAGCATCAGATCTTTATGAACCCGGCAAGCAGCCTTTTAGGAAGGCTCTGGTGGTCCCCTGCTCAACCGCCCACTGGAAAATTTCCTGTAGGGTCTATGCTCAGTCTGCCCCTGGGCACAGTGGTTCTACAATCATTGTCCGTTACACTTTCCCTACATCCAAGCCCGTACATGCTCTATAATATCACATATACACAATGTCGGAATCTTCATCTTGATATTTTATGAGTAGATATGAGTGAATCGATTCTAAATGAATTGAATTTGACCCAAATTTTTTTAAAAATTCCGGATTCAAAATTTTGGTGTTTTGAGTCAAATTTCTCAAAATGGTTTAGGTCATTTTTCAGATGAGGAGACGTGACAAAGAAGAAGGATCACATGATCCCAGGTAGAGTGTATTTCTGATACCACCAGCAACCAACTACTATTTTTTAGGGCATTTGGAGCACTTTCAATTTGAGTAGATTGATTCTCTCTGTATGCTCTCTCTTTTTTTCTCAATTTTTGATTCTGAAGAAATTATTCACTATTCCCTACTTGATCTGGTGGGTGAATATCTTTAAAACTGCATTTTTCATTTTCAAATAAAAATCATGAAACCTCATTAATTTGGAAACAACCACAAAGATGAGCATTGCTCCCTCAGAGCCCCTTCTTTTGTATTTTAGTTTTGTGCTGTCACTCCACTGGATTCTCTGTACGTTAAGAGAGCCACACAATGCATAATTGGAGAAGAGTTGAAAGAAAAACCACTATATCAAGGTATACACAAGTGACACAACCTTGCTAAACATTGTAAATGTATGTATGTCCCTGGGGAAGGACCTATCCAAAGTGTTATAATCTGAAGTCTGGAGGATTAGGTATTGCTAGCCGGTGATACCATTTTACATTCAAGTCACATGAGTCCTTCTTATCTCCATTGCCTGCCCTTATTCCAGGTAACTAAACAGTGATTGGTGTGCGCTATCCTCCAGCCGACATTTCTTTACACCCTCTGGGCCTAGTCACCTCTCATTGACTCTGACAGCAAAGTAATTCTGCTTTTCCTAATGCTACATTCATAGTCTTTCCATATCTTAGTGAGCACCGATTGTCAATTTTAACAAGCCAACCGTTTTCGAGCCAGGATATCTCTGGTTAGCTGCAGGGCTGGTATTTACCAGTTGTGCAAGGTCAACGTCAGGATATCAGATGTACATGCAAAGATACAAGCAAAATCCAAGTGTAGAGAATCAATTTACCATCTTTAATTAAATGTACAAAGGAAACAGAGCTCATATTCTAATTTCTAATGAGTGTATCCAGAGTGTGAGATGCTATGAAAATTGATATGTAAATTGAATTCAGCACGCTTTGGTTCCTCATTACAGTGTGTGAGCCTGGAAACGCTAGCATGGTGTTATTTTGATGTATTGGCACCAGAATGTGGGGTGTCAGAATAAAATATCACATATCACATAGGTCAGATTTCCCTTCCTAAATCTTAAACACATGTGTGATCCAGATAAGTAAATGTCACCTTGTTGAAGTGCAGGAAAATCATAGCAACGGTGACTGATATAAAGCACTGAATATTATGAAGATTAATGTTCAGCATTCTCTCCTGTGTTGTTCTATATGGCGCTTCTTTGCATCTGTTCTCTCTAATAACTTATCATATCACTCCATATAAGCACTCGCTATAAATTCTACTGTATGTGCCAGAAATCTCTCGGCTGCAATGACTGGGACACTTCATCCTGCACTGCTTTAATACTTCTTCAATAAAAGGAGATGAGTTTATGGCCAATATGTCACAACTTGTACTAGAACATACTAAACACAAAATTATTTCATCTTCATATCTACAAATGCAGATCATTACTTTATATTCTCTTATTAAAGGGGATGTCCACTTTTACTACTGCCTGGAGACCTCCAATATTAAAGGGGTTTTCTAGTACTTAGATGTTAATGATGTATCCTTAGGATAGGTTATCAATATCAGATCTTGGGGCCCAACCCTCATCATACGTAACAATCAGCTGTTTCAGGCAGTCACCGTTGCTGGAAACGATGGAGTAGATGGAAGGCTCTCTACAATTTGCAGTTTCTGGGTTCAGCATAGCGCAGCTCAGCTCCCATTCACTTGAATAGGAGCTAATCTTACAGTGCTGCTTTACCACCAAACAAGGAAATGTGACCACCGAGGCCATTGATTGGCTGTAGCATTCATAAGACCAAGGCACTTTTGGGGCAGCCGGGCTCAGAAGTGCCAGGAACGAGGCATCAACTCTGGAACAGACAAGTGTTTTTTTTTTTTTTTTTTTAACCAAAGTAGTTGTTGGCTCCTAGGGTGGCCAACCCAATTAACCTAAAAAACAAATGTTACACTGACTTCAACTTAAAATAAATAGTTCAGTTTCTTTTCTTCACTCTTTTGGTCCACTGAAATGACTGGAGTTGATCTGAAATACCTTACACAACGCATAAACAAGAGTGCTGCTGTTTCTCAAACAAAAATAGTCCCTCTTTGTTAATCATAGACAATCCCTTTAGGAGGCTGCACATTTTTCTACACCATGGGCCAGCTCTTCATCAGCAATCATATCCCTTACATTTGTCATATCAATTTTAAATAACAAAGGTTAGCTTTCCTCTCCATCGTAGATTCCTACTGAAACTACAATATAACGCAGACATGAATGGTCCTGAAGCCATTGTGAAAGTTTCATCAATATCAGCAATACAAATTAAAATTCCTCGAGCCTAACAAATTATCTCTCTGTTTTCCCTAGATCACAAGGTATCCGGCTAATAATAGGACGTTTCTGAATCCAGTGAAAAATCCTCCATTCCCTGATCCAGCATCTATTGACTCCATGATGAATAGTTGAGGTCAGTAGCTCTGGAATTCTTTCGCACAAAGTCATTCACAGAGAAACCAGAGTGAAAATTGACTGTTTTCAAATGCATTCAATAGTAAAGCTGCTTTGGGTGGAAAACTCAATTTAAAAGCATTGAGTTCTCTGAAGTCCTATGCGGTTCATGAGATCCATTAATTAAGCTTCTAGCTAGCGGAGCTAAATCTCAGGGAGAAACAATTGCAACTTTTTACCATATTCATAAAGGATTGGCTGTGAACGAACATGGAACTGGCTGTGAAATTGGAAGTGCTATGTAATCCAATGTGAGAAAATAATGGCATGCAAATAATTCATAGTATTTAGTACATTTTAATGCTAAAAAATAAATTACAACTGTATTTTCAAGAAAAATAAAATGCTTCTCTTCAAAGAAATTTATTTACCTTAGGCTATGTTCAAATGTGTTGTGAACCCCAGTAGCTTGTTCTGGTAGAAGAACAGACGGCTAGAGTTCACCGTATCCAGCATAGCCAGATCTCTATTGACTATAATGAGATCCTACGGGGATCTGGCTTCTTTCCAGCATAAATTCTGGCATAAGGCTGTGCATCACCGGCACAAAAACAGCATTTTTTGCCGGAAAAAGTCAGATCCCAGTCAGATCCCATTGTAGTCCATGGGGATCCAAGGGTGTGAGTCAGTATCTCTCCCAGTACGTGATACTGGAGTTCACAACACATATGTAAACATAGCCTTAAAGTTGCACTGTAAATTTTTAGTAAGCTTTTAATATGACATGTGATCATATCAAAAAGTTAGAGAGAAGGCGTGGCTTAGCATGTTCTCTCTCCTCACTGCAGGACACGAAGTGAGACGGACGTAATAATATAAAGTCTATGGGCTCGCCTCATGCAGTGAGGAGAGAGAGATCACTAAGTGAGCGTTTCTCTCTCCTTGTTGTAGAGATTGATGGAGTTTCAGCACTCAGACACCCACTAATCTAAACTTTTGATATATCCCTATAACATTAAAAAAGTTTACTGAAAGTGCAATGCCACTTTAAGCCACATCAAAGACCTATAGAGAACACCATGGTTGGATTTTAGATATAAATGATCACTATATACAAAATATAATCTGCTAAGCAAGGTCAAAACTGCCAAGAAAACACAAGAACTATCCTTAATGGAGTTATTATAGCTATTGTGACTTTAGAAGAAAGAAGAAAATTGGTTTAGAAGACAATGGAAAGAAGTTTAAATGACATATAACAGGCTAAAGCTCTTCCTGATTTGTAAAGTTCATTAGCAAGACAATCTTACAATCAATAGTTAGACTTGTTAATGTAATCCATCTTCTCACTTCATTGGTTGCAGTTTAGGTTGTGAATCTGAATCCTGGAGTATGAGGCCAGGGGTGGAGGCCAGATTTTGCTAAGGGTGATTCACACAAAAGCATTCAGTGCATGCATACAGACTTGCATCCTACCTAATAAAATCCCTGTGTGCCTGCGCTGTGTCCGTGCGTGTTCACACAGCACCGACCAATCAGGAGACGGCGCTGACACTGCTTCAAATAACTGTTTAACCCCTTCCATGCCGCAGTCCTTAGGGACCGCTGTCTGGAAGGGGCTAACCATCGGGCCTCTGCTTACCCCTTTCAAGATTCAGAGAGCAGCAACCCCCCCCCCCTTTCAAGATGGCAGCGGGGTAGAGTGTTCGCTGTAATGTACAGCTAACACTCTGCTTGAAAACAGCCGACCTCGGCACCTATGTCGGCCATTTAACCCCTTCCATGCCATTGTCCTTAGGGACCGCTGTATGGAGGGGCTAACCATCAGGCCTCTGCTCTACTGTGGCAGCGGCCGATGCTTGATGGGTAAACTGAGGGAAGGAGCTCCCTCCCCCATCGGGCCGCTGCGCTGTGGCAGCGTCCCAATGGTTACCATGAAAACTGGATGCCTTCACAGGCATCCGGATCACCCTGGTATATCTAAGCCTGATCAGGCTCCTGCCTTTAGCAGGAGCCTGATCAGGCTTAGGCCCCTTGCACACGACAGTATTTTGCGGACCGTGTACTGGCAGTTTTTTCAGTTCAGTATACTGACAGTATACTGAACCATTCACTTCAATGGGTCTGCAAAAAATACTGAAGTGTCTCCGTATGCCTTCCGTTTCTGTTTTTCAGTTTTTTCTGTTCCGTTTAAATATAGACCATGTCCTATTCTTGTCCGCAAATCACGTTCAGTGGCTCCATTCAAGTGAATGGGTCTGCAAAAAAAACTGAAAGCATACTGAAGTGCATCCGTATGTCTTCCGTATCCGTTCCGTTTTTTGCGGAACCATCTATTGAAAGGTTTAAGACCAGCCCAATTTTCTTTATGTTATTATTGTATACTGTATATGCCAAACGGAAAAACGGAACGGAACAACGGAACCGAAACGGAAACAAAACGGAAGCAAAAAACTGAAAAACGGATCCGTTATAAACGGACAGCAAAACACTGAAAAAAAAATACGTTTGTGTGCAAGAGGCCTTAGTGTGAGTTCAATACACTACAGAACATTATATAGTGTACTGCAGTGTATTGTAAGCCATCAGGCAAGTGGGTCTGAGTCAAAAAATTTAAAAAAGAAGTTAAAAAAATAAAAAATAATAACAAAACCTTCCTATATCCACATATAATAGGTTAAAAATATTAAAAAAAACCACTAAACAAGTTTTGTATCACTGCGTCCGTGAAGACCTGATCTATAAAAGGATCATGTTACATTTACTGCATGGTGAACACCATATAAAAAAAAAGAAAAACTATGATGGAATTGCAATTTTGACCACCACACTTCCCAAAAAATGGTATAAAAAGTGATCAAAAAAGTCATATGTATCCAAAATTAGCACCAATATAACCGTGACCTCATCCACAAAAAATTAGCCCCTACATAAGCCAATCGTCCAAAAAATAAAAAAAAATATGGCTTTCAGAAAATGGAGACACAAAAACATGATTTTTTTTTTCAAACATGCTTTTATTGAATAAAATAAAGTTATATTAGGTATCTTCATGTGCATAGTGACCTGTTCTATAAAAATAGCATGTGATCCAACCCATCTGATGAACACCATAAAAAAATAAAAAGTGCCAAAAAATCTTTTTTTTATCACCTTACATCACAAAAAGTGTAATACCAAGCAATTAAAAAGCCATAAATGCCTCATAATGGTACCAATCAAATCGTCATCTCATTCGGCAAAAAATTAGACCCTACCTAAGACAATTGCCTAAAAAAATATGTCTTTCAGAAAATGGAAACACAAAAAGATTGATTTTATTGTGTAAAATAAAATAAAAAATGCACATATTTTGCATCGCTGTGTCCGTAACAACCTGCACTATAAAAATACTATGTGATCCAACCCGTCTGGTAAGCACTGTTAAAAAAAAAAAAATGTGCTTAAAAAGCCATTTTTTATCACCTTAGATCACACAAAGTGTAATACCAAGCGATCAAAAATTCATATGTACCCCAAAATGGTACCAATCGAATGGTACCATCATCTCCTCCTGCAAAATATGAGACCCCCCCAAAAAAAAGTTATGGTTTTCAGAAAATGGAAGCACAAAAACATGATTTAAAAAAAGTTTTATTGTGTAAATCCAAAATAAAATTTAAAAAATTTACTTATTATGTATCGCCACGTTATTATGATCTGCTCTATAAGATTATTACATTATCTATTCTGTCAGGTGAACATTGTAAAAACTGCCAGAACAGCCATTTTTTGGTTACCTTGCCTGATAAAAAAAAGTAATATATATATATATATATATATATTGTGGGGAGTCGCTCTGGTAGACAGCGGTGCGGGTGCAGTTTAGAGGCAAAACAAGGAGTCCAGATTGTGCAACAAACAGTGTTTTATTCACACTTGCACACCATAAATGAAAAACAGTCTCTTGGTGACAGTTCACACACAACGGAAATAACGTGGCCAAACAAAAACAGGCCAACACAGGTTCAGTCACCTGGGAGGTGTAGGTGCAGGTTCGCACCACGCTGTCGGCCCAGCCGCAGGAGAATCCAGCTTCAGGTAGCCAGGAACAAAACACCTCCTTGCTGAGCTCTTTCCTCCAGGACAGAGAACTCCCAGCCCTGTTAGCAGCTCCAGGATAATCACAGCCTCCAGCTGCTGAGCGGGCTGAGCTTTTAAACCCAGCCCAAAACCAGGACTGGGTCGTGGGAGCAGCCACCCACCCTACACTTTAGCTGCTCCCGGTAAGAGCCGGCCCGGATCGGCTTTGCAGCCATGCTATTTAAACTCTGTCAGTAGCACTAGCTGCTGCTGACATCAACAAAAACGGGCTCTTACCTCACCGAGGCTATGAACCTCGGTGACACATACCTGCCATCCACGACGGCACCCTGCACCTTACCACACCCCCCTTTGTTCAACCCTGAGGGGTGGACACATGTGAGGCAGTGGACGCGGAAAGGGCAACTGCATTTCCCTGCAAGCGACCTGCCCTATGTTCCACGGAGAACTTGAAATTTTGAAGGGATAGGAACCACCTGGTGACCCGAGCATTCCTCTCCTTGGCCTGACTCATCCATTTGAGGGGGAATGGTCGGTCACCAGACGGAACCTCCTCCCTAACAGGTAGTAGCGGAGAGATTCGAGTGCCCACTTGATAGCCAGGCACTCCCTCTCCACTATACTATATCTGGACTCGGGCGGGACTGAGCTTACGGCTCAGGAAGACAACGGGATGTTCTTCCCCGTTGACCTCCTGAGACAGTACCGCACCGAGGCCTACCTCCGAGGCGTCGGTCTGTACGACAAACTCCTTGTTGAAGTCGGGTGTCACCAAAACCGGGGACCCACACAGGGCCGACTTCAACGCGGAGAAAGCCTCCTCCGCCTTCTCACTCCAGCTAACCCTCCCAGACTTTCGCCCCTTCAACAGGTCTGTCAATGGCGCTGCTATTGTGGCAAAGTGGGGCACAAACCTCATGTAGTAACCTACAATCCCCAGGAACGACTTTACCTGCCTGGTGGTGACCGGTCGGGGCCAGTTACGAATGGCCTCTACCTTAGTTACCTGAGGTTTGATAACTCCCCGCCCAATTACATATCCCAGATATTTTGTCTCCTCTAACCCTATGGAGCACTTCTTTGGGTTAGCGGTCAGTCCGGCTTTCCTCAGGGCATCCACTACCGCCTGCACCTTGGGTAAATGGCTTTCCCAGTCGGGTGCTGTGGATGACTACATCATCTAAGTAGGCCGAGGCGTACCAACGATGTGGTCGCAGCACTATGTCCATTAGCCTTTGGAAAGTGGCGGGGCGCCATGCAGGCCAAAGGGTAACACCTTGTAGTGATACAGGCCCTGCGGGGTAACAAATGCGGTTTTTCCTTAGCCGACTCCGTTAAGGGTACCTGCCAGTACCCTTTAGTGAGGTCCAGCACAGAAAAATAACGGGCTTGTCCTAAACTTTCAACAAGCTCGTCTACTCGGGCATGGGATACGCGCCAAACTTGGATACTTCATTTAACTTGCGAAAGTCGTTGCAGAACCGCAACGTCCCATCCGGCTTGGGTATTAGGACTATGGGACTGGCCCACTCACTTTTCGACTCCTCAATGACATCGAGCTTCAACATTAACTGCACTTCCTCCGCGATGGCCCGCCGCCGAGCCTCGGGTACCCGGTATGGTTTTAACCGGACCTTGGCCTGAGGCTCAGTGACGATGTCATGTCGGATGAGAGACGTGCGGCCAGGGAGGTCCGAGAACACATCCGTGTTCCGACTGAGGAACTCCCTGACTTCCTGAACTTGTTTGGAAGACAGGCTGTCTGCAATTTTTACCGTGGTTACGGCTTCACAGGCCTCGAACTGTGGGGCTGGACCCTTTCACCTAGAAGCCCTGGCCGGGGCTGTGGTCGTCGGCCGCGTCCCTATCTTTCCACGGCTTAAGTAAATTCACGTGGTACACCTGCTCGGCTTGCGCCGCCCTGGCTGGTGTACTTTGTAATTTACTTCCCTACTTTCTCGATCACCTCATAGGGGCCCTGCCACCTAGCTAGGAATTTGCTGTCAAGGGTGGGTACCAGAACCAAAACCCGATCTCCCGGATTGAAGTCCCGCACCCGAGCCTGACGATTGTACACCCTACTCTGGGCTTGTTGCGCTGCCTCCATATGCTCCCGGACCAAGGGCAACACCCTTTCCATCCGTTCCTGCATCTGGGCGACATACTCAATGACACTTTTGTGGGGGACAGGCTGTTGTTCCCATGCTTCCTTGGCGATATCCAACAGGCCCCGAGGGTGTCTGCCATAAAGCAGTTCGAAGGGCGAGAACCCAGTAGAGGCCTGGGGCACCTCTCGCACTGCGAACATGAGATAGGGCAGAAGCAGATCCCAGTCCTTCCCATCTCTAGACACCACCCTCTTTAACATATTTTTTAGAGTTTGGTTAAACCTCTCCACAAGACCGTCTGTTTGCGGATGGTAAACGGACGTCCGTAACTGCTTTATACGCAACAATTTACACAGTTCCCTCATTACTTTGGACATAAAAGGGGTCCCTTGGTCTGTCAAAACCTCTTTAGGCAGGCCCACACGGGAAAACATCTCCATTAACTCTTTGGCAATGAGCCTAGCTGAGGTATGTCGCAGAGGCACCGCCTCCGGATACCGAGTGGCATAGTCGAGAACTACCAGAATGTGTTGGTGGCCCCTGGCAGACTTTGGTACCGGCCCAATTAAATCCATAGCGACTCGCTCAAACGGTACTTCAATAATTGGCAGAGGTACCAGAGGACTACGGAAATGTGGCTGGGGGCTAGTTATCTGACAGGTTGGACAGGACTTACAATAATCTTCTACCTCCTTGAACACACCGGGCCAATAAAACCGCTGCAGTATGCGGTCCTGGGTTTTCTGCCACCCCAGGTGTCCCCAAGAACATGTTGGTGGGCAAGCTCCATGACAAGCTTACGATACGCTGTAGGCACCACCAACTGTTCAACAGGTTCACCTCGGATTTGGTTCACCCGATACAACATATCCTGCAGAACAATAAATCGTGGGAACATTAATTCAGCCCCTGGTTTCTGGGGTTTACCATCAATTTCCAGCACATTCTCCCAGGCCCTGGTTAGGGTTTGGTCCCGGTGTTGGGCGGTCCCAAAATTATCTCCGGAGACGTGGAGGTCTGCCAACTCAGGACCTGGTGGCAAGTCCTCCATGTCTCTCACCATTACACTCAGTGGGGGTGTCTCCCCCTCTATCACAGAAGTGGTGGTCACCCCTACCGCAGGCCCTTCGGACTCGGGCTCCCAGGGCTCTGGCCTCCCACAGGAACCAGGCCACTCTGCTAGGGTTACCGCTGTCTCAGGGCTATTAGTCACTTTCACCTCAGGCCATAGTGACGGAAAACCAGGGAAGTCTCTCCCAATTATTAGTTCATACGGTAGTTTGGCGGAGATCGCCACTTCACAAGTCCAGGTGCCGGCCGCCGTGGACAGAGACATTTCAGCAGTGGGATAGTCCTTTAAGTCTCCATGTATGCACACCACCCCAACTTTCCGGCCCGTATACTGGGTGGGCTGTACCAGGGCAGCACTTACCAGGGTTACCAGGCTCCCTGAGTCCAACAGCGCCACTGCCAGGTTATCCCCGACTTGCACCTGGCACAGATGACGACTGTCTATTGTCTCGGGATGCCAGTCGCACACAGTCTCCGGGCATACATGGAAGCCCGGTACCCATAATTAGTCTCCATGGGTTCCCCCACTGTGGACAGTTGGCCCTTATGTGTCCAGGCTCCCGACACTGCCAGCAGACCACTGGGGACGGATCTGCAAGAGGTACATCCCGGGCGGGTTTGGCCGGCCGCCGGGACTGGGGTGGAGATTTCCGGGGTTTGACTGGCCCCCTCCCAAAAGAACCCCCCTGCAGGTTTCTGGTGGCCTCATATCGTTCCACCAGGTCGACCATCTCAAGGGCATTGGTGGGGGATACCTGGCCGATCCAGTGTTGAAGGGGGTAAGGCAAGGCCTTCCAAAACATGTCAGCCAGCAGCCGGTCCAGCATAGCAGTCGGACTCAGAACCTCAGGCTGCAGCCATTTTTGCAACCTGTGCAGCAACTCATAGTACTGCGGCCTGGCGGGTTCAGCCACGTTAAAGTCCCACTGGTGGACACGCTGAGCCCGGACACGTTTACCCCCAGTCTGGCCAGGATCTCCCCCTTCACCGTGGAATAGTCAGCAGCCTGGTCGTCTGCCAAATCAAAAAAAACTTGCTGGGGTCCGGATGCCAGAAACGGAGCAACCACTTCGGCCCACTGGTCACGGGGTAACTTTTCCCTCATGGCGACCTTCTCAAAGACCGCTAGGTATGTCTCCACGTCGTCTGCGGGGGTCATCTTTGGGATCGCCGCACGGACCGCTTTCCGGGCATCATGGACGTGGTGGAATGCTCCGGCCGCCTGTAATGCCATCACATGTTGTAGCAGTAACTGGTTGGTCTCCCGCTGCTGCACGTTAGCTTCTACGAGAGCCTTCACAGCAGCCTCCATGTTGCCAGAGATCACAGGCTGCAACTTTGCCGGCCTAATATAGGACATTCACTTTTGCTCAGCACAAAAACAAAGTTCGGCGTTCACGCCAGCCTCACTGCGCATGCCCGCATCCGACACCAAATGTGGGGAGTCGCTCTGGTAGACAGCGGTGCGGGTGCAGTTTAGAGGCAAAACAAGGAGTCCAGATTGTGCAACAAACAGTGTTTTATTCACACTTGCACACCATAAATGAAAAACAGTCTCTTGGTGACAGTTCACACACAACGGAAATAACGTGGCCAAACAAAAACAGGCCAACACAGGTTCAGTCACCTGGGAGGTGTAGGTGCAGGTTCGCACCACGCTGTCGGCCCAGCCGCAGGAGAATCCAGCTTCAGGTAGCCAGGAACAAAACACCTCCTTGCTGAGCTCTTTCCTCCAGGACAGAGAACTCCCAGCCCTGTTAGCAGCTCCAGGATAATCACAGCCTCCAGCTGCTGAGCGGGCTGAGCTTTTAAACCCAGCCCAAAACCAGGACTGGGTCGTGGGGAGCAGCCACCCACCCTACACTTTAGCTGCTCCCGGTAAGAGCCGGCCCGGATCGGCTTTGCAGCCATGCTATTTAAACTCTGTCAGTAGCACTAGCTGCTGCTGACATCAACAAAAAACGGGCTCTTACCTCACCGAGGCTATGAACCTCGGTGACACATACCTGCCATCCACGACGGCACCCTGCACCTTACCACAATATATATATATATATATATATATATATATATATTGTAGGGATTTCCCAAAAGGTAGCTTCCAGATAAACACACACAGCAGTCTTTTTGTGGTGGGAATCAAAGTAACAACCGTCTTTTATTGTTGGCACACAACAATACAGCAGACATCAGGGGTCAGCTGGCTTCAGCCAACACTTACAACAAAACAATACACTCCCTAATCCAAAAGAACTCGCACAGTTCTATTTAGGACCCAGTACCGTAGTCCTCCCAGAGTGTATGGGAACTTGCTTTGGTCCTCTGTCTCTCGGCAGAGACCCTCCGGCTTTTGCTCGGCTCCAAAAGCTCACCACCATGCAGAGCTCCACAGTCAGCCAGGTGAACACACACACACACCTGACTCTGCTGGCTGACTTTTATAAGCCGGTCAAAACCCGGCCTGGACCGTGGGGAGTAGTCACCCACCCAGCACTATGACTACTCCCAGTAAGAGCCGTCCCGGATTAGCTTTCTCAGCTATGCTAAAATAACAAAATTGTCAGTCAGCTACTGCTGCTGACACACATACTACAGGCTCCTACTTCACCGAGGCCAGGAACCTCGGTGACACATGTCTGCCATCTATGATGGTCCCTTGTGCCTTCCTACAATATTTATATATATATATATATATATATATATATATATTTATACACACACTCACAATGCACAACTACCTCTAGCAAAAGATTTCTATACTACCGGAATAACCCTAATAATAACACTCCCCCCGCACCGCTCACACCAGAGCCCCCGCTAATCAGGACACGGCACTTCACATGCCGCCTGCACCGCCCACACCTGCGCGCTGGCAAGCAGGTCGGAGCGCCACCATTTCTGTTCGTCAGTCCCAGCAACCATTTCTCTCATCAGCCATATAGAGAGGAGCCCCTGTAAGCAGTCTGACCTACCAGTCGCTACCAGCAGTCTCAGCACCAGCAGTAAGTGCCAGTCGTACAGCCACAGCCACCAGTCACAGTGCCATCAGTGTCAGCCACCAGTCAGTGCCAGCCATCTCAGCCATCAGTCAGTGCCAAAAGTCTCAGCTACAGCCAGCATTCAGTGCCATCAGTCTCAGCCACAGCCAGCACTCAGTCCCAGCAGTCTTAGCCACAAGCCACAGCCAGCAATCTCAGCCACAGCCACCAGTCTCGGCCACCAGTCAGTGCCAGCAGTTTCAGCCACATCCACCAGTCAGTGCCAGCAGTCTTAGCCACAGCCGTCAGTCTCGGCCACCAGCCACAGCCACCAATCTCAGCCACCAGTCAGTGTGGTTAAGTTCCCTTGCCATTTAATATAGACTGTTCCTACTAATGTTCATGAACTACTGTTCTAGCACCCGTTATTGTAACGGGCTTAATGTCTAATACACACATATAGACCCATGCGCACACTTGCCATTCACAATCAATATTGGCCACGCTTCTTCTAAACAGTATTCTCAAATTTCTAATTGAGTCATGAAAAGGGGGTTGGTTTTGATTGCTCCCAGAAATTGCCAAGTTGGTCCCCAAATAAATATTACTTTAAAGCACACATTGAGGGCCACATAGGACATACTACATCAGTTAATGTGCTTTACCATTATAGTTTCACACAGTCCCTTCTGTTACAGCAGTGGCTGTGAGCTTCCACTGTCCTGCAAAACTTACCCAGCAGTCTGGACCTGCCTCCTGAAGTCATCTTCCTGGTGGGTCCGATTGCTAAGCCTGATCTGTCTCTCCATGCTGCCTGCCTGCCCGTAGAGCACCCCTGCTCATCCTAAGTACACGGATTCTAATCTTCACCAGCAAATGGCTAGCAACCTTGCGGTATTTCAGGCGCCTTTCTCAGTGGGAGGGTGCCTGAGCAATAGGTTTCTTTTTTCTATTTTGCAGTCCGCAAAAAACAGATACGCAAAAAATATGGATAACGTCTGTGTGCATTCCATATTTTGTAGAATGTAACTGCTGGCCACTAATAGAGCAGTACTGTCCTTGTCCGCAATGCGACAATAATAGGACATGTTCTATTTTTTTGCGGAACAGAAATTCGGACACACAGAAACGGAATTCACACAGAGTATCTTCCGTTTTTTTTTTTTTTTTTGCGGACCCATTGAAATTAATGGTTCTGTCTGCAAAAAAAAAGGACAGACACAGAAAGAAAATATGTTCGTGTGCATGAGCCCTAAGGTGTACTTCATCCTGTTGTTTGTTTTTGTACTGATCTTTGCTTCTTTGCACATATTAATCCTTCACTGCCTGACCTAACCCTAACCTGCTATTGTATTGACTCACACATGAACCCTAAACTTCACAAGAAAATGGCTGGCAACCTTGGGGTATTTCAGGCACCTTCCCCAATAGATTAGAACATACTCCACGTTTAATGAGGTTTACCATTCTTGGAACCTTGTATTTACTTATGGATGTAAAAGTAATACTTTTAGCCAGATTTATCACCTGCAATATTTTGAAATGATACACAAAAAGTTGTAAGTTCACTCCAGTCCCCTGATGGCATAGAAACTGTAGACACCATAATAATAAACATATCACACGCAATAAAGCAGAGCTCTAAAATTAAGAACTAGCATGTGACATTAGTTCAATGTGGTGCATAAAATGTCACAGCCATCAGCAGCCATGGCAAAAATACTTCATGATGTGGTCTGAGAAATGTCCACAATCACTCTCACCTATGCTCAACCCTTTAACTAAAGGTATGATTTTAGCATGGCATAGCTGTCGGAAACACCTTAAAATTTCCCCTTTCCCTTCTCCGCTAACGCCTGCGTGTTACTTGCCTTCTTTAGCCGGACACTCTCCTCCTCCCTCACATGCTAGTACACTTTGGCAACAGTTGCACTCTTGCCCGATATCTATATTTCTGCGTGGCGGACTCGTCCCCTCTCAGGAGTCACTTTCTCAGAAACTATCTCCTCCTTCCCTACACTGTTTACAATATAGTCACTTCCGACTTATCTGCCGGAAAGTGATTTTGAAGGGGGTATGCCAGGGAAAGCACTGATTTCGAGAAGGTCTTGCTGTCACCTCGTCCTTGGCCAAAAGCTCTCTCCAAATTATATAGGATGCTGATTGTTGAGGGTTCCTTAGACGTCCCATCTTATATTGCAGAATGGGAGAAGGAGCTGAATGTGTCTTTCACAGCCTCTGAGGTGCAGATCATATTATCCAGATCTCACGGATTCTCTAGATGTATACGCCTCCAGGAGAACTCCTACAAAACGTTGTCGCGGTGGTACAGGACGCCTTCATTCTTATATGAGAGAGGTGTTATAGATTCAGACCGCTGTTGGAGGTGTTGCATGTCTTCAGGCATAATGTCCCATATTTGGTGGCATTGTAACCTGATTAGGCCCTTTTGGCTGGAAGTAGAGAGGGTAATAAAACAAATCTGCCCGACATTTCCAGGCTTATCACCTCCATTAGTGCTATTATGGCAGGATTTTGGAGCTTTCAGCCCTAGTAGACGGAACCTTCCCACCTTTCTCATTTTAGCAGCTAAATTACTAATACCGTTGCACTGGCTAGCGACTTCCCCGCCTTCCTTAGGGGAATGGCTGGACAAGGTGGATCAGATTTGCAGACTGGAAGAGATAACATCTTGGATTGAAGGCAAACATGATAAGTTTATGAAAGTCTGGGGATCTTGGCTGCTATTTCGCAAAGTGTAATTGGCAGAATCCTCCTTAACATGGGTTTAGCAACTTGACATCTGGCTACAAGTGATAGTGTGCTATTTATGTTTTGATGCGCTGCTTTATATTGCCTGGTGGTGTGGGTTGGGTGGTACTTGGGTAACGCCCCGGCGGGAGTCTTTCCTGATTTCTAAGATCTTTTTCCTATTTTATTTTATTTTTCTACTTTTCTTTTCTTTCCCTTCTCCCTTTCCCTCTTTCCTTTTGTCCATTTGTTACCTCTGAAACATATTTGTCTGATATGTAACTCTCAATTATGACTCTTAGGGCTTGGGAGCTTCTGGCTTCCTTGGGCTCTTGTCCACTTCCTTCCTTGGTAATTAGTTGGGCTTAACATAACACTTCGTTGTATCCGTGGTAATTGGGCGTTTGATCGCACTCATGGGCCTATTTCATCATGGAAGTGGAGTGTCACTTAATGTCTCATTGAGTTATTAATGTCCTCCTGCGAGCGGACAATATGTGATCATTGTCATTGTCATTGATTTACCTTCCTTGCTATTTACCTGTTTCTCTATGTCAATAAAAAGAGATTTATGAAAAAAAAAAATACTTCATGATGACTTCACTTTCCTTAGACAGGCAGTGTAAAAAGGCCCCATATTTTTTACATTAGCAGATGCTGGATGATAAATCTGGTGCACCTTTAGAATGTCTAGTCTAAGGCCTATTGCACATGACCGTATGGATTTACGGTCCACAAAAAATGGATCCGCAAAAAAAAAATGGTCGACATCCGTGTGCACTCCATTTTTTGCGGAACAGAACATCTGGCCCCTAATGGAACAGTGTTATCCTTGTCCATGATGCGGGCAATAATAGGACATGTTCTATGTTTGAATGGAACGGAAATACAGAAATACGGAAATGGAATGCATGCTGAGTACCTTCCGTTTTTTTTGCGGACCCATTGAAATGAATGGTTCCATATGTATACGGAACGCAAAAAACGACCCGTACACTCGCAAAAATTTACACAGTCCAAGAATTGGGCAGATTATCGGAAACGACCGTTGCTGACAATCTGTCGTTCATGCAGGCACCACTGATGATAGCTTCTGGATAGCAGCTCGTGCTGTCTAAACAGCGATCTGCTGCTCAGAAAAAATGATTCTGTATGGCGACGAGCGATCTCAATAGCGATCCCTCATCCTCATACTCATACTCATCCTCATACTGTGAGGGAGATCATTGCATGTAAATGCAGTGGTCTCCTTCGCTGTACGAGCAGCCAACGTTATTTGGCACTCATTGCTCCAGAATTCTGGTACATTTTGATTAGTAAATCTCCCAACGGTATACTGCTCAATTATAATAACACTAGATTATAGTGTCTAGGTATTCTTTATAGTGATAAAATATGTCAGGGGATGGTCAGTAGTCAATACAGAAGAAAAAATATGTTCATAAAATCCATATAGGGTTAATTCCGATTTACAGAAAAAGTTGGTCAAACAGGAACACTTACACCTGCTGATGGTCAAATTTCCTGCAATGCAGAGCGGCAGATTGTCTCTGGACTGTGGGATGTCGTCTCCTGTTCAAACATTATGAAATTAAATTAGACTCGCCGGTAATTACAGAATCCTATACGTCTTCAAAGTCAATATTATCTATTAAGCCAGTGACTGTGCCTGTAATGTGACTTTTACATAGACTAATCAGCTGGTAATTATTGTCAAACACGCAATCTAGGATCTCATAATGTAAAATATGAAAGGCAGGAAGAATCTCTGAAATGGAAGTGAAATACCATACTGATTCACAATGGAAGGGTTCAAGTGGTCATATGCATTTGAAATGAGCCAAGTATAATAAAGTGTGATTCCCTCCTCAATAGTATATAGCTTAGCTTTTCAGCTTGTGACTAGAGATGAGCGAACATTTAAAAAAAGTCCGTTGTTCGGGGTTCGGGTGGTGGTTAATTGCGCATCCCATTATGGATTCCACAATAGCGCATATGGAATCCATAAGGGGCGGCTGCCACCAACCCGAACTGTAGAACAGCTGAAGGACCTGGCGTGACGTCACTGTCATGTGATCAGTGCAGGGGGCGTGGCTCAGCACGGGATTTGATCCCGTGCTGAGCCACGCCCCCTGCACTGATCACATGACAGTGACGTCACGCCAGGTCCTTCAGCTGTTCTACAGTTCGGGTTGGTGGCAGCCGCCCCTTATGGATTCCATATGCGCTATTGTGGAATCCATAACGGGATGCGCAATTAACCACCACCCGAACCCCGAACAACGGACTTTTTTTAAATGTTCGCTCATCTCTACTTGTGACCCAATTTTTTCTTTCTTTTTTAATTTACTAGACAGTTACCTTATCTGTTTGGGTAAGTGCCAAAAAAAAGACACCAGTGGGGGATAATACAGCTCTGCGGGCAATATTTAGAAGTTAAGGAGGACTTGCAAGGCTTAGTTGCTAACAGTCCCGAATTTGCAGGCACTGTCCCTAATTTTTAGAGACAGTCCTAGTAAATTCAGCCCAAAACAGACAGGGCATAGTTAATCCCCCCCCATAAGTGGGTGTTGCCAGTTGGGTTTGCAACGTTACACAGGGGTCTTACATATTATGAATTTACCAGCAACAATGTTGGTAAGTATGGCAATGAAGACCACCAGCACCTATGTTTTTTTTTCTGTAAGATTGCGACAAGTCATAGGCTCAAAAATTTCACAATTAAGGGGAAGATTTCACAAAAACATGGTGAAGAAAGTTTTGCGTTCCAAATCTTGTCAATAAGCTATTTAGGGAGCTTGGGCACTTGCGTGATGGTGGAGCTTTTTCAATATTTGCCTCAGTCCGACACTTTCTAGGTAGTTTGTCTTTTTCACTGAATGGGATGAAGCTGCCATACCCTGTACTGCTGCTACACTGTGTGTGAGAAAATGGTAATATTAATGAGGCACTTGGACTATCTAAGTGCAGCAAGTGATACTGTAGATCAGTGGCATAGAAGTTCACCAGTGATTGGCTACATCAGTCTCATGTCTCTGTGTTGGGACATCATATATGCAGTACTGGTAATGGACCGGCACTCACTTTCAGTAATTTTCAATAATTGTGTTTCTTGTCACATATATTCCCTTGTGGCGCGTTTCGAAACTTGCCATGAAACGCGTCACAAGGGAATATATGTGACAATAAACACAATTATTGAAAATTACTGGAAGTGAGTGCCGATCCATTATTCCCAGTGTTACTAGGGATGCCAATCCTAGGACGCGAGCACCACGTGATCCTACCTGCAGTGCCGACCTACTTGAACACATATCTGTAGTACTGATGAGCGGCAGGGGCAATATTCGAATTCACAATATTTCGTGAATAGTTGGTAGAATATTCGTCATATATTTACATAATTTGCTATTATTTTCTAGATTGCGAAAATCGGCAAGGTAATATGCGAGTAATGCAAACGAAATACAGGCGTGGATCACTATAGCTACATTTTTCAAACTGCTCGAAGTTTAATGAGGCTGGAGAAAATGTTTGGCACAGCAGAACATTACAATAGCTTTATAAGCAGATAGAGTGCTTCAATATATTGGCGATTGCGCAAATTGGCACTAATAATGTGAATATTGCGCAATATGCGCAACTTCACATTTTAACAGGTGTGGCTACATATTAATGATTGGTGCACTAAGTATTGTTGTGAACTTGTGACATCACAGCACTATGTATGTATGTATGTATGTAGCATACATACATAAATACATACATGTATACAGCACTATGTACAGTATGTAGCATGTATGTATGTATGAACAGCAGAAACTAGCTACACTATATCACTATCTAACCTAACCTGACTATCTCCCACTAACTATCTGTAATATATATATATTTATATATGTATAAGCTAACTAACTATCTAATGTAATGTGACAAATGGGAATGAGAGAGCACAGCAATGAGAACTGTAATAAACTATAAAAAATGGCTGTTGCGGAGGTTCTCATATAGTAAGGGGTAGGCAACTTTAAAATTGGTTGCTAGAGATGTTGCTAAGCTCAGACAAAGACATTGCAGCCTTCTCATTGGGCCACAAGCAAAAAGGGAGGTTACTGATTAAAACAAAAGTAGAATATTCTAAAATACGAATATATATCACCATATTCTAAATATTTGCAATTCTCAATTCGAATATTCGCACCCAACACTAATCTGCAGTAGAAATTAGAGAACAGGAAGTTACCAGGCTACCATGGAACGGGAGCAACGGGAAATCAGTGCGGTGGATATGCCTTTTTTATTTTATTTATTTATTTTAAAGATAATTTATTTTCCTTGGACAACTACTGGAAGGATTTTCAAGGAAATCAGCAACTGAAGGTGGTCTTACACAATGAATGCTTTTAACCATAGCAAACATTGGGTGAAATTTAACAACGTACAATCCAACTAATGATAGACCATCCTTGACTGGAAAGTACAGGATTTATGAACAATCTTTCCATTAAAGAACTAATGTTTCAAGAAAGACTTTGGGACACATTTATTAAGAACAGAGTTTAAGTCACCGGTCTTAATAACCCCTATACCTAGTGGTGGATCTTCTGGTGTTATAAAGAGGCGCTGGCCTTTCATAACTTTAACGGATCCACCGCCGCTTCTAAATGTAGCACAGCTTCCTTAAATGAGACAGGCCTTCCAACCCGTCCCCAGCCCCGCCCGCTCTATCCCCACTTTTTTAAACCTGGTGTGAGTGGGGAGAAGTTGCAGATTGTGGCGCAAAGGACCTTTGCTCTGCAATCTGCCCCAGAAATACGCCTGAATTAGGCGTATATCTGATTCATAAATGACTCTCTTTATCTTTTTTCCGGTGTCATTGAACATGTTTCACCAGCTTGAATGACTGCAATGGCCAATATGGACTAAAATCTGTATGGGTGCACATTTTAGGCCATATTTAAAAACCTTTAATGCACATAAATAATATTCATTTTTATCACATTTAAAGGTATTGTCCCAATATTTAAACTTGCCCCCTATCCACAGGACAGGGAAGTGTCTGCCTGCTGGAACACCCGGCAGACTGGCCATAGAACCTATAGGGAAAGTCCCCACTGGATGATGCACAGGGTCCGCTGGCTGGATCCAAAGCTCTCAGCTTTAATTAAAGGGAACCTGTCATGTTAAACATGGTGCCTGAGCTGAAAGCAGCTTATTATAGAGCAGGAGGAGCTGAGCATGTTTATATATTTTTATGGGAAAACTTGTATTTTATTAATTTAAATTCCTGCTCATCCCGGGCTGTGAAGTCAATGAAGCGGTCCTATCAGTGATTGACAGCCTCCCCTTTATGACTGTGTATACAGAGATTGCTATCAATCACTGATAGGACCGCCTCCTTGACTTCAAAGAACAGAATGAGCAGGAATCTAAATGAATGAAATACAAGTTATACTGACTTTCCCTGTAAAACTGCATCTCAATCCGCTCAGCTCCTCCTGTTCTGCAGATTTTTTTGTATTTGCTAGGATCATAAAGTACTTATGTATTTGGCTGGCAGCTGCAATTGCTCTCCTGAATTCAACTGTATCATCCTCATCCTCAGTGCGATGAGACAATTTAATACTGCGGCAAGGGTGGCAGTATGTAGTACTGCCCTGTGGTATTTGGTTCTTCTGCGGCAGTGTTTTATGCTGCACTATTATATTTGGTTCTGCTGGAGTGGTATTTTGTGCAGCACTACATTATTGCCAGCCCCGCATACTTTTGTTGTCCTTGCCTACTTGTATTGCCTCACATTCTGTAAATTTGAACCTACCTACAACATGGGTCCACTTTTAGTTATTTTTTCTAGGGCTATTTTAAGTTCCCAGTCCATCCTTAGACACCACAATAGTGGTCCTGTGTCTTACCGTATGAATGAAATGGTGGTCAAGCATGAATGCTGCTGCTACCGTAAATTGTTAATGGGACTGACAGAGATAGCCAAGCACTGTTCTCCAGCAGTCCCATAAAGAATCAGTGGAGCAGTAGCACACATGCTCAACCACTGTTCCATTCATTGATGAGACACAGAATTGTCAATCCCGTGATCGGTGGGGGTCCCATGGATCAAGCCCTCATTAATGAGACACTTCTTTATCCTGTGGATAGGGTATAAGTTTCGACCTTGGGACAAGCCCTTTTTATGTGATATAAACGAACATTATATGAGTGTGTCAGTGCGCATTAAAGGCTTGTAAAACGATTGTTTTAGAATATTGCCAAAAACTGGAGAAATAAATAGTTAAAATATCTTGCTGTGCCACTAACATCAGCAGCTGTCAGTCATGTTTGCACAGGATATTCTGCCAGACATTTATAATCCTCTCAATGGAAACTCCATTAATCTCTGTAACTGCAATTGCACATTATGTAATTGGTATGTCATGTCCTGTTAGGCTTCAATCACAACAGTTGACAATTTTGCGATCAATCATGCCCATTCCAGGGAATATACAACATACACTCCTGGCGGGTAAAGGAAAAGCTGGATATGTTTATATGTTTGTTACATCTTATAATGAAATGCCCCCCCTCCCCCTTAATGATGACTTGTTAAAGGGGTTTTCTAACTTCAATATGTGTTTTTTATTTTTATTTTATTAACCTCACTTATCATAACATATCAGGGGAAGCATACTTACCTGCTCTCCAACGCAGATTTTTGAATCTGTGGGTCCATGACTGTGGTTCAGTCACCATATGTAAACTGTAAAATGTAAACTTCTGGCATGGACAGAGGTCACGTGATCAATATTTTGCCACAGTGGTGATGTGTCCAACAAGCAGCACGTGGCTGCAGTGACATACTGCTTGGAGACACATCACTGCTGCAGCCAGTCATTGGCTACAGAGGCATATATGGTCACCATTTACATAGGCCCCTACTGAGGGGCACGCGATTCCCGTTTACACATGGGGACCAAAACACAGCAGTTGACCTATAGAGCCTGAACCAAGCATCGCGGAGCAAGTGTACATGAAATAGTCTAAATTTTGCAAGAAATACCTATAGGTTTCAATTTTACACTGTAAATTATATGAGATTGTCTATAGTTTGTTGCGAAAACATAGTCCATGGTTTGACATACTATACCATATAGCAAATAATCCACCCACGAGGACCCAAAGTCAAAACTAATATCTGAAGTTCAACAGTTGGTTCTGACTGTGGAGCAATCACAGTATAGAAATCAACAATCAAGTTGAACTTATTGATGATATGTCCGGTGTGCAATTACAACAACATTTTATGATGCAATTAAAAAGCTTTTTCCAGATTTTGTAACTGATGACCTATTCACAACATTGGTACTGCCCTCGTATCCTTGAAATGGTATTGCAAAATTTTACTATTGATGGCCTATCCTCAATATCTGATCGGTAGAGGTCCGATACACTGAATCTCCACTGATCAGCTGTTGTCCTTAAGTCAGTGCTAGAATTACGCAGTTTCATTGTGCAGTAGACTGAGCTGGTAACTGCAGAGCTGCTCCCACGGAAAAGAAAGTGAGTAGGGCTGCAGTTACAAGCTCCTTCCACTACACAATGGACAGAGCTGTGTAGTTCCAGTGACAACTTCTGGCTCCGCACTATTTCCACACTAGCAGATAGGAACAAAACAAAGCTTTGTTTAGGTCCTGAAAAAAATCTCAAATCACGACCAGTAGCACCCTTCATTACAAAATGTAATGACTGCTACCATGCTATGATGCTGTGGCTACCCCCGATTACAAAAGCATTGATTACCTAAAATATGACAATAAGGACTAGAAACTGAGGCCATACGAGGGACAAGTCACACGATCATCCAGCATGTAGAGCCTGACACAGTATCTAGGTGCTATGTGTGTCAGCAAAAGGGAGGTTTAACCAAAGTTCAAGAGACAGCTAGGGAAGGTTTTTGAGCCTGAAATGTGAAATTTCCTACATAGTAGTAGACGGACAATCTGTTGTATGTCCTGGGCAGGAAAACAGCAGAAACTGAGGTATGTACAGACCTAGGTGGGGAAACCTAGCCAGCAAATGTGTCCTGCTCAATTCAGAGAGAAAGAACAGTGCAGGGTGTGAGAACTGGGCAGAACAGTGCAAGTCACATTACAGAGCCAGATCACAACCTGTGTACCAGCCCCATAACAGAGGAGTGGATTACAAGAGGAAAGCAGTGTGATATCAGTACAAGCACTGGACTGAAATTCAGTGACAGTCATTATGCTAAAACGGCACCTGGTATAAGGACTGTTCAACTGTATCCTATATTTACTGCTTTGCATTGTTGTGGCTTTCCCTGACAAGCGAGTATTGTTTCTTGAGTCTGTTCATATGTTGAAGTTTAAAAGATAATCAAGTTGTGTGCTGTGTGCACCTGTCATGGTATTTCTTCTATCAAACTGTTGTAAAGTAAAGAATTGAAAATTGAATCACCTGCCATATTACTGCTGTTGAGTCCACGCGTAATGTTACACTCCTGGTGTCAAAGGCTACTGATCATCACAAATTTATTTGGATTGTACTTTTATTAGATTAGTTTATATATGGAACTGTTGTTGGTCACTGTATTTAGCAATATTCGAGCATGCTAGACATATTAACACCATAACATAGTACTATAGTTTATAAGGCTGAAACAGATACAGTACATCTATCCAGTTCAACCTCTTATCCCTATCCAGAAGAAGGCAAACAAACAAGTATCTTGCATCAAAAACCTATCTTCAGTGTTCCCGTAACTGTAACATAATATTCTTAACCACATCAGCCCCCCTAGCTTAAACACCCTTAATGACCAGGCCACTTTTTACAATTCTGCACTACACTACTTTCACCGTTTATTGCTCGGTCATGCAACTTACCACACAAATGAATTTTACCTGCTTTTCTTCTCACTAATAGAGCTTTCATTTGGTGCTATTTCATTGCTGCTGACATTTTTCCTTTTTCTGCTATTAATCAAAATTACCGAAATTTTTGCAAAAAAAATTACATTTTTCACTATCTGTTGTAAAAAAAAAATTTTAAACTACATTTCTATATTTCTAAAATTTTCTATAACTGTATTGTTCTACAAGTCTTTGTTAAAAAAAAATCCAATAAGTGTATATTTATTGGTTTGGGTAAAAGTTATAGCGTTTACAAATTATGGTGCAAAAAAGTGAATTTCCGCATTTTGAAGCAGCTCTGACTTTCTGAGCACCTGTCATGTTTCTTCAGGTGCTAGAATGCCAGGATAGTATAAATACCCCCCAAATTACACCATTTTTGAAAGAAGACACCCCAAAGAATTCGCGGAGGGGCATGGTGAGTTCATGTATCATTTCATTTTTTTTCACAAGTTAGCGGAAAATGACACTTTCTGAGGAAAAATAATAATAATAAAGTTTCCATTTCTGCTAACTTCTGGCAAAAAAAAGATCTCCCACGGACTCACTATGCCCCTTAGTGAATACCTTGGGGTGCCTACTTTCCGAAATGGGGTCATTTGTGGGGTGTGTTTACTGTTCTGGCATTTTGGGCGGGGCTAAATTGTGAGCAGCCATGTAAAACCTAAAGGTACTCATTGGAATTTGGGCCCCTTTGCGCACCCAGGCTGCAAAAAAGTGCCACTCATGTGGTACCGCCGTACTCAGGAGAAGTAGGGCAATGTGCTTGGTGTGTATTTTTACATATACCCATGCTTGGTGAGAGAAATATCTCTGTAAATTGTCAACTTTGTATAAAAAAAATTCTCACACCCAGCATGGGTATATGTAAAAATATGCCCAAAAACACATTGCCCTACTTCTCCTGAGTACGGCGATACCACATGTGTGACACTTTTTTGCAGCCTAGGTGCGTAAATGGGCGTAAAGTCCAACGAGTACCTTTAGGTTTTACTGGGCTGCTCACAATTTAGCCCCGCCCAAAATGCCAGAACAGTACAAACACTGCTATTCTCCTTATATTGAGCATACGGGTAATGAGATTTTTTTTTTCCGTTCAGCCTTTGAAAAAAATAAATAAATGAACGGCACAGATTACTTCATTTGCATCGATCAATCAGTGACTGAGGTGCGGTGGGATGGGCGCTAACTACCTAACAAGTATCTAACTAACTAGCGGTGATAAGGGACCCTTATGCCCCATTCACACGTCCGCAATTCTGTTTGCGGAACGGAATTGCGGACCCATTCATTTCTATGGGGACAGACTTTGTCCCGCTCGGACCTGGAATTGCAGATCCGCACTTCCGGGTCTGCACTTCCGTTCCACAAAAATATAGAACGGATATATTGTGGACAAGAAAAGGCATTTTCTATATAGTTCTGGCAATGTGCGGATCTGCAAAATGCGGAAAGCACATTGCCGGTGTCTGTGTTTTGCGGATCCGTGGATCCGCAAAACACATATGGACGTCTGAATAGAGCCATACAGGGGGGTGATCAGTGACAGGGGGGTGATCAGGGGTTAATAAGGGGTTAATAAGTGACAAGGGGGGGGTAGTGTGGTGCTTGGTGCTACTTTACATAGCTACCTGGTCCTCTGGTGGTCGATCCCAGCAAATGGGACCACCAGAGGACCAGGTAGCAGGTATATCAGACGCTGTTAACAAAACAGCGTCTGATATAGATGTTTGATGCTTTTTATTTTACATCTACAGCCTGCCAGCGATTGATCATCAGCGATTGATCATCGCTGGCAGCCTGTAGTATAACTGCCGAGCTGCGAGCTGCTGTGAACACGCGCAGCGTTCGGCGGTCGGATGCGGTTAAAATACATCCAGGCCCCTCTTGAATTCCATTATTGTACTCACCATCACCACCTCCTCAGGCAGAGAGTTCCATAGTCTCACTGCTCTTACCGTAAATAATCCTCTTCTATGTTTGTGTACAAGCCTTCTTTCCTTCAGACGCAAAGGATGTCCCCTCGTCACAGTCACAGTCCTGGGGATAAATGGATGATGGAAGAGATCTCTGTACTGACCCCTGATATCAGTGGCGTACCTACCAGGGAAGCAGGGGAAGCAGCTGCTTCGGGGCCCAGGCTGACAAGGGGCCCGGAGCAGTAGTAAACAGTCAGACTGGCCACACCCCCCTCTACACTCACTTCACTGCTCTAGACTGTCCTTAGAGCAGAGCAGGGAGCTAAGCCCCGCCCATCAGCATGGACCATTAATAGAGGAGCCTGGCTGCTTAATAGTGCAGCCAGGGCTTAGTACAGTGTGCTACAGGGAGATCCTGTCTCCCCTCCCTCTGTTATTAGTACAGCCCAGCTTCTGCTACAGAGACTGCTCTGTAGTCGGCAGTAACAGGAGGGAGAGGGGAGACTAAATACTGACAGGAAGTGCTGCAGAAAGAAGAGCCTGTGCCTGTCACTATCAGGAGCCCATACATTCCAGGCTTTACCATGCCAGCACTAGCTGTCCTGCATCTCATGTAGTGCCCCCCTGGGTTCACGTCACGTTTTTCCCATTCGTTTAACGTATACAAAAAAACGTATTTGGATGCCTCA
The DNA here is from genome assembly GCA_033119425.1 of Bufotes viridis. Taxonomy (NCBI): domain Eukaryota; kingdom Metazoa; phylum Chordata; class Amphibia; order Anura; family Bufonidae; genus Bufotes; species Bufotes viridis. Next base: position 78,301,114 of record CM065592.1, read on the forward strand.
TACTGATGCCATGACAGTGACATCCATTCACCATAGAGTTTCATTGTAAAAAAAAAAAAAAAGTATCAATTTTTTTTACTGGATTGTGCAGGATACAAGAACGGGGAGTGCTGCGTTTTCGTATCATATACGTCATAGTCCAGTAAATACACATGTATGTTAAAGAATCAAATACCACTGTATGACGCCTGCCCGTTTAAAAATTTGCTGTGGAGCCCAGTCATGTCTAGCTACGCCACTGCTTACCAGGGGCTCAGACCATGGGGACAGACTACAGTCGTTGTCAGCCCTGCAGCAATACATAGAATGGGCGCCTATCCTACAGCAGGGGTCATACTGTACATACAGTTTAGTGTGACTGGCCCCTTTCACACGAACGATACGGGTTGGCTCCAGATGCTTTCAGGGTACATATAGTGAAACTCACACCATTTTTCTAAAAGTTCAGTCAGTTTTGTCTACGATTGCGTTCAGTTTTTTCTGCGCGGGTGCAATGCGTTTTTCATGCACGTGATAAAAAACTAAAATTTTACAAACAATATCTCAGCAGGACCTGCTCCAACATCACCACGCTCACCACGTTGTGGGCGCGGTGACGTCACGAAAGGTACTTTTCCTGCCAGGTCCTGAAAGAAGACGAGCCGGGCTGCACGATCAAGTGGATGAGGTAAATAATTAAATATTTTATTATTTTTTAACCCCTCAAGCCACATGTTACATTCTGTATTAAGAATGCTATTATTTACCCTTATAACCATGTTATAAGGGAAAATAATAAAGTTCGGGTCCCTATCATTTCCTAGTAACCATCCGTGAAAATCGCATTGCATCCGCAATGCTTGTGGATGCAATGCGATTTTCACGCAGCCCCATTCACTTCTGTGGGGCCTGCGCTATGTGAAAAGCGCAGAATATAGAGCATGCTGCGATTTTTACGCAACGCACAAGTGATGCATGAAAATCACCGATCATGTACACAGACCCAAATGAATAGGTCAGTTCACATCACGCATTGCACCCTCGCGGAAAACTTGCCCGTGTCAAAGGGGCCTAAGACTTTGACAGGGCCCCCACAACAGTATGATAGAATGACACTACATGACAGATAGATATATATAATAGGAAAAGGATGGCATGGCAGCCTGGTCTGGTCTAGATCGTAACTAGCCAAAGGAGCGGACAGAGTGTGTGTGTGGGGGGGGGGGGGGCGCCACACAAAAATTTTCTGTGGGGCCCAGTCACCTCTAGTTACGCCCCTGCCTGATGTATTTTTACATAGTGATTAGATCTCCTCTCAGTCGTCTTTTTTCTAAAGTGAATAACCCTAATTTTGATAATCTTTCAGGGTACTGTAGTCCACCCATTCCAGTTATTACTTTACCCCCAGATGAAGGTATGCCGAAACGCATGAGTTTGAATATTGGTATTAGTGTTTTTTATACTCTGGTCTGGACACAGTTATTACTATTTATTCCTGGCACTATTTGTAGCTATGTTGCTTACAGGGTACTATCCTAGTGGATATAATCCAGACCATAGATTATAATATAAACACCTTTCACCCCCATTTGCAAATTTTGTGGTCTCTGGAGGTTGCCTTTTCTGCCACCTGTCCTTGCATCATGTGATTTTTAATAAAAAAAAAAAAATGTATGTTATTTGAATACACAATAAAGATGTATTATATTTTATGGGTATTGTTTTGGGCTTGTTTCTTTTTTGTAGGTTGTGTTCAGTTATTACTTTAGTTGCCCTCCTCTGAACCCTCTCCAGCTCTGCTATGTCCGCCTTGTTCACAGGAGCCCAGAACTGTACACAATACTTCATGTGTGGTCTGACTAGTAATTTGTAAAGTGGCAGGACTATGTATGACAGACCTTATTTGCCTTGGCAGCAGCTGCCTGACACTGGTTGCTACAATTCGTAAGTCATTTTCAATTCCAGTTTTACCAAATGTTTTCCACTTTAGTATGTACGGGTGACTTGCATTATTCCATCCCATGTGCATAACCTTACATTTGTCAGTGCTAAATCTCATCTGCCACTTCTCTGCTCAAGCCTCCATTCTACCCAGATCCATCTGTAGCAGTATACTGTCCTTTTTTGTTAATTACTCTCTACTGTTAATTACTTTACACATTTTAAATTTATATTTCACTGTGTAATTCCTCTACAAGATCATTAATAAATAAAGACAACAAGGCCCAAAACATTCCCCTGTGGTACCCCACTAGTAATGATGGCCACTCCAATATTGACCCCTGTGGTACCCCACTAGTGATGGTGACCTTTGCAATATGACCCCTGTGGTACCCCACTAGTGACAGTGACCCAATATGAGTGTGTACCATTAAAAACCTGTTTTCTATCACTGAGCCAGTTACTTACCCACATACAGACATTTTCCAAGCATTCTAATTTAATATATTAACCTTTTATATGGCATATTATCAAATCACATGAATAGTATAAAAATGTTGGCCAGCGCCACTTTAATTTGAACAATGATGGGAAAACAGAAGGGAGGATGAAGATAAATGATCACATGACACTGGGAGGAAGGGGAGCTTGCCCTGAGTGGCTCAGAGGCTGACAGCCTGTCAGTCAATCAGGAGACAGGATTTGGGCAGGTCCTTTTGTTCAGAAGGAAGAAACATCATTCTGTGTGCAGCTACAGATTTGAAAGCATGTGTTTTGGCTGATTCTGCTAAAAAGAAATTGCAGACACAAGCTAGCAATATACATACGTGTGATAAATAGAGTAACTGGAGAGTTTAGGGAGAGTATAATGATATGAATTTGGTAGATTTGGGCTTTATCATAGAAAGCATAAAGAGTTGTGTGTTGTTTACAGTACAGTTGTGTACAGTTTTCTAGCAAGTCCTGCATTAAAAATCCCCATTTTTTTTCTGAATAGGAACAGCCAGTCAGGTATTTTTTATTTTTTTTTGAACTTCAAGTATCTACAGCTCATAGGCTTATGGCCAACACCTCCAACATCAATGCATACATTCTGCTGCAAATGATTAGCAATTGCCACTTCTTTTTCAATTTATCTACCATTTGTAATTGGGTCTTTCAGCATATTTAGTTCCTCAGTATACCCGTTTTTGTGAACATATTGTATTACTTCAAGATACCGTCTAGTTACAGCAACATCATTTTACTGCCAACACTGTAGTATTATACCCCTGTTAAGCCAGTTTCAAATTTAAATTCCCATAGTGGACTCCTTTGACCAAACCTCACAGCATTATAAGGGTTTATAATGCTGTGTGTCTCTGCCCAACTCAACTGTAATGATTTTTACATTATCACTTTATCAGCATTATCATTGGCTGCCATCGATAATGGAATGTGTGGCCAGGAAACAACTCTACCTGCCCAGCAATCTGCTGGTCTGCAAGCTTAATGCCCACCTGGCCAAGTTGCTGAAGTACCACTTAATTGATTCTGCTACAAAACATTTACCAAGAGAAACTTCTCCTAACAATTCAGGAGCAATATGATGATGAACAATGCTTTTTCCAGCATGATAGGGCATCTTGGCAAAAGTCAAAAGTGATAACCAAGTGGCTTGGTGAACAAAACATTGACATTTTGGGTCCATGGTCAGGAAACTCCACAGATTCCAATCCAATTGTGAACTTTTGGTCTATCCTTAAAGGATAACTGTCACATTTAGACCCTAATTTCAGTTTTCATATATGTAGTTACTAATATGATAATATTCCTGAATCAATAACTATTAGACTTACTTACCCCTTATTTAATAAGATTCAGCCCTTAGCAACCAGTCTGCATAAAACTGCAATTTCACTATTCTGTAAAAATGGCCGCCCTCAGCCCTGAGGCTAATCCATAGGACACCTGCAGTGAAGTTAGTGAAGACCAGCTCTGTATAGGGGGGTCTTGCAGTGAAGTTCCCAGGTCTGGCTGAAGCCTGTAGTCCTTCTACAAGCTCTCCTCTTATCAGATAAGGCTCTCATTTATACACTGGGCTCTACATTGTCCAGCACTGCTAAGGGAGTGTCTGCCAAGCACAGGCATGTGGAGAAGTTCACACACACAGCCCAGCACTGTTATCTCCTGTCAGGAAGAACCTGGCTTTTATACATTCCCTTACAATGTTGACTCACTATCAGTTCCCAGTGCACGCAGCCTGCTCCATCCTCATCTGGTAGACTAAGGAGCATAGCAACCTGATTTTATCTCAGGTAACAATAGCCAATACTGGGAACTTTTAGGTGGCTTTTAGGGGTTATTTATTAAACATTTAGAAATTAAAACAGGGCCAACAAGGTGATATTAATCACCAAAATCCAATAGTAAAAAAAAATAAAAAATAAAAATTGGACAGTTATACTTTAAAAAGCTGGTGGACAAATAAAAACACAGAACTTATGATAAATAGAGATGTCGCGAACATAAAACTAACCGGGCGAACCGCCATAGACTTTAATGGAAAGGCGAAAATTAAAACCCACAGGGACTCTTTCTGGCCACAATAGTGATGGAAAAGTTGTTTCAAGAGGACTAACACCTGGACTGTGGCATGCTGGAGGGGGTCCATGGCAAAACTCCCATGGAAAATTACGTAGTTGACGCAGAGTCGGGTTTTAATCCATAAAGAGCATAAATCACCTAACATTCCAAAATTGTTTGGAATAACGTGCTAAACATGCAATGTGTGTATACAATCAGGTATGATGTTGTATCGATCAGGTAGTGTAAGGGTTAGGCCCGCTTCACAGTGACAGACCAAACTCTGACAGACCAAACTCCCCGTTTAATGCACCGCAAACAGTCCATTTGCACAACCGCAAACTCCCCATTTACACAAGGTTGGTTACCAAGCTAGCCATTTCCTGTTCCTTGTCCTCACTGACGTCATTGAAGGTCTCTTCCTCCACCCAGCCACGTACAACACCAAGGGTCCCCGAAAGGTGACAACAAGCCCCCTGGGACGCCTGCTGTGGTTGGTCTTCCACCTCCTCAAAGCCACCTTCCTCCTCTGACTCCTCTTCTTCAGATTCCTCTCTCTGCATTGCCACAGGTCCAGCAATCGACGATGACAAGGCTGCTTCTGGTGGTGATGGTGACCACAACTCTTCCTCTTCATGCTCATCTACGGCCTGATCCAGCACTCTTCGCAGGGCATGCTCCAGAAAAATGCATATGGGATGAGGTCGATGATGTCGCCTTGGGTTTGACTGACCAGGTTTGTCACCTCCGCAAAAGGACGCATGAGCCTACAGCCATTGTGCATGAGCGTTCAGTAACGCGGCCAAAAAATACCCAGCTCCGCAGAGGCTGTCCTCTTTTTTTTAAATTAAAAAAATCTGTTCTTACCAGTTTAATCTCTGTTTTGTCCCCTATCAGGGGCCAGTGTATGGAATAGAGTTTAGGAACCGGGAGATGGAAAAAGATGGTTGGTCGGTCCTCTTCCTTCCAATTTGGGGCACTGCGCGTGCGCCGTGCAATGTACTGTGCCACCCTATATAAGTGGTGTGTTAAGTAGTACTATTCCTATGAGTTTAATCCCTGTTAAGTCCCCTATCAGGGGACATGTATCGAATAGATTTTAGGAACCAGGAGATGGAAAAAGATGATTGGTCGGTCCTCTTACTTCCAAGTTGGGGAACTGCGCGTGCACCGCCCAATATACTGCGTCATCAATACAAATAGTGTGAACTACTATTCTTACCATTTTAATCTTTGTTAAGTCCCCTATCAGGGGACGTGTATTGAATTGAATCCTTGCATGGGGAGATAGAGAAAAAAGCTTGCTCTGTCCGCTTCCTTCTAATTTTGGCCACTTGCAACGGAATTTGCCACCAATGCAACTAGTGTTAACTAAGTACTATTCCTTTCAGTTTAATATCTGTTTTGTCGCTTATCAGGGCCAGGGCCAGTGTAGTGAATAGATTTTTGGAACCGGGAGATGGAAAAAGACCCATGCTCTGTCCGCTTCGTTTGAATTGTAGGTCACTGCGCGTGCGCAGTGCAATTTACTGTGCCACCCTATATGAGTGGTGGGTAGTAGTGATGAGCAGCAGGGGCAATATTCGAATTTGCGATATTTCGTGAATATTTGGATGAATATTCGCCATATATTCGAAAACTCGCAAATTCGTAATCTCCAGACATCATATTCTTGTTTGCGAAAATTTGCATAACATTTTTTTGCATAGATTAGCATAAAAATTCGCATAAACTGGCATTTAAAGGATACCTTTTAAATACCATCTTATGCCATTTTTTATGCAAATTTTTGCGAATTTTTCTGCAAATGTATGCAAATTTTTTAATGCAAATTTCTGCAAACAAGAAAATAATGACATTATTTTCTTGCTTGCGAAAATTTGCATATAAAAAATTTGCATACACGAATATTCGCAATTGCGAATATATTTTGCTATATTCTAAATATTCGCGAATTCTCGAAGTGCTGATATTCGCAATTAAAATTCTAGTGGGTAGTGCACAGTGGGCACAGTACAGTCAGTGGGCCTGGCACACACTGGCAGGCAACTGCAGTTATATTAAAGGGTAAAAATTGAATGACTTTTTTATCTGCAAGGTATTGTGCCACCCTATAAAAGTTGTGGGCAGTGGGCACAGTACAGTCTGTGGGCCTGACACTCACTGGCAGGCAACTGCAATTATATTAAAGGGTAAAATTTAAATGACTTTTTTATCTGCAAGGTACTGTGCCACCCGATATGAGTGGTGTGCACACAGTACAGTCTGTGGGCCTGCGGCCTCTCACACACGGGCTGGTAACATCTATATATAAAAAAAAAAAAAGCAGATTGATGTACCAGCCCTAAAAAAGGCTTTTTTGGGGTGCTGTCAGGATGATGTCCTTACAGCAGATGAGTCTTTGAGGACTGGAATGGACACAGAACACTGGCCTAGCTATCGCTTACCCTATATTAATTCAGCAGCAGCAGCACTCTCCCTGCTCTTACTAACACTGCAGCTTCAGAATGAATCTAAGATGGATGCTGTCCTCGCTTTTTGATAGGACGTGGGAGGGTCTGGGAGTGAGGGTATGCTGATTGGCTGGAATGTGTCTGCTGACTGTGAGGTACAGGGTCAAAGTTTTCTCAATGATGATGTACAGGGGGCGGACGGAACATCGCATATGTTCGCCCGCCGCAGCGAACGTGAACAACCGATGTTCGCCAGGACCTGTTTGCCGGCGAATAGTTCGGGACATCACTAATAATAAATTCCAAGCAATCGTTTGGCAAGAATGGGTTGCCATCAGTGATGATTTGGCCCAGAAGATGATATCTAGCAAGTCAGGGTGAATTACAGAAGTGTTGAAATAAATGGGTCAACACCAGAAATGTTACCTCTGTATAAACTAGTGTTGAGCGCAAATATTCGAATTGCAAATTTGAATTGCGAATGTCGCCACTTCGAGAATTTGCAAACATTTCCAATATAGTGCTACATATTCATATTAGCAAATAGTGTTGATCGCAAATATTCTAATCGTGAATTTATCACGAATATCGGCACTTAGCAACATCCCTAGCAACCAATAGGAAAGTTCCCTACCCCTTAGTGTTGATCGAGAATATTCTAATCGCAAATTTTTATCATGAATATTTTACATTGCCGATTTTTGCAATAAAGTAAATAATGACTGAAGATCACAAATTCTCGAATTTGTGAATTAATGACAAATATTCGGCCAAAAATTTGCGATATATCGCAAATTCGAATATTGCCCATGCCGCTCATCACTAAAATTGATGTATTTGTTAATATAAGTTAAAAAAGTATAACATGCTCATAATTGTTATTCCGTATAGAAAAAAAATATCTGACTAAAAGAACTTAAAACACTGAAGCAGCAAAGTTTGTGAAAAACTAAATTTGGGTCAGTCTCAAAACTTTGAGCCATGACTGTATACTGTCTGACCATGTGATGCAAGGTCAGCCCTGGTTTTGTGGTTCAGTTAGAGAAGGCTGTTACTTTCGGAACAGATGCTTTTGGGTAACTGTGGTAGAGGAGCATTTTCCAATTGTTTACGTTGTCAGTTTGTTTTTGTATAATAATATGGCTCATTATCAAAACTTAGATTCCTTATTTATACAGCAAATAAGGAAATAATGGATTCAGCAAATGTTCACTGATTGAAAAAATAAATAAATTAGGATTTGAAGCATTTTGTATTATTTAATCTTTTATTATTGTAACATATGTGCGGAGCAGCGGAACATCTGTTAAATAGAGAAAACACTGATCTAGACGAGCTGGTGTAAATTCGTCAGTTGAGCAGAGATAGAGGACTGTGCTGAGATACGGCAAGGTGCAGAAAAGCAACTGCCGTCTTTGTACTCTGTGTTCTGAAAGACTCCATGACTCAATTATGCCTGGCATCCCCAAGAGTCTAGTTTGTCTGCTGTTCTTGTGACACGAACGGACTGAGCACCACGTCTGAAGCAAATGTATTATGGATTGCGCTGTTTAATGCCCACACACTTTAGCCTGTCGACAATTTAAAAACAAGTGGATCTTTTATTGTATTTTTTGCTTTGATAAAAGATGTCACACGTAATGGCTGCAGTAAGATTGAAAACTGATGATATGCCTCGTGCCGGAAAAGCCAGAAAGAGGATAAGCTGTGCGCAAAAAGAAAAAAAAAGGGAAGCAAAAAGGCATTTTCCTTCGGGCTTACTGACAAAGGGGATTACCGGAGAAGTACAGAGCCTGTCATCCTTTCCATTTAGAATGCTGACAGAAAAACACGAACCTGGTAAAAAACCCACACATGCTGACAATATACAGTAAACAGCATCATTGTCAAGGAACAATGACAAGTTATGCAACACTGTCATGTACTCGGCGCCTCGTCTCTGCTTCCTATGTAATTTCAGTATGTCAGCCATCCTGGCATTTCAGTTTCCACTGACAGCAGTCCTGTGCTGTTTGCCTAAAAAACCCAAGCCTGGCATGATACTAAGTAGATTAAGCCAAATCTTCATCTAATTTAAAAGCTAAAAAAAAAAAAAAAAACATCAAGAGGATCCCCACCACTGTATAGGCTTACAATGGGATACAACACTGAAAAAATATATATAAATACTGAGCAGTATACTTTTTCAATGGTAAACCTAGTCAATTGCGCTATTAATAGGTATACCAATTTCTACAGACCTGGGGTAGGCTACAGGACACTCTTGTGGCCACTATCAGGTGAATGTAGCCCTATGGATACATTTGGCCACTTTCCTTGGGATATATACTAGAAGAGACAGGCTATAAACAAGATATGAACAGAGCCTTAGGCAGATTTCACAAATATAGGTGAATTTTAAGGTTTCTCTATGATGCACATTGTGCCTAAACCTCCTGCAGTTCTGCTGAACCAGACTTAGATCACCATAGGATACTGAAGTTCTACAGAAACAGATATAGACCAAGACTGAATCCTGTAATTTTACTGAACCAGACTTTGATCACCATAAGATCCTGTAGTTCTACTCAACAAAATTTACTGTAGATCACCATTAGTTATGAGCGGAATAGGCAATATTCAAATTTGCGATACTTTGCAAATTTTTAGATGAATATTCGCCATAAATTCACAAATTTGAGAATTTGTGATTTCCAGTCATTATTTACTTGATTGCGAAAATCGGCAATGTAAAATATTTGCAATAAAAATTTGCGATTAGAATATTCGCGATCATCACTAAGGGGTAGGCAATATTTCTATTGGTTGCTAGGGATATTGCTAAGTGCCGATATTCACGATAAATTTGTGATAAATTCGGAATTAGAATATTCGCGATCAACACTATATGCAAATACGAATATATAGCACTATATTATAAATAATCACAAATTCTCGAAGTAGTGATATTTGTGATTAAAATTCGCAATTCGAATATTCGCGCTCAACACTAATCACCATGGCTGGATGATAGCTATGACTGGGCAGTTAATGTACAGGGTTACAGTCTATTTAGAAAGGATCGTAAAAACAAGAGAGGGGGAGGGGTATGCTTTTATGTAAAGTCCTATATAAAGCCCACAGTCCAAAAAGATATAAGTGAGGGACATGAACATGTGGAGTCACTGTGGGTAGAGATACATGGAGCCAAAAACAATAATAAATTACTAATAGGAGTTTACTATAAACCACCTAATATACCAGAGTCCAAAGAAAATCTATTACTAAACAAGATAGACAAGGCCGCAAATCATAATGAGGTGGTTATTATGGGGGTCTTCAACTACCCAGATATAGACTGGGAAGCTGAAAGCTGTACATCGCATAAAGGAAACAGGTTCTTGGCAATAACCAAAGACAATTACCTTTCCCAACTGGTTCAGGACCCAACTAGAGGGACGGCCATACTGGACTTAGAATCAACCAATAGACCTGACAGAACAACAGATGTGCAAATTGGGGGACACCTGGGAAATAGTGACCATAAAGTAATAACCTTCCAATTATCATTCAAAAGAGCATTTCTAAAGAGAGGAACAAAAATACCAAACTTTAAAAAAGCTAAATTTAGCCAACTAAGCGAGGCCATAGGCATGACTATCTGGGACAAAGTCCTCAAAAACAAAAATACAGCCACAAAATGGAATATCTTTAAAAGCATCCTAAATTCTCATTGTGAGAGGTACATACCATATGGGAATAAAAGGTTAAGGAACAAAAAGAAACTAATGTGGATAAATAGAAATGTAAAGAAAGAAATAAATTACAAAAAGAAAGCATATAAATAGTGATGTCGCGAACATAAAATTTTCAGTTCGCGAACAGCGAACGCGAACGCGAACTTCCGCAAATGTTCGCGAACGGGCGAACCGGGCGAACCGCCATAGACTTCAATAGACAGGCGAATTTTAAAAACCAAAGGGACTCTTTCTGGCCACAATAGTGATGGAAAAGTTGTTTCAAGGGGTCTAACACCTGGACTGTGGCATGCCGGAGGGGGATCCATGGCAAAACTCCCATGGAAAATTACGTAGAGGACGCAGAGTCGGGTTTTAATCCATAAAGGGCATAAGTCACGTAACATTCCTAAATTGTTTGGAATAACATGCTTTAAAGCATCCAGTGTGTGTATACGATCAGGTATGATGTTGTATCGATCAGGTAGTGTAAGGGTTACGCCCGCTTCACAGACATTGACATACCAAACTCCTCTTTTAATGCATCGCAAACAACCGCAAACAGTCCATTTGCACAAAAAACAAACTCCCCATTTGCACAAGGTTGGATACCAAGCTAGCCATGTCCCGGTGATGTCATTGAAGGTTTCTTCCTCCACCCAGCCACGTACAACACCAAGGGTCCCCGAAAGGTCAATTGAATTGATTTTTCGAACGGGGAGATGGTTAAAAAAACGCTGGCTCCCTCCTCTTTGTTTTAATCCACACTGCGTCTGTGCCGTGCAATTTACTGTCACACCCGATATGAGTGGTGGTGGGCACTGGCAGTGGGCACACTACAGTCTGTGGAAGTCGGCCTGACACACACTGGCAGCAGGCAAGCAACTGAAATTAGACTAAAGTGTAAAAATTAAATGCCTGTGCCACACGTTAGGAGTGGTGGTGGGCACTGGCAGTGGGCACACTACAGTCTGTGGAAGTCAGCCCGACACACACTGGCAGGCAACTAACCTTAGATTAAAGGGTAAAAATTAAATGCCTTTGTTTGATGCAAAGTCCTGTGCCACACGGTGTGATTGATAGGCAGCAGTGGCAGTGGGCACACTACAGTCTGTGGGCCTGCAGCTCCTCACACACAGGCAGGCCAGGCAACTGCAATATGTATATGGAGAAAAAAAAAAAAAAGCAGACTAATGTTGCAGCCCTAAAAAGGGCTTTTTGGGGTGCTGTCAGGACGCTGTCCTTACAGCAGAGATCTGATGAGTCTTTCAGGACTGGAGTGGACACTGAATTCACTAGCCTAGCTATCAATTTCCCTATTAAATAAGCAGCAACTACACCCTCCCTCCTCTCACTAAGACTGCAGCTTCCAAATGAATCTAAAATGGATGCTGTGCAGGAGGTGGGAGGGTCTGGGAGGGAGGGTATGCTGCTGATTGGCTGGAATATGTCTGCTGACTGTGAGGTACAGGGTCAAAGTTTGCTCAATGATGATGTATAGGGGGCGGACCGAACATCGCATATGTTCGCCCGCTGAGGAGAACGCGAACAAGCTATGTTCGCCGGGAACTGTTCGCCGGCGAATAGTTCGGGCCATCTCTACATATAAATCACTAAAACAGGAGGGTAGCGAGGAAGCACTAAAAAACTATAAGGAAAAGATTATAAAATGTAAAAAACAAATAAAAGCAGCCAAACTAGAGACCGAGAGATTAATTTGACAAAGAGAGTAAAACTAACCCTAAAATTTTCTTAAATTATATAAACGTTAAAAAGAATAAATCTGAATATACCGGCCCTTTACAGAGTAATGAAGGTGGAGTTGCAGAGAGTGACGTGGAGAAAGCAAAGCTGTTAAATATTTTCTTCTCCAATGTATTCACTAAGGAAAATAAACTGTCAGATGAAATGCTGAATGTAAAAATAAATCCCCCATTAAAACTGTCCTGACTGACCCAAGAAGAAGTACAACAGCGACTTAAAAAGATTAAAATAGACAAATCGCCAGGACTGGATGGAATATACCCCCGGATCCTAAGGGAATTAAGTAATGTCATAGCCAGACCCTTATTTCTGATATTTGCGGACTCTATACTGACAGGGAATGTCCCACAGGATTGGCGCATAGGAAATGTGGTGCCAATATTCAAAAAGGGTCCAAAAACAGCCTGGAAACCATAGGCCGGTAAGTTTAACATCTGTTGTGGGGAAACTGTTTGAAGGTTTTCAGAGAGATGCTATTTTGGAGTATCTCAAATGAAATAGGCAAATAACGCCATATTAGCATGGCTTCATGAGGGATTGGTCATGCCAAACAAATTTAATCAGTTTCTATGAGGAGGTAAGTTCTAGACTTGACAGCAGTGAATCAATGGATGTCGTATATCTGGACTTCTCCAAAGCATTTGACACTGTACCACATAAAATGTTAGTATATAAAATGAGGATGCTCGGACTGGGTAAGTAAATGGCTGAGTTACAGAAAACAGAGGGTGGTTATTAATCGTACACATTTAGATTGGCCAACTGTCAATAGTGGGGTACCTCAGGGGTCAGTACTGGGCTCTATTCTTTTCAACATATTTATTAATGATCTTGTAGTAAAATATCAATTTTTGCAGATGACATTAAACTGTGTAAAGTAATTAACACTGAAGAGGGCAATATCCTGCTACAGAGGGATCTGGATAGATTGGAGGCTTGGGCAGATAAGTGGCAGATGAGGTTTAACACTGACAAATGTAAAGTTATGCACATGGGAAGGAATAAGGCAAGTCACCCGTACATACTAAATGGTAAAACACTTAGTAACACTGACATGGAAAAGGATCTAGGAATTTTAATAAACAGCAAACTAAGCTGTAAAAACCAGTGTCAGGCAGCTGCTGCCAAGGCCAATAAGATAATGGGTTGCATCAAAAGGGGCATAGACGCCCGTGATGAGAACATAGTCCTACCACTTTACAAATCACTAGTCAGACCACACATGGAGTACAGTGTACAGTTCTGGGCTCCTGTGAACAAGGCAGACATAGCAGAGCTGGAGAGGGTTCAGAGGAGGGCAACTAAAGTAATAACTGGAAGGGGGCAACTACAGTACCCTGAAAGATTATCAAAATTAGGGTTATTTACTTCAGAAAAAAGACGACTGAGGGGAGATCTAATAACTATGTATAAATATATCAGGGGTCAGTACAGAGATCTCTCCCATCATCTAGGTTATCCCCAGGACTGTGACAAGGGGACATCCTCTGCATCTGGAGCAAAGAAGGTTTGCACACAAACATAGAAGAGGATTCTTTACGGTAAGAGCAGTGAGACTATAGAACTCTCTGCCTGAGGAGGTGGTGATAGTGAGTACAATAAAGGAATTCAAGAGGGGACTGGATGTATTTCTGGAGTGTAATAATATTACAGGCTATAGCTACTAGAGATGGGTTGTTGATCCGGGAGTTATTCTGATTGCCTGATTGGAGTCTGGAAGGAATTTTTTATTCCCCTTAAGTGGGGAAACATTGGCTTCTACCTAACAGGATATTTTTTTGCCTTCCTCTGGATTAACTAGCAGGATGACAGGCCGAACTGGATGGACAGATGTCTTTTTTCGGCCTCATGTACTGTTACTATGTTACCATCGAATACCATCTGTGACCACATGAAAGCACAAGGTCACAGTCTGAAATTTGAATGCTTTTCTATAGGTCGGGGAGAAGGTGAGACTATAGAACTCTCTGCCTGAGGAGGTGGTGATGGTGAGTACAATAAAGGAATTCAAGAGGGGACTGGATTTATTTCTGGAGTGTAATAATATTACAGGTTATAGCTACTAAAGAGGGGTCGTTGATCCAGGGAGTTATTCTGATTGCCTGATTGGAGTCTGGAAGGAATTTTTTATTCCCCTTAAGTGGGGAAACATTGGCTTCTACCTAACAGGAAATTTTTTTTCCTTCCTCTGGATTAACTAGCAGGATGACAGGCCGAACTGGATGGACAGACTTTTTTCAGCCTCATGTACTGTTACTATGTTACCATCGAATACCATCTGTGACCACATGAAAGCACAAGGTCACAGTCTGAAATTTGAATGCTTTTCTATAGGTCGTGGATTCTTAGATTTCTAAAGGGAATGTGTCATGAGAAATTCACCTATGACTAAAATCCAGTTTTTATGTTGAACTTTTTTAAAACCTTCTTTCAAAATATTCTAAATAGCCTAAAAATATTTCTGTAATATACTTTATTCATCAATAATAATGTTTTCCTACTGAAATAGGCACCCAAAGTCCTGAGTGCTATCGCCTCTAAAAATCATTATTCTGGTAGAATACAGATTTCACTAGGGTATGCAGTGAACATTGCACAGACTGGGGCACAGATCACTCCTCCTGCTTTTGCACCCCTCAGGCGTGGGGAAATTCTGGCACAGCACATTGGTACCCAGTGCTGTGCCAAGATTTTGCTGAGCGGAAACGGCCCCTGACTAAGTCCACTCCTCTCAGCTCAAGGCTCTCTATAGCACATCGGTACAGGAGTAGCAATGTGCTATAGAGAGCCTTGAGCTGGGCGAGGCTGGGTACCAATGTGCTGTGCCAGAATTTAGCCAAGCTTGAGTGGCGCATTGGCTGGAGCAGTGATCTGTGCCCCAGTCTGTGCAATGTTCACTGCATCCCCCATTGAAATCTGTATTCTACCAGAATAATGATTTTAAGATGCGATAGCACCCAGGACTTTGGGTGCCTATTTGAGTAAGAAAACTATTAATGATTATTAAAGTGTAGTGCAAAAATCTTTTTCAGGATATTTAGAACATTTTAAAAGTAGGTTTTATAAATGTCTGGTTAATCTTTAAATATATTTTAAATAATTATTGTTAATTTAAATTTTAATTTTCCATGTCACTAAACAAAACAAAAAAAAATCCAAAAGTCCTGCACTTTTTGTACTGGTGCAGTGTCCCACTGCTATGCCATGCTCCACCACTAAAAGTTAGTGATGGATGGAATACTGTCTTTGCTGTGTGTGTCTGGAAGGCTGTGGAGTAGTTACCAGGCCTGGGTTACATTTGCTACTTAGGGCTGCTATACACTCCCCATAGGGAACCATTTCAACTGAATGTAGAGCGAGACAGTGAAATGTGAGAAAGCAGAAGCAGCCCTGGGAAGGAACTTAACCAACCAGCTTGAGAGACAGAGCCTTAACCAACCTCTGCGGAAGAAAAGTGAAGACATTCGGGATGGTAAGACAGCCTCTGCAAGAAACAGAACATAGTCTGTCATACAGGCGGGCCACCCCATGAACGGGGAAGAGAGCACCATTACCTGGAGACCGGAGAGAGATAACATCCAGGCCGGTCAACCACCTTTGCAGCCTCTAAAATTGCTAGAACTGTGGAAACTGAAACCGCTGTAAAATCTGCCAGTTCAAAAATGAAAGTACTGTTTTTCAACTTAAAAGCAAGTAAGGAATGGTCGTTTACAGCAAAGTTGTCCTCATCATTGCGAGCACCAACACCTTCATCACTACAGAACCGCACTGCCTTTCGATACACTGGGACTGTGCCTACCCATCCAACATCAAGGGAACCCTAATACTGCACCAAGCAGAGGAACCCCAATACCAGGGTGTGCCCCAAAGGGAAGCAAAATGGCATCACTGCACGCCAGCCCAGGGAGTGCTAATATGAGGACTGCCATTGTGAATGCTACTATTCCCATCAGTGCCACTACCGCAACTACTGTCTTCCACTCCTCTCCCTTCTCCTGCGCCTACTGCACTGGCCACTTCTTCGTCTGTACAGATCACTTTTTTGTAGTCATCTCATTATCATCACGGCCAGGAGTACAGTGACAGATAATACTGATATGCAGATAGATAGATATGATCTTACACTTCTTACTATACATTTGGACATAATGTTTCTGCATGTTTTACTATAGCAAATTAATTCAATATTCTACTGTAACTGTCTTTAATATGGTTTCTAGACTAGAATTTAGAATGCAAAAAACAAACAAACAACTTTACAGCTCTGAAGATAATTTATGTGGAATTGCAGGCGAACACTAATGTGACATATTTATTAGCTGTGTTGGTGCATGCGGTGGCATATACAACTTTTCTTCAGCCACGTTAGGTCAAGATTTGCAAGCAAACAACTATTTGGAATTATTAGTAAGTCGACGTGGTGATACTTTATGAAAATTGACAGCTGTAAACTCTCACTAACGCTTAATTTGATGGACAGGACGGTAATAAAATAGCCTGTTGTATAATAAATTGAGTCTTGTGCTAGCGGTTAGCTGTGCAGCATCACTTAATTTTCACAGGAATGACACGGACCAGATACCAGAGATTTTATAATGAATACTGGTAGAAGGCAGGCGACTTGGTGTTATGTGAGAGCAGCATTAAGTGTTATCCCCTTGCAGACCAGACGATTTTCTGTTTTCTCGTTTTCGTTTTTACTTCGTACCCTCCTGGAGCCATACATTTTTTATCTATTCACATAGCCATATTTTTTGTTGTTGTTTTTCTGCTGCACAAGTTGTAGTTTCTAGTAACATCAATTAATGTTGCATACGATGTAGTGGGAAGCTGGAAAAAAAATCCAAATGGGATGGAATTGGAAAAAGCGCCATATGTTTGTGGTCTTTTTTTTTTGGCGTTCCCTATGCAGTAAAGCTGACCTGTTAACTTCATTCCGATACTTTCTAGCTTTTCTTGTGTTTTAATTAATTAAACGTGAAAACTTTTTTACATTTATGGTTACATAGCCATTTGCAGACAGATCTGTAGTTATTATTGATACCACGTTGGGGCGTGTTTTACTTCTTACCACTTTTTATTCATTTTTTTTTAATTCAATTTTAAAAAAAACAAACGTTAATCAGACTTTTTCTTTCTGAACTTTTTTTTTTTTACTATTCCTAGCAAAATTATAAAATTGTCAAGGCTTGTCAAGCTATGTTTTATGATATTCAACACCCTAAACCAGGGATGCCCAACCTGTGGCCCTCCAGCTGTTGCAAAACTACAGTTCCCAGCATGCCTGCAAAGTCTATAGCTATTAGGGCATGCTGGGAGTTGTAGTTTTGCAACAGCTGGAGGGCCACAGGTTGAGCATCCCTGCCCTAAACTATTGAAGACCTCTCCTTTGGATAGGTCATCAATATTAGATCAGTGCATGCCTGGCACCCCCACCGATCAGCTGTTTGAACAGTTCTGCCGTGTCTTCTTAGGCCAGTGATGTCATATTCATCGGTCACATGGCCTATGTGCAACTGAATTCCAAGTGAATGGGCCAGGGCTGCAATACCAAACACAGCCACTATACAATGTGCTGCACTGTGCTTGCTATTCGTTGAGAAGGCTGTTGTCCTTTCAAATAGCTAATCAGTGGAGCGCCAGAAGTCAGGTCCGCACCGATCTAAATAGATGACCTTCCTGAGGATAGGTCATAAGAATTTAACTTCTAGAAATCCCTGTAACCATTTAATGAACATATTTTTTTATTAAGTTTATACACATATTGGTTTAATAGCCCTTTTTATCTGTTTGATGAACTATTAAACTAATGTTTACATCTTTTATTTATAACACAAGGTAATGTTTTCTATACCTTTTTATAATAATATTTAGCTTTTAGTACGTTTTATTAGTGGTAAGTGAAAAAATAAATATTTTCTTTTAATCTATAGTTCTTTACATGTTGGTTATTTACAGAGAAATGAGGTGTACAATGAAATCCCTTTTTTCTGTTATTGTAATGTATAATATTTTGGTCTTAGTTTTTTTCTTTATTTATATTTTATAATTTTTTTAGGCTACTTTCACACTAGTGGCAGCTTTCTCCGGCAGACTGTTCCGGCGGGTGAACAGCCTGCCGGATCCATGCTGCCACTAGTGCACACCTGCACGCGTGACAATAATGAGGGCGGGCCAGAGTTCCAGCGGCAGCATGACAAACATCCTGAGAGGCTGCCGGAATAAAACAACGACATGTAGCGTGCACTAGCGGCAGCAAGGAACCGGCAGGCTGTTCACCCGCCGAAACAGCCTGCCAGAGAACGCTGCTGCTCGTGTGAAAGTAGCCTTAGGCCTCAGGCACACAGCCGTTGTTCGGGTCCGCGTCCGAGCCGCATATTTCGTGGCTCGGCCGCGGACCCATTCACTTCAATGGGGCCGCAAAAGATGCGGACAGCACTCCGCAAAACACCAACGGTCGTGTGCATGAGGCCTTACTCTGAGGGACATACACATTTCGCATTTTTTCACACAGGAGGTTGGACATTTGCAACACATAAAACAACAAGTCTGTCCATCTCTTGTTTTCTACGCTTCTGTACGTATTTTATAAAATATTTTAAGTGAAATATAGTACACAATTTATGTCGTGAATCTATATCTGAAATGTGACCATGACCGACTACTTTTATATATTAAACCACACTAAGATAACAAATACTTTATTTTCACCCTGGTCTACAATTGAACACTAATCCTTAATTCCTAAACTATTGTCCTGACAATCAGGATGAGGCATTGAACTAATTGCACTAATTTTCATATCACACCATGTTTTCCCTGATCTGTACAGTATACAGTCACTTCGCCTCTCTCTCCTGTTATCTCACTTTGCTATTGTAATGTGACATTTCAAGCTAGCTTAGCTTACTAAACTGGCAGTCTTAGATATTGGCTCCCAAATATTCCCCTAATGCAGCAAGGTGCCTTTATTCCAATGTAACTGTATCCAGAGCATGGGTCAATGAGGCAGATATTAGTATTTGATTTCTTTGGGGCTTACCTGTAGCTGGAAACCTGCAGATGGTTGGAACTCTTTTATCTGTTTCTTTCCAACTAACTAACATTTTCCCAGAGGCAATGCATGAGTGAAAACCATTCAGGTGATGCTTAAACAGTAACATATCCCCTGGCACATCATGTATAGCAGTTCCTCTTGTGGGATGTTTTAACATTGAATCTATTTAGTTTAGGTTTTTCCATGATTCCTCATTTATTTATGGAGCCTTCCATCTCTCAAAATAATTTTACATTAGTGCTTGCAGAATATGGGTATCCCTGCTCTCTGTTCTAATTTTGGAGTACTACATGGTGTCTCAATGCTG
The DNA here is from genome assembly GCA_033119425.1 of Bufotes viridis. Classification (NCBI taxonomy): domain Eukaryota; kingdom Metazoa; phylum Chordata; class Amphibia; order Anura; family Bufonidae; genus Bufotes; species Bufotes viridis. The sequence goes on from CM065592.1 coordinate 78,320,896, forward strand.
AACTGCAATGAGTGAGTGAATAATGAGGAATAATGGATGTATTGTATGGTAACCATGTTGGATTTGGGTTCCTGGGGCTCACCAGAGGAAATTATTGTTGAGGCCCAACCACTATATCAGGCATCTTCAAACTGCGGCCCACCAGCTGTTGTAAAACTACAACTCCCACAATGCCCTGCTGTAGGCTGATACCTGTAGGCTGTTCAGGCATGCTGGGAGTTGTAGTTTTGCAACAGCTGGAGGGCCGCATTTTGAGGATGCCTGCACTATATCATCAATAAAGTCTAATAGGTTTTGAATCAAATAAATAGACCTTAGTAGCAAGGGGTTAGCTCCAAAGGCAGCTCTAAATGGATTTTTTTTTCTCTTGTACCTTTAGTGCCCACTATAATATAAGAGCTTGATCCCACCGGAGGAACCTCTGGTACTCTGGTGGGCCAGTCCAACAGTGGTATAGAATTTTAGTGGATAACACTAGAAATTAGCAACTTTCAGCATTTGGCTATATAGTTGGCCTGAGTTTGGGGCTACATGGTGACTTTGAAAGAAGTCCAGAGTTGAGAATCACTTGTGGGTCACAATTTGACCCTATTCACTTTAACTTCATGAAATGTTCCATGTAGTACTACACAGTACTTTGATATTTGGCCATGTAATGTGATCACAGTCAACATGTAGCCCTAGCAAATATCTTGAACGGGAGCTTGAATATTCTCTAATATTCATCTTGGGTTCCACCACATTTTTTCAAATTAATGAGATGTTAATTATCTTTCTATGAAATTCACCTTGCAAATACTTTAGTATGAGAAATATGAGGAATCTCATGGAGGAGACTAGTCCTACATAGGTTTCTGGGCAGCAGTGGAAAAGATGCCAATACAACATATATAATGTCTAATAAATAAGTAGATAGAGCTGAAAATACTATATTTTTGGTGCAAATGTAGTCATCAAAAACAATATAGGGGCCCTTTGTTGTCCAGGATCTTTCCTGATAGTTTTCATCATGGGCATAATGATCCCTAGTGGCTCCCTTAAAGAGGACCTTTCACCGATTTAAAAACTAAAAACTAACTATACCTGTGGGCAGAGCGGCGCCCAGGGGTCCCCCTGCACTTACTTGTATGTCTGGGCGCCGCTCCGTTCGCCCGGTATAGGCTCCGGTGTCCGAGCTCCCTCTGTTGTATGGGGCGGGGAATTTGTATCAGGCGTGTCCCTTGCTGCAGAGCTGGCCAATCACAGCGCACAGCTCATAGCCTGGCTATGAGCTGTGCGCTGTGATTGGCCAGCTCTGCAGCAAGGGACACGCCTGATACAAAGTCCCCGCCCCATACAACAGAGGGAGCTCGGACACCGGAGCCTATACCGGGCAAACGGAGCGGCGCCCAGACATACAAGTAAGTGCAGGGGGACCCCTGGGCGCCGCTCTGCCCACAGGTATAGTTAGTTTTTAGTTTTTAAATCGGTGAAAGGTCCTCTTTAAAGAGCTATTATCTCTTGCCATTGCCCATTTGCTACCAAATCCATCTCTTGGGTCTAGTGCTTTTGGATAGTCACTTGCATGTTATAGTATGTCCTTGTGCTGACCTATGTCTTCAAGGAAGTGAAAAGAGAGTGGCTATCTTTAGACAGCTGCTCCTTTGTTTATGCTCTGATGCAGACAGCAGTGATAACCTGTTGATGGGAGAAACAGAACTTTATATGGTGTCTGTCAGCTCAAAAATTCCTTCACAACTAAGCATAATAGGAATGGTTCCCCAAACAATAAAAATACATTTTTTTTTAAATAAATCTCTATTGCTGTAGAGTGGAGAATTTCTCCTTTTATCTGTATGCTATTGAGGATTCAAGTGCACCTTGGGTGAGTCTGCATTGTTCAGAGCACCATGGCTCAGCCACTTTCACCACCTAGCACTTCCCACTCTGCTTTAATTGAGAGGGACAGGCTTTCCCTGCATCAACACCCCTGTCTTTGAAATCTCACACCTGCGCGATTGTTCAAATGTCACCGCAATGTCAGTATAATCCATAGAAACCAGGTGAGGGCCAGGGGCTGTACTGCACATTTGCTAAACAATTGGCATAAGCACAGAATTTCAGAGCCAGTATTAAAAATGCAAGCAAAGTCTGGCCCTGTTAATCAAAGCAAAATGGGAGATGAAGGGCGGTAAGAGCTATGGTGCACCAAAGGGCATGTTCCTGCCAATGGTGCACTTGTCTGGGGAACCATCCCGTTACGGCATTTTGCTTAGTTGAGAAGGGATTTTTGAGCTGACAGACTAATTTTTTACCCAATAAACGTGATTTTTTTTTTGTAAATTCTTTATTTGTCATTTTATCAAATAACATACAAGCAGTGGACTCAATAACGTGACTTTAGAGGTGGTCCTCCTTTACCCTGTGGGCCACTAGGGGTGCTGCACAGTTTGTACATGAAATCACATGCTGCACGGTGGGCCACTAGGGGTGCTGCACAGTTTGTACATGAAAGTGAACAAGTGAACAGACAAATGTTTAATCCTGGAAGAAGAAGAAAGTTTTTTTAGTATAAGCAACTGTGATCTGCAGAATTGCATTTGAGTATTATGACTCAAAGGGCAGATAGCCATTTGCAGGTCATGCTGGCAAAAACATTTGACATTCCACTGTTCAGAGAAGATGATGGCTCTGTGTCATGCCAGCTGACTCTGCCTCCCCCCCAAAAAAAAAAAACAACAATGTGCTCCCCTGTGGGCCACTAGAGGTGCTGCACAGTTTGTACATGAAAGTACACTGTTTCTATTGTAGTTGTTTTTTTTTTTTTTTTTAATAAGGCCGTACCTCGGAGAAAATTACTATGCAAGTGAGAGAAGAAACCTTTCATTTTGAATATAGCTCATTTCAAAAATGCGTGTAAAATTAACATCTTTAGCAGCCATAAAAAAGTAAGGCTACTTTCACACTAGCATCTTTGCTGGGTCCGACAGGGTTCAGCAAAAACGCTTCTGTTACTGATAATACAACCATCTGCATCTGTTATGAACGAATACAGTTGTATTATCTTTAACATACCCAAGATGGATCCGTCATGAACTCCAGATCATTTTTCTATTGTGTCAGATTGTGTCAGAGAAAACGCATCCGTCCCCATTGACTTGCATTGTAGATCATGACGGATTCGTCTTGCTCCACATCCCGGTATGAGAACGGAACGGAATGCATTTTGGAGCATTCAGTTTAGTTACATTTTGATCCCCTATGACGGATCTTGATACCAGAAAATATTAACCCTAGCGTGAAAGTAGCCGAAGCCATTTCTCAAACATGACAAAATCCCGTGCTTCCCAGAACAAGTGAACAGACAAATGTTTAATTCTGGAAGAAGAAGAAGAAGTTTTTTTGTATTAGCAACTGTGATCAGTAGAATGGCAATTGAGTGTCATGACTCAAAGGGCAGAGTGGCATTTGCAGGCCGTGCTGGCAAGAACATTTGACATCCCACTGTTCAGAGGAGATGATGGCTCTGTGTCATGCCAGCTGCCCCCCCGCAAACCACGTGCTGCACGGCACCTCCGCTTTTTGTCAAGGAGACTGGCAGATCTAGGACCAGGCACCAAGCCACTTGAACAGATGGATCTGAGCTCAGTCAGCCAAGAGTCCATGTATGTGCATTAAATATGAATATGAAGGGCAGGAATCCCAGCTCTGCTCCGTGTTTGCTGTTCTGACTTCCAGGTGCTTGTCATTGCTCATTCCTGGCCAAATTTATTTTCAGACCACTCAAAAATATTACTGCGCACACATTTTACCACCCCTGTGTGTATTAATGTACAGCGCTCAGTTGCGTGTCCCCGGATGCTGCTCATGATAGATTCTCGTCACTATGATGCATAATCTGTTGTTCTATTAACCCTGTAGTCAGAATTCAGCTGCTTAAATAAGAATTATCTACTGTACATAACATGGTGCAGGATAGATGAGCCCTGCAGCAACCCTTTTGCAGCCATTATTTTCTAAGTTAAAGGGGACTAGACTAGAAAAAAAAACTGTAAGGGAAAAAATATACTGTAAAAAAATAAATAAATAAAAAACACGTAAAAATAAGACACATTCCAAGGGGTCTGCGGATAAGGAGGCAACCCACATTCTTCAAAGACACTCCAGAGTACAGCACCAAGTTCGAACATATCCTGAACAAGTGCTCTTTTGATATTATGACCTTAACTTTGATGTAACTACAGACAGCGATTACAGACACAAAGAACGACATCCGTTCCATAGAAATCCAACTACAAGATACCATGCCCAACGAAGAGTACATACATCTCCAAGACAAGATCTCTTCAATTCTTTCTGAACGGCGTAAAGACATAGAAGTCACAAAGAGAAAGAAATTCCTTAGGGACCCGAAACAACAGAGTATAAAATTGGGTCGACACCTCGTTTCACAATCCACGCATAGGGACAAGGTTAGCATCATCCAATTCCCACAGATCATCTTCAAGCGAAGATCTCCCACGACAAAACAGACCAATGGATTCACGGAGGACTCGAGGATCAAGCAGAGGCGCAAGCACAGGCATGACCACATCCCAACTTCCTTCATCTGTAACTACTCATTCCCAGGTAGTACCGGTACATCCGTCAACCCAATATCTTGTAATTAACATCTCCTCTGTATCTCTAAGTGCAGCTGAATTAGACCTACTTCAGAAGGGTTTGTCCTTCTGTCCATCCTATCCTCCTAATACTTTTCAAATGGACTTAGATCTACAGCGGTTTTTCAGAAATATCCGCCTAAAGGCACATTTTACCAATATTACGACATTTGTGAACACTTTACCACCTAAAAAAATCACTAATTAGTGTGAAGGACCTAGGCCTACGCACGAAAAGTACCTTCATGCCACCCAAAAATCAACCAGCGGTTGAAACATTCATAAATCTTGTACAGAGTAGTGATGAGCGGCAGGTGCCATATTCGATTTCGACGAAATTCGCGAATATTCGGATGAATATTCGTTTCATATATTCGTCGAAATCGAATATTCGTCATTTTTTCTAGTTATCGCGATTAACATGCGATTTAAATAATCGCATATTGCGATTTGTACTTAAGGCTACTTTCCTATTGGTTTCATATCTAGAATTAGCAAGGATGACGAATATGACGAATGTATTCGTCTATTCCTCAAAACGAAGATAACGAAGTATTCTACATCTTCGTTTTAGCTACCTATTCGTCAACCTCGCTAATTCTAGCAATCAAATAGGCAGGTTGACTATAGAGACAGCTGTGTTAAATTCGCTATGCGATTTTTTTTTTTTTTTTTAATAAATAGAATACTTATAATAATTTTATCAAGTAATATAATTATTGTATTAAAAAAAAAAAAATCGCATAGCGAATTTAACACAGCTGTCTGGTAAGTCAACCTTCCTATTTGATTGCTAGGAATTAGCAAATAGCGAAGTTGACGATGACGAGACGAATAGGTAGCTAAAACGAAGATGTAGAATACTTCGTTATCTTCGTTTGAGGAATATGACGAATACATTCGTCATATTCGCTATTCGCTAATTCTACCAAGCCAACCATAACTTCTGTGCTCATGGAGCGTCCCCATCACCATGGGAACGTCTCCATATACTAAAATGTACTGTCGGATTTGAGGAATTACGTTGAAATCGCAATGCGATTAATTCAAGTTATATTAATCGCATTGCGATTTCAACTTAGAGCTGGGTTTATAATGGGTCAGCTTGCTAGAATTAACGAAGTTAACGAATATGGAATATAGCAGCAGTGCTAAGTTGAAATCGCAATGCGATTAATTTAACTTAAGTATTCAGCATTGCGATTTCAACTTAGCACTGCTAGTGCATAGCTATATTCCAATCCATATTCGTTAATTCTAGCCTATGTAAGATAGCAGTGCTAAGTTGTAATCGCAATGCGATTAATATAACTTGAATTAATCGCATTGCGATTTCAACGTAATTCCTCAAATCCGACAGTACATTTTAGTATATGGAGATTCTCCCATGGATGGGGACGCTCCACATGAGCACGGAAGTCGGCAGAAGCGGCAACGGGTACTGACTGGAGCAGCCAGGAAGCCAGGAATCCTCAGGACAGGTAAGAACTACTTTTGGGAAGTAGGAAAGAAAAAAATATAACTAAAAAAAAAAAAAAAAAAAAAACGAATATTCGAAATAGCGAATTTATAGCGCTATATTCAAAATATTCGCGAATTAGCGAAGTGCCGATATTCGCTAAAAAAATTCGCTTTTCGAATATTCGCGCTCAACACTAGTACAGAGGGATGTAGCCCAATTTTGTAAACAAACTAAAGAAGGAAAATACAAATACCTGAATAACAATAAAAACGTAGAAAGACAAGTACTTACTACCTTACAACAATTTAAACATGAGATAATCAAACCTGCCGACAAAGGTGGGGCTTTAGTTATCATGGACAAATCTAAATACACCACAGAAGTCCTTCGCCAACTAAATGATAGCAACATATACGGAAAACTTAATCACAATCCCTCGTTCGCCATCATGTCTCATAACGCCGACATCCTACAACAGTACCATTCCAACAATACAATTGACGAAACCAGTGTCAATTTTCTAACACAATCTAACCACATTATACCAGTCTTTTATATCTTACCCAATATACACAAGGACTTCCAGAAGCCACCGGGTCGCCCTATAGTGGTCTCCACTGATTCGATTCTATCCCCATTGTCTATTTTTTTTGGAAAAAGTCTTGACACCAGAGATAAAGAAAACTAAATCATTTATTTTGAACACCACTGCATTTCTTCAGATCATCAAACAGATTGACACCTTACCACCAGACTCCATCTTAGTGACATGGGACCAGTCTATACACCTCCATAAAACATGATAAGGGCATCCAAGCAGTTCGGAAATTATTAGACAACACAGACTTAAACAGTAAAACAATCCTAATATGCCTTGACCTTCTCCAGACAATACTAGAAAATAATTTTTTCATGTTCCAGGAAGACTTCTATTTGCAGAGACAAGGTACCACTATGGAATCGAATGGAGCTCCGCCCTATGCAAACTGCTATATGGCGGATTTTGAGGAGACATACATTTACACCAATCAACTATTTTTGACCCACAATGCTATTTGGAAAAGATATATAGATGATATCCTCTGGATATGGAATAGTACCACTGAGAGCTTACTCATGTTCCACACCTTCCTCATTATTTATATCCAGAATTATAGTTTACGATACACCATGACGCATTCACAATCAACTTACTAGATACCCTTTGTCATACAAAATTCTGCAGAGACACTGACAACAGACCTATACAGCAAACCTACGGATAGGAACAATTTACTTCATTTTTCAAGTTTTCACCAACTGACCACAAAAAAAGCACTTCCAGGTTCACAACTCAAAAGAATACAAAATATAGTCAGAAATCCACAAATCCAGGTCCAACGAATGGAAGAAATGAAATAACGATTTAGGGATCGGGGTTACCCAGCTCATGCCCTTAAATTACCCTCCCAAAAACGACAAAACCCTATACCAAACGTTAAACGTATCCCATTCGTACATACCTTTCACCCAACATCACAAAAAGTCTTAAACATCATTAGGGATCATTGGCCACTTCTTAAAAAAGCATACCCGCAGATCGAAGAATTCAATAATCCTATTCTACCATGCAATCGCAGGCCAAAAAATCTGCATGACCTACTGGTGAGAGCAGATATAGGTTCAGCTAACAGATTACCGAAAGAGTTGTTCCTGAGAACCCAAAAAAGAGGTACCTTCCCATGCCTGCACTGTTTCTAGTGTTCCAACATACAGAAGGGATCAACGATTGCACACCCACACACAAGAAAACAAATAGAATTACGAAGGTTTTTCACATGTGAATTGGACTTTGTGGTATACGTCCTAAAATGTCCATGTGGTCTTGCATATGTAGGAGTAACTACACAAAAAGTGAGAGATAAAATATGTCAACATAAATCGAGCATTAGAAGACAGAACTTACTCCTACCTGTCCCATCACACTTTTAGGAAGCCAAACATACCATATCGCAACTTAATTTCCAAGTAATAGAACAGACTCCAGTACCCCGGAGAGGAGGCAACAGGTCCAAAACCCTAAAATTGAGAGAGGCCTTTTGGATACATACCTTACAAACCCTATCCCCTAAGGGCATGAACAGAGAATATGAAATCCAAAACATACTATAATTAGTTACTGGATGGTATTATCACCCTAAAGAGGCCTCTACAGTCCACACCATTACTCATACAAAATTGTGTGACCACCTACAGTAGGTTCGCACTCCAGCTCTAACTTACTGTGATATCACAACTACCTTTCTTTTATCCATATATTCTATCACACTCCTTATAATATTTGTATCCCTGGCCCCCATGTATCGTATGGCAATAAAAGGCATCTTATACACATCACGTACAAGGACATTCGACAACATGAGTCGAGTAATATGGACTGTTGAAAATAAATATGAACGTTGTATTGCCAAATTCTGCCTATTGATGTATAACTTGTTGCTACTTTCTCATCATTGTGCCTTTTACCATTTACAGGCCCTCGGAAAAACCTCTAGGACCTGGTGCCGCAAATTAGCATCCTTTATTAGATTTATAACACTATTACATCATATCTATCCCTCCCTTCTCCCCCTCCTCCACTTCTCCCTTGTCTTTAAAGTCTCTAGGTGCATGTTTTTTTTAACCATACTAACACACACTAGTAATTCCCATATGTCAAAATACATCGCATTCTCATATGCGCTCCACCTCATCACATGCGCTCCACCCCTGCAGTCTCTTCCGTGGTTTGGAACGCACTTCCAGCCATGTGCGCTCTCGGGTACCGCCCCACATCCGGCCCCCGGAACACACGCCGACTGTTACATGCTGACACTGCTCCACACCTGGACGCCAGTAAATCCAGATATAAAGTGGATAGACAGGGACATCAGTAAACACCCTTTTCTCCTGCCAGGTATACTTACCTAATCTTAAGGTGTATTGTTCAAGATCTTCATTACTCTCCCAACTCAGCTGCCGCACAGGTGAGTCCTTGTTGGTGGATATGTGGGCAAACAACCTTTTACCTACTGTTCTGGGACACATATAGTCAACCGACAGTATGTTAGAACCACTTAATACTCAACTATTACATAGCCGTCCTCTTGTGAATCAAAATGTACTCACTTATGCTCAGTCTATATGTATTCATCTATGTTCAGTATGTGGATCATGTCCTTCAATTAGAGAGAGATTCCTTTTCAAGAATACACTTTAATGGATATTTTAATGTACTTTGTCATCTATTTAAGTATAATACTCTGTGTATCATTTCAGTCCCATGACCTGAGTGGATGCAGAATACCACTGCTAAACGTTACAGTACATATAATACCACTATAAAACTGGTAAGCACATGGTTACTCTTCTCCAATATGCACCTTAACAAACGTTTCAGCTGTGTTACCTACATCTTATTTTTACTGAGGCATCGGCAAGTACAACATGGTCAGAAATTACCATTATCATATCATGGAGAAACAAACCCTAATTAGGACGTCACTATGCATACAATTTTGCCTCTTCTATTACATCAGCTGTTGTAGCTTTTCTTGTATATACTTTTGTTTTTTTCACGGTTGTGATTACTTTACTTTGTATTTGTAACCCAGTGTCTGAGGAAGGCTGATAAGCCGAAAACGTTCACACACTGACGCATCTTGGAACAAATTAACCAAATAAAACAGCAACTTGAAAAGCTAATCTTTGCTGTGGTTTATATCTACGTACAATTTCGGTAGGAACCCTACACACAGCACACAAGACAGGAAGCGACAAGTAGAGTTGAGCGAACACCTGGATGTTCGGGTTCAAGAAGTTCGGCCAAACTTCCCGAAAATGTTCGGGTTTGGGATTCTAACTCGACCCGAACTTCATTCCGAACCCCATTGAATTCAATGGGGACCCGATCTTTTGGGCACTAAAAAGGCTGTAAAATAGTCCAGGAAAGGGCTAGAAGGCTGCAAAGGGCAACAAAATGTAAGTAAATCCCCTGCAAACAAATGTGGATAGAGAAATGAGTTAAAATAAAATAAATAAAAATTAACCAATATCAACTGGAGATAGGTCACATAGCAGAGAATCAGGCGTGATATCACCCACCACTAGAGAAGGCCACTTTCAGTTATTTTGGCCCCAGCGCCCAGACAGAGGAGAGAGGTCCCACAGCAAGGAATAAGGCGTCATATCACCCACCACTGGAGAAGGCCACTTTGAGTTATTTAGGCCCCAGCACCCAGACAGAGGAGAGAGGTCACACAGCAGAGAATAAGGCGTCATATCACCCACCACTGGAGAAGGACACTTTCAGTTATTTAGGCCCCAGGACCCAGACAGAGGAGAGAGGTCCCACAGCAGAGAATCAGGTGTCATATCACCCACCACTGGAGAAGGCCACTTTCACTTATTTAGGCCCCAGCACCCAGACAGAGGAGAGAGGTCACACAGCAGAGAATCAGGCGTCATATCACCCACCACTGGGGAAGGCCACTTTCAGTTAATTAAGCCCCAGCACCCAGACAGAGGAGAGAGGTCCCACAGCAAGGAATAAGGCGTGATATCAACCACCACTGAAGAAGGCCACTTCCAGATATTTAGCCCACAGCACCCAGATAGAGGAGAGAGGTTGCATGGCAGAGGTTCAGGCTTCATGTCACCCACCATTGTAACAGGCCACTTTCAGTTATTTCGGCCCCGGCGCCCAGATTGAGGAGAGGTTCATTCAACTTTGGGTTGCACTGCAAGATCATGGTAAAGTTAAAAAAGTGAGGATTCAATAAAGAAGTGCCCCGGAGTACAATGATACATGGTTGGGGGGGAGGCAGTTATAAATGTTTATTCTGCACAAGGGAGGGACAGGTTCTGTGGGATCCATACCTGGTTCATTGTTATGAACGTCAGCTTGTCCACGTTGGCTGTGGATAGGCGGCTGCGTTTGTCAGTAATGACGTCCCCTGCCGTGCTGAATACACGTTCAGACAAAACGCTGGCCGCCGGGCAGGCCAGCACCTCCAAGGCATAAAATGCTAACTCTGGCCACGTGGACAATTTGGAGACCCAGAAGTTGAATGGGGCCGAACCATCAGTCAGTATGTGGAGGGGTGTGCAGACGTACTGTTCAACCATGTTAGTGAAATGCTGCCTCCTGCAAACACGTTCCATATCAGGTGGTGGTGCAGTTAGCTGTGGTGTGGAGACAAAACTTTTCCACATTTCTGTCATGCTAACACTGCCCTCAGAGGAGCTGGCCGTGACACAGCTGCATTAGTGACCTCTTGCACCTCCTCTGCCTTCGCCTTGGGCTTCCACCTGTTCCCCTGTGACATTTGGGAATGCTCTCAGAAGCGCGTCTACCAGCATGCGCTTGTACTTGCGCATCTTCCTATTACGCTCCAGTGCAGGAAGTAAGATGGGCACATTGTCTTTGTACCGGGGATCCAGCAGGGTGGCAACCCAGTAGTCTGCACACGTTAAAATGTAGACAAATCTTCTGTCATTGTGCAGGCACTGCAGTATGTAGTCGCTCATGTGTGCCAGGCTTCCCAGAGGTAAGGACAAGCTGTCCTCTGTGAGAGGCGTATCGTCATCGTCCTCCGTATCCCCCCAGCCACGCACCAGTGATGGGCCTGAGCTGTGTCGGGTGCCACCCCGCTGTGAACCTGCTTCATACTCATCCTCCTCCACCTCCTCCTCATCCTCCTCGTCCTCCAGTAGTGGGCCCTGGCTGGCCACATTTGTACCTGGCCTCTGCTGTTGCAGAATAACTCCCTCTGAGCCAATTCTAACAGACTGGCCTGAAAGTGCTAAAAATGACCCCTCATCCTCCTCCTCCTCCTGGGCCACCTCCTCTTCCATCATCGCCCTAAGCGTTTTCTCAAGGAGTCATGGAAGTGGTATTGTAACGCTGATAACGGTGTCATCGCTCCTGGCCATGTTGGTGGAGTACTCGAAACAGCGCAACAGGGCACACAGGTCTCGCATGGAGGCCCAATCATTGGTGGTGAAGTGGTGCTGTTCCGCAGTGCGAATGACGCGTGCGTGCTGCAGCTGAAACTCCACTATGGCCTGCTGCTGCTTGCACAGTCTCTCCAGCATGTGAGGCGGTGAGCGGGAAGGCCGATGTTCCGCTGTAGCGCAGATAGGCGTGCAGTGGCAGGATGTTAACGCCGGAAGCGCGCACAGACGGCCCGCACTTTATGCAGCAGCTCTGACATGTCGGGGTAGTTGTGAATGAACTTCTGCACCACCAAATTCAGCACATGTGCCAGGCAAGGAATTTGCGTCAAACCGGCTAGTCCCAGAGCTGCGACGAGATTTCGGCCATTATCATACACCACCAGGCCGGGCATGAGGCCCACCGGCAGAAACCAATAGTCGGTCAGTTGTTCAATACCCTGCCAGAATTCCTGTGCGGTGTGGGGCCTGTCCCCCAAACATATGAGATTCAGAATGGCCTGCTGACGTTTACCCCAGGCTGTGCTGAAGTTGGTGGTGAAGGTGTGTGGCTGACTGGATGAGCTGGTGGAAGGCGAGTAGGAGGAGGAGGCTACAGGAGGCAAAGAATGATGCCCTGCGATCCTTGGCAGCGGAAGGACGTGCGTAAAGGAACTCTCCGCCTGGGGCCCAGCCACCACTACATTTACCCAGTGTGCAGTTAGGGAGATATAGCGTCCCTGGCCGTGCTTAATGGTCCACGTATCTGTGGTTTGGTGGACCTTGACACAGATGGCGTTGTGCAGTGCACACTTGATTTTATCGGATACTTGATTGTGCAGGGAAGGCAAGGCTGTCTTGGAGAAGTAGTGGCGGCTGGGAACAACATATTGTGGGATAGCCATAGCCATCAGCTGTTTGAAGCTGTCTGTGTCCACCAGCCTGAACAGCCTGAATGACAGCATTTCAAAGCCAGTAGTTTAGAAATGCTGGCATTCAGGCCCAGGGCTCGAGTGTGGCTAGGTGGGAATTTACGCTTTCTCTCCAAGGTTTGTGAGATGGAGAGCTGAACGCTGCCGTGTGACATGGTGGAGATGCTTGGTGACGCAGGTGGTGGTGTCAGTGGCACATCCTCTGTTTGGTGGGCGGCAGGTGCCAACATTCCTCCCGAGGCGGAGGAAGAGGCCAAGGCAGCATCAGAAAAGGGAGCAGGGGGAGCCTGAGTGAGTTCCTTGTTTTTAAGGTGTTTACTCCACTGCAGTTCATGCATTGCATGTAGATGCCTGGTAATGCAGGTTGTGCTAAGGTTCAGAACGTTAATACCACGCTTCAGGCTCTGATGGCACAGTGTGCAAACCACTTGGGTTTTGTCATCAGCACATTGTTTAAAGAAGTGCCATGCCAGGGAACTCCTTGAAGCTGCCTTTGGGGTGCTCGGTCCCTGGTGGCGGTGGTCAGTAGCAGGCGAACTCTCTTGGTGGCAGCTGTTCTGCTTTTGCCCCCTGCTCCTTCTTTTGCTACGCTGTTGGCTCGGTCTCACCACTGCCTCTTCCTCTGAACTATGAAAGTCAGTGGCACGACCTTCATTCCATGTGGGGTCTAGGACCTCATCGTCCCCTGCATCGTCTTCCACACAGTCTTCCTCCCTGACCTCCTGTTCGGTCTGCACACTTCAAAAAGACGCATCAGTTGGCACCTGTGTTTCGTCATCATCAGAGACGTGCGGACTCCGATGAGGTGGTATTCCCATGTACTCATCATCTGGAAACATAAGTGGTTGTGCATCAGTGCATTCTATGTCTTCCACCACTTGGGAAGGGCTAGGTGGATTCCCTTGGGAAACCCTGCCAGCAGAGTCTTCAAACAGCATAAGAGACTGCTGCATAACTTGAGGCTCAGACAGTTTCCCTGATATGCATGGGGGTGATGTGACAGACTGATGGGCTTGGTTTTCAGGCGCCACCTGTGCACTTTCTTCAGAAGACTGGGTGGGAGATAAAGTTGTGAACGTGCTGGATCCACTGTCGGCCACCCAATTGACTAGCACCTGTACCTGCTCAGGCCTTACCATCCTTAGAACGGCATTGGGCCCCACCAAATATCACTGTAAATTCTTGCGAGTACTGGAACCTGAGGTAGTTGGTTCAATAGGATGTGTGGCTGTGGCAGAATGGCCACAACCTCTCCCAGCACCACAGGGTCCACTAACACCACCACCACGACCGCGTCCGCGTCCCTTACTAGATGTTTTCCTCATTGTTACCATTCACCAAGCACCACAATAAGAATTTTTCCCAATGTATTGATTTCAAATATAGGCCTTTTTTTACAGGCACCTAACACTATCTGCCTATTTATTTATGTACCGTATTACTCTTATCCAGGCACAGCAGTAAACACTGATTTAGGGGAATATCAATTGTAGGCCTAGTATTTAGGCCCTGAATGAAAGGTATCCTTTTATTGACAGATTTACACTTGGAGATGCACAGTAGCGTGTGAAAAAAATATGTAGGATTATACCTTCAGCAATTGTATTTTAACACTTTGTGTAATATACCGTTTAACGGACAGAAATACAATGGGAGATGCACGGTAGCGTGTGAAGTTATTGAGTATGTCCCTCTCAGCACTTGTATATACACCTTGAGTGTAATGTACCCTTTTACGGACAGATTAACACTTGACCTGCAACAGCTGGAACACCAGATTCAGGGTATTGCTATTTTGGCAAGTGAATTTCACCCCAGAACAAAATCTATCCTTTGACCGATACTTTTAAACTTGTCCAGTCACAGCTGGAACACCAAATTCAGGGTATTGCTATTTTGGCAATTAAATTTCACCGCAGAAAAAAATATTCCCTTTTACGGACAGATTTAAACTAGGCCTGCAATAGCTGGAACACCAGATTCAGGGTATTACTAATTTGGCAATTAAATATTATCCCACAAAAAAATATACCCTTTTAAGGACAAATTTAAACGAAGCCTGCAACAGCAGGAACAACAGAAAATAATAATTCCTTTGACGGACACTATTAAACTTGGCCAGCCACAGCTAAAACCACTGTTTTATGGTATTGCTATTTTGGCAACTGAATTTCACCCCAGAAAATAATAAATCCTTTGCCGGACACTATTAAACTTGCCCAGTCACAGCTGGAACACCAGATTTACGGTATTTCTATTTTTGCAACTAAATTTCACTGCAGAGAATAATATATCCTATCACGGACACTCTGAATCTTGTCCAGTCACAGCTGGAACACCAGATTTACGGTATTGCTATTTTGGCAATTGAATTTCACCCCAGAACAAAATATATCCTTTGCCGGACACTATTATACTTTGCCAGCCACTGCTGGGACACCAGATTTAGGGGATTGCTATTTTTGCAATTGAATTTCACCACAGAAAAAATCTATCCTTTGCCAGACAGCAGACAGTATTACACTTAACTAGCCACAGCTGGAACACCAGATTTAGGGGATTGCTATTTTGGCAATTGAATTTTACCCCTTAATAAAATATAGAAATTTCTATCCTGAGTTTCTAGGGGTGACAATAAGAACAGCCAAACCCCTGATGTAGGATATAGCAAAAAAAAAAAAAAACTAGTATTGATGGATTAATGGACTTGGTGGCAGCTTGAGCCGGTGCACCACAAGACACATAATGGCCGCCGATCAAAGTGACAGAAAAACGCTCTGTGCAGCCTAAAAACCAGTAAGCAATTAAATAGCAGATGTTGAATGATTCACAGCTGTAGATTGATCACTTAATTAGTAGTGATGTCACGAACATAAAATCTTCCGTTCTCGAATGGTGAACACGAACTTCCGCAAATGTTCGCGAACGGGTGAATCGGGCGACCACCATAGACTTCAATAGGCAGGCGAATTTTAAAACCCACAGGGACTCTTTCTGGCCACAATAGTGATGGAAAAGTTGTTTCAAGGGGTCTAACGCCTGGACTATGGCATGCTGTAGGGGAATCCATGGCAAAACTCCCATGGAGAATTACGTAGTGGACGCAGAGTCGGGTTTTAATCCATAAAGGGCATAAATCAACTAACATTCCTAAATTGTTTGGAATAACATGGTTTAAAACATCCAGTGTGGGTATACGATCAGGTATGATGTTGTATCGATTAGGTAGTGTAAGGGTTACGCCCGCTTCACAGACATTGACAGACCAAACTCCCCTTTTAATGCACCGCAAACAACTGTAAACAGTCCACTTGCACAACCGCAAACTCCCCATTTGCACAAGGTTGGATACCAAGCTAGCCATGTCCCGGTGATTTCATTGAAGGTTTCTTCCTCCACCCAGCCACATAAAACACCAAGGGTCCCCGAAAGGTGAATTGAATAGACTTTTTTAACGGGGAGACGGTTAAAAAAACGCTGGCTCCCTCCCCTTTGTTTTAATCCACGGTCACTGCGTCTGCGCCGTGCAATTTACTCTCACACCCGATATGAATGTTATTTTCTGTATTTCTCTTCTCATCAGTTTAATCCCTGTTACGTCCCCAATCTGGGGTTCATTTATTGAATTGATTTTTCGAACGGGGAGATGGTGGGCACTGGCAGTGGGCACACTACAGTCTGTAGAAGTCGGCCTGACACACACTGGCAGCAGGCAAGTAACTGAAATTAGACTAAAGTGTAAAAATTTAATGCCTTATTTATCGGCAAGCTACTGTGCCACCCGGTATGAGTGGTGGGAACTGGCAGTGGGCACACAACATTCAGTGGAAGCGGACCTGACACACACTGGCAACAGGCAGGCAACTTAAATTAGACTAAAGTGTAAAAATCAAATGCCTTTTTTTATGCAAAGTACTGTTCCACCAGGTATGAGTGGTGGGCACTGGCAGTGGGCACACTACAGTCAGTGGAAGTCTGCCTAACACACACTGGCAGGCAACTAACCTTAGATTAAAGGGTAAAAATTAAATGCTTTTTTTATGCAAAGTCCTGTGCCACACGGTATGAGTGGTGGGCACTGGCAGTGGGCACACTACAGTCTTTGGGCCTGCAGCTTCTCACACACAGGCAGGCCAATATATATATGGAGAAAAAAAAAGCAGACTAATGTAGCAGCCCTAAAAAGGGCTTTTTGGGGTGCTATCAGGACGCTGTCCTTACAGCAGAGATCAGATGAGTCTTTCAGGACTGGAGTGGACACTGAATACACTAGCATAGCTATCGATTTCCCAATTAAATCCTCTCACTAAGACTGCAGCTTCCGAATGAATCTAAAATGGATGCTGTAAAGGAGATGGGAGGGTCTGGGAGGGAGGGTATGCTGCTGATTGGTAGGATTGTGTCTGCTGACAGTGAGGTACAGGGTCAAAGTTTGCTCAATGATGATGTATAGAGGGCGGACGCGAACAAGCAATGTTCGCCGGGAACTGTTTGTAGGCGAATAGATCGGGCCATCTCTACTCATTAGGTGTTTTTGTTGACTTTTTCCTGCCTAATCTCGCCCTCACAGAAGCTGTGTCCTCTCCCTACACTAATCAGAGCAGCTTGCCGTGCGGCGCTACGTGACTCCAGCTTAAATAGAGGCTGGGTCACATGCCGCACTTGGCCAATCACAGCCATGCCATTAGTAGGCATGGCTGTGATGGCTTCTTAGGGCAAGAAGTTAAACGCTAGCTCATTGGCTGCTGTGCATCCCTTCAGAAAGCAGGAAGAAATCGCCGAACAACGGACACAAACCCGAACTTTTTTGAAAATGTTCGAGTCCGGGTCCATGTCCCGAACACCCCAAAATTCGGTACGAACCCGAACTATGCTCGAACTGTTTGCTCAACACTAGCGACAAGGTCTA
The DNA here is from genome assembly GCA_033119425.1 of Bufotes viridis. Taxonomy (NCBI): domain Eukaryota; kingdom Metazoa; phylum Chordata; class Amphibia; order Anura; family Bufonidae; genus Bufotes; species Bufotes viridis. The sequence continues at coordinate 78,338,791 of CM065592.1, forward strand.
CTACTTGAATAAATAAAAAACACTCACCTGGTTGGAGAGTCTCAGTTTCAGCTCTGCGTCTCTTGTCCCTTCTGATCCTGGTTCCCACCAGTCTGTCTGCCTGCACGTCACTACTGTCAGTCAATCAATGGCAGTGATGAGTGCAAGAACGACATGTGACTTTGAAGATAGTGGGCTGGCCTCCTGGCAATTTTTGCTAGTCTCGGACAACACTTAGTTGGGAGTTGTTGCACCTCAAAGTCCATTGTTGATGTTACACTTTTTCTATTCAATGTTTGTAATCCAGGAGCTGAAATGGGAAAACTATTTAAAAAATTTGCCCTTCTGAATAGGAGGGAGGTTGAACCTACCATTTCTGAGGAAGGAGCTGGGGAGTTTATCTCATGCAACCAGAGAGAAAAGACCTGCATGTTGCCTTAACAGTGTGAGGCCCACCCAAAGGAGCCTTCATATTTGCATTTCTGAAGAAAAGTTAACAGTCGCTCGTTCATGGCAACAGACCTTACTACTGCTAATGAAAAGGGTACCTCAGGCACACACCGGGCTATACATAGTAACATAGTACATGAGTCCATCCAGTTCGACCTGTCATCCCGCAAGTTAATCCAGAGGAAGGCAAAAAAAATACTGTTAGGTAGAAGCCAATTTTCCCCACTTAAGGGGAATAAAAAATTCCTTCCGGACTCCAATCAGTAGAGATGGCCCGAACTATCCGCCGGCGTTCGCCGCAGCGGGCAAACACATGCGATGTTCGGTCTGCACCCTATACATCATCATTGAGCAAACTTTGACCCTGTACCTCACAGTCAGCAGACACATTCCAGCCAATCAGCAGCATACCCTCCCTCCCAGACCCTCCCATCTCCTGAACAGCATCCATTTTAGATTTATTTGGAATTTGCACTGCCAGTGCCTACCACCATTGCCCACCCCTGTCATCCCGTGTAGCACAGGACTTTGCATCAAAAAAAGGCATTTAATTTTTACACTTTAGTGTAATTTCAGTTGCTTGCCTGCTGCCAGTGTGTGTCAGGCCCACTTCCACTGACTGTAGTGTGCCCATTGCCAGTGCCCACCCCTGTCATCCCGTGTGGCACAGGACTTTGCATAAAAAAAAAGGCATTTCATTTTTACACTTTAGTGTAATTTCAGCTGCTTGCCTGCTGCTAGTGTGTGTCAGGCCCACTTCCACTGACTGTAGTGTGCCCACTGCCAGTGCCCTCCGCTGTCATCCCGTGTGGCACAGGACTTTGCATCAAAAAAAGGCATTTCATTTTTACACTTTAGTGTAATTTCAGTTGCTTGCCTGCTGCCAGTGTGTGTCAGGCCGACTTCCACTGACTGTAGTGTGCCCACTGCCAGTGCCAACCACTGATACCGGGTGGCACAGTAGCTTGCCGATAAATAAGGCATTTAATTTTTACACTTTAGTGTAATTTCAGTTGCTTGCCTGCTGCTAGTGTGTGTCAGGCCGACTTCCACTGACTGTAGTGTGCCCACTGCCAGTGCCCACCCTGTCATCCCGTGTGGCACAGGACTTTGCATCAAAAAAGGCATTTAATGTTTACACTTTAGTGTAATTTCAGTTGCTTGCCTGCTGCTAGTGTGTGTCAGGCAGACTTCCACTGACTGTAGTGTGCCCACTGCCAGTGCCAACCACTGATACCGGGTGGCACAGTAGCTTGCCGATAAATAGGGCATTTAATTTTTATACATTAGTCTAATTTCAGTTGCTTGCCTGCTGCCAGTGTGTGTCAGGCCCACTTCCACTGACTGTAGTGTGCCCACTGCCAGTGCCCACGACTGATACCGGGTGGCACAGTAGCTTGCCGATAAATAAGGCATTTAATTTTTACACATTAGTCTAATTTCAGTTGCTTGTCTGCTGCCAGTGTGTGTCAGGCCCACTTCCACAGACTGCAGTGTGCCCACTGCCAGTGCCCACCACTGATACCGGTTGGCACAGTACCTAGCACGCGTAGTACCACTTATCTAAAAAAAAATGACAGGCATAGGCAGACCACCCCACAGGGGCCGTCGTGGTCGTGGTGCTGTGATTTCCACTGTCCCTGGAATAATGCCTAGTGTTCAGAGGCCACGTACCCTGAACCCGAAAAATTCTGAGGACATAGTTGACTGGCTTAGACAGGACACCCAATCTTCAACAGCTTCCGCTAAGAACCTTGACGCACCATCCTCCTCCAGCTCAGCTTCGGTCACCTGCTCTCAAGTTTCTACACTCCCGCCCGCCGCCACCACCACCACTACCACCACAACCGCTTCACTTGATCCGTCAGAGGAGTTATTTACACATCAGTTGGATGCAATTAGTGATGCGCAACCATTATTGCCAGATGATGTAGATTACAGGGATATGTCTCAGTCAGGCAGGATTACACACATGGACGTACAGTGTGATGATGATGATGATGATGTTGTACCCGCTGCTGCTTCCTTTGCTGAGGTGTCAGATACAAGTGAAGCGGTTGATGATGACGATGTGTCCACGGATGCCACGTGGGTGCCTTCTCGAAGAGGGGGAAAGTTCAGAAGGGGAGACAGAGAGAATGAGGAGACGAGTTGGAAGCAGGGGGAGGTCGTCGCAAGGAGTTAGTGGCACAGTCAGACAGCATGTATCGGCACCTGGGGTCAGCCAGACAGCACGCCAGTCAACGCATGCTGTTGCCACCACCAGAATGCCGTCATTGCAAAGCTCAGCAGTGTGGCATTTTTTTTGTGTGTCTGCCTCTGATAACAGCAATGCCATTTGCAACCTGTGCCAAAAGAAACTGAGTCGTTGGGAATTCAAACACCCACCTTGGTACAACTGCTTTGCGAAGGCACATGATCTCACATCACAAACGCCTACGGGATCAACACATGAGTACAAGCAGCACACAAACTCAAAGCCATCATGCTCCTCCTGGTCCAGCATCTTCAGCCACGTCAACCACTACTGTCCTCCCTGCCCCCTCTCAACCAACCGCCACTCCATCTCTCACCTTCAGCAGTTCCTGCTCATCTGCCCACAGTCAGGTGTCTGTCAAGGACATGTTTGAGCGTAAAAAGCAAATGTCACAGAATTACTCCCTTGCCCGGCGACTGACAGCTGGCTTGATGGAACTCTTAGCCCGCCAGCTTTTACCATACCAGCTGGTGGAGTCTGAGGCCTTCAAAAAATTTGTCGCTATTGGGACACCACAGTGGAAGGTACCAGGACGAATTTTTTTTTCAAAAAAAGCAATCCCAAACCTCTACCATGTCATTGAAAAGGAATTCATGGCATCTCTGGCATACAGTGTTTGGGCAAGGGTCCATCTGACCACTGATACCTGGTCTGCAAAGCACGGTCAGGGCAGGTATATCACGTACACTGCGCATTGGGTCAATATAGCCTGTAATATTATTATACTCCACAAATGCATCCAGGCCCCTCTTGATTTCCTTTATTATACTTACCATCACCACCTCCTCAGGCAGAGACTTCCATAGTCTCACTGTTCTTACCGTAAAGAATCCTCTTCTATGTTTGTGTGCAAACCTTTTTTGCTCCAGAGCCAGAGGATGTCCCCTTGTCACAGTCACAGTCCTGGGGATAACCTAGATGATGGGAGAAATCTCTGTACTGACCCCTGCTATATTTATACATAGTTATTAGATCTATAGCGATAGCGATTTGTAAAGTGGTAGGACCATGTTATCATCATTTGCGTCTATGCCCCTTTTGATGCAACCCATTATCTTATTGGCCTTGGCGGCGGCTGCCTGACACTCGTTTTTGCAGCTTAGTTTGCTCTTTATTAAAATTCCTAGATCCATTTCCATGTCAGTGTTACCGAGTGTTTTAACATTTAGTATGAACGGATGACTTGCATTATTCCTTCCCATGTGCATAACTTTACATTTTTCAGTGTTAAAACTCATGTGCCACTTATCTGCCCAACCCTCCAACCTATCCAGATCTCTCTGTAGCAGTATATTGTCCTCTTCAGTGTTAATTGCTTTACACAGTTTAGTGTCATCTGCAAAAATGTATATTTTACTATGCAAGCCTTCTACAAGATCATTAATAAATATATTGAAAAGAATAGGGCCCAGTACTAACCCCTAAGGTACCCTACTAGTGATAGTGACTAGGGTTGAGTGAACAGTTCGAGCATAGTTCGGGTTCGTACCAAATTTTGGGATGTTCGGGACACGGACCCGGACCCGAACATTTTCAAAAAAGTTCGGGTTTGGGTCTGTTGTTCGGCGATTTCTTCCCGCTTTCTGAAGGGCTGCACAGCAGCCAATCAGCTAGCGTTTTACTTCTTGCCCTAAGAAGCCATCACAGCCATGCCTACTAATGGCATGGCTGTGATTGGCCAAGTGCAGCATGTGACCCAGCCTCTATTTAAGCTGGAGTCACGTAGCGCCGCACGTCACTCTGCTCTGATTAGTGTAGGACGAGGACGCAGTTTCTGTGAGGGCAATATTAGGCAGGGAAAAGTCAGCAAAAACACCTAATGAAGTGATCGATCTACAGCTGTGAATCATTCAACTTCTGCTAGTTAATTGCTCACTGGTTTTTAGGCTGCACAGAGCTTTTTTCTGTCACTTTGCCATTTTGTGCCTTGTGGTGCACCAGCACAAGCTGTCACCAAGTCCATCAATCCATCAATACTAGTTTTTTTTTTTTTTTTTTTGCTAAATCCAACATCAGAGGCTTGGCTGTGCTTATTATCACCCTTAGAAACTCAGGATAGAAATTTCAATATTTTATTAAGGGGTTAAATTCAATTGCCAAAATAGCAATCCCCTAAATCTGGTGTTCCAGCTGTGGCTAGCCAAGTGTAATACTTTCTGCTGTCTGGCAAAGGATAGATTTTTTTTGTGGTTAATCCAATAGCCAAAATAGCAATACCGTAAATCTGGTGTTCCAGCAGTGGCTGGCCAAGTTTAATAGTGTCCGGCAAAGGATAGATAATTTTCTGGGGTAAAATTCAGTTTCAAAAATAGAAATACCGTAAATCTGGTGTTCCAGCTGTGACTGGACAAGTTTCATAGTGTCCGTCATAGGATATATTATTTTCTGGGGTGAAATTCAATTGCCCAAATAGCAATACCATAAATCAGTGGTTTCAGCTGTTGCTGGCCAAGTTTAATAGTGTTCGGCAAAGGATATATATTTTTTTGGGGTGAAATTCAATTGCCAAAATAGCAATACCGTAAATCTGGTGTCAAAGCAGTGGCTGGCAAAGGTTAATAGTGTCCGGCAAAGTATATATTTTGTTCTGGGGTTAAATTCAATTGCCCAAATAGCAATACCATAAATCAGTGGTTTCAGCTGTGGCTGGCCAAGTTTAATAGTGTCCGTCAAAGGATATATTATTTTCTGGGGTGAAAATCAGTAGCAAAAATAGAAATACAGTAAATCTGGTGTTCCAGCTGTTGCAGGCCTAGTTTTAATCTGTTCGTAAAAGGTTATATTTTTTGGGGGGTGATATTTAATTGCCAGAATAGCAATACCCTGAATCTGGTGTTCCAGCTGTGACTGGACAATTTTCCTAGTGCCCGTCAAATGATATATTATTTTCTGGGGTGAAATACAGTTGCAAAAATAGAAATACAGTAAATCTGATGTTCCAGCTGTGGCTAGACAAGTTCAATATTTTCCTGCAAAGGATATATTTTTTTCTGGGGTAAAATTCAATTGCCAAAATAGCAATACCATATATCAGTCTTTTCAGCTGTGGCTGGTCAAGTTTAATAGTGTTCGTCACAGGATATATTATTTTCTGGGGTGAAATTTAATTGCCAAAATAGCAATACCCCGAATCTGGTGTTCCAGCTGTGACTGGACAATTTCCCTAGTGTCCGTCAAAGGATATATTTTGTTCTGGGGTGAAATTCAGTTGCAAAAATAGAAATACAGTAAATCTGGTGTTCCAGCTGTGACTGAACAAGTCTAATAGTATCCGTCAAAGGAAAGATTTTGTTCTGGGGTGAAATTCAATTGCCAAAATAGCAATTCCCTGAATCTGGTGTTCCAGCTGTGACTGGACAATTTCCCTAGTGTCCATCAAAGGATATATTATTATTTTTATTTTTTTTTTCCTTTACCAGGGATTGCACAGGTGAGTAATTAGGGTGTGGCTGCCTAATTAGGAGCCTTTAAGAAGTCAGCAGTGAGGAGAGCTCAGCCTTTGAATCCAGGGGAAAAAAAAAACAGGCTGGTGTATTTGAGTTTAATTTACAGTATACTTATATAAGTAGATATATATATAACGCGAGGTTGGTCGCGACGCGTGGTTGATTAAGTGTGTGGTTGTGTAAGTGTGACTTAAGATTAAGTGACTTCAGATTCAGGGACTTCAGTGGGGGACTGAAATTCGTCAGTTGTTACTACATTATATTGTATTTTTTTTGTTTTTGTGGTGTAATCCCCATTAGTATGTCTTGCACAATTGACAATGCCGTCCAGTGCACATCTTGCATGATGTATGCAGTCCTGGAACAGCCGTTTGAGGGTGCATATCTTTGTTCAAAATGTGAGCAAATTACCCGTTTGGAATCGCACATCGAGTCTCTAAACGAGCATATTGCAACACTGAGAGCCACTGATAATTTGCAAAAGAGTTTGCTGCTCACCGAGCAAGCAGTCTTTGGGGTAGTTCAGGGAAGGGTGACAGTAAGGAGGCTGAGGAAAGTGAGGTAGCTAGCTGGGTGACAGTAAGAAAGGGTGGTAGAGGGAAGAGTGCCAGGGAGGCTAGCCCTGACACACCCCAACAAGTTTGCACGTTTGGCAGCTGAGGGGGGTGGCAGCTCAGGGACAGCGCTACTGCAGCCAGACACTTCCTCTGCCGGTCAGGGGAATGTCAGCTCCAGTAAGCAGGGGACCAGGAGAGCAGGGCAGGCCAGACAGGTGCTGGTAGTGGGAGACTCAATTATTAGGGGAACAGATAGGGCGATCTGTCACAAAGATCGTGATCGCCGAACTGTGTGCTGTCTTCCTGGCGCTAGAGTTCGACACATCGCAGATCGGGTTGACAGATTACTGGGAGGGGTTGGAAAAGATCCAGCGGTCATGGTCCATATCGGAACCAATGACAAAGTTAGAGGTAGGTGGAGAGTCCTTAAGAATGATTTCAGGGATTTAGGTGAAAAGCTTAGGGCAAGGACCTCAAAGGTAGTATTTTCCGAAATACTGCCTGTACCACGGGCCACACAAGAAAGGCAGAGGGAGATTAGAGAGGTTAACAAGTGGCTCAAGAACTGGTGTAGGAAGCAGGGTTTTGGGTTCATGGAGAACTGGGCCGACTTTGCTATCGGCTACAGGCTCTATCGTAGGGACAGGCTGCACCTCAATGGGGAAGGGGCAGTGGTGTTGGGGAGAAAGATGGCTAGAAGGTTGGAGGAGTGTTTAAACTAGGGACTGGGGGGGGAGGAAAATTACATTATAGGAGTGGAAGATAGTGCAGATAGAGACCGAGGGCGAGGTAGTGGGACTGGGGGAGGAATGGAAGGAGGGACTATAAAAGTTCAGAGGGAAAGGTGTAGGGCAAAAAATATGCATAAACCTCTCAAATGTATGTATACTAATGCAAGAAGCCTGACTAATAAAACAGGGGAACTGGAATTAGTGATGTGTGAGGAGGATTATGACATAGTGGGAATAACTGAGACATGGCTGGACGATAGCTATGACTGGGCTGTTAACGTACAAGGTTACAATCTGTTCAGAAAGGATCGTCAAAACCGGAGAGGGGGAGGGGTCTGCCTTTACATAAAGTCCTGTCTAAAGCCCACACTCCGGGAAGACATCTGTGAGGGACACGAAAATGTGGAGTCATTGTGGGTGGAGATAAATAGAGCCAAAAACAATAATAAATTACTAATAGGAGTTTACTATAAACCACCTAATATACCAGAGTCCGCAGAAAATCTATTACTAAACGAAATAAACAAGGCGGCAAACCATTATATGGTGGTTATTATGGGGGACTTCAACTACCCAGATATAGACTGGGAAACTGAAACCTGTACATCCCATAAAGGAAACAGGTTCTTGGCAATAGCCAAAGACAATTACCTTTCCCAAATGGTTCAGGAGCAGGACCCGACTAGAGGGACGGCCATACTGGACTTAGTATTAACCAATAGACCTGATAGAATAACAGACGTGCAGGTCGGGGGACACCTGGGAAATAGTGACCATAAAGTAATAACCTTCCAATTATCCTTCAAACGAGAGTTTCTACAAGGAGGAACAAGAATACCGGACTTCAAAAAAGCTAAATTTAGCCAACTAAGAGAGGCCATAGGCCCAATTAACTGGGACAAAGTCCTCAAAAATAAAAATACAACCACAAAATGGGAGACTTTTAAAAGCATCGTAACATCTAATTGTGATCGATGCATACCTTATAGAAATAAAAGGCTAAGAAATAAGAAGAAACCAATGTGGATAAATAGAACCGTAAAAAAAGCAATAAATGACAAAAAGAAAGCATATAAATCACTAAAACAGGTGGGGAGCCAGGAAGCTCTGATAAACTATAAGGAAAAAAATAGAATATGTAAAAAACTAAGCCAAAGAGAGCAAAACTAACCCTAAAATGTTTTTCAATTATATAAATGGTAAAAAATATAAATCTGAAGGAGTCGGCCCTCTACATAGCAATGAGGGGGGAGTTGCAGAAAGCGACGAGGATAAAGCTAAGCTATTAAATATTTTCTTCTCCACTGTTTTCACTGAGGAAAATAAACTGTCAGATGAAATGCAAAATGTAAAAGTAAATTCCCCTTTAAAAGTGCCCTGTCTGACCCAGGAAGAAGTACAGCAGCGACTTAAAAAGATTAAAATAGACAAATCGCCAGGACCGAATGGCATACACCCCCGTATCCTAAGGGAATTAAGTGATGTCCTAGCAAGACCCTTATTTTTGATATTCACGGACTCCATACTGACAGGGAATGTTCCACCAGACTGTCGTATAGCAAATGTGGTGCCAATATTCAAACAGGGTCCAAAAACAGAGCCTGGAAATCATAGGCCGGTAAGTTTAACATCTGTTGTGGGTAAACTGTTTGAAGGTTTTGTAAGAGATGCTATCTTGGAGTATCTCAATGAAAATAAGCAAATTACACCATATCAGCATGGCTTCATGAGGGATCGGTCATGTCAAACTAATTTAATCAGTTTCTATGAGGAGGTGAGTTCTAGACTTGACAGGGGTGAATCAGTGGATGTCATATATCTGGACTTCTCCAAAGCATTTGACACTGTACCACACAAAAGGTTAGTATATAAAATGAGAACACTTGGACTAGGAGAAAATATCTGTATGTGGGTAAGTAACTGGCTCAGTAATAGAAAACAGAGAGTGGTTGTTAACGGTACACACTCAGATTGGGTCACTGTCACTAGTGGGATACCTCAGGGGTCAGTATTGGGCCCTATTCTCTTCAATATATTTATTAATGATCTTGTAGAAGGCTTGCACAGTAAAATATCAATTTTTGCAGATGACACTAAACTGTGTAAAGTAATTAACACTGAAGAGGACAGTTTTCTGCTACAGAGGGATCTGTATAGATTGGGGGCTTGGGCAGAGAAATGGCAGATGAGGTTTAACACTGACAAATGTAAAGTTATGCACATGGGAAGGAATAATGCAAGTCACCCGTACATACTAAATGGTAAAACACTCAGTAACACTGACATGGAAAAGGATCTAGGAATTTTAATAAATAAGAAACTAAGCTGTAAAAACCAGTGTCAGGCAGCTGCTGCTAAGGCCAATAAGATACTGGGTTGCATCAAAAGGGGCATAGATGCCCGTGATGAAAATATAGTCTTACCACTTTATAAATCACTAGTCAGACCACACATGGAGTACTGTGTACAGTTCTGGGCTCCTGTGAGCAAGGCAGACATAGCAGAGCTAGAGAGGGTTCAGAGGAGGGCAACTAAAGTAATAACTGGAATGGGGCAACTACAGTACCCTGAAAGGGTATCAAAATTAGGGTTATTCACTTTAGAAAAAAGACGACTGAGGGGAGATCTAATAACTATGTATAAATATATCAGGGGTCAGTACAGAGATCTCTCCCATCATCTATTTATCCCCAGGACTGTGACTGTGACGAGGGGACATCCTCTGCGTCTAGAGGAAAGAAGGTTTGTACACAAACATAGAAAAGGGTTCTTCACAGTAAAAGCAGTGAGACTATGGAACTCTCTGCCTGAGGAGGTGGTGATGGTGAGTACAATAAATGAATTCAAGAGGGGCCTGGATGTATTTCTGGAGTGTAATAATATTACAGGCTATAGCTACTAGAGATGGGTCGTTGATCCAGGGAGTTATTCTGACTGACTGATTGGAGTCGGGAAGGAATTTTTTCCCCTTAAGTGGGGAAAATTGGCTCTACCTCACAGGTTTTTTTTGCCTTCCTCTGGATCAACTTGCAGGAAACAGGTCGAACTGGATGGACAAATGTCTTTTTTCGGCCTTATACACTATGTTACTATGTTACTATGTTACTATGAAAGTCAGTAGCAAAAATAGAAATACAGTAAATCTGGTGTTCCAGCTGTTGCAGGCCTAGTTTAAATCTGTCCGTAAAAGGGTATATTTTCTTCTAGGGTGAAATTTAATTGCCATAATAGCAATACCCTGAATCTGGTGTTCCAGCTGTGACTGGACAATTTCCCTAGTGTCCGTCAAAGGATATATTTTGTTCTGTGGTGAAATACAGTTGCAAAAATAGAAATACAGTAAATAATTGGTTTCAGCTGTGGCTGGCCAAGTTTAATACTGTCCGGCAAAGGATAGATTTTAAATTGTTGGGTAAAATATTACCATTTTTTCCAGGTACAATCCCCTGCACTGCATAACTGACAGGTAACTTTCAATTGGCGGTTACATTCTTGCATGAAATAAAGCCTTTTTGGTCTGTGAAGCCAAAGGTAGTCGCCAATAACTGTTTTTTTATTTTTTATTTTACAACAATGGTTGGGTCAGGCCGGTATACATGTGTATTCTGCAAAAGGTTCAAACAAGTCCTGTGGAATCCATGTCTGGTTCTTTTTAATAAACGAAAGCTTAGTGGTCAACATTGTCTGCGGACAGGCGGCTGCGCTTGTCTGTGATAATGGCCCCAGCCATGCTAAACACACGTTCAGATAATACAGTGGCTGCAGGGTAGGCCAGCACCTCCAAGGCGTAAAGGGCAACCTCAGAACATGTGACCAATTTGAAGACCCAGAAGTTGAATGGGCCAGACCCAGTGGCGTAGCTAGAAATGATTGGGCACCACATCAAATTTTTGAATGGGGCCCCACTCCCCCAGTAATTTTTGCGCAAACCCCTTCCTTTCATGCCGCCATGCCTGTTTCTACTAGAGATCGCTCTCTCAGACCAGGCCCAGCAGCTGTTCCATTCGTTTTCTACACTGCCTATACTGCCACTGTATATAATTTCATTGTATAATACTGTTGAGGGGGCCCTGACAAAGTCCTTTACTCCAACTCCTCCTCCTGGATGGGCCCTTTCTAGATCACGGCCCCAAAGTATTTGCTTCCCCTGCTTCCCCTGTAGCTATTCCCCTAGGCAGACCCATTAGACTGTTCCAACATGTTGCTGAAATGCTGCCTCCTGCTAAGATGTTCCAGATCTGCTGGTGGTGCAGGTTGTTGTGGCATGATGACAAAGCTTTTCCACATTTTGCCAATGATAAACCAGCCTTCTGAGGTGTTGGTGGTGACCCAGCTGCATTGGCAAATTCTTCCTCCTTCTCCTCTGCCTTCACCTTGTGCATCCACTGAGTCCACGGTGTCAGGTGTATATGCCATCAGCAGCGTGTCTACTAGTGGGCTCATCTACCTATTACACTCCAGTGAGGCAATTAAGGACGGCACAATATCCTTGTAACGGGGATGCAGCAAGGTGGCCACCCAGTAAGCAGCACAAGTTAGAATGTGGCAGTAACTGGGCGGTCGTTGCGCAGGCACTGCAGCATGTTGTTGCTCATGTCTGACAGGCTGCCCAGAGGCAAGGACAAGCTATCCTCTTTGAGGGAGGTATATTCGTCTGTGTCCTCTATATCCCCCAGCGTTCCTTCTACTCCTCCTCATTCTCCAGAACTGTGCCCTGGCTGGACAATTGTGTTCCAGGCCAGGGCCTATGTTGGTGCAGAAACCCACCCTCCGAGCCACTTGTAATTGGCTGGCCTTAAGTTAAGGATAAGGCATGTATAATGTTTTGTTTGTTTATATAGTTACTTTAGCTGCATTATAGTTATTTTAATATGTTTTTAAGTAAATTTGTAAATAGTTTGTTAATAGTTTGAGTGAAAGGGGGTGGGGGTGTTGAGTGTGTAGGGTGTGAGGCTGTTTGGGTTAATTTTCTATCCGCTTTCTATACTGCCATTGTATATAATTTCATTGTATAATACTGTTGAGGGGGACCTGACAAAATCTTTTAGTTCTCCTCCTCCTCCTCCTGGATGGGCCTCTTATAGGTCAGGGACCCAAAACAGTAGCTTCCCATGCTTCCCTGTAGCTACACCCCTGGGCAAACCCATCAGTCAGTACGTGTACTCTTCCACCATGTTGCTAAAATGCTGCCTCCTGCTAACACGTTCCAGATCTGCTGGTGGTGCAGGTTGTTGTGGCGTAATGACAAAGCTTTCCCACATTTCGCCAATGCTAACCCAGCCTTCTGAGGTGCTGATGGTGACCCAGCTGCCCGTGAGCTGGCTTGGGGCCACCCTGCTGAGAACACGGTTCCTCCTACTCTTCATCCTACTTATCCTCCTCATCCTCCAGAACTTTGCCCTGGCTGGACAATTGTGTTCCAGGCCAGGGCCTATGTTGGTGCAGGAACCCACCCTCCGAGCCACTTGTAATTGGCTGGCCTTAAGTTAAGGATAAGGCGTGTATATAGTTTTGTTTGTTTGTATGGTTTGCTTAGCTGCATTATAGTTATTTTTAAATGTTTTTAACTAAATGTGTATATAGTTTGTTAATTGTTTGAGTTAAAGGGGGGGAGGTGTTGTGTGTGTTCGATTAACTGAATTGATTTTCACTGTCTGGTGTTTAGGAATTTCTGCACCCCAAATTCAGCACATGTGGCAGGCAGGGGATGTGCGTCAAACCGGCTAGGCCCAGACCTGCTATTACATTTTGCCCCTTTAGCGCACAACACCAGGCTGGGCTGAAGGCTCTATAGCACCAAACAATCATCCGTCTGTTGTTCCATGCCTATCCACAGCCCCTGCGTGTTGTGGGGTTTTTCCCACAAACACACAAGTTTTAAAACAGACTGCTGTCATTTCCCCTGGCTGTGCTGCTGTGGGTGGTGAAGGTGTTACGCTGAGTGGATGAGGAGGAGGTAGAGGAGCAGGAAGCCGAGGAGGAGGAGGAGGTAACAGGATACAAAGAGAAATGCCCAGCAATCCTCGGGGACGGAAGGATATTCGCGAAAATGCTATCTGCCTCTGGGCCAGCCGCTACATTTACCCACTGTGTTGTTGGTTATGTGGATGTTGCCATAGATAGCGTTGCGCAGTGCACACCTGATTTTGTCCGCCACTTGGTTGTGCAGGGAAGGGATGGCTTTTCTGCAAAAGTAGCAGCGGCTGGGATATACATACTGTGGGACAGCCACCGCCATAAGGTTTTTAAAACTGTCCACCAGACAGAATGACAGCATTTCAAAGGACCAGGAAGTTTGAAATAAGGCATTCAGAGCCATGGGTAGGGGGTTACTTCCTCTTTCTATTTCTTTTTCTCTCCAGTGTTTGGGAGATGGACAGCTGATAGCTGAACACTTCCATGGGATTTGGTGGAGATGCTTGGTGACGATGACAGATGTGGTGGCGTTGCTGCCACATCCTCTGTTTGCTGGGTGACAGCACCTGTCACTCACTTTTGCTCAAGTTTAGAATGTTTTTTAATAATTTTTCTATTTTATGTTATTTTAAGTCATTTCCCTATCCACATTTGTTTGCAGGGGATTTACCTACATTTTGCTGCCTTTTGCAGCCCTCTAGCCCTTTCCTGGGCTATTTTACAGCCTTTTTAGTGCCCAAAAGTTTGGGTCCCCATTGACTTCAATGGGGTTCGAGTTCGGGTCGAGTTCGGATCCTGAACCCGAACATTTTCGTGAAGTTCGGCCGAACTTCTCAAACCCGAACATTCAGGTGTTCGCTCAACTCTACTAGTGACCCAATCTGAGTGTGATCCACCTTTTACTAACCGCTTTAGTAAAAGGTGGATCATGATTGGATATGATCATTTATTCGGAACAAATTATGATTTAGTGTTTTAGGTTTTGTGTTTCCTTTTATTTCCACTCTAGTTGACTCTGTAAGACTGCATCTCCCCTGATGAGTCCCTGTATAGCGGGATGAAACATGTTGGGACATTAGAGAGGGACAATAATAGGGAATTAGGCCCCCAATAGGGACAGGTTCCTGATGGGGTTGCCCCTATCGGGGCGGGTGCTCTGTATTACTGATAGGAAGGGAGTCATAGCCCCTATCTCAACCAATGATCCAGGGTGTATCCTAGGGCTATATAGCTCCCTGTCCGAATGAAACTACTCTTACAGTAATACAAGCCTAACTGCTTTAAAACAAACCGTCTGGACTTCTACAGACGGTCATAGCAGACTGATTGACACCCCAGGATCGGGTAAGATCATTCCTTGTTTCCTTTATTATAATCACAAGTCTAGAACTTACCTCCTCATAGAAACTGATTAAATTCGTTTGTCATGACTGATCCCTCATGAAGCCATATTGATATTGCGTTATTTGCTTATTTCCTTTAAGATCCTCTAAGATAGCATCTCTCAGAAAACAGTTTCCCCACAAAAGATGTTAAACTTACCGGCCTATAGTTTCCAGGCCCTGTTTTTGCACACTTTTTGAATATTGGCACCACATTTGCTATGCGCCAATCTTGTGGAACGCTCCCTGTCAGTACAGAGTCCGCAAATATCAGAAATAAGGGTCTGGCTATGACATTACTTAATTCCCTTAGGATATGTATGCCATACGGTCTTGGCGATTTGTCTATTTTAATCTTTTTAAGTCGCTGTTGTACTTTTTCTTGGGTTAGACAGGACACTTTTAATGGGGGATTTATTTTTACATTCAGCATTTCATCTGACAGTTTTCCGCAGTGAATACATTGGATAAAAAATATTTTTTTTTATTTATTTTTTTCAAATAAAGTTTATTATATTTTCCAATATCCATTCAATCCACAACAGACCTTGGTTTCAAGCTTTTACTATTAATGACTTCCACATACATATTTTATGAAACTTTTATTGCTAATTATTCCAAAAGAAATGCCACCATCAATTAAAAACAGCTTCAGATCCCATGAATGTGCACAGTCTGAGCACTCAAATGAAAGAGTGGCATGTATGATATGGAGAGAGTGGCATGTATCCGGCCTTCAGACTCCTTTTTTTTTTTTTTTTAATCATCACAAAAAAAGACAGAATCCTTAAAACAAAATTACAAAAAGTAACCTCCCCATTCCTCCCACCCCCCCTCAACCCACCCTCCAAACCTGCAGGGAAGAAGGAAGAGGAAAAGAAAAAAATCCTCAACCATCCCAATCTCTCCAAACATTAGCCCATTTCACATGGGACCCTCTTTGTCTATGCATGATTCTCTCATAGATTTTCACCTTATCCACCAAGCATAACCAATTGTTGAATCTGGAGCAGAAGGGGAAAACCATTCTCTGGCTACAAGAAGCCTGGCCAAAAACATCACTTTAGTCAGCAGACGGCCCTTCATAAGCTGGCAATTAACCTCTGATAAGTCCCCTAACACCCATACCTTAGGAAGTAGAGGAATATCTATATTAAGTCTTCAAGTCAAGGTTGTTTGTACCGTTCTCCAATAATTACTCACTATCGGGCAATCCCAGAACAGATGCATATGGTCTGCGCCGGGGTCCCCACAGCGAGGACAGTCAGATGCGGCTCTAAATCCCCTCTTATGAAGCCATAAAGGTGTCACGTATATTTTGTGTATAATATTAAACTGTACAACAGTATGGTTAAAATTGTGCGAAACCTGGCTAAAATTCTCCCCTATATTCTCCCAATCCGGAGAACCCACCTCTGACAGTAAAGCAGACCAGGATTTCTGTTCTGGAGAAAAACATTCCGAAAAAAACTTTTCATCAAGTGCCTATAACAATGTGATAATTTAACTTTCATGCCACCTTTCTTACAAATCAAGTTGTGCAAAAATTCCGGGGTGTCTACCTCAAGTGAACAACTATCAACAATATTAAGAAGTGCTGACCTCAATTGAAAATATGCATACCAAGCCACCTCACCTAAATTTAAATTCTGTTTTAGCTCCATAAGAGACAGGACTTGCCCATTTTTAAACACCTGATTCAGATATTGAATGTTTCGCGTCCTCCAATATTGCCAACAATTTGGATCATCTAATTTCAAAAGCTTTGAATTATGCCATAATGGGGTGCAAATAAGTGCTGCCATTCTGCAGAAAGGTTTATATCCAGTCTGTGTGTTGAGTAAGTAGTCGGACTCCAATACTGTAAAAAAATCTGAGAAGCCTGAGTCTTTCACCAGTTTTCTACAGAGTTGGCTATTTTCCCATTCATTAAAGAAGCAAAGTTGGGAGGCCATGAAATATCCCCTAAAATGGGGGAGGTTAAGACCTCCCCTGTTATAGGGCATGGAAAAATAAAGCAACTTTAGTCTCACCCGCTTCCTCCCCCATAATAAATCATTATTCATCCGTTCTATCAACCTAAAATACTTATCTTCAATCCAAACGGGCGAATTGCGAAGAACATAAAGTACCTGGGGCAGCACCACCATTTTTATTAATGAAATTCTATCCCCTCTTGCAGGCAGAACTTTTTGCCATATCTTAATTTTTGATCTCACCTTCGACAGTAGAGGGATCAGATTAAGTTGGAAATAATCTTGGATTTTGGCAGAGGCTGTAATCCCCAGGTATTTTATTGAATCGGAGATAGATACCCGATTAAAAAGGTTTTCCACAGATCCTCGCAGTTTATCTACAGGTAGAAGAACAGTCTTCCCCCAGTTAACCTCCAAACCAGAAGGAAAGGAAAATAGGCTAACCAGTTCCATTATTCGAGGGAGTGTTTTTTTCTGTTTGGTGAATAAAAAACAAGATATCATCTGCATAAAGGGATATTCGATCCTGCTCCCCCATTACGCCAAAGCCAGCCACTCTCGAGTCTTGCCTTATGCTAGCTGCAAGAGGTTCAATATAGATATTAAATAAGAGAGGGGAAAGAGGACATCCTTGACGAGTACCTCTTCCCAACGAAAAACTCTCTGTCAGCATGTCATTGATCCTAATTCTGGCCACTGGACATTTATATAGCAACTGAACCATCCCCATAAATTTGGGGCCAAAGCCCATTCTTTTCATCACCTCCCAGAGAAACGTCCACTCGACCCTGTCAAACGCCTTAGTAGCATCCAGAGACAGGACCGAGCGGGCGCCCCCACCGGGAGACTGACTATTAGCAAAGAACCTATGCAGATTGTGGTGGGTACCCCTTTTCACCATAAAGCCATTTTGATCTGGGTGAATCAGAGAAGGCATAACCTGAGAGAGCCTCCTAGCCAGAACCTTTGATAACAACTTAGCGTCCGTATTTAATAGGGAAATTGGTCTATATGAGCTCAGATCCGTCGGGTCTTTATCTTTTTTTGGGATTAAAACTATCACAGCTTCCATCATAGACTGTGGCAAATTCCCTCCCTGCGATGCTTGAGCAACCACTTCCAGTAGATGGGGGAGGATGACATCACTGTACTTACGATATATTTCATATGGAAAACCATCTGAACCTGGCGATGAGTTCCCGGAGATAGACTTCAGGGCCTCCTGGATCTCCACAAGAGACACCTCTCCTTCCAGAGATTCTTTTTGGGCTTCTGTTAACATTGGAAGAGAAATTCTCTCCAGGAACTGTCTCGCCAGGTCAATTGGCAGACCAGGTAAAGCTCTATATAGTATTGCAAAAAAGCGTCCCTTATACCCTCTGGGTCTGATATTGTTACCCCATCTAAATTATGAACTAAAGTAATAGCTTTCTTTTTTTTATCCTGTTGTGATATTATTTTAGCTAAAAGCTTACCAGGACGTCCAGATTCTGAAAAATACTTCTGACCCTTAAAAAGTAGCCTATGATTTGCTTTCTCAATTACATATTCTTTCAAGGAACAACTAGCCTTTTGCATCTCTTCCTTATTATATTCAGTAGGTTGATCAATTAATCGTTCCGTTGTAGAAGCCGCAGTATCAGTTAGATCTTTTTCCCTCTTCTTAAATGATCTTCTCACAGCTGTGATATCACTAATAAGAACCCCCCTCAGGTATGCTTTCAAAGCGTCCCAAACTGAGTTGATGTTGGCAGAGGGAAGATTCACCTCCCAAAAGGAGGATACATGTGTTTTGATGGACTGATAGTTATCCATAATAGTAAGCCAATACGGGTTCAGCTTAAACCCAAATCCCCTATTGTCTTTATTCTCCCCAATGCGAACCTCAATTAGGACCGGTGAGTGGTCTGAAACTTATGCCATATCGTATCCTTTTAATATTATTCAGGTTATTCTCATTAGTAAATGCCAAATCGATCCTAGACATTGCTCTTCCTCCTCTACTGACACAGGAGTACACTCTCTTTCCTCCGCCAACACATTTCCATATATCCACCAATCCAATCTCCGAGCAGAACTGAGGCAATGGAGAATTACGCATACTCCTTCCCCGATCTGCGTCTAAAGTCAGTCTGTCCTTTTTGGGATCCATAACAGCGTTGAAGTCTCCCATCAGTACAAGCCGACATTCCGGCTTTCCTTCCAAGAAACGCAGTAGTTGGATGAGTGGATACATAGAAAATGGCGGAGGTATATAGAAAAAGGCGAGAATGTAACTATATCCATGTAACCTCCCATACAGAAAGATAAACCTGCCTTGGTTATCAATATGAGATTCGATTAAGGAGAAATCTATAGAATTGTGAATCAGAACCGATACACCCCTAGAGGCACTGCTGAAGGTAGAATGGTAGGATTGGGAATGCCATCCCGTCATCAACCGGGACACGGTCTCTTCAGTAAGGTGAGTTTCAGCTATACAGATAATTGCAGGGAGATATCTCTTTACTGCATCCATAATAGCTTGTCTTTTAACCCTCTCCCCAAGTCCTCTGACGTTCCAAGAGACAATTCTAACAGTCATTGATTAAGGAGGGAGAGAGAAAAAAATAAATAAATTCCTAAACCCCTTCCCTGCTCTTTCTATTTGGAACATAGAAGAAAAATGTTCACTGCCCATATTTTTCAAAACTACATCCTTAAGTTGTTCAACTAGCTGCCACCCCTCAACTCCCTCTGGAAATCCGACTAAGCGTATATTATACTGCCTTGATCTATTTTCCATGTCCTCCAGTTTATTCTGTAGGAGGTGGTTTTCTGAGGAAAGAGACAGAGTCTTCGATTTTATCATGTCCATGTCGGATTGGAGGGAGTCTACCGTCTTCTCCATATTAAGTACTCGATCCCGGATTTTAATCAGATCTTCTCTTATTAGAGATATATCGCTCTGCATTGACCCGAGTTGAATAGACATCCCTTGCACTAACATGCCATTGTTTTCCACAGCACTCAAGATTTTTTCCAGGGCCGAGGGGTCATGCTCAGTTTCTATTCGCGCTAAGAGACTTTCCTCCCCTCCTTCCTGATCCGCTAGCCCGTCCTCAGATAGTTCTTCAGCTTGGGGGATTTTAACAGTTTTCTTGTAGTTAGTACTCATTTTCCCTTTAACCAGCCCCTTTTCATTGAGGGAGGGGGATTTCAAAAACTTATCAATTTTACTCTCAGGTGTCCTAGTCCCCAGTTTTGTTCCTGAGGAGTCCACCGACCGCCTCTTTGGAGCCATTAAACGTTAGAGACCCTTTTCAATGTATATGTCTATATATGTTTTTTTTTTTTGAATATTTTTTACTATTTACTAATTTTGAGTTTTGAGAGATCCTTAAATGCTCAGCCCCCCTCTTTTTTTTTTTTTTTTCTTTGGTGTTTTTTTTTTATTTTTTTTTTATTTTTTTTTCTCCTTTTTCCCTTTTATCTTTGTCTTTATCTCTTTTCTTTTCTTTAATTTGATTAGATTTTTCCCTTCTCTATTTCTCTTTTCTTGTTTCCCTTTTTTCTCTCCTTTATTCTTTCTTCTTAATACAAGCCAACACTATCTTAATACATTCTTTAAACCAGTCCCAAGTTGCAGGGCAGTAAACAAATGGGCGAGCAAAATAGAAGAACCAGAAAGAAACAGTTTTTTTTTTTCTCACGTGTCCAGCGTCCAGAAGGGGCGAGCAAACGAACCGAAGGGTACCAGCAGGACCAGAGCAGGAAGACGGCAATGCACAGGAGAACAGGCGAGCCACGCCAGGAGGCCAACCACGGGGGAGAGCCACGCCAGGAGGCCAACCCCGGCGAACAGCAGCAGCAGACGGCAGACCTCGGCAGCAAAAAGCCCGTCGCTCTCTCAAGAGCGGGGCAGCCAAGGACGACCAGGAGGGAACGAAGAAGCCCACACTTAACGGGCGGCAGCCAGAGGCAGTCGGGACAGGCAGCAGGATGAGAGCAGGCGAAGACGCATGGCACGCGGGATCCGGCGTTTCTCCACAGGGCGGCAGCGATAGATAGAGGACCCAGCAGACTCTCGCAGTCAGGACATCAGCTGGGGAGCCGGAGGGCCTGAGGAGGAGGGCAGGAGGGGGAAGAGAGCGCGACGTGCGTGTTCACGTCATCACACCGCTCGGATAAAAAAATATTTAACAGCTTTGCTTTCTCCTCGTCCCTCTCTGCAAATCCCCCCTTATTACTTTTTACCCTCTTAAGGACACAGGGCGTATGGGTACGCCCTAATGTCCGAGTCCTTAAGGACACAGGGCATACCCATACGTCCTGAATAAAAACGCATGTTAAAAAAAATAAATTGCGATAGAAATATAATTCCTGCTGCGATCGTGCAGCAGGAACCATGTTCACATGCCGAGGGGGGTCCTGTTACCCCCCATATCGGCGATCGCTGCAAACCGCAGGTCAATTCTGACCTGCAATTTGCAGCGCTTTGCGATGTATCTGATCCCCGCAGTCTATGACCGCAGGGATCAGAAACTTTAAAATGCTGCCAAATATGCTTGTGGGTTGTAGCGTGGGCTGTGCGGTAGGCGGTGCAGGGGGCGGTCGCACGATCCTCTACCCGCCCCCCTCGCTGATTTTCAGGATGGCCGAGCTTAGCAAGCAGAGTGTCAGCACATTGCTGAAACTCTGCTTGTAATGGCTGACATCTGTGCAGGCACGGATGTCAGCCTTTTAACCCCTTTCATGCTGCGGTCTGTAGGGACCACTGTATGGAAGGGGTTAAGAGAGAGAGAGCTGCTGTGGGGGGCTGCTGTGCCTGGTGCATTCCCCCTAGCTCCAGTCCCCAGCTTCCCTCTCTCCCCATCCTCCACTGCTGTGTTATAGAAGCGGAGGAGGGTAACCATGGCAACAGGGCGCCTTCAAAGGTGTCCTGCTTGCCATTGTAACAGAACTCTGATAAGACATCTGCTAAAGGCAAAAGTCTGATCAGACTAAGTGGCAAGTAAAAAATAGAGTAAAGTACATTATATAATGTACTGTACTGTATTATACAGACACCAGATCCACTGGATCTTCAAGAACCAAGTGGGTCTGGGTAATAAAAAAATGTAAAAAAAAGTGAAAAATACGCTACCCATGCTATATATCACCACGTCCATAACGACCTGCTCTGTAAAATGTTTTTTTTTTACTTTCCCTGCACTGTGAACGTCATAAAAAAAAAAAACTATGATAAAATTGAAATTTTGCCCACCTCACTTCCCAAAAAAGTTAATAAAAGTGATCAAAAAATTTGTATCTACACTCAAATGGTACTAATCAAACCATCACCTCGTCCCACAAAAAATTATATCTTAGTTAAGAAAATCGCTTAAAAAATAAAAAAAATGATGGCTCTCAGGCTATGCAGACACTAAAACATGATTTTTTTTTTTGTTTCAATAAAATGAGTGTGTAAAACCTAAATAAATAAATAAAAAGTAGACATATTATGTATCGCCGCGTCCGTTAGAACCTGAACTATAAAAATAACACATGACCTAACCCTTCAGATGAACACCGCAAAAAAAAAAAAAACTGTGTTAAAAGCCATTTTTTGTCACCTTACATCACAAAACGTCTAATAGAAAGCGATCAAAATTTCATATGCAATACAAAGTAGTGCGAAACCGTCATCTCATCCCGCAAAAAATGATACCCTACCTAAGAAAATCGCCAAAAAAATAAACAAATTATGTATCTTAGGCTATGCAGAAACTAAAACATGATTTTTTTTTTGTTTCAAAAATTATATGATTGTGTAAAACCTAAATAAATAAATAAAAAGTAGACATAATAGGTATCGGCGCGTCCGTAAGAACCTGAGCTATAAAAATAACACATGAATTAACCCCTTGGGTGGACAGTGCAAAAAATATTTTTAAAATACTGTAAAAACAGTTTTTTCGTCACCTAACATCACAAAAAGTGTAACAGCAAGCGGTCAAAAAGCCTTATGCACCCCAAAATAGTGCCATTAAAACTTTCATCTCATCCCGCAAAAAATTAGCCCCTATCTAAGACAATTGGACAAAAACTTAAAAAAAAATGACTCTCAGACTATGGAGATACTAAAATGGTTAGTATATTATAGTGTAAAACCTAAATAAATTTAAAAGAGCAGACATATTAGGTATTGACGTGTCCGTAAGAATCTGCTCTATAAAAATAACACATGACCTAACACCTCAGATGAACACAGTAACAAAAATAATATAAAAACGGTCCCAAAACAACTATTTTTTCCAAATTTTCTATTTTAATCATTTTCTTCCGGTAACAAAGCAAGGGTTAACAGTAAAACAAAACTCTATATTTATTGCCCTGTAGTTTACAGAAACACCCCATATGTGGTCGTAAACTGATGCATCGCCAAACGACAGGGCATAGAATGAAGGGAACGCCATATGGTTTTTGTAAGGCAGATTTTGCCGGACTGGTTTTTTGACACCATGTAAAATTTGAAGCCCCCCTAATGCTCCCCTAGAGTAGAAACTCCATAAAAGGGACCCCAGGTGTTCCTCAAGAGTTTATAGAAAATGGAGATGAAATTTCAGAATTTCTATTTTATATTACCTTGTCTCACAAAAATGTATTATAACTACAAATCCCAGCTGTTTAATGACACTGCTAAGGGAGTGGATACAAGAGCTGCCCTGAGTGCTGGGAGACTCAGCAACATGTTGTATGTGCAGAACTACAAGTCCTAGCTGTAAAATGATACTGCTAAGACTTACAGGATCTTCCCCCTACCTTCTTGTGCAATGTTCTCTCTAGTCTGTCAGCTCCTGTGCCAAGAATGTGTCCCCTCACTGACTGCAGCTACCCAGTCTTTGCAGCTGAAGGGGTTAAGAATCCTAGGAGAGAGCAAACAGCAGGCAGTGAATCGGAGCATGACCAGCACAGTGACGACTTGTGTACAGATCTCTCAGGCTTGTGCACGAACATTATCAGAGCAGGAAAAAAAGCTGACATCATAGGTCATGTGACCCTCCGTGGAATCTGATAAACCAGGCTCTGCAGATAAAGTGAGTTAATTGTAAAGTTGTTACATTTGCCTAGTTAGGAACATAGAAAGAACAAAAAATGACTCGGACAACCCCTTTAAGGAGTGAGATTTACAACTATAATGCAGTTTAGCTTACCTAAGTAATACAGGTATGCTACCTGGAAGCAGAGATGGGCAGCTAATAGTAATTATAATCACTTAAAAGTTATCTTTATAGGGAAACGAGTAGCTCTGCAACTTATTGACAAGCCAAAGAGCACCATACCTTTATTAAAGGAGCCTTAGAAAAACATGGCTGCTTTGTTTCACATTATATGTGTAATGTTGCACAGACTTGAGCTACAATACCAGAACCGAACAATGAACAAGTGTGGTGCTCTTTGTGCTAAAAAAAAACTGCTGTTTTCTCAAGTATATCACCAAAAAGCAATAAAACATCCTTATTCTACCATTTCTTTGTTATATATGATTCCAGCTCATTATCACAGTGATCTTCATCAAGCATGAGACATATGAACACATGTAGACATCCTCTAGAACTACAGATGAGTGACTTTCCTGAAATTCATTTTGGGTCTGATTCAATCAAACTGACATTTGATTAATATTAAATTGAGTGCCCTGATTGCCCTGAAAAGTCATGTAAAACACTATGAGGTCTCCTAGGACTGTATCTAACTCAATTCCAGATCTTTCAAGGAGTTTTCTGGTTACACACACAATAAATAACACAAACATTGAATCCTACTGCATTACATAAATTAGATGATGAACTTCTGAGTGCATTTTAACTCCACCAGTGTTATTGTGATCTGTGACCTGCACCCTGTGTTTATATCCCAGCGCAAGACTCACTAGGAGTGTCTGTATCATCAGGTCCATGCCGCTCCATCCTCTCTCAGGTGAAACATCACAGATCCAAGAAGGGCAGTCAACCTCATTAGTATTTACTTCAGTGCAGTGAACACTAATGGAACTGTGTTGGATATGGGTTGGGTAAGGTGCCCTCTTCCAGCACATAGACTTTTACTAAATAAATGACTTAGCTGGTCTTCCTCAGGATTGAACCCAATACTTTCTGTATCAAAGTTGCAAGCTGTCCCAGACTTGCAGGAACTGTTCCTGATTTTCAGAGACAGTCCAGAAAAATGGTGCTGTCCTAGGCTGAATGGCCATTTCAGTGCCGGATACATGCTGTCCGCACACCATCAGGGGCGGATAGCATTTTCTGTCTTTGCAGCCATTATTAATATCTGCTCTTGGGGAATTACCCCCTCAGTAGAAACATATTGAGCAGCTATTAGGTTAATATGCTGAATGGACATGGTAAACCATCATCTAGTAGATAGTATTCCACAGGCAGGGTGATCGTGTGTAGGGCAGATATCGGCACCTAATGTCAGTAACACTATCACTAAGTGAGCGCTGCTGTAAAACACAATACAGAGCGCCGACTCACTGCCTAAAACCTCACTGGGATAGACTGGGCTGTTTACTAGCACGGCTGTTTGTGATTGCTGCTCTTTGTAGCAGCTGATACTTAGCTGAGGTGTATACCAAAGTGGAAAACTACCTGGCTGACACACTGTTAATGTATCCTTGCACCTTATGGGGAGCAATAGGATTGAGGGGAATATATATTTTACACTTTAGTTGTGCTGTACTGCCCCAGATTTTAGTATTGAATCCGCAATAAAGTTAGTTTTTGTTTTATTTTAACGTTCGTTACCAGGCTGAGAATTACTGTCCTAGGCGGAAAATAGGTGGGGCTAATTAAAAAACTGTCCATAAGTGGGCATTCCTGGATGTGGAGTTAGGATGTTCCCGGGATGGAACTTAGATGTATGCGGTATGAAAGACAGAATAGTTACCATTATACTACATACCTGCTATGTTGGAAGGTATGAATTCTCTGTTCTTAAAAAGGTACTTTCTTAACAGGCACAACATTAAGTAAATAGTATATTACTGAAATGAAGGGGAGAAATTGTGCCATTTACCAATCATCATAATTAATAATTTCACTATATTGAATAGCTTATTATGATTACAGGGATACCAAATACTGTTTTTGTGGTATTTATACTAAGTATGTTACAGACATTTTAATGGTTTTACTTCATTATTTTTAAGTAACAATAGCTTTCCAGAAAATTGTAATTTTCACCATAAAATAAAAAAATATTTTTGACAGGTTTCAGTGAAATTTGACAACTTAGCTATGGGATTTTTTTTAAGCCTTATAGTGTTACTGTTATTTTTTTGTTACAGAAGCACTCCTGGATTTTTTTTTTCTTTGACTGTATGGTACAGGGTAAGCCATTATTAAAGAATAAGATATAGGCTCTTGTGTATACTCATTTTATTCGATATGCCATTTGTAAGTTGTTATCCCTCTTGATTCCTTCTTCACCTCATATTGGGTTTTCCAAATGAATCCTACATTTCTCATTATGCCAGGCTTTCCATAGACCAGGCCTCAATGCAGCCATGAGAGATCAGTGACACAGCGCTGGTATCCCCTCACATTGCAGAATTTACATGTTTTGCTATTTTATACAGCTTGAGACTGTCTCCCCCTTCCATCTTTCTCACCCCTATCAGCTGTTACAAGCAGGAGGTAGTGAGAACAATATGAAGATATATCTAATAGATCTACACTGTGGAGTCAGCACATATAGATAGTACAGGCAATGAGAGGAAGAGGTTTAGGTCTGTATGGAGTCCTGAAATTCTTGATTGCATCCCTGGACCAGGCCTGCTTGAAGCCCTGTTGGAAAAACCTTGCCCTAAGGCACAGCATCATGGCTGACATCAGGTCTGCAGGGCAGAGTCCAGGAGAATGAACAGAACACTGCCCTGAAAGGCAAGGTCATTGATCATGTATCTACAGGGCAGAGCCTTACAAGTAGTGTTGAGCGAACAGTTCGAACATCGTTCGGGTTCGTACCGAATTTTGGGGTGTCCGGGACACGGACCCGAACCCGGACATTTTCAAAACAGTTCGGGTTCGGGTTCGTTGTTCGTCGATTACTTCCCGCTTTCTGAAGGGCTGCACAGCAGCCAATCAGCTAGCGTTTTACTTCTTGCCCTAAGAGCCCATCACAGCCATGCCTACTAATGGCATGGCTGTGATTGGCCAAGTGCAGCATGTGACCCAGCCTCTATTTAAGCTGGAGTCACGTAGCACCGCACGTCACACTGCTCTGATTAGTGTAGGGAGAGGACACAGCTTCTGTCAGGGCGACATTAGGCAGGGTAAAGTCAGCAACAGCACCTAATGAAGTGATCGATCTACAGCTGTGAATGATTGAACTTCTGCTAGTTACTTGCTCACTGGTTTTTAGGCTGCACAGAGCGTTTTTCTGTCACTCATTTTCTGGGTTGATCGGCGGCCATTTTGTGACTTGTGGTGCACCAGAACAAGTTGCCACCAAGTCCATCAATCCATCAATACTAGTTTTTTTTTTTTTTTGCTATATCCTACATCAGAGGCTTGGCTGTGCTAATTGTCACCCCTAGAAACTCAGGATAGCAATTTCTATATTTTATTAAGGGATTAAATACAATTGCCCAAATACCAATCCCCTAAATCTGGTGTTCCAGCTTTGGCTAGCCAAGTATAATACTGTCTGCTGTCTGGCAAAGGATAGATTATTTTCTGTGGTGAAATTCAATTGCCAGAATAGCAATACCCTGAATCTGGTGTCCCAGCTGTTGCAGGCAAAGTTTCATAGTGTCTGCCAAAACATATATTTTGTTCTGGGGTGAAATTAATTTGCCAAAATAGCAATACCCTGAATCTGGTGTCCCAGCTGTTGCAGGCCAGGTTTCATAGTGTCTGCCAAAACATATATTTTGTTCTGGGGTGAAATTAATTTGCCAAAATAGCAATACCCTGAATCTGGTGTTCCAGCTGTTGCAGGCCAAGATTCATAGTGTCCGCCAAAACATATATTTTGTTCTGGGGTGAAATTCAATTGCCAAAATAGCAATACCATAAATCAGTGGTTTCAGCTGTGGCTGGCAAAGTATAATAGTGTCCGCCAAAACATATATTTTGTTCTGGGGTGAAATTCAATTGCCAAAATAGCAATACCCTGAATGTGGTGTCCCAGCTGTTGCAGGCCAGGTTTCATAGTGTCCGCCAAAACATATATTTTGTTCTGCGGTAAAATTATTTGCCAAAATAGCAATATGCCGAATCTGGTGTCCCAGCTGTTGCAGGCCAGGTTTCATAGTGTCCGCTAAAACATATATTTTGTTCTGGGGTGAAATTAATTTGCCAAAATAGCAATACCCTGAATCTGGTGTCCCAGCTGTTGCAGGCCAGGTTTCATAGTGTCCGACAAAACATATATTTTGTTCTGGGGTGAAATTAATTTGCCAGAATTGCAATACCCTGAATCTGGTGTCCCAGCTGTTGCAGGCCAGGTTTCATAGTGTCCGCCAAAACATATATTTTGTTCTGGGGTGTAATTCACTTGCCAAAATAGCAATACCCTGAATCTGGTGTCCCAGCTGTTGCAGGCCAGGTTTCATAGTGTCCGCCAAAACATATATTTTGTTCTGGGGTGAAATTAATTTGTCAAAATAGCAATACCCTGAATCTGGTGTCCCAGCTGTTGCAGGCCAGGTTTCATAGTGTCCGCCAAAACATATCTTTTGGTCTGGGGTTAAATTAATCTGCCAAAATAGCAATACTCTGAATCTGGTGTCCCAGCTGTTGCAGTCCAGGTTTCATAGTGTCCTGTCCGCCAAAACATATATTTTGTTCTGGGGTGAAATTAATTTGCCAAAATAGCAATACCCTGAATCTGGTGTCCCAGCTGTTGCAGGCCAGGATTCATATTGTCCACCAAAACATATATTTTGTTCTGGGGTGACATTCAATTGCCAAAATAGCAATATCCTGAATCTGGTGTCCCAGCTGTTGCAGGCCACGTTTCATAGTGTCCGTCAAAACATATCTTTTGTTCTGGGGCGACATTCAATTGCCAAAATAGCAATACCCTGAATCTGGTGTCCCAGCTGTTGCAGGCCAGGATTCATAGTGTCCGCAAAAACATATATTTTGTTCTGGCCTGGGGTGAAATTCAATTGCCAAAATAGCAATACCATAAATAAGTGGTTTAATCTGTGGCTGGCAAAATATAATAGTGTCCGCCAAAACATATATTTTGTTCTGGGGTGGCATTCATTTGCCAAAATAGCAATACCCTGAATCTGTTGTCCCAGCTGTTGCAGGCCAAGTGTAAATCTGTCCATAAAAGGATACCTTTCATCCAGGGCCTAAATACTAGCCCTAAAAGAGATATTCCCCTAAATCAGTGGTTACTGCTGTGCCTGGATTAGTGTAATGCGCTACATAAACAAATAGGCAGATAGTGTTAGGTTCCTGTAAAAAAAAGGCCTGAATTTGAAATCAATACATTGGGCCAAATATTTTTTTCCTTATTGTGGTGCTTGGTGAATGGTAACAATGAGGAAAACATCTAGTAATGGACGCGGACGCGGTCGTGGTGGTGTTAGTGTACCCTCTGGTGCTGGGAGAGGAAGTGGCCATTCTGCCACAGCCACACGTCCTAGTGAACCAACTACCTCAGGTTCCAGTACCCGCCAGAATTTACAGCGATATTTGGTGGGGCCCAATGCCGTTCTAAGGATGGTAAGGCCTGAGCAGGTACAGGCGCTAGTCAATTGGGTGGCCGACAGTGGATCCAGCATGTTCACAACATTATCTCCCACCCAGTCTTCTGCAGAAAGCACACAGGTGGCACCTGAAAACCAAGCCCATCAGTCTGTCACATCACTCTCATGCATATCAGGGAAACTGTCACAGCCTCAAGTTATGCAGCAGTCTCTCATGCTTTTTGAAGACTCTGCTGGCAGGGTTTCCCAAGGGAATCCACCTAGCCCTTCCCCAGTGGTGGAAGACATAGAATGCACTGATGCACAACCACTGATGTTTCCTGATGATGAGGACATGGGAATACCACCTCATCGGAGTCCGCACGTCTCTGATGATGACGAAACACAGGTGCCAACTGCTGCGTCTTTCTGCAGTGTGCAGACCGAACAGGAGGTCAGGGAGGAAGACAGTGTGTAAGATGATGTAGGGGACGATGAGGTCCTAGACCCCACATGGAATGATGGTCATGACACTGACTTTCATAGTTCAGAGGAAGAGGCAGTGGTGAGACCGAGCAGCGTAGCAAAAGAGGGAGCAGGGGGCAAAAGCAGACCAGCCGCCACCAAGAGAGTTCGCCTGCTACTGGCCACCGCCACCAGGGACCGAGCACCCCAAAGGCAGCTTCAAGGAGTTCCCTGGCATGGCACTTCTTTAAACAATGTGCTGACGACCCGAGTGGTTTGCACGCTGTGCCATCAGATCCTGAAGCGAGGCATTAACGTTCTGAACCTTAGCACAACCTGCATGACCAGGCATCTACATGCAAAGCATGAACTGCAGTGGAGTAAACACCTTAAAAGCAAGGAACTCACTCTGGCTCCCCCTGCTCCCTCTTCTGCTGCTGCCTCGGCCTCTTCCTCTGCCTCAGGAGGAACGTTGGCACCTGCCGACCACAAACCAGAGGATGTGCCACCGACAACACCACCTGCGTCACCAAGCATCTCCACCATGTCACACGGCAGCGTTCAGCTCTCCATCTCACAAACCTTGGAGAGAAAGCGTGAATTCCCACCTAGCCACCCTCGAGCCCTGGGCCTGAATGCCAGCATTTCTAAACTACTGGCTTTGAAATGCTGTCATTCAGGCTGGTGGACACAGACAGCTTCAAACAGCTGATGTCCATGACTGTCCCACAGTATGTTGTTCCCAGCCGCCACTACTTCTCCAAGACAGCCGTGCCTTCCCTGCACAACCAAGTATCCGATAAAATCAAGTGTGCACTGCGCAACGCCATCTGTGGCAAGGTCCACCTATCCACAGATACGTGGACCAGTAAGCACGGCCAGGGACGCTATATCTCCCTAACTGCACACTGGGTAAATGTAGTGGTGGCTGGGCCGCAGGGCATCATTCTTTGCCTCCAGTAGCCTCCTCCTCCTACTCGGCTTCCTCCTCCTCTGCTTCCACCAGCTCATCCAGTCAGCCACACACCTTCACCACCAACTTCAGCACAGCCCGGGGTAAACGTCAGCAGGCCATTCTGAAACTCATAAGTTTGGGGGACAGGCCCCACACCGCGCAGGAGTTGTGGCGGGGTATTGAACAACATACCGACGAGTGGTTTCTCCCGGCCTGTTGGTGTGCGATAATGGGCGAAATCTCGTCACAGTTCTGGGACTAGCCGGTTTGACGCACATCCCTTGCCTGGCGCATGTGCTGAATTTGGTGGTGCAGAAGTTCATTCACAACTACCCCGACATGTCAGAGCTGCTGCATAAAGTGAGGGCCATCTGTGCGCTCTTCCGGCGTTCACATCCTGCCGCTGCTTGCCTGTCTGCGCTACAGCGGAACTTCGGCCTTCCCGCTCACCACCTCATATGCGTCGAGCCCACCAGGTGGAACTCCACCTTGCACATGCTGGAGAGACTGTGCGAGCAGCAGCAGGCCATAGTGGAGTTTCAGCTGCAGCACGCACGCGTCAGTCGCACTGCGGAACAGCACCACTTCACCACCAATGATTGGGCCTCCATGCGAGACCTGTGTGCCCTGTTGCGCTGTTTCGATTACTCCACCAACATGGCCAGTGGCGATGACACCGTTATCAGCGTTACAATACCACTTCTATGTCTCCTTGAGAAAACGCTTAGGGCGATGATGGAAGAGGAGGTGGCCCAGGAGGAGAAGGAGGAGGATGAGGGGTCATTTTTATGCACTTTCAGGCCAGTCTGTTAGAAGTGGCTCAGAGGGAGGTTTTTTGCAACATCAGAGGCCAGGTACAAATGTGGCCAGCCAGGGCCCACTACTGGAGGACGAGGAGGATGAGGAGGAGGTGGAGGAGGATGAGGATGAAGCAGGTTCACAGCGGGGTGGCACCCGACATAGCTCAGGCACATCACTGGTGCGTGGCTGGGGGGATACGGAGGACGATGACTATACGCCTCCCACAGAGGACAGCTTGTCCTTACCTCTGGGGAGCCTGGCACACATGAGCGACTACATGCCGCAGTGCCTGCGCAACGTCAGCAGAGATGCCCACATTTTAACGTGTGCGGACTACTGGGTTGCCACCCTGCTGGATCCCCGGTACAAAGACAATGTGCCCACCTTACTTCCTGCACTGGAGCATGATAGGAAGATGCGCGAGTACAAGCTCACGCTGGTAGAGGCGCTCCTGAGAGCATTCCCAAATATCACAGGGGAACAGGTAGAAGCCCAAGGCGAAGGCATAGGAGGAGCAAGAGGTCACCAACGCAGCTGTGTCACGTCCAGCTCCTCTGAGGGCAGGGTTAGCATGGCAGAAATGTGGAAAAGTTTTGTCTCCACGCCACAGCTAACTGCACCACCACCTGATACGGAACGTGTTAGCAGGAGGCAGCATTTCACTAACATGGTTGAACAGTACGTCTGCACACCCCTCCACATACTGACTGATGGTTCGGCCCCATTCAACTTCTGGGTCTCCAAATTGTCCACGTGGCCAGAGTTAGCATTTTATGCCTTGGAGGTGCTGGCCTGCCCGGCGGCCAGCGTTTTGTCTGAACGTGTATTCAGCACGGCAGGGGGTGTCATTACTGACAAACGCAGCCGCCTGTCCACAGCCAACGTGGACAAGCTGACGTTCATAAAAATTAACCAGGCATGGATCCCACAGGACCTGTGCCTCCCTTGTGCAGAATAGACATTTATAACTGCCTCCCCCTCAACCATGTATTCTTGTATTCCGGGGCACTTCTTTATTGAATCCTCATTTTTTTAACTTTACCATGATCTTGCGGTGCAACCCAAAGTTGAATAAACCTCTCCTCTGTCTGGGTGGTGGGGCCATAATAACTGAGAGTGGCCTTCTCCGGTGGTGGTTGATATGACGCATGATTCCTTGCTGTGGGACCTCTCTCCTCTGTCTGGGTGCTGGGCCGAAATAACTGAGAGTGGCCTTCTCCGTTGGTGGTTGATATGATGCATGATTCCTTGCTGTGGGACCTCTCTTCTCTGTCTGGGTGCTGGGCCGAAATAACTGAGAGTGGCCTTCTCCGGTGGTGGTTGATATGACGCATGATTCCTTGCTGTGGGACCTCTCTCCTCTGTCTGGGTGCTGGGCCGAAATAACTGAGAGTGGCCTTCTCCGGTGGTGGTTGATATGACGCATGATTCCTTGCTGTGGGACCTCTCTCCTCTGTCTGGGTGCTGGGCCGAAATAACTGAGAGTGGCCTTCTCCGGTGGTGGTTGATATGACGCATGATTCCTTGCTGTGGGACCTCTCTCCTCTGTCTGGGTGCTGGGCCGAAATAACTGAGAGTGGCCTTCTCCGGTGGTGGTTGATATGACGCATGATTCCTTGCTGTGGGACCTCTCCTCTGTCTGGGTGCTGGGCCGAAATAACTGAGAGTGGCCTTCTCCGGTGGTGGTTGATATGACGCCTGATTCCTTGCTGTGGGACCTCTCTCCTCTGTCTGGGTGCTGGGCCGAAATAACTGAGAGTGGCCTTCTCCGGTGGTGGTTGATATGACGCATGATTCCTTGCTGTGGGACCTCTCTCCTCTGTCTGGGTGCTGGGCCGAAATAACTGAAAGTGGCCTTCTCCAGTGTTGAGTGATATGACGCATGATTCCTTGCAGTGGGACCTCTCTCCAATTGATATTGGTTAAAATTTATTTATTTTATTTTATTTTAATTCATTTCCCTATCCACATTTGTTTGCAGGGGATTTACCTACATTTTGCTGCCTTTTGCAGCCCTCTATCCCGTTCCTGGACTATTTTACAGCCTTTTTAGTGCCTAAAAGTTCGGGTCCCCATTGACTTCAATGGGGTTCGGGATAAAGTTCGGGTCGAGTTCGGATCCCGAACCCGAACATTTTCGGGAAGTTCGGCCGAACTTCTCGAACCCGAACATCCCCGTAAGAGCCGGCCTGGATCGGCTTTGCAGCCACGCTATTTAGCAAATGTGTCAGTAGCACTACCTGCTACTGACATCAACAAACGGCTCTTACCTCACCGAGGCTATGAACCTCGGTGACACGTACCTGCCATCTATGACGGCACCCTGCACCTTACCACATACCCCCCCCCCTTTGTTCAACCCTGAGGGGGTGGACACACGACAAACAGTGTACCCGGGAGAGGGCGTCTGCATTTTTTAACAACCGGCCCGCTCTGTGCTCCACCGTGAACTTAAAATTCTGTAGGGACAGAAACCACCTGGTGACCCGGGCATTCCTCTCTTTGGCTTGGCACATCCACTTGAGTGGGGAGTGGTCGGTCACCAGGCGGAAGCTTCTGCCCAACAAGTAATAACGGAGGGCCTCGAGTGCCCACTTGATGGCCAGGCACTCTCTCTCGACTATGCTGTACCTGGTCTCGGCTGGGGTGAGCTTGCGGCTGAGGAAGACAACGGGATGCTCCTCCCCGTTGACTTCCTGCGATAGTACCGCACCAAGGCCAACCTCAGAGGCGTCGGTCTGGACAACGAACTCCTTCCTGAAATCGGGTGTCACCAAAACCGGGGACCCACACATGGCCGATTTCAGGGCGGAGAAAGCCTTTTCCGCCTGCTCATTCCAGCGGACCATCCCTGTCTTACGCCCCTTTAATAACTCTGTCAATGGCGAAGCGATAGTAGCAAAGTGGGGCACGAACCTCATGTAATACCCCACAATCCCCAGGAACGACTTTATCTGCCTGGTGGTGACCGGTCGGGGCCAATTCCGTATTGCCTCTACCTTATTTACCTGAGGCTTGATGACTCCCCGCCCAATGACATACCCCAGGTATTTGGTCTCTTCTAACCCAATCGCACACTTCTTTGGATTGGCGGTTAGACCAGCTTTCCTCAGGGCATCCACTACCGCCTGCACTTTGGGCAAATGGCTTTCCCAGTCGGTGCTGTGGACGATTACATCATCTAAGTAGGCCGAGGCGTACCGACGATGTGGTCGCAGCACTATGTCCATTAACCTTTGGAAGGTGGTGGGGGCGCCATGCAGGCCAAAGGGTAACACCTTGTAGTGATACAGGCCCTGCGGGGTAACAAAAGCGTTTTTTTTCCTTGGCCGACTCCGTTAAGGGTACCTGCCAGTACCCTTTAGTGAGGTCCAGCACAGAAAAATATCGGGCTTGTCCTAAATTCTCAACAAGCTCGTCTACCCGGGCCATGGGATACGCGTCAAACTTGGACACTTCATTTAACTTGCGAAAGTCGTTGCAGAACCGCAACGTCCCATCCGGCTTGGGTATTAGAACTATGGGACTGGCCCATTCACTTTTCGACTCCTCAATGACATCGAGCTTCAACATTAATTGCACTTCCTCCGCGATGGCCCGTCGCCGAGCCTCGGGTACCCGGTATGGTTTTAACCGGATCTTGGCCTGAGGCTCAGTGACGATGTCATGTCGGATGAGAGACGTGCGGCCAGGGAAGTCCGAGAACACATCCGTGTTCCGACTGAGGAACTCCCTGACTTCCTGAACTTGTTTGGAAGACAAGCTGTCTGCAATTTTTACCGTGGTTACGGCTTCACAGGCCTCGAACTGTGGGGCTGGACCCTTTTCACCTAGAAGCCCTGGCCGGGGGCTGTGGTCGTCGGCCGTGTCCCTATCTTTCCACGGCTTTAGTAAATTCACGTGGTACACCTGCTCCGGCTTGCGCCGCCCTGGCTGGTGTACTTTGTAATTTACTTCCCCTACCTTCTCGATCACCTCATAGGGGCCCTGCCACCTAGCTAAGAATTTGCTGTCAAGGGTGGGTACCAGAACCAACACCCGATCTCCCGGATTGAAGCCCCGTACCCGAGCCTGACGATTGTACACCCTACTCTGGGCTTGTTGCGCTGCCTCCATATGCTCCCGGACCAGCGGCAACACCCTTTCCATACGGTCCTGCATCTGGGTGACATACTCAATGACACTTTTGTGGGGGACAGGCTGTTGTTCCCACGCTTCCTTGGCGATATCCAACAGGCCCCGAGGGTGTCTGCCATAAAGCAGTTCGAAGGGCGAGAACCCAGTAGAGGCCTGGGGTACCTCTCGCACGGCGAAAATGAGATAGGGCAGAAGCAGGTCCCAGTCCTTCCCATCTCTAGACACCACCCTTTTTAACATATTTTTTAAAGTTTGGTTAAACTCTCTCGACAAGACCGTCCGTTTATGGATGGTAAACGGACGTCCGCAATTGCTTTATACGCAATAATTTACACAGTTCCCTCATAACTTTGGACATAAAAGGGGTCCCTTGGTCTGTCAGAACCTCTTTTGGCAGGCCCACACGGGAAAACATTTCCATTAACTCTTTGGCAATGAGCTTAGCTGAGGTATGTCGCAGAGGCACCGCCTCCGGATACCGAGTGGCATAGTCAAGAACTACCAAAATGTGTTGGTGGCCCCTGGCAGACTTTGGTACAGGCCCAATTAGATCCATAGCGATTCGCTCAAACGGGACCTCAATAATTGGAAGAGGTACCAGAGTACTACGGAAATGTGGCTGGGGGCTATGTATCTGACAGGTGGGACAGGACTTACAATAATTATCTACCTCCTTGAACACACTGGGCCAATAAAACCGCTGCAGTATGCGGTCCTGGGTTTTCTGCCACCCCAAGTGTCCCCCAAGAACTTGTTGGTGGGCAAGCTCCATGACAAGCTTGCGGTACGCTGTGGGCACCACCAACTGTTCAACAGGTTCACCCCGGATTTGGTTCACGCGATATAACATTTCTTGGTGAACAACAAAGCGGGGAAATATTAACTCAGCCCATGGTCTCTGGGGTTTACCATCAATTTCCAGCACATTCTCCCAGGCCCTGGTTAGGGTTTGGTCCCAGTGGTGGGCAGTCCCAAAATTATCTCCGGAGACGTGGAGGTCTGCCAACTCAGGTCCTGGTGGCAAGTCCTCCATGTCTCCCACCATTACACTCAGTGGGGGTGCCTCCCCCTCTATCACAGAAGTGGTGGTCACCCCTACCGCAGGCCCTTCGGACTCGGGCTCCCAGGGCTCTGGCCTCCCACTGGAACCAGGCCACTCAGCTAGGGTTACCCCTGTCTCAGGGCTATTAGTCACTTTCACCTCAGGCCATAGTGACGGAAAACCAGGGAAGTCTCTCCCAATTATTAGTTCATAGGGTAGCTTTGAGGAGATCGCCACTTCACAAGTCCATGTGCCGGCTGCTGTGGACAGAGACATTACAGCAGTGGGATAGTCCTTTAAGTCTCCGTGTATGCACACCACACCAACTTTCCGGCCCGTATACTGGGTGGGCTGTACCAGGGCAGCACTTACCAGGGTTACTAGGCTCCCTGAGTCCAACAGCGCCACTGCCAGGTTATCCCCGACTTGCACCTGGCACAGATGGGGATTGTCTATTGTCTCAGGGGTGCCGGTCGCACACAGTCTCCGGGCATACATGGAAGCCCGGTACCCATAATTAATCTCCATGGGTTCTCCCCACTGGGGACAGTCGGCCCTTACGTGGCCAGGCTCGTGACACCGCCAGCAGACTATCGGGGCCAGGTCTACAGGGGGTACACGCCGAACAGGTTTCTCGGGTACCAGTCGCCAGGACTGGCTGGGAGTCCTCCGGGGTTTGACCGGCCCCCTCCCAACAACACCCCCTTTCAAGTTTTGGGTGGCCTCATAGCGCTCCACCAGGTCGACCATTTCTAGGGCATTGGTGGGTGATACCTGGCCGATCCAGTGCTGAAGGGAGTAAGGCAAGGCCCTCCAGAACATGTCAGCCAGCAGACGGTCCAGCATAGCAGTCGGACTTAGAACGTCAGGTTGCAGCCATTTCTGCAACCTGTGCAGCAATTCATAGTACTGCGGCCTGGCGGGTTCAGCCGCTTTAAAGTCCCACTGGTGGACCCGCTGAGCCCGGACCAACACATTTACCCCCAGTCTGGCCAGGATCTCCCCCTTCACCGTGGTATAATCAGCAGCCTGGTCATCTGCTAAATCAAAAAAAACTTGCTGGGGTCCGGATGCCAGGAACGGAGCAACCACCTCGGCCCACTGGTCACGGGGTAACTTTTCCCTCACGGCGACCTTCTCAAAGACCGCCAGATACGTCTCCACGTCGTCTGAGGGGGTCATTTTTGGGATCGCCGCACGGACCGCTTTCCGGGCATCATGGTCGTGGTGGGACGCTCCTGCAGCTTGCAACGCCATCACATGCTGTAGCAGTAGCTGGTTGGTCTCCCGCTGCTGCACGTTAGCCTCTATGAGAGCTTTCACCGCCACCTCCATTTTGTCAGGGAACACAGGCTGCAACTTTGCCGGCCGAATATAGGACATTCAGTCGTTCCCAGAAAAAACAAACTTCGGCGTTTACGCCAGCCTCACTGCGCATGCACGCATCCTCCACCAAATGTGGGGATTCGCTCTGTTAGATAGGACCAGCGGGTGCAGTACAGAGGCAACGTTCAAGCTTGTAAATTAAATGTCCGTGTTTTATTCACACAACAAAAAGAGCATCACAAAAAACAGGTGGCTTGGTGTTTGTTCACACACACAAAAGTCCATAAACGGAAGAGTCACCTTAGCTCCTTGGTGTTAGCAAGTCCATAGACAGGCTTTTTCAGGCAGCCTGTTCGTTTTCACAGGGGTCTGAGCCCTCCAGCTTGGCTCCAGCCGCAGGTCCCAAAATACAGCCCTCAGCTCCCCTGTCAGAGGGAGGTAATCCACACAGCTTAGGCTTCTAGGACAGAGAGCTCCACAGCACTATTAGCAGCTCCAGGACAATCACTCCTCCCAGCTGCTAGTGCTGGCTGAGTTTTTAAACCCAGCCCAAAACCAGGACTGGGTTGTGGGGAGCAGCCACCCACCCTACACTTTGGCTGCTCCCGGTAAGAGCCGGCCCGGATCGGCTTTGCAGCCACGCTATTTAGCAAATGTGTCAGTAGCACTACCTGCTACTGACATCAACAAACGGCTCTTACCTCACCGAGGCTATGAACCTCGGTGACACGTACCTGCCATCTAGGACGGCACCCTGCACCTTACCACACCTGGGACAAAACTGAAGTGCTGGATCTCAAAACTGGATAGCACAACGCAGATGTAAAAGTAGCTTAAAACACTGACATTGAGTGACAAGGTGTCAATGGCCACAAAATGGTTAATTTTATTAGAGAGACGATAAATATTTGTAAGTATGCTGGACCATAAGGCCAGAATTTGTCTCTTGGCCAATACAAAATGTAAGGTATAACATCTAGACTTGGTTTGTATAGTCTTCAAAAGCCTTCAAAGAACAGGAAGAAAAAAAAAGCAAGAAAAAAAATGGACATGTTTATCAAAACTGAGCTTTCCTTTATCTATTATAACCGATGGAGTTACAGGAAAATAACCTATTTAATGCTCCAGCTCCTCCTACCTCTTGTTACGTATTGTCCAGTTATCAAAACACTTTTGACTAACAAATTACTGGGAGGTTCTGAAACTTGAACTAAAGGATAAAAACATGTTTAAAAGAATAAAGCAGGGTTTATTGCTTAAGGGCATCAAAGCTGAAATGTGAGCCCATTGGTTACCTATAGTGTTGAGCGCAAATATTCAAATTTGTCTGTTTGCAAGCACTGAATTAAAAGCGAAAATTTTAATGTTTAGCCCTGGTATGCTCTAAGAATCCATAGCCTTCTAACCTATTCAGGACACATGACGTACCGATACGGCATGTTTCCTGAGTCCTTAAGGACACATGACGTACCAATACGTCATGAGTAGTTCCAATCACTGCTGCTCAGCCGGCAGTGTTCGGAACAAGGTACCTGCTGAAATCATTCAGCAGGTACCTTGTTACAATGCCCAGGGGGGTCCTGTGACCCCCCCGTATCGGCGATCGCTGCAAACCGCAGGTCAATTCAGACTTGCGGTTTGCAGCTCTTTTTTCGCAACCTCTGATCCCCGCGGTCTCAGAGCGTTAATGTCCCCAAAGTTGTAGGTGGTTGCGGGCAGCGGGAGGCACCGCCTCCTTTGCAATATTCCCTGGTGTCTAGTGAATCTATCAGAGTGTCTGCACATTGCTGACACTCTGATAGAAACGGCTGGCATCTGTGCTTGATCAGATGCCAGCCGTTTAACCCCTGCCATACCGCGGTCCGTACGGACCGTGGTATGGAAGGGTTAACAGGGAGGGAGCTCCCTCCCTCTCCCATCGGGGGGCTGCTTGCTGTGCTTTTGCAGCCCCCCGACAGGATGGGATCACAGAGGGAGGGAGCCCCCCTCCCTCCCCATCCATCACCCGCTGCTCTCTTATGGCAGCGGGTGATGGTTGCCATGGAAGCATCACGCTTTCAGAAGCGTCCTTCTCTCCATGATACTGAAAGTCTGAATAGACCTGCTAAAGGTCTATTCAGACTTTGTAAACTAAAAAATACAGCACAGTGCACTATATAGTGTACTGTACTGTATTATACAGACACCAGATCCACTGGATCTACAAGAACTAAGTTTGTCTGGGTCAAAAAAAAATGTAAAAAAGTAAAAAAAATGTAAAAATGAAAAAAACACATATCACTGAATAAAAATAAAATAAAAAATACGCTACACATATTAGGAATCGCCACGTCCGAAAAAACATGCTCTATAAAAATATCACATGACTGAACTCCTCAGGTGAACGCCATAAAAAAAACACCAAATAATTGTGTAAATAAGCCATTTTTTGGCACCTTACATCACTAAAAGTGTAATACAAAGTGATCAAAAAGGCGTATGCCTCCAAAAATAGTACCAATCAAATCGCCATCTCATCCTGCAAAAAATGAGCCCCTACTTAAAACAATTGGCCAAAAAATAAAAAAACTATGCCTCTCAGACTAAAACATAATTTTTTTTGTTTCAAAAATGCTTTTTAATGTTAAATGTAAAAAAAAAACTAAAAAGTTGACATATTGGGTATCTCCACGTCCGTAAGAATCTGCTCTATAAAAATATCACATGACCTAACCCCTCAAGTAAACACTGTAAGGGTCCATTCACACGTCCGTGTGTGTTTTGCGGATCCACAGATCCGCGGATCCGCAAAACACGGACATCAGCGATGTGCGTTCCGCAATTTGCGGACCGCACATCGCCGGCACTCTCATAGAAAATGCCTTTTCTTGTCCGCAATTGCGGACAAGAATAGGACATGTTCTATTTTTTTCAGGAACGAAATTGCGGACCCGGAAGTGCGGATCCGCAATTGCGGACCCGGCCGGGACATCGTCTGTCCCCATTGAAATTAATGGGTCCACAATTCCGTTCCGCAAATGCGGAACAGAATTGCGGACGTGTGAATGGACCCTAAAAAAAATAAAAACTTTGTCAAAAAGCCATTTTTTTGTCACCTTACATCACAAAAAGTTTAAGAGCAAGCGATCAAAAAGTCTTATGACCCCCCAAATAGAGCCAATCTAACCGTCACCTCATTCCTCAAAAATTATACCCAACCTTACACAATTGCCTAAAAACTGAAAAATATATGGCTCTCAGACTATGGAGACACTAAAACATGTTTTTTTTTTTTTTGTTTCAAAAGGGATATTATTGTGTAAAACCAAAATAAATAAAAAAAAGGTATACATATTATGTATCGCCGCGTCCGCAAGGACCTGATCTATAAAAATAACACATGACCTAACCCTTCAGCTTAACACAGCAAAAAAAAATATATAAATACGGTATGCTTTATTATGTAAAAATGAAATAAAAACCCCCAAAAAGTAGTCATATTTGGTATTGTCGCGTCCGTAACAACGTGCACTATAGAAATAGCACACAATCTACCCTGTCAGTTCAACGATGTAAATAACAAAAAATGCAAAACGGTCCCAAAACATCCATCTTTCAAGCAAGGGTTAACAGCCAAACAAAACTCAATGTTTATTGCCCTGATTCTCTTGTTTGCACAAATACCCCATATGTGGTCGTAAACTGCTGTATGGCCAAACGGCAGGGCACAGAAGGAAGGGAACGCCATATGGTTTTTGGAAGTCAGATTTTGCTGGACTGGTTTTTTGACACTATGTCCCATTTGAAGCCCCCATGATGCACCCCTACAGTGAAAAAATAGAAATTCTGAAATTTCATCTCCATTTGCCAATGACTCTTGTGGAACACCTAAAGGGTTAACAAAGTTTGTAAAACTGGTTTTGAATACCTTGAGGGGTGTAGTTTCTTAGATGGAGTCACTTTTATGGAGTTTTTACTCTAGGGGTGCATCGGGGGGCTTCATATGGCGTTCCTTTCCTTCTGCGCCCTGCTGTTTGGCCATACAGCAGTTTGCGACCACATAAGGGGTGTTCTTGCAAACTACAGAATCGGGGGAATAAATATTAAGTTTTTTTGGCTGTTAAACCTTGCTTTGTTACTGGAAAAAATTGATTAAAATGGAAAATTTTCCCAAAAATCGAAATTCTGAAATTTTATTTCCATTTGCCATTAACTCTTGTGGAAAACTTAAAGGGTTAATGACGTTTGTAAAATCAGTTTTGAATACCTTGAGGGGTGTAGTTTCTAGAATGGGGTC
Source organism: Bufotes viridis (assembly GCA_033119425.1). NCBI lineage: Eukaryota > Metazoa > Chordata > Amphibia > Anura > Bufonidae > Bufotes > Bufotes viridis. The sequence goes on from CM065592.1 coordinate 78,381,157, forward strand.
ATTTTTTGGTGGTTTCTATTATGTATGCCTCACAATGTGACTTCAGACCTGAACTGGTCCCTAAAAAGTGGGTTTTTGAAAATTTCTGAAAAATTTCTAGATTTGCTTCTAAACTTCTAAGACTTGTAACGTCCCCAAAAAATTAAATGGCATTCCCAAAATGATCGATACATGAAGTAGACATATGGGGAATGTAAATCAATAACTTTTTTGGGCGGTATTACTATGTAGTATAGAAGTAGAGAAATTGAAACTTGGAAAATTGCACATTTTTCAAAATGTTTGGTAAATTTGGTAAAGTAAGTAAAAATGAAATTTTTCGACTTTATTTTACCACTGTCATGAAGTACAATATGTGACAAAAAAACAATCTCAGAATGGCCTGGATAAGAAAAAGCGTTTTATCAAGTTAAGTTAAGTTATCACCACATAAAGTGACACTGGTCAGATTTTGAAAAAATAGCCTGGTTCTTAAGGTGAAATAGGGCCGTGTCCTTAAGGGGTTAAAGACTTTTTGATGCAGCATGTATTTGGGGTATGTTGACTTTGTTTGGGGTGGGTTTTCTGCTCAATTTTTAGGCTCAGTCGAACGTTAGTGCAAGATTGAGTGAGTGGAGATAGATTAAACCGTAGCTATCTTGCCTCTCTCTTGGACATGACAGGTCTGTTATGATTTGATATTACTTTTCACCTCTTACCATACATATATTTCATGTATCAGATGTAAAGAGCACTGACATGTTTCATCAGACAGGCTGGATACTGATGATAGTCTAGTAGCTGGCTTAAATTCTTGATCCAGGATAACCTCTGATCTCCTCCTTACAATAGGCTGATATTTTCTTTGAGCAGATACAATACCTAATTTGGGAAAAGAATATGCCTGGATTCTATCACATTGGGAGCAGTAGGTGCATGGATTTTACCACTTTGGAAACAATGAGTCTTTTTGATTGTTTAGTGCATTTATTTACTTCTGTTGCTTATATAGTCCCAACATATTTTAAAATGCTGTACATAGATTACTTGTCACATCAGTCCCTGTCTCCAATGGAGACACTAATCTCTGTCACTTTCACTGAAAATAGCTAGAGATAAGCAAATCGAAGCTGACGAAGTGGAATTCGATCCGAATTTCAGGAAAAATTAGATTCGCAAAGAATGTGAATTTCCTCGTGCTTTGTGATAACGAATCACAATTTTTCCTAAAATGGTGGCTAAAATGGCAGCTACATGTGTGAGGATATGCGGCAACGAACTCTGGGAAGGCGGGATGACTCATAATGCCATGCATGCAGCCAATCAGCAGCCAGCGAGCCCTTTGATGTCACAGCCCTATAAATACGGCGGCCATCTTAGAATCAGAAATGTTCCAGCGTTCTGAGTGCAGGGAACAGACGTGAGAAGGCACTAGGAACAGCTATTGGAAAAACCTCCTTGTGAAAAATCAAGTGCAGGGAAAGGATAGGGATGAATCATTTCACAGCATCTTAGTGCAGGAAGAAATGTCAGAAGGTGCTAGGGACAGTACTAAAAAAGCGATTTACAAGTGCAGGTAAAGGATAGGAAGGAATAATCTCACAGCATTTTAATGCAGGGAGAGACGTCTGAAGGCGCTAGGGACAGTGAAATGAAAAACCGAATTGTGAAAGAAAAGCGATTTACAAGTGCAGGGAAATATTATTCTGTGTTCAGTGCTGCAGTTATCCGTTGAAAAGCCTTTAGTGGCGTATATACGTGGAAAAAGAAAAATATATTCTGCGTTCAGAGCTACAGTTATCTGTTGAAAAGCCTTTAGTGGCGTATATACATGGAAAAAGAAAAATATATTTTGCATTCAGTGATGCAGTTATCTGTTCAAAAGCCTTTAGTGACATATATATGTGGAAAAAGTCCAAAAGCAAAAGAGAAAAATCCAGCTCAGATCAGGTAAAAAATATTTCGGACTGTATTCCAGCGGTTATAAAACTTCCATATGACAAGACGTGTGCAGTTACGCGTTTCAGACCTCTAGTACATGTGGGTCCTTCCTCATGACAAGCACTTTTTTCCATATGTGGAAAAAGAAAAATTTATTCGCATTCAGCGCTGCAGTTATCTGTTCAAAAGCCTTTAGTGGCGTATTTCAGTTTAAAAAGAAAAATATATACAGCTTTTGCTGTTGCATCTGGTAAAGCCTTTACTGGCATATTGCAGTAGAAAAAGAAATATACATTCTCCATTTGCTGGAGCACTTATATGTATAAAAAACCTTTATTGACGTACATCAGTAGAAAAATAAAAATACATTTGCCATTTGTTGCTGCACTTATAGGTAGAAAAAACTGTATTGACGTATATAAGTAGAAGAAGAAATATACATTCACCATTCGCTGCTGCACTTATATGTAGAAAAAACTGTATTGCCATATATCAATACAAAAAGAAATATACATTGGCCATTCACTGCTGTACTTATATCTTGAAAAAAACCTTAATGACGTATATAAACGGAAAAAGAAATATACATTCGCCATTAGCTGCTGCACTTATATCTTGAAAAACTTTTATTGACGTATAAAAGTGCATCCACATCCACACTCTGTCATTGTGCCGCTCTGTGGTCTCCTCAAGCCACTGCCACCTCCAGACTCTATCATTGTGCCGCTCTGTGGTCTCCTCATGCTGCTGCCTCCTACAGACTCTATCATTGTGCCGCTCTGTGGTCTCCTGCTGCTGCCACCTACAGACTCTGTAATTGTGCCGCTCTGTAATCTCCTCATGCTGCTGCCACCTCCAGAATCTGTCATTGTACAGCTCTGTGGTCTCCTCATGCTGCTGCCACCTCCTCACTCGGTCATTGTGCAGCTCTGTGGTCTCCTCATGCTGCTACCACCTATTCACTCGGTCATTGTGTCACTCGGTGGCCTCCTTCTGATGTTGCTGCTGCTGCCACCTCCACACTCTGTCAATGTGCCACTCTGTAGTACCCTCATGCCACTGCCACCTCTACACTCTGTCATTGTGCAGCACTGTGGTTTCCTTATGCTTCTTCCACCTCCAGACTCTGTCATTGTGTGGCTCTGTTGTCTCCTTATGCTGCTGCCACCTCCAGACTCTGTCATTGTGCCACACCGTGGTCTCCTCATGCTGCTGCCACCTCCAGAGTCTGTCATTATGCTGCTCTGTGGTCTTCTCATGTTGCTGCCACCTTTTGACTCTGTCATTGTGCTGCTCTCTGGTCTCCTCATGTTGCTGCCACCTTCAGACTCTATTATTGTGCCGCTCTGTGGTCTCGTCATGCTGCTACCACCTCCAGATTATGTCATAGTACTGCTCTGTGGTCTCCTCATGCTGCTGCCACCTTCTCACTCGTTTTGCCACTCTATGGCCTCTTCTTGATGTTGCTGCTGCTGCCACCTCCACACTCTGTCATTGTGCCGCTCTGTGGTCTCCTCATGCTACTGCCACCTCCAGACTCTGTCATTGTGCTGCTCTGTGGTCTCCTCATGCTGCCGCCACCTCCATACTCTATCACTGTGCCGCTCTGTGGTCTCCTGCTGCTGCCAATTACAGACTCTTTAATTGTGCCACTCTGTGTTTTTCTCATGCTGCTGCCACCTCCAGACTCTGTCATTGTGCCGCTCTGTAGTCTCCTCATGTTGCTGCCACCTTCAGACTCTATTATTGTGCCGCTCTGTGGTCTCGTCATGCTGCTACCACCCCCAGACTATTTCATAGTACTGCTCTGTGGTCTCCTCATGCTGCTGCCACCTACTCCCTCGTTGTGCCACTCTATGGCCTCTTCTTGATGTTGCTGCTGCTGCCACCTCCAGACTCTGTCATTGTGCCGCTCTGTGGTCTCCTCATGCTTCTGCTACCTCCAGACTCTGTCATTCTGCCGCTCTGTGGTCTCCTCATGCCGCTCTGTTGTCTCCTCATGCTGCTGCCATCTCCAGACTCCATCATTGTGTTGTTCTGTGTTCTCCTCATGCTGCCGCCACCTCCTGACCCTATCATTGTTCGGCTCTGTGGTCTCCTAATGCTGCCACCTCCAGACTCTGTCAATGTGCTTCTCTGTGGTCTCCCCATGCTGCTGCCACCTCCAGACTCTGTAATTGTGCCGCTCTGTGGTCTTCTGATATTGCTGCTACCTCCAGACTCTGTCATTGTGCCGCTCTGTGGTCTCCTCATGCTGCTGCAATCTCCTGACCCTATCATTGTTCCTCTCTGTGGTCTCCTCATGCTGCTGCCACCTCCTGACCCTATCATTGTTCCGCTCTGTGGTCTCCTAATGCTGCCACCTCCAGACTCTGTCAATGTGCCGCTCTGTGGTCTCCTTATGTTGCTGCCACCTCCAGACTCTGTCATTGTGCCACTCTGTGGTCTCCTCATACTGCTGCCACCTCCAGACTCTGTCATTGTGCCGCTCTGTGGTCTCCTCATGATGCTGCCACCTCCAGACTCTGTCATTCTGCCGCTCTCTGGTCTCCTCATGCCGCTCTGTGGTCTCCTCATGCTGCTGCCACCTCCATACTCTATGATTGTGCCGCTCTGTAGTTTCCTCATGCTGCTGCCATCTTCACACTCTGTCATTTTGCCGCTCTGTGGTTTCCTAATTCTGCCGTCACCTCCACCCTCTGTCATTAGGCCGCTCTGTGCTCTCCTCATGCTGCCGTCACCTCAAGACTCTATCATTGTGCTACTTTGTGGTCTCCTCATAATGCTGCCACCTCCAGACTCTGTCATTGCACCACCCTGTGGTCTCCTCATGCTGCTGCCACCTCACCACTATGTCATAGGTCCATTCTGTGAACTTCTAATGCTGTTCCCACCCTCCCCACTTCATGACTGGTCCACTATTTTGGCATTCAACCTGGCTGACATCATCATTTATTTGACACTTCTTCTGATCTGTCAGAAGAAGGAAAAATGAGATGCATAACGGATACTGTCTGTGTCGCAGCTTTAAAGCCTGTATGGTCCCATCAGAAATGGCTTATGATTTGGTAGCCAAAAGAAGGACTGGGTAGAAAACACAGAAGACATGCAAATATTGCCAAAAGCAGGAGTGGGTAGAAAACACAGAAGACATGCAAATATTCCATTCACGTGTCATCTTTGTTTTAGATCCACTCAGTTTTTTTTTTGCCTTTAGCAATACTGATGGATTATTGAGCAAATGCTAAGCAACTGAAGGTGTATGCTCCACAGTCAGGATCCATATTTTCTGGGTAATTGTTCTGATGGATCAGAGAATGGGGAAAATTAATCAGTGACGTCAACACAAACTTACTGCTGACACCCTCTTCACTCTGTGGGGGGGGGGGGGCTCTACTTGTATAAGCGTTTAATAGAACAGATTCTGTAGACATCTATGTGGAATTAGCTGACAAGGGTGTAAAAGGAGTGCACTTCTTCTTGATTCTAACATCTATCTGCAAGGCTAAGTTCATACTTGAGTTATTTGATCAGGTTTGGCCCCGTGACTGCCCAAATACGTGAAGTATGGAGTGATTCTAAGAGCAACACCTGTCATCTGCATGTCATACTGACTCACAGTATTGTCTCACAACCACAGCAGACTCCCTATGCGTGTTCCTGCAATGCACAGTGTTCTACACCACTATAAAGTCTCTCAGCACACAGGAAATAGTCGTTTTTGAGCGCAATTTGCCGCAAATATATTCGGATCGAAGTTAATTTTTCTCGAAGAATTCCGCGAACTGGCGAATATTTTTTTTTAAAAAGTCGCTCATCTCTTCTAATAGCCTATGTATAGTTTTGGAGTGTGGGAGAAAGCCAACGCAAACAAGGGGAAAACATATAAACTCCATGCACAGGACTAGGTGGACTAGGCCAGCTCTACAAGACAACAATGCCAACAAATGGAATTGATTGGCTCCTGTAGGCAACTCCTTCACTTTTCCACTGTGTCATATTTACTAATCATGTCTATTAGTGTAATTTTAGAGTGGCTCCTGTTATGTGATGTTGCAAGAAACAGAGATCTCTTAGCTGTTTTCCACTAACTTTGTCTATCTGCCTTACACTTAAATCGAATTCAACTTGCTTAGTGTGGTGTTTACTGGGAGAGTTTTTTTTTTTATTAATATGTCTTTAAATACCTTTACTGTTGGTGCCTCTATGTAGGATATAGTAAAAGAATTGTGCATATTGATTCCAGAGTCTTTAATCACAGTTAGTCTTCTTTAAAGTGCATTCTGGGATTTGCATATCCAAGATCTTATTATTGTCTATGTACATGTGTTTTTTGTGGAATCAGCTTTTTGTTTTCTGTTTGGGTTTTGATTTTCTATGGTTTTGGATCTTGTAGTGCAGGGTCAGGTTAGGTTTTACTCCGCTTTACTCCTCTTACCTACATTTATCACTCTCCATCTGTATGCCATTGCCATCTGCCCTCTGTTGCATTGCTGGACTCAATCTTCTTCATCCATTACCTTCCTCACACAGTTTCCTGTCATCTATCGGTGAGTTTATTATTCTATATTTGTAGCCTGTCAATGTAACCCTTGTTTTGTATGTCTTTTTTTGGTTGTTGTGCAGTTCTGCTCTACTCAAGTCCTGGGGGTATCAGAGTACCAAGAGCCATAATTAGGACTTGGGAAAGGCAACTGCTATAGGTGTCTTGCAAACAATCTGTGTCTTAGCATAGAATTGGTGCTATTGAGTCCCAGTGTTTAGGAATGCCGAGTTGTATGTTATGCCGTAATAGTTTTGTGTCACGCTGCTTCTACCTGCATACTGTTGCTCTCTGGGGTTAGGCTCCATAGCAACAAAGGAGTTGTAGTTGGTGGAATAAGTAGAGTTCAGACATGTTAAAGTTTAACAGTTTTTACTTGAATAAACTTGCAATAAACTTATGTCATCAAGACAAAATGTGATCTTTCTCTTGGCTCCAGCAGGCTAAGGGTAAACTGGCAAGTAAACTTGAATACTTTGCTTTATCTCTGGCTTCAGTCTAGTTCATATCAGCTTTAGTTACTGTTTCTTATGAGAGTGAGGTATCCTGTGACCCATTTTGCTGAATAGAGTTTTTTTGCCGCTGTTTTCCCTCTCAAATGTACCAAGTCCTTTTATATATCAGGAAAGTGATGCTCTCTGTGCTACTTTCCAAAATCTGCAGCAGCAGTGAAGGGGAAAATGCTTCCTCACCACACCATGCTGCTTACCTCTCTCGTTCCAACTCTAAAATCCACAACAGCTTCATGCACCAGCCCTCCTTGGTAGGAAGCAGTACTAGCCCACCTATGCCCCAAAAGGGGGAGAATGGACTAATAAGTTCCATTATATCTAAATATCTCTCTCTACCAGGAACTCTGTCACTTGCTGTACAACCAGGCAAAGTGCATGAAACACAATGCATAAATTACCTAGCAATATTATCAAGGCACAGTATCAGAGGATCTGGAATAAAATACACAGACATTCTCTGCTAGCCATTTGAACCAAAAAACTAGCTAAGTCCCCCTTTCTAGACTAGCATGAGGCAAAACATGTCTAAAACAGATAATAAATGTGGCTTATGACAATAATTGTGTTTTGGCATATCAGGGGCCTGAATTTTAGCCTTAGTAATTCTGCCTGAATATTGATAACTTGGCCCACTAGTGCCTTTGCTGTAATTATTGATTGTCCATTGAGCTACATTTCATAGTTATTTCCTCTTCAGAAATAATATTTTCTGCATTATATGTCCTAGTGTAACCCTCACATGCTGCAAATTGTCTCCATGTTAAATTCCACCTTATAGCTCTTCTTTTTCTGTATTTGAGGCAGTATTGTGCAACTATAGATCAGGAGAATTAGGCTGAGAAATAATGTTTCATCATTTGCAATATGCTGGCAATCCATAATGTATATAATGCAATCACTATAGCACTCTGCTTCAAAAGCCGTGTACTGAACGCTGCAAAGTGTATAACATCAAAGCCTTGCCATGGAACTTAATCTTGGAAAATAAATGGCAGATATTTGTAACTGCAATCAGACCTAAAAGTATCTCCCATTACAGTCAGCAGAAGAATTTCAAATCACCAATGTATGTGTATGTAAGTCACTTTACAGCAGTGGTGACTCTAGGAACAATATATAGGAGGGGCACATAAGATGCCACAGTCAAAAATGGGGGGGGGGGGGGCTCTAATAATTTTCACCACTTAATTATGCTACTGAAAAAAAAAAAAAAGTATATATAAATAAGATAACAAAATACAAGAGTATTGCGGTATGCAGAGAATTTGTAATAAAACAATTTAATTACAAAAAAAGCTATTCAGTCGACTGCTGTGCTGTCCTATGCTTTTTATTGCGGATTCTTTCCCCTCATTTATGTCTCTCCTCAGTGCGCAGGCTCACTGTTATGGGGGATCTGTGGATGACACACTGTTATGGGGGATCTGTGGATGACACACTGTTATGGGGGATCTGCGGATGACACTGTTATGGGCATCTGTTGATGACACTGTTATGGGCATCTGTGGATGACACCATTATGGGCATCTGTGGATGACACATTGTTATGGGGGCATCTGTGGATGACAGTGTTATGGGCATCTGTGGATGACACCGTTATGGGCATGAGTGGATGGCACTGGTATGAGCATCTGTGGATTACACACTGTTATGGGGGCATCTGTGGATGACAGTGTTATGGGCATCTGTGGATGACACTGTTATGGGCATCAGTGGATGACACTGTTATGGGCATCAGTGGATGGCACTGGTATGGGCATCTGTGGATGACACACTGTTATGGGGCATCTGTGGATGACACGCTGTTATGGGCATCTGTAGATGACACACTGTTATGGGGGATCTGTGGATGACACACTGTTATGGGGGCATCTGTGGGTGACACAATGTTATGGGGGATCTGTGGATGACACACTGTTATGGGGGCATCTGTGGATGACACTCTGTTATGGGGGATCTGTGGATAACACTGTTATGGGCATCTATGGATGACACTGTTACGGGCATCTGTGGATGACACTCTGTTATGGGGGATCTGTGGATAACACTGTTATGGGCATCTGTGGATGACACTGTTACGGGCATCTGTGGATGACACACTGTTATGGGAGATCTGTGGATGACACACTGTTAAGGGGGCATCTGTGGATGACACTGTTATGGGAGATCTGTGGATGACACACTGTTATGGGGGATCTGTGGATGACACACTGTTATGGGGGATCTGTGGATGACATACTGTTATGGGGCATCTGTGGATGACACACTGTTATGGGTGATCTGTGGATGACACACTGTTATGGGGGATCTGTGGATGACACACTGTTATGGGGGCACCTATAGATGACATGCGGTCATTCGGGCATCTGTGGATGACACTGTTATGGGGGATCTGTGGATAACACTGTTATGGGCATCTGTGGATGACACTGTTACGGGCATCTGTGGATGACACACTGGTATGGGAGATCTGTGGATGACACACTGTTATGGGGGCATCTGTGGATGACACTGTTATGGGAGATCTGTGGATGATACACTGTTATGGGGGATCTGTGGATGATATAATGTTATGGGGGATCTGTGGATGATATACTGTTATGGGGGATCTGTGGATGACACACTGTTATGGGGCATCTGTGGATGACACACTGTTATGGGGGCACCTATGGATGACACGCTGTCATTCTGGCATCTGTGGATGACACTGTTATGGGGGATCTGTGGATGACACTGTTATGGGCATCTGTGGATGACACTGTAACAGGCATCTGTGGATGACACACTGTTATGGGGGATCTGTGGATGACACACTGTTATGGGGGATCTGTGGATGACACACTGTTATGGGGGCATCTGTGGATGACACTGTTATGGGAGATCTGTGGATGAAACAATGTTATGGGGGATCTGTGGATGATATACTGTTATGGGGGATCTGTGGATGATATACTGTTATGGGGGATCTGTGGATGACACACTGTTATGGGGCATCTGTGGATGACACACTGTTATGCGGGCATCTATGGATGACACACTGTCATCCGGGCATCTGTGGATTACACTGTTATGGGGGATCTGTGGATGACACTGTTATGGGCATCTGTGGATGACACTGTAAAAGGCATCTGTGGATGACTCACTGTTATGGGGGCATCTGTGGATGACACTGTTATGGGGGATCTATGGATGACACACTGTTATGGGGGATCTGTGGATGACACTGTTATGGGCACCTGTGGATGACACTGTTACGGGCATCAGTGGATGACACTTTTATGGGCATCTGTCGAAGACATTGTTATGGGCATCTGTGGATGACACCATGATGGGCATCAGTGGATGACACTGTTATGGGTATCTGTGGATGACACACTCATATGGGGGCATCTGTGGATGACACATTGTTATGGGGGCATCTGTGGATGACACTGTTATGGGAGATCTGTGGATGACACACTGTTATGGGGGATCTGTGGATGATATACTGTTATGGGGGATCTGTGGATGACATACTGTTATGGGGGATCTGTGGATGACACATTGTTATGGGGAATCTGTGGATGACACACTGTTATGCGGGCATCTATGGATGACACGCTGTCATTCGGGCATCTGTGGATGACATTGTTATGGGGGATCTGTGGATGACACTGTTATGGACATCTGTGGATGACACTGTAACAGGCATCTGTGGATGACTCACTGTTATGGGGGCATCAGTGGATGACACTGTTATGGGGGATCTATGGATGACACACTGTTATGGGGGATCTGTGGATGACACTGTTATGGGCACCTGTGGATGACACTGTTACGGGCATCAGTGGATGACACTTTTATGTGCATCTGTCGAAGACATTGTTATGGGCATCTGTGGATGACACTGTGATGGGCATCAGTGGATGACACTGTTATGGGTATATGTGGATGACACACTCATATGGGGGCATCTGTGGATGACACACTGTTATGGGAGCATCTGTGGATGAAACACTGTTATGGGGGCATATGTAGATGAAACTGGTATTGGGGATTTGTGGATGACACACTGTTATGGGCATTTGTAGATGACACACTGTTATGGGCTTCTGTGGATGACACACTATTATCGAGGATCTGTGGATGACACACTGTTATGGGGGCATCTGTGGATGACACACTGTTATGGGGACATCTGTGGATGACACACAGTTATGGGGGCATCTGTGGATGACCCACGGTTATTGGGGCATCTGTGGATGACACTGTTATGGGGGATCTGTGGATGACACTGTTATGGGGATCTGTGGATGACACTGTTATGGGGATCTGTATATGACACTGTTATGGTGGCATCTGTGAATGACACTGTTATGGGGGATCTGTGGATGACACTGTTATGGGGGCATCTGTGGATGACACAGTGTTATGGGGGCATATGTGGATGACACTGTTAGTGGCATCTGTGGATGACACTTTTATACTAAGAGGGCCAATGGGAGGAATAACCAATTTGGATCTACACATAGTTGGTACATGTAGTCATTGGAGTCTGTGTTGGCATACTTCATGCCACATTTATCAAATGTCTCATGTTGTTTGATAAATTTGACTTATCCTTAAACCTAATACTTTTGGCTAAAACAGTTGCTTCAGTTTTCCTACTTCACCCTCCTCTTGGAGAGAGACTGCAACTTTTTTGCAACATTTTTAAAATTTCTCAGTGATAAATCTGTGGTGGAACTCATTAACATAGCTAACCACGCCTAACTCTCACCCAGATTTAAAAAGTGGAGTTATGTAAAAATGCAAAAACTGGCAAATTATTTGCACAAGTGAGTCCAAAAGGTAGCATGAGCCCCATAATGTGACTTATTGAGGTCAGAATTCTAGAGTGAAGGCATGATAAATCAGGGTCATTGTCAGTGGTCAAGTGGTTAATACTGTATTGTGTTAAATTTATACAGATTTGCAGTGCGAATTCTGCGCTGCAAATCCACAACAAATCTACAAAGCATGGATCTAAACTATAGGAGTTATCCAGGATTTAAAAAAATAAAAATAAATTAACAGTACGTAATTAGAGATGTCCCGAACTATTCGCCGGCGAACAGTTCCCAGCGAACATAGCTTGTTCGCGTCCGCCGCGGCGGGCGAACATATGCGATGTTCGCGTTCGCCCGTATACTTTATCATTGAGCAAACTTTGACCCTGTACCTCACAGTCAGCAGACACATTCCAGCCAATCAGCATACCCTCCCTCCCAGACCCTCCCACCTCTTATATAAACGCAAGGACAGCATCCATCTTAGATTCATTCTGAAGCTGCAGTGTTAGTAATTGTAAATCGCAATGCGATTAATATAACCTGTATTATTTGCATTGCGATTACAACTTAGATCTGAGTTCCTAATAGTTGTATTGCTAGAATATAATGAAGATAACGAATATAGCACTATAGTCTCAATCTTCTTTATATTCTAGCAATACAACAACCATTAGGAACTTAGATCTAAGTTGAATTCGCAATGCGATTAATATAACCTGCATTAATCGCATTGAGAATTCAACTTAGAGCTGAGTTCTTAATGGTTGTTGTATTGCTAGAATATAACGAAGATTGAATTCTGAATCTTCGTTATATTCCAGCAATACAACCATTAGGAACTCAGCTCAATACAACCAATGCGAATAATACTTACAATTATTAATCGCTTTGCGAATCCAGTTGATGCCTCTATTTGATTGTATATGACGGTTGACTATGACTACCACCAACGTTCTGCTGCCTCCGAGGCAAGATACCTGAACCCCCCAGGGGCCATTTGGGCGTTTTTGATAGAAAATGAATCTGCGTTTTTATCATTTTTTTCTCATTTTTTTATTTTATTTTTTTGTGTATTTTGCCACATTTGGTTGCATATTTACATTTGGTATAGGCAAATATGGTAGTCTAGATCATGTGTCTATACCAAAAACCTAGGATCATTGTTTGACAGAATATTTTCTAAGCCATGTAGCTGAATACAGATTTGGGCCGAGTAATGATCTAGACTACCATATTTGCCTAAACCAAATGTAAATATGCAACCAAATGTGGCAAAATACACAAAAAAGTAAAATAAAAAATAAAAAAATGATAAAAACGCAGATGCTTTTTCGATGCGTTTTTGATGCGTTTTCTATCAAAATCGCCCAAATGAAATGGCCCCAGAGGGGTTCAGATATCTTGCCTCGGAGGCAGCAGAACGTTGGTGGTAGTCATAGTCAACCGTCATATACAATAAAAGAGAGGCATGAAATGGATTCGCAAAGCGATTAATAATTGTAAGCATTATTCGCATTGCGAATTCAACTTAGAGCTGAGTTCCTAATGGTTGTATTGCTAGAATATTACGAAGATTGAGAAATCAATCTTCGCTATATTCTAGCAATACAACCATTAGGAACTCAGCTCTAAGTTGAATTTGCAATGTGATTAATGCAGGTTATAGTAATCGCATTGCAAATTCAACTTGCCACACTCTGAGTCAACTACGTAATTTTCCATGGGAGTTTTGCCATGGATCCACCTCCGGCATGCCACAGTCCAGGTGTAGGTCCCCTTGAAACAACTTTTCCATTACTATTGTGGCCAGAAGGAGTCCCTGTGGGTTTTAAAATTTGCCTGTCTATTGAAGTCTATGGCGGTTTGCACTGTTCGCACGTTCGCGAACATTTGCGTATATTCGCGTTCGCCGCTTGTGAACGGAAAATTTTGTGTTTGCGACATCTCTATAGGTAATGTGATAAAGTAAAGGGAAAAAGATAACCAGTAACCTCTGGTTGTCCAGCAGGTGGCAGTGTATCTGGCAGAGATATTTAATTAGAATGGAACTTACCATTCCATACTCCCCTTTTTGGGTAGAAGTTAGTTAGTCCTGCTTCCTACCAAGATGGGGTTGCAGGAAGATATGTTGAGTTGAGAGTTGTAGGAGACAAGTTATTGCTCAGTAAGGGGAGCACCCCCTTACTGCAGCTGAAATCTTTCAGGGGAAGCAGTTTGTAGAGCACCTTAACTCATTGCAGTTGATAGACGGAGTATTACGAGGGGGTCAACAGCCAAAGAGACCAGACTCAAAGGTACCTGAACTGCTAGAAAGTCTAGTAACCAGACAGCAGAGAAAATTAAAGCAAAGTATTTAGGTTTACCTACCAGCTTACACTTAGCCTGCTGGAGCCAAGCAAAAGATCACACATTATTTGGATGGATGACACAAGTTTATTGCAAGTTAGTTCAAGTTTTGACTCTACTTATTTCTTCAACTACAACTTCTTGGATAATACGGAGCTTAACCCTGTGGAGCAACAGTATCCAGGTAGGAGTTCCATGACACAAAACTATTAGGCCACATAATAACTTGGCATTCCTGGGACCCGATCGAGCCTGGGGGGCACCACGTTGAAGTTGATTATGGGGGTCCTTGCAACGACTTTGAGAAAGCAGGTCCTTCATTTGAGAATTCTGTCTGGCCTACTTCCATACCTACAAGTCACCTCAGCTACCTTATTCATCTATAACAAGAATACCCAACCTGCTGCCCTCCAGCTGTTGCAAAACTACAACTCCCAGCATGCCGGGGCAGCCCTCAGCCTGAAGCAGGGCATGGTGGGAGTTGTAGTTTTACAACAGCTGGAGGGCTGCAGGTTGAGAATAGCTGATCTGTAATAATAGACTTGGTAATTTATTATATAATGTACCCAGGTTTTTATATGAACATGGCTGCTTGAGATGCTGTATGCTTCCTGTATGTGTGTAGTGCAGTCTACTGTGCCATGTGTCAGTTGTGCAGGGGGTAGGGGTCTAGGGGGCCGACTATACTCAGGGGTCCACCAGGGGATTCAACTTTTTCCCTGTGGGCCAATCCAAGCCTGTTCTGATATGTAGGTAGCCTATAAGGGTATGTTTATATGGAGTTTTTACCATGCACAGGTATTTCAATGCATTTGCAGTACCGAAATCTGCAGCAAAAATGTCTAAATCTGTTAATTTAAATGAGAATCCAGTTCATTTGCTGTTGATTGTTCTGCACACACTTGAAATCCATCTTACAGAAAAAAAAAAAAAAAACATAATGTTCATTCTTGACTCTTTCATCAGGAAACCACACGGAAACCATGACAGTTATACACAATCAGATTAGCTAAATCTGAAGGCAGATCCTCAGTTTGCAAACAGCAAAGCCCAAGAGTTAGGCCTCATGCTGTGCATCTGTTTCGTGCTTTGGGGACTGCAATTGTGGTTCCCAATACACGGGCAACGTCCGTGTGGTGGCCAGAACGGATCGAGACTAGTGATGAGCAAGCACCAAAGTGTTCGTGTACTCGGTCTGAACACATAGCGATATTTGTGCGCTCGGCCAAGCTCCCGAGTATAATGGAAGTCAATGGGAGAAAACCAGGCACCCCCTGCTCGGATGAGGGGAGGGTGCCTGGTCCATTGGAAAAGGTCAGAAAGTGACAGAAACACCACCGAAATGGATCTGGAACGGCATTGGGACCATGTCTGGGTGCATCTTGGACTCCAATGTCGCTGCTGGGAACCATGTTGTCCCAGTTGTCTGCCACTTTAACAGACCGACAAAATTATGACCAAAATCCCACCCCCCTCAAAAAAAAAAAAAAAAAAAACATTTTTAGAGGTAAAATTGTTAGGAAACATTCTTTCCTGTATATTCAATTGTATATACAGTGCAAGTGCTGCCAAAAATTACTAGGAAGAAGCACTCCGATACAGCCTATATATCACATAAAGGAGAGCCTCATTCACATGGTGCTACAATTGTTCAGGTACACTGCTACACTAATAAAGCCTATGCACTAAGTGAAAGGGCTGCCAAAAATTACAAGACACCGGCACTCCAATACACCCTTGATTACACATAAAGGAGGGCATCATACACACCCTTGAAAAATTATCATTGATGGCCTGTTGGTGACCCTCCAAAACATTCGGAGCAGGGGCCTGCTGATCTGACTACCTAAGAAGTTAATTGACCTGGTCAGCACAGGCTACCAAGAAAGAATGACTAGAGTTGAGCGAACACCTGGATGTTCAGGTTCGACGGGTTCGGCCGAACTTCGGAAAAAAGTTCGAATTCGGGACCTGAACTTGACCCGAACTTGACCCCGAACCCCATTGAAATCAATGGGAGCCCGAACTTTTGAGCACTAAAATGGCTGTAAAAATGCCATGGAAAGGACTAGAGGGATGCAAATGCCAGCAAAATGTTGTTAAGAGCATGGTAAGTGCTCTGCAAACAAATGTGGATAAGGAAATGACTTTAAATAACATAAAATAGGTAAAAATAAAAAATAATAATCTTGATCTAGGAGGACGAGGTCCGTATGGAGTGGGAGGTTGAGGAGGCGGTGGATCTAGCGGTGTAGGTGGTAGTGGCGGTGGAAGAGGAGGAGGTAGCCTAAACTGCTTTTTGGTTTTAAATTTAATTTTTAAAATTAGGGTGCTAAACACACGTTCAGACAATACACTGGCTGCAGGGCAGGCAGCACCTCCAAGGGGTAAAGGGCAAGCTCAGGCCATGTGCTTATTTTGGAGACCCAGAAGTTGCATGTTCCCAAGTAGTTAATGTATTTTCAATAGAGTGATTAATAAAGATTAAATTTTACCTATTACTAGTCAGAGAGGTTGCAAAGGTTACGCTAGGTCCAAGTGACCAACTAACCCTTCTTCCAGATGTTGCAGGGTCTGACCCCTGTCAGTCAGTTTGTGTAGGCGAGCTGGTAGAGGATGAGGAAGCAGAGTAGGAGGAGGAAGCAACAGTAGGCAAACTGAAGCGCCCTTAAAACTATGCACATTTAGAAATGCTGGCATTCAGGGCTAGGGATCGCGGGTGGGTAGGGGGGTACTTCCTCTTCCTCTCCAGCATTTGGGATTTGGAGAGCTGAACGCTTCTGTGGGACATTGTGGAGATGCTTGGTGACCCAGATGTTGGTGTTGCTGGAAGATCCCCTGTTTGCGGGGTGCCAGGTGACACTGTCACTCCAGAGGTGGATAAAGAGGCCGCGACTGCAGCAGAAGAGGAAGCAAGAGGAGCCAGAGACCTTTCTTGGTTTTTGAGGTGTCTACTCCACTGCAGCTCGTGCTTTGCACTTAAATGCCTGGTCATGCAGGTTGCGCTCAGGTTGAGAACGTTTATGCCTCCCTTCAGGCTCTGATTGCACAGCGTGAAAACCACTTGTGTCTTGTCATCAGCACATTGTCTGAAGAACTGCCATGCCAGGGAACTCCTTGGAGCTGGCTATGGTGTGCTCGGTCCCTTGCTGCGGTGGGCAGTAGAAGGCGTACTGTCTAGAGGACGGCAGCTCCTCTTTTGCACCCTGCTCCCTCTTCTGCTGTGCTGGTGGCTCTGTGCGACCACCGCCTCTTCCTCCGAACTACATCAGTCACTCGCATGACCTTGATTCCATGTGGGGTCGAGGACCTCATCGTCCTCCACATCATCTTCCACCCAGTCTTCACCCCTGACTTCCTTGTCGGTCTGGACACTTTCGAAAGCCCCAGCAGTTGTCACCTGTGTTTAGTCATCATCCGAGACGTGCTGCGATGGTCCTCCCATGTACTCATCTTGAAAAATAAGTGGTTGGGCATCAGTGCACTCAATCTCTTCCACTTTTGGGGCAGGGCTAGGTGGATGGCCCTGGGAAACCCTGCTAACAGAGTCATCAAAAAGCAGAAGAGACTGCTGCATGACTTGGGGCTCAGACTGCTTGGCTGATTTGCAAGGGGGTGAGGTGAAAGACTGATGGACATCGGCTGCAGGTGCCAACTGTGGTCTTTCAGCAGGAGACTGGGAGGGAGACAATTTGAAGGAACTGGATCTACTGTCAGCAACCCAATCTACTATCGCCTGTACTTGATCAGGCCCCACCATTTGTAGAGCAGCATTAGGCCCGACCAAATACCGCTGCAGGTTTTGTCGCCTATTCGCACCTAAGGAAGGAGTTTCACTTGTGCGTGTAGCTGGCACAGATCGACCACGTCCTCTCCCTGCAACAGGAGCTCCACCAGCAGCACCACGACCTGGGCCACGTCCCTTATTTGACGCTATCCTCATATTTTCTTAATTCAGGATCTTGCCCTAAATGGGTGTTTAATTAATAGTAGAAAAGAATGACAGTATGTAAAGGCTGCATCTCACATGGCCTGAACCAGACTAGGCCTCAATTAAAGATTTCTTTGAACAAAAAGGCTGTATTTCAAATGGCTATATTTCAAATGGCTGTATTTCAAATGGCTGAATCAAACCCCTGTATGTATAGGGGGTATCTCACACGGTCTGAACCACTTTAGGCCTGAAGTAAATATATCTTTGCACAAAAAGACAGTATTTCAAATGGCTGTATTTCAAATGCCTAATTCAAACCCCTGTATGCATAGGGGGGATCACACACGCCCTGAATCAGTGTAGGCCTGAAGTAAATATATCTTTGCACAAAAAGGTTGTATTTCAAATGGCTGTATTTAAATGCCTAATTCAAACCCCTGTATGTATAGGGGGGATCACACACGCCTTGAATCAGTGTAGGCCTGAAGTAAATATATCTTTGCACAAAAAGGCTGTATTTCAAATGGCTGTATTTCAAATGCCTAATTCAAACCCCTGTATGTATAGGGGGGATTAAACTCGCCCTGAATCAGTGTAGGCCTGAAGTAAACATATCTTTGCACTAAATGGCTGTATTTAAAATGGCTGTATTTCAAATGGCTGAATCAAAGCCCTGTATGTTTAGGGGGTTCACACACGCTCTGAATCAGTGTAGGCCTGAAGTAAATATATCTTTAGACAAAAAGGCGGTATTTAAAATGGCTGTATTTCAAATGCCTAATTCAAACCCCTGTATGTATAGGGGGGATCACACATGCCCTGAATCAGTGTAGGCCTGAAGTAAATATATCTTTGCACAAAATGGCTGTATTTCAAATGGCTGCATTTCAAATGCCTAATTCAAACCCCTGTATTTATAGCGGGGGATCTCACAGGGCCTGAACCTCTGTAGGCCTGAATTCAATATTGGTGCACCAAATAACGGTATTTAAAATCTCTGAATGTAACCCAAATGTATTAAAGGTGTATCTCACAATCACATCTGCATCAAAGGCTGCCAACTAAATTTTTTGTGCCCAACTGAAATTGACAGCAGTATATAAGCCTGTAATTTTTACACGTGCTGATGCTGGGTGTATTTCTAGTTTAAATTGCACACTGACTAATACAGATGTTGTAGATTGCCCAAAAAGCCTTTTTTTGCTAACAGAATATGAATGCTGTATATATTAAAATTGAATGTAACACTTGCAGATCTGGAAAATACTGTTTTTTGAAAAAAAAGTGTTTTTCAAACCCCAGAAAATGATGTGTGTATTTCTAGCTTAAATTGCACACTGACTAATACAGATCTTGTAGTTTGTCCCCCAAAAATGGTGATTTGCAATGTCCTAAAAGCTCAGATGCAGTGCTGGTGCACTGAGCATGCATAAAATGGCCGCCGCCACCCACCTAACTAACAGAATTTTAAAAATTTGTATTTTTTGGTCATTGAGCTCAGGGCAGGGTAAAAGGATGGTGCCCTGCACTCACACAACTATTTCTAGGTAGATCGCTGAGTTACATTCTCTCCTATTCTCTCCCTGAAATCACAAGTCCAGCAGCATCATCTTCCTACACTTGTAACAGCAGAGTGACGTACAGCGCTATGTGACTCAAGCTTATATAGAGCCTGGGTCACATGCAGCTCTGGACAATCACAGCCATGCCATTAGTAGGCATGACTGTGATGGCCTCTTGAGGCAAGTAGTATGACGCTTGTTGATTGGCTGCTGTGCAGCCTTTCAAAAAGCTCCAAGAAAGTGCCGAACACCGAACCCGAACCCAAACTTTTACGGAAATGTTCGGGTTCGGGTCCGTGTTCGCTCAACCCTAAGAATGACCAATTTTTTAATCTTAATTTTCATTTGGGTTCCAGATAACATCACATAATAGAGTTAGCGCAGGGAATGGCGGTCAGCATTTGTTGCCTCTGTACATTATGGAAAGTCATTACCGGAACTGTAACAAAATTACAAGCTGCTATCTGACTATCTTGGAATTTTATTGTCTACCCCAAAGAAAGATTTAGGGAAAGTGGCACATACAAAAAAAGGAATACAATAGATGTTATAAAAGCTTTAGTTTTCAAACCAGGGATATCAACATTTGACGGTATTACCTGTAATGTTCTTCACAATAGAAAGAAACATGGGCAATCCTTAAAAAGACAAATCCGGGATAAAAAAGAATTCCTGAATGGTCATTCTCCCCTGGAAACGGACATGCTTTCAAGTGTCTTCTGATAATTGTAATTCCTTAAGGCCCCAAAAGTGAAAGGGCCTAATATCTCCTGAAAAGGCATCTTCAAATTTGAGAGGAGAAAATGGAGTCAAGCCTGACATATAAAAAAAAAAAAACTTGAAATATTTATTTACCCCTGTGCCACTATATAAAACCCAGAAAGCTGTAAAAAACACACACGTGAAAGATTCACCACCGAAGGAAAGCAAATTATGTTTCCTTTCAAGTCTAAAACATATAAAAGAATATACCATGTGAGCAAACCTCTGATAAAATTGTAGGTGATGGCCTGCAGGTGAGCTGACCCTCCCTGAAGAGGGACATGAGGAGATCTTGTGCACTGATTCCCAAACTCTTCAGCATCCAAAGTCAGAAGAAGATGACGGTGGGGAATGGCAATTATTGTTTTACTTGGTGGATGATGCGGATGAGACACAGTTGTCAATAATTAAGGGTCTTGTTAGGTCAACACAAATTGACTGTAGGCAGACTACTATAGCTAAATAATAAGGAACATGTCCACAGATTGTGGACACTTTACAAGGCCCAGATGAATGGAAGTTGTAATATACACACTGTATTCAGATGTAGTTCAGTATTGGAAGCAAAATACAACAGATGTCGGCCAGTAAACTAGGCCCAACATAATGGAATTTGTAATATACACACTGTATTCAGATGTAGTTCAGTATTGGAAGCAAAATACAACAGAAGTTGACCAGTATACAAGGCCCAAGATAATGGAATTTGTAATATACACACTTCAGAAGTAGTTCAGTATTGGAAGCAAACTACAACAGATGTCAGCCAGTATATTAGGCCCCCAAAAATGGAATTTGTAATATACACACTGTATTCAGATATAAATCTATATTGGATACAAATTTGTCACAAATAAAATGTATTCTCTGCTGGAATACTGTATATACGGTTGTGGCCTAAAGGCACACAAAGATGTGCACAGAACTGGTCAACTATGGCCAAAATATAAATCACTATTTGCTGGAGTAATTAATATAATGGTTGCGGATTGAACGCAGACACAGATGTGGCACAAATAAGGTTAATTTCTACACAGAAAAATTAATTTCTCTGATGGTGCTGTATATATATCTCACTAGCAGGCACACTGTATTAAATAATCCCCTTTTTATAATGTCTGCCCAACACATTGTTTTCTGATGCTGCAGTGTATATCTCACTAGCAGGCACACTAGCAAGCCCCTTTTTATAATGTCTGCTCCGCACACTGCTTTCTGATTGCGTACTGTGGATGTCACTAATCTGAAATCTTTCTGTCTTTTAGAAGTTTGGGTACTTAAAAGCAATTTTCAAGCCCTGCACTATCTGTCCCTTCCTGAAGATGCCTTGTCCCTGATAGTGCTGAATTAAACCCTTTCTTAAAAAAAAAAAAGGTGCTACACTGCTGTCAAACACACACTGTAGTCCTTAAAAGGACTGTTTGGTCTTTTAATAAGGTTTTTGGAGTAAAATCAGTAAGTTTACAGCAAAACGCTATCTGTCCCTGCCTACTGTCTGCTCTTCCTGATGCTGAATGATCCGAGCGCCAGACCTCAGCTCCTATATCAACTTGTATCACGTGTTCTGGCCAGTCAATCAGTGTAAGGCTTACAGCTAACATGGCTATGGCCTTACACTGAAGGGAATTACTTACCTGGACCTTAATTGGCTGCTTAGGAGGCGCTAAACATTCGGGGAGGAGACTCGAGCAATACGACGAACACACGTGGTGCTCGGCCGAGTTAAGCCGAGCTCCGAGCATAGCGATGCTAGAGCCGAACCAATACTTAGCCGAGCATGCTCGCTCATCACTAATCGAGACCCATTCAACTTGACTCTTCCCTTTAGACTTATGTATTCACAATACTCATTCCATATCTGATGATAACATAGAGCTCACTCCTGAATCTAAAAGCAACAGTGTTTTTAGATTTCGGAGTGAGATCTATGTTATCATTAGATATGGAATGAGTAGTATAACTCCCAATATAAATCAGCAGCAACACAGTATCATAGTGCTGAATAGATACCTAATAACATAGAGGGTACACAACTGAGATTTTTAACATTATTAACAATGGTCCAAAAAGATACTTTTAGTGACCAATAATAAAAGTTATGTTTTATATATTATTAACATATGTTAAAAGAAGGCAACTAGTAGTCTCTGACTAATTGTAAAAAGTTAACCTTTAAGCCTCCACATATGTTGGGGTCAATTGTGTTCAAGGAAGACTTAAAGGTGTTATCTCAAAATGATAAGAGTCAGACAACTGGGTCACCAAATGATCACGACAATCCTCTATGTACATAACTCTGTCAGTCGCCGATCCTTTATGGGGAGGGCATAGGATCCCCATTCTCATGATCGATGGGGGTCTCAGAGGTTGGTCTGCCACCAATCAGACACCTATCTCCTATGCTGTGAATAGGGGATAAATTTAGACTTTGAAGGAACCCATTTTACACCAAGAGTAACTGTATCTAAGTCATAGAAATACAGGATTAGGCCTTATGCACACGATCCAATCCCAATTTTTGGCTGGTTGGACACTTTTCTCATTCATTTTTATGGGGTCCACAAAATGGATGTCATCTGTGTGCTTTCCACGTCCCTGTGGCCATTCTGCAAATAATAGAATATTGTCCATTTTGCGGACAAGAATAGCCATGTCTACTGATGGAAGTGAGAAAATTGCGGAATACACCAGGACAGTAACCGTATTTTGTGGATCCATGGTTTGCGGAACGCAATGTGGATAAAAGTGTGTGCAAGAGGTCTAAAATGTATTATCTAAAAATGGGGAACCTTACCCTGGACATAATGAAAAAAACAACCCGGCAGTACAGATGCTTATCAAATGGAGACGTGCGGTCTCAGGGACATAATATATTAGACTACCACAGGCACAAAAGCTGCTGCTCACTTCCTCTGGACCAAGAAGATCATGAATGAAGGAAGCTGAAAACTGAAAGCTCATTCCTACCTAGTGCTAAACTGTGCTAAATGGTCAAAACTGCTGACAGAACTTATTAATTAGTGGAACAAAAAAAAAACGGTGGTGAGGGTGGAAGCGTACCTTGTCAAAGCTAATTGCCAATTTCCCTTTTTAGCAGCACTTTGTGTGTGATCTATTGCTTTTCTTGAGTCCACATAAAGGGACTATCCTAACATCAGTTTTCTTATACATATCCATGAAACCTGCCCTTTTGTGAATTACATTGCAAATATCACCGTAAAGAAAACCTGTGCTGTCAACCTTGCAAGTTTCCTTTATTGCTGACGTGATTTGCTTTCTTCACTCCTGTACACTGTTTGCAAAAAGTAATTGCCAATTATTCACTTTCCCATAAAAGTAACTGGAGGAAGCCAGACAGGTAATTGTCACACACTGTAATGTGTCGGATACAGATTACAGCTAATATTAAAATCCACATATACAAACCTTCAATGTTCATTTTACACATCAGAGTGGTTATATAGATAGGTTTAAGTCTTGAGTTAAGAAAATAATGGTAGATTGGTGACGGTGTGATGACGTGAACACGCACGTCGCGCTCTCCTCCTCCTCCTGCCCTCCTCCTCCTCCTCGCTCTCCGGCCCGTCGGCTCCCCCCGTTGATGCTGTGCTGAGCGTTCCATCGTCAGCCGTCCTGTGGAGAACTCCGGACCGCGTGTGTCTCTGCCTGCCCTCCCTTGGCTCGCCTCCTGTTTCGGTTGCTTGTGGCTGCCGCCTGGCTTCCGTGCTACCTGGTAGTGTTCCCGGCTGGTTGCTCGGTCCTGGGAGAGAGCTCCTTGTTGCTGGGGTCTGCTGTTTGTGGCTGTTGCTCGCAGAGTGTGCGCTCCATCTCCCCGCTCCTCCTCGTGGCTGGCTCTTTGGCTGGCTTCCTGGCCTGGCTCTTCTGGTTTTCCTGTGTGCCGTCTCCCTTCTGCCTGGATCCCTTGGCTCATCCATTCATCCCCTCTTGGACGCAGGACACGTGAGAAAAAAAAAAAAAAAAGAAAATCTGCTGTTTTTTTCCCTTCGTTTTTGCTTATTGGTTTTTTTTTTTTGGGATTGATTTAAAGATGTATTAAGACTATTAAGACTGTATTGGTTTGTACTAAGAAGTACTAAGAAGAAGGAACTTAGCAGAAAAAAAAAAGGAAACAAGAAAAAAGAAATAGAGAAGGGAAAAATTTAAATTAAATTAATTCAAAAGAGAGGAGAAAAAAGAAGGAGGAAAGGAAAAAGGGAAAAAAAAGGAAAAGAGAAAGAAGAAGGATAAAATCTATAAAGGAGAAAGAAAAGGAAGAAGGGAAAAGAGAAGAGAAAAAAAGAAAGAAAGGGAAGAGACTTGGAAAAAAAAAAAAGGGGAAAAAAAAAAAAAATAAGAGGGGGGCTGAGTACACAGGGACATTTGAAAACCTTGAAAACTCAAATTAGCAAGTAGCAAATACGTTAAGGGAAAAAAAAAAAAAGGAAAGGGAAAAGAGGGGAAAAAGGAGGAAGGGGAAAAGAAGGGGAAAAAAAAAAAAAAAATATACAGACACACACATTGAAGGGGGCCTTTAGCGCCTGATGGCTCCAAAGCGGCGGTCGGTGGATTCCTCAGGATCAAAACTGGGGACTAAGACACCTGAGGGTAAAATTGACAAATTTTTAAAATCTCCCTCCCATATTGAGAAGGGGTCGATTAAAGGGAAAATGAGCACTAACTATAAAAAAACCGTTAAAACTCCGCAAGCTGAAGAACTATCTGAGGATGGGCTAGCGGATCAGGAAGGAGAGGAGGAAAGTCTCCTGGCGCGAGCAGAAACTGAGCATGACCCCTCGGCCCTGGAAAAATTCTGAGCGCTGTTGAAAATAATGGCATGCTAGTGCAGGGGATGTCCAGCCAACTCGGGTCAATGCAGAGCGATATATCTCTAATAAGAGAAGATCTGACTAAAATTCGGGATCGACTACTTAACATGGAAAAGACGGTAGACTCCCTCCAATCCGATATGGATACGATCAAATCTAAAACTCGGTCTCTTTCCTCGGAAAATCATCTTTTACAAAATAAATTGGAAGACCTGGAAAACAGATCAAGGCGGTATAATATCCGCTTAGTTGGATTTCCAGAGGGAGTTGAGGGGCGGCAGCTAGTTGAACAACTCAAGGATGTAGTTTTGGAAAAACTGAGTAGTGAATATTTCTCTCCTATGTTTCAAATAGAAAGAGCCCATCGGATTCCAGGGGGGAAACCCACCCCAGGGAGGCCGCCGTGAACAATCTTAATGAAATTATTACTATCTATGGATAGGGATATGATATTGAGAAGGGCGAGGGAGTGTGCACCCATTGAACATCAGGGTACTAGACTGTTATTTTTCCCTGACTTTGCTCGACAGACCCAGGAGAAAAGAAGAAATTTCAATGAGATAAAGAAACGTTTGGCGCTAAAAGACATTAAATATTCCCTACTGTATCCAGCGAAACTGAGAGTGATCCATAATGGGACTACTAAATTTTTTGAGAATTCGCAACAAGCACTGGATTGGATGGAGCAAATGGGCATTTGATATATTCATATGTTCTCTAGGGATGGAGGGAGGAGGGAACTAGCGGGAGGGGGGGAGAATGACTGGAGGATAGAGGTTTACTGACTAGATCGGGCGGACCAGAGGGAAGGAGGAGGGAATGGGGGAGGGTACTTAACCTGCGGGGAAAGGGTATAGGAGAAAATTTTTTTTTTTTTTTTTTTTTTTTTTCTCTCCTCTTCGTAGCTGATGTCTGTTAGAATTGTCTCTTGGAATGTCAGAGGACTTGGGGAGAGGGTTAAAAGACAAGCTATTATGGATGCAGTGAAGAGGTATCTTCCTGCAATTATCTGTATAGTTGAAACTCACCTTACTGAAGAGACCGTGTCTCGCTTGATTACGGGCTGGCATTCCCAGTCTTACCACTCTACTTTCAGTGGCGCCTCTAGGGGTGTATCGGTTTTGATTCACAACTCTATAGATTTTTTGTTAATCGAATCTCATATAGATGACCAAGGCAGGTTTATTTTTTTGTATGGGAAGCTACATGGATATAATTACACTCTTGCTTTTTTTTATATACCTCCGCCATTTTCCATGTGCCCACTTATCCAACTATTACGTTTCTTGGAAGGCAAGCCGGCATCTCGGCTTGTACTGATGGGAGACTTTAACGCTGTTATGGATCCCAAAAAGGACAGATTGACTTTAGATGCAGATCGGGGAAGGAACATGTGTAATTCCCCATTGCCTCAATTCTGTTTGGAGATTGGATTGGTGGATATATGGGAACATGTTGGCGGAGGAAAGAGAGTTTATTCCTGTGTTAGTAGAGGAGGAAGAGCAATGTCTAGGATAGATTTGGCATTTACTAATGAGAATAATCTGAATAATATTAAAAGGATACGATATGGTATAAGAACAGTTTCAGACCATTCACCGGTCCTAATTGAGGTTCGCATCGGGGAGAATAAAGACAATAGGGGATTTGGGTTCAAGTTGAATCCATACTGGCTTACTATAATGGATAACTGCCAGTCGATTAAAACACATGTATCCTCCTTTTGGGAGGTGAATCTCCCCTCTGCCAACATCAACTCAGTTTGGGACGCTCTGAAAGCATATCTGAGGGGGTTCTCATTAGTGATATTACGGCCGTGAAAAGATCATTTAAGAAAAAGAAAAAATCTGACAGACACAGTGGCCTCCACAACGGAGCGGTTCATTGATCAACCTACGGAATGTAACAAGGAAGAGATGCAAAAGGCTAGTTGCTCCTTGAAAGAATATGTAATTGAGAAAGCAAACCATAGGCTACTTTTTAAGGGCCAGAAGTATTTTTCAGAATCGGGACGCCCTGGTAAGCTTTTAGCTAAAATAATATCACAACAGGACAAAAAAGAAAGCTATTACTCTAGTGCGTAACCTAGATGGAGCAATAATATCAGACCCAGAGGGTATAAGGGACTCTTTTTGCAATATTTCTCCCAGATATACAGAGCTTCATCTGGTCTGCCAGCTGACCTGGGGAGACAGTTCCTGGAGAGAATTTCTCTTCCAAAGCTAACAGAAGCCCAAAAAGAATCCCTGGAAGGAGAGGTGTCTCTTGCGGAGATTCAAGAGGCCTTGAAGTCCATCTCCGGGAACTCATCACCAGGGTCAGATGGTTTTCCATATGAAATTTATCGTAAGTATAGTGATGTCATTCTCCTCATCTACTGGAAGTGTTTGCTCAAGCATTGCAGGGAGGGATTTGCCACAGTCTATGATGGAAGCTGTGATAGTTTTAATCCCAAAAAAGATAAAGACCCGGCGGATTTGAGCTCGTATAGACCAATCTCCCTATTAAATACGGATGCTAAGTTGTTAGCAAAGGTTCTAGCTAGGAGGCTTTCTCAGGTTATGTCAGCTTTGATCCACCCAGATCAAAATGGCTTTATGGCGAAAAGGGGTACTCATCACAATCTGCATAGGTTTTTTGCCAATATTCAGTCCCCCGGAGGCGGCGCCCGCTCGGTCCTGTCTTTGGATGCTACTAAGGCATTCGACAGGGTCGAGTGGACGTTCCTCTGGGAGGTGATGAGAAGAATGGGTTTTGGCCCCAAATTTATAGGGATGGTTCAGCTGCTATATAAATGTCCGAAGGCCAGAATCAGGATCAATGACATGCTGACAGAGAGTTTTGTATTGGGAAGAGGTACTCGTCAAGGTTGTCCTCTTTCCCCTCTTTTATTCAATATTTATATTGAGCCCCTTGCAGCTAGTATAAGGCAAGACCCGAGAGTGGTTGGCTTTGGTGTAATGGGGGAGCAGGATCGTATATCCCTTTATGCAGACGATATCTTGTTCTTTATTCATCAAACAGAAAAACACTCCTCGAATAATGGAACTGGTTAGCCTATTCTCCCATTTTTCTGGCTTGGAGGTTAACTGGGGAAGACTGTTCTTCTCCCTATAGATAAGTTGCGAGGATCCGTGGAATATCTCTCTAATCGGGTATCTATTTTTGACTCAATAAAATACCTGGGGATAACAGCTTCTGCCAAAATTCAGGACTATCTCCAACTTAATTTGATCCCTCTTCTGTCGAGGTTGAGATCTAAAATTAAGATATGGCAAAAAGTTCTGCCCGCAAGAGGGGACAGAATTTCATTAATAAAAATGGTAGTGCTGCCCCAGGTACTTTATGTTCTTCGTAACTCGCCCGCTTGGATTGAGGATAAGTATTTTAGGTTGATAGAACGGATGATTAATGACTTACTATGGGGAAGGAAGCGGGTGAGACTAAAGTCGCTTTATTTTTCCATGCCTCTACAGCAGGGGAGGTCTTAACCTCCCTACTTTAGGGATACTTCATGGCATCTCAACTTTGCTTCCTCAATGATTGGGAAAATAGTCAACTTTGTAGAAAACTGGTGAAAGACTCAGGTTTTTCAGATTTATTTACAGTATTGGAGTCCGATTATTTGCTTAACATACAGACTGGTTATAAACCCTTTCTTAGAATGGCCACAAAGGCATGGTTGGTGATAAAGAGCTGGTTCAAAGTTAAGGCAACACTTATCTGCACCCCATTATGGCATAATTCAAAGCTTCTGAAATTAGATGATCCAAATTGTTGGCAATACTGGAGAACGCGAAATATTCAATATTTGAACCAGGTGGTTAAAAACGGGCAGGTCCTGTCTCTTATGGAGCTAAAACAGAACTCCAAACTGGGTGAGGTGGCTTGGTATGCATATTTTCAATTGAGGTCAGCACTTCTTAATACTGTTGATAGGTACTCACTTGAGGTAGATACCCCGGAATTTTTGCACAATTTGATTTGTAAGAAAGGTGGTATTAAAGTGAAATTATCACATTGTTATAGGCACTTGATGAAAGTTTTTTTTTCGGATTGTTTATCTCCAGGACAGAAATCCTGGTCTGTATTAATGTCAGAGGTGGGTTCTCCGGATTGGGAGAATATAGGGGAAAATTTTAGACAGGTTTCACACAACTTTAATCACACTGTTGTACAGTTTAATATAATACACAAAATATATGTGACACCTTTATGGCTCCATAAGAGGGGACTTAGAGCCGCATCTGACTGCCCTCGCTGTGGGGATCCCGGGCAGATCATATGCATCTGTTCTGGGACTGCCCGATAGTGAGTAAATACTGGAGAGCGGTACAAATAACTTTGACTCGGAGACTCAATATAGATATTCCTCTATCTCCCAAGGTATGGGTTTTAGGGGATCTATCAGAGGTTAACTGCCAGCTTATGAAGGGCCGTCTGCTGACTAAAGTGCTGTTTTTGGCTAGGCTTCTTGTAGCCAGAGAATGGTTTTCCCCTTCTGCTCCAGATTGCAAGAACTGGTTATGTCTGGTGGATAAGGTGAAAATCTATGAGAGAATTATGTATAGACAAAGAGGGTCCTATATGAAATGGGCCAATGTTTGGAGAGACTGGGATGGTTGAGGAGAGTTTTTTTTTTTTTTTTCTCCTTTCCCCTTTCCCCTGCAGGAATGGAGGGTGGGCTGAGGGGGGGGGTGGTTGGGAGGAATGGGGAAGATATTAATTGCAAATTTGTTGAACTAACTTGTTTACTTCTTATATTGAAATAATAAAAAGATTATAAAAAAAAAAAAAAAAAAAAAGAAAATAATGGTACAAAGTTATCTACGGTATCTGGTGGTAGTGAGGGGAAGAAGCTTGTAAGAGAATTGAAAATCATCCTTGCCCCTCTTTGTTGCTATGGGTTACCGTTTCACGCTGTTGCAGTGACAATACCACTTAGTTGAGCTGTAAAGTGACTTTTGCTAGAACATGCCAGGTTATGTTCATACATGCTGTTATCTCTCCCAGCACTCAGGTGTGCTATGCAACTTGCACCCATGATGATACGCCATGTATTGAGCCTATAAACAATGTGAGATTTCAGCAAGGGAATGGTAAATATTGGTTGGTTGAGATATCCAGATTTTACCTGAAATAGAGTAAAAAAACAAAAAAACATTCTTAACTCATCCATTTTCTCTCAACGGACCTGCCTCCGGCATCTTAATTGAAGATCTCGGATGTAATCACGTGTGCTATGTCGTATGACATCACCACGCTAGCTGACGTGATGACATTATGACGAGCCATGTTAGATCTTCAATCAAGAGATTGAATCAGATTGTGTGGTACCGCAGCATGTGAAGAGAAAGTCATGGTGTTAAATGAAGATACAGCCATCTCCATCGCTGCTACTTTGAGGAGACCAAAGCCAGAGAGTTAATGCCCAGGTAGATGGGTGCGTTGCAAGCAAGAGGGAGAGTGACTTGTCACCTTTTAAATGGACAATGTTATATTTGTCATTGACAGTGGA
This sequence comes from Bufotes viridis, assembly GCA_033119425.1. Taxonomy (NCBI): domain Eukaryota; kingdom Metazoa; phylum Chordata; class Amphibia; order Anura; family Bufonidae; genus Bufotes; species Bufotes viridis. The sequence continues at coordinate 78,411,891 of CM065592.1, forward strand.
CCAAATTATCATGTTGCTTTGAACTAAGCCTATACCCTCATTGAGACACTGCAACCAGTAAAGCTGTTGCCTGTCAAAAGACTGTTGTAATCATAAGCTTGTTGCTCCATGTGAGTCATGTAAAAACTGTCTTGCTTAAGTTTCAACTGAGTCTACCAGATTCCTTCGACCACCTTGAGTGAGGAGGTGAGGAGCCATGCATACCACTTAGGTCCAGAAAGATCTTCTCTGTAAGGTCTAACAATCCTCACAAGCTTTTCTCAAAGTTGACCTCCCCATTAACTCTTCAGACAACCAATGGCTAAAGCCAGCCATGCTCATGAAATAACTGTTGGCCAATTGTTTGGCCAACTCAGCTCATGCATGTGTCGTGATTGGAAACGGGGAGAAAGCGCTGCCAGACACCTTTACTCATTTCTTATCTCCCTGGGGTCAAAAGTTTCAGGATAATTAAAATCCAACACACCTGACTTTTCTCTTTACCTTAACTAGCAGTATCCTTCCATCTCATACAGGAGCCCAGGCGAACAGCAGCTAGACTTTAACGTGAACCAGTGCAAAGCAAAAGAACAATGTAAAATGAGTAGTGTTGGGCAAGCATGCTTGGCTGAACACCAGTTCGGCTCGAGCATCACGATTGTCGGCACATCACAGTGTTCGGCCGAAAACAGCATGTGCTCGAGCACGATGCTCAAATATCCTCCCCACATGTTTGTGGGGTGCTATGCAGCCAATAAACGTGTGGCTAAGTACTGCCACTAACAGTAATGCCATAGCCATGTTAGTTACTGGCATTACAGTGATTAGCTGGCCGGAACGCATCATCAGGTGCTATATAGCACCTGATGACATGTGTTCGGCTCAGTCTTAGTCAGGGAGAGCTGTGTTGAAGAAGGGACAGATAGTGTAGGGAGAAAAATAGTAATATTTTAGGGAAAAAACTTGTTAGAGACCCAAAAGTCCTTTTAAGGACTATTGTTGTATCTGGCAGCAAAATAATTATTAGCGCAACCTTCGTTAACTTGCGTGGAGTTGTTAGAGAGACCCAGAAGTCCTTTAAGGACTATTGTTGTATCTGGCAGCAAAATATTTAATAGCGCAACCTGTGCTAAATTGCGTGGAACTGTTAGTGACCCAAAAGTCCTTTTAATCACTATAGTTGTATCTGGCTGCAATATATATTATTGGCGCAACCTGGGCTAAATTGCATGCAATTATTAGTGCCGCTTCTGATAGTGACACAACCTCTGCTACATCTTTTATTTTACATTTAAGCAGCCTAAATATCTGAGACATTCAGCGCAATAGTTTGGCCACTGGTGACAGCGACATTACAGCACGACATCTCCTGTAAAACGCTTGTGCACCCTAAATTTCAGTAACATTCATTCAGTGTAATTTTTTATTAGCCAGTGGTGACAGCGACATTACTTGCGCTATACCTCCTGTGTAAAGTTTGTGCATCCTAAATATCAGTGACATTAATTCATTGTCATTTTTTATTAGCATCCTAAAATTATCTGTGATACTTAGTGTACTTTTTTAATAGATGCTGCAGACAGCAACATTATCTGTGCTACACCTCCTGTTTAACATGTAAGCATCCCAAAAATATATGACATTTTGTGTACTTTATTTGCACATACACCTAAAAAACCTGCACTACTGTAAGTGTGACATACTTCAAGCATATATACTATTTAACCACTCCCGGACCGCCGTACGCAGGATTGCGTCCTGCGGGCGGCCGGGATCTTCTGAGTGGACGCCTCGGCGCGTCCTCTCGCGAGACCCGTGAGTTCCTGTGAACGCGCGCGCAAGCGCGCGCGTGTTCACAGGAGCGCGCGTCTGGAGAGTTGAACTACAGCCTGCCAGCGATGATCAATCGCTGGCAGGCTGTAGATGCGATATAAATCGCATCAAACATGTATACCAGACGCTGTTTTGTGAACAGCGTCTGGTATACCTGCTACCTGGTCCTCTGGTGGTCCCATTTGCTGGGATCGACCACCAGAGGACCAGGTAACACAGTACAGTTGCACCAAACACTACACTAACCCCCCCACCCCCTCACCTATTAACCCCTTGATCACCCCATCTAGACCCCTGATCACCCCCTGTCATTGATCACACCCCTTTATGTGTCCATATGTGTTTCGTGGATCCGTGGATCCGATCCGTGGATCCGATCCGCAGATCCTCAAAACACGGACACCGGCAATGTGCTTTCCGCATTTTGCAGATCCGCACATTGCCAGAACTATATAGAAAATGCTATTTCTTGTCCGCAATTGCGGACAAGAATAGGACATGTTCTATATTTTTGCGGAACGGAAGTGCAGACTCGAAGCGCGGATCCGTAATTCCGATCCGAGCGGGACAAAGTCTGTCCCCATAGAAATGAATGGGTCCGCAATTCCGCTCCGCAAACAGAATTGCGGACGTGTGAATGGGGCATAAGTGTCCCCTATCACCGCCAGTTAGTTAGCTACTTGTTAGGTAGCTAGCGCCCAGCCCACCGCACCGCAGTCACTGATTTGGCAGAGATTTTTTCATCCACATTGACCGATGCGAATGAAAAATCTGTGCCGTTCATTATTATTTTTTTTCAGCGCAGAGGCTGAACGGAAAAAATCTCATTACCCGTATGCTCAATATACGGAGAATCGCAGAAACTCCTAATGCTGGCCATACGTGTAATGATTACGGAGACCCTCAAATGCCAGGGCAGTACAAAACCCCACATGTGACCCCATTTTAGAAAGAAGACACCCCAAGGTATTCCGTGAGGGGTATGGTGAGTTCATGCAAAATTTTATTTTTTGTCACAAGTTAGTGGAATATGAGACTGTAAAAAAAAAAAAATCAATTTCCGCTAACTTATGCCAATTTTATTTTTTTTCTGTGAACTCGCCATGCCCCTCACGGAATACCTTGGGGTGTCTTCTTTCCACAATGGGGTCACATGTGGGGTATTTATACTGCCCTGGCATTTTAGGGGTCCTAAAGCGTGAGAATCCAAATGCGTAAAATGCCCTGTGAAATCCTAAAGGTACTCATTGGTTTTAGGCCCCTTTGCATCTTGCTGCAAAAGTGACTCATGTGGTATCGCCGAACTCAGGAGAGTAGGGCAATGTGTTTGGGGTGTATTTTATATATACCCATGCTGCGTGTGAGAAATATCTCTGTAAATGACAACTTTTTAAATTTTTTATTCAAAGTTGTCAATTTACAGAGATATTTCTCTCACCCAGCATGGGTATATGTAAAAATACACCCCAAAACACATTGCCCTACTTCTCCTGAGTACGGCGATACCACATGTGTGCCACTTTTTGCAGCCAAGATGCGCAAAGGGCCCAAATTCCAATGAGTAACTTTTAGGAGGGCATTTTACGCATTTTTCTTCACGCTTTAGGCCCCTAAAATGCCAGGGCAGTATAAATACCCACATGTGACCCCATTTTGGAAAGAAGACACCCCAAGGTATTCGCTGAGGGGCATAATGAGTCCATGAAAATTAAACTTTTGTCAAAAGTTAGCGGAAAGGGAGACTTTGTGAGAAAAACAATAAAAATCAATTTCCACTAACTTGTGCCAAAAAAATCGTCTATGAACTCGCCATGCCCCTCATGGAATACCTTGGGGTGTCTTCTTTCCAAAATGGGGTCACATGTGGGGTATTTCTACTGCCCTGGCATTTTAGGGGCCCTAAAGCGTGAGAAGAAAAATGCGTAAAATGCCCTCCTAAAAGGTACTCATTGGAATTTGGGCCCTTTGCGATCTTGGCTGCAAAAGTGTCACTCATGTAGTATCGCGTACTCAGGAGAAGTAGGGCAATGTGTTTTAGGGTGTATTTTACATATACCCATGCTGGGTGAGAGAAATATCTCTGTAAACTGACAACTTTGTATAAAAAAATTTAAAAATTGTCGTTTACAGAGATATTTCTACACCCAGCAGGGGTATATATAAAAATACACCCCAAAACACATTGCCCTACTTCTCCTGAGTACGGCGATACCACATGAGTGACACTTTTTTGCAGCCTGGGTGCGCAAAGGGGCCCTAAAACCAATGAGTACTTTTAGGATTTCACAGGCCATTTTTATGCATTTGGATTCTCACACTTTAGGGGCCCCTAAAATGCCAGGTGAGTATAAATACCCCACATGTGACCCCATTTTGGAAAGAAGACACCCCAAGGTATTCCGTGAGGGGCATGGTGAGTCCACAGAATTTTTATTTTTGGCACAAGTCAGCGGAAATTGTTTTTTTTTTTTTTAATTTTGTTTTTTACAAAGTCTCATATTCCACTAACTTGTGACAAAAATAACATTTTACATGAACTCACCATACCCCTCACAGAATACCTTGGGGTGTCTTCTTTCCAAAATGGGGTCACATGTGGGGTATTTATACTGTCCTGGCATTTTAGGGGCCCCTAAAGCGTGAGAAGAAGTCTGGAATCCAAATGCGTAAAAATGCCCTGTAGAAATCTTAAAGGTACTCATTAGTTTTAGGGCCTTGCACTCAGGCTGCAAAAGTGCATCATGGTATCGCTGCACTGGAGAAGTAGGGCATGGTTGGGTGTATTTACATATACCATACTGTGTGTGAGAAATATCTCTGTAAACGACAACTTTTAATTTTTTTATACAAAGTTGACAATTTACAGAGATATTTCTCTCACCCAACATGGGTATATGTAAAAATACACCCCAAAACACATTGCCCTACTTCTCCTGAGTACGGCGATACCACATGAGTGACACTTTTTTGCAGCCTGGGTGCACAAAGGGGCCCAAATTCCAATGAGTACCTTTAGGTTTTACATGGCGGCTCACAATTTAGCCCCGCCCAAAATGCCAGAACAGTAAACACACCCCACAAATGACCCCATTTCGGAAAGTAGACACCCCAAGGTATTCACTAAGGGGCATAGTGAGTCCGTCTGAAATTTTTTTTTTTTTTGCCAGAAGTTATCAGAAATTGAAACTTTTATTTATTTATTTTTTCTCAGAAAGTGTCATTTTCCGCTAACTTGTGAAAAAAAATGAAATGATACATGAACTCACCATGCCCCTCCGCGAATACTTTGCGGTGTCTTCTTTCTAAAATGGTGTCATTTGGGGGGTATTTATACTATCCTGGCATTCTAGCACCTGAAGAAACATGACAGGCGCTCAGAAAGTCAGAGCTGCTTCAAAATGCCGAAATTCACTTTTTTGCACCATAGTTTGTAAACGTTATAACTTTTACCCAAACCAATAAATATACACTTATTGGACTTTTTTTTATCAAAGACATGTAGAACAATAAATTTTGAGAAAAATTTATATAGAAATGTAGTTTTTTTTTGAAAAATTTTACAACAGAAAGTGAAAAATGTCATTTTTTTGCAAAAATTTCGGTCATTTTTGATTAATAGCAAAAAAAGTTACAATTTCAGCAGCAATGAAATACCACCAAATGAAAGCTCTATTAGTGAGAAGAAAAGGAGGTAAAATTCATTTGGGTGGTAAGTTGTATGACGGAGCAATAAACGGTGAAAGTAGTGTAGTGCGGAATTGTAAAAAGTGGCCTGGTCATTAAGGGTGTTTAAGCTAGGGGGGCTGAAGTGGTTAATATGCGCAAGGCGAGCAGTAAGGGAAGGGGCAGTGGCCGTGCTGCTGATGGTGCCCTCAGAAGCCGTGGCCCTAGGCACGGTGAAGACGGGCATACTGCCAGAGCACAAGAAACACACTTATCCATGATACCTAGCTTCATGACCCAGTTTGCAGGGCGGCACAGGACCCCACTCTGGAAGTCAGACCAGTGCGACCAGGTGGTCGTTTGGATTGCAGCAGATGATGCTTCCAGTCGGTTAAGCACCACCCTGTCTTCCACAAAGTCCAGTTTCAGTAGTCAAGAGTCTGGTCAACAAAATTCTCACCCTGATACTCCTTCCACCCACCATGGAGAGTCTTGGCAAACAATTGATCCCATACTCGAATATTCCAAAAAGCTTTTTTCATCGCAATTCCTTAATTTTGGCCTCTCGACAACCCAGTTGAAAAGGAGATCTTGTGCCCTGATTCACAAACTCTTGAGCGTCCACAGTCAGAAGATGACGGTGGGGAACGGCAATTAGTGTTTCACAAGGTGGATGATGATGATGAGACACAGTTGCAAATAAGTCAACCACAATTACTGTCTCAAGAGGTTTATGATGAGGATGAGACACAGTTGTCAATAAATGAGGTTGTTGTTAGGTCAACAAGTCAGGAGGATGACCAGAGTGAGGAAGTGAAAGAGGAGGTGGTGGAAGATGAAGTCACTGACCCAACCTGGGAAGGTGGCAAGTTGACCAAGGACAGCAGTACAGAGGGGGAGGGATCTGCATCACCGCAACAGGCTAGAAGAGGCAGTGGGGTGGCAAAAGGGAGAAGATGGACAACACTAAACAGGCCTGCAAGTGTTCCCTGGAGCACCTCCTTGCGTAAATCTCCCTTGCCAAGGGGTAGGTGCTCTGCAGTCAGGCGCTTTTTTGAGAAAAGTGCAGATAATAAAATAATTTGTCATTTGCAACCTGTGCAGTACCAAAATTAGCAGGGGCGTTAACACTAGCAACCTCACGACCACCAGCATGATCCGCCACAGGGCATCAAAGCACCCTAATAGGTGGGCCAAATGCCTGGGTCCACAATCAGTGTCTGCGGGTCACACCACTGCCTCCCCTTCCCCTGTGTTACGTGCTGGCCAATCCCCTGTCCAAGATGCAGGCCCGGATCCCTCCTGCCAAGCACCATCAGCTAGAACATCCACTTCTGTGTCCCAGTGCAGCGCACAGATGTCTATACCCCAGACTTTTGAACGAAAGCACAAATTCCCAGCCACCCACCCACAGGCCATAGCACTAAATGCGCACCTTTCAAAATTGCTGGCCCTATTTAGGCTTGTGGACACTGAGGCTTTCCGCAGCCTGATGGTGGCGGCCTTCCCACGTTAATCTGTCCCCAGCCGCCAATATTTTTCATGATTTGAAGTCCCAGCCTTAAACCAGCATGTGTCCCGTAACATCACCCGTGTCCTGACCAACGCAGTTATTGGTAAGGTCCACTTAACGATTGACACATGGACAAGTGTATGTGGCCAGGGACGCTACATTTCCCTGACGGCACACTAGGTGAACATTGTGGAGGCCGAGAGTTATTCGTACCCAGGGACGGCACAGGTGCTACCGACGTCAAGTATTGCGGGCCCTACTTCAATTAGGGTTTCTGCCGCCACCTACGTTAGCTAAACCCCCCCCTTCTCCTCCTCCTCCTCCAATTCTACCTCTGAATTATCATCTTGCATCAGCCATCAGTCAGTAGCTGGAAGGATTGTAACACTGCAGTGTGGAAGCGGCAACAGCCCGTGCTTAAACTGATCTGCTTAGGTGACAAACAGCACACTGCTGCAGAACTATGGCAGGGGATAAGGGACCAGAATGAGCTGTGGCTCTCGCCACTCAACCTATAACCATGCATGTTTGTGTATGATAATGGCTGTAACTTGGTGGTGGCTTTGGAGTTCGGCAAGATCATACACATACAGTTGTGTTCAAAATTATTCAACCCTCATTGAAATTGAGTGTTTTGGCCAGTTTGACATTGATTTTGATCATTTCAGTCATCTTGTTTGCAATTAAATCAAAGAGGCACTTGTAAGTCAGACAAATATAACATAACATTTATAATGAAATAACCACAAATGTCTTTTCTGTGCTCACATCATTATCAGTACTCGACCAACACTAAAAAAGAGTAGATGTGAGAGACTCTCATCAGATCTATTCTAAAATCTATAATGAATTATGCTTATTTATAGCTGTAGACACTTTTTAAAGAAAATGACTCCTGTATCAGTTTTGTACAATGCTCTACATCAGGGTTTCTCAACTCTGGTCCCCGGGACCCACCTACCAGTCATGTTTTCAGGATTTCCTTAGTTTTGAGCAGGTGATATAATTAGTGTCCATGCATCAGGACTTACCACAGGCATTCATTCTGTGGGATATTCTCAAATCCTCACCGGTAGGTAGGTCCAGAGGACCGGAGTTGAGAAACCCTGCTCTACATCAATGGTGCCCAACGAATGCCTCTGGATCTGCCTCTAAACTCCCAGCATGCCGTATGCAAAGTCAGGTAATAAGGGAATGCTGGGATTTAAAGGGTTTCTGTCACCAGATTTAACCCTATTAAACTAGCTGACATTAGCGATGTGCAAATGTCAGCTAAACCTAACTAGCCTATTCCTACTTTTCTCAGTGCCCCCGTTACGCTAAAAATCTAACTTTTATAATATGCTAATTAGCCTCTAGGAGCAGTTGCTCCTTCTCCCACTTTTTTCACTTCCCTCCATGTCCTGATTGACAGGGCCAAGCAGCACTCGCATCCTTCTGCCAGCCCTGTGCTCTGATGAAATCTCGCGCCGTTCTGAATTCAGCGCAGGCGCGGTGAGGGAAGAACGCTTGCCGGCTGCCAGCTTCCTCACCGCGATTGCGCTGAATTAAGAATGGCGCGAGTTTTCATAAATATCTGATTGGTTGGGATCTGACTTCCAGCACTACCACTGATCAGAAGAATAAGAAGATGTGGTGCTCTAGTGTTAACTGTGGTCCCTTCCTGGCCCAGTGATCTTATTATCATTGGTCATATGGCCTATGTGCAGCTCAGTTCCATTGATGTGAATAGGTCAGGGCTGCAATACCAAGCATAGCCTCTATGCAATGTAAAGTACTGTGCTTTGCAAGCTGGGAGGAGGCTCCAGCACTTATCGGAGCACCATGTTCTCTTTAACCACCTGCCGACCGCTTAGGCGGCAGGTTTGTTCCTCCTTGACGCGTCGGCGCGTCATCTCGCGGGAGGCGAAGCAGCTCAAAGATCGCAAGTTATACTGCAGCATGCCAGCGATGATCAATCTCTGGCAGGCTGTAGATGCGAAATAAATCGCATCAAACATGTATATCAGATGCTGTTTTGTTAACAGCGTCTGATATACCTGCTACCTGGTCCTCTGGTGGTCCCATTTGCTGGGATCGACCAACAGAGGACCAGGTAGCTATGTAAATTAGCACCAAGCACCACACTACACCCCCCTCTGTCACTTATTAACCCCTTGTTAACTCCTGATCAACCCATATAGACTCCCTGATCACCCCCTGTCACTGATCACCCCCCTGTAAGGCTCCATTCACATGTCCATTTGTGTTTTGCGGATTCACGGATCCGCAAAACACGGACACTGGCAATGTGCTTTCCGCATTTTGCAGATCCGGACATTGCCAGAACTATATAGAAAATGCCTTTTCTTGTCCGCAATTGCGGACAAGAATAGGACATGTTCTATATTTTTGCGGAACGGAAGTGCAGACCCGGAAGTGCGGATCCGCAATTCCGGATCCGAGCGGGACAAATGCTGTCCCCATAGAAATGAATGGGTCTGCAATTCCGTTCCGCAAACAGAATTGCGGACGTGTGAATGGGGCCTAAGGGTCCCTTATTACCGCCAGTTAGTTAGCTTGTTAGGTGGCTAGCGCCCAGCCCACCGCACCGCAGTCACTGATTTTGGCAGAGATTTTTCTTCATACACATTGATCGATGCGAATGAAAAAATCTGTGCCGTTCATTTGTTATTTTTTTCAGCCCAGAGGCTGAACGGAAAAAAAAAATCTCATTACCCGTATGCTTAATATAAGGAGAATAGCAGAAACTCCTAATGCTGGCCATACGTGTAATGTTTGTGGAGCCCCTCAAATGCCATGGCAGTAGAAACACCTGAAAAGTGACCCCATTTTAGAAAGAAGACACCCCAAGGTAGTCCGTGAGGGGTATGGTGAGTTCATGTGAAATTTTATTTTTTGTCACAAGTTAGTGGAAATATGAGACTTTGTGAAAAAAAAAAAAAATCTATTTCCGCTAACTTGTGCCAAAAAAAAAATCTTCTATAAACTCGCCATGCCCCTCATAGAATACCTTGGGGTGTCTTCTTTCCAAAATGGGGTCACATGTGGGGTATTTATACTGCCCTGGCATTTTAGGGGTCCTAAAGCGTGAAAAGAAAAATGCGTAAAAATGCCCTCCTAAAAGGTACTCATTGGAATTTGGGCCCCTTTGCGCATCTTGGCTGCAAAAAAGTGTCACTCATGTGGTATCTCCGTACTTAGGAGAAGTAGGGCAATGTGTTTTAGGGTGTATTTTTACATATACCCATGCTGGGTGAGAGAAATATCTCTGTAAATTGACAACTTTGTATAACATTCTTTAAAAAGTTGTCATTTACAGAGATATTTCTCACACACAGTATGGGTATATGTAAAAATACACCCCAAAACACATTGCCGCACTTCTCCTGAGTACGGCGATACCACATGAGTGACACTTTTTTGCAGCCAAGATGCGCAAAGGGGCCCCAATTCCAATGAGTATCTTTAGGATTTCACAGGGCATTTTTACGCATTTGGATTCTCACGCTTTAGGGTCCCTAAAATGCCAGGGCAGTATAAATACCACACAAGTTACCCCATTTTGGAAAGAAGACACCCCAAGGTATTCCGTGAGGGGCATGGCGAGTTCACAGAATTTTTTTTTCTTTGGCACAAGTTAGCGGAAATTGATATATATATTTTTTTTATTTTTGTTTTTCACAAAGTCTCATATTCCATTAACTTGTGACAAAAAATAAAATTTTACATGAACTCACTATACCCCTCACGGAATACCTTGGGGTGTCTTCTTTATAAAATGGGGTCACATGTGGGGTATTTATACTGTCCTAGCATTTTAGGGGCCCCTAAAGCATGAGAAGAAGTGTGGAATCTAAATGCGTAAAAATGCCCTGTGAAATCCTAAAGGTACTCATTGGAATTTGGGCCCCTTTGCGCACCCAGGCTGCAAAAAAGTGTCACTCATGTGGTATCGCCGTACTCAGGAGAAGTAGGGCAATGTGGGGTGTATTTTTATATATACCCATACTTTGTGTGAGAAATATCTCTGTAAACTACAACTTTTTAAATTTTTTTATGCAAAGTTGTCAGTTTACAGAGATATTTCTCTGACCCAACATGGGTATATGTAAAAATACCCCCCAAAACCCATTGCCCTACTTCTCTTGAGTACGGCGATACCACATGAGTGACACTTTTTTGCAGCCTGGGTGCGCAAAGGGGCCCAAATTCCAACGAGTACCTTTAGGTTTTACAGGGATGCTCACAATGCCCAAAATTGTAAGGATACGGTGGTTTGCGCTCCAGCCTGGATCCATGCCCTGTGTAACCATGACAACGACCGCTGTTTGCCTCCCAGGCTGGAAGCAGTGGCCGCTGGGCCGTCTAAGGTGGCTCCGCCCATCCACACTTGGTCAATAAATAGGAGCCAGGTGCTGCACAGGGTGTTCCACTAATGGAGTGCGCACCCTGCCTGCTCCATTCACCACGAGGACGCAAGCTCCTAACTACCTGCAACTCTGAACCTCCAGGAGAAACCCTCACCTACCTTATCCGGCTCCACCACTGCAGGATCCCTGCATGACTTCTAACAGCAAGTATCAGCCTGTCATTTTGTTCACTGACATTGCTCACTGAAAGGAAGGGACTCGCGCTGGTGGTTATTAGTACTGCAGGCCTGGGATTCCTGAACGTTGCCTAGAGCTGTTATTCATGAACTTTAATCTGTACTCTCATTCCTAAAACGAACTTTCCTCACTATTAGTTTTACACTCTATCTTTAGTACGCGGTACATGATTTTGTTACCCCATACTCTCCGCTTAAGACTGAGAGAGCCGCCTGGGGTACACACTGAGCAGCCGCAAAAGACACCATCAACACTCAAGTAGTGTGACAGGAGTGGATGTCAAAGGACTCCGCAGTTGAGATCCTAACTGATCAATTTGGTGCGTTACATATTAGTGGAACCCTCATGGATCCAGCGGAGCTTGCGCGGCACATGGTCGCCCTCACTGAGAGGGTGGAAACCCTTAACGTGACCGTACAGAAGCTCCAATTGGAAAATCAGACGTTGCGAGATCTCGTCTCGTCGCGCACAGGACACCACCACGATGGACCGGAACCCAAGGTCAGTCCACCTGAACTTTTCTCAGGAGACCGGAAGCAGTTCCACGAATTCCTGAATGCGTGCAAGCTGATGTTTCAGTTACGCCCCCGGACCTATCCTACCGATAGAACCAAAGTACTCACTATGATCTCGTACCTCAGGGGGGAGGCCAGAGCATGGGCTAACACCTATTTAGAAAAGGAAGACCCGGTCTTGAATTCCTTTCCGCAATTTCTTGAAACAATGGCCCTCCTTTACGAGGACCACAACAAGCAGCTGACTGCGGAGACCGCCATTCGCACCCTAAAGCAAGGGAGACGACCCGTAGAGGACTTTATTGCGGAATACACTCGTTGGGCCCGTGAGACTGAATGGAATGATCTCACTCTTAGAAATCAGTTCCGTCTCGGTCTATCTGAGGCCCTGAATGATGAGTTAGCCCGCGGAGAGCTGCCCCATACACTCGACGCCTTGATGCAGAAGGTCACCACCATTGACAGACGCTTAAGGGAACGTAGGGCCGAGAGAGTCTCAGGGTTTACACCCACCCCGAGACAGACCAGCCCGGATCCTGTAGCAGAGATGATGGAGATTGGGGCAATTCGTGGTCCTCTGACTGAGAGAGAGAGACCCGGAGACGGAACCTCAACCTCTGCTTATACTGTGCGTCGGCTGACCATTCGGTTGATGGATGTCCTGCCATAAGAAAGAAACATGAAAGTAAAATGATGACGTTCTGTAACTTAGGCAGAAAAGATAACAACACAAGTGGTTACATTTATACGTCTCTTACCTTACAGTGGGACCAAAACCGAACTATCGTTGATGCAATGGTGGACACGGGAGCTTCAGGGAATTTTATCGATAAGCATCTAGTAGAGAGAAATAAAATTCCCCATACAAGGAAAGATGTATCGATATCCGTGAGTTTTATTGATGGTACAACCTCTAGACCTATCCATAGCCAGACTCAACCCCTTTTGGTGACAAGCGAAAATAACCACACAGAATTTCTATCCTTTGATGTCATACACTCCCCTTCGTTCCCCATCATTTTAGGCTTGCCATGGCTCTGGTTACATCAACCAGTTCTCCTATGGGAACAGGGGAGAATTGGGTTTACCTCACGTTATTGCAGGGAGACCTGCTTCCCTATTAAAACTCTCATGCATGTAGGAGTGAACCAGGTCCCTACCCAATACTCAGAGTTTTCGGAGGTATTTAGTGCAAAGATGGCGGAATCCCTACCGCCCCATAGACCCTACGATTGCCCCATAGACCTGCTGCCGGGCAGTGAAATACCCACAGGAAGAATCTACCCATTGGCACAACCAGAACTTGACCACCTCAAACAGTATCTCGAAGAGAACTTAAGGAAGGGATTCATTCGGCCTTCAACCTCCCCTGCAGCCGCAGGTATGTTCTTCGTAAGGAACAAAGACTTGAGCCTCAGACCCATCATTGATTACAGAGCATTAAATAAAATAACAATCAAAAACCGGTACCCCCTGCCGCTAATATCCGAGCTTATTGAAAGACTTCAAACATCAACTATCTACACTAAACTGGACTTGAGAGGCGCATACAACTTGATTAGGATTAGAACCGGGGATGAATGGAAAACTGCTTTCCGCACCCGGCACGGACTCTTTGAGTACATGGTAATGCCTTTCGGCTTGTGCAATGCCCCTGCCACATTCCAAAACTTTATCAACGACATATTTAGGGATCTACTAGATGTATGTGTTGTCATCTATCTAGATGACATATTGGTCTACTCCGATAACCTACAAGATCACAGGAAACACGTCCGTTGGGTACTTGCGCGATTAAGCGTCCATCACTTATATGTCAAACCAGAAAAGTGTATATTCGAGACTACTACCCTTCCGTTCCTTGGTTATATAATCTCACCCAAGGGAATTCAGATGGATCAGTCAAAGATCACTTGCATCCAAAACTGGCCGATTCCGGACTCTAGGAAAGCCCTCCAGCGATTCATAGGGTTCTCGAACTTCTACAGGAAATTCATCAAAGACTTCTCCGCTACCATCAAACCCCTAACCAGATTAACTAGTGTCAATACGAAATTTGTTTGGTCCATGGAGGCCCAATCAGCTTTTGAGTTACTTAAAGACAAATTCACTTCAGCACCAATTCTGACCATTCCGAATCCAAACTATCACTTTGTGCTGGAAGTAGATGCATCACGTCTGGCTGAATGCCGCGCCGCAGTCACAGCCCCCACATGCATTATACCACCTAACAAAATTATCCTCGCCACCATCGAATTGGAAACCCAGCTTAAGGATGCTCTGAAAATTGACTGTGCTAACATCCCCCCGGGACTTCTGAAAGACCAACGGGGTTTCCTCTACAAAAACAACCTACTGTACATACCAACTCCTCTCACCACCCAGGTAATCAAACTCTGCCATGACACACCCCTCGCGGGACACCCTGGCATTGCCAAAACCATAAACCTGATACGCAGGAACTTCTGGTGGCCAAAAATGACCAAAGAAATTAAGCAATATGTTTCCACGTGTGAGACATGTGCCTCATGCAAAAGTGATAGAAATCGACCATATGGCCTTCTTATGAGTCTTCCTATCCCCAACAGACCCTGGGAATGGGTTTCAATGGACTTCATTGTAGAACTCCCCGCTCCAGAGGAAACAACACCATCATGGTTGTAGTAGACCTACTAACTAAGATGGCACACTTCATCGCCCTCAAAAATTACCTTCCTCCAGTGAAACTGCCGAGGCCTTTCTGTCCAATGTCATAAAACTACATGGAATCCCTAGCCAAGTTATATCAGACAGGGGTTCACAATTTATATCCAAATTTTGGAGAGCACTTTGTCTCAGACTCCAAATCGACCATAGAATGTCTACCGCCTACCACCCCCAAACTAACGGGCAGACGGAAAGGGTGAACCAATGTCTGGAACAATTTCTCAGATGTCACTGCTCATTCCTTCAAGATGACTGGGAAAGCCTACTCCCTCTTGCCGAATTCGCTACAACAATTCTGTAAATTCCTCCACTCTACATAGTCCATTCTTTGCTAATTATGGATTCCACCCTAGGTCTCTCCCTGAAATCAGCCTTCCTACAAACTTTCCTGCCACAGATGATTATGTAACTACCTTGCAAACAACCCTCATGATGCTGAAAGACAACCTCCAATGGGCAAAGGAAAGGCAGAAGATCTACTACGACCGTCACAGAAGAGAAAATCCTCCTTATCAGGTTGGAGACTCGGTATGGCTGTCAACGAGAAACCTTCGGTTGGGGGTACCTGCTAAGAAACTGGGTAGGCAATTTTTGGGTCCTTTTCTGATAGAAAGAATTATCAACCCCAACACGGTGAGACTTACCCTTCCTCTTCGACTACAGGTACATCCCACATTCCATGTATCGTTGCTAAAACCGTTTAGACCTAGCCCATTCCCCTCACGGGTTCCTCAACCCTCCCCCCCGATAGATGTCCGTGGTGAGGAGGAATTTGAGGTTGAGCAGCTTCGACTCCAGAAGAAGACGGGGAGGATCCAGTACCTCGTTAGATGGAAGGGTTACGGGTCTCAGGATGACTCTTGGGAAGATGTGCGAGACGTCCATGCACCCAGACTCCAAAGGTTGTTCCACAGGAGATTTCCCGACCGACCCTCCCCTACTGGGGTACCCGGAGAGGGTCCCCTTAAGGGGGTACTGTAAGGATACGGTGGTTTGCGCTCCAGCCTGGATCCATGCCCTGTGTAACCATGACAACGACCGCTGTTTGCCTCCCAGGCTGGAAGCAGTGGCCGCTGGGCCGTCTAAGGTGGCTCCGCCCATCCACACTTGGTCAATAAATAGGAGCCAGGTGCTGCACAGGGTGTTCCACTAATGGAGTGCGCACCCTGCCTGCTCCATTCACCACGAGGACGCAAGCTCCTAACTACCTGCAACTCTGAACCTCCAGGAGAAACCCTCACCTACCTTATCCGGCTCCACCACTGCAGGATCCCTGCATGACTTCTAACAGCAAGTATCAGCCTGTCATTTTGTTCACTGACATTGCTCACTGAAAGAAAGGGACTCGCGCTGGTGGTTATTAGTACTGCAGGCCTGGGATTCCTGAACGTTGCCTAGAGCTGTTATTCATGAACTTTAATCTGTACTCTCATTCCTAAAACGAACTTTCCTCACTATTAGTTTTACACTCTATCTTTAGTACGCGGTACATGATTTTGTTACCCCATACTCTCCGCTTAAGACTGAGAGAGCCGCCTGGGGTACACACTGAGCAGCCGCAAAAGACACCATCAACACTCAAGTAGTGTGACAGGAGTGGATGTCAAAGGACTCCGCAGTTGAGATCCTAACTGATCAATTTGGTGCGTTACAAAAATGCCCAAAATGCCAGAACAGTAAACACACCCCACAAATGACATTCGGAAATGATTTCGGAAAGTAGACACCCCAAGGTATTCACTGAGGGGCATAGTGAGTCCGTGGGAGATTTTTTATTTTTTTTGCCAGAAGTTAGCATAAATGGAAACTTTATTATTATTATTTTTTTCTCAGAAAGTGTCATTTTGCACTAACTTGTGAAAAAAAATTAAATGATACATGAACTCACCATGCCCCTCCGCGAATATTTTGGGGTGTCTTCTTTCTAAAATGGTGTCATTTGGGGGGTATTTATACTATCCTGGCATTCTAGCACCTGAAGAAACATGACAGGTGCTCAGAAAGTCAGAGCTGCTTCAAAATGCGGAAATTCACTTTTTTGCACCATAATTTGTAAATGCTATAACTTTTACTCAAACCAATAAATATACACTTATTGGATTTTTTTTTAATCAAGGACATGTAAAACAATACATTTATAGAAAAATTTATATAGAAATGTAGTTTTTAAATAAACATTTACAACAGAAAGTGAAAAATGTCATTTTTTTTGCAAAAATGTTGTTCAATTTTTATTAATAGTAAGAAAAGTTAAAATGTCAGCAACAATGAAATATCGAGAAACTACCTGAAAAAAACGTATCTAAAAAACACTTTATTAAAGATATGTCCCTTGGGACTAAAAGACCATTAAACTCATAGCAGGTAATGCGGAACGATCTAACCCAGGAAGAAGTCAGCATATATGTTTCTATCCTGGTAGTTGCTCCGTGTAGAAGGTGCAATGCAGTGTGGTGATCACAGGACAAACAGGACCAAGGTAGATGTGTCCAACATGTCCCTATGATCTGGGCTAAATGAGCACATTAAACCCCTACACACACTATAGCTAACCCTAGTTACAGTGAGCGCTGCCTCACTTCTAACACACCGCATCCGACGCCACCACCCCCTGCAGCATGAACACGTTGCTGCTGGGATAGAGGTAGGGTGTCAGGGCACATGTAGGCATGCAGTTGCTAGATACATAAGATGCGCTCAATGCGTTTCAACAGGATCTGGAACTTGTCCTGTCTCCTCAGGAGCGATTTAGAGTGTGCAGGTTAGTCTTAGGTGCCCGACACCTTTTGCGTGTACAGGAAACCGGCACTGTGACGGCTGTACGCGGCCGCCAGACTGCCGGGTTTAAAAGTCCTAAACCACACCCCCTGGGAGTCAGCTGATCGGGCGGGAGGCGAGGCAACCATCAAAGCAGGAGAACACGCCTACTGTGCATCACGTCCCGTCATTCATGTAAACTCCACTCCACAGGGGGACTCAGTAAGTACTGTAGTACAAATATGGGCATTGTAAATCGCGGCATCCATCAATCACTTACATCAGATCAAGGTGCTGCATGATCCCAGTGGAGGTACTATAGAGAGGCATTAACAAAATCAAGCCCTTAAACCACAACATGGAGGGCAGCAGCCCCCCATCCACATGCAGTGTTGATGCCTTAAATCAACATAAAGCACCACTACCATGGTGCCAAAGTCACAGAGCAATTTACGCTATGGCACCCTGAACCACCTTACATAACGGTACCAAATCTAGGCAAAGACGCCAAGCCTAGGATAACCGTTAAAATGTGAACAGGGATGAAGGGACACTGATATAAGTACAGGGCTGACCGGACCGATGTACAACACTAGATAAAGCAGGCAAATGAGATAGATTCATTAAGATCCTGCGGTTGAACCGTCTGTAAGTCAAAAATCCATCTCGCCTCGTTTTGTAACAGGAGGAGATCAATGTCACCTCCCCGCATGGTCAGTGTTACCGTGTCAATGCCCTGTACCGTAAATCCCCTCAAAGCTCCATTGTGATGATCCCGCATGTGTCGTGCAACCGAGGTGTCTGTGGAATTCCATATATCTGAAAGATGTTCCCCAATACGTCTCCTTAGTTCCCTTTTAGTCTTGCCGATGTATTGGATGCCACATTGGCATGTGATCAGATAAATCACCCCGGCTGTGGAATGGCTAGAGAAGAAAGAGCCCCTTTTGACGAGCCCCTTGTCAAGGCACATACCCAGATCCGAGAGGTACTCAAACGTCACTGGCCTAATCTAAAATCTGACTCGGACATTGGACATATGGCACCTGATCTTCCACCTGTCACATTTAGACGTGGCCCCAATCTACGTGACAGGTTGGTACACAGTATGTTCACCCGACCGAAGGCTACTATGTGGCCGAACACTTCAGCCAAAGGTACGGTCTCGTGCGGATCGTGTTTGATGTGCGGGCTCATGGTAAAGTGCCCCGGAGTACAAGAATACATGGTTGAGGGGGAGGCAGTTATAAATGTCTATTCTGCACAAGGGAGGCACAGGTCCTGTGGGATCCATGCCTGGTTCATTTTTATGAATGTCAGCTTGTCCACGTTGGCTGTGGACAGGCAGCTGCGTTTGTCAGTAATGACGCCCCCTGCCGTGCTGAATACACGTTCAGACAAAACGCTGGCCGCCGGGCAGGCCAGCACCTCCAAGGCATAAAATGCTAACTCTGGCCACGTGGACAATTTGGAGACCCAGAAGTTGAATGGGGCCAAACCATCAGTCAGTATGTGGAGGGGTGTGCAGACGTACTGTTCAACCATGTTAGTGAAATGCTGCCTCCTGCTAACACGTTCCGTATCAGGTGGTGGTGCAGTTAGCTGTGGCGTGGAGACAAAACTTTTCCACATTTCTGCCATGCTAACCCTGCCCTCAGAGGAGCTGGCCGTGATACAGCTGCGTTGGCGACCTCTTGCTCCTCCTCTGTCTTCGCCTTGGGCTTCCACCTGTTCCCCTGTGACATTTGGGAATGCTCTCAGGAGCGCGTCTACCAGCGTGCGCTTGTACTTGCGCATCTTCCTATCACGCTCCAGTGCAGGAAGTAAGATGGTCTTTGTACCGGGGATCCAGCAGGGTGGCAACCCAGTAGTCCGCACACGTTAAAATGTGGGCAATTCTGCTGTCGTTGCGCAGGCACTGCAGCATGTAGTCGCTCATGTGTCCCAGGCTCCCCAGAGGTAAGGACAAGCTGTCCTCTGTGGGAGGCGTATCGTCATCGTCCTCTGTATCCCCCCAGCCACGCACCAGTGATGGGCCTGAGCTGTGTCGGGTGCCACCCCGCTGTGAACCTGCTTCATCCTCAACCTCTTCCACCTCCTCCTCATCCTCCTCGTCCTCCAGTAGTGGGCCCTGGCTGGCCACATTTGTACCTGGCCTCTGCTGTTGCAAAAAACCTCCCTCTGAGCCACTTCTAACAGACTGGCCTGAAAGTGGTAAAAATGACCCCTCATCCTCCTCCTCCTCCTCCTCCTGGGCCACCTCCTCTTCCATCATCGCCCTAAGCGTTTTCTCAAGGAGACATAGAAGTGGTATTGTAACGCTGATAATGGTGTCATCGCCACTGGCCATGTTGGTGGAGTACTCGAAACAGCGCAACAGGGCACACAGGTCTCGTATGGAGGCCCAATCATTGGTGGTGAAGTGGTGCTGTTCCGCAGTGCGACTGACGCGTGCGTGCTGCAGCTGAAACTCCACTATGGCCTGCTGCTGCTTGCACAGTCTCTCCAGCATGTGCAAGGTGGAGTTCCACCTGGTGGGCACGTCGCATATGAGGCAGTGAGCGGGAAGGCCGAAGTTCCGCTGTAGCGCAGACAGGCGAGCAGCGGCAGGATGTGAACGCCGGAAGCACGAACAGACGGCCCTCACTTTATGCAGCAGCTCTGACATGTCGGGGTAGTTGTAAATGAACTTCTGCACCACCAAATTCAGCACATGCACCAGGCAAGGGATGTGCAAAGAGCTGCGACGAGATTTCGCCCATTATCGCACACCACCAGGCTGTGCTTGAGGCCCACCGGCAGAAACCACTCGTCGGTCTGTTGGTCAATACCCCGCCACAACTCCTGCGCGGTGTGGGGCCTGTCCCCCAAACACATGAGTTTCAGCATGGCCTGCTGACGTTTACCCCGGGCTGTGCTGAAGTTGGTGGTGAAGGTGTGTGGCTGACTGGATGAGCTGGTGGAAGCAGAGGAGGAGGAAGCCGAGTAGGAGGAGGAGGCTACAGGAGGCAAAGAATGATGCCCTGCGATCCTTGGCGGCGGAAGGACGTGCGCCAAGGAACTCTCCGCCTGCGGCCCAGCCGCCACTATATTTACCCAGTGTGCAGTTAGGGAGATATAGCGTCCCTGGCCGTGCTTACTGGTCCACGTATCTGTGGTTAGGTGGACCTTGCCACAGATGGCGTTGCGCAGTGCACACTTGATTTTATCGGATACTTGGTTGTGCAGGGAAGGCACGGCTGTCTTGGAGAAGTAGTGGCGGCTGGGAACAACATACTGTGGGACAGCCATGGACATCAGTTACTTGAAGCTGTCTGTGTCCACCAGCCTGAATGACAGCATTTCAAAGGCCAGTAGTTTAGAAATGCTGGCATTCAGGCCCAGGGCTCAAGGGTGGCTAGGAGGGAATTTACGCTTTCTCTCCAAGGTTTGTGAGATGGAGAGCTGAACGCTGCCGTGTGACATGGTGGAGATGCTTGGTGACGCAGGTGGTGTTGTCGGTGGCACATCCTCTGTTTGGTGGGCGGCAGGTGCCAACATTCCTCCTTAGGCGGAGGAAGAGGCCAAGGCAGCAACAGAAGAGGGAGCAGGGGGAGCCAGAGTGAGTTACACGTCCTTTACTCCACTGCAGTTCATGCTTTGCATGTAGATGCCTGGTCATGCAGGTTGTGCTAAGGTTCAGAACGTTAATGCCTCGCTTCATGATCCGATGGCACAGCGCGCAAACCACTCGGGTCTTGTCGTCAGCACATTGTTTAAAGAAGTGCTATGCCAGGGAACTCCTTGAAGCTGTATTTGGGGTGATCGGTCCCTGGTGGCGGTGGCCAGTAGCAGGCAAACTCTTTGGAGGCGGCTGTTCTGCTTTTGCCCCCTGCTCTCGCCTTTGCTACGCTGTTGGCTCGGTCACCACTGCCTCTTCCTCTGAACTATGAAAGTCAGTGGAACGACCTTCATTCCATGTGGGGTCTAGGACCTCATCGTCCTCTGCATCGTCTTCCACACAGTCTTCCTCCCTGACCTCATGTTCGGTCTGCACACTGCAGAAAGACGCAGCAGTTGGCACCTGTGTTTCGTCATCATCCGAGACGTGCGGACTCCGATGAGGTGGTATTCCCATGTCCTCATCATCAGGAAACATCAGTGGTTGTGCATCAGTGCATTCTATGTCTTCCACCACTGGGGAAGGGCTAGGTGGATTCCCCTAGGGAAACCCTGCCATCAGAGTCTTCAAACAGCATAAGAGACTGCTGCATAACTTGAGGCTCAGACAGTGTCCCTGATATGCATGGGGGTGATGTGACAGACTGATGGGCTTGGTTTTAAGGTGCCACCTGTGCGCTTTCTGCAGAAGACTGGGTGGGAGATAATGTTGGGAATATGCTGGATCCACTGTCGGCCACCCAATTGATTAGCGCCTGTACCTGCTCAGGCCTTACCATCCTTAGAACGGCATTGGGCCCCACCAAACATCGCTGTAAATTCTGGCTTGTACTGGAACCTGAGGTAGTTGGTTCACTAGGACGTGTGGCTGTGGCAGAATGGCCACGTCCTCTCCCAGCACAAGAGGGTACACTAACACCACCACGACCGCGTCCGCATCCCTTACTAGATGTTTTCCACTTTGTTACCGTTCACCAAGCACCACAATAAGAAAAAAAATATTTGGCCCAATGTATTGATGTCAAATTCAGGCCTTTTTTTACAGGAACCTAACACTATCTGCCTATTTATTTAAGTAGCGTATTACACTAATCCAGGCACAGCAGTAACCACTGATTTAGGGGAATATCTCTTTTAGGGTCTAGTATTTAGGCCCTGGATAAAAGGTATCCTTTTATGGACAGATTTACAATTGGCCTGCAACAGCTCGAACACCAGATTCAGGGTATTGCTATTTTGGCAATTGAATTTAACCCCAGAACAAAATATAAAATTTGCAGGACACTATGAAACTTGGCCTGCAACAGCTGGGACACCAGATTCAGGGTATTGCTATTTTGGCAATTGAATTTCACCCCAGAACAAAATATATGTTTTGGCGGACACTATTATACTTTGCCAGCCACAGCTGAAACCACTGATTTATGGTATTGCTATTTTGGCAATTGAATTTCACCCCAGAACAAAATATCTGTTTTGGCGGACACTATTATACTTTGCCAGCCCCAGCTGAAACCACTGATTTATGGTATTGCTATTCTGGCAATTGAATTTCACCCCAAAACAAAATATATGTTTTGGCGGACACTATGAATCTTGGCCTGCAACAGCTGGGACACCAGATTTAGGGTATTGCTATTTTGGCAATTGAATTTCACCCCAGAACAAAATATGTGTTTTGGCGGACACTATTATACTTTGCCAGCCACAGCTGAAACCACTAATTTAAGTTATTACTATTTTGGCAATTGAATTTCACCCCAGAACTAAATATATGTTTTTGCGGACACTATGAATCTTGGCCTGCAACAGCTGGGACACCAGATTCAGGGTATTGCTATTTTGGCAATTGAATTTCACCCCAGAACAAAATACATGTTTTTGCGGACACTATGAATCCTGGCCTGCAACAGCTGGGACACCAGATTCAGGGTATTGCTATTTTGGTAATTGAATTTCACCCCAGAACAAAATATAGGTTTTGCCGGACACTATGAATCTTGGCCTGCAACAGCTGGGACACCAGATTCAGGGTATTGCTATTTTGGCAATTGAATTTCACCCCAGAACAAAATATATGTTTTTGCGGACACTATGAATCTTGGCCTGCAACAGCTGGGACACCAGATTCAGGGTATTGCTATTTTGGCAATTGAATTTCACCCCAGAACAAAATATATGTTTTGGCGGACACTATTATACTTTGCCAGCCACAGCTGAAACCACTGATTTATGGTATTGCTATTTTGGCAATTGAATTTCACCCCAGAACAAAATATCTGTTTTGGCGGACACTATGAATCTTGACCTGCAACAGCTGGGACACCAGATTCAGGGTATTGCTATTTGGCAATTGAATTTCACCCCAGAACAAAATATATGTTTTCGCGGACACTATGAATCTTGGCCTGCAACAGCTGGGACACCAGATTCAGGGTATTGCTATTTTGGCAATTGAATTTCACCCCAGAACAAAATATATGTTTTGGCGGACACTATTATACTTTGCCAGCCACAGCTGAAACCACTGATTTATGGTATTGCTATTTTGGCAATTGAATTTCACCCCAGAACAAAATATCTGTTTTGCGGACACTATGAATCTTGACCTGCAACAGCTGGGACACCAGATTCAGGGTATTGCTATTTTGGCAATTGAATTTCACCCCAGAACAAAATATCTGTTTTGGCGGACACTATGAATCTTGACCTGCAACAGCTGGGACACCAGATTCAGGGTATTGCTATTTGGCAATTGAATTTCACCCCAGAACAAAATATATGTTTTGGCGGACACTATGAATCTTGGCCTGCAACAGCTGGGACACCAGATTCAGGGTATTGCTATTTGGCAATTGAATTTCACCCCAGAACAAAATATATGTTTTTGCGGACACTATGAATCTTGGCCTGCAACAGCTGGGACACCAGATTCAGGGTATTGCTATTTTGGCAATTGAATTTCACCCCAGAACAAAATATATGTTTTGGCGGACACTATTATACTTTGCCAGCCACAGCTGAAACCACTGATTTATGGTATTGCTATTTTGGCAATTGAATTTCACCCCAGAACAAAATATCTGTTTTGGCGGACACTATGAATCTTGACCTGCAACAGCTGGGACACCAGATTCAGGGTATTGCTATTTGGCAATTGAATTTCACCCCAGAACAAAATATACGTTTTCGCAGACACTATGAATCTTGGCCTGCAACAGCTGGGACACCAGATTCAGGGTATTGCTATTTTGGCAATTGAATTTCACCCCAAAACAAAATATATGTTTTGGCGGACACTATGAATCTTGGCCTGCAACAGCTGGGACACCAGATTTAGGGTATTGCTATTTTGGCAATTGAATTTCACCCCAGAACAAAATATGTGTTTTGGCGGACACTATGAATCTTGACCTGCAACAGCTGGGACACCAGATTCAGGGTATTGCTATTTTGGCAATTGAATTTCACCCCAGAACAAAATATCTGTTTTGGCGGACACTATGAATCTTGACCTGCAACAGCTGGGACACCAGATTCAGGGTATTGCTATTTGGCAATTGAATTTCACCCCAGAACAAAATATATGTTTTGGCGGACACTATGAATCTTGGCCTGCAACAGCTGGGACACCAGATTCAGGGTATTGCTATTTGGCAATTGAATTTCACCCCAGAACAAAATATATGTTTTTGCGGACACTATGAATCTTGGCCTGCAACAGCTGGGACACCAGATTCAGGGTATTGCTATTTTGGCAATTGAATTTCACCCCAGAACAAAATATATGTTTTGGCGGACACTATTATACTTTGCCAGCCACAGCTGAAACCACTGATTTATGGTATTGCTATTTTGGCAATTGAATTTCACCCCAGAACAAAATATCTGTTTTGGCGGACACTATGAATCTTGACCTGCAACAGCTGGGACACCAGATTCAGGGTATTGCTATTTGGCAATTGAATTTCACCCCAGAACAAAATATATGTTTTAGCGGACACTATGAATCTTGGCCTGCAACAGCTGGGACACCAGATTCAGGGTATTGCTATTTTGGCAATTGAATTTCACCCCAGAACAAAATATATGTTTTGGCGGACACTATTATACTTTGCCAGCCACAGCTGAAACCACTGATTTATGGTATTGCTATTTTGGCAATTGAATTTCACCCCAGAACAAAATATCTGTTTTGGCGGACACTATGAATCTTGACCTGCAACAGCTGGGACACCAGATTCAGGGTATTGCTATTTTGGCAATTGAATTTCACCCCAGAACAAAATTTATGTTTTGGGGGACACTATTAGACTTTGCCAGCCACAGCTGAAACCACTGATTTATGGTATTGCTATTTTGGCAATTGAATTTCACCCCAGAACAAAATATATGTTTTGGCGGACACTATGAATCTTGGCCTGCAACAGCTGGGACACCAGATTCAGGGTATCGCTATTTTGGCAATTGAATTTCACCCCAGAACAAAATATATGTTTTGGCGGACACTATTATACTTTGCCAGCCACAGCTGAAACCACTGATTTATGTTATTGCTATTTTGGCAATTGAATTTCACCCCAGAACAAAATATCTGTTTTGGCGGACACTATGAATCTTGACCTGCAACAGCTGGGACACCAGATTCAGGGTATTGCTATTTTGGCAATTGAATTTCACCCCAGAACAAAATATATGTTTTGGCGGACACTATTATACTTTGCCAGCCACAGCTGAAACCACTGATTTACGTTATTGCTATTTTGGCAATTGAATTTCACCCCAGAAAAATATATGTTTTGGCGGACACTTTGAATCTTGGCCTTCAACAGCTGGGACACCAGATTCAGGGTATTGCTATTTTGGCAATTGAATTTCACCCCAGAACAAAATATGTGTTTTGGCGGACACTATTATACTTTGCCAGCCACAGCTGAAACCACTAATTTATGGTATTGCTATTTTGGCAATTGAATTTTACCACATAAAATAATCTATCCTTTGCCAGACAGCAGACAGTATTATACTTGGCTAGCCAAAGCTGGAACACCAGATTTAGGGGATTGGTATTTGGGCAATTGTATTTAACCCCTTAATAAAATATAGAAATTGCTATCCTGAGTTTCTAGGGGTGACAATTAGCACAGCCAAGTCCCTGATGTAGGATTTGGAAAAAAAAAACTAGTATTGATGGATTGATGGACTTGGTGGCAGCTTGTTCTGGTGCACCACAAGTCACAAAATGGCCACCGATCACACCAGAAAATAAGTTACAGAAAAACGCTCTGTGCTGCCTAAAAACCAGTGAGCAAGTAACTAGCAGAAGTTCAATCATTCACAGCTGTAGATCGATCCGTTCATTAGGTGCTGTTGCTGATTTTTCCCTGCCTAATCTCGCCCTCACAGAAGCTGCGTCCTCTCCCTACACTAATCAGAGCAGTGTGACGTGCGGCGCTACGTGACTCCAGCTTAAATAGAGTCTGGGTCACATGCTGCACTTGGCCAATCACAGCCATGCCATTAGTAGGCATGGCTGTGATGGGCTCTTAGGGCAAGAAGTAAAACGCTAGCTGATTGGCTGCTGTGCAGCCCTTCAGAAAGCTGGAAGTAATCGCCGAACAACGAACCCGAACCCAAACTTTTTTGAAAATGTCCGAGTTCGGGTCCGTGTCCCGGACACCCCAAAATTCGGTACGAACCCAAACTATGCTCGAACTGTTCGCTCAACACTACATCTGAGTTCTCTCTTTCAATAAACTATACACTGAGGAGCACATAAAAAAGATGTTCATTCTCCAGATGTAAAAGAGAATGTCTCTATTCACTGACAGCCTACAAAGATCTTGTACAGAAATATATGACTGAAAGACATAGAAGAACTTTTCACTATGTAATGAATACACTTTATTTGGATAAGTCTAGAGAATTCCTTTAAGACTAAGCCAACATGATATAGTCTGTAATGACCAGGAAACATGGGTTGCTTTCATAGCACATAAAATAAAGCCAGACGGAGGAAGTACATTTTTAAGAAATAACATATACTTGTTCTCCAGCAGGAGCAAAATTGCGTTAGGGTTACAGTTTTTCAAGAGGGGACATATGCTTGATTGTTACGAACATATTAGTCATTTGTCTTTTACGTTTGCAGTCATTCAGAGAGGGCATCGGACTTGTAGATGTATTCACAAGCAGGTACATATCTTTTAGCCGAGTTTAGTCCATAGACTGGTTATGAAGGGGACTTCTCTGGGGAAGGACCCTGTGGCACACAAACCTTTTGCAGCTAACTCTGATGTCCCACTGGCAGACCAGCAATGTTTCTCACCTGTTCTGTTGCATCCTTTCAGATGTTCTAGTACACGCTCCTGCAGTCTTCTCTATGGTGCACAGTCTCTTGGGGCTGACCTTTTTTTGCATATTGAGCTTAAAGCCAGAGAGAGGTGCAGGGACCAAAGCAGCAGTCTAACAGCAGCAGTGGAGGATTGGTGAGGTGTGCAATGATGGTAACTTACCGTGACCCTGTTTCCTCTGGCATACCACTTTAACCCCAGAAAACCTTCTTGTAGTTGAAGAGTTAGAATAGTAGAGAATAGTACTAATTAAAAATGGGATTGGAGTCGGTTAGAATAACAAACCATACCTCGCCAATTACCCGCTAGCACTGTTCTGTTCCCACTCCTCTCCACTTCCTTGTCTTGGGCTCCACAAACCAGAAATAGCTTAGACTGCCTCCCTAGTCAATCACTGGCTTCATGGAGGATCAATCTCAGCTAGTGACTCACTGAACCAATCGTTTTGCTTAAATCTGATATTTTTAAGGGAATGATGTTCGCCTTCTTAAAGGGATTCTCCGGGATTTACTTAAAATGGCTGTCAGCAACCTGCCCAGTTTGTGAGCAGGACTGGTTGCCACCACTGCATATTACGCTCTGGCACTTGCATATACTAGTATATATAAAATGGTTGATATCGCGCTATTTTGTACCTGTTCAGACTGTGAATGCACACTAAATTCTGCCAATCCAGTACCAGTGTTTAAAATAAGATGGTAGAGTTGCCTACCTTCTCTATCTTCCCAGTCTTTGATCCCTGACGAAGAACGACGCTAATCGTTCGAAACGCGTTGGATCAAAGGCACAGGTGTTTTGCCTCTCCTCTAACCCCGTAGCTCCTTGGTAGTGACGTCACTCGCTCCTAGCCGGAGCGTGAGCACAGGGGATCGGAGTTTATGCCACCGGCCGGGGCACACTCCAGAGCTTAATAGGAACCCTTGCATGTCTAGTGTACCACAGGACCGCTGATACTGCAAGAAATACAAAGACTGGGAAGATAGAGAAGGTAGGCAACTCTACCGTCTTATTTTAAACACTGGTACTGGATTGGCAGAATTTAGTGTGCATTCACAGTCTGAACAGGTACAAAATAGCGCGATATCAACCATTTTATATATACTGATTTGCTTCACCTGATGCGGGCACGGCCGCCTCAAGATATCGCAGCTTGTAATTAAGGTTTAGCGCCAGTGAAGAAAGTTTTTGTATACATACTTGCATATACTAAACATTGGTACGTTTTCCTGTCTGACCACCCAGCCATGATGGCAAATCAAAGGCAGGGTCCCACCATTACCATTTATAGTAGGGAAGTTTAGTGAGATCCTACTCCCTCAACCCCCACCTAGGCAACTGTACAAGTGGTGGCAACCAGTCTACTTAGAAGAACCAGGTTCTGCAATGTAGATTTGATATAGACTGGAAAGAGAGATCAGAACCTTGTAGTTGGGATTTAATCTTTTGTGTAATATAAAGTACAGTCTTTTTGGCTGCAAATGTTGCATTCATTTAGTAGATGTACACATTTGTAGCCAATTATATTACACATAAATAGAATTGTCTGCAGTTTTCGGAAGGATCAGCCAAGCTCCTAGTACAATTTAATAACATAAGAAACACAAGTTAAAACATTTCTTCGGTTTCCAATTCCAAAATGCACAACTGTTCTTTAAAGCCTGATTCCATTAATAAGGGAAACTTAATTGCTTTGCTCTGTCGCTAAGGGTTAAACAACTTTTAGTTGCACACAGATTAAGCAGCGTATTAAAACGATGAAACAAGCTGTAAAGTAAAAAGGGTTTTTAATCTCTTTGCCAACACACGAAGACATCATATTCCAGGGGTTTATGGATAAAAGAAAATCCAGCAGAGACTTCTGGAGCACATCTAACGCACCAGGGTAATGGAGGCAGAATGAGAAGACCGCACACTGTTCTCCCTGCATTAAAACCACAACCTACATTTGATAACTAAATAGGAGCCTCCAGTTCAATGTACTGCATACACTATCATTTACATCACTCTTCTTAATTAGGCAATATGGGCAGCCCACAGAGGCAGACTAATAAGTGGCATACATTAAGAGTTTTGTAAACCACACAACGAGAACCCGTCAGTCAGTATCAGTTTTCCTGATACTCTAAAGCATGTCTGCTTTAGTAACTGAATAGGCCAATGGAAGTACCCTCCTTAAAATGTAATCCTACTTAGAGATAGCCTCATGAAAAGAGGGTGGGACAAGTTCTGATGGGGGATGACCCCTGTAACTTGAATCTCCTTGGTCCTATTGAAAATAGGTAACAGGGCCCCCATCTACTACATGTAGTGTAGAGCGAAGTTCTTGAAAATTTGATTCAACTGTTTAGCTGAATTTTTCAAAAAAATTTGCTTTGTTCCGAATTAGTTCGGCACTTTGTAAATAGTGCGTGCAATGACAGGGAACAGCGATTGCGCTGCTCTCCGTTATTGTACACCTCAGATGCCGCGTTCATCACTGATCGCAGCATCTGACATCAATATTAAGCTCTATACAAAAATTTCAACTGCGAATAACCCACCATCGCCATCTTGATTCAAGATCCAGCATGAAATCTTGTGCGACGTGTCTCGATGTCATTATGTCGGCTGGTGTGGTAACATCATGCTTCACTGCGCACGACATTTGATGCTGGAACGGATGAGGTGAGTATGACCTCAACGGTATCCGGGGGACCCAGAGTGGCGTTGGGGCCACCCCAAACCCAGCCACTGCACATGCCTACTACAGTTTTGGATTTTTAACAATGGACATCAAAATCTAGGGGTCACATTTTTATTATTTTGGGAAAGACACACTTTGAACAGACAGATGTTGACATTGCACACCTGCCCTTTCACTGTGAGGATACCAGTGGACAAGGTGTGAATACAGTCATGTAACTTGTTTGACATGCTATGCTGGCTAACCAACAGACATTTCAAGGTGGTCTACCTATCAACCTTTTGGGTTTTGGGTTCCTAGACATGAAAGGGCATCTGTCAATAGGATCAATCCTATCAAGCCACGTATAATGCTTGGTAGAGCTACCCCAGCTGATTTAAACTAAATCTTTTTTTTTCCCCTGATCCTCATCAGCATTTAGTAGAAATCAGTGTTTTAAATAAATACCATTTAGGGCTTAAGTGCACCCTTGCCCTTGGTGCAACTTATGTCCTCTGCTAAGCTTTCCTATGCACTTCCCCTCCACTTAATTGACAAGGTCAAGTGTCCTATTTGTAACCTTGAAATGCTATTCTTCTAGGAAAGAATATTTTTAGTGTTGAGCAAATTGAAGTATCCAAAGTGGACTTTGATACGAATTTCAGGAAAATTCGATTCGCAGCAAAGCCGAATTTTCTTGTGTTTTGTGGTAACAAATCAATTTTCCCTTATATGGCGTAAAATAAAACATACTCCCCTCATATGTTTGAGTCTGAAGAGGCTGCCACGGCCATCTCAATTGAAGATCCCACTCGAAATCTCATGCGGTGTCTTCAATCGAGATCACTGCGGCGGCATCTTCGCACTCAAACGGATAAGGTGGGTATTTTTTTCTTTTAAGCCCCGAAAGGGCTCCATTTTTACATCAGATTCCGCAATCAGCAATGAACGGCTCAACTGAGAGGTTCAATGACGGGGGTCGGCGCGATCGCCATTCCATGTCATTGCGCCTGCTACTTACAAAGAAATGTACTTTGTGACAAATTAATTTGTCACTAAGGGAATTTCTTCATGAAATTCGAAGACGCAGCCTAATCGAAGTTTTCATAACTTCGCTCATCTCTAAATATCTCTGATATAGAGTTACCAATGGAGCTTCATGAGGTGGCATATGGAGTCTCCACAGATTCACATAGAGCAGTAAGTACTGTACAGCCTGCAGTGCACTATGACGTAGTGTTAGGCCTAATGCCTCTTGCACATGACCGTATCTGTTTTCCGGTCTGCAAAACGCAGATCCGCAAAATACACATACCTTTTGTGTACAATCTGCATTTTTCTCTGTCTCATTTATAGAAATGTTTTTTTTCCCATAAAATGGACAAGAATACATAATATGCATAATATAATTTGCCTAACTTCCCCATGGCCCTATAGGAAAGAATAGTTGTGTGCACGAGCCCTTATTGAAATGTCAGCGAATTACAGACATGTGCTGTCCGTGTTCTCCACAGACAGCACATGTACCCATTGATTTTAATGTGTGTATTCACACATCCGTGATTTTCCTTAGTCCGTAGGGCCACGGTTACTTCACGGAAGTATGCCTTATTTTTTTTTCCCTTATTCCCGGTATGTAGTTTATGGGTCAGTTAAAAAAATGGAGACAATGTGGATGGCATTCAAATTTCACTGATTGTTGCTAGAAAATCTTCTCAAAATTAATTTTAAGCTGAGCATTGTCCATGGAACACGGATGACACACGGAGGGCAAAAAACAGACGCTTCTACCAAAGACGGATCCTTCAGGGATCTTTACAGAGGAACCATAACTGATGTTATCATGGACACAAATGTGTAAATGAGGTCTCGTCTCAAATTTGAACATTTTAAAAAAGTTGACATTTTATAGCAAATTTTAAATGTTACATTTTTAAAGTTGCATTTTTATCACTTTACATTCAAGATAAAACCTATCTGGAACAATGCTAGTTGATTTATATGAAGGGCTATCCAGTATAGTATACATTTTTTTCCTGCCAGTAGAGTTAGCCAGGCTTGTTCTGCTCTTCACATATGGGAAAACCGAAGGATGCAATAGCAGGTCATAGATTTGAATGGGTCAGGCTGGTATCTTGCCTGCTACAAGGCTGCCTGCCAAGCCTCTATCACTTACCTGCGGGTATTCACCTTGTGTTCACCTTGATTTCTCTCTGTCATTTTCTACAGGCTGCACAGTGGCTCTTATTCAGTGTCTTTCCAGATGTCTTTCGGAGGAAGATTTCTCTGTTATAATTCCGTTAGGGGAGGATGAATGAACTCCAGTAGAAAGATTTAACTATTTTGTTCTATAATAGCACAGAGCAAAAGTTACATTAGTTCCCATTTCATTACATGATAATAATAAAAAAAAAATTCAGACACAGATCGTATTGTCCTCCTGAAAAAAAATGCAGCAATTGTGAGAAAGAAATAAAATACTATAGTATACTTATAGAGGACTGATGTAAAAAAAATTAAAATCAGACCTCATAGTACATGACAATTTCTTTCTAACAAAGCTAGAACCAGTCCTCTTACCATTCATTGCTCCAATTGCTCTGCTAGATGTTCTTCAGATTGGCAGCTAAGGGGTGTGACCTTTCTTAGCAGTGTGTCATTTTTGCTGCCGCTGTGTTCCTGTAACTGTCACAGCTCCTATGGTAGATATGGCTGGAGGCACTTGGAGGATGAAACTGAACGTGTGCGACCGCCTCAATGAGGTGGACAGAGAATCAAGGAAAATAGAACAAACAGCAGGTGGTGCTATACAGAAATGTTTTATTTAATAACCCAGTTGCCATACTAAATCTTTAATTACATCCAATCACAAGAGTATTCAGATCCAGATGCTGGTTTCAAAAATGCTGAATATTTTTCATACAGTAGGACAACCCCTTTAATATAATAGTACTGTACTGTCCTGTTTTCTGCTATGGAGACTGTCTCAAGAAAATGTAGAGCCCATAGATTAGTGTTCAACAGAAAAGCATTCTTACCAAAATGTATATCTTGTGGCCTACTAATCAGCTACATTATGGACATAAGACTGCATATTGTATTCATACTGGTGCTTTTTGTTCATGATGAGATATATGCTCTACTACGGTCCTTCTTCTCAAATTTACCCAGCTTTTTATGTATTAACCAGGAGCACTTGGCCAGCTGAGCATGAACAGGTCGACCATGCTCTCCCTGCGAGTCTGTGCATAGATTGTGAATAGTGTTGAGCGAACAGTTCGAGCATAGTTCGGGTTTTTACCGAATTTTGGGGTGTCAGGGACATGGACCCGAACCCGAACTTTTTAAAAAAAGTTCGGGTTCGGGTTCGTTGTTTGGCGATTACTTCCCGCTTTCTGAAGGGCTGCACAGCAGCCAATCAGCTAGCGTTTTACTTCTTGCCCTAAGAGCCCATCACAGCCATGCCTACTAATGGCATGGCTGTGATTGGCCAAGTGCAGCATGTGACCCAGACTCTATTTAAGCTGGAGTCACGTAGCGCCGCACGTCACACTGCTCTGATTAGTGTAGGGAGAGGACGCAGCTTCTGTGAGGGCGAGATTAGGCAGGGAAAAGTCAGCAACAGCACCTAATGAAGTGATCGATCTACAGCTGTGAATGATTGAACTTCTGCTAGTTACTTGATCACTGTTTTTTAGGCTACACAGAGCGTTTTTCTGTCACTTATTTTCTGGGGTGATCGGCGGCCATTTTGTGACTTGTGGTGCACCAGAACAAGCTGCCACCAAGTCCATCAATCCATCAATACTAGTTTTTTTTTGCTATATGTTACATCAGGGGCTTGGCAGTGCTAATTGTCACCCCTAGAAACTCAGGATAGCAATTTCTATATTTTATTAAGGGGTTAAATACAATTGCCCAAATACCAATCCCCTAAATCTGGTGTTCCAGCTTTGGCTAGCCAAGTATAATACTGTCTGCTGTCTGGCAAAGGATAGATTATTTTCTGTGGTGAAATTCAATTGCCAAAATAGCAATACCATAAATCAGTGGTTTCAGCTGTGGCTGGCAAAGTATAATAGTGTCCGCCAAAATATATATTTTGTTCTGGGGTGAAATTCAATTGCCAAAATAGCAATACCCTGAATCTGGTGTCCCACCTGTTGCAGGCCAAGTGATAATCGGTCCGTAAAAGGGTATATTTTGTTCTGGGGTGAAATTCAATTGCCAAAATACCAATACCCTTAATCTGGTGCCCAGCTGTTGCAGGCCAAGTGTTAATCTGTCCGTAAAAGGGTATATTTTGTTCTGGGCTGCAATTAAATTGCCAAAATAGCAATACCATAAATCAATGGTTTCAGCTGTGGCCGGCCAAGTTTCATAGTGTCCGCAAAAACATAAATTTTGTTCTGGGGTGAAATTCAATTGCCAAAATAGCAATACCTTGAATCTAGTGTCCCAGCTGTTGCAGGCCAAGTGTTAATGTGTCCGTAAAAAGGTATATTTTGTTCTGCGGTGAAATTCAATTGCCAAAATAGCAATACCATAAATCAGTGGTTTCAGCTGTGGCTGGCCAAGTTTCATAGTGTCCGCAAAAACATATATTTTGTTGTGGGGTAAAATTCAATTGCCAAAATAGCAATACCCTGAATCTGGTGTCCCAGCTGTTGCAGGGAAATTGTTAATCTGTCCGTAAAAGGGTATATTTTGTTCTGTGGTGAAATTCAATTGCCAAAATAGCAATACCATAAAACAGTGGTTTAAGCTGTGGCTGGCCAAGTTTCATAGTGTCCGCAAAAACATATATTTTGTTGTGGGGTGAAATTCAATTGCCAAAATAGCAATACCCTGAATCTGGTGTCCCAGCTGTTGCAGGCCAAGTGTTAATCTGTCCGTAAAAGGGTATATTTTGTTCTGCGGTGAAATTCAATTGCCAAAATAGCAATACCCTAAATCTGGTGTTCGAGCTGTTGCAGGCCAAGCGTAAATCTGTCCATAAAAGGATACCTTTCATCCAAGGCCTAAATACTAGCCCTAAAAGAGATATTCCCCTAAATCAGTGGTTACTGCTGTGCCTGGATTAGTGTAATACGCTACATAAATAAATAGGCAGATAGTGTTAGGTGCATGTAAAAAAAAGGCCTGAATTTGAAATCAATACATTGGGCCAAATATTTTTTTCTTTTTGTGGTGCTTGGTGAACGGTAACAATGAGGAAAACATCTAGTAAGGGACGCGGACGCAATCGTGGTGGTGTTAGTGTACCCTCTTGTGCTGGGAGAGGACGTGGCCATTCTGCCACAGCCACACGTCCTAGTGAGCCAACTACCTCAGGTTCCAGTACCCGCCAGAATTTACAGCGATATTTGGTGGGGCCCAATGCCGTTCTAAGGATGGTAAGGCCTTAGCAGGTACAGGCGCTAGTCAATTGGGTGGCCGACAGTGGATCCAGCATGTTCACAACATTATCTCCCACCCAGTCTTCTGCAGAAAGCGCACAGGTGGCACCTGAAAACCAAGCCCATCAGTCTGTCACATCACCCCCATGCACATCAGGGAAACTGTCTGAGCCTCAAGTTATGCAGCAGTCTCTTATGCTGTTTGAAGACTCTGATGGCAGGGTTTCCCAAGGGAATCCACCTAACCCTTCCCCAGTGGTGGAAGACATAGAATGCACTGATGCACAACCACTTATGTTTCCTGATGATGAGGACAAGGGAATACCACCTCATCGGAGTCCGTACGTCTCTGATGATGACTAAACACAGGTGCCAACTGCTGCATCTTTCTGCAGTGTGCAGACCGAACAGGAGGTCAGGGAGGAAGACTGTGTGGAAGACGATGCAGGGGACGATGAGGTCCTAGACCCCACATGGAAAAAAGATCGTGCCACTGACTTTCATAGTTCAGAGGAAGAGGCAGTTTGTGAGACCGAGCCAACAGCGTAGCAAAATAGAGAGAGCAGAGGGCAAAAGCAGAACAGCCACCTCCAAGAGAGTTCGCCTGCTACTGGCCACCGCCACCAGGGACCGAGCACCCCAAAGGCAGCTTCAAGGAGTTCCCTGAGATGGCACTTCTTTAAACTATGTGCTGACGACAAGACCGGAGTGGTTTACACGCTATGCCAACAGAGCCTGAAGCGAGGCATTAACGTTCTGAACCTTAGCACAACCTGCATGACCAGGCATCTACATGCAAAGCATGAACTGCAGTGGAGTAAACACCTTAAAAGCAAGGAACTCACTCTGGCTCCCCCTGCTCCCTCTTCTGCTGCTGCCTCGGCCTCTTCCTCCGCCTCGGGAGGAATGTTGGCACCTGCCGCCCACCAAACAGAGGATGTGCCACCGACAACACCACCTGCATCACCAAGCATCTCCACCATGTCACACGGCAGCGTTCAGCTCTCCATCTCACAAACCTTGGAGAGAATGCGTAAATTCCCACCTAGCCCCCCTCGAGCCCTGGGCCTGAATGCCAGCATTTCTAAACTACTGGCCTTTGAAATGCTGTCATTCAGGCTGGTGGACACAGACAGCTTCAAACAGCTGATGTCCATGGCTGTCTCACTGTATGTTGTACCAAAGCCGCCACTACTTCTCCAAGACAGCCGTGCCTTCCTTGCACACCAAGTATCCGATAAAATCAAGTGTGCACTGCGCAACGCCATCTGTGGCAAGGTCCACCTAACCACAGATACGTGGACCAGTAAGCACGGCCAGGGACGCTATATCGCCCTAACTGCAAACTGGGTAAATGTAGTGGCGTCTGGGCCCCAGGTGGAGAGTTCCTTGGCGCACGTCCTTCCGCCGCCAAGGATCACAGGGCTTCATTCTTTGCCTCCTGTAGCCTCCTCCTCCTACTCGGCTTCCTCCTCCTCTGCTTCCACCAGCTCATCCAGTCAGCCACACACCTTCACCACCAACTTCAGCACAGCCCGGGGAAAACGTCAGCAGGCCATTCTGAAACTCATATGTTTGGGGGACAGGCCCCACACCGCGCAGGAGTTGTGGCGGGGTATTGAACAACAGACTGATGAGTGGTTTCTGCGGGTGGGCCTCAAGCCCGACCTGGTGGTGTGCGATAATGGGCGAAATCTCGTCGCAGCTCTGGGACTAGCCAGTTTGACGCACATCCCTTGCCTGGCGCATGTGCTGAATTTGGTGGTGCAGAAGTTCATTCACAACTACCCCGACATGTCAGAGCTGCTGCATAAAGTGCGGGCCGTCTGTGGGCGTTTCCGGCGTTCACATCCTGCCGCTTCTCGCCTGTCTGCGCTACAGCGCAACTTCGGCCTTCCCGCTCACTGCCTCATATGCGACGTGCCCACCAGGTGTAACTCCACCTTGCACATGCTGGAGAGACTGTGCGAGCAGCAGCAGGCCATAGTGGAGTTTCAGCTGCAGCACGCACGCGTCAGTCACACTGAGGAACAGCACCACTTCACCACCAATGATTGGGCCTCCATGCGAGACCTGTGTGCCCTGTTGCGCTGTTTCGAGTACTCCACCAACATGGCCAGTGGCGATTACACCGTTATCAGCGTTACAATACCACTTCTATGTCTCTTTGAGAAAAGGCTTAGGGCGATGACGGAAGAGGAGGTGGCCCAGGAGGAGGAGGAGGGGTAATTTTTACCACTTTCAGGCCAGTCTGTTATAAGTGGCTCAGAGGGAGGTTTTTTGCAACAGCAGAGGCCAGGTACAAATGTGGCCAGCCAGGGCCCACTACTGGAGGACGAGGAGGATGAGGAGGAGGTGGAGGAGGATGAGGATGAAGCAGGATCACAGAGGGGTGGCACCCAACACGGCTCAGGCCCATCACTGGTGCGTGGCTGGGAGGATACGGAGGACGATGACGATACGCCTCCCAAAGATGACAGCTTGTCCTTACCTCTGGGGAGCCTGGCACACATGAGCGACTACATGCTGCAGTGCCTGCGCAACGACAGCAGAATTGCCCACATTTTAACGTGTGCGGACTACTGGGTTGCCACCCTGCTGGATCCCCGGTACAAAGACAATGTGCCCACCTTACTTCCTGCACTGGAGCGTGATAGGAAGATGCGCGAGTACAAGCGCACGCTGGTAGACGCACTCCTGAGAGCATTCCCAAATGTCACAGGGGAACAGGTGGAAGCCCAAGGCGAAGGCAGAGGAGGAGCAAGAGGTCACCAATGCAGCTGTGTCACGGCCAGCTCCTCTGAGGGCAGGGTTAGCATGGCAGAAATGTGGAAAAGTTTTGTCTCCACGCCACAGCTAACTGCACCACCACCTGATACGGAACGTGTTAGCAGGAGGCAGCATTTCACTAACATGGTTTAACAGTACGTCTGCACACCCGTCCACGTACTGACTGATGGTTCGGCCCCATTCAACTTCTGGGTCTCCAAATTGGCCACGTGGCCAGAGTTAGCATTTTATGCCTTGGAGGTGCTGGCCTGCCCGGCGGCCAGCGTTTTGTCTGAACGTGTATTCAGCACGACAGGAGGTGTCATTACTGACAAACGCAGCCGCCTGTCCAGAGCCAACGTGGACAAGCTGACGTTCATAAAAATGAACCAGGCATGGATCCCACAGTACCTGTGCCTCCCTTGTGCAGAATATACATTTATAACTGCTTTCCCCTCAAACATGTATTCTTGTACTCCGGGGCACTTCTTTATTGAATCCTCATTTTTTTAACTTTACCATGATCTTGCGGTGCAACCCAAAGTTGAAAGAACCTCTCCTCTGTCTGGGTGCTGGGGCCGAAATAACTGAAAGTGGCCTTCTCCAGTGGTGGGTGATATGACGCATGATTCCTTGCTGTGGGACCTCTCTCCTCTGTCTGGGTGCTGTGCCGAAATAACTGAAAATGGCCTTCTCCAGTGGTGGGTGATATGACGCCTTATTCCTTGCTGTGGGACCTCTCTCCTCTGTCTGGGTGCTGGGCTGAAATAACTGAAAGTGGCCTTCTCCAGTGGTGGTTGATATGACGCATGATTCCTTGCTGTGGGACCTCTCTCCTCGGTCTGGGTGCTGGGCCTAAATAACTGAAAGTGGTCTTCTCCAGTGGTGGGTGATATGACGCATGATTTTTTGCTGTGGGACCTCTCTCCTCTGTCTGGGTGCTGGGGCCGAAATAACTGAAAGTGGCCTTCTCCAGTGGTGGGTGATATAACGCCTTATTCCTTGCTGTGGGACCTCTCTCCTCTGTCTGGGTGCTGGGGCCGAAATAACTGAAAGTGGCCTTCTCCAGTGGTGGGTGATATGACACATGATTCCTTGCTGTGTTACCTCTCTCCTCTGTCTGGGTGCTGGGCCGAAATAACTGAAAGTGGCCTTCTCCAGTGGTGGGTGATATGATGCCTTATTCCTTGCTGTGGGACCTCTCCTCTGTCTGGGTGCTGGGGCCGAAATAACTGAAAGTGGCCTTCTCCAGTGGTGGGTGATATGACGCATGATTCCTTGCTGTGGGACCTCTCTCCTCTTTCTGGGTGCTGGGCCGAAATAACTGAAAGTGGCTTCTCCAGTGGTGGGTGATATGACGCATGATTCCTTGCAGTGGGACCTGTATCCTCGGTCTGGGTGCTGGGCCGAAATAACTGAAAGTGGCCTTCTCCAGTGGTGGGTGATATGACGCATGATTTCTTGCTGTGGGACCTCTCTCCAATTGATATTGGTTAATTTATTTATTTTTTTAATTCATTTCCCTATCCACATTTGTTTGCAGGGGATTTACCTACATTTTGCTGCCTTTTGCAGCCCTCTAGCCCTTTCCTGGACTATTTTACAGCCTTTTAAGTGCCTAAAAGTTCGGGTCCCCATTGACTTCAGGTGTAACAGTAGCCTTACCCTGTACGTTTTGTATTGCTGTATGTTATGTTAAGATGGAATAGGTTAGGTTGAGAATTTGGCATGGGGGGTGTGGGGGCCCAGGCACATTCTTTGCACAGGGGCCTACTGCTGTCTGTGTCTGCCCCTGCTTCAGTGTATGTGCGACAGCAGACACACAGCAGACCAGTGCAAAGTGGATGCAAGGTAACTGCTTACAGAAACACAGCAGACTTCACAATTAGAGATGAGCTTACACCTGGAAGTTCGGGTTCGGGAAGTTCGGCGAACTTCCCGAAAATGTTCGGGTTCGGGATCCGAACTCGACCCGAACTTTACCCGAACCCGAACATTTTCGGGAAGTTCGGCCGAACTTCCAGGTGTAAGCTCATCTCTAATTGTGAAGTCTGCTGTGTTTCTGTAAGCAGTTACCTTGCATCCACTTTGCACTGGTCTGCTGTGTGTCTGCTGTAGCACATACACTGAAGCAGGGGCAGACACAGACAGCAGTGGGCCCCTGTGCAAAGAATGTGCCTGGGCCCCCACACCCCCCATGCCAAATTCTCAACCTAACCTATTCCATCTTAACATAACATACAGCAATACAAAACGTACAGGGTAAGGCTACTGTTACACCTGTGGCAGTATGATCCAGCCACCTAATCTGGCATAAAATGCAAGGAATTGGCCGGATACAAACCACAGCATGCACGTTTGTGTCCCGCTAATTCTCTGCATTTTTGCCAGATTGTGGCCGGATCTCTACCATACCCCATTATAGTTAATGGGGCTGGCGGGCATTCCATCTGCATCCAGCAGTGCCCGATCCAGTGAATTCTGGCATGCTGTTCTCGGCTGGAACAGCCTGTTAGAATCACTAACGATTTCTTTCAGCCATCTCTCACCTCTACAGAGTTTGACAGACATCTTAGTTTCCTACTTTTCCCTCATCCTCCAACCTTCTCAACATCCCATAATGCACTCCCAATACTGAGACCCTGTGCTTCCTAAAACTATACTGCAGAAACCAATAACCCCCTGAAAATACTACTACTACACCGATAGTGCCCTTCAATAATTATTGAAAATGCTCTAAAAAATAACTGCACCCAGCAAATAGTGCCCCTGACACTAATATTGTAAACATAATGTCTCCCAAAAAGAACTGTGCTAAGCTGATACTGTGCCAGGGTGCCCCCACAGTATTAGTGCCCCCAAAATCCCAACAATAGTAATAATTCTGTGCCAGAGTGCACTTAGTAGTAAAAGTGCTAATACAGTGCCCCCAACAGTAATTGTGTCCCAGAAGTAGTGATGCTCCCATAAACCCCCTGTTGTAATAAATCCCACCATAATGCCCCTGGTAGTAATAATAATCTTTATAATGTGTGACAGTAGAACCCCCTCCCCCCCATAATGTGCACCAGTACAAAAAAAATGCCCCATTGTGTGGAAGTAAAAAAAAATTACCTCCTCTTAGTGCCACAAGTAGAGCCAATGTTCCCAGAGTGCCTTCATGTGTTCCAATGATCCGTACTGCGTGCCACTACAAAATACACTTCGTGCCCCCAGTGCCCCTATAATTTGTGCCAGTATAAAATACTGCTATATAGTGCCCCCAGAAGATGCCCCCATAGTGCTCCTCCCCATCCTCACAGTGCCCTCCATAATGTGCCAGTATAAAATGCCCCTATAGGCAGCCCTACATAGATTCCCCCATAATGCTCCTCTCCCCCCTTCCCCATAGTGGCATCAAAATGGGTTCCAGTATGAAATGCCCTCATAGTGCTCTTCTCCCCCACTTCTCCATAGTGCCCCACATAATGCGTGCCGGCATATAGGGCCCCCAGTAGATGCCCCCATAGTGCCGCCATAATATGTGCCAGTATATAGGGCCCCCAATAGATACCCCATAGTGCTCCCCCCTTCTCCATAGTGCCCCCTCATAATGTTCCAGTATAAATGGCCCCTATACTGCTCTCCCTTCTCCATAGTGCCCCCCCACCATAATGTGTCAGTATAAATGGCCCCCACCCCACTTCTTGCCATACTATACTAAAAATAATGAAAACAATAAACACATATACTTACCTCCATGCTGCTTTAGTGATGTGATGCAGGCCTCTTCTGGCCTGTGTCCTGCGCTGTACGGCTCAGGAGGCGGGATGATGTCATTACACCACTTGCAGCGGCCTCTGATAGGCTACAGGCACTAGGCCTGCAGCCTATAAGAGAAACGGCAAGGGAGACGCCTCTCCTCTGCTGCGCCGCACCATTCATCTGTATTGCTGTCCTGAGGGCCATGATACAGATGAATATAGAGATGAACGCTTCCACAATGGAGATGCTCATCTCTCCCTGCACTGCCGCCGGTCAGAAAGGGCCCCCCTCCTGCACTGAGTCCCTATGCTGAACCGGCTGCACAGACGGTATGTCCTCCCGTGCACTGAAGAGTATCCACCTGAACCACCAATGGAAAAA
Source organism: Bufotes viridis (assembly GCA_033119425.1). Classification (NCBI taxonomy): domain Eukaryota; kingdom Metazoa; phylum Chordata; class Amphibia; order Anura; family Bufonidae; genus Bufotes; species Bufotes viridis. The sequence continues at coordinate 78,454,435 of CM065592.1, forward strand.
GAGTAGCGGAAGGTGCCAGAAGTTGTGGCAAGAAGCAGGGAGCTTCTGGGAAATTTAGTTGACTAATTTAAAATGTGTAGTTGACTACAGGCCTAAATGTGCAAGTACTGTCCCTACTTTTCATAAACAGTCCATGAAAATTTGGGCTGTCCTTGGTCAAAAATGGGCAGGGCTTATGTAAGCCCTGCTCATAAATGGGCGGTTCTGATCAGGTTTGGGATATTCCCAAAGAGGGGCCTATATGCCTCAAAATTACCAACTGCTATGTAAAGGTATGTAAAATAGCAGTCGTTTGGTGAGCTTTAAGAGTCCATGAATTTAAAAAAAAAAAGTTTTCATAAGGGCTGTGCTTGTTTGTACAATTATGACTATAGGACCTCTTTCATACGGGCTTCAGGTTTGACGCCCGGATAAGAGGCGGGAGCGTTGCGGGAAAATGCGCGATTTTTCCGCGTGTGCGCAAACTTTTGTAATGCATTTTGCACGCGCGTGTGAAAAATCCGCATGTTTGGTACCCAGACCCGAAGCCGGACTTCATCACTGAAGTCCGGTTTCATGTTGAGTATTCTGTATATTTTATTATTTTCCCTTATAACATGCTTATATGGGAAAATAATAGCATTCTAAATACAGAATGCTATGTTAGAAGGGCAATAGAGGGTTAAAATAAAATAAAATATTGAACTCACCTCCTGCCATTAATCGCGTAGGTGCAAGGAATATTTTCTATCTTCATATCTGTTGGTTGAAGGACCTTCGGTGACGTCACTGGGTCACATGGTCTAATCATGGAAGCTTTTGATTTGACCATGTGACCCATGTGACCCAGTGACGTCACCGAAGGTCCTTCAACCAACAGATATGAAGATAGAAGATGTTCCTTGCACCTACGTGATCAATGGCAGGAGGTGAGTTCAATTTTTTTTTTTAACCCTCTATTGCCCTGCTAACATAGCATTATGTATCAAGAGGAGGAGGTGAGTTAAAGTTTTTTTTTTTAACCCTCTCTTCCCCAATTTACATAACATTCTGTAATTAGAATGCTATTATTTTCCCTTATAACCATGTTATAAGGGAAAATAATAAAGATCGGGTCCCCATCCCGATCGTCTCTTAGCAACCATGCGGGAAAATCGCACCGCATCCGCACTTGCTTGCGGATGCTTGAGATTTTCCCACAGCCGCATTCCCTTCTATGGGGCCTGGGTTGCGTGAAAAACGCAGAAAGTGGAGCATTTTCACGCAACGCAAAAGTGATGCGGGAAAATCACCGCTCATGTGCACAGCCCCAAAGAAATGAATGCGTCCAGATTCCGTGCGAGTGCAATGCGTTCACCTTACGCATTGCACCCGCGCGAAAAACTTGCCCATGTGAAAGGTGCCTAAAGGAAAACTTGTTTTTTGGTTTTCCCTAATGTCATTCCCAGCCTAATTATTCCCCTATTCAGCTTTACAGCTAGATAACTGTCTTTCAGAAGCAAGGAGGGTACCTCAGAACAGAAGCAGAGTCCAGTTTCAAGTTTTAAAGTGGTTTTGCACTTTAAAAATCAATTACTGAAGTTATTCAACAAAGTCAAGTGCGATTCTACGAATAACAAATTTTGGCTTATCAGAGTGCATACATTCTAATACTGTATGGAGACAGATCTCCGTAGAGTATTAATCGGAACATCTGAAGCTTGCTTCGCTAATCTCCAGTAACACCTTTCATCATCTTTCGGCTGGTGTTTGGGTGGCTATTGGGGGGAATCTCAGCTACAGCCTTTCACCTCTTTTGGATTAAACTGGCGAACGGAGAACCGAACGGGGAGCTATAATCATTCTGGCTCTCGGCTGTTCAGTTCAAAACCGACGAACCACATCAGTGTTCGTTACAACTATAAAAATCAGTGGACAATGCATAGCGTAGAAGTAGTAGTTACCAAATTGGTTTATTATCATATGTACCTTCAGAAAACCTGGCATGCACTTATAGGGTATTTTCCATAGGGAACAAGTATGTAAGATATAGTGGTGGTTGTAGTGGATTTATTAACTTGCAGTAGAAAATGTTTGCTCCCTGGATTCTTAACCTGAACAAACTTACTAAGAGCTGAATATACAGGACGAGAATTTTTGATAAAGTCATATTAAACCTAAAGTCAACTCTACAAACAATTATCTGGGAAAATGGAAATCGTCTTTCACTCTGTCCTCCTGTATGTCCTAAACCTGTCACCACCAAAAGGATTTTGTTTTTCATCCCAACTCTAAATAGTGGGAGCTGTCCAGTGCTTGCCAAAGAGCAGAGTGGAAATCGAGAGGAGAGAATGGTTTTCAGTCTGTTGGCAGTAATTAGGTTGCATTCTGAGAGATAATTATCTTGCAATCTCTAAGCAAACACCCGGGAGGAAATTGCATACTTACAGCCAGCTTAGCATTAAAAATAAATTATCATATTAATGGCACTGAGAACATGCACACTGCTGGCTGCTCTCTCCCACTGCCTTCTATCTCTTTCTTCCTTGCACCACAATGTTTGTTTTATGGCGCATGGTAGAGAGGACAAATATGGATGATGTATGAAGAGGTACTTGATATACAGTATGCTCTAGTAACCTGTGAGGATCTGGGGTTGTGGGTTGTATTAATCACTAGTGTTGGGCACGAATATTCAAATCCCGGATTTTAATTGCGAATATCGCAACTTTGTGAATTTGCAAAGATTTAGAATATAGTGCTTTATATTCGTATTCACGAATATTCTAGATTTTTTTTTATCTGAACCCATGATCCTTTCCTACTTCTTGCTTGTGGTACAACGAGAAGGCTGCAATGTCTTTGTCTGAGCTTAGCAACATCCCTAGCAACCAATAGGAAAGTTGCCTACCCCTTACTATATAAGAACCTCCCCAGCAGCTATTTTCTGCAGTTTTTTGCAGTTCTGAGAGAGAGACAGCAGTGCCATTGCTGTGCTCTGTGCTTTGCTGTGTCACATTACATTAGATCAGGGCTGGCCAACTTGCGTCTCTCCAGCTGTTGTAAAGCTACAATTCCTACCACCATGCCCTGCTGTAGGCTGATAGCTGTAAGCAGTCTAGGCATGCTGGGAGTTGTAGTTTTGCAACAGCTGGAGAGCCGCAGGTTGGCCATTCCTACATTATATAGTTAGTTAGTTAGTTAGTTAGTAGAGTTGAGCGAACACCTGGATGATCGGGTTCGACGAGTTCGGCCGAACTTTCGAAAAATGTTCGGGTTCGGGATCCGAACTCGACCCGAACTTCATCCCGAACCCGAACCCCATAGAAGTCAATGGGGACCCGAACTTTTGGGCACTAAAAAGGCTGTAAAACACACCCGGAAAGGGCTAGAGGGCTGCAAAAGGCAGCAAAATGTAGTTAAATCCCCTGCAAACAAATGTAGATAGGGAAATGATGAGTTAACATAAAATAAATAAAAATTAAACAATATTAATTGGAGTGAGGTCCCATAGCACAGAATCAGGCTTCAAGTCACCCACCAATGGAGAAGGTCACTTACTATTATTTTGACCACAGCACCCAGACAAAGGAGAGAGGTCCCACAGCAGAGAACCAGGCATCATATCACCCACCACAGGAGTAGGCCACCATTTAGTTACTTTGACCCCTACACCCAGACGGAGGAGAGAGGTTACACAGCAGAGAATCAGGCATTTAGATCACCCACCACAGGAGTAGGCCACCATTGAATCAGACCCCGGCAACCATGTCAGATGGCACAAGCATAAGCTTTATATCAATCAGCACAGGAGAAGGCGACTTTGACAGACTTTGACCCCTACACCCGGACGGAGGAGAGAGGTTTCAAAGCAGAGAATCAGGCATTTAGATCACCCACCACAGGAGTAGGCCCCAATTTAATGGGACCCCGGCAACCATGTCAGATGGCACAACCATCAGCTTCATATCAATCAGCACAGGAGAAGGCGACTTTGAAAGACTTTGACCCCTACACCCAGACGGAGGAGAGAGGTTTCACAGCAGAGAATCAGGCATTTAGATCACCCACCACAGGAGTAGGCCCCCATTGAATCAGACCCTGGCAACCATGTCAGATGGCACAACCATCAGCTTTATATCAATCAGCACAGGAGAAGGCGACTTTGAAAGACTTTGACCCCTACACCCAGATGGAGGAGAGAGGTTTCACAGCAGAGAATCAGGCATCATATCAACCACCACAGGAGAAGCCACCATTTAGTTACTTTGACCCCTGCACCCAGGAAGAGGAGAGAGGCACCACAGCACATATTCTGGCATCATATCAGCCACCACAGGAGAAGCCACCATTGAGTTACTTTGACCCCTGCACCCAGGAAGAGGAGAGAGGCCCCACAGCACATATTCTGGCATCATATCAGCCACCACATGAGAAGCCACCATTGAGTTACTTTGACCCCGCACCCAGGAAGAGGAGAGAGGCACCACAGCACATATTCTGGCATCATATCAGCCACCACAGGAGAAGCCACCATTGAGTTACTTTGACCCCGCACCCAGGAAGAGGAGAGAGGCACCACAGCACATATTCTGGCATCATATCAGCCACCACAGGAGAAGCCACCATTGAGTTACTTTGACCCCTGCACCCAGGAAGAGGAGAGAGGCCCCACAGCACATATTCTGGCATCATATCAGCCACCACAGGAGAAGCCACCATTTAGTTACTTTGACCCCTTCACCCAAACAGAGGAGAGAGGTTCCACATCAGAGAATCAGGCATCATATCAACCACCACAGGAGTAGGCCACAATTTAATGGGACCCCGGCAACCATGTCAGATGGCACAACCATCAGCTTCATATCAATCAGCACAGGAGAAGGCGACTTTGAAAGACTTTGACCCCTACACCCAGACAGAGGAGAGAGGTTTCACAGCAGAGAATCAGGCATTTAGATCACCCACCACAGGAGTAGGCCCCCATTGAATCAGACCATGGCAACCATGTCAGATGGCACAACCATCAGCTTTATATCAATCAGCACAGGAGAAGCCACCATTGAGTTACTTTGACCCCTGCACCCAGGAAGAGGAGAGAGGCCCCACAGCACATATTCTGGCATCATATCAGCCACCACAGGAGAAGCAACCATTGAGTTACTTTGACCCCTGCACCCAGGAAGAGGAGAGAGGCCCCACAGCACATATTCTGGCATCATATCAGCCACCACAGGAGAAGCCACCATTGAGTTACTTTGACCCCTGCACCCAGGAAGAGGAGAGAGGCCCCACAGCACATATTCTGGCATCATACTAACCACCACAGGAGAAGCCACCATTGAGTTACTTTGACCCCTGCACCCAGGAAGAGGAGAGAGGCCCCACAGCACATATTCTGGCATCATATCAGCCACCACAGGAGAAGCCACCATTGAGTTACTTTGACCCCTTCACCCAAACAGAGGAGAGAGGTTCCACATCAGAGAATCAGGCATCATATCAACCACCACAGGAGTAGGCCACAATTTAGTTTATTTGACCCCTGCACCCAGGAAGAGGAGAGAGGCCCCACAGCACATATTCTGGCATCATACTAACCACCACAGGAGAAGCCACCATTGAGTTACTTTGACCCCTGCACCCAGGAAGAGGGAGAGAGGCCCCACAGCACATATTCTGGCATCATATCAGCCACCACAGGAGAAGCCACCATTGAGTTACTTTGACCCCGCACCCAGGAAGAGGAGAGAGGCACCACAGCACATATTCTGGCATCATATCAGCCACCACAGGAGAAGCCACCATTGAGTTACTTTGACCCCTGCACCCAGGAAGAGGAGAGAGGCCCCACAGCACATATTCTGGCATCATATCAGCCACCACAGGAGAAGCCACCATTGAGTTACTTTGACCCCTGCACCCAGGAAGAGGAGAGAGGCCCCACAGCACATATTCTGGCATCATATCAGCCACCACAGGAGAAGCCACCATTTAGTTACTTTGACCCCTTCACCCAAACAGAGGAGAGAGGTTCCACATCAGAGAATCAGGCATCATATCAACCACCACAGGAGTAGGCCACAATTTAGTTTATTTGACCCCTGCACCCAGGAAGAGGAGAGAGGCCCCACAGCACATATTCTGGCATCATATCACACACCACAGGAGAAGGCCTCTTTCAGTGATTTAGGCCTTTGGACCCAGACAGAGGAGAGAGGTCAGAGATTAGCTTCATATCCCCCAGCACAGCAGAAGACCGCTTTATTTGACTTAGGCCTCAGCACCCAGACAGAAGACAGAGGTAGCATGGCAGAGGTTATGGCTTCATGTCACCCGTTAGTTTAACCGGCCACTTTCATCTGGTTAGGCCCCGGCGCCCAGACAGAGAAGAGTTTCATTCAACTGTGGGTTTCATAAAATTTGTATCAAATAAAGAAGTGGCCCGTAGCACAACAAGACATGTTTTAGGCACGTTGGCTGTGGACAGGCGGCTGCGCTTGTCAGTAATGACGCCCCCTGCCGTGCTGAATACGCGTTCAGATAAAACGCTGGCCGCCGGGCAGGAAAGCACCTCCAAGGCATAACATGCTAACTCTGGCCACGTGGACAATTTCGAAACCCAGTAGTTGAATGGGGCCGAACCATCCGTCAGGATGTGGAGGGGTGTGCAGACATACTGTTCAACCATGTTAGTGAAATGCTGCCTCCTGCTAACACGTTCCGTTATCAGGTGTCGGTGCAGATAGCTGTGGCGTGGAGACAAAACTTTTCCACATTTCTGCCATGCTAACCCCTGCCCTCAGATGAGCTGGCCGTGACACAGCTGCGTTGGCGACCTCTTGCCACTCCTCTGCCTTCACCTTCCACCTGTTCCCCTGTGACATGTGGGAATGCTCTCAAGAGCGCCTCTATCAGCGTGCGCTTGTACTCGCGCATCTTACGGTCGCGCTCCAGTTCAGGAATTAAAGTGGGCACATTGTCTTTATACCGGGGATCCAGCAGGGTGGCCACCCAGTAGTCTGCACACGTTAAAACGTGGGCAACTCTGCTGATCGTTGCGCAGGCATTGGAGCATATATTCGCTCATGTGGGCCAGGCTACCCATGGGTAAGGACAAGCTGTCCTCTGTGGGAGGCGTATCGTCATCGTCCACCGTATCCCCCAGCCACGCACCAGTGATGGGCCTGGGCTGCCACCCCGCTGTGAACTTGCGTCATCCTCGTCCCCCTCCACCTCCTCCTCCTCATCCTCCTCGTCCTCCAGTACAGTGCCTTGGCTGGCGACTTGTGAACCTGTCCTCTGCTGCTTAAACAAACCTCCCTCTGAGCCAATTCGAACAGACTGGCCCGAAAGTGTTAGAAACGAGCCCTCATCCTCCTCCTCCTCCTCCACCTGGGCCACCTCCTCTAACATCATTGCCCTAAGTGTTTTCTCAAGGAGACATAGAAGTGGTATTGTAACGCTGATAACAGTGTCATCGCCACTGGCCATGTTGGTGGAGTACTCGAAACAGCGCAGCAGGGCACACAGGTCTCGCATGGAGGCCCAATCATTGGTGGTGAAGTGGTGCTGTTCGGCAGTACGACTGACGCGAGCGTGCTGCAGCTGAAACTCCACTATGGCCTGCTGCTGCTCGCACAGTCTCTCCAGCATGTGCAAGGTGGAGTTCCACCGGGTGGGCACGTCGCATATGAGGCGGTGAGCGGGAAGGCCGAAGTTCCGCTGTAGCGCAGACAGGCGAGCAGCGGCAGGATGTGAGCGGCGGAGCGCGCACAGGCGGCCCGCACTTTATGCAGCAGCTCTGACATGTTGGGGTAGTGGTGAATGAACCTCTGCACCACCAAGTTCAGCACATGCGCCAGGCAAGGGATGTGCGTCAAACCGGCTAGTCCCAGAGCTGCCACGAGATTTCGCCCATTATCGCATACCACCAGGCCTGGCTTGAGGCCCACCGGCAGAAACCACTCGTCGGTCTGTTGTTCAATACCCCGCCACAACTCCTTTGCGCTGTGGGGCCTGTCCCCCAAACATATGAGTTTCAGAATGGCCTGCTGACGTTTACCCGGGCTGTGCTGAAGTTGGTGGTGAAGGTGTGTGGCTGACCGGATGAGCTGGTGGAAGCAGTGGAGGAGGAAGCCGAGTAGGAGGAGGAGGCTACAGGAGGCAGAGAATGATGCCCTGCGATCCTAGGGGCGGAAGGACGTGCGCCAAGGAACTGTCCGCCGGGGGCCCAGCCGCCACTACATTCATCCAGTGTGCAGTTAGTGAGATATAGCGTCCCTGGCCGTGCTTACTGGTCCACGTATCTGTGGTTAGGTGGACCTTGCCACAAATGGCGTTGCGCAGTGCACACTTGATTTTATCGGACACTTGCATGTGCAGGGAAGGCACGGCTGTCTTGGAGAAGTAGTGGCGGCTGGGAACCACATACTGCGGGACAGCCATGGCCATCAGCTGTTTGAAGCTGTCTGTGTCCACCAGCCGGAATGACAGCATTTCAAAGGCCAGCAGTTTAGAAATGCTGGCGTTCAGGCCAAGAGGCTCGAGGGTGACTCGGGGAATTTGCGCTTCCTCTCTAAGGTTTGAGATATTGAGAGCTGAACGCTGCTGTGTGATATAGTGGAGGCGCTAGTTGACGGTGGCGGTGGTGGTGGTGTCGGTGGCACATCCTCTGTTTGCTGCTCGGCAGGTGGCAGCATTCCTCTCGAGGCGGAAGCCGAGGCAGCAGCGGTAGAGGAGCAGGGGAGCCTCAGCGAGTGCCTGGTTTTTAAGGTGTGTACCCCACTGCAGTTCATGCTTTGCATGTAGATGCCTGGTCATGCAGGTTGTGCTGAGGTTCAGAACGTTAATGCCTCGCCTCAGGCTCTGATGGCAGAGCGTGCAAGTCACTCGGGTCTTGTCGGTAGGACATTGTTTAAAGAAGTGCCATGCCAGGGAACTCTTTGAAGCTGCCTTTGTGGGGCTGGGTCCCTGTTGGCGATGTCCAGTAGCAGAGCGAACTCTGGGGCGGCGGCTCGTCTGCTTTGGCCCCCTGCTCCCTCTTTGGCTTCGCTGTTGTCTCGGTCTCACCACTACCTCTTCCTCTGAACTGTGAAAGTCATCGCCCACGACCTTCAGTCCATGTGGGGTCTAAGACCTCATCGTCCTCTGCATCGTCTTCCACCCAGTCTCCCTCCTGACCTCCTCCTGTTCAGTCTGCACACTGCAAAAGACGCGGCAGTGGGCACCTGTGTTTCGTCATCATCAGAGAGTCGGTGACTCTGCTGTGGTGGTATTCCCATGTCCTCTTCATCTGGAGACATAAGTGGTTGTGCGTCAGTGCATGGTATGTCTTCCTCCACTGGGGAAGGGCTAGGTGGACGCCCCTGGGAAACCCTGGAAGCAGAGTCTTCAAACAGAAGAAGAGACTGCTGCATAACTTGTGGCTCAGACCGTTTCCCTGATATGCTTGGGGGTGATGTGACAGACTGATGGGCTTGGTTTTCAGGTGCCACCTGTGCGCTTTCCGCAGAAGACTGGGTGGAAGACCATGTGGTGAACGTGCTGGAAGCACTGTCGGCCACCCAATCGATTAATGCCTGTACCTGCTCAGGCCTTACCATCCTAAGAGCGGCATTGGGCCCCACGAGATATTGCGGTACATTCTGCCGGCTAGTTGAGGAGTTCGTTCCCTACTGTGTGCGCCTGGGGCCGAGCGGCCACGTCCTCTACCAGCAACAGAGGCTCCACGGACACCACCACGACCGCGTCCTCGTCCCTTAATAGTATTTTTCTTCATTGTTGCGATTCAACTCGCACCACAATGAAATATATTATTTTTATAAGCAAAATCCCCTCACTGGAATACTTTCAGTCTTTTGACTGTATGGATTACAGATGGAATGACTTTGTTATATGTGAGTACCGCTTTCTTTGACAGATTCTAGTATGGGTACATATATGTTTTCCCAACCCCAGCACATTAGTTTGCTAATTCCAGATGTATGAAGCATGAGCCTAACTGTATCTAGTATATTGAGCGCCAGATAAACTAACTTGGCCTTTTTAAATAAAAAAAATTCCCTCACTGGAATACTTTCAGTCTTTTGACTGTATGGATTACAGATGGAATGACTGTTATATGTGAGTACCGCTTTCTTTGACAGATTCTAGTATGGGTACATATATGTTTTCCCAACCCCAGCACATTAGTTTGCTAATTCCAGATGTATGAAAGCATGAGGCCTAACTGTATCTAGTATATTGAGCGCCAGATAAACTAACTTGGCCTTTTTAAATAAAAAAATTCCCTCACTGGAATACTTTCAGTCTTTTGACTGTATGGATTACAGATGGAATGACTGTTATATGTGAGTACCGCTTTCTTTGACAGATTCTAGTATGGGTACATATATGTTTTCCCAACCCCAGCACATTAGTTTGCTAATTCCAGATGTATGAAAGCATGAGCCTAACTGTATCTAGTATATTGAGCGCCAGATAAACTAACTTGGCCTTTTTAAATAAAAAAATTCCCTCACTGGAATACTTTCAGTCTTTTGACTGTATGGATTACAGATGGAATGACTGTTATATGTGAGTACCGCTTTCTTTGACAGATTCTAGTATGGGTACATATATGTTTTCCCAACCCCAGCACATTAGTTTGCTAATTCCAGATGTATGAAGCATGAGGCCTAACTGTATCTAGTATATTGAGCGCCAGATAAACTAACTTGGCCTTTTTAAATAAAAAAATTCCCTCACTGGAATACTTTCAGTCTTTTGACTGTATGGATTACAGATGGAATGACTGTTATATGTGAGTACCGCTTTCTTTGACAGATTCTAGTATGGGTACATATATGTTTTCCCAACCCCAGCACATTAGTTTGCTAATTCCAGATGTATGAAAGCATAGGCCTAACTGTATCTAGTATATTGAGCGCCAGATAAACTAACTTGGCCTTTTTAAATAAAAAAATTCCCTCACTGGAATACTTTCAGTCTTTTGACTGTATGGATTACAGATGGAATGACTGTTATATGTGAGTACCGCTTTCTTTGACAGATTCTAGTATGGGTACATATATGTTTTCCCAACCCCAGCACATTAGTTTGCTAATTCCAGATGTATGAAAGCATGAGCCTAACTGTATCTAGTATATTGAGCGCCAGATAAACTAACTTGGCCTTTTTAAATAAAAAAATTCCCTCACTGGAATACTTTCAGTCTTTTGACTGTATGGATTACAGATGGAATGACTGTTATATGTGAGTACCGCTTTCTTTGACAGATTCTAGTATGGGTACATATATGTTTTCCCAACCCCAGCACATTAGTTTGCTAATTCCAGATGTATGAAAGCATGAGCCTAACTGTATCTAGTATATTGAGCGCCAGATAAACTAACTTGGCCTTTTTAAATAAAAAAATTCCCTCACTGGAATACTTTCAGTCTTTTGACTGTATGGATTACAGATGGAATGACTGTTATATGTGAGTACCGCTTTCTTTGACAGATTCTAGTATGGGTACATATATGTTTTCCCAACCCCAGCACATTAGTTTGCTAATTCCAGATGTATGAAAGCATGAGCCTAACTGTATCTAGTATATTGAACGCCAGATAAACTAACTTGGCCTTTTTAAATAAAAAAATTCCCTCACTGGAATACTTTCAGTCTTTTGACTGTATGGATTACAGATGGAATGACTGTTATATGTGAGTACCGCTTTCTTTGACAGATTCTAGTATGGGTACATATATGTTTTCCCAACCCCAGCACATTAGTTTGCTAATTCCAGATGTATGAAACATGAGGCCTAACTGTATCTAGTATATTGAACGCCAGATAAACTAACTTGGCCTTTTTAAATAAAAAAATTCCCTCACTGGAATACTTTCAGTCTTTTGACTGTATGGATTACAGATGGAATGACTGTTATATGTGAGTACCGCTTTCTTTGACAGATTCTAGTATGGGTACATATATGTTTTCCCAACCCCAGCACATTAGTTTGCTAATTCCAGATGTATGAAAGCATAGGCCTAACTGTATCTAGTATATTGAGCGCCAGATAAACTAACTTGGCCTTTTTAAATAAAAAAATTCCCTCACTGGAATACTTTCAGTCTTTTGACTGTATGGATTACAGATGGAATGACTGTTATATGTGAGTACCGCTTTCTTTGACAGATTCTAGTATGGGTACATATATGTTTTCCCAACCCCAGCACATTAGTTTGCTAATTCCAGATGTATGAAGCATGCAGGCCTAACTGTATCTAGTATATTGAGCGCCAGATAAACTAACTTGGCCTTTTTAAATAAAAAAATTCCCTCACTGGAATACTTTCAGTCTTTTGACTGTATGGATTACAGATGGAATGACTGTTATATGTGAGTACCGCTTTCTTTGACAGATTCTAGTATGGGTACATATATGTTTTCCCAACCCCAGCACATTAGTTTGCTAATTCCAGATGTATGAAAGCATGAGCCTAACTGTATCTAGTATATTGAACGCCAGATAAACTAACTTGGCCTTTTTAAATAAAAAAATTCCCTCACTGGAATACTTTCAGTCTTTTGACTGTATGGATTACAGATGGAATGACTGTTATATGTGAGTACCGCTTTCTTTGACAGATTCTAGTATGGGTACATATATGTTTTCCCAACCCCAGCACATTAGTTTGCTAATTCCAGATGTATGAAGCATGCAGGCCTAACTGTATCTAGTATATTGAGCGCCAGATAAACTAACTTGGCCTTTTTAAATAAAAAAATTCCCTCACTGGAATACTTTCAGTCTTTTGACTGTATGGATTACAGATGGAATGACTTGTTATATGTGAGTACCGCTTTCTTTGACAGATTCTAGTATGGGTACATATATGTTTTCCCAACCCCAGCACATTAGTTTGCTAATTCCAGATGTATGAAACGCAGGCCTAACTGTATCTAGTATATTGAGCGCCAGATAAACTAACTTGGCCTTTTTAAATAAAAAAATTCCCTCACTGGAATACTTTCAGTCTTTTGACTGTATGGATTACAGATGGAATGACTGTTATATGTGAGTACCGCTTTCTTTGACAGATTCTAGTATGGGTACATATATGTTTTCCCAACCCCAGCACATTAGTTTGCTAATTCCAGATGTATGAAACATGAGGCCTAACTGTATCTAGTATATTGAGCGCCAGATAAACTAACTTGGCCTTTTTAAATAAAAAAAATTCCCTCACTGGAATACTTTCAGTCTTTTGACTGTATGGATTACAGATGGAATGACTTGTTATATGTGAGTACCGCTTTCTTTGACAGATTCTAGTATGGGTACATATATGTTTTCCCAACCCCAGCACATTAGTTTGCTAATTCCAGATGTATGAAACGCAGGCCTAACTGTATCTAGTATATTGAGCGCCAGATAAACTAACTTGGCCTTTTTAAATAAAAAAATTCCCTCACTGGAATACTTTCAGTCTTTTGACTGTATGGATTACAGATGGAATGACTGTTATATGTGAGTACCGCTTTCTTTGACAGATTCTAGTATGGGTACATATATGTTTTCCCAACCCCAGCACATTAGTTTGCTAATTCCAGATGTATGAAAGCATGAGCCTAACTGTATCTAGTATATTGAGCGCCAGATAAACTAACTTGGCCTTTTTAAATAAAAAAATTCCCTCACTGGAATACTTTCAGTCTTTTGACTGTATGGATTACAGATGGAATGACTGTTATATGTAGTACCGCTTTCTTTGACAGATTCTAGTATGGGTACATATATGTTTTCCCAACCCCAGCACATTAGTTTGCTAATTCCAGATGTATGAAAGCATGGGCCTAACTGTATCTAGTATATTGAGCATCAGATAAACTAACTTGGCCTTTTTTAAATAAAAAAATTCCCTCACTGGAATACTTTCAGTCTTTTGACTGTATGGATTACAGATGGAATGACTGTTATATGTGAGTACCGCTTTCTTTGACAGATTCTAGTATGGGTACATATATGTTTTCCCAACCCCAGCACATTAGTTTGCTAATTCCAGATGTATGAAAGCATGAGCCTAACTGTATCTAGTATATTGAACGCCAGATAAACTAACTTGGCCTTTTTAAATAAAAAAATTCCCTCACTGGAATACTTTCAGTCTTTTGACTGTATGGATTACAGATGGAATGACTGTTATATGTGAGTACCGCTTTCTTTGACAGATTCTAGTATGGGTACATATATGTTTTCCCAACCCCAGCACATTAGTTTGCTAATTCCAGATGTATGAAAGCATGAGCCTAACTGTATCTAGTATATTGAGCATCAGATAAACTAACTTGGCCTTTTTAAATAAAAAAAATTCCCTCACTGGAATACTTTCAGTCTTTTGACTGTATGGATTACAGATGGAATGACTGTTATATGTGAGTACCGCTTTCTTTGACAGATTCTAGTATGGGTACATATATGTTTTCCCAACCCCAGCACATTAGTTTGCTAATTCCAGATGTATGAAGCATGAGGCCTAACTGTATCTAGTATATTGAGCAGCCAGATAAACTAACTTGGCCTTTTTAAATAAAAAAAAATTCCCTCACTGGAATACTTTCAGTCTTTTGACTGTATGGATTACAGATGGAATGACTGTTATATGTGAGTACCGCTTTCTTTGACAGATTCTAGTATGGGTACATATATGTTTTCCCAACCCCAGCACATTAGTTTGCTAATTCCAGATGTATGAAAGCATGAGCCTAACTGTATCTAGTATATTGAGCACCAGATAAACTAACTTGGCCTTTTTAAATAAAAAAATTCCCTCACTGGAATACTTTCAGTCTTTTGACTGTATGGATTACAGATGGAATGACTGTTATATGTGAGTACCGCTTTCTTTGACAGATTCTAGTATGGGTACATATATGTTTTCCCAACCCCAGCACATTAGTTTGCTAATTCCAGATGTATGAAGCATGAGGCCTAACTGTATCTAGTATATTGAGCATCAGATAAACTAACTTGGCCTTTTTAAATAAAAAAAATTCCCTCACTGGAATACTTTCAGTCTTTTGACTGTATGGATTACAGATGGAATGACTGTTATATGTAAGTACCGCTTTCTTTGACAGATTCTAGTATGGGTACATATATGTTTTCCCAACCCCAGCACATTAGTTTGCTAATTCCAGATGTATGAAAGCATGAGGCCTAACTGTATCTAGTATATTGAGCGTCAGATAAACTAACTTGGCCTTTTTAAATAAAAAAATTCCCTCACTGGAATACTTTCAGTCTTTTGACTGTATGGATTACAGATGGAATGACTGTTATATGTAGTACCGCTTTCTTTGACAGATTCTAGTATGGGTACATATATGTTTTCCCAACCCCAGCACATTAGTTTGCTAATTCCAGATGTATGAAAGCATGAGCCTAACTGTATCTAGTATATTGAGCGCCAGATAAACTAACTTGGCCTTTTTAAATAAAAAAATTCCCTCACTGGAATACTTTCAGTCTTTTGACTGTATGGATTACAGATGGAATGACTGTTATATGTGAGTACCGCTTTCTTTGACAGATTCTAGTATGGGTACATATATGTTTTCCCAACCCCAGCACATTAGTTTGCTAATTCCAGATGTATGAAACGCAGGCCTAACTGTATCTAGTATATTGAACGCCAGATAAACTAACTTGGCCTTTTTTAAATAAAAAAAATTCCCTCACTGGAATACTTTCAGTCTTTTGACTGTATGGATTACAGATGGAATGACTGTTATATGTGAGTACCGCTTTCTTTGACAGATTCTAGTATGGGTACATATATGTTTCCCAACCCCAGCACATTAGTTTGCTAATTCCAGATGTATGAAACGCAGGCCTAACTGTATCTAGTATATTGAACGCCAGATAAACTAACTTGGCCTTTTTTAAATAAAAAAAAAATTCCCTCACTGGAATACTTTATGGCTTTTCACTGTATGGATTACAGGTGGACTGGTATTAGTAGGGGTGACACAAGCACACCCAAGTCCCTGATGTAGGATTTCTATGGCACAGACCACTATTACAAGTGATTAATGGACGTTGGGAGAGATTGTGCTGCAGCACTAGTCCCAAGATGGCCGCCACCTATCAGCCCAGTAACATATGCCACATCTTAGGGCAAGTAGTATGATGCATGTTGATTGGTTGATTTCAAAATGCGCCAAAATACATGCCCGAGCAGACGGACCAGAACCCGAGACTCTTACGAAAAGTTCGGGTTCGGGTCCGTGTCACGAACACCCCAAAATTCGGTACGGACCCGAACTATGCTCGAACTGTTCGCTCAACACTATTAGTTAGTTAGTTAGTTAGCATATATATATATATATATATATATATATATATATTACAGATAGTTAGTGGGAGATAGTCAGTGTAGGTTAGATCGTGGTTCCAGTGCAGGGTGTTAGGTAGTGTGATAGGTTCTGCTGTCCATACATACATGCTAAAAGACATACTGCTGTGATGTCACGAAGTTCACATCAATATCACTAATATGTAGTCAGACCTGCTAAAATGTGAAGTTGGACGTATTGCGTCAAAATATGCGCATCATTAATTGCCGATAACGCAATCGTCGAATATATTGGAGCAATCTATCTGCATATAATATTGTAATGTTCTGTCGTGCCAACCATTTTCTCAAGTCTCAGGAAACTTCTAGCAGCTTGAAAAATGTAGCAAAAGTTACTCACGCTGGTATTGTCGCGCAATATGCGCATATTACATTGCCGATTTTCGCAGTCAAGAAAATAATGGTGAATTCTTAAATTCGCAAAATTTATGACGAATAATCGCCCAAATATTAGTGAAAATACCACAAATTCGAATATTGCTCCTGCCGCTCACCACTATTAATCACCCAGGCAGGATAATGATGCAATTGTCTTTATTTTCATCCACAATTATATAGCCAATGCAGATACATGGCCTGGATGAGCTGCACCCCTGGGCAACTCAGGTGGACACCCTCCGAGACCCAGTCCCACGATATCTGAGCTGGGACCTGTAGTTTCACAGCCCTGTACCAGGCTCTACCCACTGTCTCCCCCAACTTTTATGGTTGACCTACAGCTTTAGTATCCCCCGCCAGTATATTTTGCAGGCACAGCTGATTCTTATCTTGACCACGGACACCACAAACTAAGCGCACAGATCCAACTACAACCAGCAACAAAGCCATCTTCCCCAGTCAGTGGCTGAGAGAACAATGGCTTAATGAGGCCTCTATGAGAAACTAATGAGGCTAATGGAATGATTCCTTAACCACCTCCAGCCCCTAAGCTTAAAAGCACCCTTAATGACCAGGCCACTTTTTACAATTCCGCACTACACTACTTTCACCGTTTATTGCTCCGTCATGCAACTTACCACCCAAATGAATTTTACCTCCTTTTCTTCTCACTAATAGAGCTTTCATTTGGTGGTATTTCATTGTTGCTGACATTTTTACTTTTTTGCTATTAATCAAAAATGTAACGACATTTTTGCAAAAAAATGACATTTTCACTTTCTGTTGTAAAATTTTTCAAAAAAACTACATTTCTATATAAATTTTTCTCTAAATTTATTGTTCTACATGTCTTTGATAAAAAAAATCCAATAAGTGTATATTTATTGGTTTGGGTAAAAGTTATAAGCGTTTACAAACTATGGTGCAAAAAAGTGAATTTCGGCATTTTGAAGCAGCTCTGACTTTCTGAGCACCTGTCATGTTTCTTCCAGGTGCTAGAATGTCAGGATAGTATAAATACCCCCAAATCACACCATTTTAGAAAGAAGACACCCCAAAGTATTCGCGGAGGGGCATGGTGAGTTCATGTATCATTTCATTTTTTCACAAGTTAGCGGAAAATGACACTTTCTGAGGAAAAAAATAAAATAAAAAAGTTTCCATTTCTGCTAACTTCTGGCAAAAAAAAAAAATCTCAGACGGACTCACTATGCCCCTCAGTAACATATGGCCACATCTTAGGGCAAGTAGTATGATGCATGTTGATTGGTTGATTTCAAAATGCGCCAAAATACATGCCGAACGACGAACCCGAACCCGAACTTTTACGAAAAAGTTCGGGTTCGGGTCCGTGTCACGAACACCCCAAAATTCGGTACGGACCCGAACTATGCTCGAACTGTTCGCTCAACACTATTAGTTAGTTAGTTAGTTAGCATATATATATATATATATATATATATATATATATATTACAGATAGTTAGTGGGAGATAGTCAGTGTAGGTTAGATCGTGGTTCCAGTGCAGGGTGTTAGGTAGTGTGATAGGTTCTGCTGTCCATACATACATGCTAAAGACATACTGCTGTGATGTCACAAGTTCACATCAATATCACTAATATGTAGTCAGACCTGCTAAAATGTGAAGTTGGACGTATTGCGCCAAAATATGCGCATCATTAATTGCCGATAAACGCAATCGCGAATATATTGGAGCAATCTATCTGCATATAATATTGTAATGTTCTGTCGTGCCAACCATTTTCTCAAGTCTCAGGAAACTTCTAGCAGCTTGAAAAATGTAGCAAAAGTTACTCACGCTGGTATTGTGCGCGCAATATGCGCATATTACATTGCCGATTTTCGCAGTCAAGAAAATAATGGTGAATTCTTAAATTCGCAAAATTTATGACGAATAATCGCCCAAATATTAGTGAAATACCACAAATTCGAATATTGCTCCTGCCGCTCACCACTATTAATCACCCAGGCAGGATAATGATGCAATTGTCTTTATTTTTTCATCCACAATTATATAGCCAATGCAGATACATGGCCTGGATGAGCTGCACCCCTGGGCAACTCAGGTGGACACCCTCCGAGACCCAGTCCACGATATCCTGAGCTGGGACCTGTAGTTTCACAGCCCTGTACCAGGCTCTACCCACTGTCTCCCAACTTTTATGGTTGACCTACAGCTTTAGTATCCCCCGCCAGTATATTTTGCAGGCACAGCTGATTCTTATCTTGACCACGGACACCACAAACTAAGCGCACAGATCCAACTACAACCAGCAACAAAGCCATCTTCCCCCAGTCAGTGGCTGAGAGAACAATGGCTTAATGAGGCCTCTGAGAAACTAATGAGGCTAATGGAATGATTCCTTAACCACCTCAGCCCCCCTAGCTTAAACACCCTTAATGACCAGGCCACTTTTTACAATTCCGCACTACACTAGTTTCACCATTTATTACTCCGTCATGCAACTTACCACCCAAATGAATTTTACCTCCTTTTACTTTCACTAATAGAGCTTTCATTTGGTGGTATTTCATTGTTGCTGACATTTTTACTTTTTTTGCTATTAATAAAAATGTAACAACATTTTTGCAAAAAAATGACATTTTTCACTTTCTGTTGTAAAATTTTCCAAAAAAAAAAAAATACATTTCTATATAAATTTTTCTCAAAATTTATTCTTCTTCATGTCTTTGATAAAAAAAAATCCAATAAGTGTATATTTATTGGTTTGGGTAAAAGTTATAGCGTTTACAAACTATGGTGCAAAAAAGTGAATTTCCGCATTTTGAAGCAGCTCTGACTTTCTGAGCACCTGTCATGTTTCTTCAGGTGCTAGAATGTCAGGATAGTATAAATACCCCCCAAATTACACCATTTTAGATAGAAGACACCCCAAAGTATTCGCGGAGGGGCATGGTGAGTTCATGTATAATTTCATTTTTTTTCACAAGTTAGCGGAAAATGACACTTTCTGAAGAAAAATAAATAAAAATAAAATAAAGTTTCCATTTCTGCTAACTTCTGGCAAAAAAAAAAAAAAAATCTCAGACGGACTCACTATGCCCCTCAGTGAATACCTTGGGGTGTCTACTTTCCGAAATGGGGTCATTTGTGGGGTGTGTTTACTGTTCTGGCATTTTGGGCGGGGCTAAATTGCGAGCAGCCCTGTAAAACCTAAAGGTACTCGTTGGAATTTGGGCCCCTTTGCACACCCAGGCTGCAAAAATGTGTTACTCATGTGGTATCGCCGTACTCAGGAGAAGTAGGGAAATGTGTTTTGGGGTGTATTTTTACATATACCCATGCTGGGTGAGAGAAATATCTCTGTAAATTGACAACTTTGTATAAAAAAATTAAAAAGTTGTTTACAGAGATATTTCTCACACAAAGTATGAGTATATATAAAAATACACCCCAAAACACATTGCCCTACTTCTGATGAGTACGGCGATACCACATGTGTGACACTTTTTTGCAGCCTGGGTGCACAAAGGGGCCCTAATTCCAATGAGTACCTTTAGGATTTCACAGGGCATTTTTACGCATTTGGATTCCAGACTTCTTCTCACGCTTTAGGGGCCCCTAAAATGCCAGGACAGTATAAATACCCCACATGTGACCCCATTTTAGAAAGAAGACATCCCAAGGTATTCTGTGAGGGTTATAGTGAGTTCATGTAAAATTTTATTTTTTGTCACAAGTTAGCGGAATATGAGACTTTGTAAAAAAAAAAAAAATATATATATATATCAATTTCCGCTAACTTGTGCCAAAAAATAAAAATTCTGTGAACTCAACATGCCCCTCACGGAATACCTTGGGGTGTCTTCTTTCCAAAATGGGGTCACATGTGGGGTATTTATACTGCCCTGTCATTTTAGGGGCCCTAAAGCGTGAGAATCCAAATGCGTAAAAATGCCCTGTGAAATCCTAAAGGTACTCATTGGTTTTAGGGCCCCTTTGCGCAAAAAAGTGGCACACATGTGGTGTCGCCGTACTCAGGAGAAGTAGGGCAATGTGTTTTGGGGTGTATTTTTACATATACCCATGCTGGGTGAGAGAAAAATCTCTGTAAATTGACAACTTTGTATAAATGCTTTTAAAAAGTTGTCATTTACAGAGATATTTCTCACACACAGTATGGGTATAGGTAAAAATACACCCGAAAATACATTGCCCTACTTCTCCTGAGTACGGTGATATCACAAGAGTGACACTTTTTTGCAGCCAAGATGCGCAAAGGAGCACAAATTCCAATGAGTACCTTTTAGGAGGGCATTTTTATGCATTTTTCTTCTCACACTTTAGGACCCCTAAAATGCCAGGGCAGTATAAATACCCCTCATGTGACCCCATTTTGGAAAGAAGACACCCCAAGGTATTCCGTGAGGGGCATGGCAAGTTCATAGAAGATTTTTTTTTTTGGCACAAGGTAGCGGAAATTGATTTTTTATTGTTTTTTCTCACAAAGTCTCCCTTTCCGCTAACTTTTGACAAAAAGTTTAATTTTTCATGGACTCACTATCTTCTTTCCAAAATGGGGTCATTTTTGGTGTGTGTTTACTGTTCTGGCATTTTGGGCGGGGCTAAATTGTGAGCAGCCATGTAAAACCTAAAGGTACTCGTTGGAATTTGGGCCCCTTTGCGCACCCAGGCTGCAAAAAAGTGTCACACATGTGGTATCGCCGTACTCAGGAGAAGTAGGGCAATGTGTTTTTTGGGTGTATTTTTACATATACCCATGCTGGGTGAGAGAAATATCTCTGTAAATTGACAACTTTTAATAAAAAAATGTAAAAAGTTGTTGTTTACAGCGATATTTCTCACACAAAGTATGGGTATATATAAAAATACACCCCAAAACACATTGCCCTACTTCTCCTGAGTACGGCGATACCACATGTGTGGCACATTTTTGCAGCCAAGATGCGCAAAGGGGCCCAAATTCCCATAAGTACCTTTAGGATTTCACAGGGCATTTTTACGCATTTGGATTCTCACGCTTTTGGACCCCTAAAATGCCGGGGCAGTATAAATACCCCACATGTGACCCCATTGTGGAAAGAAGACACCCCAAGGTATTCTGTGAGGGGCATGGAGAGTTCACAGAAAAAAAAATTATTTGGGCACAAGTTAGCGGAAAGTCTCATATTCCACTAACTTGTGACAAAAAATAAAATTTTACATGAACTCACCATACCCCTCAGGGAATTCCTTGGGGTGTCTTCTTTCTAAAATGGGGTCACATGTGAGGTTTTTGTACTGCCCTGGCATTTGAGGGTCTCCGCAATCATTACACGTATGGCCAACATTAGGAGTTTCCACTATTCTACTTATATTGAGCATACGGGTAATGAGATTTTTTTTTTCTGTTCAGCCTCTGGGCTGAACAAAAAAAAAAAAAATGAATGGCATCGATCAATGTGGATGAAAAAATCTCTGCCAAAATCAGTGACTGCGGTGCGGTGGGCTGGGCGCTAGCTACCTAACAAGTAGCTAACTAACTGGTGGTGATAAGGGACCCTTATGCCCCATTCACACGTCCACAATTCTGTTTGCAGAACGGAATTGGGGACCCATTCATTTCTATGGGGACAGACTTTGTCCCGCTCGGATCTGGAATTACGGATCCGCGCTTCCGGGTCTGCACTTCCATTCCGCAAAAATATAGAACATGTCCTATTCTTGTCCGCAATTGCGGACAAGAAAAAGCATTTTCTATATAGTTCTGGCAATGTGCGGATCTGCAAAATGCGGAAAGCACATTGCCGGTGTCCGTGTTTTGAGGATCTGCAGATCCGCGGATCCGTGGATCAGATCTGCGGAACTGTGAATCCACGGATCCGCAAAACACATATGGACGTCTGAATGGAGCCTTACAAGGGGTGTGATCAATGACAGGGGGGTGATCAGTGACAGGGGGGTGATCAGGGAATCTAGATGGGGTGATCAAGGGGTTAACAAGGGGTTAATAAGTGAGTGGGGGGGGGTTAGTGTAGTGTTTGGTGCAACTTTACATAGCTACCTGGTCCTCTGGTAGTCGATCCCAGCAAATGGGACCACCAGAGGACCAGGTAGCAGGTATATCAGACGCTGTTAACAAAACAGCGTCTGATATACTTGTTTGATGATATTTATTTAGCATCTACACTCTGCCAGCAATTGGTCATCGCTGGCAGGCTGCAGTAGAACTCCTGAGATGTGTGGCACTGTGAACGCGCGCGCGTTCACAGGAAGTCTCGCGTCTTCCGAGATGACGCGCCGACGCGTCAGATCAGAACTACAGGATCGTCTGCCGGACGCATCCGTGCGTTAGGCAGTCCTGTAGTGGTTAAAGCCTGCATTACACAGGACGATTGAGCAAGCGATTGTGGGGAGGGAAGCGTTCCCTCCTGGCAATGGCTTGCTAGCTAAGCTATCTAAGCTATCAATGGCTTGCTAGCTATCTAAAGTCACTTTACACTGTTCGATAGAGCAGACGGTTGCCTGGGAGGGACTGTTCCTTCCTTTCAACCGTCTGCTCCTCAGTTGAGGTTACCGCTGCATTTACATGCAGTGATGCCCTCCACAGTATGGGGAGGAGCAATCGCTAATGTGTGTCTCCATAAAGAATCATTGTTTTCCGGCAGCAGAGGCTGTTTAGGCCGCACAATCTGCTGCCCACAAACGATAATTTTGGTGACCACACCAACGATTTATTACCCAAAGAATGAGTGTTAGCCCCAATGTCTGATAATGAAGGCATTGCTTTAAATGGGTTGTTTTATTTACAGAACCCTATGATTTCTGGTAGACCTAACATGTTCAAACATTACACAGACAGACCATTGATTTCAATATGTACTGGGCTATCTGCTATGCTAAATTTCTTCTATGGTAGAATTGAGTGTGTTCTGCAAAAGAATTCATCTGATTGCAGCTGCATGCTGTTAGTCCCGAATGTGAGATAACTTGTGGTCAGCTTGCCATTTAGAGACCCTTTAATGAAAAATAGATGTTGCTTTTACATCTATTTTACCATGAATATAGTGCAGAACATTGGGCAAGGTAATTGCTGGACACTGGCTACATACTGTAGTTGATTGACTTGCTCTATATTTACATACGTAGCATATGGCAAGTTGTCACCTTGTACGTGCTTTTATCTAGGGAGCGTCGCTCTGTCATGCTCTGTCACAGAACAACACAACATGATGCTTGGTGAAAGTCAATTTCCAAAGAAACACATTGGCTTTTAATTATCTCACAGCAGTCGGCACCTCATTAAAAAAAGATCACTTAAAAAAGTTATTGTCAACTGCTGTAGCCGATGAGGTCTTACCCCCTCCTTTTCTCACCGTTAAATAGCTAACGTGATACAGTACTACCTACCTATGTGTTATGAGGAGCTCAAGAATAAATGCAATTACAGTAATGTTACATTAAAAAGTGTAGAATATTGGTAGCAAAAATCTAAATGGAGTATGTTAATTTTTTTAATTACCATTACACAAATCAGGGTTGTGTAAATATGGGGTAGATTGGTTTTAAAGGGGTGCTCAAATCTTTGGACAGGATATGGCATAAATACCCAATGGGTAGGGGTCCTATTTATACCTGATTGTTTAAGAAGGTCAGCATTGTGCTGTGTACTCCTTGACCCTGACAGGGAACCCGGCTCAAGGATGGTGCAGTAATGGATGCGGACACAGCACAGTTCATGAGAACAGAACTTTGCTATATCTGGTGAAATAAATGTAATGGATACAAACAGAGTCACCGAGCTTGATGGTTCCATTCATAATTAGGCACACAGCTATATGGTTACAGATCATGGTACACAGCTTTACATTTACAGTCTCTGATGGGCACACAACTTGGCAGTTACAGTCTCCAATGGGTAGACTGCTTGGTTACATCAAATGGCATGGTCTCTGTTCAGATCAACAGGGTAAATCTCATTAGATGGTTTGAAGCAGGGTCGCTGTGGGTTGCCAGGTGCCTCGATCCCTAGCCACAATTTCAGGCTGGGGTGGCATGACTACTATCGGTCTCAGTACAGGAACATACTGGAAGAGGTCTATAACAACTAGCAGCATACACAAGAACTATTTAATTGGTCGCGAAGGACTTTTTCTGGCAGACAAAAGCCACAGTGCAAGGTGGGCCATTTATATAGATACACCTTAATAAAATGGGAATGGTTGGTGATATTAACTTCCTGTTTGTGGCACATTAGTATATGTGAGGGGGGAAACTTTTCAAGATGGGTGGTGACCATGGCGGCCATTTTAAAGTCGGCCATTTTGAATCCAATGTTCTTTCAATAGGAAGAGGGACATAATGCTAGCACAGGCTTCCAGTATCCGTAGTTTCAGATGCTGCACATCTCGTATCTTCACAGCATAGACTATTGCCTTCAGATGACCCCAAAGATAAAAGTCTAAGGGGGTCAGATAGGGAGACCTTGGGGGCCATTCAACTGGCCCACGACGACCAATCCACTTTCCAGGAATGCTTTCTAGGAATGCTCGGACCTGACACCTATAATGTGGTGGTGCACCATCTTGCTGGAAAAACTCAGGGAACGTGCCAGCTTCAGTGCATAAAGAGGAAAACACATCATTATGTAGCAATTTTGCATATCCAGTGGCCTTGAGGTTTCTATTGATGAAGAATGGCCCCACTATCTTTGTACCCCATATACCACACCATACCATCAATTTTTTTGTTCCAACAGTCTTGGCAGGATCTATCCAATGTGGGTTAGTCTCAGACCAATAGCGGTGGTTTTGTTTGTTAACTTCACCATTCACATAAAAGTTTGCCTCATCACTGAACAAAATCTTCTGCGTAAACTGAGGGTCCTGTTCCAATTTTTGTTTTGCCCATTCTGCAAATTCAGTGCGCCGATCTGGGTCATCCTCGTTGAGATGCTGCAGGAGCTGGAGTTTGTAAGGGTGCCATTTGTGAATAGATAATATCCGCCGAAGGGATGTTCGACTAATGCCACTCTCCAGTGACATGCGGCGAGTGCTACACTGTGGGCTCTTGCTGAATGAAGCTAGGACAGCCACTGATGTTTCTTCATTAGTGACAGATTTCATGCGTCCACATTTTGGCAAATCCAACACTGAACCAGTTTCACGAAACTTAGCAAGCAGTTTGCTAACTGTAGCATGGGAGATGGGTGGTCTCGTAGGGTGTCTTGCATTGAAATCTGCTGCAATGACCCGGTTACTGCACACAATTTCTATCCGCTCCTCATGTGTTAACCTCGGCGACATGTCAATGGCTGTAAACAAAGAGAAACTTGTAAATAACTCATGAAAGAAT
This sequence comes from Bufotes viridis, assembly GCA_033119425.1. NCBI lineage: Eukaryota > Metazoa > Chordata > Amphibia > Anura > Bufonidae > Bufotes > Bufotes viridis. The sequence continues at coordinate 78,480,514 of CM065592.1, forward strand.
AAAGTTAGGCTAAAACCAATCACACCATTGTTTTTCTTGTTTGATGTGTCACATGACCCTCTTCCTATTGAAAAAAAAAAGTTGGATTCCAAATGGCCGACTTTAAAATGGCCGCCATGGTCACTACCCATCTTGAAAAGTTTCCCCCCTCACATATACTAATGTGCCACAAACAGTAAGTTAATATCACCAACCATTCCCAGTTTATTAAGGTGTATCCATATAAATGGCCCACCCTGTAGTAGCCCAGTAGGGTCACAGTACCAGAAGCAATCTGCAACCATTTAATCGAATTCTTGGGGTCTCTGTCTTTGCAGTGGATGCTGGCAGGACCCAAATCCACTCCACAAATCTCCTCCAGGTGACAATAAGGTAATCACCACGTTATGAACTCTGGCTAAACCTTATCATGGAGCCCGTTATGAGGCAATGCTACTACAACTGCACACAGGACCAGGGACCACACCAGCCACCATACCTACATTAAAACATTAAGATTTTACATGCACAGTTTTTGCAGTATAAAGGTATATTAAAAGCATAAAACATAAATTGCTACATAATAGTATAGTAATTATTAGAGATGAGCACATTTCTCAAAATTCGATTCGGTCGGTTCGCCAAATTTTCCGAAAATATTTGATTCAATCCGAATTTATTAATTGTGAATTGAGTTAAAAACAGCTATTTCCTGGCTGCAGAGTGGTGTAGAACACTGTGTCTTGCAGTAACACGCACAGGGAGTCTGCTGTGGTAGTGAAACAATACTGTGAGTCAGTATGACACGCAGATGACAGAATCACTGCAAACTTCACTCACTTGGTCAACTACAGACCAAAACTGACCAAATAACTTAAGTGTGAACTCAGCCTTACAGGTCATTGTTAGTGCCAGGTATAAAGAACCATGTAGAGGCCCAAGATCCTAATATAGCATGAAAGAGCACACTCATTTTACACCATCGTCAGCTGATTCCACATAGATGTCTAGAGAACCTGTTCTATTAAACGCTTATACAAGTAGGGCCCCCCTAACAGAGTGGAGAGGGTAATAAACGAACACAGCCGGCACTCCATTTAAATCGAGAAAATTAATTCTCTGATCGTCACAATGCATAGTAAAATTTAACTCAGGCCAACCTGAATTTAAATAGGCACAGAACTCCAAGAGGGATCACACGCCGCCCCGCCACACGCAAAACATTTTGTCGATACAATTACACCATAAAATAAAATTTTCTATGTATGAATCTTTAGTGTATACATATTTATTTTCAAACCAAGCCATATATGCGTATGGCGGTGCAGCGTGCGATCCCATTGCGGTACCCCGCTTTTGCTGAAAAAATGTATCCTGAAAAAGAAATTAATTTTCATACAGTACCAACTCCATAAGTCGCAGAAAAAAATCCTTTTCTAAAGATATATAAGGGGAGGGTTGCAAAATCCATTTAGTGGTAGAAAGGCCCTTGGTATGCTCTATTGAAGTATATAAACTGCAAATGTCTAGAGTGAGCAATAATTCATCTTTACAAATTGACTCAGAAACTGATTTGTATCAAGCAAAAAAGATGGTGTATTTTTGGTCAAATGAGTTAAAGCCTTCTCCAAAAATACAGCAGGAGGAGATAAAATTGAATCATTGAACGCAACCATAGGGCGACCTGGGGTGTGTGTCATTGACTTGTGGATTTTCGGAAGGGTATATAATACCGGAGTCACAGGATATTGATTAATGAGAAACTGACACAATTTGTCATTAAGTACGCCTTTATCTCTAAACTCCATCACAATATCAGTTAATTTCTGTTTAATAATATACACGGGATCTCTATCAAGTGGTTGATACGTGTCTCTATCAGACAATTGTGTCAGAATCTCGGAGATATAATAATCTTTATCCATCAAGACCAATGGACCACCCCTTGTCGGCAGGTTTAAAAATAACAGAATCATCATCCAACAGAGAATGTAAAGCATTCTTTTCAATAGGAGATAAATTATGAGATATATGTAATTTATCATAATTCTGATCATGTAAAAGCTGTGACACATCTCTCTGGACAAATCATATGAATGTCCCAACCGGGTGATACGTCTTAGGAGGCTAATATAAACTTTTAAGTTTTAAGTTAAAGCGTTGTAACGTTAATTTATCGCTATCAGGCAAAATCACTCAGTAGTACCAAAATGTGCTATTAAATGAATAGTGCGAAAAAAACGTTGACAGTCCATATTGAATTCAAAAGTTTCAAAATGTCCAGTAGGGCTGAAGGAAAATCCTTTCTGCAAAACTTCTAATTGTGTGGGATTCAAGCTCTTAGAAGAAATATTAAAATCAAACGATTCTTCTATACCTGGGATCTGGTTGTCCTCGGTACATTTAGATCGCCTATAATGGCATCCTGCGCTTCTGGCGTTTTTTATAGAGTGCGCTTTTTGCACAAAAAAGACAAAGGTTGACATGCGGTTGATCTGTAGTTGCTCCCAGAACCTGAAGAATAGAAATCTGTTTGTCGTGCTTGACATCTGAATAATGGTGTTGCGGTGCCACACATCTTGCCATTTGTAGATTTTATTTGTTTGATAGTCCTCTGAATCTCTAATAGCCCTCTGAATTTCTTGCGTTTAGTAATCTCAATGTCTTTTTTGAGATCAGAGCAAATTTTTTTTTACTTTAGTTTTTAAATTGGCGAGATCCTCTGATGTCGATACGTCCTGCAATTGATGTTCAATGGATGCAATCTGCGCTTTGGTGTCAGTAACCGCTTTAGTAAGATGTTCAATCATAAGGATCATTAAATCATGTGAACACTTGTTCACAAAATATTAGCAAATTGTGTGCAATATTCAATACTGTCACAAAAGAAAGTAGGTCTCAAATTTACCCTCAGTCCACTTGAGAAAGACCCAGTATGTGAGTTGAAACACTTTGTTTTTGCTCCTTTATGTGGCAATAAAAGAGAGTGAAGATTATCTGCAATTGCGCGTGGCGGTCCTTTTACTTACAGAGTGGAGAGGGTATCAGCAGTAAGTTGGAGTTGACGTCACAGATTATTTTGCCCTTCCTCTGATCTGTCAGAACAATAACCCCCCAAAAAACGGATCCTGTCTGTTGAGCATTTGCTTTCACTGGGTCAGCATTTGGTCAATAATCCATCAGTATTGCTAATGCTAAAAAAAATAAACAGAAGGGTATCCAAAACAGAGATGACACATGAATGGAATATTTGCATGTATTCTGTGTTTTGTACCCACTCCTGCTTTTGGCTACCAAATAATATGCCAATTCAGATGCAAAAGAGGAACCATGTCATACAGGCCTTACAGCTGCTACACAGAGATGATCCATTGAATGTCTCATTTTTCCTTCCTTCTAAAATAGAAACATAGAAACATAGAATGTGTTGGCAGATAAGAACCATTTGGCCCATCTAGTCTGCCCAATATGCTGAATACTATGAATAGCCCCAGGCCCTATCTTATATGAAGGATGGCCTTATGCCTATCCCATGCATGCTTAAACTCTTTCACTGTATTTGCAGCTACCACTTCTGCAGGAAGGCTATTCCATGCGTCCACTATTCTCTCAGTAAAGTAATTCTTCCTGATATTACTTTTAAACCTTTGCCCCTCTAATTTAAAACTATGTCCTCTTGTAGCAGTTTTTCTTCTTTTAAATATTCTCTCCTCTTTTACCGTGATGATTCCCTTTATGTATTTAAAAGTTTCTATCATATCCCCTCTGTCTCTTCTTACTGCCAAGCTATACATGTTAAGGTCCTTTAACCTTTCCTGGTAAGTTTTGTCCTGCAATCCATGTACTAAAAGATCAGAAGAAGGGTCAAATAAATGATGATGTCAACCAAGCCAAAAAGACAAAATAGTGGCCCAGTCATGGAGTAGGGAGGTTGGGAACAGCATGAGAAGTCCACAGAGTGGCCCAGTGACAGAGTGGTGAGATGGCAGCAGCATGAAGAGACCACAGAGAAGTAATGTGCAAGCAGCATGAGGAGACCACAGAGTGGTGAGGTGGCAGCAGCATGAGGAGACCACAGAGTGGCCCAGTGACATAGTGTTGAGGTGGAAGCAGTATGAGGAGACCACAGAGTGGCCTAGTGACATAGTGGGTAGGTGAAGGGCAATACTAGTACCAGTTGAAGATGGTGGGTGGCTGTAGGAACACCTGGCAGCAGGTGTGGCATCAGGCGAGTGGCAGCATCAGTATAGTAGCTGAAGCAGGCAGCCAGAAGAAACAGGTCTCTTTTGTCAAAGTGTAGGTGTGGCACCATGGATTATCTAGTCTGATGCATCTGGCACTGGTGTTTGAAAATCCTGGCTGAGCCACTCCGGATTTATCTTTACAAAGGTCAGTTTCTCCACATTTTGGGTGGACAGGCAAGTTCTTCATGGGGTAACTATGACTCCCGCAGCACTAAACACCCGCTCTTATGTCACACTGCTGTCTGAGCAGAAAGCTTGTCCAGGGCCAACTTGGCCAGTTGCGGCAGCAAATCGAGTTTGGCTGCCCAGTAGTTTAGGGGTGGCAGGGCGCACTCCAAGTATGCCATAATCTGCTGTTTCAGGTTCTGCTCTTTGTCTACCTGCTGCTGGTTAGTAGTTTCTTCATTAGGCTGGTGAAGAAAACTGCTCATTAGAGCGGGTAATGGTCCTTCCCCGCCAACCCCCCCAGCTGCCATAGCAGCGAAATGTGAGTGCAGAGGGCCCCCCGGTCAGACCTGGGTGAGGATGGGCGATCCAGCACATAGGCAGCGGCCAACTGACTACATAGGATGCCTTGATAGCAGTTCAGTTTGTCCTCCCTCTCAGCAGGTGTAAAAAAGGCCCCCATTTTGGACAGGTAGCGAGGGTCTAACATGAAGAAGAGCCAGTAGTCATCCCTCAATTGAATGGTGACAATATGGCTGTCACTACGCAAGCAAATGAGCATGCCAAGGCCATTTGTGCAAGTGACTCAGAGGGACTCCCTGCCTCCATCTCCACTGCATACTGCCACGGTGTGTCTGGGTCATCTGCCTCCTCTTCCTCATAACCCTGTAGCTCCTCTCGCTGCTCCTGTTCCTCATGCTTCTCTTGTCAACTGTGTAGAAAAACCACACAATTCTTTACGCATTGCTTGTGCTCGAATGTCCTCCTTCTCCTCTAGTTCATCCCCCACAGAGCTCATGTGGCCGTGAGATGTAGTCGCCATGTCTACTGTCCCCTGGCCAGCCAGATTTAGCAGCATCTGTTCAAGGATATTAATCAGTGGAATGACGTTGTTCATTCCATAGATCTGTCGACTGACAAGTAAAGTGGCCTTCTCAAAGGGCCCTAGCAAATGGCAGGTGTCACGCATGAGCTGCCACTGGCTAACATCAAAGTTACACAGGGGAGTACCTCTGTCCGCCTGTATCATCAAGAAATCGTTTATGGCCTTTCTCTGTTCAAATAATCGGTCCAAAATATGAAGGGTTGAATTCCAACGAGTGGAAAAGTCTCATATCAGCCTATGTTGGGGAATGCCGTTTTGCCGCTGCAGCTCAAGGATGGTGTGCTTTGCGGTGTACGAGTGGCTGAAGTGCATGCAAAGTTTTCTGCCCATTTTCAGGATGTCTTGCAGATGAGGTGAAGACTTCAGGAACTGCTTAACAACCAGATTGGACACGTGCGCTCAGCCCTACTTGACCCAGTGCCAACACCATGTTCCCGTTGTCGGTCACCATGGTCACCATGGTTATGAGTCGTCGGGTAGAAAGCCAGGATTCGATTTCTTGATGAAGGCCGCAGAGCAGTTCCTCCCCTGTGTGACTCCATTCACCCAGGAAAACTAGATGCAGAACAGCGTAACACTGCCGTGCCCTGCACATGTGGTATGCTGGAGGAGCACTGTAAATTGTCCCTGCAGTGGAGGCTGAGTACACAGTGGAGGATGAGGAGGCAGAGGCGGACATTGTCGCAGGACCAACGGCGTGAGAACGTGGAGGTGGAAGCAGCGTCGCCTTGCCTAGTTGCTGGTGTGGCTAGGCAGGAACAACATTCACCCAGCGGGACGTAAAGGACATATATTGTCCTTAACATAGTTACAGATCCACACATCGGCGCTGCCGTGCACTTTGGCAGACACCGACAGGCTCAAAGACTGGCCCACCTTCTCTTCATATGTGTGCAGGGCTGGTACTGCTTTTTTTGCAAAGAAATGATGGCTTGGGACTCTCTACCTTGGCTCGGCACAAGACATTAGTTCTCTGAAAGGTGCAGAGTCCACCACTTGGAATTGGAGGGACTGCAGCACCAGCAACTTGGCCAGGAGCAAGTTCAGCTTCTGCACCATTGGATGAGTGCACACATACTGTTGTCTCTTCGCAATCACTTCTGTGATCGATTGCTGACTGATGAGGAGCAGGAGCATCCGGACCAGTAGATGATTCGGAGGACAGACAGCTTCCTTCGGCTGAAGTGGTGGAGCCTTAACTGCATAAAATTGGGTGAGTGCCACTGGGTGATGCAGCGGTTGCTGCAGCAGGCTGGACAAGCACATCGGAGCCAAGGTTCTCCCAGGCCACTTTATGGTGATGCTGCATGTGTTGACGCAGGGCCGGGGTGCCAACATTGGCACCCTGACCACGCTTTACCTTCTGTCTACAAATTCGGCAAATGGCCATGTTCACCTCCTCCGGCTTCCTAACAAAATATTGCCACACCGCTGAGTATGGCATTTTCAACCCAACACTCCGCACTGACTGACTGCTACTGCTGCCTCCATGAACCCCTGCACCGCTACTTTCCGGGTTGGTAGGCTCCTGCAAAGCGAGTGGTCTACCCCGGCCATGTTTGGCTCCCATCCTCCCACTGCTGCCACCCTGCTTACTCACAGCCATGCTACTACCCTGCTGGCTCAGCTGTTGCCTCACGCGCAAGCTGCCACCCTCTTCTCCTGATGATCGGCTACAACATCATCATCCGCTACTATTTGCACATCACTGTTGTCCCCCTCAGGGCCAGGAGCCAGACTGCTCGCAACACCTGTTCCCACGCGACTCTCATAATCACTACTTGCCCGCCTACCGGAGGAAGTGGTGGATGTCATCTTCAGATCTTGGCTGGGCAGTATCTGCTGACTGTCCTCTAGTAGCTCGAAGACCGAGTCAACCATTCAAGCAACGCTGAGTTGCTGGTCAAGACATGACCGCTCGATAACACTGGGAGCTCAGGTCTTTCGCTGCGACTCCTGCTGCCACCCCCCTTCTTCTGCTGCTTGCGACAGAAACATTTTGGCCACTGGCCGTTCCCTTTGAAGGGCCTGTCACCTGTCTGTATGACATACTGTATAATAAAATAATTAAATTAAAATTAAAAAAAATACTCCCAAAAAAAGGCTGTAGTGCAAAGTACTGCAAGTAAGTCATATATATATTTTTTTCGGATTAATAAATCCCCCCCCCAAAAAAAACAAAAACAAAAAAAAAACAATCATAATTTACCGCAGAACGGCAATTAAGATGTATACTTTTTCCTATTACTACACCCAAAAAAAATAGATGTAACAATCTCAAATCACTGCAGAACGGCTAATGAACGGCTAATTTACCACGTAAATGGCTGTAGTACAATGTAACTTAACCGCTGAACAGCAAATAAGACATATATATTTTATTCTGATTAATAACTCCCCCCCTCAAAAAAAAGAATAACTGTTACAATTCACCACATGATGGCAAGTAATACGTATTCTTTTTGCTATTACTACACCCCAAAAAAAGAAATATAAGAATCACAATTCACAGCAGAATGGCTAATGGGATGTACATATATTTCCTATTAATACAACACATAAATGGCTGTAGTACAATGTAACTTCACTGCTGAATGGTAATTAAGACATATATTTTTTAAAGTAAAACAATGTAAAATCAACGCAGAACGGCTAATAGGACGTACATATCAATCCTATTAATACACCCTGTAAATGGTTGAAGTACAATGGAACTTCACCGCTGAATGGCACTTGTGAAATATTTTTGCCTTTTTTATTTCTATTAATACACCCCCCAAAAAAGTAAAACAATGTAAAATCAATGCAGAACGGCTAATGGGACGTACGTATTTTTCCTATTAATAAACCCTGTAAATGGCTGTATCACACAGAACTTGCACCCCAATCACAAGCAAGGTTTGCTGGAATTAGTGATGTATCATTTAGCGCAAACAACCTAAAAGCAGCAGTATAACTGCAATTTGGATCAATAATTGGTGCAGCAAGGTGTAATAGAATTGCTCCTATTACCCAGGCTTTACACTGTCCTATTGCACCCTGTTCTCTTTTTATAGTGTAGAGTATGCCTCCCTATCCTTTCCCTACACCTTGAATAATCTTTCCCTGAACTTGTAAATCGTTTTTCCAGCACAATGAAGTCTTTCCTAGCACTGTCCCTAGTGCCTGCTGATGTCTCTCCCTACACTAAGCAGACTGGAAAATGGCAGAATCCAAGATGGCTGAGGCTATCTATAGGGCTGTGACATCACAGGGGCTGGCTGGCTGCTAATTGGCTGCATGCATGGCATGGCTCATTTTCAGAGTTCTTTCCTCCATGTCCTAACATGTGAAGTAGCCATTTTACAAAAAAATGTGATTCATTACCACGAAGCTTGAGGAAATTCGGCTTCGGTGTGAATCAAATTTCTTCCTGAAATTCGGATCACATTCCACTTCGTCAACTTCGTTCATCTCTAGTTATAATAAACACTGGCAAGTGCACAACATAATGGGTCAGTTGAATTGCACTATTCTACAAGAAGCGCTGGTCAGTGCAATGCAGAATCACCCCCTTACAGGCTCTCCACAGTGAAAAAGTAGCACCACAACTTCTTTGATTCCAATGGAGTAATTTGGTGGAGGAGATTACTCTCAAACAGTGTCAATTTCAATGCATTCATCATTACATTTTACATGTGAATATTTGATGACTATTAACTCAATTCATTTGTTTAATACAAAATCAGCTGTTTATCTGCATATATACAAGAATATAGAGACACTGTGGTAGATTTACAGAGCCTGTAGATCGCGTAAACCTAGTCTGGCTGTGTAGATCTACTCCAGATTTATCACAGTGGCTTTTCACCTTTTCATCCTTGATAGTAAATGCAAGTAGAAAATCTTATCACATATTCATACCTCCCAACCGCCCCGGATCCGGCGGGACAGTCCCGGATTGCAGTGGCTGTCCCGCTGTCCCGGTATGGAAGAAGTAAGCCCTGCTTTATGGCAGCTGTCTCTGTTTCCATAGGAAGGAGATATAGTTGCCTGTATTATGATTAGGGTTAAGCGGACCTGTGGATGTTTGGGTTCGCCAGGTTCGGCCGAACTTCGGGTCAAAGTTCGGGTTCGGGATCCGAACTTGACCTGAACTCGATCTCGAACCCCATTGAAGTCAATGAGGGCCCGAACTTTGGTCCACTAAAATGGCTGTAAAATAGTCATAGTGACGAATAGAGGGCTGCAAAAGGAAGCAAAATGGGTGTAAGAGCAGGACAATTGCTCTGCAAACAAATGTGGATCGGGAAATAACTTAAAATAACATAGCATAGAAAAAAAATGTAAAAATAATAATCTTGAATTAGGAGGTGGAGGTCAAAGTGAACTAGGAGGTTAAGGAGGCGGTGGACATGGCAGTGTAGGTGGAAGCTGCGGTGGAGGAGGATGCGGTAGCCAACACTGTTTATTTATTCATAATTTTGGGAAGACCCCAAAACATTGGGAACTAGAAAAGAGAATGCATAGAGAAGTGCACTGGAGTCCAACAGTGGCTGGGTGCGTCCTATATACAGTACTTGTCTATTCAGCACAAGGTACAGACAAGTCCTGCGAGGTCCATGCCTGGTTCATTTAATGAACGTGAGGTTGTCCACGTTGACTGTGAACAGGCGGCTGCGCTTGTCTGTGATCATCCCCCCTGCCGCGCTAAACAAATGTTCGGACGATACACTGGCCACAGGGTAGGCCAGCACCTCCAAGGCGTAAAGGGCAGGACATGGCAGTGTAGGTGGAAGCTGCGGTGGAGGAGGATGCGGTAGCCAACACTGTTTATTTATTCATAATTTTGGGAAGACCCCAAAACATTGGGAACTAGAAAAGAGAATGCATAGAGAAGTGCACTGGAGTCCAACAGTGGCTGGGTGCGTCCTATATACAGTACTTGTCTATTCAGCACAAGGTACAGACAAGTCCTGCGAGGTCCATGCCTGGTTCATTTAATGAACGTGAGGTTGTCCACGTTGACTGTGAACAGGCGGCTGCGCTTGTCTGTGATCATCCCCCCTGCCGCGCTAAACAAATGTTCGGACGATACACTGGCCACAGGGTAGGCCAGCACCTCCAAGGCGTAAAGGGCAAACTCAGGCCATGTGCCCAATTTGGAAACCCAGAAGTTGAATGGGGCAGAACCATCAGTCAGTACATGTAGGCGTGTGCACACGTACTATTCCACAATGTTGCTTAAATGCTGCCTCCTGGCTGCTTAGACGTTCCATATCAGCTGGTGGTGCTGGTTGTTGAGGCGTGCTGATAAAGCTTCCACATTTCAGCCATGCTAACCCTCCCTTCTGAGGTGCTGGCGGTGCCCCAGCTGCGTTGGCAACTTCTTCCTCCTCCTCTGCCTTCTCCTTGTGCTTTCACTGAGCCCCCAGTGTCAGATGGGAATGCCATTAGCAGCTCGACTACCAGCGTGCGCTTGTAGTTGCAAATTTTCCAATCACGCTTCAGTGATGGAATTAAGGATGACCCATTGTACTTTTAGCGGGGATCCAGCAGGGTGACCACCCATTAATAAGCACTGGTTAGAATATGGGCAACTCGGCGGTCATTGTGCAGGCACAGCAGCATGTAGTCGCTCATGTGTGCCAGGCTGCCCAGAGGCAAAGACAAGCTGTCCTCTGTGGGAGGTGTATCGTCTGTGTCCTCTGTATCCCCCCAGCCACACTCCAGTGATGGCCATGAGCTGCTTTGGGTGCCATCCTGCTGTGAACACGGTTACTCCTCCTCATCATCCTCCTCCAGAACTGTGTCCTGGCTGGACAGTAGTGTACCTGGCCCCTGTTGGTGCAGGAACCCACCCTCCGAGCCACTTGTGAATGACTGGCCTGATAACTGTGGGAATGACCCCTCTTCCTCCAGTGCCACATCCTCTTCCATTGTCGCCCAAAGCATTTTTTAAGAGAGACATAGAAGTGGCACTGGCCATGTTGGTGAAGTACTCGAAACAGCATAACAATGTACACACGTCCCGCATGGAGGCCCTCTCGTTGGTGGTGAAGTGGTGCTGTTCCGCAGAGTGACTCACCCGTGCTTGCTACAGCTGAAACTCCACTATTGCCTGCTGCTGCTCGCACAGTCTCTCCAGCATATGTAAGGTGGAGTTCCACCTTGCGGGTAAGTCGCATATGAGGCGGTGAGTGTGAAGACCGAAGTTACGCTGCAGGGCAGACAGGCGAGCAGCAGCAGTGTGAGAACGCCAAAAGTGCGCAGAGATGGCCCACACTTTCTGCAGCAGCTCTGACATATCGGGGTAATTTTTCAGAAACCTCTGCACCACCAAGGGCTCAGAGCTGCTACGAGATTTTGCCCGTTATCACACACCACCAGGCCGGGCTTGAGGCTTAGTGGTACCAACCACTCATCGGTCTGTTGTCCCATGCCCATCCACAGCTCTTGCGCGGTGTGTGGTTTTTCTCCTAAATAGATGAGTTTCAAAAAAGCCTGCTGTTGTTTCCCCCTGGCTGTGCTGAATTTGGTAGTGCAGGTGTTATGCTGAACAGATGAGGAGGTGGTATAGGAGGAAGCAGAGTAGGAGGAGGAGGCAACAGGAGGCAACGATAAATGTCCTTCAATCCTCGGTGGCGGAAGGACATGTGCTCAACTGCTATCCACCTTAGGCCCAGCCGCCACTGCATTTACCCAGTGTGCAGTTAGGGAGATAAAACGTCCCTGCCCATGCTTACTGGTCCACGTATCAGTGGTTATGTGGACCTTGCCATAGATGGCGTTGTGCAGTGCACACCTGATTTTGTCTGCCAAATGGTTGTGCAGGGCATGGATGGCTCGCCTGGAAAAGTAGTGGCGGCTGGAAAACACGTACTCTGGGAATGACAGCATTTCAAAGGTCAGGAATTTTGAAATGCTGGCATTCAGGGCCAGGAATCGCTGGTGGGTAGGGGGGTACTTCCTCCGGTGTTTGGCGGATGGACAGCGGAACGCTTCCATGGGACAGTGTGGATATGCTGGGTGGTGGAGGTGGTGGTGTTGCTGCCACATCCTCTGTTTGTGGGGTGGCAGGTGCCAATGCCACTCCAGAGGGGGAGGAAGAGGCCAAGACTGCAGCAGAAAAGAGTGCAGGAGGAGCCTGAAATCTTTTATGTTTTTTGAGGTGTGTACTCCACTGCAGCTAGTGCTTTGCATTTAGATGCCTGGTCATCCAGGTGGTGCTCAGGTTTTGAACATTTATGCCTCGCTTCAGGCTCTGATTGCACAGCGTGCAAACCACTTGCGTCTTGTCGTCAGCACATTTTCTGAAGAACTGCCATGCCAGGGAACTCTATGGAGCTGGCTTTGGTGTGCTCAGTCCCTGGGTGCCGTGGGTAGTAGCAGGCTTACTGGCTAGGGAATGGCCACTCTGCTTTTGCACCCTGATCCCTCTTTTGCTGTGCGGCTGGCGCTGTGTGACCAACACCTCTTCCTCCGAACTGTACACGTCACTCGCATGTCCTTGATTCTATGTGGGGTCTAGTACCTCATCATCCTCCACATCATCTTCCAACCACTCCTCACCCCTGCCCTCCTTGCCAGTCTGCACACTGCAGAAAGCCGCAGCAGTTGTATCCTGTGCTTCGTCATCATCAGAGACAGGCTGCGGTGGTCCTCCTATGTCCACATCCTGAAACATAAGTGCTTGGGCATCAGTGCACTCAATCTCTTCCACTTCTTTAGGCAGGGCTAGGTGGATGGCCGAAGTAAACCCTGCCAGCAGAGTCATCAAAAAGCATAAAAGACTGCTGCATGACTTGGGGCTTAGACTGCTTGCCTAATTTGCATGGGTGTGAAGTGAAAGACAGATGCCCATGGGCTGCAGATGCCAACTCTGCTCTTTCAGCACGAGACCGGGTGGGAAACAATGTGACGGCACTGGAGGCACTGTCGGCTGCCCAATCTACTACTGCCTCTACTTGGTCTGGCCTACAAAATTGCACTGAATGTTCTGTCTCCTACATGCACCTGAGGAAGGTGTTTCATTTCGGCGTGTAGCTGGCACAGATCAACCACGTCCACGTCCTCTTCCTGCAACAGGAGCTCCACCAACACCAGCAGCACCACGACCAGGGCCACATCCCTTATTTGATGCTCTCCTCATTCTCTAAGGCCACCCACCGAACTAACAGAAGGATTAACTAGATTTATTTCCTTGTCACAGTATGCAGTGCAGGTGTACCCCACACACACAATTGATGTATGTCACCCACCGATGTAGCAGATGGATTAACTAGATTTATTTCCCCTTCACGTATGCAGTACAGTTGTACCCCACACAAACAATTGGTATATGTCATGCACCGAACTAACAGATGGATTAACTAGATTTATTTCCCCTTCACGTATGCAGTACAGTTGTACCCCACACAAGCAATTGGTATATGTCATCCTCCGAACTAACAGATGGATTAACTAGATTTATTTCCCTGTCACGTATGCTGTGTAGGTGCACCTACCACAAACAATTGGTATATGTCACTCACCGATGTAACAGATGGATTAACTAGATTTATTTCCCTGTCACATATGCAGTGCAGGTGTACCCCACACAAACAATTGGTATATGTCACCCACCAAACTAACAGACAGATTAACTATTATATTTTTTTTTTCAGGGGTGCCAAGATGGTGTATTGCACCCACAAAAAAATTACTATAGGTCACCACAGTATAAATAGCCAGATGAGATTCCTAACACTTTCCTTCACTTCAGCTGCCTGCTTCCTGTCCCTGCAATACTCAGAGCTGATGGGTGGTGCTACACTTGATCCAGCTTTTATTAAGGCTGGGTCACATGATGCACGGGCCAATCATAGCCATGCCATTAGTAGGCATGGCTGTGATGGCTTCTAAGTGCCCACAGCTTAAAAGCTTATTGATTGGCTGCCCTGCAGCCTTTTAACAAGCTTTATTAAATACCCGAACACCGAACTCGAACCCGAACTTTTCCTAAAAAATTTGGGTCTGGGTACCCGAACTCTCAAAGTTCGGTATGGACCCAAACTTTACAGTTCGGGTTCGCTCAACACTAATTATGATGAATCAGAGTGCCGGCATCAGCTCCCTGCTTTATAATTCCTCCCCCCTGCCAGCTCTCCACACCTCTTTTCTGTGCAGGGGGTGTGGCTGGCCGGCAGTCAGCCTTGGCTCTGCCTCCTCCACAGACCAGAGCAGCCGATGTCCTGCTGCTTCTGCTAGGAACAAGGTAAATATGTGGTGTTTATTTTTTTACTTTCTGTGAGGGGCACATAACTCGACATACTACTGGGGGCACAGCTGTACATATTACTGGGGGCACAGCTGGACATATTACTGGGGGGCACATAACTGGGCATATTACTGGGGGCACAGCTGGACATAATACTGGGGGCACATAGCTGGGCATATTACTGGGGGCAAAACTGGACATATTACTTGGGACATAGCTGGACATATTACTGGGGGCACAACTGGACATATTACTTGGGGCACAGCTGGACATATTACTGGGGGCACATAGCTGGGCATATAAGTCATGGACAGAGGCCGGACTTTCCATTTAGATGGCCATTACTATACCACCAATGTTCCTGTGCTGACCTAGAATGACCTAATTATAATACCCTCTCCAGGCCTGGCATTTCAATTGGTATTAAGGGAAGTATGACCATATTCTCACCCCTTTCTGCTACATCGATCAATTACTTTGCTTAGCCTTTCCTGCTGTTTTGCTAATTTTATTTATATAAACCAGATTATTATTATCAGTGTTTAACTGTTCTGCGTCATGATTTAAAAGGGGACTTTTTAGTACCAGCTTTGTGGATATTGTTAGGTGTGATGCAGATGCATTATATTTGGTCCCAACTTTGTGGGAAATGTTATTCGTTTTGGCCATGAGATTGACCATTATCATATGGGCATTATTACAATGGTAGAATCTGATTCTCACATATATCATTGCCTCTATTTTTGTATTGCTTGTTTTGTGGAGTTTTTTTGTGTTATATGTGGTCCCCCGATTTACTGATCCCAGAGAACAGTCCAGAGAAATGTGTCGGGACAAAGTTTGCATTCATGGGACATATGGTATGTGCTCCCTTTTTCCACTGGTGATCAAACTTAAACACAACTGGGCTATTTGGCAGCATACATGAATTATGTGCGACTATTTATTTTGTAAATTTATTATTTTCTGATACTTACATTGACCAATGACATTACTGTTCGACTGTAGTCATAATAGGTCTCTTCTTCGGTGGCGGTATCTATCCCTTGTGGGGGACAGATAGGGCCTATCAGGAGGTTCCTGACATGGGATCACCCCTATGGGGGCAGCCATTCCTTTTTGCTAGGCAGGGCCTGTAGTTTGATAGGGCAAGTGTGAGGGTGAGATATTCTTCCTTCCCTTGTCCCGCCCAGCCTGATTGTCAATTCCCTTTATGGGCACAATCTGGGTGAGTTTTAATGATCATCTGTAAAGGTTACGTTTTACACTGGTGAATGTACTCTGTGATTAAAACATATTACTGGGGGCACATAACTAGGCATATTAATGGGGGCACATAACAGGGCATATTACTGGGGGCACATAACAGGGCATCTTACTGTGAGAACAGCTGGGCATAATTCCGTGAGAGGGCACATAACTGGGCATATTACTGAGGGTACAGCTGGGCATAATTCTGTGAGGGGGCATGAAGAGGGAATAATTACTAAGTGGGGGCATTAAGAGGAGTTGTTGGGATTAGGTGCATAGTTATGTTATTGGAAGCGTGGCCTAGTGCAGAAAAAATTTGCCGTACGATGTGTCCCTCTTTCTTCATTTAGAAAGTTGGGAGGTGTATGCATATTAGTAGTAATGGGAAAGAGTTACACGATGTAATAGTGTTACATAATGCCTCCACAGAAGTGTGACTCCAGTATATCTCACTAATAAGGACGGGGATCTACAGTCATTTGGAATCAGTCACTTGATTTACCACTGATTAAATTCTAATACCCTGTAGCCTCTGACTTGTTATTTATTCAGCTACAGAGCCGCAGTTGTTTTAATACCTAAATGATGCAGATGCTCCTTCCCCCCCCCCCCTCCCCCCCCCCCTCATCCTCTTCTTCCTTTCTTCAGGCAATTGCTTTGCAGAGTCAGGAACTGAGCACCGGGAAATCCAACCTGGAGGATTCATACGCACATCCCTGAAGTGGAAAATCATGCCGGAATCCAATTTAAGCAGAAAGCCCTGGCTATGGCCTAGTTAAGCCTGTAATTCTGATCTATATTCATGATCTTGTCAGCTATAAAAAAGCATTTGTCATAAACCCTCCAAATCTGAGAAGCGTCCAAGCTACCCTGGCTGACGGGTAACCCTTTGTGCCACCTTGGCCTTCTCACTTCATATATTTCAATATGGAATTTGATGAAATGAAGAGCAACGTCCGCAGTGGTTCCTCATGCAGATGAAGGTTTAACAAACCATAATATTCAGTTTACTACTGGGAAGGTGAAACGCATCGTCTACATCTCTAATCAATGCAGCCTCAGCGATTTGTCTCTTCTCTAAGCATCCAGTTTCTCACCATTAAAAAAACCTCTAGCAAGCCCATTAAGAGTTACTGAGGTGGAAAATAGTCTTGGGCTTAATCCTTTTCACTAGGGTCTTAACTGATGTAAGAAATTTGACAGTGTCTCCCATGCTGAGACTGCTAACTGCACCTCGAGTGAAGCATGCGGCGCTCAGTTACATCCATTGACGGGGAGCTCAGTGAGGGGTGTGTTTGGTACATGACTTTTAATATACCCTTCTATCTTCTTTTCTTCCTTTACCTCCTTCCCTCTTCAGTTTGCAATTTCCTTCTTTCTTCCTTTATGCCCAGCTTACACGGAGGTGCCCCAGTAACTCTATGATAAGCTGTTGTCTTGAGACAATGCTTTATTTTTTGCCTACGGCTCCATTGTACTTGACAAAGAGTTTCTGCACAGTGGCTGTTAGTTGGGAACTCTATTCGCCATTCTCATTATATGAAGAAGGAAATCAATGACACACTAAGGGGGTTTCGGATGAAAGCTGCAGAATGCTGTACTTTCTGCAGTTTCTTTCTTTTCCTCAAATTGCAATTTTCCCTTCTTCATGAAAAGGAATGTTTCATTCTGCTACATTATGGGAGGAGGTACGAATATTAAAATACTTAAAACTTATTAAAATATATTCTAAGCATTTAAAATTCCAATTTTCGCACTTCTCTTTCTTAATTTTCACAGAAAAGATGTAAATGACACTACAGAGGTTTTTTTTTAATGCATTGTGAGGGATTTGGATAATTTATCTTTAAAGGGGTTATCAAGAAGTAGAGATGGCCCAAACTATCCGCCGGCGAACAGTTCCCGGCAAACATAGCTTGTTCGCGTTCGCCGCAGCGGGCGAACACATGCGAAGTTCGGTCCGCCCCCTATACATCATCATTGAGCAAACTTTGACCCTGTACCTCACAGTCAGCAGACACATTCCAGCCAATCAGCAGCATATCCTCCCTCCCAGACCCTCCCATCTCCTGAACAGCATCCATTTTAGATTCATTTGGAAGCTGCAGTCTTAGTGAGAGGAGGGACAGTGTAGCTGCTGCTGATTTAATAGGGAAATTGATAGCTAGGCTAGTGAATTCAGTGTCCACTCCAGTCCTAAAAGACTCATCTGATCCCTGCTGTAAGGACAGCGTCCTGACAGCACCCCAAAAAGCCCTTTTTAGGGCTGCAACATTAGTCTGCTTTTTTTTTTCTCCATATACATATTGCAGTTGCCTGGCCTGCCTGTTTGTGAGGAGCTGCAGGCCCACATACTGTAGTGTGCCCACTGCCAGTGCCCACCCCTGTCATCCCATGTGGCACAGGACTTTGCATCAAAAAAAGGCATTTAATTTTTACACTTTAATCTAAGGTTAGTTGCATGCCAGTGTGGGTCAGGCTGACTTCCACTGACTGTAGTGTGCCCACTGCCAGTGCCCACCACTCATACTGGCTGGCACAGGACTTTGCATAAAAAAAGGCATTTAATTTTTACACTTTAGTGTAATTTCAGTTGCTTGCCTGCTGCTAGTGTGTGTCAGGCCGACTTCCACTGACTGTAGTGTGCCCACTGCCAGTGCCCACCCCTGTCATCCCGTGTGGCACAGGACATTGCATCAAAAAAAGGCATTTAATTTTTACACTTTAGTGTAATTTCAGCTGCTTGCCTGCTGCTAGTGTGTGTCAAGCCGACTTCCACTGACTGTAGTGTGCCCACTGCCAGTGCCCACCACTGTCACCCCGTGTGGCACAGGACTTTGCATCAAAAAAAGGCATTTAATTTTTACACTTTAGTCTAATTTCAGTTGCTTGCCTGCTGCTAGTGTGTGTCAGGCCCACTTCCACTGACTGTAGTGTGCCCACTGCCAGTGCCCACCCCTGTCATCCCGTGTGGCACAGGGCTTTGCATCAAAAAAAGGCATTTAATTTTTACACTTTAGTGCAATTTCAGTTGCTTGCCTGCTGCCAGTGTGTGTCAGGCCGACTTCCACTGACTGTAGTGTGCCCACTGCCAGTGCCAACCACTGATACCGGGTGGCACAGTAGCTTGCCGATAAATAAGGCATTTAATTTTTAGACAGTAGTCTAAATTCAGTTGCTTGCCTGCTGCCAGTGTGTGTCAGGCCCACTTCCACTGACTGTAGTGTGCCCACTGCCAGTGCCAACCACTGATACCGGGTGGCACAGTAGCTTGCCGATAAATAAGGCATTTAATATTTAGACAGTAGTCTAAATTCAGTTGCTTGCCTGCTGCCAGTGTGTGTCAGGCCCACTTCCACTGACTGTAGTGTGCCCACTGCCAGTGCCAACCACTGATACCGGGTGGCACAGTAGCTTCGCCGATAAATAAGGCATTTAATTTTTAGACAGTAGTCTAAATTCAGTTGCTTGCCTGCTGCCAGTGTGTGTCAGGCCCACTTCCACTGACTGTAGTGTGCCCACTGCCAGTGCCAACCACTGATACCGGGTGGCACAGTAGCTTGCCGATAAATAAGGCATTTAATTTTTAGACAGTAATCTAAATTCAGTTGCTTGCCTGCTGCCAGTGTGTGTCAGGCCCACTTCCACTGACTGTAGTGTGCCCACTGCCAGTGCCAACCACTGATACCGGGTGGCACAGTAGCTTGCCGATAAATAAGGCATTTAATTTTTAGACAGTAATCTAAATTCAGTTGCTTGCCTGCTGCCAGTGTGTGTCAGGCCCACTTCCACTGACTGTAGTGTGCCCACTGCCAGTGCCCACCCCTGTCATCCTGTGTGGTACAGGACTTTGCATCAAAAAAAGGCATTTCATTTTTACACTTTAGTGTAATTTCAGTTGCTTGCCTGCTGCTAGTGTGTGTCAGGCCGACTTCCACTGACTGTAGTGTGCCCACTGCCAGTGCCAACCACTGATACCGGGTGGCACAGTAGCTTGCCGATAAATAAGGCATTTAATTTTTACACATTAGTCTAATTTCAGTTGCTTTCCTGCTGCCAGTGTGTGTCAGGCCCACTTCCACAGACTGTAGTGTGCCCACTGCCAGTGCCAACCGCTGATACCGGGTGGCACAGTACCTAGCACGCGTAGTACCACTTATCTAAAAAAAAATGACAGGCAGAGGCAGGCCACCCCGCAGGGGCTGTCGTGGTCGTGGTGCTGTGATTTCCACTGTCCCTGGAATAATGCCTAGTGTTCAGAGGCCACGTACCCTGAACCCGAAAAATTCTGAGGACATAGTTGACTGGCTTAGACAGGACACCCAATCTTCAACAGCTTCCGCTAAGAACCTTGAAGCACCATCCTCCTCCAGCTCAGCTTCGGTAACCTGCTCTCAAGTTACCACGCACCCGCCCGCCGCCACCACCACCACTACCACCACAGCCAGCACAGCCGCTTCACTTGATCCGTCAGAGGAATTATTTACACATTAGTTGGATGCAATTAGTGATGCGCAACCATTATTGCCAGATGATGTAGATTACAGGGATATGTCTCAGTCAGGCAGGATTACACACATGGATGTACAGTGTGATGATGATGATGATGATGTTGTACCCGTTGCTGCTTCCTTTGCTGAGGTGTCAGATACAAGTGAAGCGGTTGATGATGACGATGTGTCCACGGATGCCGCGTGGGTGCCTGCTCGAAGAGAAGAAGAGGGGGAAAGTTCAGAAGGGGAGACAGAGAGAATGAGGAGACGAGTTGGAAGCAGGGGGAGGTCGTCGCAAGGAGTTAGTGGCACAGTCAGACAGCATGTATCGGCACCTGGGGTCAGCCAGACAGCATGCCAGTCAATGCATGCTGTTGCCACCACCAGAATGCCGTCATTGCAAAGCTCAGCAGTGTGGCATTTTTTTTGTGTGTCTGCCTCTGATAACAGCAATGCCATTTGCAACCTGTGCCAAAAGAAACTGAGTCGTGGGAAGTCCAACACCCACCTTGGTACAACTGCTTTGCGAAGGAACATAATCTCACATCACAAACTCACAAACGCCTATGGGATCAACACATGAGTACAAGCAGCACACAAACTCAAAGCCACCATGCTCCTCCTGGTCCAGCATCTTCAGCCACGTCAACCACTGCTGTCCTCCCTGCCCCCTCTCAACCAACCGCCACTCCTCCTCTCACCGTCAGCAGTTCCTGCTCATCTGCCCACAGTCAGGTGTCTGTCAAGGACATGTTTGAGCGTAAAAAGCCAATGTCACAGAATAACCCCCTTGCCCGGCGACTGACAGCTGGCTTGACGGAACTCTTAGCTCGCCAGCTTTTACCATACCAGCTGGTGGAGTCTGAGGCCTTCAAAAAATTTGTCGCTATTGGGACACTACAGTGGAAGGTACCCGGACGAATTTTTTTTTCAAAAAAGGCAATCCCAAACTTCTACCATGTCATTGAAAAGGAAGTCATGGCATCTCTGGCATACAGTGTTGGGGCAAGGGTCCATCTGACCACTGATACCTGGTCTGCAAAGCACGGTCAGGGCAGGTATATCATGTACACTGCGCATTGAGTCAACCTGCTGACAAGCATGGAATGCGTGGCTCCGCAGCGGAGTTGGTGACACCACCACGACTTGCAGGCAGACCTACTGCCACCTCCTCTACTCCAACTCCATCCTCTTCGATATCCTCCTCGGCTGAGTCCTCTTCTGCTGCGGCGTCTGGCTGCACATCAACTGAATCCCCTCAGCTCCCCAGGGGTTATTCCACATCCCGGATACGACAGTGTCACGCTGTCTTGGGGTTGACTTGCCTGAAAGCAGAGAGCCACACAGGACCAGCACTCCTGTCCGCCCTGAACGCACAGGTGGATCAGTGGCTGACCCCGCACCAACTGGAGATCGGCAAAGTGGTGTGTGACAATGGAACAAATTTGTTGTCGGCGATGAATTTGGGCAAGTTGTCACATGTGCCATGCATGGCACATGTGTTGAATCTCATCGGACAACGTTTTGTGTCTAAGTACCCAGGCTTACAGGATGTCCTCAAGCAGGCCAGGAAGGTGTGTGGCCATTTCAGGCGTTCCTACACGGCCATGGCGCACTTTTCCGATATTCAGCGGCGAAACAACATGCCAGTGAGGCGCTTGATATGCGACAGCCCGACACGTTGGAATTCAACACCTGCTCCAACAAGAAAAAGCCGCCAACGAGTATTTGTATGACCGGGGTGCTAGGACAGCCTCTGCGGAGCTGGGAATTTTTTTTCCACATTACTGGACACTCATGCGCAATGCCTGTAGGCTCATGCGTCCTTTTAATGAGGTGACAAACCTAGTCAGTCGCACCAAAGGCACCATCAGCGACCTCATCCCATTTGTTTTCTTCCTGGAGCGTGCCCTGCGAAGAGTGCTGGATCAGGCTGTAGACGAGCGTGAAGAGGAAGAGGAAGAGTTGTGGTCACCATCACCACCAGAAACAGCCTTGTCATCATCGCTTGCCGGACCTGCGGCAACGCTGGAAGAAGAGTATGAGGAAGAGGAGTCAAAGGAGGAATGTGGCGGCTTTGAGGATGAGGAAGACCAACCACAGCAGGCACCCCAGGGTGCTCGTTGTTGTCACCTATCTGGGACCCATGGTGTTATACGTGGCTGGGGGGAAGAACAGACCGTCACCGACATCAGTGAGGACGAGGAACGGGAAATGAGTAGCTCTGCATCCAACCTTGTTCAAATGGGGTCTTTCATGCTGTCATGTCTTTTGAGAGACCCACGTATAAAAAGGATGAAGGAGAACGACCTGTACTGGGTGGCTATGCTACTAGACCCCCGGTATAAGCAGAAAGTGGCAGAAATGTTACCAAATTACCGAAAGTCGGAAAGGATGCAGCAGTTCAAAACCAAACTAAAAAATATGCTTTACACAGCTTATAAGTGGGATGTCACAGCACAACGGGAATGTAACAGGGGAAGAGCTGAGTGTAATCCTCCTCCTACCACGGCGGCAAGGACTGGACGATTTACAGATGTGTTGTTGATGGAGGACATGCAGAGCTTTTTCAGTCCTACTCATCGCCACAGCCCTTCGGGATCCAGCCTTAGAGAACGACTCGACCGACAGGTAGCAGACCACCTCACCTTAACAGCTGATATTGACACTCAGAGGAGCAATGAACCCCTTCACTACTGGGTGTGCAGGCTTGACCTGTGGTCTGAGCTATTCCAGTTTGCGATAGAACTTCTGGCCTGCCCTGCTTCAAGTGTCCTGTCAGAAAGGACCTTCAGTGCAGCAGGAGGCATTGTCACTGACAAGAGAAGTCGTCTTGGTCAAAAAAGTGTTGATTACCTCACCTTCATAAAGATGAATGAGGCATGGATCCCGAAGGGACTGACAGTGGGGGATACGTTTGACTAACAAAAGGCCTGACTACATGCCTTGGCCTCAAAATGGTCCCCACGCTGCTGTATTTAATGTCTGCATACTGGATGACTTTCGTGAATTCTCCCACCAACTAGGGTTCAAGCCTTAATGTTTTAGTCACTTTTCTGCCTTGAAAACATCAATTTTTCTGGCCGTTGGTACAATAGCGGCTGCAACAATGCCATTATTTTTCAGGCATGTGTACATGCCTAATTTTTTTGTCCTATGGTGCAGCACTGTGGCTGCAAAAACAAACCAAAAAAAAAAAAGGCACATACAAGTGTCAATTCCCCTTCGTGATCGTTACCTTGTTGTGGTGAAGGGGCTTGCGTATCACAATGAAACAATCATCACCTCTATGAGTGTGTTGGCAATGTTGCCACACCCCAGATGATAAGGCCGTTGCTTCTTTATGGTCAGACCAAAAGAGAGCGGACGGCTGGATAATATTTCATAGAAAAAACATTAATTAACTTTTTTTTTTATATGTTGTATGGGTTTTTAATACATAAAATAAAAAATCATAATAAAGTCTCTTAATAGTTTATTAGAAATGATGCAGACAATTAAAAAAATCCCCATCAATTCCAATACAAAGCAAGTACAGAGCTCAGAACTAAATTATTTCATGATGTCGTAATGGTTCGCTAATTCGACAATGGTTAATCAATTCGACCGGATAGGGTACGTAACAGGGATTAAACTGATAGGAATAGTACTAGTTAAGACACCACTCATATAGGGTGTCACAGCACATTGCTCTGTGCACGCGCAGTGCCCCAATTTGGGAGTATGAGGACCGACCAAGCTACTTTTTCCATCTCCCGGTTCCTGAAATCAATTCATTTTGGTGTATGAGAGTTTGGTCTGTCACTGTGAAGGCAGTCGAAGGTACCCGGCCTAAATTTTTTTTCACAAAAGGCAATCCCTGATATGGGATGTAACAGGGATTAAACTGATGAGAATAGTACTACAGGAAATACCACTCATATCGGGTGTGACAGTAAATTGCACGGCGCAGACGCAGTGACCGTGGATTAAAACAGAGTGGAGGGAGCCAGCGTTTTTTTAACCATCTCCCCGTTCGAAAAATCAATTCAATAAATGGCCCTCAGATTGGGGACGTTAGAGGGATTAAACTGATGAGAATAGTACTACAGAAAATACCACTCATATCGGGTGTGACAGTAAATTGCACGGCGCAGACGTAGTGACCGTGGATTAAAACAGAGTGGAGGGAGCCAGCGTTTTTTTAACCATCTCCCCGTTCGAAAAATCTATTCAATAAATGGCCCCCAGATTAGGGACATTAGAGGGATTAAACTGATGAGAATAGTACTACAGAAAATACCACTCATATCGGGTGTGACAGTAAATTTCACGGCGCAGACGCAGTGACCGTGGATAAAAACAAAGGGGAGGGAGCCAGCGTTTTTTTAACCATCTCCCCTTTCGAAAAATCAATTCAATTCACCTTTCGGGGACCCTTGGTGTTGTACGTGGCTGGGTGGAGGAAGAAACCTTCAATGACATCACCGGGACGTGGCTAGCTTGGTATCCAACCTTGTGCAAATAAGGGGTGTTTGCGGTTGTGCAAATGAACTGTTTGCGGTTGTTTGCGGTGCATTAAAAGGGGAGTTTGGTCTGTCAATGTCTGTAAAGTGGGCGAAACCCTTACACTACCAAACAATTCCAAACAATTTAGGAATGTTAGTTGATTTATGCCCTTTATGGATTAAAACCCGACTCCACTACGTCATTTTCCATGGGAGTTGCCATAGATCCCCCTCCGGCATGCCACAGTCCAGGTGAAACAACTTTCCCATCACTATTGTGGCCAGAAAGAGTCCCTGTGGGTTTTAAAATTCGCCTGCCAATTGAAGTCTATGGCGGTTCGCCCGGTTCGCCCGTTCGCGAACATTTGCGGAAGTTCGCGTTCGCTGTTCGCGAACGGAAAATTTTATGTTCGCGACATTACTATTAAGAAGTTAAAAAAGACCTCAGAGAGTGGGCGGCCCGTGGTGGGGTTTATACTTACCTTGTCCCAGTCACTGGGTTCCCATCCCATTGTTCCTCGGCTATCTCTGCAGCTCGCAATGCTCTGCTAGCAACATCTTGTTGACGGGCGCCACATAACCGCTGCAGCCTATCACTGAACACAGCACTGACCTGGAATATGCAAAATAAATGTGGAGCCCCAGTTATGGGTCTACAACACAATGAAAGCCACATATCCCTCAAATGAAGGGAAACCAAGCAAAGGGGTGTCTCCTATTACAGAGATCACCAAATCCACCATATTAAGTGGCCCCTATGTCAAGATCCCGCTTTTTTACAAGCTTTAAGGATGTGACGGGGAAAACCTAAGCCAGGTATCCATCCACAGACAGCTGTTTCGGGGTGTTGCCCCTCATCAGTGTGGAGTAGGATTCTGGCTAACCGGGAGCAATGCCTCAGAGACTACTCAAACACAACAATAGCTGATCTCAGGGAGACCAGCTACAAAAAAACACTGTGGAGTTTTTGCATATTCCTGTTTCCCATGGAGCTTTGCACTTCGGATTGCTGTGTTGAGACTCTTAAGTGAGGCTCCACGGTGTTTTTTGTAGCTGGTCTCCCTGAGATCAGCTATTGTTGTGTTACAGCACTGACCTGGAGCCGGAACCCAGTGGCGGAGACCAGGTAAGAATAAACCCAACCGCGAGTCGGACAATCTTTTCTCCATATAAGTTTTCAGGTTATAACTGATTAAAGTTTTATTTTTAAAAATGACAAGACAATGAAGGAGATTTGTGAAAGCTTATGTAAAGGAAACCTGGCTTAGGTGCCCATTAGAGATGAGCAAATTTCAAAAAAATTTGATTCGCTCGGTTCGCTGAATTTTCCAAAAAGATTTGATTGGATCTGAATTTATTTGTGTAGAATCTCATTTAAAAACAGCTATTTCCTGGCTGCAGAGAGCTTGTACAGTGGTGTAGAACACTGTGTCTTGCAGTAACACACATAGGGAGTCTGCTGTGGTAGTGAAACTATACTGTGAGTCAGTATGACACACAGATGACAGGCGTCACTCTTAGAATCACTGCACACCTCATGGAGCCACAAGTGACCAAATAACTCAAGTGTGAACTCAGACTTACAAGTCAATGTTAGCATAGGTGTGCGCACAGGGTGTGCCGGGTGTGCCTGGGGACACCCTAATCAAGCCTCAAAGAGTGCTGGCCGGCGAATACTAATGAAGCGTTTCCATTTTGGAAGCGCTCATTAGTACTGGAGGACCAGGAAGTAGTGAACTTACCACTTCCTGTCCTCGTCTGTCAGCTGTGCAGGGCTGCGCACAGCGTGACGACATGCTGTGCGCGCCAGTTCAGAGCACACAGCCGAGAGCCGACATCAGGAGGAAGAACATCGCAGGCTGCGAGGAGCTGCAGCGTCCAGGAGCAGGAGAGGTAAGTGTTTTTTAATTTTATATAAAAATGAGGCTGCTGGCGGCATAATGAGGCACATGGGGGCTAATGAGGCACATGGGGGCATAATGAGGCACATGGGGGCATAATGAGGCACATGGGGGCATAATGAGCACATGCACATGGAGGCTAATGAGGCACATGGGGCTAATAAGGCATAATGGGGGGCTAATGAGGCATAATGGCTGATAATGGGGGCTAATGAGGCATAAGGGCTTATAATGGGGCTAATGAGGAACAAGGGCTGATGATGGGGCTAATGAGGCATAATGGGGGCTAATGAGAGGCATGGGGGCTAATGAAAGGCATGGGGATCTTATCTGAGGTCTGATTGGGGGTCATTTACATTGGGGTCTGAGCTGAGGTCTGATTGGGGGTCTGATTTGAGGTCTTATTGGGGTCTTATTAACACTGGGGGTCTGATTGGTGGTCTGACCTGAGGTGTAATTAAAAATGTTTTTTTTTCTTATTGTCCTCCTCTAAAACTTAGGTGCGTCTTATATGTTTCCTTTCTGCAGTGCTGTGCCCACTTCCAGCCCTGAGTCCAGCTGCCCAGAGCACTGATCCTGAGCCTGCTGGAGTCTTCAGAACTATGAAGATTTACAGTAATTCACTGTAAGCGATATTATATATCTTACTTGTTTTATGTGAGTAAGGGTGCTGGGTGTATGGGGAGGGGGGGGGAGGGTACAATGCAGGGTGTATTATACAGCGGTTATTTTACTTATATTTGTTTATATTGACAATTATATGAGTGAGGGTCTTTATGCATGCAGAGTGTATTTGTGTATATATATATATATATGTGTGTGTGTGTATAATATATATATATATATATATATATATATATATTAAATACATACACACATACATACATATGCGCGCACGGCGTGTGCGTTTGTACTTTAGGGTGCACACCCTAATGCAATAGGCTGCGCACGCCTATAAATGTTAGCACCAGGTATAAAGAACCGTGCAAAGACCCAAGATCCTACTGTAGCATGAAATAGCGCACTCCTTTTACACTGTCGTCAGCTGATTCCACATAGATTTCTACAGAACCTGTTCTATTAAACGCTTATACAAGTAGAGCCCCCCTGGCAGAGTGGAGAGGGTAAGAAGAGAAGGGACCGGCACTTGCTTTTAGACAATCTTGCTGTGATTTATTGTCACATTCCAGTGACGCGTTTTGGCATACAATCTGCTTTTGTCAAACAGTTTGACAAAGGCAAATTGTATGCCGAAACGCGTCACTGGAATGTGACAATGAATTACAGCAAGATTATCTAAAAGCGAGTGCTGGTCTCTTCTCTTCTTATCTTTATGGGACACCTGCCCTGAGACATGCGCACCGCTGCTCTACTTCACCGTAGTGCCGATCGACATATTGTATCACAGAGTGGAGAGGGTGTCAGCAGTAAGTTGGAGTTGATGTCACTGATTATTTTGCCCTTCCTCTGATCTGTCAGAACAATAACCCATAAAAAACGGATCCTATTTGGTCAGTAATCCATCAGTATTGCTAATGCCAAAAAAAACAGGAGTGGATCGAAAACAGAGATGACACGTGAATGGAATATTTGCATGTGTTTTGTACCCACTTCTGTTTTTGGCTACCAAATCATAAGCCAATTCTGATGCAAAATAGGGACCATGTCATGCATAATGTTGGGCGTGAATATTGGAATCACGAATATCACAACTTCGAGAATTTGCGAATATTTAGAATATAGTTATATATATTAGTATTTTCGAATAATCTACTCTATCTTTTTTTTTTTTCATCAGTGACCTCCCTTTTTGCTTGTGGGCCAATGAGAAGGCTGCAATGTCTTTGTCTGATATTAGCAACATCCCTAGTAACCAATAGGAATGTTGCCTACCCCTTTAGTATATAAGAACCTCCCCACAGCCATTTTCTACAGTTTATTACAGTTCTGAGAGAGACAACAGTGTTATTGCTGCGCTCTCTGTTTTCCTGTGTCACATTACATTAGATAGTTAGTTAGTTAATTAGATAGTCTATATATATAATAGAGATAGTTAGTGGGAGACCACAGAGTGGCCCAGTGACATAGTAGTGAAGTGGGGAGCAACACCAGTACCAGCTGAAGATGGTGGGTGGCAGTAGGAGCACCTGACAGCAGATGTGTGGCATCAGGAGGGTGGCAGCATCAGAATAGTAGCTGAAGAAGGTACAGTAGCCAGAAGAAAGGTCTCTTTTGACAAAGTTTAGGTGTTGCACCATGGATGATCTAGTCTGATGCATCAGGCACTGGCTGATCCATGCCGGATTCATGTTCACAAAGGTCAGTTTCTGCACATTTTTGGTAGACAAGCGAGTTCTTTTTGGGGTAACTATGGCCCCGCCAAACTAAACACCCACTCTGATGCCACAGTACTGGCCGGGCAGTAAAGCTTGTCCAGGGCAAATTTGGCCAGTTGCAGCCACAAATCGAGTTTGGCTGCCCAGAAGTCCAGGGGATCTTAGATGTAGGGTGACAAACACTCCAAGTATGCAACAACCTGCTGGTTCAGGTCCTGCTCTATGTCTATGTCTAGCTGCTGCTGGTGGTGGTGATTAGTTTCTTCAGTAAGCGGAGACTCTAAACTTCAGTTGCTGCTAGATGGAGCTGGTACTGCTCCTGCCACTCATCCCCCCCACCCTCCACCAGCAGCTATGGCAGTGGAACATGAGTGCAGAGGGCCCCCCCCCCCGGTTAGACATACGTGCGGATGGGCGATGGTGCACATAGGCAGCGGCCAACTGACTATGACTACATAGGATTTCTTGATAGTAGTTCAGTTTGTCCTCCCTCTCAGCGGGTCTAAAAAAGACCCCCATTTTGGACCGGTAGTGAGGGTCTAACATGGTGGAGAGCCAGTAGTCATCCCTCGGCTGAATGGTAACAATTCATCTGTCACTACGCAAGCAAGTTAGCATGCATTGGGCCATTTGCACAAGTGACTTGGAGGGACTCCCTGCCTCCATCTCCAATGCATACTGCCACGGTATATCTTGGTAATCTGCGTCGTCTTCCTCGTCTCCCTCTTTCTTCTCTGGCTGCTCCTGCTCCTCCTCTCCTGTCACCGGTGTAGAAAAACCACCCATTTTGCTATACATTGCTTGTGCTCGAATGTCCTCCTTCAGTTCATCCCCCACAGGCCTCCTCAAAGGGCCCGAGCAA
Source organism: Bufotes viridis (assembly GCA_033119425.1). Lineage (NCBI taxonomy): Eukaryota > Metazoa > Chordata > Amphibia > Anura > Bufonidae > Bufotes > Bufotes viridis. Next base: position 78,510,356 of record CM065592.1, read on the forward strand.
ACAGCAGGTGTCACGCATGAGCTGCCACTGGCTAACTTCGAAGTTACACAGGGGAGTACCTATGTCCGCCTGTATAATCAAGAAATTGTTTATGGCCTTTCTCTGTTCATATAATTGGTCCAACATATGTAGGGTGGAATTCCAACAGGTGGAAACATTGCATATTAGCCTATGTTGGGGGATGCTGTGCTGCCGCTGCAGCTCAAGGAGGGTGTGCTTGGCGGTGTAGGTTAAGGATGTCTTGCAGATGGCTGGAAGACTTCAGGAAACGCTTTACAACCAGATTGAACACGTGCGACATGCAGGGTGCAATGGCTCAACCCTCCTTGAAGCAGAGCCAACACCATGTTCTTCCTATTGTCAGTCACCATAGTTCTGATTTTAAGTTGTTGCAGAGACAGCCAGGTTTCGATTTCTTGATTAAGGACGCGGAGCAGTTCCTCCTTCCCTGTGTGACTCAGTTCGCCCAGGAAAACTAGGTGCAGACCAGCGTGACACCTCAGTGCCCTGCACATGTAGTATGCTGGTGAGGCACTGTGAATTGTCCATTCAGTGGAGGCTGAGGACACAGTGGAGAATTAGGAGGCAGAGGCGGACATTGTCACAGGACCAATGGCGTGAGAACGTAGAGGCGGAAGTGGCGTAACCTGGCCAAGTTGCTGGTTTGGCTGGGCAGGAACCACATTTACCCAGTGGGCCGTAAAGGACATATATTGTCCTTGATCATAGTTACAGAGTCACACATTGGCGCTGCCGTGCACTTTGGCATGCACGGACAGGCTCAAGGACTGGCCCACCTTCTGTTCTACATATGTGTGCAGGGCTGGTAGTGCCTTTTTGGCAAAGAAATTATGGCTTGGGACTCTCCATCTCAGCTGGGCACAAGCAATCAGTTCTCTGAAAGGTGCAGAGTCCATCACTTGGAAAGGGAGGAACTGCAGTACCAGCAACTTGGCTAAGGGCACGTTTAGCTTCTGCGCCGTTGGATGAGTGCACGCTTACTGTTGTCTCTTGGCAATCGCTTCGGTGATCGATTCCGGACAGAATGATTGACTAGGAGGAGGAGTAGCAGGAGCATCAGGACCAGTAGATGATGGGAAGGACAGACAGCTATCTTCGGCTGAGGTGGTGGAACCTTGACTGCCTGAAATCGGGTGTGTGCCACTGGGTAATGCAGCGGGTATTGTGGCAGGCTGGACTACCACATTGGAGCCACGGTTCTCCCAGGCCACTTTATGGCGATGCTGCATTTGTTGATGTAGGGCAGTGGTGCCAACATTGGCACCCTGGCCACGCTTCACCTTTTGCCCGCAGATACGACAAATGGCCATGTTCACCTCCTCCGGCAGCTTAACAAAAAATGACCATACCACCGAGTAGGTGATTTTACCCCCAACACTCCACACTGACTGCTAACACCACTGCCTTCAAGAACCCCTTCACCACTACTGCCCGGGCCGGTAGGTTGCTGTGACGTGGGTGGTCTACCCTGGGCACGTTTGGCTCCCGACCTCCCACTGCTGCCACCTTGCTGACTCCCAACCACGATACCGACTTGCTGGCTCCACCGCTGCCTCACGCGGAAGCTGCCACCCTCTTCTCCCGATGATGATGTAGCCCCTTCATCACCAGGCTTTCAATTGTGATTGGTTACATCATCATCGAGTACTGTCTGAACGTCACTGATGTCCTCCTCAACGGTCTCCTTGTCAGGAGCCTGACCGCTCGCAACACCATCCTCCACACCACTCTCCTCATCACTACTTGCCCGCCTACTGGAGGAAGCGGCGGATGTCTCCTTCAGACCTTGGCTGGGCAGTAGCTGCTGACTGTTCTCTAGTAGCGCGTCCTCACTGTATAGTGGAGCTGGGGCCACAGCATATAGGACTTCTCTGGCTGAGGGAACAGAAAAGGACAGATGCAGGTTGAGGACAGGTGAGGGCACAGGGCCTGTCCCCGGGCCATGCCAACCTAAGGGTTGTGTCTTACGAACCCACCGACTCTTTGCTGGGGGTGTCTGATGTCATTTGCGACAAAGTCAAGATCGAGTCAACCATTCAAGAACCGCTGGGTTGCTGGTCAAGACACGACCTCTAGCTGAAACTGGGAGCTAAGGCCTCTTAAAATGACTCCTAAGGCCACGGCCCCTTAATCTGCTGTGACCTATGCCTGCACCAGAAACACTTAGGCCTTAGCCCCTCCACTGTGCAGGGCCTGTCACTTCTCTGTCTGACATACTGTTAGATCAAAAGAGTAAATAAAAATAAAATTAATAATTGCCCAAAAGGGCTGTAATTTACTCACTTCACTACGCAACGGATAATAAGCCCACCCCCCCACTAATACATGTAAAAAAAAAAACTTTAGAACATATAGCTGTCGTCATGAACAGCAAATAATACTTTTTTTTGCCACTAATACACGTCAAAAAGGCTGCAATTTTCTAACTTCACCACACAATGACTAATAAGCCCCTTTTTTCCTCCAACTAATACACACCAAAAAAGGCTTTAGAACATATAACTATGGCCGTGAACGGCAAATAATATTTTTTTTTATCACTTATACATGCCAAAAAGAGCTTTCATTTTCTCACTTCACCACAAAACTGCTAATAAACTCTTTTTCCCCACTAATACACGCCAAAAAAAGGCTTTAGAACATATAACTGCAGCCGTGAACAGCGAATAATACAGTTTTTTTGCCACTAATTCACACCAAAAAGGCCTGTAATTTTCTCACTTCACCACACAATAATAATAAGCCCCTTTTTTCCCCCCACTAATACACGCCAAAAAAAGGTTTTAGAACATACAGTAACATACAGTATATATAACTGCACCGCACAAGGGCTAATAAGACCCCAATAACATGAACAGTTTGCTGGAATTACAGAGGTATTGCAAACCTGAAATGAGCAGCAGTATAATGTCAATTTTGAGCCGCAGTCAGTGCACCAAGGTGTAATAGGATTGTCCCTATTACCCAGTCTGTAAACACCCCTATTGAACCCTGTTCTGCTTCAATACTGTGGTATAATTCCTCCCTATCCTTTCCATACACTTCTAATGCTCTTTCCCTGAACTTCTACTGAGCAAAATATAAGTTTTCAAGTCTCTCCTAACACTGTCCCTAGCGCCTGCTAACGTCTCTCCCTGCAGTACACTGGAAAATGGCTGAATCCAAGATGGCTGAGGCTATTTATAGGGCTGTGACATCACAGGACTGGCTGGCTGCTGATTGGTTGCATTCATGGCATTGTGAGTGATACTTCGTTCCCAGATTTCTTTGCTCCATGTCCTAACATGTGCAGCAGTCATTTTAGGAAAAAACTGCGATTCTTTACCACGAAACATATGGAAATTCAGATTCGGTGCGAATGGAATAATTACTGAAATTCAATTCAAATTCAACTTTGTCAGCTTCGATTCGCTTATCTCTAGTCACAATCGAATGGTTGAGGTATGATTTTTTTTTTTGCCGCCATTCAGGGAAAATTGATTCTCTACCACAAAGCATGAGGAAATTTGGCTTCTCTCAACACTATCTTTTAACATGCAATGTAATTCTTGTTGGGGAGGGAGACCAGCAAGTGGAGTTTTTAGATGTTCCAACTAGAGTTGAGCGAACACCTGGATGTTCGGGTTCGAGAAGTTCGGCCGAACTTCCCGAAAATGTTCGGATTTGGGATCCGAACTCGACCCGAACTTCATCCCGAACCTGAACCCCATTGAAGTCAATGGGGACCCGAACTTTTGGGCACTAAAATGGCTGTAAAATAGTCCAGGCAAGGGCTAGAGGGCTGCAAAAGGCAGAAAAATGTAGGTAAATCCCCTGCAAACAAATGTGGATAGGGAAATGAATGAAAATAAAATAAAATAAATAAAAATTAAGCAATATCAATTGGAGAGAGGTACCATAGCAGAGAATCAGGCTTCAAGTCACCCACCAATGGAGAAGGCCACTTTAATTTATTTAGGCCCCAACACCCAGACAGAGGACAGAGGTCACATAGCAGAGAATCAGGCGTTATGTCACCCACGAATGGAGAAGGCCACTTTTAGATACTTAGGCCCCTGGCACCTAGACAGAGGAGAGGTTCATTCAACTTTTGGTTGCACCGCAATATAATGGTAAAATAAAAAAAAGAGGATTCAATAAAGAAGTGCCCCGGAGTACAAGAATATATGGTTGAGGGGGAGGCAGTTATAAATGTCTATTCTGCACAAGGGATGGACAGGTCCTGTGGGATCCATGCCTGGTTCATTTTTATGAACGTCAGCTTGTCCACGTTGGCTGTTGACAGGCGGCTGCGTTTGTCAGTAATAACGCCAACTGCTATGCTGAATGCACGTGCAGACAAAACACTGGCCGCCAGGCAGGCCAGCACCTCCAAGGCATAAAAGGCTAGCTCTGGCCACGTGGACAATCTGGAGACCTAGAAGTTAGATGGGGCCGAACCATCAGTCAGTACGTGGAGGGGTGTGCAAACGTCCAGTTCAAACATGTTAGTGAAATGCTGCCTATTGCTAACACGTTCGGTATCAGGTGGTGGTGCAGTTAGCTGTGGCGTGGAGACAAAACTTTTCCACATTTCTGCCATGCTAACCCTGCCCTCAGAGGAGCTGGCTTGACACAGCTGCGTTGGCGACCTCCTCTGCCTTTACCTTGGGCATCCACTTGTTCCCCTGTGACATTTGGGAATGCTCTCAGGAGCGCGTCTACCAGCGTTTGCTTGTACTCGCGCATCTTCCTATCACGCTCCAGTGCAGGAAGTAAGGTGGGCACACGTTAGTAGTCAGTAGTCCGCACATGTTAAAATGTGGGCAACTCTGCTGTCGTTGCGCAGGCACTGCAGCATGTAGTCGCTCATGTGTGCCAGGATGCCCAGAGGTAAGAACAAGCTGTCCTCGGTGGGAGGCGTATCGTCATCGTCCTCCGTATCCCCCCAGCAACGCATCAGTGATGTGCCTGAGCTGTGTTGGGTGCCACCCCGCTGTGAACCTGCTTCATCCTCATCCTCCTCCACCTCCTCCTTATCCTCCTCGTCCTTCAGTAGTGGGCCCTGGCCCATTTGTACCCGGCCTCTGCTGTTGCAAATAACCTCCCTCTGAGGAACTTCTAACAGATTGGCCTGAAAGTGCTAAATATGACCCCTCATCCTCCTCCTCCTCCTGGGCCACCTCCTCTTCCATCATCGCCCTAAGTGTTTTCCCAAGGAGACGTAGAAGTGGTATTGTAACGCTGATGACAGTGTCATCGCCACTGGCGATGTTGGTGGAGTACTTGAAACAGTGCAACAGGGCACACAGGTTTCGCATGGAGGCCCAGTCATTGGGGGCGAGGTGATGCTGTTCCGCATTGCGACTGACCCGTGCGTGCTGCAGCTGAAACTCAACTATGGCCTGCTGCTGCTCGCACAGTCTCTGCACCATGTGCAAGGTGGAGTTCCACCTGGTGGGCACATCGCATATGAGGCGGTGAGCGGGAAGGCCGAATTTACGCTGTAGCGCAGACAGGCGAGCAGCGGCAGGATGTGAACGCCGGAAGTGCGCACAGATGGCCCGCACTTCATGCAGCAGCTCTGACATGTCGGGGTAGTTGTGAATGAAGTTCTGCACCACCAAATTCAGCACATGCGCCAGGCAAGGGATGTGCGTCAAACCGGCTAGTCGCAGAGCTGCTACGAGATTTTGCCCATTATCGTTCACCACCAGGCCGGGCTTGAGGCCCACCGGCAGCAACCACTCGTCAGTCTGTTGTTCAATACCCTGCCACAACTCCTGCGCGGTGTGGGGCCTGTCCCCCAAACATACGAGTTTCAGAACGACCTGCTGACATTTACCCTGGGCGGTGCTGAAGTTGGTGGTGAAGGTGTGTGGCTGATTGGATGAGCAGGTGGAAGCAGAGGAGGAGGAAGCCGAGTAGGAGGAGTAGGCTGTAGGAGACAAAGAATGATGCCATGCGATCCTTGGCGGCGGAAGGACGTGCGCCAAAGAACTCTCCGCCTAGGCCCAGCCGCCACTACATTTACCCAGTGTGCAGTTAGGGAGATATAGCTTATTGGTCCACATATCTGTGGTTAGGTAGACCTTGCCACAGATGGCGTTGCGCAGTGCACACTTGATTTTATCAGATACTTGGTTGTGCAGGGAAGGCACGGCTCTCTTGGAGAAGTAGTGGCGGCTGGGAACAACATACTGTGGAACAGCCATGGCCATCACCTGTTTGAAGCTGTCTGTGTCCACCAGCCTGAATGACAGCATTTCAAAGGCCAGTAGTTTAGAAATGCTGACATTCAGGCCCAGGGCTCGAGGGTGGCTAGGTGAGAATTTACGCTTTCTCTCCAAGGTTTGTGAGATGGAGAGCTGAACGCTGCCGTGTGACATGGTGGAGATGCTTGGTGACGCAGGTGGTGGTATCGGTGGCACATCCTCTGTTTGGTGGGTGGCAGGTGCCAACATTCCCCCTAAGGCGGAGAAAGAGGCTGAGGCAGCAGCAGAAGAGGGAGCAGGGGGAGACAGAGTGAGTTCCTTGCTTTTAAGGTGTTTACTCCACTGCAGTTCATGCTTTGCATGTAGATGCCTGGTCATGCAGGTTGTGCCAAGTTTCAGAACGTTAATGCCTCGCTTCAGACTCTGATGGCACAGCGTACAAACCACTCGGGTCTTGTCGTCAACACATTGTTTAAAGAAGTGCCATGCCAGGGAACTCATTGAAGCTGCCTTTGGGGTGCTCGGTCCCTGGTGGCAGTGGCCAGTAGCAGGCGAACTCTCTTTGCGGCGGTTGTTCTGCTTTTGCCCCCTGATCCCTCTTTTGCTACGCTGTTGGCTCGGTCTCACGACTGCCTCTTCCTCTGAACTGTGAAAGTCAGTGGCACGACCTTCATTCCATGTGGGGTCTAGGACCTCATTGTCCCCTGCATCGTCTTCCACACAGTCTTCCTCCCTAACCTCCTGTTTGGTCTGCACACTGCAAAAAGACACAGTAGTTGGCACCTGTGTTTCGTCATCATCAGAGACGTGCGGACTCCGATGAGGTGGTATTCCCATGTCCTCATCATCAGGAAACATAAGTGGTTGTGCATCAGTGCATTCTATGTCTTCCACCACTGGAGAAGGGCTAGGTGGATTCCCTTGGGAAACCCTGCCAGCCGAGTCTTTAAACAGCATAAGAAACTGCTGCATAAATTGAGGCTCAGACAGTTTCCCTGATATGCATGGGGGTGATGTGACAGACTAATGGGCTTGGTTTTCAGATGCCACCTGTGCGCTTTCTGCAGAAGTCTGGGTCGGATATAATGTTGTTAACGTGCTGGATCCACTGTCGGCCATCCAATTGACTAGCGCCTGTACCTACTCAGGCCTTACCATCCTTAGAACGGCATTGAGCCCCACCAAATATCGCTGTAAATTCTTGCGGGTACTGGAACCTGAAGTAATTGGTTCACTAGGACGTGTGGCTGTGGCAGAATAGCCACGTCCTCTCCCAGCACCAGAGGGTCCACTAACACCACTACGACCGCGTCCGCGTCCCTTACTAGATGTTTTCCTCATTGTTACCGTTCACCAAGCACCAAAATAAGAAAAAAATATTTGGCCCAATGTATTGATTTCAAATTCAGGCCTTTTTTTACCGGCACCTAACACTATCTGCCTATTTAATTATGTACCATATTACACTAATCCAGGCACAGGAGTAACCACTGATTTAGGGAAATATCAATTGTAGGCCTAGTATTTAGGCCCTGGATGAAAGGTATCGTATTATGGGCAGATTTACACTTGGTTATACACAGTAGCGTGTGAAAAAATATGTAGGATTATGCCTTCAGCAATTGTATTTTAACACTTTGTGTAATATACCCTTTAACGGACAGAAATACAATGGGAGATGCATGGTAGCGTGTTAAGTTATTGAGGATGACCCTCTCAGCACTTGTATATACACCTTGAGTATAATATACCCTTTTACAGACAGATTAACACTTGGCCTGCAACAGCTGGAACACCAGATTCAGGGTACTGCTATATTGGCAAGTAAATTTCACCCCAGAACAAAATCTATCCTTTGAGGGATACTATTAAACTTGTCCAGTCACAGCTAGAACACCAGATTTACGGTATTTCAATTTTGGCAACTGAATTTCACCCCATAAAAAATATACCCTTTTGCGGACAGATTTAAACTAGGCCTGCAACTCCTGGAACACCAGATTCAGGGTATTGCTATTTTGGCAATTAAATTTCACCTCAGAAAAAAATATACCCTTTTACGGATAGATTTAAACGAAGCCTTCAACAGCTGGAACAACAGTTTTACTGTATTTCTATTTTTGCAACTTAATTTTACCGCTGAAAATAATAAATCCTTTGACAGATACTATTAATCTTGGCCAGCCACTGCTGGGACACCAGATTTACAGTATTGCTATTTTGGTAATTGAATTTCACCCCAGAAAATTATCTATCCTTTGCCGTACACTATTAAACTTGGACAGCCACTGCTGGGACAGCAGATTTACGGTATTGCTATTTTGGCAATTGAATTTCACCCCAGAAAAAAATATATCCTTTGCCGTACACTATTAAACTTGTCCAGCCACCACTGAAACCACTGATTTATGGTATTGCTATTTTGGCAATTGAATATCACCCCAGAAAAAATATATATCCTTTGCCCAACACTATTAAACTTGTCCAGCCATAGCTGGAACACCAGATTTACTGTATTTCTATTTTTGCTACTGACTTTCACCGCAGAAAATAATATATCCTTTGACGGACACTAGGGAAATTGTCCAGTCACAGCTAAAACACCAGATTCGGGGTATTGCTATTTTGGCAATTAAATTTCACCCCAGAAAAAAATATACCCTTTTACGGACAGATTTAAACGAAGCCTGCAACAGCTGGAACAACAATTTTACTGTATTTCTATTTTTGCAACCGAATTTCACCGCAGAAAATAATAAATCCTTTGACGGACACTATTAAACTTGGCCAGCCACTGCTGGGACACCAGATTTACGGTATTGCTATTTTGGCAATTGAATTTCACCCCAGAAAATTATCTATCTGTTGCTGGACACTATTAAACTTGGCCAGCCACAGCTGAAACCACTGATTTATGGTATTACTATTTTGGCAATTGAGTTTCACCCCAGAACAAAATATATCCTTTGCCGGACACTATTAAACTTGACCAGCCACAGCTGAAACCACTGATTTATGGTATTGCTATTTTGCCAACTGAATTTCACCCCAGAAAATAATAAATCCTTTTCCGGACACTATTAAACTTGTTTAGTCACAGCTGGAACACCAGATTTACGGTGTTTCTATTTTTGCAACTGAATTTCACCGCAGAAAATAATATATCCTATGACGGACACTATTAAACTTGTCCAGTCACAGCTGGAATACCAGATTTACGGTATTGCTATTTTGGCAATTGAATTTGACCCCAGAAAATTATCTATCCTTTGCCGGACACTATTAACCTTCGCCAGCCACTGCTGGGACACCAGATTTAAGGTATTGCTATTTTGGCTATTGAATGTCACCCCAGAACAAAATATATCCTTTGCCGGACACTATTATACTTTGCCAGCCACTGCTGGGACACTAGATTTAGGGGATTGCGATTTTGGCAATTGAATTCCACCCCAGAAAATTGTCTATCCTTTGCCGGACACTATTAAACTTGGCCAGCCACTGCTGGGACACCAGATTTACGGTATTGCTATTTTGGCAATTGAATTTGACCACAGAAAATTATCTATCCTTTGCCGGACACTTTTAACCTTCGCCAGACACTGCTGGGACACCAGATTTAAGGTATTGCTATTTTGGCTATTGAATGTCACCCCAGAACAAAATATATCCTTTGCCGGACACTATTATACTATGCCAGCTACTGCTGGGACACTAGATTTAGGGGATTGCTATTTTGGCAATTGAATTCCACCCCAGAAAATTATCTATCCTTTGCCGGACACTATTAAACTTAGCCAGCCACTGCTGGGACACCAGATTTACGGTATTGCTATTTTGGCAATTGAATTTGACCCCAGAAAATTATTTATCCTTTGCCGGACACTATTAAACTTCGCCAGCCACTGCTGGGACACTAGATTTAAGGTATTGCTATTTTGGCTATTGAATGTCACCCCAGAACAAAATATATCCTTTGCCGGACACTATTATACTTTGCCAGCCACTGCTGGGACACTAGATTTAGGGGATTGCTATTTTGGCAATTGAATTTCACCACAGAAAAAAATCTATCCTTTGCCAGACAGCAGACAGTATTACACTTGGCTAGCCACAGCTGGAACACCAGATTTAGGGGATTGCTATTTTGGCAATTAAATTTAACCCCTTAATAAAATATCGAAATTTCTATCCTGAGTTTCTAGGGGTGACAATAAGCACAGTCAAGCCCCTGATGTAGGATATAGCAAAAAAAAAAAACTAGTATTGATGGATTGATGGACTTGGTGGCAGCTTGTACACCGCAAGACACAAAATGGCCGCCGATGAAAGTAACAGAAAACGCTCTGTGCAGCCTAAAAACCAGTGAGCAATTAACTAGCAGAAGTTGACTGATTCACAGTTGTAGATCGATCACTTCATTAGGTGTTTTTGCTGACTTTTCCCTGCCTAGCCTCTCCCTCACAGAAGCTGCGTCCTCTCCCTACACTAATCAGAGCAGTTGCCTCCTACTCCGCTTCCTCCTCTACCGCCTCCTCATCGGGTCAGCGTAACACCTTCACCACCAAAAAATGCACAGCCTGGGGGAAACGACAGCAGGCTGTTATGAAACTCATCTGTTTGGGGGAAAAACCTCACACCGCGCAGGAGCTGTGAACGGGCATGGAACAACAGACCGATGAGTTGTTGGTGCCACTGAGCCTCAAGTCTGGCCTTGTGGTGTGCGATAAGCAGGGAAAGTAGCACTGGGCCTAGCCGGAAACATGTGCTGAGTTTGGTGGTGCAGAGGTTCTTGAAAAATTACCCTGATATGTCAGAGCTGCTGCAGAAAGTGCAGGCCTTCTGTGCGCGCTTTCGGCGTTCTTACCCTGCTGCTGCTCGCCTGTCTACGCTGCAGCCTAATTTTGGCCTTCCCGTTCATCGCCTCATATGCGAAGTACCCACAAGGCGGAGCTCCACCTTGAACATGCTGGAGAGACTATGCGTGCAGCAGCAGGCCATAGTGGAGTTTCAGCTGCAGCACACACGGGTGAGTCGCTCTGCGGAACAGCACCACTTCACCACCAATGAGTGGGCCTCCATGCAGAACGTGTGTGCTGTGTTGCGCTAATTCGAGTACTCCACCAACATGGCCAGTGCCGATGATGCAGTCCTCAGCGTCACTATCCCACTTTGGGCGATGATGGAAGAGGATGTGGCACAGAAGGAAGAGGAGGAGGAAGAGGGATCATTTCCATAGTTGTCAGGCCAGTCATTTACAAGTGGGTTCCTGCAGCAACCAAGGCCAGGTACACAACGGTCCAGCCAGGGCACAGTTCCAGAGGAGGAGGAGGATGATGATGAGGAGGAACCATGTTCACATCAGGGTGGCACCCAAAGTAGCTCATGGGCATCACTGAAGCGTGGCTGGGGGATACAGAGGACACAGACGATACACCTCCCACAGAGGACAGCTTCTCTTTGCCTATGGGCAGCCTGGCACACATGAACGACTACATGCTGCAGTGCCTGCACAACTACGGCCGAGTTGCCCACATTCTAACCAGTGCTGATTACTGCACAGAAACACAAGGGGAGGGGCAGTCAGCACATACAAATGTACACTAATGACCTCTGATAACTTCTAGCATAGAGGCAGGACAGAGTGCTGGTTGCAGAGTGCTGTTGCATTTCTGTGTTTGTATGTATATTTTGCCATGGCTACGTGCACCTGCATGCAGGGATGTGCTGACTGGCCCCCCCTTGTGTTTCTTTGTAGTATATGCTGGAGGTGTGGCGGCCTCCTTTCAGTCGTGCACACCTGACTAGTTTATCTGCCCTAGAGGCTGGTTTTAATCAGAGTAAGTATAAAACTGAACTTGCATTCATAGTACCTACTAATAACCATCTGGCTCCAGGAAGAGTACACAGTGGGCTCAGCATGCATGTTGGTACCTGTGTCCCTGGATCTAATGGAGGCTGTTATGGCACCAGAAAGGGTTAATAAGCACGGTTGATCCTAGCATGCATGCTGGGCCCATACTCCCTGGATTTTATGTGGCTGTCATGGCCCATAACAGGTAGGATTTAGCATTAGGACCACTCATAGAGGCGGCCTTGGCGTGGTGAGTGGATTATTACTTTTTTATCAAAATGTACACTAACGACCTATGATAACTTCTAGCATAGAGGCAGGGCAGAGTGCTGGTTGCAGAGTGCTGTTGCATTTCTGTGTTTCAGTGCTGATTACTGGGCGGCCACCCTGCTGGTTCCCCGCTACAGGGACAATGTGCCGTCCTTAATTCCGTCACTGGAGCATGATCGGAAGATGTGCGAGTACAAGCGCACATTGGTAGACGGTACAGTGATAGGGGAGTGCCTATGTAATTAGCTGGTGGAAGGAGCTATAAACTAGCTGGGTGTTGTTAGGGGCAGTGATAGGGGAGTGCCTATGTAACTAGCTGGATGGGAGAAGCTATAATCTATATGGGTGTTGTTAGGGGCACTGATAGGGGAATGTCTATATAACTAGCTGGGTGGGAGGTGCAAAAACTAGTTGGGTGTTGTTAGGGGCGGTGATAAGGGAGTGTCTATGTAACTAGCTGGATGGGAGAAGCTATAATCTATATGGGTGTTGTTAGGGGCGGTGATAAGGGAGTGTCTATGTAACTAGCTGGTGGGAGGAGCTATAAACTAGCTGGGTGTTGTTAGAGGCGGTGATAAGGGAGTGTCTCTGTAACTAGCTGAGAGGAGCTATAAACTAGCTGGACTTTGATAGGGGCAGTGATAGGGTAATATCTATGATTTTGAGTCCTTTGTTTTAACTTTGCCCTACATCGCCTTGACTCTAGTTTATCTTACCCCTCCGCACCATTTAATTGATTGTGTCCCATCTTCTGTATAAATGGGGTGTTATTATTCTTTCACTCCACTACTGTTTTTTATTGCTAACGCCTATGTCATCTGTATATTTATTTCCAGGTCCTTCTCAAGTGTGCAGTGATATTACTGTTATGTAACTGTTTTGGACATGTAATATGCCTGGTTCATTAGCAGGTGGCAACGGATATGGCAAAGAGACAGACACTTAGATAGAATGGAACTTACCATTCCATTTTTCCCCCTTTGGGCAGAAGTGGTTCTGTACTTTTTCCTACTACAAGGGAGGGGCGATAGTCCTAGTTTATTCCAGTTTTAGACACCATGCTAGAGCTGAGAAGACCTGAAAGAAGTAGCAGTCAGAGGAAATTGTTCTTTGGCTGAAAATAAGTCATTTGCTGAGTGTCAGGAGGGCAATAGTGTTGATAGCGAATATTCTAATCGCAAATTTTCATTGTAAATATCGGCAATTCGAAAATTCGCGAAAATTTAGAATATAGTGTTATATATTTGTTATCGCGAATAGACTATATTTTTTTATCAGCCCTACTGTTTCTTGCTTTTGAGCCAATGAGAAGGCTGCAATATCTTTGTCAGAGCTTAGCAACATCCCTAACAACCAATAGGAAAGTTGACTACCCTTTACTATATAAGAAACTCCCCAGCAGCCATTTTCTGCTGAATTCTAAAATTTATGAATTTATTGCGAATATTACGTGAATAATTCACGAAATATCGTGAAAACGAATATTTCCTATACCACTCATCACTACAGGGGAATAACATCCAAAGACACGCTATCCAAGGATACCAGAACAGACCTAAAGTACGGAACCCAGACTTAGGCCTCGTGCACACGACCGTATGTGTTTTGTGGTCTGCAAATTGCGGATCTACCCAAAAAACGGATGACGTTCTGTATGGCATTATTGACTTTATTTTTGCAGATCCATCGTAATAATGCCTATCCTTGTCCGCAAATTGGAAAAAAATAGCACATGCTCTATATTTTTTGCGGAACAGAAAAACGGACATACAGAAACGGAATGCACACGGACCCATTGAAATGAATGGTTCCGCATATGGTCCACAAAAAAACTGAACGGACACAGAAAGAAAATATGTTCGAGTTCGAGGCCTTATTGAGTTTGCCTGCCAGTTTATGTTAAAGCCTTCTGAAAACAAGACAAAGCCTGCCAATTGTTTGGATGAACATTTATTCAAGTAAAGTTGCCTTTGAACTTCACAAATAGGTCTGGACTCAAGTAATTTTTCCTTTATCCCTCAATTATCCCCCTTTCTAATGCTTTGGAGTCAAAGCTGTATCCAGGTAGGAGCACCGTGACAGATAGAGACTATTAAGGGCCGCTCCACACCACTCGGCATTCAACTAAACCTGGGTCGCAACAGGGCCCTGGGGGGCGGCGAGTTGCATAAATACCATAGATCCTCTCTTTGATACACTGTATAGTTCAGGTTCTGTTCAGGATGTCATGCTTCTCCGACAATGTCATACTCAGAAGGAAGTTTTAAGAAAGAAATCTACATGGTAGACATCACAGTGGAGTGATGTGATTTTAATGAAAGTTGTGTAATGCCTAGTTTCTGGCGTTGCAAGAAAACTGCACACATACAGCTTGCTTTCCCTACAGATCACATATGATAATGTCACATCATTCTTTATTGTTTAAAAAATATGTGTGTAATTGTATTTTTGGTGTGCTATTGTTTAGAAACACACATATTCAACTATTGGTATTTTTCTGATTGGTTGTTATTACATCACAGATGATCACTGGAGTTCCCACCAAGAGCATACCTTGTGATCTACTTATTGTCAACAGGCCCTGAGCAGAGACCTTTTTAAGATTTTGGTATGTTGGAGACCACCATTTATCAGTTTAGAAAACTTAATTTGAAAATTTGAATTCAAGTCATTATTATAAGCAGTAGGCTTAGACTTACAGTATGTGCACCTTTTATGCCTTTCCACGGTTCTTAAGGTTGTGTGTTGGCTTTTTTTTTTCTTTGCTGTGTTTCAAAGGAAGACATACCTAAATTGAAAATAATTAGCTAATAGCTACTTTATGTTCATAGCGGCAGACTCCTTGTGTGATAATGGCAAGAGTTATTACCAAGTGAGACCTACTCCTGTGCTAGGCTCTTTATAGAAAAATAGACATTTCATAAGCTATCTTCCATGTAAGATGTCACATGGCCTGGACATGCTTTTTTGGACCACTTATACTTTTGCTTTTCCAACTTCATAATTCTCTGTCTGAAACTACAAAACAGTCATGTGGAGCTGGAAAAAAAAGTAGAATACCCATAGATTACAATAGAGAGAAAGTCAGAAATCGATTGCTAGTTTGCAAAATTTCATAGCCAGAGTGATATTACTACAAATCTCATTACTATGTGCATTCATACATCCATGAGTGCAAATTGCGGATCAGCAAAACACGGATACTGGCAATTGCGGAAGAGAATAGGACATGTTCTATCTTTTTTTGCAGAGCATGGAACGGAACTACGGATGCGGACAAAATGGTGTGCCACAATTTTGTGGACCGAGAAATATGGTTGTGTAAATGGGCCCTAAGAAATGCTTTAATTTATCTTTATCTTTATTTGGAAATTACTAATATAGGATTTTTATCTACTCTTGAACAAGTTACCTTCTACTAGGTCAGGCATCAGCAACCTTCGGCTCCCATCTGTTGTGAAACTACGATTCCCAGCATGCTCCATTCATTTCTATGTAAGTTCTTAGAAGAGCAGAGCAACTATGCATGCTGGGAGTTGTAGTTTCACAACAGCTGGGAGCCAAAGGTTGCCTACCCCTGTACAAGGTAAACCCAAGATACTTCCATGGCAAACAGTTCTGTTATTTTAATATGGTGACTTAAAGGGGTATCCAGTAATCTGAAGTTATCTCCTATACACAGGATGGGGATAGCTATTAGATACGCTGAGCGCTGTACTCGGCTATCTCCGCTAGCTTCTTAAAGATGAATGGAGCGGCAGAGCTGCACCTAGCCTTTCTGCTGCCTGAGATTAAAAATGAAATGGTGCCTCCCTCATCCTCAGGCTAGGTCATCAATAACTGATTGAGAGAGGTCTGACACCCGGAACCCCCATTGATAAGCTGCATGAAGAGGAGGTGGCACTCTATGCGAGCACTGCTTCCTCGTCATTACACTGCCGTTCATCTCATAAGCGCAGTGTAATTAGTAAGTATTCGCTCTATTCATTTAAACTTGTAATTACACTACGCTGCTGCTCCAAAGGATACAACGCACAGTGTAGTTACGAGGAAGCAGCGCTCGCATGGAGTCCAGGTGAAGAGGAAGCAGCGCTCGCATGGAGTCTGGGTAAATAGGAAGCAGCTCTTGCATGGAGTCCAGGTGTCAGACCCCTGACCATCTATTCCTGACAATAGTTTATCAATATATATTACCCTTTAAAGGGGTTCTCCGGATTAAACCTAAAATTAGGGCATAATACTAAACTTGGAGGGAAGAATGTTGGTCTGGTACGTACCTTCCACAGCGCAGCCCATTCCAAGATCCACCACCTGGTCACGTGACTGCTCCTGTCGGGCTTTCTGGTCTTCCAGTGAGTCTCCGTCTTCTTCTCTTCCTGTCCTCTCTTCCTTTCTTGTGCAGGAGACGGATCGTCATGAATGACGTCACTGCCTCCCGCAAAAGAACGCTCCGGCCGGCTGGCCTCCCTTACCATGCAAGCGCATTGTGCTGAATGCTAGTGTGCATGCGCGGGATTGCTAGACGCTCTTTGCAGTGTACAGGCTTCTATGTGAAACCTGTACTGACTCCTGCAAATCACGATGTAAGTGTTGTGGAGGAGTGACAGCATTGTGGCTGATCGCTATGCTGTGGTTCTTACTGGGGGGCACTGACTGGCACATGGGGGGGGGGGCACTGTGGATGGCACATGGAGCACAGTGGATGACACATGGGGCACACTGGGTGGCACATGGGGGCACTGGTTGGCACATGTGGACACTGGATGGCACATGGGGCACTGGATGTTACATGGGAGCATTATTGATTGCACATGGGGTCACTGGATGGCACGTAGGGCAGTGGATGGCACATGGGAGCATTATTAATGGCACATGGGGGCACTGGATGGCACATGGTAGCATTATTAATGGCACATGAGGGCACTGGATGGCACTGGAGAACTGTGAATGGCACATTGGGGCAATGTGGATGGCACACGGGAGCATTATTGATGGCGCATGGGGCACAATGGATGATGCATGGGGCACACTGGGTGGCACATGAGGGAATTGGATGGCATATGGGGCACTGGATGGCACAGGGGGCACTGGTTGGCAAAGGGAGCATTATTGACGGCACATAGGGGCACTGGATGTCACTGGAGAACTGTGGATTGCACATTGGGGCAATGAGGATGGCACTTTCGGGCACTGGATGTCACTGGGGCACTGTGGACGGCACATTGCACACTGTGGATGGCACATGGTGTACTGTTGATGGCACATGGGGCACAGTGGATGATGCATGGGGCATAATGGGTGGCACATGGGGGCACTGGATGGTACATGGGGGCACTGTGGATGGTACATTGGGGCACTGTGGATGGCACATTGGGGCACTGTGGATGGCACATTGGGGCACTGTGGATGGCAATAGATGTCACTCGGGGCATTGTGAATGGCACATGGGGCACTGTGGATGTCACTGTTATGGGGCACTCTGGATGTCACTGTTATAGGGCACTCTAGATGTCATTGTTATGGGGGCACTGTGGATGTCACTGTTATGGGAGCGTCGTGAATGTCACTGTTATGTTCGCTCAGTATAAGTGATAGGCTCAGAAACACAACCATAACAGTTTTGCGGTATGCAACGGATCGACTAAATAAGGATGCTGTCCATGTGTGATTCACATTTTTTTGCAGTTCTATTGAGTTCTATGGGTTTTTCGATCTGCATTTTGAGGACCAGAATAGGACATGTTCTATCTTTCACACAACTGACATACAGATGTGGAAAGTACAGTGACTTCATCAGTGTACTTTCCATATCCATAAGTCAGTTCCAGAAAAGATAGAACATGTCCTATTCTGGTACTCAAAATGAGGTCCTCAAATTCATAGTAATCAATGGGACTGCAAAAAATGTGGATTACAAAATAGATACGGTTGTGTGCATAAAGGTTTTAGATACACAGCTCAGAAGGTTGTATGATACAAAATGGAATTAGATACACAGATCAGCTGGCTGTTTCATAGAAGATGGGATTAGATACACACTTCAACAGGCAGTATCGCACACAACAGGCTCTGTTTCAGGCACACATACATATTAGGATTAGATACAGATGTGTTTGGACGTGCTTGCCGATTCCAGCTGTTTTACACTCTGGACAAAGGTTTCTTGGACTTCATCCCTGCAAACGGACTTTCACCTAAGGACATCTTTTCTGCGGAAAATAACCCCACCGCTGCCACCAATCTGTCACGAACTCGCCCCGAGTTCCCAGACCGCAGTACCTGATCAGACCGGGATCAGATGCCAGCAATCAATCGGGACAAGTTTTGACACTACACACTCAAATTTGATCACTCCGCTTCTTACAATCTACCAGATTGCACAGGAGATCAAATTGTTACCGGTTCATTTTTAAAAATTAAGGAACTTTACAGGGCCCTAGGCTTGGAAGAACTCCTCTCCCACCTATCAGCCCACACACTCATTATTGATATGGGAAGCCGGTGGGGGACAGACAGGTGTCTGCCCGGCGTTCCCCTCTGTGGAAAAAAGATGATTAGGCAAAACACAATGGTTTACCCCCAGTCCTTGCCCAAAGTCCTCTTCCAAGGATCCCTGTTTTTCTGGCAGAGGGGGCGAGACAGGGTCGGAGCGGGTAGAAGCAGGTTCATTCTGGGAAGTCATGCGGCCCAAGTCAGTGCCCAGCAGCACGTTAGTTGGAATGGAGTCTGACAACCCCACTTCTCTCAGGCCGCACCCTGCACCTCAGTCTAGGTACACACGAGCCATGGGGACAGTAGGGATAACTCCCCCAATCCCTGTCACAGTCAGATCAAATTGTTACTGGTTCCTTTTTAGAAATGAAGAAACTTTACAGGGGCCTCAGCTTGGAAGAACTCCTCTCCCACCTAACAGCCCACACACTCATTCACACAGCAAACAACCACCACCAATCTGATCTAACCAACCTGATCTGCCAGATTAGACTTAGTGGGACTTGGCGGACACAGACTCCCTCCTGCCACACGGGCCTTCAAGGGAAACTTACCACCCGGACACAGACCTCTCCTCTAAGAGTCTGCTGTCCTCATCTTGTCCATGGGATCAATTACCCCACACACCTCGGTCTATAATATAACCTGTACTGAGACCGCACTGTCCAGTTTATGAGGACTGGTCCAGGCAGTCTGTAAGCCCACCTGTAAGGCGGGACACATGGGTGGGCTGTGAAGTTTATGACCTGTCAGTCCCACTGAAATCTGGTCAGAAATTAATTTAGGCCCATAACTCGGCACAGGAGAACGTCCGCCCGATCATTGTGGGCTCATTTTTCAGCTCTCAAGGTTGGGGTCACAGAGGTACCAAACACGGGGTATTCACGTGGCCCCAATCAGGAGAACCGATTCCTGAACCAGGGTTATCACAAGTGGGTGGTTCTTGATATGAGCCTAACCGACATTTCTTGACTGTTACAATGGCATAGGTCAATAATCTCTATTGAGCGGTATATTCGAGTTATGACCAGAATTTGATTTTTGGATTCTTCTGGTGACAGAGAGAGTTGCTCGCCCCCCTCCCTCCGGAATTAACTCAGCTTGCTTGTATCATAAAGAAATAAACCTCTTTCAAGTGGTTCACTACCTGAGTCTCAGCTTTTCGCAAAATTTATTGTTCTACATGTCTTTGATAAAAAACATCCAATAAGTGTAAATTTATTGGTTTGGGTAAAAGTTATAGCGCTTACTAACTATGGTGCAAAAAAGTGAATTTCCGCATTTTGAAGCAGCTCTGACTTACTGAGCACCTGTCATGTTTCTTCAGGTGCTAGAATGTCAGGATAGCATAAATACCCCCCAAATGACACCATTTTAGAAAGAAGACACCCCAAAGTATTCGCGGAGGGGCATAGTGAGTTCATGTATCATTTCATTTTTTTTCACAAGTTAGTGGAAAATAACACTTTCTGAGGGAAAAAAAATAATAATAAAGTTTCCATTTCTGCTAACTTCTGGCAAAAAAAAAAAAAAAATCTCACACAGATTTAATATGCCCCTTAGTGAATACCTTGGGGTGTCTACTTTCCGAAATGGGGTCATTTGTGGGGTGTGTTTACTGTTCTGGCATTTTGGGCAGGGCTAAATTGTGAGCAACCTTGTAAAACCTAAATGTACTCGTTGGAATTTGGGCCCCTTTGGGCACCCAGGCTGCAAAAAAGTGTCACTCATGTGGTATCGCCGTACTCAGGAGAAGTAGGGCAATGTGTTTTGGGGTGTATTTTTACATATACCCTTGTGGGGTGAGAGAAATATCTATGTAAACTGACAAATTTGTATAAAAAAATTTAAAAGTTGTCATTTACAGAGATACTTCTCACACCCAGCAAGGGTATATGTAAAATTACACCCCAAAACACATTGCCCTACTTCTCCTGAATACAGCGATTTCACATGTGTGACACTTTTTTGCAGCCTGGGTGCGCACAGGGGCCCAAATTCCAATGAGTACCTTTAGGATTTCACAGGGCATTTTTACGCATTTTGTTCCAGACTTCTTCTCATGCTTTAGAGACCCCTAAAATACCAGGGCAGTATAAATACCCCACAAGTGACCCCATTTTAGAAAGAAGACACCCCAAGGTATTCCGTGAGGGGTATGGTGAGTTCATGTAAAATTTAATTTTTTGTCACAAGTTAGTGAAATATGAGACTTTGTAAAAAATAAAAAAAATAAAAAAAAAATACCAATTTCCGCTAACTTGTACCAAAAAAAGAAAAAATTCTGTGAACTCGACATGCCCCTCACGGAATACCTTGTGGTGTCTTCTTTCCAAAATGGGGTCACTTGTGGGGTATTTATACTGCCCTGGCATTTTAGGGAACCTAAAGCGTGAGAATCCAAATGTGTAAAAATGCCCTGTGAAATCCGAAAGGTACTCATTGGAATTAGGGCCCCTTTGCGCAACCTGGATGCAAATAGTGTCACACATGTGGTATCGCCGTACTCAGAAGAAGTAGGGCAATGTGTTTTGGGGTGTATTTTTATATATACCCATACTGTCTGTGATAAATATCTCTGTAAATGACAACTTTTTAAAAAAATGTATACAAAGTTGTCAACTTACAGAGATATTTCTCTCACCCAGCATGGGTATATGTAAAAATACACCCCAAAACACATTGCACTTCTTCTCCTGAGTACGGAGATACCACATGTGTGACCCTTTTTTGCAGCCAAGATGTGCAAAGGGGCCCTAATTCCAATGGGTACCTTTTAGGAGGGCATTTTTACGCATTTTTCTTCTCACGCTTTAGGGCCCCTAAAATGCCAGGGCAGTATAAATACCCCACATGTGACCCCATTTTGGAAAGAAGACACCCCAAGGTATTCCGTGAGGGGCATGGCGAGTTCATAGAAGATTTTTTTTTTTGGCACAAGTTAGCGGAAATTGATTTTTTATTGTTTTTTCTCACAAAGTCTCCCTTTCCGCTAACTTTTGACAAAAAGTTCAATTTTTCATGGACTCACTATGTGCATCAGTGTTTACCTTGCGGTGTATTCTTTCCAAAATGGGGTCATTTGTGGGGTGTGTTTACTGTTCTGGCATTTTGGGCGGGGCTAAATTGTGAGCAACCTTGTAAAACCTAAAGGTACTCGTTGGAATTTGGGCCCCTTTGGGCACCCAGGCTGCAAAAAAGTGTCACTCATGTGGTATCGCCGTACTCAGGAGAAGTAGGGCAATGGGTTTTGGGGTGTATTTTTACATATACCCTTGTGGGGTGAGAGAAATAGTTCTGTAAACTGACAAATATGTATAAAAAAATTTAAAAAGTTGTCATTTATAGAGATATTTCTCACACCCAGCAGGGGTATATGTAAAAATACACCCCAAAACACATTGCCCTACTTCTCCTGAGTACGGCGATTTCACATGTGTAACACTTTTTTGCAGCCTGGGTGCGCAAAGGGGCCCAAATTCCAATGAGTACCTTTAGGATTTCACAGGGCATTTTTACGCATTTAGATTCCAGACTTCTTCTCACGCTTTAGAGACCCCTAAAATGCCAGGGCAGTATAAATACCCCACAAGTGACCCCATTTTAGAAAGAAGACACCCCAAGGTATTCGGTGAGGGGTATGGTGAGTTCATGTAAAATTTTATTTTTTGTCACAAGTTAGTGAAATATGAGACTTTGTAAATAAAATAAAATAAAAAAATACCAATTTCCGCTAACTTGTACCAAAAAAAGAAAAAATTCTGTGAACTCGACATGCCCCTCACGGAATACCTTGTGGTGTCTTCTTTCCAAAATGGGGTCACTTGTGGGGTATTTATACTGCCCTGGCATTTTAGGGAACCTAAAGCGTGAAAATCCAAATGCGTAAAAATGCCCTGTGAAATCCTAAAGGTACTCATTGGAATTAGGGCCCCTTTGCGCAACTTGGATGCAAATAGTGTCACACATGTGGTATCGCCGTACTCAGGAGAAGTAGGGCAATGTGTTTTGGGGTGTATTTTTATATATATCCATACTGTGTGTGATAAATATCTCTGTAAATGACAACTTTTTAAAAAGATTTATACAAAGTTGTCAATTGACAGAGATATTTCTCTCACCCAGCATGGGTATATGTAAAAATACACCGCAAAACACATTTCCCTTCTTCTCCTGAGTACCCAGATACCACATGTGTGACACTTTTTTGCAGCCAAGATGCACAAAGGGGCCCTGATTCCAATGGGTACCTTTTAGGAGGGCATTTTTACGCATTTTTCTTCTCACGTTTTAGGGCCCCTAAAATGCCAGGGCAGTATAAATACCCCACATGTGACCCCATTTTGGAAAGAAGACACCTCAAGGTATTCCGTGAGGGGCCTGGCGAGTTCATAGAAGATTTTTTTTTTTGGCACAAGTTAGCGGAAATTGATTTTTTATTGTTTTTTTCTCATAAAGTCTCCCTTTCTGCTAACTTTTGACAAAAAGTTCAATTTTTCATGGACTCACTATGCGCATCAGTGATTACCTTGGGGTGTATTCTTTCCAAAATGGGGTCATTTGTTGGGTGTTTGTACTGTTCTGGCATTTTGGATGGGGCTAAATTGTGAGCAGCCATGTAAAACCTAAAGGTACTCATTGGAATTTGGGCCCCTTTGCGCACCCAGGCTGCAAAAAAAGTGTCACTCATGTGGTATCACCGTACTAAGTAGGGCAGTGTGTTTTGGGGTGTATTTTTACATATACCCATGTTGGGTGAGAGAAATATCTCTGTAAATTGACAACTTTGTATAAAAAAATTGTTGTCTTTTACAGCGATATTTCTCACACAAAGTATGGGTATATATAAAAATACACCCCAAAACTGATTGCCCTACTTCTCCTGAGTACGGCGATACCACATGAGTGGCACTTTTTTGTAGCCAAGATGCGCAAAGGGGCCCAAATTCCAGTGAGTACCTTTAGGATTTTACAGGGCATTTTTACACATTTGGATTCTCACGCTTTAGGACCCCTAAAATGCCAGGGCAGTATAAGGCCCCTTTCACACGGGCGAGTTTTCCGCACGGGTGCAATGCGTGATGTGAACGCATTGCACCCGCACTGAATCCGGACCCATTCACTTCTATGGGGCTGTGCACATGACAGTTGATTTTCACGCATCACTTTTGCGATGCGTGAAAATCGCAGCATGCTCTATCTTCTGCCTTTTTAACAGAACGCAGGCCCCATAGAAATGAATGGGGCTGCGGGAAAATCGCCAGCATCCGCAAGCAAGTGCGGATGCTTTGCGATGTTCCCGCATAGTTGCTATGCAACCATCGGGATGTGTAACCGGTTCTGTATTATTTCACATTATAACATAGTTATAATGTAAAATAATACCCTTGGCCATCTTCCTAATGTTTAAACGGGTGCAGAATGGGTTAAAAATAATAAACTAATATTAACTTACCTGTTCCATTTGATCGCGAAGCCCGGCCTCCTCTCCGTTAGCTTGCTAGTAGGAAAAGGACCTGTGATGATGTCACAGCATCACATTGCCCAATCACCTGCTCCATCACTATGGTGATGGAGCATTTGATTGGTCCATGTGACCATGTGATATCATCACAGGTCCTTTCCTACTAGCAAGCTAACGGAGAGGAGGCCGGGCTTCGCATCAAATGGAACAGGTAAGTTAATATTAGTTTATTATTTTAACCCATTCTGCACCTGTTTAAACATTAGGAAGATGACCAAGGTATTATTTTACATTATAACTATGTTATAATGTGAAATAATACCAGCGGGATAATTTCTGACCCAAACATGCACTTCTGTGAAGAAGTGCAGGTTGAGTCTGGGTACTAAAGTGCCGATTTTTCTCCCGCGCGTGCAAAACGCATGACAGCGCTTTGCACTCGCAGGGAAAAATCGCGGCGATTCCCGCAACGCACCCGCACTGTTTGACGGAGTGCACCCGCAACACCCGTGTGAAAGGGGCCTAAATACCCCACATGTGACCCTATTTTGGAAAGAAGACACCCCAAGGTATTCTGTGAGGGGCATGGCGAGTTCACAGAAAAAAAATTTTTTTGCCACAAGTTAGCGGAAATTGATATATATATATATTTTTTAACAAAGTCTCATATTCCACTAACTTGTGACAAAAAATAAAATTTTACATGAACTCACCTGGGGTCACATGTGAGGTGTTTGTACTGCTCTGGCATTTGAGGGTCTCCGCAATCATTACAAGTATGGCCAGCAGTAGGAGTTTCTGCTATTCTCCTTATATTGAGCATACGGGTAATGAGATTTTTTTTTTTCCGTTCAGCCTCTGGGCTGAAAAGAAAAAAAAAAATAATGGCACAGATTTTTTCATTCGCATCGATCATCGTGGATGAAAAGATCTCTGCCAAAATCTGTGATTGCGGTGCAGTGGGCTGGGCGCTAACTACCTAACAAGTAGCTAACTAACTGGCGGTGATACGGGACCCTTATGCCCCATTCACACGTCCGCAATTCTGTTTGCGGAACGGAATTGTGGACCCATTCATTTCTATGGGGACAGACTTTGTCCCGCTCGGATCCGGAATTACGGATCCGCACTTCCGGGTCTGCACTTCCGTTCCGCAAAAATATAGAACATGTCCTATTCTTGTCCGCAATTGCGGACAAGAAAAGGCATTTTCTATATAGTTCTGGCAATGTGCGGATCTGCAAAATGCGGAAAGCACATTGCCGGTGTCCGTATTTTGAGGATCTACGGATCCGCGGATCCGTG
The DNA here is from genome assembly GCA_033119425.1 of Bufotes viridis. NCBI lineage: Eukaryota > Metazoa > Chordata > Amphibia > Anura > Bufonidae > Bufotes > Bufotes viridis. The sequence continues at coordinate 78,535,956 of CM065592.1, forward strand.
GATCAGATCCGCGGATCTGTGAATTCAGGGATCCGCAAAACACATATGGACGTCTGAATGGAGCCTTACAAGGGGTATGATCAATGACAGGTGGGTGATCAGGGAATCTAGATGGGGTGATCAAGGGGTTAACAAGGGGTTAATAAGTGACGGATGGGGGGGGTGGGGGGTAGTGTAGTGTGGTGCTTGGTGCAACTTTACATAGCTACCTGGTCCTCTGGTGGTCGATCCCAGCAAATAGGACCACCAGAGGACCAGGTAGCAGGTATATCAGACGCTGTTAACAAAACAGCATCTGATATACCACTTTGATGCGATTTATTTCGCATCTACAGCCTGCCAGCAATGGATCATCGCTGGCAGGCTGCAGTATAACTGCCGAGATGCGCGCCACTGTAAACTCGAGCGTTCACAGGAAATCTCGCGTCTCGCGAGATGACGCACGGATGCGTCCAGCCAGAGCTACAGGACCGCCTAACGCACGGATGCGTCCGGCTGTAGTGGTTAATTTCTCTATATTAGTAGTAACCAAAAATGGCTGGTTTGGCACAGTTTTTATTTTTTATTTTCTACAACATTCATCTGACAGGGTAGATCATGTGCTCTTTTTATAGAGCAGGTTGTTACGGACGTAATGATATAAATAATGTCTACTTTGTTTGTTTATTTGTTTGTTTGTTTGTTTGTTTGTTTGAGTATAAACATAATAAAGCATTTTTGCAAAAAAAAATTATGTTTTTGTGTCTCCATTTTCTAAACGGCATATTTTTATTTTTTTTTGCCAATTGTCTTGTGCAGGGGCTCGTTTTTTGCAGGAAGAGTTGACGTTTTTATTGGTACCATTTTTGGGTACATATGATTTTTTGATCATTCAATATTACACTTTATGGGGCAAGGTGACCAAATAATTGGTTGTTTTAGCACAGTTTTTACAGCGTTCAACCTGAGGGGTTAGGTCATATGACATTTTTATAAAGAAGATTGTTACGGACGTGGCAATAACTATGGTAATATGTCTACTTTTTTGTATTTATTTTTTTACACAATAATAGCATTTTTGAAACAAAAAAATAAAATGATGTTTTAGTGTCTCCATAGTCTGAGAGCCATAGCTTTTTTATTTTTTGACCGATTGTCTCATTTTTTGCAGGATGAATTGATGGTTTGATTGGTACTATTTTGTGGGGCATACACCTTTTTGATCGCTTGGTGTTGCACTTTATGTTATGTTATGTTAAAATAGCTTTTTTGGCACTGTTCTTTTTTTTTACGGGGTTCGCCTGAGGGGTTAGGTCATGTGATATTTTTATAGAGCAGATCGTTATGGACGTGGCGATACATAACATGTCTACCTTTTCTTATTTATTTAAGTTTTACCTGAAAATGGCATTTTTTAAACCAAAAAAATGATGTTTTGGTGACCGATTTTGCTCGATTGTCTAATTTTTTGCAGGATGAGGTGACGGCTTGACTGGTACTATTTGGGAGGGCATACACCTTTTTGATCGCTTGGTGTTGCACTTTATGTGATGTTAGGTGACAAAAAATGTCTGTTTTGGCACTGTTTTTATTTTTTTATTTTTTACGATTGTTCACCTGAGGGGTTAGTTCATGTGATATTTTTATAGACCTGGTTGCTACGGAGGCGGCAATACCTAATATGTCTACTTTTTTTTATTTCACTTTAGCACAATAATAGCATTTTTGAAACAAAAAAAATGATGTTTTAGTGTTCGATTGTCTGAGAGTCATAGTTCTTTTAATTTTCGACCGCTTGTCTCATTTTTTGCGGGATGAGGTGACAGTTTGATTGGTATAATTTTGGGGGGCATACACCTTTTTGATCACTTGGTGTTGCAATTCTTGTGATGTAAGGTGACAAAAAATGGCTTTTTGGCACTGTTTTTTTTTTTTTTTTTACAGTGTTCATCTGAGGGGTTAGTTCATGTAATATTTTTATAGAGCTGGTTGCTAAGGAGGCGGAAATACCTAATAATGTATACTTTTTAAATTTATTTCACTTTAACACAATAATAGCATTTTTGAAACAAATGTTTTGCTTCTACAGGTACAAGGAAGCTTCAGCGTGTGCAAGGTACCATGAATTCTCTTCAGTACCAGGAGATATTGGATGAAAATGTGATGTAGTCCGTCACAAACCTGAGGCTTGGGAGACGTTGGACCTTTCAACAGGACAATGATCCCAAGCATACCTCCAAGTCCACTAGAGCATGGTTGCAGATTTAAGGCTGGAACATTTTGAAGTGGCCATCGCAGTCACCAGACTTAAATCCGATTGAGAACCTCTGGTGGGACTTAAAGAAAGCAGTTGCAGCGTGCAAGCCTAAGAATGTGACTGAACTGGAGGCTTTTGCCCATGAAGAATGGGCGAAGATATCCGTAGATCGCAGCAAGACACTTTTGTCAAGCTATGCTTCACGTTTAAAAGCTGTTAAAACTGGAAAAGGATGTTGTACTAAGTACTAAGATTGAATGTCACTTGGGGGTTGAATAAAACTGATAATGATGTGAGCACAGAAAAGACATTTGTGGTTATTTCATTATAAATGTTATGTTATATTTGTCTGACTTACAAGTGCCTCTTTGATTTAATTGTAAACAAGATGACTGAAATGATCAAAATCAATGTCAAACTGGCCAAAACACTCAATTTCAGTGGGGGTTGAATAATTTTGAACACAACTGTATATACACACACACACATTACTATATCCAAATATTTAGAATGTGCCATTCTCCCTCATCATATACATCATATACAATAAAAAAGGACAAAAATAAAATACACACATTAGGTATTGCCGTGTCCATAAGGTCCGACTGCAAAAAATTTCACATGATTTACCCCGTCAGATGGACACCGTAGGAAAAAAAAACTGTCAAACACCTCATTCTCATACTGTGGAGGAGATTGCTTCATGTAAATACAGTGCTTCACTTCTACTGAACAAGCAGCCAGTGGTCGGTTAGGAACGCTTCATACATTACTGAGGAATGTTGGTGCTATCTAAGCAGCAGGAAATAAATATATCTGTTTGCTCAATCTTGAAATGCCGTTGTCAGTTTGATACATAAGAAAATAAGTTTTAATCTTATAGGTACATAAGAGGAACTCACTGATGCCAGACAACATTTTTAGTTTAATGAATTATTCATTTGAAGACACTGCCATACTGGGACTAAAATCAGACACACAAACCCTGGCAGGACGCATCCAAAGATTGCCGTTCTTTACAAGAGTATAAAACTGCCTGTTACAGTTGCGTTAAATCATAACTGTTCCACGGAAGCCTTATGGATTTCAAATATTAGTTCCATACAGTGAGGGAGTTTGGGGCGGGGTAAGGCGGCTGTGGCATTGCTACAGCACAGCAGCCTCGGTACAAACATTTGGGTGACATGATAGAAAATCTCGTCAGTCTGCTTAAGCGTCGGAAGGGTCGGCCCACCAGGCATTTTCCCGGTGGGTCAGATATTCAGTCCAGGCCTGTTAGTACTGATGAAGAACAGTGTTGTACACTGTCAATACAGACCTCAGACCATACCCCAGATAAGATCCCAATATTCAGAACCAAGACCATGTCTCATAATAAAGACACCATACCAGACGTCAATGCATACACCAGAATAGACCCCAATTTTCAGACTCCAGATCAGACCCTATAATTCAGACCAATTCCTAAAACCAGAACCCCTTACACAGTTCCACCAGGCGCAAAACCTGCTCCTGGTGGAGGAGAGACAAGTAGGAGACAAGGAGAGGTGAATAATTAATATTACCTGTTACCTATTGGATTCATCAATAAATATAAGAGTGTCCTTAAAGGGAACCTTTTAACAGATTTTGTCTATGTAGCTAATTACGCGCCCCTGCTGCTTAAGTCATATGTTTTCCATTCCTTCTGATTTGATGACTTGACAGAAATTCAAAATTCATTCAACCACCACAAACCCAAGCCTCTGATCCTCATTGATATCCCTCTCACTCAGGGATCAGCAACCTTTGTAACGCCAGCTGCTGTGAAACTACAACTCCCAGCATGCAAACTTAGTTGGCTCTTCTTGTAACTCCCACAGAAGTGAAAGGAGGATTCTGGGAGTTGTAGTTTCCTACAACAGCTGGAGTACCGGAGGTTGCTGATCTCTGCTCTAGCTCATCCACATAATTGATTTCTGCATAGCTCTAAGAACTGCTTTACTGAAAGAAAAAAGACTGGAAAATGTATGAAGTGAGCAGGGAATGTAATTAGTTACATTGGCAAAATCTGATGACAGGTTCCCCTTAAAAATTAGGAATTGTCCCAACAAGTTTGGGACTGTTGACTTCTATGGCTCTAAAAGGGTTCTCCAGGCTTTTTTATATCGATGATCTCTCCTCAGGAAAAGTCATCATTATCAGATAGGCGGGGGTCCGACACCCGTCAATCCCGCCAATCATAGACATACAGCAGCGGACAGGAAGAGAGAAGGGAGACGGCATGTGCGCACTGCGCGTGTCGTCTCCTCATACAGGTGATCGCGTGTGCCTGGTGTCGGACCCCCTCTGATCTGATAATGATGACCTATTCTGAAGATAGGCCATCAGTATTAAAAAGCCTGGACAACCCCTTTAACATGCTTGTCCAAGCTGAGTGCATATGTTAAAGTTCTGGTCAGTGATATGGAATTAAGTGGGATTGTGTGATTTAAAAAATAAAATTCAAGCACTTTTTAAAAGTGCACTTTCTAAAAATTCAAGAACTTGGGATTACATGGGCAGGCAGTATGGTGGCTCAGTGGTTAGCACTGGTGCTTTTAGGTTTAAATTTGACAGAGGACAACATCTGAATGGAATTTGTATATTCTTCCCATGTTTATGTGGGTTTCCTCCCACACACCAAAGATATACAGTACTTGATAGGGAATTTAGATTGTGATCTCTATTGGGCACAGCAAGCAGACAGCCACTTTAATAGTAATATCAGGTAGAAGACATAGACGGTAATCTGATTATTGGAAAGGCATCTAGGGTCACAACACAGAAAAAAAAAACAATAACGGTAAAATATCAAGTGATCTCACCAGCTGCAGACATGAACAATTTGAATGCAATTCTATCTATCTCTAAAGTTTGGCCCAGCAGTGGGGAAAATGTATGTGTAACTGCCATACAGACTGCTCTGAGACTTTTCTTTTTGATTTCCCATGTGTTCTTCTGCCTTTATTTTCTCATTTATATCATATAAGCATTCATACTACGCTGCTCAGCTATTCTATTACTCTACATGACCTCTAGAATTTCTCCTATTAATCTGTATAAACTTTCCCTGTAACTTCTCTTGTATTGCCTCATCTTCCACATTATTTTCTTCGATGAGTGTGCATAAAACCTAGAAGAGACAGATTATAGAGATAAAATTTACTTTGAAACACCTTTTTAGCATGAAATGGGAATTGGTTGTACTGCTTTACTAGTAGAATCATTTGTAAACACAGCTAGATTATTATTATTACTATCATTTCTAGGATTCTTATTACTACTAGTGTTAATGTTTCTAGTATTAATATAATAATTGTCATAATAATTAACAATAATAACAATAATTATTTTGTTTGACACCATTCATCACCTGTCACTGATATAGGCCCCTTTACAATATTAACAAATAAGGATAATTAATTAAATTTATCAGGTCCAATGGATACCAGGAAACATAGCTCTGCTCACTTCTACGAACTCTTTCTGCTGTTCATACCAGGTCATTCTAGAAGTCATTAGAGGGAGAACTCATCGATTTCTTTTAAGAGGAGACACTAATTTCACAATATACGGATGGCAACAAGTTAAAGCGAGCCTTCCATCATTTTTTAAATCATATATTATCAATCTATATGTGAATATTCTATGGCCATGATTTATCATACCTTCACTCCAGAATTCTGGCATCAAAAAGTCCCAAAATAGGGCATTTGCAACTTTTCACACTCATTTGCGCATAATTTTGCGACTTTTTTACATGTGTACACCACTTACTCCAGTTTTGTAAAAATGGGCGTGGTTAGCCATGTTAATGAGTTTCACTCTAGATTTATCATTGGGACTTTTATAAAAAGTCGCAAAAAAGTCCCAATTTCACTCCAGTGAGGACCATGCTTATCTTATGCGACTTTTTTGTAAATATGTGCGACTTTTGTAAAGCCGTTTACTGAAGGATGAACTGCTACCATCAAACCACATTTATCACAGTATTAAAGGACCATTGATAAATCTGACTGAGCCAAAAGTGACATTGGACTTATGTGAAATTGGAGTAAGATGGAAGTGTAATGATAAATCTGGACCTATGTGTTTTTTTTGGATAAAATTAAATAGATAATTTATGGATATCATTAGAGTAGGGTTGAGTGAGCATGCTTGGCCGAACATAGCGTTGATCCATGGGCCCAAACAGTTCTAATTTTGTTTCATCAGTCCATAGAACACTATCCAGTGGCGTAGCTATAGGGGTCGCAGCGGTCGCAATTGCGGGGCCCCCTGCAGGAGAGACAGTCTAAAGCCCTATAACTTTAGTTTACCTTGCGCACCGCCGCCTCCTGACAAGTTATTTGAGGTCTTGAGGACCTTTTTCACTCAGCCAATCAGTGGCTGCAGCTGTGTCCATGTCAGGCCAGCGATTTCTTGCTGAGCCAATCACTGGCCTGACACATGACATAACTGTGGCCACTGATTGTGAACTGAGGCCACTGAGTGTGAAAGGTCCTCAAGACCTCAAACAACTTGTCGGGAGGCCAGGGAAAGGATACCAGGAGTCAACCAGTGCCACACAGAAGAGAAGAGGATCCGCTACCGACTGGACCAGGACCAGGTGAGCATAATGTTTTTACATAATATTAATAGAGGGGAGAACTGTGACATGGAGAGGGGAGAACTGTGGCATGGAGGGGGGAGAACTGTGATATGGAGAGGGGAGAACTGTGACATGGAGGGGGGAGAAATGTGACATGGAGGGGAGAGAAATGTGACATGGAGAAGGGAGAACTGTGACATGGAGAGGGGAGAACTGTGACATGGAGGGGGGAGAATTGTGACATGGAGGGGGGAGAACTGTGACATGGAGGGGGGAGAAATGTGACATGGAGAAGGGAGAACTGTGACATGGAGAGGGGAGAACTGTGACATGGAGGGGGAGAACTGTGACATGGAGGGGGAGAACTGTGACATGGAGAGGGAGAACTGTGACATGGAGAGGGAAAACTGTGACATGGAGGGGAGAAATGTGACATGGAGAGGGAGAAATGTGACATGGAGGGGAGAGATGTGACATGGAGGGGAGAAATGTGACATGGAGGGGAGAAATGTCACATTTCCCCCACCATGTGACATTTTTCCACCCGCCCCCTATGTCACATTTCTCCCCTCCATGTCACATTTCTCCCTCCATGTCACATTTCTCCCCTCATGTCACATTTCTCCCCCCTCCATGTCACATGACCCCCCTCCCAGGGCCGGTGCTACCCTTAGGCGAACGAGGCATTCACCTAGGGCGCCGGCCTGCTGGGGGCGCCCTGGTGGGCTCCCCCTGTCTGGGGCTGCAGAGCTGGGCGAGCGGCTCTTGAGCCACTCCCAGCGCCATTACAGGGGGGCCAGGAGGTTGAGGTCCTTCTTAAATATGGCAGAGCAGGCACCTGCTTAACCTGATGACAGGTGCCTGCTCTGCCAGTAAATTACCGGAGCAGAGGAGGCGCGCGGCAAGGGAGGCTGTTCTAGCATCTCCCCACTCCTCCCTCACGCGCTCTCTGTGATGCCGGGAGCCGGAATATGACGTCATTCCGGCACCAGCATACTAAACAGCGCGCTGGAGGACTGAGGAGCTGCACCACACTGGATCCCAGGGATGTGAGTGTCTGCCTGTGTGTGTCTGTCAGTGAGTGAGTATATGTCTGTCTGTCAGTGAGTGTATGTGTGTCTGTCATTGAGAGAGTGTGTGTATGTCAGTGAGTGTGTACACATCAGTGTTATACGAGCGGGAGAAAGGAAAGGAAATTGAACTCTTGCACCAGGGCCCATGAGCCTAGAGCTACGCCCCTGACACTATCCCAAAACTTTTGTGGTTTGTCCACATGACTTTTGGCATACTGCAGTCGACTCTTCTTATTCTTTGGAGACAGCAAGAGGGTGCGCTTGGGAGTTCTGGCATGGAGGCCTTCATTACGCAGTGTGCGCCTTATTGTCTGAGCTGAAACTTCAGTACCCGCATCTGACAAATCTTTTTTTTAGTTCCTCAGCAGTCACACGGGGACTTTTCTCCACTTTGCGCTTCAGGTAGAAAACAGCAGTCGAAGTCAGCATCTTCTTTCTGCCACGACCAGGTAGCGTTTCAACAGTGCCCTTTGCCTTGAATTTGCAAATTATGCTTCCTATGGTGTCTCTTGGTATGTTTAACATCTTTGCAATCTTCTTATAGCCATTGCCCTTCCTGTGAAGAGAAACCTCTTCTCTTGTCTTCCTGGACCATTCTCTTGACTTCACCATGTCTGTAAACACACCAGTAAATGTCTAGAAGGAGCTGAGTATCACAGTCATTTTAAATCTGCCTAATTGGTGCTTATTCTGCTTGATTGCTGCTCCTTGACATCCACAGGTGTTTTCAATACCTGATCAAAAACACTTGAATGAACCTCTGTTCTTAAGAGTGGTAGTCTTTAAGGGGTTAAATAATTGTGTCAATGAAGAAATCACAAAAAAAAACATTTAATACTGTATTAAAAAAACAATTGATGTCATTTTAGTTGCATTTGGTTCTTTAAAAAGTCCTTGTAAGATTTCATTCTGAACACAATTACAAATGTACACTAAATTCCCTAAAACCCATTACAGCATTGGGGGTTAAATAATTTTTAACACAACTGTATGTTCATAAAAAAAAACTTGATAGATTGTTAAAGAAACTACCCAGTTTATTATTATAGACACGATCAGATAGCTGAGATGACTTCTAGGTATAGAGGAAAGCTAGCCAATATCCTCTTTTTCCCAAGACCCACCTTCTCATTGTTGCTGCAGGGACCCCATATTCAATCAAATTGATAGCGTCTTGGTGCTGTGTGAGCAGGTAACATTTGAATGTATCTGTATAGTGGGCCCGCACGGGCCACCAACATAACACCCCATATGCAAGACAAAATTTTAAAAAAAGGACAGCTGGTAGGTATCTCACAGCCTCACAGGGTTTTACCTTCATCTGGAGCAACCTTATATTATAAAAGTTTGAGCTACATAAAGCTATATCTGTTTGAACCATTCTACTGACTATCAAACTGTGCATTTTGGGTGGGAAATTAGACTTAAATGCTTTCCAACCTGTTTGAGTGAAGTACACTTTTCCTTCAGAAATCGATCTATATTTCTTCTCCAAACTCTAAGATGGTATATTGCCACTGTAAGCACTAGAGATGAGCGAATCAAAGTTGACGAAGTGGAATTCGTTACGAATTTCAGGAAAAATTTGATTCGCACCGAATCAGAATTTCCTCACGCTTCGTGGTAACGAATCAAATTTTTTTATAAAATGGCGGCTGCACATGTTAGGACATGGAGCAAGGAACTCTGGGATTGAGGGATTACCCACAATGCCATGCATGCAGCCAGTCAGCAGCCAGACAGCCCTATAAATTGCCTCAGCCATCTTGGATTCAGCCATTTTCCAGTGTACTTAGTGCAGGGAGAGATGTCAGCAGGCACTAGGGACAGTGGTAGAAAAGACTTTAAAACTTTTATTTTGCTGTATAGAAGTTCAAGGAAAGGAAAGGAAAGGGAGGAATCATTCTACAACATTGAAGCAGAACAGGGTTCAGTAGGGGAGTTTATAGCCTGGGTAATAGGAACAATCCTATTACACCTTGCTGCACTGACTGGGGTTGCAAATTGCAATTATACTGCTCTGCAATAGTGTTACGCGCGAATATTCGAATGGCGAATTTTAATTGTGAATAACGCCACTTCGAGAATTCGTGAATATTTAGAATATAATACTATATATTCGTATTCGCGAATAGTGTTGATTGCGAATATTCAAATTGTGAATTTATCGCAAATTTATTGCGAATGTCAGCACTTAGCAACATCTCTAGCAACCAATAGGAAAGTTGCCTACCCATTAGTGTTGATAGCGAATATTCTAATTGCGAATTTTTATCGCAAATATATTACATTGCCGATTTTCGCAATCAAGTCAATAATGACTTCTCAAATAATGAGTTCTCAAATTTGCGAATTTATGGTGAATATTCGGCCAAAAATTAGTGAAATATCGCAAATTCGAATATTGCCACACATCACTACTCTGTAATTCCTGCAAACCATTCTTGTTATTGGGGTGCAAGTGCTGTTTGATACAGCCATTAACAGGGTTTATTACACGGAAATATTTCTATGTCTTATTTGCCCTTCTGCGGTGCAGTTGCAGCGGCCTATTGCCAGTGCCTGGGGATCCCTTGCCCCTTAAGAGGCATTTACGATTATCCTATTATGTCCCTCTGTTAGAGCAAGTAGTCATGACACCAGTTGCAGTTACGCTACAAGGACTTGGAGTCCCCTTTGTAGATGGTAGAGCTGGTACTCAGGGGTAGGATTGCCAGAGTGGTGTAGAGTGGCCTACAATGTCTCTGTAGATGTTGTATGCACGTGTTATGGTGCTCCTACCTGGATATCCTTGAATCCAAGACGAGATGTAGTCCGAAGCAAGTCCAAAAAGGGGTTGTTGAACTTGAGTGATGAATAAGTAGAATAAATGGAGTCCAGACTTTGTAGTAACGTTGAACACAGCTTTACGATGTAAAAAAAGCTATTTTTTGTCAACTTACATCATTAAATGTGCAACACCAAGCGATCAAAAATGTGTATGCCCCCTAAAATAGTACCAATCTAACCGTCACCTCATCCCGCAAAAAATGAGCCCCTACACTAGACAATCGCCCAATAAATAAAAAAACTATGGCTCTCAGACTATGAAGACAATAAAATATTTTTTTTTGTTTCAAAAGTGATGTTATTGTGTAAAATGTAAATAAACAAAAAGAAAGTAGACATATTAGGTATCGCTGCGTTCGTAAGAACCTGCTGTATAAAAATATCACATGTACTAACCTCTGGGGTTAACACCGTTAAAAAAATATAAAAAAATTGTAAAAAAAGCAGTTTTTTGTCACCTTACATCACAAAAAGTGTAATACCAAGCAATCAAAAATTCATACGCACCTCTAAATCATACCAATGAAACCACAAAAAATTAGACCCTAACTAAGACAAATTTGAAATTGAAATTCGCAAATTTGCTAATTTTTCCAAATTTTTGGTAAATTTGGTATTTTTTTTTATAAATAAAAATGAAATTTTTTGACTCAGTTTTACCACTGTCATGAAGTACAATATGTGATGAGAAAACAATCTCAGAATTTCCTGGATAAGTAAAAGCGTTTGAAAGTTATTACTGCATATAGTGACACATGTCAGATTTGCTAAAAATGGCCTGGTCCTTAAGGTGAAAAATGGCTGGGTCCATAAGGGGTTAAATATGTTTATAAGTAAATTTGTAAAGAGTTTGTGAATAAGCATTAATGATTGGTTTCAGTGAAAGTTTGGGGGGTGTAGGGTGGGAGGCTGGTTGGGTAATTTTCTCTTTTTGAAATGTTCCTTGTATAGTTTTTGTTAAGATTTATAATAAAAAGTCCTGATAACCGTGGAAATTTTACCCAGCAAATCTAACCAACAAATTTAATAAAATTATTTGCCTGTCTCATCTGCAGCTCAGGATGCAGGGGTCCTTGAGCACTAATAAAAGTGAATTTGTCCCACCAGAATCTAAGAGCTGGATAAACTGAATTGATTTTCACTGTCAGGTGTTTGGAATTTCTGCACATGCACCAGGCAAGGAATGCGTGTCAAACTGGCTAGGCCTAGAGCTGCTATGAGATTTCGCCCATTATTGCACACCACCAGGCTGGGCTTGAGGCTCAGTGACACCAACCACTCATCGGTCTGTTGTTCCATGCCTGTCCACATCTCCTACGCGGTGTGTGATTTGTCCCCCAAACAGATGAGTTTCAGAACAGCCTGCTGTCATTTCCCCCTGGCTGTGCTGATGTTGGTGGTGAAGGTGTTACGCTGAGCGCATGAGGAGGTGGTAGAGGAAGGAGGAGTAGGAGGAGGAGGCAAAGAGAAATGCCCTGCAATCCTCGGGGGCGGACATGCACCAAACTGCTATCCGCCTCTGGCCCATCCGCCATTACATTTACCCAGTGTGCTGTTAGGGAGATATAACTTCCCTTGGTTGTGCAGGGAAGGGATGGCTCGCCTCGAAAAGTAGTGGCAGCTTTCATCTCCACCAGACAGAATGACAGGGGGAATATCACGCGTATCACTAGACCATGTGCTAGCTTCCTCAGAGGTCTATGTGTCACACATGGACGTTTGAGGAAGCTAGCACACGGTCTAGCGATACGCGTGAGATTCCCCCATTTGTGGGTCTCTATTTGCCTTGTGCCACCACTGCTTTCTTGATAAGTATATTATTTCATGCTATTTTACATTTGTATGTTGTTTTATACCTATTGATGGTGGTACTAGCTGCATTTTGCACAATATTTTACCCACTTGGGGGAGCTTTGTCCATGTATTGTTGTAGCTGTTTTTAATCTATGTGTGCTTCAATAAACTATTATTTTATCTATAGAGGTGCGGCCTGTTAGTGGTATTTCTTTTCTCTTGGTTTTGCTTAGGCAAAAAAATATATATTATTTGCCGGTCAGCGGACCATGTTCTAAAGCCTTTTGTGGCGTGTATTAGATAGGGAAAAAAAGGCTTATTAGCCGTTGTGTGGTGAAGTGAGAAAATTGCTGATTTTTTTAGGGTGGTTTAATTTCTTTTTTATTTAGTTATTTGATTTAACAGTATGTCAGACAGAGAAGTGCCAGGCCCCGCACAGGGGAGTGGCAGAGACCTACATTTTTCTAGAGCAGGCACAGATTGCAGCAGAGTAAGAGGGCATGGTAGCAGGAGTCGAAGCGAGAGGTCTGAGCTCCCGGGGTCATCTAGCGGTTGTGTCTTGACCAGCAACCCAGCGGTTCTTGAATAGTTGACTCGGTCATCCACTTCGTCCCACGTGATATCAGACACCCCTAGCCAAGAGTCGGTGGGTTGTTCAGACAAAACCCTTAGTTGCAATGGCCTGGGAGGAGGCCCTGTGCCCTCACCTGTAATCAACCTGCCATTGTCCTTTTCTGTTCCCTCAGCCAGAGAAGTATTATATGCTTATATTTCGGCCCCAGCACCCAGACAGAGAAGAGAGGTCCCACAGCAAGGAATCTTGTGTCATATCACCCACCACTGGAGAAGGCCACTTTCAGTTATTTCGGCCCCAGCACCCAGACAGAGGAGAGAGGTCCCACAGCAAGGAATCATGCGTCATATCACCCACCACTGGAGAAGGCCACTTTCAGTTATTTCGGCCCAGCACACAGACAGAGGAGAGAGGTCCCACAGCAAGGAATCATGCGTCATATCACCCACCACCGGAGAAGGCCACTTTCAGTTATTTCGGCCCCAGCACCCGGACAGAGGAGAGAGGTCTCACAGCAAGGAATCATGCGTCATATCACCCACCACTGGAGAAGGCCACTTTCAGTTATTTAGGCCAGGCACCCAGACCGAGGAGAGAGGTCCCACAGCAAGGAATCATGCGTCATATCACCCACCACCGGAGAAGGCCACTTTCAGTTATTTCGGCCCCACCACCCAGACAGAGGAGAGGTTCATTCAACTTTGGGTTGCACCGCAAGATCATGGTAAAGTTACAAAAATGAGGATTCAATAAAGTGCCCCGGAGTACAAGAATACATGGTTGAGGGGGAGACAGTTATAAATGTCTATTCTACATAAGGGAGGCACAGGTCCTGTGGGATCCATGCCTGGTTCATTTTTATGAATGTCAGCTTGTCCACGTTGGCTGTGGACAGGCGGCTGCGGTTGTCAGTAATGACGCCCCCTGACGTGCTGAATACATGTTCAGACAAAACGCTGTCCGCTGGGCAGGCCAGCACCTCCAAGGCATAAAATGCTAACTCTGGCCACGTGAACAATTTGGAGACCCAGAATTTGAATGGGGCCAAACCATCAGTCAGTACGTGGAGGGGTGTGCAGACGTACTGTTCAACCATGTTAGTGAACTGCTGCCTCCTGCTAACACGTTCCGTATCAGGTGGTGGTGCAGTTAGCTGTGGCGTGGAGACAAAACTTTTCCACATTTCTGCCATGCTAACCCTGCCCTCAGAGGAGCTGGCCGTGACACAGCTGCGTTGGCGACCTCTTGCTCCTCCTCTGCCTTCGCCTTGGGCTTCCACCTGTTCCCCTGTGACATTTGGGAATGCTCTCAGGAGCGCCTCTACCAGCGTGTGCTTGTACTCGCGCATCTTCCTATCACGCTCCAGTGCAGGAAGTAAGGTGGGCACATTGTCTTTGTATCGGGGATCCAGCAGGGTGGCAAAACAGTACTCTGCATACGTTAAAATGTGGGCAACTCTGCTGTCGTTGCGCAGGCACTGCAGCATGTAGTTGCTCATGTGTGCCAGGCTCCCCAGAGGTAAGGACAAGCTGTCCTCTGTGGGAGGCGTATCGTCATCATCCTCCGTATCCCCCCAGCCACGCACCAGTGATGGGCCTGAGCTGTGAACCTGCTTCATCCTCATCCTCCTCCACTTCCTCCTCATCCTCCTCGTCCTCCAGTAGTGGGCCCTGGATGGCCACATTTGTACCTGGCCTCTGCTGTTGCAAAAAACCTCGCTCTGAGCCACTTCTAACAGACTGGCCTGAAAGTGCTAAAAATGACCCCTCATCCTCCTCCTCCTGGGCCACCTCCTCTTCCATCATCGCCCTAAGCGTTTTCTCAAGGAGACATAGAAGTGGTATTGTAACGCTGATAACGGTGTCATCGCCACTGGCCATGTTGGTGGAGTACTCGAAACAGCGCAACAGGGCACACAGGTCTCGCATGGAGGCCCAATCATTGGTGGTGAAGTGGTGCTGTTCCGCAGTGCGACTGACGCATGCGTGCTGCAGCTGAAACTCCACTATGGCCTGCTGCTGCTCGCACAGTCTCTCCAGCATGTGCAAGGTGGAGTTCCACCTGGTGGGCACGTTGCATATGAGGCGGTGAGCGGGAAGGCCGAAGTTCCGCTGTAGCGCAGACAGGCGAGCAGCGGTAGGATGTGAACGCCGGAAGCGCGCACAGACGGCCCTCACTTTATGCAGCAGCTCTGACATGTCGGGGTAGTTGTGAATGAACTTCTGCACCACCAAATTCAGCACATGCGCCAGGCAAAGGATGTGCGTCAAACTGGCTAGTCCCAGAGCTGCGACGAGATTTCGCCCATTATCGCACACCACCAGGCTGGGCTTGAGGCCCACCGGCAGCAATCACTGGTCGGTCTGTTGTTCAATACCCCGCCACAACTTCCGCGCGGTGTGGGGCCTGTCCCCCAAACATATGAGTTTCAGAATGGCCTGCTGATGTTTAACCTGGGCTGTGATGAAGTTGGTGGTGAAGGTGTGTGGCTGACTGGATGAGCTGGTGGAGGAGGCTACAGGAGGCAAAGAATGATGGCCTGCGATACTTGGCGGCGGAGGGACATGCGCCAGGGAACTCTCCGCCTGGGGCCCAGCCGCCACTACATTTACAAAGTGTGCAGTTAGGGAAATATAGCGTCCCTGGCCGTGCTTACTGGTCCATGTATCTGTGGTTAGGTGGACCTTGCCACAGATGGCGTTGCGCAGTGCACACTTAATTTTATCGGATACTTGGTTGTGCAGGGAAGGCACGGCTGTCTTGGAGAAGTAGTGGCGGCTGGGAACAACATACTGTGGGACAGCCATGGACATCAGCTGTTTAAAGCTCTCTGTGTCCACCAGCCTGAATAACAGCATTTCAAAAGCCAGTAGTTTAGAAATGCTTGCATTCAGGCCCAGGGCTCGAGGGTGGCTAGGTGCGAATTTATGCTTTCTCTCCAAGGTTTGTGAGATGGAGAGCTGAACGCTGCCGTGTGACATGGTGGAGATGCTTGGTGACGCAGGTGGTGGTGTCGGTGGCACATCCTCTGTTTGGTGGGCGGCAGGTGCCAACATTCCTCCCGAGGCGGAGGAAGAGGCCGAGGCAGCAGCAGAAGAGGGAGCAGGGGGAGCCTGAGTGAGTTCCTTGTTTTTAAGGTGTTTACTCCACTGCAGTTCATGCTTTGCATGTAGATGCCTGGTCATGCAGGTTGTGATAAGGTTCAGAACGTTAATGCCTCGCTTCAGGATCTGATGGCACAACATGCAAACCACTCGGGTCTTGTCGTCAGCACATTGTTTAAAGAAGTGCCATGCCTGGGAACCCATTGAAGCTGCCTTTGGGGTGCTCGGTTCCTGGTGGCGGTGGCCAGTAGCAGGCGAACTCTCTTGGCGGCGGCTGGTCTGCTTTTGCCCCCTGCTCCCTCTTTTGCTACGCTGTTGACTCGGTCTCACCACTGCCTCTTCCTCTGAACTATGAAAGTCTGTGGCATGACCTTCATTCCATGTGGGGTCTAGGACCTCATCTCCCCCTGCATCGTCTTCCACACAGTCTTCCTCCCTGACCTCCTGTTCGGTCTGCACACTGCAGAAAGACGCAGCAGTTGGCACCTGTGTTTCGTCATCATCAGAGACGTGCGGACTCCGATGAGGTGGTATTCCCATGTCCTCATCATCAGGAAACATCAGTGGTTGTGCATCCATGCATTCTATGTCTTACACCACTGGGGAAAGGCTAGGTGGATTCCCTTGGGAAACCCTGCCAGCAGAGTCTTTAAACAGCATAAGAGACTGCTGCATAACTTGAGGCTCAGACAGTTTCCCTGATATGCATGGGGGTGATATGACAGACTGATGGGCTTGGTTTTCAGGTAGTTGGTTCACTAGGACGTGTGGCTGTGGCAAAATGGACACGTCCTCTCCCAGCACCAGATGGTACACTAACACCACCACAACCGCGTCCGCGTTCCTTACTAGATGTTTTCCTCATTGTTACAGTTCACCAAGCACCACAATAAGAAAAAAAAAAATTTGGCCCAATGTATTGATTTCAAATTCAGGCCTTTTTTTACAGGCACCTAACACTATCTGCCTATTTAATTATGTAGCGTATTACACTAATCCAGGCACAACAGTAACCACTGATTTAGGGGAATATCTCTTTTAGGGCTAGTATTTAGGCCCTGGATGAAAGGTATCCTTTTATGGACAGATTTACACTTGGCCTGCAACAGCTCGAACACCAGATTCAGGGTATTGCTATTTTGGCAATTGAATTTCACCCGAGAACAAAATATATGTTTTTGCGGACACTATGAAACCTGGCCTGCAACAGCTGGGACACCAGATTCGGCGTATTGCTATTTTGGCAAATAATTTTACCGCAGAACAAAATATATGTTTTGGCGGACACTATGAAACCTGGCCTGCAACAGCTGGGACACCACATTCAGGGTATTGCTATTTTGGCAATTGAATTTCACCCCAGAACAAAATATATGTTTTGGCGGACACTATTATACTTTGCCAGCCACAGCTGAAACCACTGATTTATGGTATTGCTATTTTGGCAATTGAATTTCACCCCAGAACAAAATATATGTTTTGGCGGACACTATGAATCTTGGCCTGCAACAGCTGGGACACCAGATTCAGGGTATTGCTATTTTGGCAAGTGAATTACACCCCAGAACAAAATATATGTTTTGGCGGACACTATGAAACCTGGCCTGCCACAGCTGAAACCACTGATTTATGGTATTGCTATTTTAGCAATTGAATTTCACCCCAGGACAAAATGTATGTTTTTACGGACATTATGAAACTTGGCCAGCCACAGCTAAAACCACTGATTTATGGTATTGCTATTTTGGCAATTGAATTTCACCCCACAACAAAATATATGTTTTTGCGGACACTATGAAACTTGGCCTGCAACAGCTGCGACACCAGATTCAGGGCATTGCTATTTTGGCAATTGAATTTCACCCTACAACAAAATATTTGTTTTTGAGGACACTATGAATCTTGGCCAGCCACAGCTGAAACCACTGATTTATGGTATTGCTATTTTGGCAATTGAATTTCACCCCAGAACAAAATATATGTTTTTGCGGACCCTATGAAACTTTGCCTACAAAGGCTGGGACACCAGATTCAGGGTATTGCTATTTTGGCAATTGAATTTCACCCCACACTAAAATATATGTTTTTTGTGGACACTATGAATCTTGGCCAGCCACAGCTGAAACCACTGATTTATGGTATTGCTATTTTTTCAATTGAATTTCACCCCAGAATAAAATATATGTTTTTGCGGACACTATGAAACTTGGCCTGCAAAAGCTGGGACACCAGATTCAGGGTATTGCTATTTTGGCAATTGAATTTCACCCCAGAACAAAATATATGTTTTTGCGTACACTATGAAACTTGGCCAGCCACAGCTGAAACCACTGATTTATGGTATTGCTATTTTGGCAATTGAATTTCACCCCAGAACAAAATATATGCTTTTGCGGACACTATGAAACTTGGCCTGCAAAAGCTAGGACACCAGATTCAGGGTATTGCTATTTTTGCAATTTAATTTCATCCCAGAACAAAATATATGTTTTTGCGGACACTATGAAACTTGGCCAGCCACAGTTGAAACCACTGATTTATGGTATTGCTATTTTGGCAATTGAATTTCACCCCAGAACAAAATATATGTTTTTGCGGACACTATGAAACTTGGACTGCAACAGCTGGGACACCAGATTCAGGGTATTGCTATTTTGGCAATTGAATTTCACCCCACAGCAAAATATATGTTTTTGGGGACACTATGAAACTTGGCCAGCCACAGCTAAAACCACTGATTTATGGTATTGCTATTTTGGCAATTGAATTTCACCCCAGAACAAAATATATGTTTTTGCGGACACTATGAAACTTGGCCTGCAACAGCTGGGACACCAGATTCAGGGTATTGCTATTTTGGCAATTGAATTTCACCCCACAGCAAAATATATGTTTTTGCGGACACTATGAAACTTGGCCAGACACAGCTAAAACCACTGATTTATGGTATTGCTATTTTGACAATTGAATTTCACCCCAGAACAAAATATATGCTTTTGTGGACACTATGAAACTTGGCCTGCAAAATCTGGGACACCAGATTCAGGGTATTGCTATTTTGGCAATTGAATTTCACCCCACAACAAAATATTTGTTTTTGCGGACACTATGAATCTTGGCCAGCCACAGCTGAAACCACTGATTTATGGTATTGCTATTTTGACAATTGAATTTCACCCCAGAACAAAATATATGCTTTTGTGGACACTATGAAACTTTGCCTGCAAAATCTGGGACACCAGATTCAGGGTATTGCTATTTTGGCAATTGAATTTCATCCCAGAACAAAATATATGTTTTTGCGGACACTATTAAACTTGGCCAGCCACAGCTGAAACCACTGATTTATGGTATTGCTATTTTGGCAATTAAATTTCACCCCAGAACAAAATATATGCTTTTGCGGACACTATGAAACTTGGCCTGCAAAAGCTGGGACACCAGATTCAGAGTATTGCTATTTTGGCAATTGAATTTCATCCCAGAACAAAATATATGTTTTTCGGACACCAAGAAACTTGGCCAGCCACAGCTGAAACCACTGATTTATGGTATTGCTATTTTGGCAATTGAATTTCATCCCAGAACAAAATATATGTTTTTGCGGACACTATGAAACTTGGCCTGCAACAGCTGGGACACCAGATTCAGGGTATTGCTATTTTGGCAATTGAATTTCACCCCACAACAAAATATATGTTTTTGCGGACACTATGAAACTTGGCCAGCCACAGCTAAAACCACTGATTTATGGTATTGCTATTTTGGCAATTGAATTTCACCCCAGAACAAAATATATGTTTTTACGGACACTATGAAACTTGGCCTGCAACAGCTGGGACACCAGATTCAGGGTATTGCTATTTTGGCAATTGAATTTCATCCCAGAACAAAATATATGTTTTTGCGGACACTATTAAACTTGGCCAGCCACAGCTGAAACCACTGATTTATGGTATTGCTATTTTGGCAATTGAATTTCACCCCAGAACAAAATATATGCTTTTGTGGACACTATGAAACTTGGCCTGCAACAGCTGGGACACCAGATTCAGGGTATTGCTATTTTGGCAATTGAATTTCATCCCAGAACAAAATATATGTTTTTCGGACACCAAGAAACTTGGCCAGCCACAGCTGAAACCACTGATTTATGGTATTGCTATTTTGGCAATTGAATTTCATTCCAGAACAAAATATATGTTTTTGCGGACACTATGAAACTTGGCCTGCAACAGCTGGGACACCAGATTCAGGGTATTGCTATTTTGGCAATTGAATTTCACCCCACAGCAAAATATATGTTTTTGCGGACACTATGAAACTTGGCCAGCCACAGCTAAAACCACTGATTTATGGTATTGCTATTTTGGCAATTGAATTTCACCCCAGAACAAAATATATGTTTTTGCGGACACTATGAAACTTGGCCTGCAACAGCTGGGACACCAGATTCAGGGTATTGCTATTTTGGCAATTGAATTTCATCCCACAGCAAAATATATGTTTTTGCGGACACTATGAAACTTGGCCAGCCACAGCTAAAACCACTGATTTATGGTATTGCTATTTTGGCAATTGAATTTCACCCCAGAACAAAATATATGTTTTTGCGGACACTATGAAACTTGGCCTGCAACAGCTGGGACACCAGATTCAGGGTATTGCTATTTTGGCAATTGAATTTCATCCCAGAACAAAATATATGTTTTTGCGGACACTATTAAACTTGGCCAGCCACAGCTGAAACCACTGATTTATGGTATTGCTATTTTGGCAATTGAATTTCACCCCAGAACAAAATATATGCTTTTGCGGACACTATGAAACTTGGCCTGCAAAAGCTGGGACACCAGATTCAGGGTATTGCTATTTTGGCAATTGAATTTCATCCCAGAACAAAATATATGTTTTTCGGACACCAAGAAACTTGGCCAGCCACAGCTGAAACCACTGATTTATGGTATTGCTATTTTGGCAATTGAATTTCATTCCAGAACAAAATATATGTTTTTGCGGACACTATGAAACTTGGCCTGCAACAGCTGGGACACCAGATTCAGGGTATTGCTATTTTGGCAATTGAATTTCACCCCACAGCAAAATATATGTTTTTGCGGACACTATGAAACTTGGCCAGCCACAGCTAAAACCACTGATTTATGGTATTGCTATTTTGGCAATTGAATTTCACCCCAGAACAAAATATATGTTTTTGCGGACACTATGAAACTTGGCCTGCAACAGCTGGGACACCAGATTCAGGGTATTGCTATTTTGGCAATTGAATTTCATCCCACAGCAAAATATATGTTTTTGCGGACACTATGAAACTTGGCCAGCCACAGCTAAAACCACTGATTTATGGTATTGCTATTTTGGCAATTGAATTTCACCCCAGAACAAAATATATGTTTTTGCGGACACTATGAAACTTGGCCTGCAACAGCTGGGACACCAGATTCAGGGTATTGCTATTTTGGCAATTGAATTTCACCCCACAACAAATTATTTGTTTTTGCGGACACTCTGAATCTTGGCCAGCCACAGCTGAAACCACTGATTTATGGTATTGCTATTTTGGCAATTGAATTTCACCCCAGAACAAAATATATGTTTTTGCGGACCCTATAAAACTTTGCCTGCAAAGGCTGGGACACCAGATTCAGGGTATTGCTATTTTGGCAATTGAATTTCACCCCAGAACAAATTATATGTTTTTGCGGACACTATAAAACTTGGCCTGCAACAGCTGGGACACCAGATTCAGGGTATTGCTATTTTGGCAATTGAATTTCACCCCAGAACAAAATATATGTTTTTGCGGACACTATGAAACTTGGCCTGCAACAGCTGGGACACCAGATTCAGGGTATTGCTATTTTGGCAATTGAACTTCACCCCACAACAAAATATATGTTTTTGCGGACACTATCAATCTTGGCCAGCCACAGCTGAAACCACTGATTTATGGTATTGCTATTTTGGCAATTGAATTTCACCCCAGAACAAAATATACCCTTTTACGGACAGATTAACACTTGGCCTGCAACAGCTGGGACACCAGATTCAGGGTATTGCTATTTTGGCAATTGAATTTCACCCCTGAACAAAATATATGTTTTTGCGGACACTATTAATCTTGGCCAGCCACAGCTGAAACCACTGATTTATGGTATTGC
This sequence comes from Bufotes viridis, assembly GCA_033119425.1. Lineage (NCBI taxonomy): Eukaryota > Metazoa > Chordata > Amphibia > Anura > Bufonidae > Bufotes > Bufotes viridis. Next base: position 78,558,360 of record CM065592.1, read on the forward strand.
TATTTTGGCAATTGAATTTCACCCCAGAACAAAATATATGTTTTTGCGGACACTATTAATCTTGGCCAGCCACAGCTGAAACCACTGATTTATGGTATTGCTATTTTGGCAATTGAATTTCACACCAGAACAAAATATATGTTTTTGCGGAGACTATAAAACTTGGCCTGCAACAGCTGGGACACCAGATTCAGGGTATTGCTATTTTGGCAATTGAATTTCACCCCACAACAAAATATATGTTTTTGCAGACACTATTAATCTTGGCCAGCCACAGCTGAAACCACTGATTTATGGTATTGCTATTTTGGCAATTGAATTTCACCCCAAAACAAAATATATGTTTTTGCGGACACTATGAAACTTGGCCTGCAACAGCTGCGACACCAGATTCAGGGTATTGCTATTTTGGCAATTGAATTTCACCCCACAACAAAATATATGTTTTTGCGGACACTATTAATCTTGGCCAGCCACAGCTGAAACCACTGATTTATGGTATTGCTATTTTGGCAATTGAATTTCACCCCAGAACAAAATATATGTTTTTGCGGACACTATGAAACTTGGACAGCCACAGCTGAAACCACTGATTTATGGTATTGCAATTGGGGCAATTGAATTTCACCCCAGAACAAAATATATGTTTTTGTGGACACTATGATTCTTGGCCAGCCACAGCTGAAACCACTGATTTATGGTATCGCTATTTTGGCAATTGAATTTCACCCCAGAACAAAATATATGTTTTTGCGGACACTATGAAACTTGGCCTGCAAAAGCTGGGACACCAGATTCAGGGTATTGCTATTTTGGCAATTGAATTTCACCCCAGAACAAAATATATGTTTTTGCGGACACTATGAAATTTGGCCTGCAACAGCTGGGACACCAGATTCAGGGTATTGCTATTTTGGCAATTGAATTTAACCCCACAACAAAATATATGTTTTTGCTTACACTATTAATCTTGGCCAGCCACAGCTCAAACCACTGATTTATGGTATTGCTATTTTGGCAATTGAATTTCACCCCAGAACAAAATATATTTTTTTGCAGACACTATGAAACTTGGACAGCCACAGCTTAAACCACTGATTTATGGTATTGCTATTTTGGAAATTGAATTTCACCCCAGAACAAAATATATGTTTTTGCGGACACTATGAAACTTGGCCTGCAACAGCTGGGACACCAGATTCAGGGTATTGCTATTTTGGCTATTGAATTTCACCCCAGAACAAAATATATCCTTTGCAGGACACTATGAAACTTGGCCAGCCACAGCTCAAACCACTGATTTATGGTATTGCTATTTTGGCAATTGAATTTCACCACAGAAAATAATCTATCCTTTGCCAGACAGCAGACAATATTATACTTTGCTAGCCAAAGCTGGAACACCAGATTTAGGGGATTGGTATTTGGGCAATTGTATTCAACCCCTTAATAAAATACTGAAATTGCTATCCTGAGTTTCTAGGGGTGACAATTAGCACAGCCAAGGATATAGCAAAAAAAAAAACTAGTATTGATGGATTGATGGACTTGGTGGCAGCTTGTTCTGGTGCACCACATGGTGGCAGCTTGTTCTGGTGCACCACAAGTCACAAAATGGCCGCCGATCACCCCAGAAAATAAGTGACAGAAAAACGCTCTGTGCAGCCTAAAAACCAGTGAGCAAGTAACTAGCAGAAGTTCAATCATTCACAGCTGTAGATCGATCCGTTCATTAGGTGCTGTTGCTGACTTTTCCCTGCCTAATCTCGCCTTCACAGAAGCTGCGTCCTCTCCCTACACTAATCAGAGCAGTGTGACGTGCGGCGCTACGTGTCTCCAGCTTAAATAGAGGCTGGGTCATATGCTGCACTTGGCCAATCACAGCCATGCCATTAGTAGGCATGGCTGTGATGGGCTCTTAGGGCAAGAAGTAAAACGCTAGCTGATTGGCTGCTGTGCAGCCCTTCAGAAAGCGGGAAGTAATCGCCGAACTTTTTTGAAAATGCTCTATGCTCTATGCTCGAACTGTTCGCTCAACACGATCTATAACACTCCGTGTTAGCGTAGGTCCCCGTCTGATTAGAAGCCACCTTGCCGCTTGGTAGATGGGCCCGACATATGTTTGATCAACTATATGCGCTAAGAGCTTCTACCCCATAGTAAGTATGGCAGTCATGTATTTGACCCTGTTCACACATTCACCTGTTCACCCATTCTTAGTGCATTCAGCAGTGTGCTGCTATTTCTCTAGTTTGCTATATATATATATATATATATATATATATATCATGCCCTTCATCATAAATACACGATATTACCGGTCCGTCCTTATATAGCCGGTGTATGGTTCAGTCCAGCATTATTGCACACCATGTGGTGTCTGAAGAATTTTTTCACTGCACATCTATCAAATTTAACCTTGATTTTAATTTGTAAATATATTAGCAATTAAAATCAGGGTGAAATAAATTTGATAAATGTGCACTGAAAAAATTCTTCAGACACCACATGGTGTGCAATAATGCTGGACTTACCCATACACTGCCAATATACGGTGTGTATACTTCTTGCGTAACCGTAGAAGTTGGCAAGAAATCACAACTGAGTTACAAGTGGGGGCGTGCTGCGTTCTTGCATTGAAGACTATGAAAATGGTTCCCTTAGGCCAGGGATGTCGAAACTCTGGTCCTCCAGCTGTTGCAAAACCACAACTCCTAGCATGCACTGATAGCTGTAGGCTATCCAGGCATGCTGGGAGTTGTAGTTTTGCAACAGCTGAAGGGCCAGAGTTTCGACATACCTGGCCTAAGTGAACCATTTTCCATAGCCTTCAATGCAAGAACGCACCCACTTGTAACTCTGTTTTGATTTTTGCGTAACTTATGTGATCAAACTGCTGAAAACAAATATTAAGTAATTTTTTATTCTGAGTTTTGTCAACTGGAGCAAACTGGGGGGCCCAAACTGAACTCTTGCACCAGGGCCCATGAGCCTATAGCTACGCCCCTGCTCCCACTCCTAGTCAGTCATTCCGTCAGTTATTGATCACCGAAGCGATTGCCAAGAGACAATAGTATGCATCTGAATGTGCTCCTGTCCAAGTTGCTGGTGCTGCAGTCCCTCCCTTTCCAAGTGGTGGACTCTGCAACTTTCAGAGAACTGATGGCTTGTGCCAAGCCAAGGTGGAGAGTCCAAAGCCGTCATTTCTTTGCCAAAAAGGCAATACCAGCCCTGCACACATATGTAGAACAGAAGGTGGGCCAGTCCTTGAGCCTGTTGTTGTCTGCCAAAGTGCATGGCAGCGCCAACGTGTGGAGCTTTAACTACAGTCAGGGATAATACATGTCCTTTACTGCCTACTGTGTGAATGTGGTTCCTGCACAGCAGCAACAGCAACTTAGCCAGGTGATGCCGCTTCTGCCTCCACATTCTTATGCCGTTGGTCCTGTGACAATGTCCACCTCTGCTTCCTCATCCTCCACCGTGTCCTCAGCCTCCACTGCGAAGACGATTCACAGTGCCCCTCCAGCATACCACATGTGCAGGGCATGACGGTGTCACGATGTTCTGCTCCTCGTTTGCCTGGGTGAACGCAGTCACACGGGAGGAACTGATCCGTGTCCTTCATCAAGAAATTGGATCGTGGCTTTTTCCACGACAACTTCAAATCGGAACCATGGTGACCGACAAAAGGAAGAACATGATGTTAGCTCTGCGTCAAGGAAGGCTGAGCCATGCGCCCTGCATGGCACACGTGTTCAAGCTGGTTGTCAAGCAGTTCCTGAAGTCTTCCACCCATCTGCAGGACATCCTAAAAATGAACAGGAAACTTTGCATGCACTTCAGCTACTAATAAACCGCAAGGCACACCCTCCTTGAGCTGCAGCGGCAGAACAGCATCCCTCAACATAGGCTCATATGCGACGTTTTCACCTGTTTTTTATTTTTAATTCCACCCTCATATGTTGGACCGACTATACGAACAGAGAAAGGCCATAAACGATTTATTGATGATCCAAGCAGACAGGAGTACTCCCCTGTGTAACTTCGATGTCAGCCAGTGGCAGCTCATGCATGACACCTGCCGTTTGCACAGGCCCTTTGTGGAGGCCACGTTATTTGTCAGTCGCCAGGACTATGGGATGAACAACGTCATTCCACTGCTCCATGTCCTGGAACAGAGGCTGATAAATCTGGCTGTTCAGGGGACTGGAGACATGGCGCCTAGCTCTCATGGCCACATGAGCCCTGTGGGGCTGAACTGGAGGAGGAGAAGGACATTGGAGCACAAGCAATGTGTAGCAAAATGGGTGGTTTTTCTACACATGTGACAGGAGAGAAGGAGCAGGGGCAGCCAGAGGAGCTAAAGGGTGATGAGGAGGATGAGGTAGAGGAACCAGACACACCGTGGCAGTATGCAGTGGAGATGGAGGCAGGGAGTCCTTCGGAGTCATTTGCACAAATGGCCTGATTTTTGCTCGCGTAGTGACAGACGAATTATCAGCATTGGGCAGAGTGATGACTTCTGGCCCTCCACCTTGTTGGACCCTTGCTATTGGTCCAAAAATGTTTACACCCGCTGAGGGCAAACTGAACTACTATAGAGACATCCAATTTAGTCAGTTGGCCGCTGCCTATCTGCGCAATTGTCCATCCTCTCGCAGGTCTGACCGGGGGGGGGGGGGCTATGCGCTCACGTTCCTCTTCTATGGCTGCTGTGGCAGGGTGGGTAGGAGCAGTACCAGCTCCATCAGCAGGAACTTGAGTCTAAAATCGCTGATAAGCAGCTTTCTTCACCCGCCTAGTAAAGAAACTACTCACCAGCAGCTAGACCTGGAGCAGAACCTGAACCAGCAGGTGGTAGCATAATTGGACAGCACCCTGGCACCCCACATTGAAGATCTGCTGGACTACTGGCCAGCCAAACTGGATTTATGGCCGAAACTTGCAAAGTTTGTCCTGGAAAAGCTGTCCCTCCCGGCCAGTAGTGTGGCATCTGAGCGGGTGTTTAGTGCGGCGAGGGCCATAGTTACACCAAGAAGAACTCACCTGTCCACAAAATATGGAGAGACTGACTTTTGTCAAGATGAATCAGGCATGCATCAGCCAAGATTCCCACCCACCGATGCCTGATGCATCAGACTAGATCATGCATGGTGCAACACCAACATTGTGACAAAATAGACCGTTTTCTTCTGGCTACCTGCCTCAGCTACTATTCTGAAGCTGCCACCTGCCTGATGCCACACACCTGATGCCTCCGTCTTTCATTCACCATCTTCGACTGGTACTTGTATTGCCACCAACCTCCCCACTCTGTCATCGGGTCACTCTGTGGTCTCCTGATGCTGCTGCCACCTCACCACTCATGTCTCCTGATGCTGCTGCTGCCACCTCCACACTGTCATTGTGCTACCCTGTTGCATCTTTCTGATGCTTCTGCTGCCGCCACCTCTACACTCTGACATTGTTGCGCTCTGTGGTTTCCTCATGCTGCTGCTGCTACCTCCACATTGTCATTGTGCCACCCTGTGGCCTCCTCCTGATGCTTCTGCTGCAGCCACCTCCACACTCTGTCATTGTTCCACTCTGTGGCCTCCTGATGCTGCTGCCATCTCCACACTGTCATTGTGCCATCTGTGGCCTCCTCCTGATGCTGCTGCCACCTCCAGACTCTGTCATTGGGACACTCTGTGGTCTCCTCATGCTGCCTCACCTCACCACTTCATGACTGGGCCACTATTTTGCCTTTGGGCCTGGCTAACATCATCATTTATTTGACCCTTCTTCTGATTTGTCAGAAAGAAGGAAAAATAAGAAGCATAAAGGATCCTGTCTATCTAACAGCTGTAAGGCCTGCATGACGTGGTCCCTATTTTGCATCAGAATTGGCTTATGATTTGGTAGCCAGTGAATCCACTCTATTTTTTTTTTTTTGGCTTTAGCAATACTGATTGATTACTGACCAAATGCTGACCGAGTGGAGGCGGATTCTCCACAGACACATTCCATTTTTTGGAGGTTATTGCTCTGATGGATCAGAGGAAGGGCAAAATAATCGGGGGGCCTCTACTTGTATAAGTGTTTAATAGAACAGTAGTGTTGGGCTAGCATGCTTGGCCGAACACTAGTTCGGCTCGAGCATCGCGATGCTCGGTACATCGCGGTGTTCGGCCGAATACCGCGTATGCTCGAGCGCGATGCTCTAGTCTGCTGCGCGCACGTTTGTTGCCTGCTAAGCAGCCAATAAACGTGCATGTGAGTACTGCCATTCACTGTAATGCCATAGCAATGTTGGCTGCTGGCATTACAGTGATTGACTGGCCGGAACGCGTCATCGGGTGCTATATAGCACCCGATGACATGTGTTCGGCTTAGTCTTAGTCAGGGAGAGCTGGAGAGTAGAAGGGAGAATTAGTGTAGGGAGTGAAACAGGAATGTTTTAGTTTTTATACTTGTTAAGGACTATTGTGTGTGGCAGCAATATACATTTTTAGCGCAACCTGCGCTATATTGCTAAAACTTGTTAGAGACCCCAAAGTCTTTTTAAGGACTATTGTGTGTGGCAGCAATATATATTTTAGCGCAACCTGCACTAAATTGCTAAAACTTGTTAGCAACCCAAAAGTCTTTTTAAGGACTATTTCTGTATCTGGCAGCAATATATATTTTTAGCGCAACCTGCGCTAAATAGCTTACAATTGTTTGGCCGCTGCAGACAGCGACATTATCTCCGCTACATCTCCTGTCTAACGTGTGCGCAGCCTAAAAATATCTGTGACATCCAGTGTACTTTTTCCGTAGACTGTGTCTGCTGTGGACAGTTACATTACCTGCGCAACATCTCCTGTATAACGTTTACCCATCCTAAATATCAGTAACATTTATTCAGTGTAGTTTTGTATTAGCCGGTGGTGACAGCGACATTACTTGCATGATACCTCCTGTATAACGGTTGTGCATCTTAAATATCAGTAACATTCATTCAGTTAAAATTTTGCATTACTTGCGCTATACCTTGTGTTTATCGTTTGTGTATCCTAAATATCAGTGACAGTAATTCAGTGTAATTTTTTTATTAGCCGGTGGTGACAGCGACATTAATAACGCTATACCTCCTGTATAACTGTTATGCATCCTAAATATCAGTGACATTTATTCAGTTACATTTTTTATTAGCCGGTGGTGACAGCGACATTACTTGCACTATATCTCCTGTATAACATTTGTGCATCCTAAATATCAGTGACATTAATTCAGTGTCATTTTTTATTAGACAGTGGTGACAGCTACATTACTTGCGCTATACCTTCTGAATAATGTTTGCGCATCCTTAAATTATCTGTGACATTCAGTGTACTTTTTTCATAGACGTTGCGGGCAGCGACATTATCTGTGCTATATCTACTGTTTAACGTGTGCACATCCTAAAAATATCTGTGACATTCTGTGTACTTTATTTGCGCATACACTTAAAAAACCTGCGCTACTGTACGTGTGACATTTGAACACTTGAAGCATATATATTATTTAATCATTTATGCACACTTGAAGCATATATATCATTTAATGTGTGCAAGGCGAGTAGTAAGGGACTGGGAGGTGGCCGTGCTGCTGATGGTGCGCGCAGAGGCCTTGGCCCTGAGTGTGGTGAAACTGTGTCTGCTGCCAGAGCACAAGAAACACAATCATCCACTTTACCTAGCTTCATGTTCCAGTTTGCAGGGCGTCACATGATACCACTCTCGAAGTCACACCAGTGCGACCAGGTGGTCGGTTGAATTGCAGCAGGTAATGCTTCCGGTCGGTTAAGCACCACCCTGTCTTCCACACAGTTCAGTCTCAGTAGCCAAGAGTCTGGTCAATAGAATCCTCACCCTGATACTCCTTCCACCCACCATGGAGAGTCTTGGCAAACAAGTGATCCCACACTCGGATATTCCGAGGAGCTCTTTTCATCACCATTCCTTAATTTGGGCCTCTCGACAAGCCCGCTTGAAGAGGGACATGAGGAGATCTTGTGCCTTGATTCACAAACTCTTGAGCTTCCACAGTCAGAAGAAGATGATGGTGGGGAAAGGCAATTAGTGTTTCACGAGGTGGATGATAATGATGAGACACAGTTGCCAAAAAGTCAACGGCAATTAGTGTCTCAAGATGTTCATGATAAGGATAAGACAATAACTGAGGTTGTTGTTAGGTCAAGAAGACAGGAGGATGACCAGAGTGAGGAAGTGGAAGAGTAGGTGGTGGACGATAAGTCATTGACCCAACATGGGAAGATGGCAAGCCGAGCAAGGACAGCAGTACAGAGAGGGAGGGATCCACAGCACCGCAACAGGCTGGAAGAGGCAGTGGGGTGGAAAAAGGGAGAAGGCGGGCACCACCAAACAGGCATGCAACTGTTCACAGAAGCACCCCCTTGCAGAAAATACCCCTTGCCAAGGGGTAGATGTTCCGCAGTCTGGAGCTTTTTTTAGGAAAGTGCAGACGATAAAAGAATTGTAATTTGCAACCTGTGCCGTACCAAAATGAGCAGGGGCGTGAACACTAGCAACCTTACCACCACCAGCATTATCCACCACATGGCATAAAAGCACCCTAATAGGTGGGCCGAATGCCTGGGTCCACAGTCAGTGTCTGCGGGTCACAGCACTACCTCCTCTTCCCCTGTGTTATGTTCTGGCCTATCCCCTGTCCAAGATGAAGGCCCGGATGCCTCCCGTCATGCACCTGGACCTTCGCAAGCATTATCAACTAGAACATCCACTTCTGTGTCCCAGAACAGCGAACAGATGTGTATACCCCTGGCCTTTGAACGAAAGTGCAAATACCCAGCCACCCACCCACAGGCCATAGCACTAAATGTGCACCTTTCCAAATCGCTGGCCTTGAAAATATTGCCATTTAGGCTTGTGGACACAGACTTTCCACAGCCTGATGGCAGCGGCCGTCCCGCGTTACTCTATCCCCAGCCGCCAATATTTTATACGGTGTGCAGTCCCAGCCTTACACCAGCATGTGTCCCGAACCATCACACGTGCCCTGACTAACGCAATTATTGTGAAGATCCACTTAACGACTGACACATGGACAAGTGCTTTTGGCCAGGGACGCTACATTTCCCTGATGGCACACTGGGTGAAAGTTGTGGAGGCCAGGAGAGAATCATACCCAGGGATAGCACAGGTGCTACCGACGCCAGGGATTGCGGGCCCTACTTCCATCAGAGTTTCCGCCACCACCTACGTTAGTGGCTGCCTTCTCTGCCTCCTCCTCCACTTCCACCTCTGAACTATCATCTTGCAGCACCAGTCAGCCATCAGTCAGTAGCTGGAAGCAGTGTAGCACTGCAGTGGGGAAGTGCCATGCTTAAACTGATCTGCTTAGGTGACAAACAGCACACTGCCGCAGAGCTATGGCAGGGGATAAGGGACCAGACTGAGCTGTCACACAACCTACAACAAGGCATGGTTGTGTCTGATAATGGCTGTAAATTGATGGCAGCTTTGGAGCTCGGCAAGCTCACACGCATACAATGCCTAGCCCACGTGTTCAACCTAGTGGTTCAGTGGTTTCTCAAAACCTACCCCAATTTGCCTCAGCTACAGGTGAAGGTGCGCCACGTGTGTCCATTTCAGCAAGTCATCGACAGCTTCTGCCGGTCTGGCAACGTGATATGAGCATGCGCTAGAACTAGCTTTGGACAGGCTTTGTGAGCAGCAGAGGGGAGTATTGGAATACCAGCTGCAACATGGTCATAACCTTTCCAGTCAGCATCCGCGCTTCACAAGCGACGAGTAGGCATTGATGTTTGACCTCTGTGATGTTTTACTCAACTTTGAGGAATCAACACAGATGGTGAGCAGTGATAACGCTATTATCAGCGTAACCATCCCACTTCTGTGTGTACTTAAACGCTCAATTCTTACAATTAAGGCAGACGCTTTGCATGGGGAAGAGGTGGAAATGGGGGGGGAGACAGTACACAGGTTTATAGCCAGACCACCCTCAGTTCGTCTTCTCTGTGTAAATTGGATGATGAGGAGGAGCAGGAGCAGGAGATGGTTGTCTGTGCTACAGAGAGTAGTACCCATGGAAGTTTTATTCCATCTGTTCAACGTGGATGGGAAGAAGAGGAGGAAGAGGATGAGTAGATTGAGAGTCATCCTCCTGATGAGGACAGCGAAGTCTTGTCTGTTGGGACTCTGCAAAATGGTGCAATACCAGAAGGTCCTTGTGGAAAAAATGTATCCAAAAATTTCTAGCTGACAACGCTTGCTGAAGAGTACCTAGTTCCTTGGGCAACCGAGGAGGGGAGACGAAGGGAACACACAGCAGTTCCAACAGAGGCAGGGCAACACTCTCAAAGGCCTGGGACAGTTTTATGACACCCCGCCAGCACCCTCAACCAGATGCACGGCCTAGTGTCACAAGGAGGGAAAAATTTTGGAAGATGGTGAAGGAGTATGTAGCAGACTGTGTCAGCGTCCTTAATGATCCGTCTGTGCCTTACAACTATTGGATGTACAAGCTGGACACGTGCCCCGCTGCCAGCGTTTTGTCAGAGCATGTATTAATGCTGCTGGGGGCATAATAACTGATAAGCGCATCCGCCTGTCAACTGAAAATGCTGACCGATTGACTGTTAGAAAAATGAACAAGGCCTGGATTGCCCCTGACTTCTCTACTCCACCAGAGGAAAGAGGCTGAACATGAAGACACTCTAAATGTGGCTTTTTATCATGTATTGAACACACTGTATTCCCATGCACCCCTTCCACAACTAAAAAGGATATATGGTTCAATCTCCCTTTTCTTATCCTCCTCCTTCTCCTCCGTCATATTAACATGCTTTTCAGGCTGCCTTGCTCCTAATATTTTAGAGGGTCAGCTCAGCAGTGGGCCCTCACCCATAATGTTTTTGAGGGTCACCAGCAGGCCCTCAACCATAATGTTTTTGAGGGTCAACAGCAGGCCCTCGCTCATAATGTTTTAGAGGGTCACCAGCAGGCACATATGCAAATTAACCTGAGATGAGTCCTGTCTGTGACTCATCTCAGGGACAGGACTCATCTCAGGTTAATTTGCATATGTATCAAATCAGTTTTTTTACACAATGAAAGCACACAGAGCTATGGGGACTGGATATTGCAGATGTTCTAGCGGCCATCTAGCAGCCCATGTTCTCAGCTCTGTACACAAAATCCCAGTGACAGGTTCCCTTTAATGCATAGGCTTTATGAGTGTAGGAGTCCCACTACCTGAACAATTGTACCTCAATATGAATGAGGCCCTCCTTTATGTGATATATAGGTTGTATCGGAGTTCCTCTTCCTTGTAATTTTTGGCAGCACTTGCACTGTATATATAAGTAAATATACAGGAAAGAATGTTTCCTAACAATTTTTCCTCTGAAAGCGATTTTATCTGCGGTTTTGTGCGTAATATTGTGAGTCGTAAAAGTGGCGTACTACTCGGACAACATCATTCCCAGCAGCGACGGGAGTCCAAGAAGCATCCAGACATCCTCCTCATGCTGTTCCTGAACCATTTCAGTGGTGCTTTTATCAATTTCTGACCTTTTCCTGTGAACCAGACACCCTCCCCTCTTCAGAGCAGGGGATGCCTGGTTTAATGCTGGCTTCTCCCATTGACTTCCATTGAGGTGTTCTAACGAGCATCCAAGCATTTTGGTGCTCAACCAACACTATAGAACAGGTTCTGTAGACATCTATGTGGAATCAGTTGACGATGGTGTAAAAGGAGTGCACTCTTTCACAGTAGGATCGTGGGCCTCTGCACAGTTCTTTATACCTGGCGCTAGGCGCTAACATCGACATGGGAGGCTGAGTTCACATTTGAGTTATTTGGTCAGTTTTGGCCCCGTAACTGCCCAAATAAGTGAAGTGTGCAGTGATTCTAAGAGTGACGCCTGTCATCTACATGTCATACTGACTCACAGTATTGTTTCACTACCACAGCAGACTCCCTATACGTGTTACTGCAAGGCACTGTGTTTTACACCACTATAAAGACTCCCTGCAGCCAGGAAATAGCCGTTTTTTAACACAATGCATAAATTAATTTGTATCAAACCAAATTTTTTTAAAAAATTCCGCGAGCCGGCCGAATCTAATTTTTGAGAAATTCGCTCATCCCTAGTAAGCACATACTACATTACTAAAGAATTAACTAGCAGGTTCTATAATATATATCTGTAATAATCATATCTTGTCTGACATTAACTCTATCAGCTGTCTTCATCAATCAAGTATTTATAATTTCCTTCATTATGTTCCCTTAGATCGATTTTATATTTTCACCTTAAAAACAGAGAGTATCATCTGAGGTTTCCCTAATAAATTGCTGCTAGATTGCAATAAAAAAGCAATTACAAACCAGAAACTTGTTTTATTATTTTTTATACAGTGATGACCAGACTTGTCCCAGAGAAAGGAGCTCCTCTCCCCAAATTATCATAAAAATAATTAGTGATTGATAAAGCAGGAAGAACAGGATACCCTGGCCATTAATCACGCTGACAGCAAACGACAGTCTGAAGCCTTTAGCAAGAGATTCCAAATGAACTGCAGAAACCTCTTACTGAATATAAATACAAGTCACCACACAAACCCTGTGTCCTCCAGGATATACTATTAGTTCCTATTAAGACCAAACGATGGTAATGGTGGTTGACGATGTTTCATCTACTCATAGAAATAGAGTATATACAGTTGTGTTCAAAATTATTCAACCCCCAATACTGTAAAGGGTTTTAGGGAATTTAGTGTACATTTGTAATTGTGTTCAGAATGAAATCTTACAAGGACTTTTTAAAGAACCAAATGCAACTAAAATGACATCAATTGTTTTTGTAATACAGTATTAAATGTTTCTTTTGTGATTTCTTCATTGACACAATTATTCAACCCCTTAAAGACTACCACTCTTAAGAACAGAGATTCATTCAAGTGTTTTCGATCAGGTATTGAAAACACCTGTGGATGTCAAGCAGCAGCAATCAAGCATAATAAGCACCAATTAGGCAGATTTAAAATGACTGTGATACTCAGCTCCTTCTAGACATTTACTGGTGTGTTTACAAACATGGTGAAGTCAAGGGAATGGTCCAGGAAGACAAGAGAAGAGGTGATTTCTCTTCACAGGAAGGGCAATGGCTATAAGAAGATTGCAAGGATGTTAAACATACCAAGAGAAACCATAGGAAGCATAATTCGCAAATTCAAGGCAAAGGGCACTGTTGAAACTCTACCTGGTCGTGGCAGAAAGAATATGCTGACTTCAACTGCTGTGCGCTACCTGAAGCGCAAAGTGTTGAAAAGTCCCCGTGTGACTGCTGAGGAACTGAAAAAAGATTTGTCAGATGCGGGTACTAAAGTTTCAGCTCAGACAATAAGGCGCACACTGCGTAATGAAGGCCTCCATGCCAGAACTCCCAGGCGCACCCTCTTGCTGTCTCTAAAGAATAAGAAGTGTCGACTGCAGTATGCCAAAAGTCATGTGGACAAACCACAAAAGTTTTGGGATATTGTTCTGTTGACTGATGAAACAAAATTAGAACTGTTTGGGCCCATGGATCAACGCTATGTTTGGAGGAGGAAGAACATGGCCTATGAAGAAAAGAACACCTTGCCTACTGTGAAGCATGGCGGGTGGTCAATCATGCTTCGGGGCTCTTTTGCTTCTACAGGTACAGGGAAGCTTCAGCGTGTGCAAGGTACCATGAATTCTCGTCAGTACCAGGAGATATTGGATGAAAATGTGATGCAGTCCGTCACAAACCTGAGGCTTGGGAGACGTTGGACTTTTCAACAGGACAATGATCCCAAGCATACCTCCAAGTCCACTACAGCATGGTTGCAGATTAAAGGCTGGAACATTTTAAAGTGGCCATCGCAGTCACCAGACTTAAATCCGGTTGAGAACCTCTGGTGGGAATTAAAGAAAGCAGTTGCAGCACGCAAGCCTAAGAATGTGACTGAACTGGAGGCTTTTGTCCATGAAGAATGGGCGAAGATACCCGTAGATCGCTGCAAGACACTTGTGTCAAGCTATGCTTCACGTTTAAAAGCTGTTATAACTGGAAAAGGATGTTGTACTAATTACTAAGATTGAATGTCACTTGGGGGTTGAATAAAACTGATAATGATGTGAGCACAGAAAAGACATTTGTGGTTATTTCATTATAAATGTTATGTTATATTTGTCTGACTTACAAGTGCCTCTTTGATTTAATTGTAAACAAGATGAATGAAATGATCAAAATCAATGTCAAACTGGCCAAAACACTCAATTTCAGTGGGGGTTGAATAATTTTGAACACAACTGTAGGTTAAACACCATTACCCCTTGTGGTTTTAATGAATATATTGATTTTGCGCTTTTTTTTGAATAATTATGTGTTTGGACTGGCCCGTCTATTGTTATTATTTGTATATATGGATGAGGTAGGGTGCTATTTATGATTTAAATTTTGCACCTAATATTCATCTTATAATATGAGTGATAGTAACCTCCCTCTCATTTTACCTCCCCATCCTCCATCCGCGAAGCTGACATGTCACATGAAGTGACAATGATAAATGGCAAAATACTAATTTTCAATAGTCAAATGATCTTCTTGTAGTAATAGGGTACAGTGGCTGCTCATCTGTACAATTATTTTTATGCCCAATTGTTTCTCTGTCCTTTTTTCTGTATTATCAATAATAGCTGTGATTTACTTCCTGCATTTGCTTTCCACCATGCGTTCCACCGCCAACTTCCGGTCAGGTGACTTCCGGTTTTCGGCACGCGGGTTTTTAGAACGACGCTGATTGCATGCTGACATAGACAGACACCAGACTTTCCATCAAGATGGACACCACTGCACCACCAATGCTCCTGTGCTGACCCAGACTGATCCATTATCGTACCCTCTCCAGGCTTGGCATCTCATCTAGGATTTGGGGAAGTATAATCATATCCTCCCCTTCCTGTCATAGCGATTGTTATGTTTATTGACCTATCCTGCTGTAATTTCGATTTTATTGAAAGCCATACTTTGATTATCAATATTTAAATGGTGTGTGGTAGAATTTTAAAAGGGTCTCAGTAGTAACAGCACTGTGGACATTTGGTATGTAACGCAGATGCACTATATTTTGTCCCAAATATGTGGGAATTGTCTTTCTTTATGGCCATGAGATTTACCATTATCATTTGGTTAGTACAGTCATACAAATATTATTGCCTCCATTTCTGTATTGTTAGTTTTTTGGAGTTTTTTTGTTATATGTAGTACCCTGATGAACTGACCCCAAAGAACGGTTTAGAGAAATGCGTCGGGACAAAGTTTGCATTCCTGGGACATATGGTATGTGTGCCTTTTTTTTCAATGGTGATCCAAACCTAGACGCCACTGGTTAACTTGGGAGCATATATGAAATATGTGTGATTATTTTTGTTGTAACTTTATTATTTTCTGATACACGCATTGACTTATGAAATTACTATTGGTTTGTAGTCATACTAATATTTTCTCGGGTGGTGGTATCTATCCCTTGTCACTGACATATAGGGCCTATTAGGAGGTTCCTGACATGGGATCGCGCCTATCGGGGCAGTCATTCCGTTTTGCTAGGCAGGGCCTATAGCTTGATAGGGCAAGTGTGAGGGTGAGTAAATTTTCCTTTCCTTGTCCTGCCCAGGCTCATTGTTGATTGCTTTTTAAGGGCACAAATTGGGTGATTTTTTAATAATCATCATTAAAGATTACATTTTACACTGGTGAAGGTAGTCTGTGATAAACATGATATCACATCACAGCATAATTTCATAGCACAAAAGCCATTGAATGAATTTGGGAGAAATACTGCAGCATTCTTCAATGCAATTCTTCAATGCAATTCCTAATTTATTCACAATGCCTAGGGCCTCACAGGATCACATCGGATTAGCTGCACGGGCGGGTGGGGGTTAACTCCCCCTACTCTCCTCCTCCTCCATTTTGCATCGGAGGAGCGAGGAGAGAGCAGCCATAAGGAGAGCCCAGCACCCCAGCACCCCAATCATGCCCAGCACCCCCCTTCTGACCACCCAGAGTGCCATCTGGCACTTACAGGTATTTAGGGAGAGGTTAGGGACAAGTTGGTTTAGGCAGGGATACATAGGGAAAGTAAGAGTAAAAAAAAATAAAAAATTATTTGTCTAGAACAGCTGTGTGACCCTAGACCCCGCAGGGGTGCTGCAGCTTGCCCCCTTGTCCCCCCCCCCGCCCAACCCCCTCCACCTTTTCTTGGGTCGAAGCATTTTTTTTCCACACACACACACACACACTAAATAAAGGTTTACACACACGCACATACATATTCACGCACCCACACACACTCCCCTATGGCATGCAGGATGTTCTTGCCTCCGAGTCCGAGAGCCAAAGTGAGGACGAGGATGACCCCAGGTTCCTTTTGTCATCCGCATTTAGCCCCCAGATGGAGCAAGGGGACCGCCATACTAGGGACCCTGTGGCCCACCCTAGTAAGAGCAGCTCTGGGGCTCATACTAGTTTCCAGGCCCACCAGATAAGTTCACCTGAGCTCCCAACCGGTGAACTTGCATGGTGTACCCCAAAGAATTTTCCCATGATTGCTGATTTTGTTGGTCAACCAGGAATCCAGATTTCCAGTCTTTTTTCAGTCTTTTTTTTCAGTAATCCCCTTTTGAATCCGATGGTGGAGCAAATGAATCTGTACACCGTACAGTTCGTTGCTCAACACCCGGGCTCTTTTTTGGCTAGGCCCGGTGGCTGGACACCGGTCAGTTTACCCGAGATGAGGACGTTTTGGTGCCTCGTGCTGCACATTGGCCTAGTCAAAAAACCCAGTGTCAGGCATTGCTGTAGTGGGAACATCCTCTGCCAGACCCCACTTTACAGTATGGCCATGACACACTCCCGGTTTGAGGCCATCCGGAAATGCCTGCATTATGCAGATAATGTAGCATATCCCCCACAAGGTGATCCTGCCTATGACCGCCTGTAAAAAATCAGGCCGGTCATCGATCACTTTGGGGCCAAATTTGTGGAGGTCTATGTACCTGGAAGGGAGTCTCTCATTGCTTTCAAGGGGAGACTCATTTTTCACCAGTATGTTCCTGAAACCGGGTGAGGAATGGCGTGAAGCTGTACAAACTTTGTGAGAGTACCTCAGGGTACACTTATAAGTTTTGTGTGTACGAGGGGCGAGATTCTTGTATTCAACCCCCAGAATGTCCCCCCACTCTGGGTGTTAGCGGGAAACTTGTGTGGAACCTTATGCACCCACTGAACTTGGATAACTTTTATAATAGTATTCCCTTGTTCCAGTCCCTCGCCGCCAGATCCGCGTCCGCTTCGTGCGGAAAAATCAGCGCGGCTTCCCTACTTGTCACCGCCGGTTCTGGGAGGCGGTCGGTCAGAGGTTCCTCTCTGTCTTCTGTATGACGTTCTTTGTTTTGGTTTCACTTTGCTCAGTTCCTTTCTCTCCCTCAGCTGTCTCCTATTTTGATTAATTGGCTTGCTTTATATTCTCTCCCTTACTGCTCCTCCTTGCGGTTTATATTACTTCCTGCATGAAGTGTGTGCTGCTGGAGTCTGCAGTTGTTTTGCTCTAAGACAAGTGCATTCCATTTACTTTGTGTTTTGTTTGCTGGCTTGATTCTAGGTGACCCTGACTCCCTCCGTATTCTGTGCAGGGAGCCGTTGGCCGTGTCCCCTCACTACTATAGAGTTTTCAGGTGTCACACAGTCTTAAACACGTGGGTATGCAATCGTCTACCATTGAGGCCTTTGCATTTGTAGCAGTCAGGGAGAGCTCTTAGGGTTTTAAAGGGCTCACCTATATGCTCCTTAGTTTTGGATCAAGCCAGTCTGTCGTTATTCATCAGTTCCTGCTAACTGTTCTCCATCCTTGACACTACTGTTCCCCTCCAGGTACCTATCCCAGGGGTGAGACCCGTACCCTTACCAGTAAAAACCTGTTGCTGGTCAGATATAAGGACATTAGGGATCTTCTTGTACTGACCACAATTCACGGTAACGGCATCTCCCCTGTCCCTGTGCGAGGTACTACGGCAACGGTCCTCAAGCCCGATTGTATCGTTGACTACAATCGGTATATGGGAGGAGTTGATCTATCTGATCAAGTCCTCAAGCAATATAATGCCATGCGCAAAACCCGGGCATGGTACAAAAAAGTTGCAGTCTACTTGGTGAAGGTTGCCATGTACAAGAGAGTAGAGGCCGGAGTACCTCTGGAACTGGAGATGCCCGGATCGTCCCTGGACAACATTTTCCAGGTGTGGTCCACCATACTGGAAAGAAGGGACGAACCCAAAAAAGGTGCATAGTGTGTCACAGGAGGGGGATAAGGAAGGACACCACCACTCAGTGTGACACGTGCCCCAATCATCCGGGACTCTGCATTATTGGTTGCCTCAGGGAGTACCAAACTTCCATGGAGTACTACATTTATTATCCCCTTTTCCATGTAGCCACTGACAATTGGATAAAAAGTATGGTTCTCAGACTTTATTTCAAAAATGATAGTTTATAAATCTAAAATAATTAAAAAGATAATTAAAAAAGTAGACAAATTGGGTA
This sequence comes from Bufotes viridis, assembly GCA_033119425.1. Classification (NCBI taxonomy): domain Eukaryota; kingdom Metazoa; phylum Chordata; class Amphibia; order Anura; family Bufonidae; genus Bufotes; species Bufotes viridis. The sequence continues at coordinate 78,577,000 of CM065592.1, forward strand.
TTGCCGGGTCCGTAATAATCTGCCCTATAAAAATACCCCATAACCTAACCCCCTAGATTAAAACGGTAAAAAAGGTGCAAAAGAAGGAATTTTTCTTCACCTTACATAACAAAACGCGTAATATCAAATGATCAAAAAGTCATATGTCAACCAAAATAGTGCCAATAAAACCGTCCTCTTCCCCCGCAAAAATGAGCCCCTACCTAAGACAATCGGGTAAAAACGTAAAATAACCTGACTCTTAGATGTGTAGATAGTAAAATTTTTTAGTTTGTTTCAATTAGATAATATAGTGTTAAACCTAAATGAATTTTAATAAAGTAGACAAATTAGGTATCACTGCATCCATAATAATCTGCTCTATAAAAATACCCCATGACCTAACCCCTCAGATTCATACGATGAAAATAAATTGAAAACGGTGCCAAAAGAGCTATTTTTTGGCAAATTTTTCATTTTAATCCATTTTTTACAGTAACAAAGCAAGGGTTAACAGCCAAATAACACTTAAAATGTATTGCCCTGATTCTGCAGTTTACAGAAACACCCTCTATGTGTTGGTAAACTGCTGTATGGCCAAACGGCAGGGCGCAGAAGGAAAGGAAAGCCATATAATTCCTGGAAGACAGATTTTGATGGCCTTTTTTTTTAAACCATGTCCCATTTGAAGAACCCCTGATGCACCCCTACAGTAGAAACTCCATAAAAGTGACCCCATCTACGAAACTACGCCCCTCAAGGTATTCAAAACTTATTTTACAAACTTTGTTACACTTTAGGTGTTCCTTAAGAGTTTATGGCAAATAGAGATGACATTTTTGAATTTCTATCTTTTTAACCTTGTGTCACAAAAATTTAATATAGAGCAACCAAAAATCATATGTACCCTAAAAATAGTCCCTAAAAACAGCCTCCTTATCCTATAGTTTCCAAAATGGGATCACTTATAGAGAGGTTCTACTCCGGGGGGGGCTTCAAATGGGACATGGTGTAGCTAAACCAGTTCAGCAAAATCTGCCTTCCAAAAACCACATGGCGCTCCTTTCCCTCTACGCCCTGCTGCATGGTCTACAGTAGTTTACGACCACATATGGGGTGTTTCTGCAATCTGGAGAATCCGGGCTTAGAGTTGCGCGAACACCTGGATGTTTGGGTTCGAGAAGTTCGGCCGAACTTCATGAAAATGTTCGGGTTTGGGATCCAAACTCGACCCGAACTTGACCCCGAACCCGAACCCCATTGAAGTCAATGAGGACCCGAACTTTTGGGCACTTAAATGGCTGTAAAATAGCCCTGGAAAGGGCTAGAGGGCTGCAAAGGGCAGCAAAATGTAGGTAAATGCCCAGCAAACATATGTGAATAGGGAAATTACTTAAAATAAAATACAGAAAAATAATAAATAAACATTCTAAACTTGAGCCCAAGTGAGTGACAGTGGCACCTGTCACCTAGCAAACAGAGGATGTGGCAGCAACACCACCACATCTGTCATTGTCACCAAGCATCTCCACCAAATCCCATGGAAGTGTTCAGCTATCAGCTGTCCATCTCCCAAACACTGGAGAGAAAAAGAAATAGAAAGAGTAAGTACCCCCTACCTATGGCTCTGAATGCCTTATTTCAAACTTCCTGGTCCTTTGAAATGCTGTCATTCTGTCTGGTGGACAGTTTTAAAAACCATATGGTGGTGGCTGTCCCACAGTTTGTGTATCCCAGCCGCCGCTACTTTTGCAGGCGAGCCATCCCTTCCCTGCACAATCAAGTGGCGGAAAAAATTTAAGTGTGCACTGCGCAACGCCATCTGTGGCAACGTCCACATAACCAACAACACAGTGGGTAAATGTAGCGGCTGGCCCAGAGGCGGATAGCATTTATGCGAATGTCCTTCCGCCCCACGAGGATTGCTGGGCATTTCTCTTTGTATCCTGTTACCTCCTCCTCCTACTCGGCTTTCTCCTCCTCTACCACCTCCTCATCTGCTCAGTGTAACACCTTCACCACCCACAGCAGCACAGCTAGGGGGAAACGAAAGTAGGCTGTTTTAAAACTTGTGTGTTCGTGGGACAAACCCCGCACCGCGCAGCTGCTGTGGGCAGGCATGGAACAACAGACCGATCATTGGTTGGTGCCACTGAGCCTCCAGCCCGGCCTGGTGTTGTGCGCTAATGGGTGAAATATACTAGCAGGTCTGGGCCTAGCCGGTTTGACGCACATCCCCTGCCTGCCACATGTGCTGAATTTGGGGAACAGAAATTCCGAAACACCATACAGTGAAAATCAATTCAGTTAATCGAACACACACAACACCCCCACCTCCCCTTTCACTCAAAACATTAACAAACTATTTACAAATATTCTTAAAAACATTAAAATAACTATAATACAGCTAAACTTACTATATAAACAAACAAAACTATATACACACCTTATCCTTAACTTCCGGCCAGTGACATCCAAGTGGCTCAAAGGGTGGGTTCCTGCACCAACATAGTCCCTGGCCTGGAACACAATTGTCCAGCCAGGGCACAGTTCTGGAAGATGAGGAGGATAAGTAGGATGAAGAGGAGTAGGAGAAACCGTGTTCTCAGCAAGGTGGCACCCAAGCCAGCCCACGGGCAGCTGGGTCACCATCAGCACCTCAGAAGGCTGGGTTAGCATTGGCGAAATGTGGGAAAGCTTTGTTATTACGCCACAACAACCTGCACCACCAGCAGATCTGGAACTTCTTAGCAGGGGGCAGCATTTCAGCAACATGGTGGAAGAGTACAAGTACTGACTGATGGGATTGCACAGGGGCGTAGCTACAGGGAAGCATGGGAACCTACTGTTTTGGGTCCCTGACCTAGAAGAGGCCCATTCAGGAGGAGGAGGAGGAGGACTAAAAGACTTTGTCAGGGCCCCCTCAACAGTATTATACAATGAAATTAGATACAGTGGCAGTATAGACAGTGTAGAAAGCGGATGGAAGATAAACCTAAACAGCCTCACACCCTACACACTCAACCCCCCCCCCCCCCCCTTTCACTCAAACCATTAACAAACTATTTACAAATTCACTTAAAAACATATTAAAATAACTCTAAGGCAGCTAAACTAACCATATAAAGAAACACAACTATATGCACGCCTTATCCTTAACTTAAGGCCAACCAAATACAATTGGCTCGGAGGGTGGGTATCTGCACCAACATAGGCCCTGGCCTGAAACACAATTGTCTAGCCAGAGTACAGTTCTGGAGGATGAGGTGTAGGAAGAATGCTGGGGGATACAGAGGACACAGACAATATACCTCCCTCAAAGAGGATAGCTTGTGCTTGCCTTTGGGCAGCCTGGCAGACATGAGCGACTATATGCTGCAGTGCTTATGCAACGCCTGCCCAGTTACTGCCACATTCTAACTTGTGCTGATTACTGGGTGGCTACCCTGCCGCATCCCCGTTACAAGGACAACGTGTTGTCCTTAATTCCCTCACTGGAATATAATAGGAAGATGAGTCCGCTAGTAGACACACTGCTGATGGCATTCACACCTGACACCGGGGACTCAGTGGAAGCACAAGGTGAAGGCAGAGGAGGAGGAGGAAGAATTTGCCAATGCAGCTGGGTCACCTCCAACACCTCAGAAGGCATGGGAAAAATGTGGAAAAGCTTTGTCATCACGCCACAACAACCTGCACCACCAGCAGATCTGGAAAATCTTAGCAGGAGGCAGCATTTCAGCAACATGGTGGAACAGTACACGTACTGACTGATGGGTCTGCCTAGGGGAATAGCTACAGGGGAAGCAACTGCTTTGGGGCCGTGAGTAGAAAGGGCCCATCCAAGAGGAGGAGGAGGACTAAAGGACTTTGTCAGGGCCCTCTCAACAGTATTATACAATAAATTTATATACAGTGGCAGTATAGACAGTGTAGAAAGCGAATGGAACAGTTGCTGGGCCTGGTCTGAGAGAGCGATCTTCAGTAGCCACAGGCATGGCGGCATGAAAGGAAGGGATTTGCGCAAAAATTACTGGGGGAGGGGGTTCCAATCAAAAATTTGCTGTGGTGTCCTATCATTTCTAGCTACGGCACTGGGTCTGCCCTATTCAACTTCTGGGTCATCAAATTGGGCACATATCCTGAGGTTGCCCTTTACGCCTTGGAGGTGCTGGCCTATGCTGCAGCCGTTGTATTGTCAGAACGTCTGTTTAGCACGGCAGGGCGTGTTATCACAGACAAGCGCAGCCGCCTGTCCACAGATAATGTGGGCAAGCTTTTGTTTATTAAAAAGAACCAGGCATGGATCCCACAGGACTTGTTTGTACCTTATGCAGAATAGACATGTATACCGGCCTCACCCAACCATTGTTATACTACCGTGCACTTACACTTTATTTTTTAGATTTTCCCAATCTTTTGGGGTCTACACTAATTTATTTAAAAAAATAAAAAATATAAAAACAGTTATTGGCTTCACAACCCAAAAAGGCTTTATTTCATACAAGAATGTAACCGCCAATTGTAAGTTCCCTGTCAGTTATGCAGTGCAGGGGTTTGTACCTGGCAAAAATTGTAATATTTCACCCAACAATTTAAAATCTATCCTTTGCGGACAGTATTAAACTTGGCCAGCCACAGCTGAAATCACTGATTTACGGTATTGCTATTTTGGCAATTGAATTTCACCCCAGAACAAAATCTATCCTTTGACGGACACTATTAATCTTTGCCAACCACTGATTTAAGGTATTGCTATTTTGGCAATTGAATTTCACCCCAGAACAAAATCTATTATTTGCCGGATTATTATTATTATTATTATTATTATTATTATTATTATTATGCACAAGTTGAACACATATTAGTATATGAACAGAAGAGCTATAAAGGAGTACAGTGGTATAGATCCAGACACCCATATTGGATATAATATGAAATGTATATATTTTATCATAATCAGAGAAACTATGAAGGTTTCATTACTGAACATTTGCTGTTATGTTAGTTTCATTTGTAGATGGAATATGTTGCAATTAGACTTTTATGTGTACAATATTTCATTTGTTCTTAGTTTATCTGCTAACCTTAACTATTGCTCAACATCCTGTATAACTAAGAATAAACGGAAGAAAAAAAAATCCATTTATTGCTAACATTGCTCTTCCGTTGCCTTGACTTATCACCCAATGTCTGCTTTAAAGAACATTTGTCATTGAATGCTTCTGTGCATTGTGTATATTTCATGTTCTGCAGAAATATTTATTTTGCTAACTGATAAAGAAGCTATTTCTGTATGCATATAAACAACAATAACAAAGTTTAGTGTTATAGGATGGACTGACCAGTAACCTGTAAAACCAGTTACACCAGCAATTTTATGGGGTTAGGAGGCCTTTCTATTCAAGGATATGCTGGAGGTAGAACTGGCAAAAGATTTCTGGTAACTTGGCTGATGCCCAGTGGGCCATCCAAGCTATAATTGTGGCCACCAGCCAGGTACATAATGATTTGATGGTCTCTGTGTTCATTAGTTCTGGGTGCGCCTGTGGCTGCAGGTTCCTTCTCCTGAATTCAACAGTATTGTCAGGATGGCAATGCAGTTGAATACTGAGACAGGGCACATGACCCAATGATTATTGACCCACAATTCACGATCATAGGCCTCAGGAATTAGAGGGGGCACTATTACGAGCATTCTTATTACTGGGGCCCAACAGGGGCATTATTATTACTAAGGGGGCATTTTAAAATGAGGGCACTATGGGGCTTCATAATTACAACTGGTACAATGAGAGCATTATTATTATTAGGGGAATTACAGGGGCACACTCTAGAGACAATATTATTGCTGGAGGCAGTAAAGGGGCAAATTTTATTACAGGGGACACTATAGGGGCATTTTTGTTACTGGGGCTTATAAGGACATTTTTATTACTAGGGGCACACTATGGAACATTATTATTACTGGGGGCACTATAGTGGGCATTATTATTTATGGTGTCAGTTTTTTCTGCAGTATAATATTTTGGGGTTAATTGGGTAATGGAGTTTGCACAGTATTGGGTGTGGCAGCATGGTAACACTGTTAGGGAACTAGGGCGGGGGAGGATGATGGGAAAGTGAGAAATTAACATCAATGTGTACTCTGCAGAGACCAGGCATGACAGTCTTGTCCTAATGAACAAAATGAGGAAAGAGCACGTCTACATAGAGAAGACGTCACTGAAAGAAGTCATCATGGCAGTTTGGTTTGAATGAAGAAGATGAGGAAGAATCAGAGGAGACATCAGTAGATGTAATATACAGTATATGTGATGCTGTGTTCTCCTGCATATTTGGTAGTGCTGAAAGACCAGGAAGCACGATGATAGTATGACTGACTCTCTGCTGTTTCCTGCATCTCACCTTGTCACTCCCTCCTCCATATTTTAATTTAAGACAAGTGGAGGAGATGGACAGAACATGGCAACTGGCACTGGCCTCCACAAAGGGTTGGCTTCTAGGTAAGTAATTTGCTCTGTGTGGACAATATATCCTGCAGTAATGTGATATTTGGTTCTGCTGGGGCAGTGCATTGTGCTGTACTATGATTTGTGGTTCTGCTGAGACAGTATTTTGTGCTGCACTTTGGTATTGCTGGCATGCTTACTTGTCTTGGTCCTCTTTCTCTCAGTTTGGACACGCTTACAAAATGGGGCCACTTTTAGTTTTTTTTCCGTGGTCATTTGTTTTCTATCACAGTAAGTTATTACAAAATATTAGTCTTTACTATGTATTTGGTTGGCCTTAAGTTAAGGATAAGGCGTGTATATAGTTTTGTTTCTTTATATGGTTAGTTTAGCTGCTTTATAGTTATTTTAATATGTTTTTAGGTAAATTTGTAAATAGTTTGTTAATGGTTTGAGTGAAGGGGGGGGGGGGTTGAGTGTGTAGGGTGTGAGGCTGTTTGTGTTTATTTTCCATCCACTTTCTACACTGTCTATACTGCCACTGTATCTAATTTCATCGTATAATACTGTTGAGGGGGCCCTGACCAAGTCTTTTTGTCCTCCTCGTACTCCTGGATGGGCCCCTTCTAGGTCATGGAACCAGAACAGAGTGCTTCCTACTCTTCCCTGTAGCTACGCCCCTAGGCAAACCCATCAGTCAGTACGTGTACTCTTCCACCATGTTGCTGAAATGCTGCCACAACTGCTAAGACGTTCCAGATCTGCTGGTGCTGCAGGTTGTTGTGGCGTGATGACAAAGCTTTCCCACATTTCGCCAATGCTAACCCAGCCTTCTGAGGTGCTGATGGTGACCCAGCTGCCCGTGAGCTGGCTTGGTTGCCACCCTGCTGAGAACACGGTTCCTCCTCATCCTCCTCATCCTACTTATCCTCCTCATCCTCCAGAACTGTGCCCTGGCTAGACAATTGTGTTCCAGGCCAGGGACTATGTTGGTGCAGGAACCCACCCTTCGAGCCACTTAGTAGTCACTGGCCTTAAGTTAATGATAAGGCGTGTATATAGTTTTGTTTGTTTATATAGTAAGTTTAGCTGTATTATAGTTATTTTAATATGTTTTTAAGAATATTTGTAAATAGTTTGTTAATGGTTTAAGTGAAAGGGGGGTGGGGTTGTGTGTGTGTTCGATTAACTGAATTGATTTTCACTGTTTGGTGTTTCTGCACCCCAAATTCAGCACATGTGGCAGGCAGGGGATGTGTGTCAAACTGGCTAGGCCCAGACCTGCTAATATATTTCGCCCATTAGCGCACAACACCAGGCCGGGCTGGAGGCTCAGTGGCACCAACCAATTGTTGGTCTGTTGTTCCATGCCTGTCCACAGCTCCTGCGCTGTGAGGGTTTTTTCCCACAAACACATAAGTTTTAAAACAACCTGCTGTCGTTTTTCCCTGGCTGTGCTGCTGTGGGTGGTGAAGGTGTTACGCTGAGTGGATGAGGAGGAGGTAGAGGAGGAGGAAGCCGAGGAGGAGGAGGTAACAGGATACAAAGAGAAATGCCCAGCAATCCTCGGGGGCGGAAGGACATTCTCAAAAATGCTATCTGCCTTTGGGCCAGCCGCTACATTTACCCACTGTGTTGTTGGTTATGTGGATGTTGCCACAGATAGCCTTGCTCAGTACACACTTGATTTTGTCTGCCACTTGGTTGCAGGGAAGGGATGGCTCGTCTACAAATGTAGCGGCGGCTGGGATACACGTACTGTGGGACAGCCACCGCCATAAGGTTTATAAAACTGTCCACCAGACAGAATTACACCATTTCAAAGGACCAGGAAGTTTGAAATAAGGCATTCAGAGCCATAGGTAGGGGGGTACTTCCTCTTTCTATTTTTTTTTCTGTCCCGTGTTTGGGAGATGGACAGCTGATAGCTGAACACTTCCATGGGATTTGGTGGAGATGCTTGGTGACAATGACAGATGTGGTGGCGTTGCTGCCACATCCTCTGTTTGCTGGGTGACAGGTGCCACTGTCACTCACTTGGGCTCAAGTTTAGAATGTTTATTTACTATTTTTCTGTATTTTATTTTAAGTAATTTCCCTATTCACATATGTTTGCTGGGCATTTACCTACATTTTGCTGCCTTTTGCAGCCCTCTAGCCCTTTCCAGGGCTATTTTACAGCCATTTAAGTGCCCAAAAGTTCGGGTCCCCATTGACTTCAATGGAGTTCGGGTTCGGGGTGAAGTTCAGATCCCGAACCCGAACATTTTCGTGAAGTTCGGCCGAACTTCCCGAACATCCAGGTGTTCGCTCAACTCTAGTCATACGCCCTTGAGGAAGCCAAAAGGTGAAACGATCGTCGGGTGGTTACATTGGTCTGTATGCTTATTTCTTGACATCTTGGGCTGGGAGCGGGTAGCCTATTGATAGGGTTTTAAATGCTTATTGACACTTATGCACTTTAGCTTTTCTTAGTGAAACCCCATTTGTTATTGTACTTTACTTCTGGTATACCCTTTAACCAACCTCTCCAAATGTTTATACAGTGATCAGACCTCTGTATGTTTCTTAGGGAGGTACGTTTCCTCCATCCTGTTCATGCCTACCAACATTGTGTATTTGTATGTGGATCATGTTTATGTCAGATTTTTATTGAATAATAAAGGTATTGTTGATTATTATGCGACTGTGTAGCATTCACTGATAGGTGTGCTAGGTTACCTATGAGCTACCCATTACAAGTGGATCCTAGTAGTGAGTAATCAGCTCGAAAATGGGGGCCCTTTATTGTACTAGAACCTTGGCCCACTGGGGGGTCATCTGGTGCTCTGGTGGGATAGCCCTTAGTATTTATTTATCTAAGAGGATAACTGTTTACTACGAAGCTGCTTTTCAGTACAGCAAGTACAGTATATAATATTTCAGAATATACAGAGGCAGTGGACATACTGTATACTTTACAAAATGAATTACATCCTCAGTGTAGAATAAGTCTTTGCCAATTCCATTTTCTAAAATATTGTGTTATCTCAATTGCAATCTATAGTTTTATATGTATTTTATTACTATTTTCGCTCCACTTTTCATTATTTCAGCCCTAGCTGAATAACACCTTATTCACACATGGTTAGTCAGGACCTTTATAACTTCCTGATGGAATAGGTCTTAAATATGTTTCCATGTTCTTCCCTACATCTATTTAAACATCTCTTGTGTTAGGCTACTTTTACATTGGCATCAGCAGGGACCGACAGGCTATTCCAGCTGTGGAACAACCTGACGGATCCATGCTAACACTAGCTCACTGTGCCGCCAGAAGTCGGCTCCGGCCCCATTCACAATAAGGGTCAGAGACAGACATTCATAGAAGCTTTAGAACCATCAAGGCCATGCTGGATTCAGACAGTAAGGTACCGCACTTTTATGGCAATAAAACTCTACTACTTTACTACACTTTACTACTTTGAAAAGGACTGGCCATCTTGATCTAAGATCAGCAGTAGCACCCTGCAACTGGGAACTGCAGAAAGAGCTAATGAGAACGTAATTGTATACCTGTGGTAATTTGGGGAGATTGTCATGTGAATTTATAGTAAGACCCAGGGAGGATTACTACATCAATGCTACTGCCTAAACACAACTATTTGAAGATGCCTACTCTGAAGCATACTTCAGAACTGTGCCTGTTGCTGCTGTATGAACTACTACTCTCAATATCAATTCAGTAAGGACAGGCTTTATTATTGCAACTCCACCACCCATCTGCCTTGCTTCCTTGAATCCATCTATCTAACATCAAGAGCACCCTCACCTAACAAGAGGATGGAACCCCCAAAAGGTCCAGAATGTGCCGCAAAGGAAGAAAGGGTGTGCCCTCCATTCACTGCATGGCGTCGAAAAGGGGAAAGTGAGGACAGCCACTATGAACCACTACAACTTCTATCAGTGCCACAACTACCACTCCCGACTCTCCCTCTGTGGGGTCACAACTACCTCTTTCCGACTTTCCCTCTGTGGGGTCACTGCACTTTATTTTTTTATGAGCAGAATTTGTTATCTACAGGCCTTTACTTTTGCACCATCCCTTTGAATCCCCCTGTACAGTAAATTCAAACTAAGTGACATCCATGTAACAGGTCCTTACTTCTTAACTTGAGCTGATAATGACTGAAACAGTAAAAATGGGAATGATTCTGTTAGTGAGCAAATAAAAGAAGAAAGCAATAAAGAAAAACAAAATTAAAGTAACATTAAAGTTAAATTAATGTCCTGGAGCATCCTGCTATGATAAGGACTAGTTAATAGAGACACTAAACGCCTGCAGCTTGCTTTGTTCAATGATTTACAAACCACAGTACAGTACTTAGCAAGCAGTATGGAATTTGTAAAATATTTTTTCTAGACAGTTATTACTGAATCACAAATGACATATCTCAAAGCAGTATCTTAAGGAACATTCTTAAAGGGATTTTGTTGCCAGTTTTATGCTGCAATATCTGAAGCCAACCTAAACGGGTAACAGAAAATCCTGCTGAGATGCTCCACCACGAGCCAAGTGCTGAGTCCTGATATTTACAAGCAGTGACTGTCCCCTCTCCTATGCATGATTGACAGCTTTCTTGTATATTCTCTGTATATAAAGACAGCTTATAAATATTAGAACTCCTGAATTCATGCTTTGCAATGAATGGACTTCAGTGGTTGGTTTGCACTGGAGTTGTTCACAGGGTTTTTAAGAAAACAACCATAAGCTATAAAAAGTAGGTTACCCAGAGTTTCACTGGGGCTTATCATAAAACTAAAACTTATCCAACATAAATGTGTCTCCTAAATGTGGTCTAAGAAATATGTTGTCATTTTCTTTAGTGTAATAACACTGAGTATAGGAAAAGACGTGGCAAGTGCTCATGCGCTGTTGACAGTGTTGCTCAAACAATTAATAAAAGAATATTGAAATGGGAGAGTGCAGAGAGACTGCAGGGACAGTACAGGGAGACTAACTCTGCATCAGTTTTATTTATTTAGTGCTGCATTTAATTATTCCTACATCAGCCGTAAACTAAGATATGTAATTCAATACCAATTAGATGGAAGCCTTTATTATTCCAGTGGCAGCGTGCCAACCAATACCATCCCATCTGCATCCCTTAGGGGGGCCAGGTCTTAATGATAACCATCCTGATCTTTTGGCTTTACTTCTTCCAAATCATCCTTCAAAGTCTCCATGTCCTAGAAAAGTCAGCAAGATGCAAAGAGAGGAGATGCTGGATGTTCTTCACTGCAGCATATTGACTAAACCTGCCCACAGCATGGCCACTCAGTGTGGCCATAGCGTAAGGTAGAGTGGCCTGGGTATACCTGATTTATAGAGATTTGTGACAAATTAAGTTGGAACCAATCGAGTTTCTTGGCAAACTTTAGCAAAGTTACATAATCGAATTTTTCAAAACTACACTCGTCTCTATAAAAATATTACCTTTTTTTGAAAATATATATGTAAGTGGTATTCCAGTTATGTCAAGCTATCCCCTAGGCACAGAATTGGGTGCACAGATTGGTGGATGTACTACCACTGGGACCACCAATGACCACAATACCCCCAAAATGATTGGCGCTGCAGATCAAGAAGGCACTGTGCTGCTTCATTCATTCTCTATGAGACTGCTGGAGATAACCAGGTATGGCGCTCGGTCATTTCTAGCAGTCCCATAGAGATGAATGGAGTGGCAGTGACCATGCTTCACCTGCTGCTGCATCATTATGGGGGAGCCTCATGATCAGTGGGTGTCTCAGTGGACAGTGGATAAGTTGAAATAACCCAAATACCTCTTTAAGGTATGTCCTCTTCTCTTGCCTGTCTCTCTCTTCACTGATCAATAGAGGTAACTAGGCAGCCTGTTAAGGACGTGTTTGTTGGCCAGCCAAGTCTTGTAATGTTTGTGGCCCACCTGCATTCCCTGGATTTAGTTTCAATCGTTTTTTATTGAAGAGTTAGGCCTCATGCACACGACCGTTTTTTTATGCTGTCCGCAAAAAAGGGTTCCGTTGTTCAGTGATCCGTGTCCGTTTTTGCCTTCCGTTGTGTTTCCGTGTGTCTTCCGTTTTTTTTGCGGACGCAAAAAAAAACAAAAAAAAAACATGTAAAGATAAACATAAATACTTTTAATACAAAAATGGCCCCAATAAAAAAGAAGCCACACAAGGCTGTATAAAGTTAAAATTAGAAACTGTACAACATGTACACTTGAAACATAAACTTTCACAAGTCCAAAAATTCCCTGAAGGACACACTTGTTGAAGATGGGCCTAGCCTAACCTGGGCAGGGTCTGGCCCAACAGATGGAAAATTGCCCCCAGTACTAGAATGACCCGGTGGTTGGTTGGGGTTCTGGAATCCCCGAAAAGATGGCCCTGGCCAAGGTGACCCATGTTGTGGTTGCTGTTGGTAGGTGGTGGGCGCCATTATGTTTCGCCTTAGCTCATTAATTTGAGAATGTATGTCTCCCTGGTATTGGGAGGCATACATTTCCATCACTAAGAGTACTGAGGCTATGCACAAAGTCTGGCGAGGACTAGCTACACGCCTCAGAAATGGTGTCAGGCCCAGTAATAAACGTTCCTCCTGGCCCTCACTCCTCGTCTGCCCCAGCAAATCTATCACGCGCACATCGAGAACTTCTTGAGTGGCGAGACGAGAGGAAGCCAGGCGTCTACTCCTCCTTGTCCTGGCCTCAGTTTGACTTTGGGGTTCGGGAGTGGCCTGGGTGGCGACGGGAGGTGCCTGCCCTGCTTCAGAATCCTCCTCTGCTGGTGTTGGGGCAGGGCTGGGTCCCGGGGAAAAGTCAGGTGGAGTCTGCTCTTGGCCCAATTCAGATCCCTCCTGGTCCTCCGAACTGTCTTCAGCACTAAATGTTAAGACGAAAAGAAAAAGATTTAGCCACATCAGGAAAAGGACTCACACATTTCCTAATTTAGCTATTCACAATGCACGTCTGGAATTTTAAAGAAGGTAAGGCAAGTAATATTACTGACCAGCACATATTAACAAAATTACACCCTTTACAATATGGGCTAAAGTCAAAATGAAAACATTCAAACACTGGCCCACATAGTGTGCTTATTTTGCAGTAAGAATGGCAAAGGCTGATGGCTGATTGGAGCTGACCAGCACAAAAACTTTGAAACGTACTTAGGAGCTAACCAACTGCTGATTTTCAAGACATGGAGAATCGTGCATTGCAACCTTGGGAACATACCGTTTTACAATATTAAGACACTCCAGTAACGTAAGAACATACCAAACATGGAAGTACGTTCTTCTATACATCCCTGGATCTGATGGAAGCTGTTATGGCACCAGACGGGGTTAAAAGCAGAGTGTGCCTGGCGTGCATGCTGTACCTGCGCTCCCTGGATTTTGTGTGGCTGACATGGCCCATAACAGGTGGGAACTAGTGTTAGGGACCACTCATAGAGGCAACCTAACGTGGTAAGTGGCTTATTACGCTTTGGCCAAAATGTACACTAATGCCTCATTTAACATCCAGCATAGAGGCAGGACAGAGTGCTGGTTGCAGAGTGCCATTGCATTTGTGTTTTTGCGTTTGTATGTGTATTTCGCCATAGCAATGTGCACCTGCATATAGGGTTGTGCAGACTGAACCCCCACGTTCTTCTATATTGTTCCAGTAGACAATTACATATGTGAAGCAGTGACCTAAACTCATATGAAATCAAAGTAAAATACTTACGGTCTTACGTCCATCACATCCTCCAGAAAGCGAAGTTGCCTGGAATATATATATGGCCTTTTCTTAGGAATCCCTTGTCTGCCACGGCCCCTTTCATTGAATTCTCGCCGAAATTGGTCGCAACTGTTCCAGCGTGTTTTGGTGTTCTTGACTGTGAATACAGCAAAATGGAAAACATAACATTAACAACATGCCACCTGAAAAAGGATCCAGAAAGAATACTAAATAACCGGCAACATACGAAATACAAACCAAACATTCACACCACATAGTACACTAGGGAAGGTGTGCCTATCATAAGGTTCAAAAATGCAGCAAGTTGTAAATTAGTTGTGCTAGGCCTTAGGCAAAAACAACTTTATGATATGGCAACTGGAAATATGTTTTGAAAACCATTCAAACAGGGTCACATACCTCCGGAAAAAAAAACAGACACACACTTGGAAGACAATACTATACTGGGAAGGTTTGGACAGGTCAAACCAAAAGGTGTCTAATGTTCAAAAGTGGCATACGCATATATAAAAAACACATTCATAACACAACCTATTTAAATATGGGCCACAAATAGATACCAAGAAACCAAGCTGATGCAAGTACAAGATTAAAAGCAGTCAGGACCAACACCGGGCCTAAACACAGATCAAAACTACCTAGCTTACGCTTACCCAATTCCGCACGACCATGGGCATCAGCCTTCTCCCATTCCTTGGGCTTTATTTTCCGGGCCACTTTCTCTCATGCAGCGTCCTTCCGCAGCCGATCTTGATAAATAGGTGCCCGGCTGTCCCACAACTCGGGCAGTTGCTGGACCAGCTGGATCAGCTTCTCCACATTCCACTTTGGCATGGTTTGGGTTGGAGAAATCAATGCCAAAAACAGAGCTACCAAACTTCTGGCAGTTGGAGTGAAATCAACCTGCTCTTGGCAAACTGACAGTTTGGAACTTCCTGTCTGTTTTTTTTTTTTTTTTAAATGCCACACTGTCTGGTTGACAGTTTGCCAGCAAACTTTATTAAAACACGGACGCGGACGCGGATGCGGACACGGATGACATATGGTTGTGCATCCGCATTTTTCGCGGTTCCATTGACTTGAATGGGTCCGTGAACCGTTTTTCACGGACAAGAATAGGACAGGTTATATTTTTTTGATGGACTGGAATCACGGACCACGGACGCGGAGGACAAACGGTGCATTTGCCAAGGTTTCCACGGACCCATTGAAAACCAATGGGTCCGCAGAAAATCACGAAAAACGGAGCAACGGACACGGAATCAAACAACGGTCGTGTGCATGAGGCCTTAAACAAATACTGCATTGTCCCAATACAATAGCAGTATTAGCATAATGTTGACAGGTTCATTATACAGAATACCAATAACAGAATCGCTAGGGCACCCGCCCAGGTGCTGCCAACCTAGCGCAAGGGAATTTAACCCCGTCACTTTTGAGTTAGAAACGCCTTAAAAACTGAGTACATTAGCAAAGCATTGGTGGGAAATTAGAGCAGCAACATAAAACATGAGCTATTTTCTTATAGTGCATAAGAAAGAACAGAAAAGGAGAGACAAGAAAGAAAACAAAAACAAGTAGAATAAGAGAAAATTGTGGTCCATAGTACCTATCGTAATCCAAGATAGCAACATACACAAATAGGCCCTCTCAGGTCACCTCAGGGTGTCAATATATACACTTCACAAAGGTCTTTGCGACCGCAAACCCTTTTAGGGCGTCCTGACTAGTATTATTAAAACGTAACTTTTATTTATAAACTACAAAAACGACATAAGAAAAGAAAAATTGTTTTAAAACTATAAGGGCATCAGGGGATAATGTAGTTATTTTTCACTTGTTATCCACCTTAATCCAGTCACCCACTTATGGGGTATACTAGATTCGGCACTATGGGTTATTGATCTCAATACATATTATTAATAACTTTATTCAGGTAGCTCATTTGGGCCATTCCAAATAGGTTGGGTGTATGCAGCAGTTGGTACACTTCCTTTTGTGTATTAAACAGTGTGTAACTACTGCTTAACTCCTTGCAACACAGTGTCAGCAATTCACTCAGCCCAGTGTTTGTTAGTATTCACAAATCACTGACAGGCGCTCATGTAGCACTTCTCATACATCCAACACATTGTTGCCAATTTAACTATGCACACATTGGCCACTCAATCACGCTCAATGTCGCTCAATGTCTGTTTGGTTTACTGCGCAGACATTTCTGACTGCTGCTGCACGTGTTGTAACTACTAAATAGGACTGCTGCTGCACATGTTGCTCCCAACAACTCCACACCAACCTATTCTAAACATGCGGTGGATCTATTATGTCCTCATTTTTTGTCTGATCCGAATTTGCCCTGTCTAAAAGATATGGCACACTATAACCCCTCCCGACATGTTTCACCGCTGCTGCGGCTTCGTCAGGGGAGTTGGGGCTATACTAGTGTGCCGCACGCTCCCAGTGACGTCCTTTTATGCACCTTTACATTACCCAGCCTGCACCTCCACTCCCAATCTTCAGACTGCTCCAATCGATTACCGCTCATCTCCACCAGACCAGACCAATCGAACGCTGCATTAGGGATCCGTTACTAACAACAGAGAATTACTCATGGATATTAGTTCATCCTTTAGTGCAATGAAGCACTTGATAAATTGGGGCCGCATAATCCTTGCCTTAAATGTTCATTCATATATTCCTAAAAGTTTATATTATGATAATAGGATTCTCATAGTACTGCCCTAATTGAACTGTCATGATTTTTTAAAAATTTCCACATTATTTTATGAAAAATACACAGTACTGCGTTGCTGTTTAATTCAGACATTTCGTGAAGCAATTACTGTTCTATAGCATAAGGTATATATTCTAAATGTAATTCAACCTTATATCAATTTGCCATATTTATTGGTACAGTATAGATACATAACATAGTTATGCAATGTTCTACAGCCTTTTTAATTATTTATTGATTTTTAGTTATTTATTTGTCTTCTGTAGGGGCCTTATATCCCATGTACTCTATATTGTATAATAGGATCTATACCCCACTCTATTATATAATAGCTATGTACCTTAATGTGCTTCAGAACCACCAAACCTATAAACCACCTCACAAAAAACCTCGGATGTCGCATAATATAGCCACCAAGAAATGACAACCCGGTATCAATTAAATAACAATATCTTTATTAGAGTCGCAATAAATATTCATATTAAAAAATCGATAGTAATTCTCAGCAAATTACAGCGGTAAGAAATGGGATCCAATATGACAGCAATGAAGCAACTCCGCCTCCACATAAAACGTATACAAAAGACATGTACTCAATACTGACACGATGCTATAAATGGGTAGTAACCCAGCCTCAATACCCAAATCAATGTGCCCCAGGAAAATCTCCTATGTAAACAATTGGGAAATGAGGAACAGTTAGAAAAGCAGGAGCATGTGCTCTAAGCCTCTACATGACACAGTCCAAACACGGACCGCCAGAGCTAACCTAGCTCCATTATGAAGCTACAATAGCCGGGCAGTAGAGCACATGGGCCAAGTACTAACAGCCAGAAACATACAATGAAAAACTGAGCAAACAATGTAATAAAAGTTACTGGGGCGTGACGCCCCCAGGAAGAAGCCTAGGGCGAAACGCGCGTTGGGGCTTGCGATACCGCCTTCCACATGTTGGTAACTTTTATTACATTGTTTGCTCAGTTTTTCATTGTATGTTTCTGGCTGTTAGTACTTGGCCCATGTGCTCTACTGCCCGGCTATTGTAGCTTCATAATGGAGCTAGGTTAGCTCTGGCGGTCCGTGTTTGGACTGTGTCATGTAGAGGCTTAGAGCACATGCTCCTGCTTTTCTAACTGTTCCTCATTTCCCAATTGTTTACATAGGAGATTTTCCTGGGGCACATTGATTTGGGTATTGAGGCTGGGTTACTACCCATTTATAGCATCGTGTCAGTATTGAGTACATGCCTTTTGTATACCTTTTATGTGGAGGCGGAGTTGCTTCTTTGCTGTCATATTGGATCCCATTTCTTACCGCTGTAATTTGCTGAGAATTACTATTGATTTTTTTAATATGAATATTTATTGCGACTCTAATAAAGATATTGTTATTTAATTGATACCGGGTTGTCATTTCTTGGTGGCTACCTTAATGTGCTTTCAAAGCTCAATTACATCAGTAGTTTACTATTACAGTAGGTCCTAGATCATTTATTTTGAATATTTTACTTTTTATTAAGGGGGCAGATGAGTGATTGGCAGGAATTAAGATGTTGCTTTTTTTTGGATTGACTATAAAGATATGAAGAGGGGGGGGGAGGGAAAGGGCAGAATATAAATGGGTAAGAAATTTTTTTTGTTATTTTTTATTATATCATTGACATCAATTTTGGAGTCTCTGGTATCTTCTCTCATATCAGTTATATTATCACTTTTATTTTAAATAAAGGCAGTGTAGGAAAAACCTTCATTTAGTCCCTGTGGACTCATCGTCTTCAATCTCCAAATCCATTTCGCTTCAGATTGTAATAATCTGCGATCAAGATCACCCTTCCTTGGGCCTAGTTTTATCTTTGCGATCCCCCAAAACTTCAGCACCTCCACATTATTATTGTGCATGTAGGAGATATGTCTGAACAGAGGGGTTTCTTTTCTCGTATTGATAAGAGCACTAAGGAGTGGGTTCTTAATTCCTGCCAATCACTCATCTGCCCCCTTAATAAAAAGTAAAATATTCAAAATAAATGATCTAGGACCTACTGTAATAGTAAACTACTGATGTAATTGAGCTTTGAAAGCACATTAAGGTACATAGCTATTATATAATAGAGTGGGGTATAGATCCTATTATACAATATAGAGTACATGGGATATAAGGCCCCTACAGAAGACAAATAAATAACTAAAAATCAATAAATAATTAAAAAGGCTGTAGAACATTGCATAACTATGTTATGTATCTATACTGTACCAATAAATATGGCAAATTGATGTAAGGTTGAATTACATTTAGAATATATACCTTATGCTATAGAACAGTAATAGCTTCACGAAATGTCAGAATTAAATAAATGTTACTGGCAATTAATAAAAATATAAAGGAATATAAAAAATACAATATATATATATAAAATAAAAAATGAGCAATGCAGTACTGTGTATTTTTCATAAAATAATGTGGAAATTTTTTAAAAAAATCATGACAGTTCAATTAGGGCAGTACTATGAGAATCCTATTATCATAATATAAACTTTTAGGAATATATGAATGAACATTTAAGGCAAGGATTATGCGGCCCCAATTTAACAAGTGCTTCATTGCACTAAAGGATGAACTAATATCCATGAGTAATTCTCTGCTGTTAGTAACGGATCCCTAATGCAGCGTTCGATTGGTCTGGTCTGGTGGAGATGAGCGGTAATCGATTGGAGCAGTCTGAAGATCGGGAGTGGAGGTGCAGGCTGGGTAATGTAAAGGTGCATAAAAGGACGTCACTGGGAGCGCGCGGCACACTAGTATAGCCCCAACTCCCTGACGAAGCCGCAGCAGCGGTGAAACATGTCGGAGGGGTTATAGTGTGCCATATCTTTTAGACAGGGCAAATTCGGATCAGACAAAAATGAGGACATAATAGATCCACCGCATGTTTAGAATAGGTTGGTGTGGAGTTGTTGGGAGCAACATGTGCAGCAGCAGTCCTATTTAGTAGTTACAACACGTGCAGCAGCAGTCAGAAATGTCTGCGCAGTAAACCAAACAGACATTGAGCGACATTGAGCGTGATTGAGTGGCCAATGTGTGCATAGTTAAATTGGCAACAATGTGTTGGATGTATGAGAAGTGTTACATGAGCGCCTGTCAGTGATTTGTGAATACTAACAAACACTGGGCTGAGTGAATTGCTGACACTGTGTTGCAAGGAGTTAAGCAGTAGTTACACACTGTTTAATACACAAAAGGAAGTGTACCAACTGCTGCATACACCCAACCTATTTGGAATGGCCCAAATGAGCTACCTGAATAAAGTTATTAATAATATGTATTGAGATCAATAACCCATAGTGCCGAATCTAGTATACCCCATAAGTGGGTGACTGGATTAAGGTGGATAACAAGTGAAAAATAACTACATTATCCCCTGATGCCCTGATAGTTTTAAAACAATTTTTCTTTTCTTATGTCGTTTTTGTAGTTTATAAATAAAGTTACGTTTTAATAATACTAGTCAGGACGCCCTAAAAGGGTTTGCGGTCGTAAAGACCTTTGTAAAGTGTATAAGATAGCAACATATATCAGTACAGAAAGCAATTGCATACCTACTTGGGGTCTACATTACAATATACTTATGGGAAGATGGGAAGCATATTTACTAGAGAGCCATGGGAGCCACTTATTATGAGTGGAGATCCTGAGTGACAAAGACAGCGAAAATAAATTCACAATGCATGTGGAAGTTCACCACATTAATCATCTCCTTCACTGATAGAGATTAGAGAACTGGCTTGTTTCCATTGGCGAGCAATGATTTTATTAGACCCAGTGAGAATGTGTGCTACCACCCATCTGAACTCTCCTGGAACTTTATCCAGGCCTATCCCCAGTATAGCTAGTTCTGGGGACAATGATTGTGACTCGCCCATCACTTCGGACAAGATATGAGAAACAGATGCCCAATACGAGGTGAGGGAGGGGCAGTTCCACCACATGTGCAACGGTCCACTAACTTTGAGAACTGCATATAACGGGTCCTCCCTATCCGGATCCCAACAGAGGGGTACCGAGGCTAGGAAGTGCCGTATTTGTAAGTATTGGTAAAATACAGAGTTAGGCAGGGCATATTTAGAATGTAAAGATTTGAAGTCCTTCAGCACCCCATCCACAAAAAGATCTCCAATTGTACCAATGCCGGCATTAAGCCAAGTGAGTATAGAAATGGAGGGGATATGATATTCTATAGAGGACAACGGTAGGGATTTAGCCTCTAAAGGCAACTGAGGTTTAAGCTTAAGTAAATGTGCCCATGACCTCAAAGTTGCTATCATGGTTTCTAACTCTACTCTGTATGAGAGTGGCTTCATGCTATGCGCCACCAGTACAGATCTGAGGGACCTCCGTTTAGCGAAATGCTCTCCTATGTTGACCTCGCTTGATCCAACAAGTTAGCATGATAATAATAACTATGCAGATCTGGAACTCCTAAGCCTCCCAAACTTAATGGGGGAAACAAAGTTTTCTTAGTGATCCTGCGGCTAGCATTTTGCCAGATGAACTGCAGCATGTCCCTTTGGAGCAAATCAATGGTGCATTTCAGAAATTAAAGCGGAAGGCACCAAAATTTGTACAGAATTTTTGGCAGTATTAGCATTTTGACTGAATTGATTTTGGCTATCCAAGAAAGATTAGCAGTGGTTAATTTGGCATAGTCTTTTTGAAGATACGCTTTCAGATTGTTGAAATTGGTGGGGATTAACTCTGAGACTGTGTGGGTGAGTTCTATTCCCAGATATGTGAGTGAGTGATTTACCCAGGAGAAAGTGTGACTAGCTGTTATGGCTCTTTTAAGGGGTCTGGGACTAAAATAGGCAAAATTTGAGTTTTACTTGGGTTTAACTTGTAATGGGAAACCTTTGTGTATTTAGAAAGAATTTGGGACGCAGCCTCCAGCGATTCTAAGGCATTGGACAATGTTAGGGTGACATCATCAGCATACAGTCCAATAGTATGAGATTCCCTCCCTACATTGATCCCAGATACCTCTGGGCAGGTACGGAGTTTTTCCGCCAATGGTTCTATGCATAGCGCAAAGATAATAGAGGAAAGCGGGCACCCCTGCCTGGTGCCATTGGTAATCGAGAAGGGGGCTGAGAGGAAGCCTGAGGCTAACACTCTTGCCGAAGGAGCTGAATATAAACCCATGATTGCCTGTAGGATGTGCCCTTTAAATCCTAATTTCCGTAGGACCTGGTGCAGGAATCCCCAGTGCACCCTGTCAAGTGCTTTTTCAGCATCTAAGGAGACAAAGACACTGGGAGACCCGGACCAGTGAGCCACTTGTAGCAAATTAATCATGCGTCTAGTCCCATCTCGGGATTGGCGGCCGGGGATGAACCCCACCTGATTAGGTGCCACCAATGACGGCAGGATTTTATTAATACATGAAGCTAGTAATTTAGCAAACAATTTGAGGTCAGAATTGAGCATGGATATGGGTCTGAAATTCTCAGGGGCTGTGGGGGGTTTCCCTGGTTTGGACCAGCATTTCCCACGGTTGCGGACAGCATTTCCGGCGGAATATTACCTGAGTGCATAAAACCCGAAAATAAACGCTCCAGCAAGGGAAGTAATTGTACATGGAATGCTTTATAACATTCTACTGGCAGGCCATCCGGACCAGGCCATTTGTTTGCAGGGGTACTTTAATTACATTCCATATTTCTTTCTGGGTAACCGGAGCGTTCAGGGTGGCAAGAGAATTAGGAGACAAGGCAAGGAGGGAAATCGAGTCCAAAAAGGACCTAATACCTTCAGAAGAAGGTTGGGGGGTATTTTTATCCTGTCTTAAATTATACAAAGAGGAACAATAGGCTGCAAACGCATCCGCTATGGCCTGCGGATGTGTAAATGTCTTATTAGAGTAATGGAGATTTAGTATTCGGGAATCTGCTTGCCTTTTCTTAAGTCTCCTTGCCAGTTGAGCCCCTGCCCTATCCCCTTCATGATAAAATACTGCCTTTATTCTCTTCAGATCCCACTCCTGTTTGTAGAGCAGAAGGGACCTCAAGAAAGATCTGCACTCCTGCAAATCTGCTAAAGAGGAGGAGTCATTACACACCTTATGCCTACGTTCTGCTGCTTGCAAGCGCTGTAAAGCCTTGTCAAGTGCTTCCCTTCTAGATCTATTCAATCTAGCTGCAGATTGTAGAAAAATACCTCTCATGTATGCTTTTTTGGTACACCACAATGTGGAACAGGGGGAATAAAAAATGCCAATCTGGACTTCTACTGTGTACTCGTGTATTATTGCATATATTGATTCAGAATAGTGGTGACAGATTCCATTTAATGCCTCCTATGCCTCCATCCTGTGGACCCACATCATCCAAAGTGAACAACCGCTGCAGAAACAGCAGCAGTGTTTGCCTTACAGAATGTAGCGTCAAAATACACCATGTTAACGTACTCTAAGGGTTTATTCTGATGCCATATTTGTATGAAACAAATAGTTTTCACCTAGAGACTGGTTTACATATACCATATGTTTTATAATGTTAATTCAAAAGATTTGATAATAACTAAGCTTATGCAGGCTAAGTGAATACATATATTTACTAAATGTGATAATTTACAAGAAACAAATAGATTTTCAAATCAGTACATACATCCTACCTGGATGATGTTCCTCAATGGAGTGCCAATTAATAGAGATGGCCCGAACTATTCGCCGGCGAACAGTTCCCGGCGAACATAGCTTGTTCGCGTTCGCCTCTGTCGGGCGAACATATTCGATGTTCGCGTTCGCCCCTATACTTTATCATTGAGCAAACTTTGACCCTGTACCTCACAGTCAGCAGACACATTCCAGCCAATCAGCATACCCTCCCTCCCAGACCCTCCCACCTCCTATCTAAACGCAAGGATAGGATCCATCTTACATTCATTCTGAAGCTGCAGTGTTAGTAATCGTAAATCGCAATGCGATTAATATAACCTGTATTATTCGCATTGCGATTACAACTTAGATCTGAGTTCCAAATGGTTGTATTGCTAGAATATATTAACGAAGATAACAAATATAGCACTATATTCTCAATCTTCATTATATTCTAGCAATAAAACCATTAGGAACTCAGATCTAAGTTGAATTTGCAATGCGATTAATATAACCTGCATTAATCGCATTGCGAATTCAACTTAGAGCTGAGTTCCTAATGGTTGTTGCATTGCTAGAATATACGTTATATTCTAGCAATACAACCATTAGGAACTCAGCTTCAAGTTGTAATCGCAATGCGAATAATACTTAGAATTATTAATCGCTTTGCGAATCCATTTAATGCCTCTGTTTGATTGTATAATACGGTTGACTATGACTACCACCAACGTTCTGCTGCCTCCAAAGCAAGATATCTGAACCCCCCAGGGGCCATTTGGGCATTTTTAATAGAAAACGCATAAAAAACGCATAAAAACGCATCTGCGTTTTATAATTTTTCATTTTTAGTTTATTCTTTTGTGTATTTTGCCACATTTGGTTGCATATTTACATTTGGTATAGGCAAATATGGTAGTCTAGATCATGTGTCTATACCAAAACCTAGGATCATTGTTTGACAGCATATTTTCTAAGCCATATAGCTGAATATAGATTTGGGCAGAGTAATGATCTAGACTACCATATTTGCCTATACCAAATGTAAATATGCAACCAAATGTGGCAAAATACACAAAAATTTAAACTACAAAATTAAAAAATTAAAAAAACGCAAATGCGTTTTTGATGCGTTTTCTATCAAAAACGCCCAAATGGCCCCTGGGGGGTTCAGATATCTTGCCTCGGGGGCAGCAGAACATTGGTGGTAGTCATAGTCACCCGTCATATTCAATCAAATAGAGGCATTAAATGGATTCGCAAAGCGATTAATAATTGTAAGTATTATTCGCATTGCGATTACAACGTAGAGCTGAGTTCCTAATGGTTGTATTGCTAGAATATAACGTATATTCTAGCAATACAACAACCATTAGGAACTCAGCTCTAAGTTGAATTCGCAATGCGATTAATGCAGGTTATATTAATCGCATTGCAAATTCAACTTAGATCTGGGTTTCCTAATGGTTGTATTGCTAGAATTATATAACGAAGATTGAGAATATAGAGCTAAATTCCCAATCTTAGTTATATTCTAGCAATACAACCATTAGGAACCCATCTCTAAGTTAAGTTCGCAAATATGATGTCCCAACTCCCAAACTATTCACCGGCGAGTAGTTCCTGGCGAACATAGCTTGTGCGTGTTCGTCGCGGTGGGCGAACATATGCGATGTTAGGTCCACCCCCTATCATTGAGTAAACTTTGACCCTGTACCTCATAGTCAGCAGACACATTCCAGCCAATTAGCATACCCTCCCTCCCAGACCCTCCCATCTCCTGGACACAGCATCCATTTTAGATTCATTCGGAAGCTGCAGTCTTAGTGAGAGGAGGGACAGTGTAGCTGCTGCTGAGATTTAATAGGGAAATTGATAGCTAGGCTAGTTTATTCAGTGTCCACTCCAGTCCTGAAAGACTCATCAGATCTCTGCTGTAAGGACTGCGTCCTGACAGCACCCCAAAAAGCCCTTTTTAGGGCTAGTACATCAGTCTCCCTCCCAGACCCTCCCACCTCCCATCAAAAAGCAAGGATGGCATCCATCTTAGTAGTTGTAATCGCAATGCGATTAATACAGGTTATATTAATCGCATTGCGAATTCAACTTAGAGCTGGGTTCCTATTCTCAATCTTCATTATATTCTAGCAATACAACCATTAGGAACTCAGATCTAAGTTGTAATCACAATGCGATTAATATAACCTGTATTAATCGCATTGCGATTACAACTTACCACACTCTGCGTCAACTAGATATTTTTCCATGGGAGTTTTGCCATGGATCCCCCTCCGGCATGCCACAGTCCAGGTGTTAGTCCCCTTGAAACAGCTTTTCCATCACTATTGTGGCCAGAAGGAGTCCCTTTGTTTTTTAAAATTCGCCTGTCTATTGAAGTCTATGGCGGTTCGCACTGTTCGCATGTTCGCGAACATTTGCGGAAGTTCGCGTTCGCTGTTCGCGAACTGAAAATTTTATGTTCGCGACATCGCTACCAATTAACTGTCTGTGTATACCAGATTTTTACCCTTCAGCCCCTCCTACAGTGTGCAACCTACCTGTCTCTCAGGAACACACTATGAAATGTGACCTTGACCTCAGCACAATGGGGGTTGGGTATGCTATCTAACTATCCCTACTTCACTACATTAAAAGGAATATAGAAGGTAATATAAAATAGCACAGAATTACAGAGGACAGAACTGATCAGTTCTTAAGGGTAAAGTACCCTTACAACACACCATATTAGTTGTATCCAACCAGCTCTTTTTTGCCTGAACAAAACAGAACTGATGAAGTATGAAGGTTCTGGATAAATGAAGGTTCTCATTTATCCAGGTCATGGTATATCTGAGATCTGCGGGAGGGAGTATGTCGGTAAGACCATCCGTAAGTTCCGTAGACGCGTTGGTGAGCACCTGAACGACATAGCAAAATTAAAGGATACCCAGTAGCGAACCATTTACGGTGCCAACATAATGGACATGCCAAGATCAGTTTTATGGGCATTGACATGGTATTTCCCCCATGTCGGGGGGGGGGGGGACTGGGACCGACTTCTTCTCCAACGTGAAACACGCTGGATTTTTAATTTAAACACCATGGCCCCTTTGGGGCTTAATGAACAATTACATTTCTGCTGTTTCATCTGATTAATACGATTCTGTGTAAAATCATCTCTTCATTGAGAGAGAGTTTTTTCAGTAAAATACTTACAGCTGATGATTCGATGATAAGGTGCTTGCAATGAGAAGGTTTGCAATATGTTACATTGCTCGGTTTGATGATCCATTAGCCTGCCTGCACTAGTAATCCAGTTATTTTTTTATCACTATATAGGGATTTACATATCCCCTATAACATGTTTCTTTGCTGGCCCTCCTCTCTATGGACCCTTTTAGCAAGAGTAAAACCCGTCAGTCAAGCTCTTTGTTCTTTAATTTCTATGTTAAATTACGGCAGTACACTCTGCCAACTAAGGGAATGCATCCTCCTGCCTTCCCTATCTCTTAGCAACACGCTCCGTCCACCGGCTCATTTGAATATACCCCCCTATGGTGTGTATTGAGCAGTGGAGAGCAGCGTCCTTTCTCTGCCTTCCACGACTCTCTCATGCCCATCACGTGTTCGGACTCACATGACCGTATCGCTCACTGATGGCGCGCGTTTCTTGCTGTATTTAAGTTGCTGTACAAGTAAGCTCAGCTGCATGTGTACAGAGGGGGGCACTCACCACTGGAGGCCTCCCCCATCAGATTAGCCCTCTTTCCCATTGGATTGGGGCTTCTGACCGCTGCTATACCTTGGCCCACTGGCAAAGCTATATATTTTTTTGCCAGCACACTGAATGGAGCGGCGTGCCACACAATATATTCTGTTGGTGGCCTGACTAGGTGCATTCTAATTGTCCCCTTTGTTATAGGGGGAGCACCGTGACATCCCAGTATATCCATTTAAGCCCTCATGTTATACTTAGCCCCATTTTTTACCACTCCCCTGATGATTTCTTGCACGAATAAAACGTGGCACGTCGGGAGATTTTTTGTATATGGGAGCTCTCTTTCTTGCTTAAGGGCATATTTAGGGACTCCGGCCGGTCTAGGGACAGGGATCCGGACAGGACGCCACTTTCTGGGTGGGTGCTCTGTATAGGTAGGTAGGGTATCTGCTAGGCCCCTTCCCTCGTTAGGGTGTATTAGGGACTACTGCAGCTCCCACCCTTTACTATACAGAGTTCCCATTTTTTCTTTGGCATCCACCGTACTGGATATCTGCAGCAACCATACGTGACCTGGCTTATTCCATCCACCCTGTGGTCTCCATAGCAGCCATTTCCAGTTGTCCACGCTTCCATGATTGACTACACCGAGGATTATGTGAGCACGTTCCATTACATTGTTTCAGATATTTATGCTGCTGTGTTGTCTTTATGTCATATTGTCTTTATGTCTCGGTGGTTTGGTAGATTATCCGAGCCTCTGAGCCTGCATTCGGCCATGGGCCCTGTAGCTTTGTTTTAGCCTGTTAGGCGTAATTTTTTCACTTGTTACTTGGCGCTTATTTACACATAAACATTAAAAGTTAAGTTTTATTTTTATTCCCCCTCTTTTCCCATTCGGGATTAGTACATATGGTTATATCTGAGATCGCCTTTGTTGGAAGAACGAGTGAAACGTTTTCAAGAAATCTACAGCAAGTCCAGTTGCCTTGATTTATTCTTTACAGATAGAACTGATGAAATACTCACATGCCAGGGAAATGTTTTGCTTCAAAATAATGCCACCTCACACAAAACTGACCCCATAAGAAACTGTTATTTTTGCCTTCATTTTTTTCCTCTGGTGATATTATAATACACCAGAGAGGAAAGAGACTGAAGAGCTGGACATATATGAACAAATCCTATTATAAAGGAATGTTCACATGACGGATTTTAAAAACACGCTGAACCCACACATAGTTACATAGTTAATACGGTTGACATAAGTCCATCGAGTTCAACCAATGGATAGGTGGCGACGCGAATCCCAGATGGAAGTGAGACTCAGATTTCTACACATTTTTATAAGCATTAGGCCCCATGCACACGACCGTTGTTTGTTTCCACGTCCGTTCCGTTTTTATTCACGGATAAGATGCTTCTCCATTCATTTCAATGGGTCCGTCAAAAAATGCGGATGGTCAACCATTTTTGTTCCGCATCCGTGATCCGTGTTTTCATTCCGTCAAAAAAATAGTGCATGTCCTATTTTTTTCACGTTTGCGGACAAGGATAGGCATTTTTACAATGGATCTGCCAAAAAAATCGGATCCGTCAAAAAAAACGGTCCGTCATCCGTTTTTTTGACGGACGCAAAATTTCAAGAAGGAGTGGACGCGGAGGCAGGCAACGGTCGTGTGCATGTAGCCTTAATGTAATTTACTCCTAAAAATTCATCTAAACTCTATTTAAAACTGTCCACTGTTCCTGCTGTGACCACGTCCTGAGGAAGTCTATTCCACTGATTCACCGTTCTTACAGTAAAGAAGCTTTGACGCTTCTGGAGACTGAACATTTTTTTGTTCTAGTCGGAGGCAGTGCCCTCTTGTCTTTGAAGATCATTTTACATGGGACAGTTTTTCACCGTATTTTTTTTATGGCCCGTTTATATATTTGTATAGGTTAATCATGTCCCCACTTAGACATCTCCTCTTAAGACTAAATAAATTTAATTATTATTTCTTCATAACTAAGACTCTCTATGCCCCTTATCAGTTTAGTCGCTCTCCTCTGTACTTTTTCCAGCTGCAGAGCGTCCTTTCTATGGACTGGTGCCCAGAACTGAACTGTATATTCCAGTTGAGGTCATACCAACGCTTTGTAAAGTGGTAGTATTTCATCCCTGCCCTACGAGTCCATGCCTCATTTAATGCATGACAACATCCTGGTGGCCTTAGAAGCAGCTGAATTACATTGTATGCTGTAATTTAATCTACCATCTACAAGGACATCCAAATCCTTCTTTATAAGTGACTCTCCCAGTGTTACATCCCCTAGTACTGAGGTGGCTAACCTCCGGCACTCTAGCTGTGGTAAAACTATAACTTCCATGATGCACACTTGATTGGCTGTTCTCAGAACTCCAAAGAAATTAAGGGGCATGCTGGGAGTCGCAGTTTCACCAAAGCTGGAGTTCCGGAGGTTAGTCATAACTGCCCTGAGACATATGAAGCACAGAGATTATTACTACCAAGATGCATAACTTTACATTTATCCACATTGAACCTAATTTGCGAAGTTGATGCCCAATTAGGGTTGAGCAATAGTGATGAGCGGCAGGTGCCATATTCGATTTCGACGAAATTCGCGAATATTCGAATGAATATTCGTTTCATATTCGTCGAAATCGAATATTCGTCATTTTTTCTAGTTATCGCGATTAACATGCGATTTAAATAATCGCATATTGCGATTTGTACTTAAGGCTACTTTCCTATTGGTTTCATATCTAGAATTAGCGAGGATGACGAATATGACGAATGTATTCGTCTATTCCTCAAAACGAAGATAACGAAGTATTCTACATCTTCGTTTTAGCTACCTATTCGTCAACTTCGCTAATTCTAGCAATCAAATAGGAAGGTTGACTATAGAGACAGCTGTGTTAAATTCGCTATGCGATTTTTTTTTTTTTTTTTAATAAATAGAATACTTATAATAATTTTATCAAGTAATATAATTATTGTATTAAAAAAAAAATCGCATAGTGAATTTAACACAGCTGTCTGGTAAGTCAACCTTCCTATTTGATTGCTAGAATTAGCGAATAGCGAAGTTGACGATGACGAGGCGAATAGGTAGCTAAAACGAAGATGTAGAATACTTCGTTATCTTCGTTTTGAGGAATATGACGAATACATTCGTCATATTCGCTATTCAGCTAATTCTACCAAGCCAACCATAACTTCTGTGCTCATGGAGCGTCCCCATCACCATGGGAACGTCTCCATATACTAAAATGTACTATTCGGATTTGAGGAATTACGTTGAAATCGCAATGCGATTAATTCAAGTTATATTAATCGCATTGCGATTTCAACTTAGAGCAGGGTTTATAATGGGTCAGCTTGCTAGAATTAACGAAGTTAACGAATATGGAATATAGCAGCAGTGCTAAGTTGAAATCGCAATGCGATTAATTTAACTTAAAGTATTCGCATTGCGATTTCAACTTAGCACTGCTAGTGCATAGCATTAGCTATACTCCATATTCGTTAATTCTAGCCTATGTAAGATAGCAGTGCTAAGTTGTAATCGCAATGCGTTAATTTAACTTAAAGTATTCGCATTGCGTTTCAACTTAGCACTGCTAGTGCATTAGCTATATCCATATCGTTAATTCTGCCATGTAAGATAGCAGTGCTAAGTTGTCGTAATGCGATTAATTAACAAAGTATTCGCATTGCGATTTCAACTTAGCACTGCTAGTGCATAGCATGCTATACTCCATATTCGTTAATTCTAGCCTATGTAAGATAGCAGTGCTAAGTTGTAATCGCAATGCGATTAATTTAACTTAAAGTATTCGCATTGCGATTTCAACTTAGCACTGCTAGTGCATAGCTATACTCCATATTCGTTAATTCTAGCCTATGTAAGATAGCAGTGCTAAGTTGTGATCGCAATGCGATTAATTTAACTTAAAGTATTCGCATTGCGATTTCAACTTAGCACTGCTAGTGCATAGCTATACTCCATATTCGATTAATTCTAGCCTATGTAAGATAGCAGTGCTAAGTTGTAATCGCAATGCGATTAATATAACTTGAATTAATCGCATTGCGATTTCAACGTAATTCCTCAAATCCGACAGTACATTTTAGTATATGGAGATTCTCCCATGGATGGGGACGCTCCACATGAGCACGGAAGTCGGCAGAAGCGGCAACGGGCACTGACTAGAGCAGCCAGGAAGCCAGGAATCCTCAGGACAGGTAAGAACTACTTTTGGGAAGTAGGAAAGAAAAAAATATAACTAAAAAAAAAAAAAAAAAAAACGAAT
This sequence comes from Bufotes viridis, assembly GCA_033119425.1. NCBI lineage: Eukaryota > Metazoa > Chordata > Amphibia > Anura > Bufonidae > Bufotes > Bufotes viridis. The sequence goes on from CM065592.1 coordinate 78,608,622, forward strand.
ATTCGAAATAGCGAATTTATAGCGCTATATTCAAAATATTCGCGAATTAGCGAAGTGCCGATATTCGCTAAAAAAATTCGCTTTTCGAATATTCGCGCTTAACACTATTGAGCAAACCCGAACTGTACGGTTCGGGTTCATACCGAATTTTGTGGTGTTCGGGACATGGACCCGAACCCGAACATTTTCATAAAAGTTTGGGTTCAGGTCCGTTGTTCTGCGATTCTTCCCGCTTTTTGAAGGGCTGCACAGCAGCCAATCAACAAGCGTTTTACATCTTTGCCCTAAGAAGCCATCACAGCCATGCCTATTAATGGCATGGCTGTGATTGGCTAAGTGCAGCATGTGACCCAGCCTCTTCATGTAGTGCCTTACGTCACTCTGCTGGTGTTACTTTAGGGAAAGGTTGCTGCCTTTGCTCTCAGGGAGAGATTAGGGAAGAAAGCTGTAGAACCTGTTGTTGTGCAATCCTCAAAATACAGCAAATATTGAGGGAGGGTGCTTCTGCAATCCTACATTTATGTACCCAGCCACTGCAAAGGAATTTTTTTTTTTAAATTTATCTGTTACTGAGGTGGGGGTTGGTGGCCATTTTAGCCACTGCAGTGTCTTCAGAACTGCATATGACCTGCATGTGTGCCAGCCTGCCAGGGACATAAGTCTAATCCTTTTTGATAGCTCAGTGAAAGAAAAAATGCTTTTTATCTGGCACGTCAAGTCCCCTACATTACCATTTGTATAATTAAGGGGTGACATAGTCCATTTCTGTAGTCTGGGACTTATGGTGCTATAGAGCACTTGAGCATTCAACGCACAAAACCGTATATTCAATTTCAGCAGTCAAATAGTGCATCAGTGTATTTTTGTGAAAAAAAGTGGTAATTCTGATCCACGAAGCAGTTTTAAATACACCCCCAAATGCATATTTGACATTTCTGCAGTGAAATAGAGAATCAGTGTATTTTTGGGGAAAAAGCAGTATTCCTGGCCCACAAAACAGTTGTGCATACAGCGTACAAATACATATTTTAAATTTCTCCAGGGAAATAGTGCATCAGTGTGTTTTAGGGAAAAAAAGCCGTGTTCTAGGCCCACAAAACAGTTGTGCATAAAGCGTAGAAATACCTACGTTTAATTTCCAGCCTTTAAAGTCTGCATTTGTGAATTTTGGTGAAAAAAGCCGTGTTCTGGGTCCCCAAACCAGTTGTGCATACAGTGTACAAATTCCTACATTTAATTTCCAGTAGTTAACTACTGCATTTGTGTGTTTTAGTGAAAAAAAGCTGTGTTGTGGGTCCACAAAGCAGTTGTGCATACAGCGTACAAATACCAATTTTAAATAGCAGCACGGAAATATTTTTTGTATGGTATGCGCCTGAAATAATACAACTATCACTGAAAATTGCAAGGCGCTAAAACTTAACTTTTATTAACAATACTGAATCATTAAAATTTGTGGGAGTGAGAAAGAAAAGAAAAATAACAGATTCAGCACAGAGAAGATGGTGCTGGGCAAAAATCGATACTGTGGTGAGTAAACTTGTCACCATCAGTTAGGTAAGCTCAGGCTCCCTGCCCTGATATCTGCAACAAATAGCCGAAAGGATTTATGGACTATCTTTGAATAGGCCAAATATGTAAAGGAAGGGCATAGCACTCAAATCATGGACCCTGACAGTAGTCACAGATAGGGTTTACAGTGGGGAGCTATGTGCGCACAGAAGAAAACAATAGTAAATTGTATAAATAGTAAAAACAAATAAACCCTGTGCTTGCCCTCCAGTGCAGGTACTATATTCCCATCTGCCCCATGTTACTCCGCTCAACATGAGGCAGATGGGAATATAGTACCTGCACTGGAGGGTAAGTACAGGGTTTATTTGTGTGGTGGTAGCTGCACTATTGTTTAGTTCTGTGCGCACATAGCTCACGACTGTTAACCCTATCTGTGACTACTGTCAGGTTCCATGATTTGAGTGCTATGCCCTTCTTTTACATATTTGGACTATTCAAAGATGGTCCATATAACGTAACCATCCTTTAGGCTATTTGTTGCAGATATCAGGGCAGGAAGCCTGGGCTTATCTAACTGATGGTGGCAAGTTTACTCACCACAGTATCGATTTTTGCCCAGCACCATCTTCTCTGTGCTGAATCTGTTATTTTTCTTTTCTTTCTCACTCCCACAAATTTTAATGATTCAGTATTGTTAATACAAGTTAAGTTTTAACGCCTTGTAATCTTTAGTGTGTTTTACTGAAAAACACGTGTTCTAGGCCCACAAAACAGTTGTGCATAAAGCGTAGAAATACCTACGTTTAATTTCCAGCCTTTAAATACGGCATTTGTGAATTTTGGTGAAAAAAGCCATGTTCTGGGTCCCCAAACCAGTTGTGCATACAGCGTATAAATACCTATGTTTAATTTCCAGCAGTAAATTCTGCATTTGTGTGTTTTAGTGAAAAAAAACAGTGTTCTGGGTCTCCAAAGCAGTTGTGCATACAGCGTACAAATACCAATTTTAAATTGCAGGATGGAAATAGTGATTTAATGTGTTTTACTGAAAAAAGGCGTGTTCTAGGCTGTTGTAAAACTACAACTCCTATCATGCCCTGCTATAGGCTGATAGCTGTAGGCTGTCCTGGCATGCTGGGAGTTGTAGTTTTGTAATAGCTAGAGAGCCGAAGGTTGGGCATCCCTGATCCATAGCAATCTAATGCCATAAGCCTTGTACCAAACAAATTTATTGTCTCGTCTCTTCATAATAATTGCAGAAGTACTTGTACATTATTACTTTTTATTAAAACATCTTGTGATTGGCGGCTAAAGATTCCATTAGCAATGCATGACAGGCGAATGAAGAGACATTAAAGTAGACGCGTCACTCACTGAAGAAATGTTTCCACTTAAAGTAAGTATCATGCAGTATCTCTACACAAGACGTTTCAGAATCATTTAGTGCTTGGAATAGGGTCATATTTCCTTGGACTGAATCAAGAAGATTGTAATCTTTAGCTTTTTTTTTTTTCTACGCACCCTAAAAATGCAAAACCCATAAATTACCTGATGCCATAAAACCTCAGATAAAGCATAACGCAGGAGAACGTTTTATCAGAGCTGTTAAAGAGGAGATAAAAATGGCCCATCAAATCCAAGAATAATTCATTTGCCTTTTAATAAATTGTCGTTAAAATGATTTATATTGTGAGCCGGCTGTATCTGAAAATATCTCTACCCTGGCAGTGGAGTTTTATAATGTGGCTGCTATGAATAGAAAAAAAAAAAAAAAGTACTGTACTTGCAGCTTACTTTGCGAATAAAGGGATTAACGCATTAAACCAATCCTTCATCACACGTCTCACCTCTAAATCTTCTATTCTCAGTGAGATAATCATAATTATTTCCGTGTGTATACTCGGTGTGCTATACAAACTTAATGAATGCAGCGGAACAAGGTTTTACGAGTTTGAAAGTGTACTGTAAAACAGACGGTGCTAGCGTTTTATGACTTTAAAGAGAGTAACTGTCCTTGAAATGGATTTCCTTCTGGCTCAAAGTGGTGAGAATTATTTTGGCTGGACAAGTAAATACAAAAATACATAAATCACAGTCTTTGAAAGTAGCAAGACATAGAATAGGGTAACTGCAAAAGGGTAAATTGTTGTATTGTTAAGTGAAATGTTCTGATTTACTGTATTTGTATAGCAAATAGTATAGTATGGATAAGTCAGAGTTAACACCTTGCCTAAACTCCCTTAGATTGCCAGGGGATGGACCTGGATCTGTCACCTACTTATGGAGCTGGTTGTTCTGTGCTAGATGAGGAAGTTATGCTAGTTGAGGTAGTTGTGCTTACTCTTTAGAACTAGGCCTGAGCTCAGAGAATCATCACCTCTAAGTTTTCTACAGCTAAAGAACAACTGCTGCATTACAGTTCTTTATAAAGAGAAGTTAGAATGGCTAAAATCTACAAGGCCATGCATTGGAGTCAGTCACCAAAGTATTGCACCAATCTATAGCAGAAAGAGAGACCTCACTGCTGTGAGAGGGAATATGGCTAACACACCCTTCCATACTTTGAGATGGTGTGGCCAGCTGTATCTTAATGCCGTTCGTATAACTCTGAATTGTGAAAGAAAATTAGGAAATTCAGAATAAAATAGTAAGTAGAGATGAGACAATCAATTCTAAATATCCCCAAATTTGGGGGTGAAATCATTATTATTTGGTGATTCTATTTGGGTGAATCTCTGATAAAGGCATCAGCCATTTTTCAGATCGGAAGACAGAAAAGATGAAGAGAAAGGCTTATATGACCCCAGTCCATGTATGTGTATACACACAAGCAGATACTTTCTGCCATAAAGCTAAACTTTTTCAGAGCAATGATTTTCTTTTAACCCTTTCCTGACCATAGGCTTTTCTGTTTTGCATTTTTTTTTTGACCCTTTGTCTTCCTGGAGTGATAACTTTTTTTTTCTTTTTAGGGATAATTTGTACTTTGGTTACATTGAGGGCAATACTACTGAGTGGGGGTACAATTTTTTTAAAGTATTGCCAAACACCCTAGGCACCTCACTGACTATAGGCAGGCATCATGACTTCTGAGGCATATTATAGTGGGCATCATTATTATTGGGGGACATTAGTACGATTGAGGGCACTATAAGGGGACATATTTACTAATGGGGCACACTGGGGGTGTTATTAATACTGGGTGCATTATGGTGGGCTTTATACCTACTGAATGGACTACTTTAATATTACTGGAGCACTATAGGGGACATTAGTTTCACAGGGGACATTATAGGTGGGCATGATTTCTACTGGGGACATTATGGTGGGCTTTTATCCCTTTTCTTGATTTATGTTTTTGTTTCTCTCCCGCCATCTACAGGAATGCAACTGATCTAGATACTTTTTTATATCTAGAGTCTGATGTTTTTATTAAATAAAATAAAGATTATTTAAAGAGGACCATTCTCCTCTCTAGACTTGTCTGTTTTAGTAACTATTTGCTTTCCCCGTGTAATAACAATTCTTTTGACTCTGTGTTGTGCCATTCCTCCTGTTCCTGTTATTTCTACTTGAAGTTTATGAATGAATTAGCAGCTTGCAGTAAAGGATCAGATGGGTGTTACCAGTCGGGGGGGGGGGGGTACCTGCACAGTCTGACACCAGCAACACTGATTGGACAGTCAGGCACACCATCTAGTGGTAACATCCAGCAGACTGCTGCTGGCAATTCATTTGTAAACTTCTAGCAGTAATAATACTGGCATGGCACAGCAAATAAAAATAGATGTTCCAGAACTGTTATTACAAGAGGAATGCAAGTAATTACTAAAATTGACAAGTAAGGAGGGGTGACAGGTCAACTTTAGGATGGGGTCTACTCTGCCTAATCCCCGACATTCTGCAGCCAGGAACAGTTCTGTTTGTGACGTATAATAGACTTGCCAATTATGCAGTTTTCTAATATTTTAATGGAGGCATTAGTTAAGTTATCGGATTTATTTAGTAATCTAAGTTTGAACAGTCAGATACACAAATATGATTTCAGACTTTTTTTTCCTTCACTTAAATAAGTCATGGAATACTTCCAAGACGGACAACTGAACAAAATCTCTAAAGCCTACTGCAGAGGTGGACAAAGGTTTTCAGGATTGAACCCACTTTTAGTGGAAAGTCTACCAGAGGGAGTAGTTTTAAGTTGACCCAGTGCTTCCATGTTACTGAAAGCAGCTGCAGTTAAAGGGCTATGACATAAATGTCTGATATTTGCAAGTACCACATCTGGGACCTGCACTTATCTTGAAAGCAGGGCCTCATTTTGTGCTGCTATGAATGAAGAAGTGGCCGCATATTTGTGGCCCTCTCCATTCACTTTTATGGGAGTTCCAAAAATAGCCAGAACACTTACATAGTAAAATAGTAACATAGTACATAAGACCGAAAAAAGACATCTGTCCATCCAGTTCGGCCTGTCATCCTGCTAGTTGATCCAGAGGAAAGAAGTACTCCCTGGATCAACGACCCATCTCTAGTAGCTATAACCTGTAATATTATTACACTCCAGAAATACATCCAGTCCCCTCTTGAATTCCTTTATTGTACTCACCATCACCACCTCCTCAGGCAGAGAGTTCCATAGTCTCACTGCTCTTACCGTAAAGAATCCTCTTCTATGTTTGTGTACAAACCTTCTTTCCTCCAGACGCAGAGGATGTCCCCTCGTTACAGTGACAGTCCTGGGGATAAATAGATGATGGGAGAGATCTCTGTACTGACCCCTGATATATTTATACATAGTTATTAGATCTCCCCTCAGTCGTCTTCTTTCTAAAGTGAATAACCCTAATTTTGATAACCTTTCAGGGTACAGTAGTTGCCCGATTCCAGTTATTACTTTAGTTGCCCTCCTCTGAACCCTCTCCAGCTCTGCTATGTCCGCCTTGTTCACAGGAGCCCAGAACTGTACACAGTACTCCATTTGTGGTCTGACTAGCGATTTGTAAAGTGGTAGGACTATGTTCTCATCATGGGCATCTATGCCCCTTTTGATGCAACCCATTATCTTATTGGCCTTGGCAGCAGCTGCCTGACACTGGTTTTTGCAGCTTAGTTTGCAGTTTATTAAAATTCCTAGATCCTTTTCCATGTCAGTGCTACCGAGTGTTTTACCATTTAGTATGTACGGGTGACTTGCATTATTCCTTCCCATGTGCATAACTTTACATTTGTCAGTGTTAAACCTCATCTGCCACTTATCTGCCCAAGTCTCCAATCTATCCAGATCCCTCTGTAGCAGTATATTGTCCTCTTCAGTGTAAATTACTTTGCACAGTTTAGTGTCATCTGCAAAAATTTATATTTTACTATGCAAGCCTTCTACAAGATCATTAATAAATATATTGAAAATAATAGGGCCCAGTACTGACTCCTGAGGTACCCCACTACTGACAGTTTCCTAATCTGAGTGTGTACCGTTAATAACCACACACTGTTTTCTGTCACTCAGCCAGTTACTTACCCACTTACAGACATTTTCTTCCAGTCCGAGCATCCTCATTTTATATACTAACCGTTTATGTGGTACAGTGTCAAATGCTTTGGAGAAGTCTAGATATACGACATCCATTGATTCGCCGCTGTCAAGTCTAGAACTTAAATCCTCAAAGAAACTGATTAAATTTGTTTGGCATGACCGATCCCTCATGAAGCCATGCTGATATGGCGTTATTTGCTTATTTCCATTGAGATCCTCTAAGATAGCATCTCTCAGAAAACCTTCAAACAGTTTCCACACAATAGATGTTAAACTTACTGGCCTATAGTTTCCGGGCTCTGTTTTTGGACCCTTTTTGAATATTGGCACCACATTTGCTATGCGCCAATCCTGTGGGACATTCCCTGTCCGTATAGAGTCTGCAAATATCAGAAATAAGGGTCTGGCTATGACATTACTTAATTCCCTTAGGATACGGGGGTGTATGCCATCCGGTCCTGGCGATTTGTCTATTTTAATCTTTTTTAGTCGCTGTTGTACTTCTTCTTGGGTCAAACAGGACACTGGGGAATTTATTTTTACATTCAGCATTTCATCTGACAGTTTATTTACCTCAGTGAATACATTGGAGAAAAAATATTTAACAGCTTTGTTTTCTCCTCATCGCTCTCTGCAACTCCCCCTTCATTACTCTTTAAAAGGCCGACACCTTCAGATTTATACTTTTTAACATTTATATAATTGAAGAAAATTTTAGGGTTAGTTTTACTCTCTTTGGCAATTAATCTCTCGGTCTCTAGTTTGGCCGCTTTTATTTGTTTTTTACATGTTCTATTTTTTTCCTTATAGTTTTTCAGTGCTTCCTCGCTACCCTCCTGTTTTAGTGATTTATATGCTTTCTTTTTGTCATTTATTGCTTTCTTTACATTTCTATTTATCCACATTGGTTTCTTTTTGTTCCTTAACCTTTTATTCCCATACGGTATGTACCTCTCACAATGAGAATTTTGGATTTTTTTAAAGATCTCCCATTTTGTGGCTGTATTTTTGTTTTGAGGACTTTGTCCCAGTTAGTTAGGCCTATGGCCTCGCTAAGTTGGCTAAATTTAGCTTTTTTGAAGTTTGGTATTTTTGTTCCTCCCTGTAGAAATGCTCTTTTGAAGGATAATTGGAAGGTTAGGATAATTGGAAGGTTAGCTTGGCTCCAGAACTCTCATAGAAATAAATCGAGAGTGCAGTGCATCCTGTGGTTATACCATAAATATCTAGATGGGAATACCACTTTAATTATTGGATTTACTCCTCTTTCATGTCTTCATAATAGCGTTGAGCGAATCAAAGTGCGCTAAGTGGACTTCCATCTGAATTTCAGGGAAAATCTGATTTGCAGCGAAGTCGAATTTCCTTGTGCTTCGTGGTAACGAAGTATCGATTTCCCCTGAAATGGGTTAAAAACGTTTAAAAAAGCCTACTTTCCTCATCCGTTTGAGCGTGAACAGCCCACCGCCAACATCTTGATTGAAGATCTTGTGAAATCCCGTGTGCGGTGGTGACATATGACGTCACCACGCCAGCCAATGTGATTTTGCGCTGGATCTTCAAGCAAGATGGAGGTGGCAGGCTCTTCACAGTCAAATGGATGAGGTAAGATGCCGCGATCAGCAATGAATGCAGCATCTGAGGGGAACAAGGTTGTGTGGCCGAACTTGTGAGTCTGTTTCTCATTCCACTGTTAAAGCCAGCATGAGAAAAGCCTGGTTATCTAACACCAAAAACTACTGGCCACTCTTTGAGGTCCATTCAGGGGCCCATAGAGCTCTGAATCAATGCATGATAGTTGCTACAATTATTGAACTATTCAGTTCAGGGCAATTTTTTTGTACACATTAGTTAAATGGTTATAACTAGTGATGAGCCTCCTTCCCGCACGTTTAGCGCCTTCTAAGCATTCAATGAAGGTCCAGGTAAGTAATTCCCTCAGTGTAAGGCCATAGCAATGTTATCTGTAAGCCTTATACTGATTGGCTGGCCGGAACACGTGAAACCATTTCAAATAGGAGCTGAGGTCCGGCGCTCGGCTCTTTCAGCATCAGGGCAAGCAGACAGTAGGCAGGGACAGAAAGCGTATTGCTCTAAACTTGCTGATTTCATTCCAAAAACCTTATTGAAAGACATAACAAGTCCTTTAAGGACTAGTGTGTGTGTTTGACAGCAGTGCAGCACTTTTTTTTTTTTAAGAAGGGGTTTGCTTAAGCACTATCAGGGACAGGAGTCACCAGGAAGGGTGCAGATAGTGCAAGGGTTGAAAATCGCTTTCCTTGTAATTTTTGGCAGCATTTGCACTGTATATACAATTGAATATACAGGAAAGAATGTTTCCTAACAATTTTACCTCTAAATATTTTTTTTGAGGGGGCGGGATTTTGGACGTAATTTTGTCGATATGTAAAAGTGGCAGACAACTGGGACAATATGGTTCACAGCAGCGACATTGGAGTCCAAGATGCACCCAGACAGGGTCCCCACACTGTTCCAGATCCAGGGGGTGCCTGGTTGTCTCCAATTGACTTCCATTATACTCGGGTGCTCGGCCGAGCGAACGAATATCGCTATGTTTTCCGGGCCAAATACCCGAACACCCGAACACTTTAGTGCTCTCTTATCACTAGTTATAACCTTTTAATTTCTTGGGCTACTGTAGCAACATGTTATGCTGGTTGCTCATGGCTGCAACTGCTTGGCTCTCCCTTTCTCACCTGTTCCCCTGCTTCTGTGGCCAACGGCCCTGCTCCCTGGCCTTTCACTCCTTCTTCCTGGCAGGCCACAGCTTGTTTCTTGGCAGCAGCACATATCACTAGCCATAGGGCAAGCTTGTCTTCGCTGCCTGACCTAGCCTCTGCCTGATCTTATTTCTGACCCTGAACTGCTTTCCCTGACCTGGGACTGTTTCTTGGATTGAACATACTCTCTCTGCGCTGACTTTAGCCTGTCTCTGTCTACGGTTTTGCCTGAATCCTTGGTGCTCCACACCGTTGTCTCCTGATCCCCATGGGTCAGCAGTCACTTGAGCAGAGATTACTCAGTGAAAAAGCAGCCTGGTGGTTCCACTGCAGCAAAGTACGGACTCCTGTATAGGGGTTAAAGAGTAAATACCAGCAAAGACACTTACATAACACACTTGAGAGTAGAGTCAGGCTAAATCTGTTTAAATGGCACAGTAGTTTCACAAAATGTGAATTTTTGGCCTTTTTGTGATTAACTCAGGATTATTTTTATGCTATTTATAAATGCTTAATTTATGCATTTTTTAGACTTTTTAGGCTTTTTAGAATTTTTCGTTAACGTCTACCATAAATTTTGATTCATGTCCAATTTTGGCCGACCACTCTTAACTAGTGGTACAACAATGATTAAATACCTTTTCACATTAAAGGCCGCTTTTACATGGTTCGACAAGTGGGAATTGCTCATGTAAACATGCTACCAATTACCTGACAAAGAAATGAACACTTATTTGTCAGGTGATATTGTCTCTTATGCAGCACTAAATATCATCATCTTTCGCATATGCTCTGTGTATACGGGAGATGTGCTGCAGACCAAGGAAAACTGTATGTGGGACAATGGTCATACTAATTTTACAATGATTGTCACACGTCAACGTAGTCTTTGACAGCAGGTGACCCAACATTAGTTGGCCACTTTCTGGCTTCTTGTCACCAATGTTTATGTAAGATGACTATATTACACTTACTAATATAGCTTTTGGAGAAAATCTGTGCCACTTGCTATATTTCACCAGCCATGCCTCCGTGTTAAGAAATCTGTGCTGTCTGCATATAGATCCTGTCCATAAGATGGCGGCAGGTGGAGGGTCATGTGACTTGATACATCACTCAGCCTCCTCCATTCCAACACTGCAAGACTCCCAACAGAACAAGTGCAGATGACAGGTGCATTGTATTTAAATGGAGACAACATCTCATGGGTCACATGACCCTCCATCATCGGCTATTTTATGGACAGGACTTCACTATGGACAGCAGAAAATGGCAAACAAGGGGGCTTAACTTATGAAATATAGAAAATGGTACAGAATTTCTACAAATATCCTATTAGTAAGTGCCATATAATCATCTTACAAACACATTGGTCAGCAGTAACCAGAAAGTGGTCAACCCCTTTATTTGTTCCCTGTTGCTCTTTTCCCTCTAATCCGTATTGTTCTTATGTATACAGGGAATAACTCAGCAGTAAAAAATGAAAGGCAGATTTTTTTAACCATAAATTAATCCACCGCACACTTTTGCAGCACTGTAGACATCTGCCTACTCTACCTATCCCTCATCCCATACATGTAGGTAGATCTATTATTTGGCCATCCATGGCCTACCGGTTCCAATACAAGCCAGCCATAGATATAAACATACTAAAATATTCAATGAAGTTGTAGCACTGCTTGGTGCACAGTAAAGCTGCTCTTCCTCATTTATAGCACACACCATGTATTTTTAAGGCTTTGCTTGTTTTAAATTCTTAGTAAATATTTTATTAGCTATCTGGAACGGGCCCAGGTTTTGCAGCATTCTTTTTTATATTTCTCTCCAATAATTTCCTTTTTGCCAGGAGGAGAAGGGGCCTCATTGAGCTGCCGTCATTTGTTTTTAATGATGTTTACATCAGCAGATGGGGTGACAGAAAAAATCACTTTTTAAACAGAATTTATTACCCACTGGCTGCTGCTTTAACTGTATCTCACGGCCGGCCCTTAGTTTCCATGGCGACGCAGGGCCAATGCAAGCTATTGGTGGTTTAACCTCTTCAATGGCAGAGGGATGATCAATTCAATGCATGTATACACTACAATGTATGCACATGATGCATACACCTCATAGTCTGTTCCGTTTACTTACGAGATGTGCATTTTATGATTTTTTTTTTAGCTCATTTAAAGGTTTGGCTTCTCAAATGATGCTTTAAGCTACTGGAAGTAAAATAACTTAATAATTTATTTAAGGAGATATATCTGGTAGTGCATGTAATATAAGGTGTTGAGAGTGAATTGGATAACCTTGCGCTTCACTCTAGGGTACAATTTTTAGGGGACTTTGCTGATGTTCAGTCGAGGGTTCTGTAAATAGTGACTAAGACACAAGATCTCCAAATTCCATGATTAAGGATTAATGTGTTCTACACAAATAATTTTAGGCCCCTCCATCTGGAACAGTATATGGAGCATTATATGTGTAATGTCCCCACTGGTGTCAAAAGACAGAGAGCTGCTATAGCACTGCCCCCGTCATTGTACCCCTCAGATGCCGCGTTCATACATGATAGCAGCATCTGAGTGTAAAAACAGTGTAAAATTAACAAAAAAAAACTTAAATCAAACTTACCGTTTCCATTTGCTCGCAACGGGCCAGCCGCCACCATCTTGCTTGAAGATTTGGAGAGAAATCTAGCGTGGCACAAGATTACGTCGTCATGCAAGCTGGTGCGGTGACATCATACATCACCACACACGGGATTTTGGCTGAGATCTTTAATCAAGATGAAGGCTGGCAGCCAGTTGTGAGCAAATGGAGGAGGTAATTTAGGATTTTGTAGTTTTTTACACTATTTCAGGTTAAATCATTTCGCTGACACGAAGTACGAGGGAATTCGGCTTTGAGGCGAATCAAATTTATCCTGATTTGCTAATCTCCAATCACAATCACTGGGAACTACTACCTCCAGAGAATCAGATACATCATGTACCATCAGATACCACTTGTGTTACTCAAAGACGTCTTCCAACTGTGGTTGAGAACTCACTTAAATGGCCTGTTCAGCGATAGCAGTCCAGAGTAGTTAAGTGTAGATGGCAGTCCACAATTACCCGCTTGGCTCTCAGCATCTCTACCTCTTTCAGTAGGCCTAACTCCAACCACAGGTCTTCCTGACTAGTAGCTAACTAGCCACAGGTGTTCCCTGACTCATCAACACTATTCTATACACGCTTAAACTGACTGTCAATAAGGTATTCACAACACCGGCGGCACACACTCACCGATCCCCTACTGCAGCCATTCTAATGCTGCACTCTCCACATCCTGGTCCCAGTTTGACACAAAGGACATAGTTCAGAATGGCTACAGAGATGACACCTCAGCTATTGATTGGCTGAGCAGCATTCCCTGCTTTATTGTTCATTGAACAGGGACCAGGAATTGGAGAGCAGTGGAGGACCAAAGCAACTTTTAAACAGCAGTGATAGAGTGAGTAATGATTATTCTTTTTCGTTTTTGACTCTTTTTGTAGCAGTTGCTACCAGGCCCTGGAACTTGAGCAGGACAAAAGATTTCACTGCTACATAAAAAAACACCAGGATTTCAGAAATACATGGTAGGTGGTGGTGGTGGTGGGAGATTTGGTGCTCTAGCAGCTTGTAAAATGTAGCCAAAGTGACCCACACCTGTATTTCGCGTTACGAATTCGCATTATGCGATTTTTACATTGCCCATTTTTTGCAATCAAGAGAATAATCTCGAATACGAATATTCACAAATTTATGATTAATATTCTAATGAATATTCGCGAAATATCGTGAATTCAAATAATTCCCTGCCGCTCATCACTAATCTCTATGTTTTATTAACCCATGTGCGATGCAGATATATGTTCTAAAGCCTTTTTGTCGTGTATAAATGGAAAGAATTAAGGGCTTATTATGTTCTAAAGCCTTTTTTGGGGTGTATAAGTAGAAGAAAATAATGGCTTATTTGCCATTCAGCGGTACAGTTATATGTTCTAAGGCCTTTTTTGGGGTGTATTAGTGGAAAAAAGGGCATATTAGCCGTTGTGTGGTAACATGAGAAAATTACAGTCTTTTTTGAGGTGTATCAGTGGAAAACAAAAAGTAATATTTGCCGTTCAGTGGTGCAGTTATATGTTCTAAAGCCTTTTTGGCGTGTATCAGTAGAAAAAAATAAGGGCTTATTTGCCGTTCAGCTGCACAGTTATATGCTCTAAAGCATTCTTGTAGTTTATTAGTGGGGAAAATAAAGGGGCTTATTAGCCGTTGTGTGGTGAAATTAGAAAATTACAGCCTTCTTTGGGGTGTATTAGTGGGAAAAAAAGGAGCTTATTAGCTGTTATGTGGTAAAGTGAGAAAATTACAGCCTTTTTGGGGTGTATTAGTGGAAAAAAATAAGAGCTTATTTGCCATTCAGCGGTGCAGTTATATGTACTAAGGCCACTTTTGGCGTGTATAATAAAAAAAAAATAAGGGCTTATTTGCCGTTCAGCGGTGCAGTTATATGTTCTAAAGCCTTGTTTGGGGTGTATTAGTGGGAAAAAAGGGGCTTATTAGCTTAGGGAAAATTACAGCCTTTTTTGGGGTGTGACAGCCATTGCACTGAGTAGGGGCGGAGGCCTAAATGTTTCTGGCGCAGGCACAGGTCACAGCAGAGTAAGAGTTCGGGGCAGCAGGGGTCACTTGGAGAGGCCTGAGCTCCCAGTGTCATCTAGTGTTCTTGTCTTGACCAGCAACCCAGCGGTTCTTGAATGGCTGACTCGGTCATCCACTTCGTCCCAAGTGACATCGACACCCCTAGCCAAAAGTCAGTGTGTTCATCAGTAGTGATGAGCGGCAGGTGTCATATTCGATTTCGACGAAATTCGCGAATATTGGAAAGAATATTCGTTTCATATTCGTCGAAATCGAATATTCGTCATTATTCTAGTTATCGTGATTAATATGCGATTTAAATAATCGCGTATTGCGATTTTAACTTAGGCTACTTTCCTATTGGTTTCATATCTAGAATTATAGCGAAGATGACGAATATGACGAATGTATTCGTCATATTCCTCAAAACGAAGATAACGAAGTATTCTACATCTTCGTTTTAGCAACCTATTCGTCAACTTCGCTAATTCTAGCAATCAAATAGGAAGGTTGACTATAGAGACAACTGTGTTTAATTCGCTATGCGATTATATAATTTTTTTTTTAATAAATAGAATAATTATAATAATTATCAAGTAATATAATTATTCTATAAAAAAAAAAAAAAATCGCATAGCGAATTTAACACAGCTGTCTCTATAGTCAACCTTCCTATTTGACGAATAGGTTGCTAAAACGAAGATGTAGAATACTTCGTTATCTTCGTTTTGAGGAATATGACGAATACATTCGTCATATTCGCTAATACTACCAAGCCAACCATAGTAAACCAGGTCTAAGTAGAAATCGCAATGCGATTAATTCAAGTTATATTAATTGCATTGCGATTTCAACTTAGAGCTGGGTTTATAATGGGTCAGCTTGCTAGAATTAACGAAGTTAACGAATATGGAATATAGCAGCAGTGCTAAGTTGAAATCGCAATGCGATTAATTTAACTTGAAGTAATCGCATTGCGATTTCAACTTAGCACTGCTAGTGCTATATTCCATATTCGTTAATTCTAGCCTATGTAAGATAGCAGTGCTAAGTTGTAATCGCAATGCGATTAATATAACTTGAATTATTCGCATTGCGATTTCAACGTAATTCCTCAAATCCGACAGTACATTTTAGTATATGGAGACGTTCCCATGGTGATGGGGACGCTCCATGAGCACGGAAGTCGGCAGAAGCGGCAACGGGAACTGACTAGAGCAGCAAGGAAGCCAGGAATCCTCAGGACAGGTAAGAACTACTTTTGGGAAGTGGGAAAGAAAAAAATATAACTAAAAAAAAAAATGAATATTCGAAATAGCGAATTTATAGCGCTACATTCGAAATATTCGCAAATTAGCGCAGTGCCAATATTCGCTAAAAAAATTTGCTATTCGAATATTCGCGCTCAACACTATTCATCAGACACAACCTTTAGTTGGCATGGCCTGGGAGCAGGCCCTGTGCCCTCACCTGTTCTCAACCTGCCTCTGTCCTTTTCTGTTCCCTCAGCCAGAGAAGTATTATATGCTCTGGGGACAGCTCCACCATAAGGCGAGGATGAGCTACTAGAGGACAGTCAGCAGCTACTGCCCAGTAGTGATGTCCTGAACTATTGCCGGCGAACATAGCTTGTTCGCGTTCGCCACGGCGGGCATACATATGCAATGTTCGGTCCGCCCTCTATACATCATCATTGAGCAAACTTTGACCCTGTACCTCACAGTCAGCAGACACATTCCAGCCAATCAGCACCCTCCCTCCCACACCCTCTAACCTCCTATATAAACGGCTGCCATTTTAGATTCAGTCTGAAGCTGCAGAGTGTTAGTGAGAGCATGGAGAGTGAAGCTGCTGCTGCTGTGCTGATGAATTCATAAGGCAAGCGTTAGCTAGGCCAGTGTTCAGTGTCCACAGACTCATCTGCTGTAAGGACAGCATCACAGCACCCCAAAAAGCCCTTTTTAGGGCTGCTACAATAGTCTGTTTTTATTTATTTTTTCTCCATATATATATTGCAGTTGCCTGGCCTGCCCGTGTGTGAGAGGCTTCAGGCCCACAGACTGTAGTGTGCCCACTGCCAGTTCCCACCGTGTGGCACAGGCATTTAATTTTTAGACAGTAGTCTAATTTCAGTTTGCCTGCCTGCTGCCAGTGTGTGTCAGGCCCACTTCCACTGACTGTAGTGTGCCCACTGCCAGTGCCCACCACTCATACCGTGTGGCACAGGACTTTGCATAAAAAAAGGCATTTCATTTTTACACTTTAATCTAATTTCAGTTGCCTGGCCTGCCTGCTGCCCATGTGTTTCAGGTCCACTTCCACTGACTGTAGTGTGCCCACTGCCAGTGCCCACCACTCATACCGTGTGGCAGAGGACTTTGCATAAAAAAAAAGTATTTAATTTTTACACTTTAATCTAATTTCAGTTGCCTACCTGCTGCCAGTATGTGTCAGGCCCACTTCCACTTACTGCAGTGTGCCTACAGCCAGTGCCCACCACTCATACCGGGTGGCACAGGACTTTGCATAAAAAAAGGCATTTCCTTTTTACACTTTAATTTCAGTTGCCTGCCTGCTGCCAGTGTGTGTCAGGCCCACTTCCACTAACTGTAGTTTGCCCACTGCCAGTGCCCACCACTCATACCGGGTGGCACAGGACTTTGCATAAAAAAAGGCATTTCCTTTTTACACTTTAATTTCAGTTGCCTGTATGCTGCCAGTGTGTGTCAGGCCCACTTCCACTGACTGCAGTGTGCCCACTGCCAGTGCCCACCACTCATACCGGGTGGCACAGTAGCTTGACGATAAATAAGGCATTTAATTTTTACCCTTTAATCTAAGGTTAGTTGCCTGCCAGTGTGTGCCAGGCCCACTTCCAC
Organism: Bufotes viridis; assembly: GCA_033119425.1. Taxonomy (NCBI): domain Eukaryota; kingdom Metazoa; phylum Chordata; class Amphibia; order Anura; family Bufonidae; genus Bufotes; species Bufotes viridis. Next base: position 78,625,939 of record CM065592.1, read on the forward strand.
TGACTGTAGTGTGCCCACTGCCAGTGCCCGCCACTCATACCGGGTGGCACAGTAGCTTGCCAATAAATAAGGCTTTTCATTTTTATCCTTTAATCTAAGGTTAGTTGCCTGCCAGTGTGTGTCAGGCCCACTTCCACTGACTGTAGTGTGCCCACTGCTAGTGCCCACCACTCATACTGGGTGGCATAGTACCTTGCACGCATAGTACCACTAATAAAAAAAAAATGACAGGCAGAGACAGGCCACCCTGCAGGGGCCGTCGTAGCGCTGTGATTACCATTGGCCCTAGAATAATGCCCAGTGTTCAGAGGCCACATACCCTGAACTCGAAAAATTCTGAGGACATAGTTGACTGGCTTACACGGGACACCTAATCTTCTACAGCTTCCGCTCGGAACTTTGATGCACCATCCTCCTCCAGCTCAGCTTCAGGCACCTCTCAAGTTACCACTCGCCTGCCCGCCGCCACCACCAACACTAGCACTACAGCCGCTTCATTTGATCTGTCAGAGGATTTATTTACACATCATTTGGAAGAAATGAGTGATGCCCAACCATTATTGCTAGAGGATGTAGATAACAGGGATATGTCAGGCAGCATTACACACATGGACGTACGGTGTGATGATGATGATGTTGTGCCCCCTGCTGCTTCCTTTGCTGAGTTGTCAGATACAAGTGAAGCAGTTGATGATGACTATGTGTCCGTGGATGTCACGTGTGTGCCCGCTCGAAGAGAAGAAGATCAGGGGGAAAGTTTAGATGGGGAGACAGAGAGGAGGAGGAGACGAGTTGGAAGCAGGGGGAGGTCGTCACAAGGAGCTAGTGGCACAGTCAGACAGCATAAATCGGCACCCGGGGTCAGCCAGACAGCACACCTATCAATGCATGCTGTTGCAACCACCAGAATGCCGTCATTGCAGAGCTCAGCAGTGTGGCATTTTTTTTGTGTCTGCCTCTGATAAAAGCGATGCCATTTGCAACCTCTGCCAAAAGAAACTGAGTTGTGGGAAGTCCAACACCCACCTAGGTACAACTGCTTTAGCGAAGGCAAAAAGCAAAAAAAAAATCACAAACGCCTATGGGGTCAACACATGAGTACAAGCAGCACACAACCTCAAAGCCACCATGATCCTCCTGGTCCAGCATCTTCAGCCAGGTCAACCACTGGTGTCCTCCCTGCCCCAACCCCACTCCACCACTCACCTTCAGCAGTTCCTGCTCATCTGTCCACAGTCAGGTGTCTGTTAAGGAAATGTTTGAGCATAAGAACCCAATGGCACAGAGTCACCCCCTTGCCCCGCGTCTGACAGCTGGCTATTCGGAACTCTTAGCCCGCCAGCTTTTACCATACAAGCTGGTGGAGTCTGAGGCCTTCAAAAAATTTGTAGCTATTGGGACACCGCAGTGGAAGGTACCCGGACAATTTTTTTTTTTTCACAAAAGGCAATACCCAACCTGTACTCTATTGTGGAAAAGGAAGCCATGACATGTCTGGCACACAGTGTTGGGGCAAGGGTCCATCTGACCACTGATACCTGGTCTGCAAAGCACGTTCAGGGCAGGTATATCACGTACACTGCGCATTGGGTAAACCTGCTGACGGATGGCAAGCATGGAATGCGTGATTCTGCAGCAGAATTGGTGACATCGCCACGACTTGCAGGCAGGCCTACTGCCACCTCCTCTACTTCTCCTTCTCCAGCCTCTTCGCTAACCTCCTCGGCGGAGTCCTCTTCTGCTGATGCGTCTTTCACCAAATCATCAACTGCACCCCCCAGCTCCCCAGGGGTTATTCTACATCCCGGATATGACAGTGTCACGCCGTCTTGGGGTTGACTTGCCTGAAAGAAGAGAGTCACACCGGACCAGCACTCCTGTCCGCCCTGAACGCACAGGTGGATCAGTGGCTGACCCCGCACCAACTGGAGATCGGCAAAGTGGTGTGTGACAACGGAAGCAATCTGTTGGTGGCATTGAATTTGGGCAAGCTGACACATGTGCCGTGCATGGCACATGTGTTGAATCTGATTGTACAACGCTTTGTGTGTAAGTACCCAGGCTTACAGGACGTCCTCAAGCAGGCCACACTTTTCCGATATTCAGCAGCAAAACAACATGCCAGTGAGGCGCTTGATTTGCGACAGCCCGACACGTTGGAATTAAACAATCCGAATGTTCGACCACATGCTCCAACAAGAAAAAGCCGGGAATGAGTATTTGTATGACTGGGGTGATAGGGCAGCCTCTGCGGAGCTGGGCATTTTTTTGTCACGTTACTGGACGCTCATGCGCAATGCCTGTAGTCTCATGCGTCCTTTGAGGAGGTGACAAACCTAGTCAGTCGCACCATCAGTGACCTCATCCCATTTGTTTTCTTCCTGGAGCGTGCCCTGCGAAGAGTGCTGAATCAGGCCAAAGATGAGCGTGAAGAGGAAGAGTTGTGGTCACCATCACCACCAGAAACAGCCTTATCATCATCGCTTGCTGGACCTGCAGCAACGCTGGAAAAGGAGTCTGAGGAATAGGAGTCAGAGGAGGAATTTGGCTTTGAGGAGGAGGAAGACCAACCACAGCAGGCATCCCAGGGTGCTTGTTGTTGTCACCTATCTTGGACCCGTGGTGTTGTACGTGGCTGGGGGGAAGAACAGACCTTCAATTACATCAATAAGGAGGAGGAACGGGAGATGAGTAGCTCAGCATCCAATCTTGTGCAAATGGGGTCTTTCATGCTGTCATGCCTGTTGAGGGACCCTCGTATAAAAAGGCTGAAGGAGAACGACCTGAACTGGGTGGCCATGCTACTAGACCCCCGGTATAAGCAGAAAGTGGCTGAAAGGTTACCAAATTACTCGAAGTCGGAAAGGATGCAGCAGTTCCAAAACAAGTTAAAAAGTATGCTTTACACAGCGTATAAGAGTGATGTCAGAGCACAACGGGAATCTAACAGGTGAAGAGGTGAAAGTAATCCTCCTCCTACCACGACCACGCCGGAAAGGACAGGACGCTTTACAGACGTGTTGTTGATGGAGGACATGCAGAGCTTTTTAAGTCCTACGCATCGCCACAGCCCTTCGGGGTCCACCCTCAGAGAACGACTCGAACAACAGGTAGCAGACTACCTTGCTTTAACTGTAGATATCGACACTCTGAGGAGCGATGAACCCCTTGACTACTGGGTGTGCAGCTTTGACCTGTAGCCTGAGCTATCCCAATTTGCGATAGAACTTCTGGCCTGCCCCGCTTCAAGTGTCCTGTCAGCAAGGACCTTCAGCGCAGCAGGGGGTATTGTCACTGACAAGAGAAGTCACCTAGATTAAAAAAGTCTAGATTACCTCACCTTTATTTTAAGATGAATGAGGTGTGGATACCGAAGGGACTGACAGTTGGGGATACATTTGACAAAAAAAGGCCTGATGAGATGTCTTGGGCTAAAAATGGTCCCCACGCTGCTGTATTCAATCTCTGCATTCCGGATGACTTGCGTGACTCCTCGCCACCAACTAGGGTTCAAGTCGCAATGTTTTAGTACACTTTCTGCCTGGAAAACACAAATTTTTCCGGCTGCTGCTACAGCAGCGGCTGCAACAATACCTAATTTTTCAGGCATGTGTACATGCCTAATTTTTCTGGCCTCTGGTGCTGCACTGTGGCTGCAAAAACAAAACAAAATAAAAGGCACATACATGTGTCAATTCCCCTTCGTGATCATTACCTTGTTGTGGTGAAGGGGCTTGCGTATCACAATGAAGCGATCACCTCTATGAGTGTGTTGGCAATGTTGGCACATCCCAGATAATAAGGTCGTTGCTTCATTGTGAACAGACCAAAAGCGATCGGTTGGATAATTTTTCATAGAAAAAACATTAATTTTCTTTGTGATCAAAGAAACAACAATGGGCCCACACTGAAGAATCATTTTTTTCTGGGTCACTTAACAGTCACTGAACTACCTCAGCATGACCTTAGGCTTTGAAAATCCGTCATCACCTGCAATCTGTCAAACGTGCGCACGAGCACAGTCATCACTACACCAAGATTGACGCATAGAGGAATAAAATTTAGGTCATGAGTGTGTCAACTATTGACAACTCTTTGCGGTTGTATAAAATCTATTCGATACACGTCCCCTGATAGGGGACGTAACAGGGATTACACTGATAAGAATAGTACCAATTAACAGACGACTCATATAGGGTGTCACAGTACATTGCGCAGCACACGCAGTGCCCCAAATTGGAAGTAAGAAGACCGACTAATCATCTATTTCCATCTCCCGGTTCCTAAAATCTATTCACGTCCCATGATAGGGGATGTAACAGGGATTACACTGATAAGAATAGTACTAGTTAACACACCACTCATATAGGGTGGCACAGTACATTGCACGGCGCATGTGCAGTGCCCCAAATAGGAAGTAAGAGGAACGACCAAGCTTCTTTTTCCATCTCCCGGTTCCTAAAATCTATTCGATACACGTCCCCTGATAGGCGACGTAACAGGGATTTAACTGATAAGAATAGTACTAGTTTACACACCACTCATATAGGGTTGCACAGTACATTGCACGGCTCACGCGCAGTGCCCCACATTGGAAGTAAGAGGAACGACCAAGCTTCTTTTTTGTCACTATTCGGCAGAGGAATGACTTCTGGCTCTCCACCTTGTTGGACCCTTGCTACCGGTCTAAAATGGGGGTCCTTTTTTTCACCCGCTGAGCCGGAGGACAAACTGAACTGCTATAGACACATCCTAGGTAGTCAGCTGGCCGCTGCCTATGTGCGCCATCGTCCATTCTCTCGCAGGTCTTGCCGGGTTGCCTTCTGCACTCTTGTTCCACTGCCATGGCTGCTGTGGCAGGGTGGGGGATAGGAGTGGTTCCAGCTCCATCAGCAGCAGCTTGAGTATAGAGTCAATGATGAGCAGCTTTCTTAACCCGCCTAGTGAAGAAACTACTCACTAGGAGCAGCAGCTAGACCTGGAGCAGAACCTGAGCCAGCAGGTGTTGGCATACTTGGTCAGCACCCTGCCACCCCACATTGAAGATCCGCTGGACTACTGGGCAGCCAAACTGGATTTGTGGCCGCAACTGGCATAGTTTGCCCTGGAAAAGCTGCCCTGCCCGGCCAGTAGTGTGGAATCAGAGCGGGTGTTTAGTGCGGTGTGGGCCATAGTTTCCCCAAGGAGAACTCACCTGTCCACCCAAATGTGGAGAGACTGACCTATGTCAAAATGAATCAGGCTTGGATCAATCAGATTTCCACCTACCAATGTCTAATGCATCAGATCAGATCATCCATGCTGCCTCACCCAAACCTTGATAAAAGAAACCGTTTTTTTTCCGGTTCCCTGCCTCAGCTACTATTCTGATACTGCCATCCGCCTTATGCCACACATCTGATGCCAAGTGCTCCTTCTTACACCCACCATCGTTAGCGGGTACTGTTATTGCCTCCCACCTCCCCACTTTGTCACTGGGTCTCTCTGTGTCTTGTGATGCTGCTGTTACCTCACCACTCAGGTCTCCTCATGCTGCTGTTGCCACCTCCACACTATGTCATTGTGCCACTCTGTGGTCTTCTCATGCCGCTGCCAACTCACAACTTTGTCTATGGGCCACTCTTGGTCTCCTCATGCTGCTGCTGCCACCTCCACACTATGTCACCTTCCCACTCTGTGGTCTCCTCATGCGGCTGCCACCTCCACACTATGTCACCTTGCCACTCTGTGGTCTCCTCATGCTGCTGCCAACTCAAAACTCTGTCTCTGGGCCACTCTGTGGCCTCCTCATGCTGCTGCTGCGGCCACCTCCACACTATGTCACCTTACCAGTCTGTGGCCTCCTCATGCTGCTGCCACCTCCACACTCTGTCACTGTGCCACTCTGTGGTCTCCTCATGCTGCTGCCACTTCCACAGTATGTCACCTTGCCACTCTGTATCCTCCTCATGCTGCTGCTAACCCAACACTATGTCACTGGCCCACTCCGTGGCCTCCTCATGCTGGTGCTACCTCCACACTATGTCACCTTGCCACTTTGTGGTCTCCTCAAGCTGCTGCCAAATCAAAACTCTGTCTCTGGGCCACTCTGTGGCCTCCTCATGCTGCTGCTGCCACCTCCACACTCTGTCATTGTGCCACTCTGTGGCCTACTCATGCTGCTGCTGCTGCCCCCTCCACACTCTGCCATTGTTCCAGCCTTTGATCTGCAACCATGCTCTAGTGGACTTGGAGGTATGCTTGGGATCATTGTCCTGTTGAAAGGTCCAACGTCTCCCAAGCCTCAGGTTTGTGACGGACTGCATCACATTTTCATCCAATATCTCCTGGTACTTAAGAGAATTCATGGTACCTTGCACACGCTGAAGCTTCCCTGTACCTGTAGAAGCAAAACAGCCCCAAAGCATGAGGTGTTCTTTTCTTCATAGGCCTTGTTTTCCTCCTCCAAACATAGCGTTGATCCATGGGCCCAAACAGTTCTAATTTTGTTTCATCAGTCCACAGAACACTATCCCAAAACTTTTGTGGTTTGTCCACATGACTTTTGGCATACTGCAGTCGACTATTCTTATTCTTTGGAGACAGCAAGGGGGTGCGCCTAGGAGTTCTGGCATGGAGGCCTTCATTACGCAGTGTGCGCCTTATTGTCTGAGCTGAAACTTCAGTACCCGCATCTGACAAATCTTTTTTCAGTTCCTCAGCAGTCAAACGGGGACTTTTCTCCATTTTGAGCTTCAGGTAGTGCACAGCAGTAGAAGTCAGCATCTTCTTTCTGCCACGACCAGGTAGCGTTTCAACAGTGCCCTTTGCCTTGAATTTGCGAATGATGCTTCCTATGGTGTCTCTTGGTATGTTGTTTAACATCTTTGCAATCTTCTTATAGCCATTGCCCTTCCTGTGAAGAGAAATCAACTCTTCTCTTGTCTTCCTGGACCATTCTCTTGACTTCACCATGTCTGTAAACACACCAGTAAATGTCTAGAAGGAGCTGAGTATCACAGTCATTTTAAATCTGCCTAATTGGTGCTTATTATGCTTGATTGCTGCTCCTTGACATCCAGAGGTGTTTTCATTACCTGATCAAAAACACTTGAATGAACCTCTGTTCTTAAGAGTGGTAGTCTTTAAGGGGTTGAATAATTGTGTCAATGAAGAAATCACAAAACAAACATTTAATACTGTATTACAAAAACAATTGATGTCATTTTAGTTGCATTTGGTTCTTTAAAAAGTCCTTGTAAGATTTCATTCTGAACACAATTACAAATGTACACTAAATTCCCTAAAACCCTTTACAGCATTGGGGGTTGAATAATTTTGAACACAACTGTATATATTGCAGTTGCCTGCCTGTGTGTGAGAGGCCGCAGGCCCACAGACTGTACTGTGTGCGAACCATTCATATAGGGTGGCACAGTACCTTGCAGATAAAAAAGTCATTTAATTTTACCCTTTAATATAATTGCAGTTGCACTCCAGTGTGTGTCAGGCCCACAGAGTGTACTGTGCCCACTGCCCACCACTCATATAGGGTGTCACAGTACATTGCACGGCTCACGCGCAGTGACCTAAAATTCAAACGAAGCGGACCGAGCATGGGTTTTTTCCCATCTTCCATGTTCCAAAAATCTATTCACTACACAGACCCTGGCCCTGATGAGGGACAAAACAGAGATTAAACTGATAGGAATAGTACTTAGTTGATGCTAGTTGCATTGGTGGCAAATTCCATTGCAAGTGCCCAAAATTAAAAGGAAGTAGACAGAGCAAGCTTTTTTCTCTATCTCCCCATGCAAGGAGTCAATTCAATACATGTCCCCTGATAGGGGAATTAACAAAGATTAAACTGGTGATAGTAGTAGTTCATACTATTTGCATTGGTGGCACAGTACATTGCGCGGCGCACGCGCAGTGCCCCAAATTGGAAGTAAGAGGACCGACAAATTATCTTTTTCCATCTCCCGGTTCCTAAAATCTATTCGATACACGTCCCCTAATAGGGGACGCAACAGGGATTAAACTGATAGGAATAGTACTACTTAACACACCACTCATATAGGGTGGCATAATACACTGCACGGTGCACGCGTAGTGCCCCAAATTGGAAGAAAGAGGACCGACCAACCATTTTTTATCATCTCCCGGTTCCTAAAATCTATTCCATACACCGGCACCTGTTAGGGGACAAAACAGAGATTAAAGTGGTAAGAACAAATTTTTTTAATAAAAAAAAAGGACAGTCTCTGCGGAGCTGGGTATTTTTTGGCCGTGTTACTGAACGCTCATGCACAATGGCTATAGGCTCATGTGTCCTTTTGCGGAGGTGACAAACCTGGTCAGTCAAACCCAAGGCAATATCATCAACCTCATCCCATATGCGTTTTTTCTGGAGCGTGCCCTGCGAAGAGTACTGGATCAGGGTGTAGATGAGCATGAAGAGGAAGAGTTGTGGTCACCATCACCACCAGAAGCAGCCTTCTTGTCGTCGATTGCTGGACCTGCGGCAATGCAGAGAGAGGAGTCTGAAGAAGAGGAGTCAGAGGAGGAAGGTGGCTTTGAGGAGGTGGAAGACCAACCACAGCAGGCGTCCCAGGGGGCTTGTTGTCACCTTTCGGGGACCCTTGGTGTTGTACGTGGCTGGGTGGAGGAAGAGACCTTCAATGAAGTCAGTGAGGACAAGGAACGGGACATGGCTAGCTTGGTATCCAACCATCTGCAAATGGGGAGTTTGCGGTTGTGCAAATGGACTGTTTACAGTTGTTTGCGGTGCGTTAAACGGGGAGTTTGGTCTGTCAGAGTTTGGTCTGTCACTATGAAGCGGATGTAACCCTTACACTACCTGATCGATACAACATCATACCTGATCGTATACACACACTGGATGTTTTATAGCATGTTATTCCAAAAAAATTAGGAATGTTTGGTGATTTATGCCCTTTATGGATTAAAACCTGACTCTGCGTCAACTATGTAATTTTCCATGGGAGTTTTGCCATGGATCCCCCTCTGGCATGCCACAGTCCAGGTGTTAGTCCCCTTGAAACAACTTTTCCATCACTATTGTGGACAGAAAGAGTCCCTGTGGGTTTTAAAATTCGCCTGCCTATTGTAGTCTATGGCAGTTCGCCCAGTTTGCCCGTTCGCGAACATTTGTGGAAGTTCACGTTCGCCGTTCGCTACATCTCTAGAATCTTCATACCTGGCTCTAACATCGACCTGTAAGGCTGAGTTAATACTTGAGTTATTTGATCAGTTTTGGCCCTGTGACTGCCCAAATAAGTGAAGTGTGCAGTTATTCCAAGAGTGACGCCTGTCATGTGCATGTCATACTGACTCACAGTACTGTTCCACTACCACAGCAGACTCCCTATGCGTGTTACTGCAAGGCACAGTGTTCTACACCACTATACAGGCTCTCTACCGCCAGGAAATAAATGTTTTTTTACCAGTATTTGCCGCGAATAAATTTAAATCAAATCAAATCTTTTTTGGAAAATTTGGCGAACCAGCCGCATCAAGATTTGAGAAATTCGCTTATCTCTAGTTACGACTGCCCTGCAATCCAGCAACGGTGGTCGTGCTTGCACACTATAGGAAAAAGGCCTACAAGTGCTCCTAACATCCTGGCCTCCAGAGAGGTACTCTCTGGTACTTTTTCTATAGTATGAAAACACAGCTACTGCTACTGGATTGTACGGTGGCCGTAACCCCTGGATATGAGCAGTGTATAATGTGATGGAAAAATGAATCTAGCCAGCAATATGTACAATAACAATAAATTAGTAAGTGCCTTGTAATAACTTTCTCTTCATGATAAATGCCATTTGCTGAAGTGAGACAACCGTTTAAGGGTATGGCTACACATTGATATGTGTCCTGTAAAAGAAAGTCACAGAGAAGTTGCGCAACAGAAAAATATGTGCAACTTGTCTGCAACTTGCTGTCAAGCTACTATTTTTAGACTGTGAGTTGGCTGTAAAAACACAGCCAAATAACAGGTAAGTGATGCGTAGAGCACGACTTTCATCAAAGTCAATGAAAAGTTGTGTGCAACTTGCGACACAAAAACCAACATATTTGGATTACTTGCAACTAAGAGATGAGACCTTCCCTCAAAAACATGGTGCTCATGCCCCAATCCTTCAAGTTCTGACTACTTTTTAAAATTTAGCTGTGCGAAAACTTCAGCAAATTTTCCATACCATTTTTTGTGACTTTCTTTTAGGCAGGCCAAAAACTGTTGTAAACTTTTTAATAAAGGTAAGCCATTATTTTCTCTAATACCCTAGAGTGCAGCATATAGAAAGACAGTAACTGGACTGAAGATTAGAGATAGCTGGAACCTACGACAACTGTAATAAATTCTCTGCTGTCCCTTTGATGCATACATTACACGGTAAAAAAAATATAATTTCTTCCTTTGCGCCACTTCTTTCTCAAATATTACATTGCACGGCTGATACAAGCTTTGTTTCGCCTTGGTTAGCAAAGCTACTATTCCAGTCTAACACAGCAGGTTAAGCTAAAACAGTCTGAAGCCGTAATACCAGCAACAGTGACATGTGGAAGTCAGGGCAGGGTTATTTGTATGAATAAAATTACAGCCTTCCATTGTGAGACCCGATGGTTAGATATAATGCAAGCTGCTCGAAATTATTATTTATTATGAGTGACAAGCTATTTTCTTTTCAAGGGAGTTCGGCTAGCAGAGCTGGCAGCACACAGTGCGTACTGCAGAGTGGAGTGGGCAATGGGGGTTCTATGACTAGATGGAGCTAGCAGTTCTTGATAATGATGAGCCACATTGACCGCAATAATTAGGAGATCTTTGCCGAAACTGCCAGAGAAGACAATACAATGGGAGACCAGCGAACAAACTGCAGCATGACACAATGGATAAATGATATTATACTATACATGTTCCATATATGCTATACACTCCATGCCTGTTACATTCTTACTAAATGTACTTTTATAAAATCTGTTTCCTAATTCAGATTTTTTTATTTTTCATTTTTTTGCCATCATGAGAAAAAGCAAAGTCTGGATATTTAGACCTGATATTTATGACCTCTCAGCCCCCCATGATTTTGTCACCCCTATTATCAATTCATTAATTCCATCAGAAGAATTTTCTATGGAGTATTCGTCCATTGATGAGGCCATTGCACTTATTCTCAGGGCTGGGAGAGGCGCCTGGTTATCCAAAACCGACATCGTGGACGCGTTTAAGCGTCTGCCAATCGCCCCACATTTATGGAAGTACTACGGCATCCAGTGAAAGGGCAAATATTACTTTGCCAATCGTCTTACATTCGGCTCAAAGAGCAGTCTATGGTTATTCGACCAACTGGCTCAGGCATTACATTGGATTCTGATCCAATACGGCAGTACGCAGTCAGTCATCCACTACCTGGACGACTTTTTCCTCATAGAGCAATCACAATGCCACCCGTCAGGTCTTAACTCTCTCCTTGAGTTTTTTTCCTCCTTACATATATCCATATCGCAGGGCAAGACAACAGCTCCTGCCACCTCCATCACCTTTCTGTTCATAACCCTGGATTCTGGCAAGCTGGAAGCTAGCCTACCGGAAGATAAGTTGGCACAAATTCGTAAGGTCGTTTCAGAGGCATTAGCCTCTTCCCAGTTGACCAAAGTAGAGCTCCAGTCCCTCCTGGGAAGACTAAATTTCGCCATGAGGGTAATGCCCCAGGGCAGGGCCTTCATTTCGCGTCTTCTCTTGCTCCTCTCAGCAGCTCCAGAACCAGACAGTATTATACACTTGGATAGGTCAGCCATGGTGGACTTACACATGTGGAACGACTTCCTCTCAATATGGAACGGGGTAAGCTTGTTCGTTTCACTCTGGACTCAGTCATATACCAAGGTGTTTTCCGATGCAGAAGCTTCCCGGGGGTTCGCGACAATCTTCAATAGCCATTGGTTAGCCGGACATTGGCAGCCTCAGATCAGTACAGACCCTCAGGCCTTCAGTTCTTCTCCATTCCTGGAATTATACCCTATCGTGGCAGCGGCCGCGACCTGGGGGCACCTATGGGCCAATTCCAATGTTATGTTTATAATGGACAGCCAAGATTTAGTGGACATCATTATCAAGGGTCAGGCCAAGTCTTCAAAAATCATGTCACTACTGCGCAAGCTGGTCTGGCTGTCCATGATAAACAACTTCTCATGTTCGCACATATACAGTGCTAGTAACACTGTGGCCGATGCTTTGTCCCGCTTCAACTTTCACGCATTTTTTCAGGAATATCCAGAAGCCGACCAGACCGGAGCACGGATTCCCAGATTCAGCGACCTAATGATGAATTAAGGTCACTGTTGGCAACCGCCAAGGACCTCATGCACCGATCCCTCTCTGTCAACACGGCCCGCAATTATCGCACCGGTTGGAACCTCCTTTCAAAATTTGCCATGAATCACCCTCAGGGGGATAAAAATTTCACATCTTACATCATGGCTTTCATGGCCTATTGTCATGCCAATCTTAAATTGGCACCCAACACCATCCGGTTGTACGTTGCCGGGGTGCAACATTGCTTATCTTTGCAAAATCCAGAACATCGCTCCGCATTCACGTCTCAAGCTATCAAATATATATATATATATATATATATATATATATATATATATATATATATATATATATATATATATATATATATATAGTTTTCAATGGGATTCAATACCTGTTGTGAATTTTGCTACTAATCTCCTTGTTAGAGAAGAGCAAGTTGTGCAAAAAGTACCAAAACATTGGGGGCGGAGCCTGACTGAGCAGCAAGACGCCTGAGATTTAGCTCCCGTCACACAAGCCAGCATCCAGCCTAATCTTGCAGCCTAAAGAACCCCACCATGGTCAAAATTCGCAAAGACCAGATCAAGGACCGCCTGGAACCCAGCAGGTCCAAAAAGAATCAATCTGAAATAGAACAGTACCTGAAAAACAAACCGTCAGCTTCTATGGCGCACGAGCCCAAGATGGGGCCGGGCCCTCAACATGACTCAGACGCACATGCAGACTCAGACACGCAGAGCTCCGTGGACCTGGGAGACGAGGTAAAATCACCCAGCACCTTATCCTTCTCCAAGAAATATTTTAAAAAAAGCCCTGGCTGTGGACCTGGCTCCTGTCATGAGAGAATTAGCAAACATAGACCTATGTGCGGCAAATTGGTCATAGAGTGGAAGTGTTAGAGACTAATCAAGCCATGGAAGTGGCACATAGTGAGGCCATAGCAGCTAACATTGCCATCCAGACTGAGGCTATCTCTACAACATTTACGCTGATAGAGGATCAAGAAAATAGGAGCTGCCGAAAGAATGTACATGTTAAGGGTCTACCAAAAACTGTGACTCATAAGGCGCTGAGGCGCATGACGCAGATATTTGGTAATGTTCTAGGTTAGGACAGGGCGAGATCTATTGTTATAGAATGGATATGCAGCGAAATGGACCGCAGGGGCAACATGTGAGGCACAGTGGGCCGATGGGAGTAGTAGTTGTTTGGTACTCACGGTTAGCAGAGCCTCCCTGGGCCAGCGTGCAGTGATGGGGAAGAGAGCACTAAATCCTCTGGGGCACTCTCTAGTACAGGGCTCACCAGCCAGTTGGTAGTTGAGGTGCCCTTGATGGTATAGGTGCTTTTGAGGCTGAGACCCCGATGTTTCGTAACGCCAGCACCATTAGGTGCAAAGGTTGGTTGTGGAAAAGATGAGGAGTCGGTTGTAGTAAAACAGTCGAACTTTTACTTAGTAATCACTTGTCTTAAGGTAGTGAGTACAGTTTATTTATATGGTAAAGCAATAATCCAAATATTGGTTCAACTGTATTCCTTATAACAGGCCTGGCAATTGTAATTTGAGGAGTTTTCCTTCTTGCTCTATATCTGTCTATTCTATGTCCACTATCTAGCACTCAGGTACTGAATATAATAAATCTTACTGGTCAGTAGCTATCCACAGGGTGGTCTCCCTAACGGCAGGCTTCAGTCTTCTGCTCCATTCTTTGAAAAGGATGCTCACTGAAGAATTACAGTCCACTCCATTAAGGCATGTGGCAAAGAAAAATTTTGCGCATTAATCAACCAGCTGTGTCCAGGTACTTTTATGTTCCTCCTGGTCACTAGTGCTTGTGAAGTCCATTGGCTAATTTAGCTCTAACCTGCACTACACTTTCTCTATATTCAGACGTTCTATACAACTGTTCTATATGCTCCCTTAGCTTTATCAGGGCCAAGGAGTTGCAATGGTAGCTACATTGTGGACTAGGCCTGTTCTGCTCCTCCATTAAGTTCCTCAACTTATCCTCTCTGTTTTCAACTCTCAATTAACTTTATTAGCAAACCCCAGATATATATTAGTGACCCCCACCACCATCTAGGGGGCGAATGAATGTAATGATTCTCTACAGCCTGATAATAGGAATTACAGCTTACACAGAAATACATTAATATGACATTTAGCGTCAAATGTTTAAAGTGCCCACATATAACACGTAGTAGGACACTTCAGATACACTGGTCCCTGAGACCCTCACCGAAAGAAAGAGAGCCGCCAAGGGATGTTGTCTGTGGGCTCCTCAGCTATGTAGATACTGCTGTGATTTTGAAAGGAGCTAAACAGCATGGGAAGCTAAACCATGATGGCACCGTATAGCATCATATCAAGATGTCACCCCCTCCACGCTCGCGAAATGGCGCCTACTGAAGGCTCTCTTCGACTACCTGAGATCTCAGAAGATTTTGTACCATTGGCTCTTTCCTTTTGGATTGCAGTTCTCCTTAGAGGGCAAATGATGCACCATCAAGACACCGGAAGACCTAACCTCTATATGGCCACTACTTAATATTGATCCTATGGATATAGCATCATGGCTACCGCAGGCCCTACAACTTCCTAAGCTTCCTCTATTGCCAAAGACAGCTCCATGGTCCGCAGAGCCAAGTCTCCGAGATTGAGGAAAACCGCAGGATGAATTGCCTTTCACAGATGATGCTGATGTCCCTCATCCTTGTTTGGACTTCGGGGACTTTCTGTTATCTCTTCTCTTCCCTTTCTCTTTTATTTTTGTATTATTTCTATTAGGACTTTACCAGCCTCTCTTCCTTTCTAGCGTCTCTTAGTAGGCACAGGGCATGGCCGTGCTCCTGCAGCGGATCCCTGGAACACCTTCCAGGGACAAAATGTGATGTCAATTATATCTTAGCAGTTTCTAGGCTTCTGTCTTGCTCACAGTATTGCGATATCCATTTGTACTGGATGTTGGCTTGTGGTGTCAGTTCCGGAATGAACATTATTAGTCCTCCTGCCACCACAATCACTCTCCTCGCCACGAAAGTTCGAGGAGGTCACTCAATAATCCTATTTGAATGCTATATAATTGCACTAGCCTTGTTACATGTTATTCCTATGGTTGTTGAAATGTTAGTGGTTTTCTTTTTACATGCTCTCCCTTACGTGCTATGTCAGGTGTGCACAGACAGCAGGTCTATTGTCCACACTAACATTTAAATATGGTAGCTGACATTATCTTTATTTCCGTTAATATAAAAGGAATAAATACCCCCCAGAAGAGATCATAAATCCTTGCCTTACTTAGGAAAGCGAGAGCAGACATCGTTTTTTCCAAGAGACACACCTAAGGTGTGGGCATATCCCCAATTTTCCTCAAAATTGCTATAATCAGTGGGTCCATAGCACCTTTACCTCAGCCTCTAGAGGTGCCAGTATAAGAATAGCCAAACATATTCCCTTTGGCCCAATAGCGACCCTCCAGGACGCAGATAGGAGGTTCCTGTTTTTTAAAGGGCAAGTTGGGTAACGTGACACTCACCCTTGCTTGTCTTTATGCTCCGAATAGAGGACAGGCCGGGTGGATTAAATCTACTCTGGCCAAACTCAAGCTCTTTGCTGAAGGATGGATTTTTATAGCGGGGAGCTCAATATTGCCCTCAATCCTCTGTTAGACCGCTCTACTGGCCCTTCGGTCCACTCACAAAAAACCTTAGTTGTATATACAAAACCTTGTTAGAGCTACAACTGGTAGACACTTGGAGACTACATAACCCATCATCCAGAGACTACTCATTTCAGTCTTCAGCCCACTCCTCATAACAGAGACTAGACTATGTTCTGATCCCTAATTGCTTTAACCAACTGCTCAAAAGGGTTGATTTTGGAGCCATAACAGTTTCTGACCATGCACCGGTATCTGCCACCCTCTCGATTATGTATTTACCAGAGAAGGAGTGAGTATGGAGACTGAAAAAGACACTACTAGTTAAAGAGGTCAATGAAAATGCCATCTCTGAGAAGCTACTGAATTATTTCACTGACAACCCACTGGAAGATACGTCTATCCCAATAACTTGGAAGGCCCACAAAGCTTTTAAAAAGGGAGAACTTATAGCACTGGGCACTAGGCTCAAAAAAGAGCACCAGAAACTGCTCAATTCCTTACTGCCTCAGATATCGACCATTGAGACTCTGCAAAAGAGATACAGATTATATAATGCCCAGGCTGAACTGACGTCTCTTTACGTCAACAGTTGAAAGACCATCTGAATGTCCAGTATGCTAAACATTATCACTATGCTAAATTCAAGTTTTATGCCCACAGAGATAAGGGCAATAAGCTAACTTCACACCTTATTACGAAACGCAAGGACTCGTCTGGCGGTAAAGTTACTGAGACCAAAGATATAGCCCCGGCCTTTGTCTCCTTCTACCAGCAACTTTATAACTTGTCCAGGGACCTGTCCTTGCCGGGTACTTTGCCTAGGGCTGCTGAGATAGACACATTTTTGTCTAACCTCCATCTACCTTGCCTTTCAGAAGAAGAGAGTCTTCAACTTGTTCTGCCCATCACAGATAACAAGGTCTATGCGACATTGGCATCTATGCCCCTGGGAAAGGTGCCGGGATCGGATGGGATTCCAGTCAGGTATTATAAATCCTTCTCCTCAATCTTGATCCCCAGGTTGGTTGCTTGGTGCAGCACGCTCATGTCTGGCTTTCAATGCCACTATTACCATCTTGCCAAAAGAGGGGAAGGAGCCTGAATTATGTGGCTCATACCGCCCCACCTCACTTATTAATGTGGATGTTAATATCTGGGCGAACATCTTAGCCCTCCACCTTGGTAAACTTGTCCCGGAGCTGGTCCACCAAAAACAGACTGGTTTTGTTAAAGGTAGGGAGGGAAACCACAACTCAATAAGGCTTATACATGCTATAAGATATGCATCCAACATATTACGCTAGTGCTAATTAGCACGGACGCGGAGAAAGCCTTCAAAAGAGTAGATTGTGAATTTTTACAAAAGGTGCTATTGCACTTTGGTGCCCCAATCTTCTTTGTCCGATCGGTTATGTCCCTATACAACCATCCGAGTGCTAGGATCAGAGTTAATGGCACTTTGTCTGCTCCCATTGAAATGTTCAACGGTACCAGGTAAGGTTGCCCACTTTCCCCCACACTATTTATATTAGTCATAGAAACCTTACTCCAGGCTATCAGAGAACATAAGCTGATTCGGGCTTACAGGTGGGAGATGTAATATACCAGAATGCATCTTTCGCAGATGACCTGCTAATACTGATTACTAACCCAGATATAGCCTTCCCATATATTATTACATTATTTTTAGAGTTCAGGAGACTCTCAAACAACAATGTCAATTACATTAAATCGGAAGCCCTCAATATCTCTGTGCCTCGAGTGGTAGTGGACATATTGAGAAAGTCAATACCATTTAAATGGCAGGTGACCCAACTGAAATACCTAGGAATCTGCCTAACTAATAAAGACCCATCGCTCCTTTATGGGGCAAACTATCCACCGCTAATTCGAGAGATTAAAACAATGCTATCCTCAATTTCTATTCCTTATGTCTCCTGGATGGGGGGGCAAGAGTTTATTACGCACATATGTCATGCCCAAATTATTATATATGCTCCAGATGGTGCCCATATTTCTCAGCCAGTCATTCTTTTTCATGGTCAGATTTATCTTCTCCTCCTTCTTGTGGCAGAAAAGGAAACCCAGGAGCATATGAAACCCAGGGGCGGACTGAGAACCCTCAGGGCCCCCGGGCAAATTAATCAAGGGCCCCCTTCCAGGCCCCACCCATGTCCCGCCTCCAGTCACTCCCATATCCCGCCTCCAGTCACTCCCATATCCCGCCTCCAGCCACTCCCATATCCCTCAAGGTATTTAAAACTGATTTTACAAACGTTGTTAACCCTTTAGGTGTTCCACAAAAGTTAATGGAAAATGGAGACAAAATTTTCCATTTTATTCAATTTTTTCCAGTAACAAAGGAAGGGTTAACAGCCAAACAAAATGGGCTGTTTCTGCAAACTACAGAATCAAAGTAATAAATATTGAGTTTTGTTTGGCTGTTAACCCTTGCTTTGTTACTGGAAAAATGGATTAAAATGGAAAATAAAAAATTGCTGTTTTGGGACCGTTTTTATTTTTTGTTATTTACATCGTTGATCTGAAAGGTTAGATCGTGTGCTATTTCTATAGAACAGGTTGTTCTGGACGTGACAATACCAAATATGACTACTTTTTGGGAATTTTTGTTACAGTTTTTCATAATAAAGCATTTGTGAAAAAAAAAATATTTTTTATGTCTCCCCATTCTCAAAGCCATATTTTTTTATTTTTTGGGTGACAGTCTTATGTAGGGGCTCATTTTTTGCGGAATGATATGGCGGTTTGATTGGCACTGTATTGGAGTGCATATGACATTTTGGTCGCTTGCTACTTTTTGTGATGTAAGGTGACAAAAATGGCTTTTGACATCGTTTTTATATTATTTTTTTTGTTGTGTTCACCTGAGAGGTTAGTTCATGTGTTATTTTTATAGAGCTTGTTCTTACGAATGCGGCAATACCTAATATGTATACTTTTTATTTATTTATTTACGTTTTACACAATAATATCATTAGTCTGAGAGTCATTTTTTATTTTTTTTGGTCCGACTGTCCTATGTAGAGTATCATTTTTTGCGGGATGAGATGACGGATTGATTGGCACTATTTTGGGGTTCATATAAATTTTTGACCGCTTGCTATTACACTTTTTGTGATGTGAGGTGACAATTTTTTTTTTTTACACTGTTTTTATTTAATTTTTTTTACGGTATTTTCTTGAGGGGTTAGATCATGGGATATTTTTATAGAGAATGTTTTTACGGATGCGGCGATACCTAAAATGTATACTTTTTTATGTATTTTAATGTCTGTATAGTCTGAGAGCCATTTTTTTTATATTTTGGGGCGATTGTCCTATGTAGGGGCTCATTTTTTGAGGGATGTGATGGCGGTTTTATTGATACTATTTTGGAAGGCATAAGCCTTTTTGATCGCTTGGTATTACGCATTTTGTCATGCAAGGTGACAAAAATGGCTTTTTTTACAACATTTTTTTGTTTTTGTCTTTTTGGTGTTCACCTTATGGGTTAGGTCATGTGATATTTTTATAGAGTAGGCTTTTACGCACGCGACGATATGTAATATGTGTAGTTTTTTAGTTTTTTTAATTTTTTTACAGTGATAGTGTTTTCTTTTATTTTTTTTCACTTTTTTACATTTTTTTTTTACCCAGACCCAGTTGGTTCTTGTAGATCCAGTGGATCTGGGTCTATGAAATACAGTAAGTACACTATATAGTGTACCTACTGTATTTTTTTTTTACTTTAGAAAGTCTGAATAGACCTACCTATAGCAGATCTATTCAAGCTTTCAGCACCATGGAGAGAGCAGGGTGCTTCAGTAAGCGTCCTGTCTCCATGGTGACCATCACCTGCTGCCAGTACAGAGCAGCGGGTGATGGGGAGGAGGGAGCTCCTCCCTCTGCCTCCCAACCTGTCGGGGGCTGCAAAGGCACAGCAGCCCCCGATGGGAGAGGGAGGAGCTTCCTCCCTGTTAACCCCTTCCATACCGTGGTCCATACGGACCGTGGTATGGAAGGGGTTAAACTGCTGACATCTGCGGCACAGATGTCAGCAGTTTATAGCAGGGGGTCAGCAATGTGCTGACCCCCTGCTATAACCACTAGACACCAGGGAAATCCCCCCGCCCTGCACCGCCGGGGGGACAGTAATATGGCGGGGTGCAGGGGGGGGGGTTATTTTATTTAATGATCTGGGCATTTTTTAAGTCTCTGATCCCCGCGGTCACAGGCCGCGGGGATCAGAGACTTAATTTTACTTTGGACACACTGGGCAGCTGCAGCTGCCGCCGGGCCCCCTTTCCGGCCGGGCCCTCGGACCACGTCCGAAGTGCCCGGTTGGTCAGTCCGCCCCTGATGAAACCCTCACCCTACCCCATTCTATTGGTGGATTTAGTTTGCCAGACATTCTGACTTACCACAAAGCAATTCAGCTAAAGTGTTGGATCTCCTTATGAGTCACTGGCTGTGGCACTTTGGGAGTGGACATCAAGCCTGCTGCACTAGGCGATCAACAACTGGCTAGCCTTTGGGGCCTGACTGTGCCCAAGATTGCGATATCTGGGTTGATGAATGGAATTTACTGTACTTTTTGATCCCTTAACAACAGCTCTCCCCTCCTATCCCGTCTCCCAACCTCTCTCCCTGCCCTGTTAATCTCATACTTTTTCTTCCTTTCCCGCACCCGCGCTTCAAGCTTCTGGACTAGGTTAAAGGATAAATCAGTTGAGGATCTTCTAACAGAAATAGGCTCTGCACAGAATGTTTGCCTAACTGCTCTAAAACACCCCCATCAGGTAACATTCTAGAAAAATACGAGCTCTCCCGCTCCCTTTCTGCTATATTTTCAGCAAGAAAGGACCTGGGAGAACCCACCTGGTTGGAAAAATCCTTTAATCCTGTACCCACCCACCCTAGGTGGATCTCCTTTCTATCTCATACCCTTTAGTCTCTAAAGCAGCCGTCTTGGCCAGCATATATACGGGGCTGAGAGAGAGAATTGAAAAGGTAATTTACAGAACCCGAAATTGTAACAATTCGACTCATGTCCCATGGGCTTTCTAAATGTTTTAGCATACAAGAACACTCCTTTAAGGTTTTGACTAGATGGTATAACTATCTGAAAAAATTATTCCAATTGGGCTTCTAGTAATTTGACCTGTTCTGGAGCTGCCAACAAGTTGATGGCTCCCTCCTTTACATATTCTGGTCTTTCCCACCTATCCAGACATTTTGGCAACAGATAGTCAAAGATCAATGTGATTTCTGGCACCCAGATCTGATTGTCCCCTGAATCGGTTCTGCTATGGTTACCAAATGACTTGTGGTCCCCATCAGCACATAACCTACCCACTCTCCTAATACAAGTTGCTCGCCTATTGATTCCCCTAAAATGGCTCAGTACAGACCCAACAACAATTTACCAATTGTACAGCAAACTTGACCAACTATATAGAATGTCACGAACCAGCTGGTGTGAACCCACTGTGCCATGTGTCCTACCTCCTCTAAGGGCATTGTCTAAGTGAACCCCTGGATCTTCACAATACTCCTGATGGTGGGTATAGACTTTCCCGAGGGGAAAACCAGGTCACTACTGTGACGGACCGCCTGGCACCTCGACCGGGTACCTTCGCCCAATCGATGCTTCCTAGTGCTCACCGAGTACTTCCAAGCACTCTACCGGACACCATCAGCACTTTAGTCCCCACTTCCAGCTTTACAGCTTGGCTGGGGTCTCACTGTCCTCCACCAAACCTGGGCCCAAGACCAGGATCCAGCTTTCAGTGGGTAGAACCGTGTTGTAATCCAAGGGAGTATGTTACATATAGCAATAAATATAGCTGTTCCCCCCACACATGAGACGAGACTCTATGTTGAGGGTGAAACCAATCTGACTCTTTAATGAATACAGCACACATATAAAAATCTTTAACAGCCTCATTTCCACGCAATGGAGTAAACAGATAACTACACTATTTGGAAGGGTGGGGCTGGCAATAACAAGGGCTTATGAGAGAATGAGGAGTGACAGGATATTCAGTTTAAACTGGTCTTGGGACAACACCCTGCAGGGGAAACAATAGCATAGAGAAATAGGGGAGAAACCCAACCCTCTCTCAAACACGGAGGCAAGACAAAAAATACATAAAACACCCCAAAATGTACCTAAAACAAACAGGCATCCCCACAATTTAGACATCCCCAAATACCCCTGATCTGAGCGCCTAAGATGTCCAAACAGAGCCCAGATCAATGCCGAACCAGGGGAACCAAAACATGGGTCCCTACAGTCTCTGGCCTGGCCCATAGTCGGCGGGCAAGAGGCTGACCAGCAGGCTCCTCCAAGAAGACGTGATGAGGCTCAGTTCATCACAGCTACCTCTTGAGGAGGATAGGCACATAAGGTAGCTGGTCCAGTCAGACCAGGAAGTATCTGAGAAAGGTACCAGAGGTGCAGGACTGAAGGATGAGGCAGAGGTGTAGTCAAACAGGCAAAAGGTCAGGGCAGGTGGCACAGGTACAGGTCAGGCAATCCGTTTCGGCAACAGGAGAGTCAAGGCAAGCAGGTAGGGATATAACAGGTAGCAGAGTCCAGAAATATAGATACGAGTCAGGAACACAAGAACACAAGCTTTAAACAGGAACCTTAGCAGGGCACAAGGACCATGACACTGAGGAATCTGGGAAGGGGACTGAGCCACTTATATATGCGCAGGAGGGCTAGGATAGGTAAGCAAGGTCACATGACCTAACCCATAAAGCCCAGAAAGTAACGTGACGGCCCTTATGAAAGTGCTTCAGGAAACAAACAGCAAGCATGCTGTGGCCAGGGCTGAGAGCAAACTGTTGAGCGGATCCCAGAACAACAGCACCCACACAGACAGAGCCCAGGACTGCAGCGGTAAATTGGATGCACCGGCCGCAGATCACCACTGAACACAGAGCCCGGGACCGCGGCAGTAAGCAGAGGAACAGCGGTGCACAGCAGCCGCTGTTACAGTACCCCTCCCAAGACCTCTGCTCAGGACCAAAGCCCTTCTAGTCCACAAGATTGTTAGGTCTTCTTGCCACGCTACTTGATGTCTAGGATGTCTTTGACCTCAAATATCTCATTGGAATCTTCAGGTACCGGAGTTGGAGTAGAAGGAGTCGCTGAGAAGCGATTAAGGACTACTGGTTTTAGCAAGGACACATGGAAGGCATTAGGAATACACAGAGAGAGAGGCAGACGTAACTTATATGTTACTTCGTTGATCATCCTCAATATTTCAAAGAGTCCAAGGAACCTAGGAGCAAACTTGAAACTGGGAACCCATAAGCGGATGTTTTTAGAAGAGAGCCATACCTTATCTCCAGACGAGAACTGAGGCGGTTTTCTTCTTCTCTTGTCTGCATTTGCTTTCATGCAGGTCACCACTTTGTTGATGCAGTCCTTGGTGTCACGCCAAATCTATAAAAAAATCCCTACAACAGGAATCTGCAGCTGGTACCCCAGAAGATGTAGGAACAGGGAGAGGAGTATGAGGGTGTTGTCCATAAACGAAAAAAAAAATGATTTATAATATTTGATTGATCCTCTCTACTTGCAGTTGGTCTGGGGATGATAACTTGGAAGATAAGTCCAGCTCAATTTCAAGCAGCCGGCAAAGGGCTCTTCAGAGCTTAGAGCTAAACTGGACTCCGCAATCGGAAACAATATGCCAAGGTAGACCATGCAAGCGTAATATGTGTCTCACGAACAGTTTCTGCTAGTTTAGCAGTACAGGGCAGTCCAGCCAAAGGAATAAAGTGTGCCATCTTGAAGAAGCAGTCCAGGACCACCCAGATAGCTGTACATCTGGCAGAAGAGGGCAGATCTGTAATAAAGTCCATGGCAATACGTATGTTGCCATGGGGCATAAGGAAGAGGTACTGTAACAACAGCCCAGGTGGTTTGGTCCTGGAGACTTTATTCTGAGCACAGACAGTGCAGGCAGACACATAATCACACACATCCTTAAACAGTGTGGGCCACCAGTAGTGGTGAGACAAAAGTTCTGTGGTCTTCCGGATCCCTGGGTGACCAGCCAGTTTGGAGTTGTTCCCCCAAGCTAAAATACATTTTCTCTTGGCAGATGGCACGAATGTCTTCCTGGTAGGGATGTCTTTTAACAGGACAGGAGCCACTATGATCAAGCGAGCAGGATCTACAATGTACTGGGGCTCCTCCTGCTGGTCAGAGAAATCAAATGACCGAGATAGAGCATCCGCCTTGATGTTCTTCTTGGCCAGGCAAAAGTGAAGCTCAAAATCAAAATGGGAGGAGAAGAGAGTCCATCTGGCTTGGCGAGGGTTCATACTTTGTGCCGTCTGCAGATGTGTAAGATTCTTGTGGTTGGTGAAGATTATCACTGGATGCTGGGCCCCCTCCAATAGATAATGCCACTCCTCCAAGGCAAGTTTTATGGCCAGAAGTTCTCTGTCTCCTATACAGTAATTCCTCTCAGCAGGGGAGAAGAGCTTTGAGAAAAATCCACATGTAAACATCTTGCCCTTGGAACCTTTCTGTAGTAAAACAGCACCAGCTCCTATGGAGGAAGCGTCCACTTCTAAAAAGACTTGGCAGGAGACATCGGAGTGATGCAGAACAGGTGCAGAAGCAAAGGAACTTTTTAATTGGACGAAGGCAGCCTCCACCTCAGGAGTCCAGTCTCTGGCATTAACCCCTTTCTTAGTAAGAGCAGAGATCAGCAATGTAAGAGATTAAATATTTGGGATGAACTGACAATAGAAATGAACAAGTCCAAAGAAGCGCTGTATAGCACAAAGACCCTGTGGGCGGGGCCAGTCCATTGCTGCATTCAATTTTTCAGGATCAATCTGCAACCCGGCATCCGAGATTATGTATCCGAGGAAGGGTACTGTAGATTTTTTAAATATGCATTTCTCAAGTTTCACATAATGTCGATTCTCTCTCAACCACTGTAAAACCAAACGTACATGCTTCCGGTGAGTGGTCAAATCTGCAGTATATCGTCCAGGTCACTATCACGCAGACATAGAGCAAGTCCTGGAAGATATCGTTTACCAACTCCTGGAATACTGCGGGGGCATTGCACAGACCGAAGGGCATGACGAGATACTCGTAGTGTCCATCACGAGTGTTGAAAGCAGCCTTCCACTCATCGCCCTTTCGAATGCGGATAAGGTTGTATGCACCGCACAGGTTGAATTTTGTGAAGACCTTAGCTCCCCGGATCCTGTCAAAGAGTTTGGAGATTAGCGGAAGAGGGTAACGCTTCTTGACTGTGACCTTATTCAGACCTAGTTGATACAGGGTTGTAGGATCCATCTTTCTTCTGCACTAAGTTTATCCAGAAATCCGGATAGATTTCCAGATAAACCCCCTCTCGAGATTCTCCTTGATGTAATCAGATATCACTTGGGTCTCAGGAAGTGAGAGTGGGTAGAGTCGACCACGAAGAGGAGTGGCACCAGGCAGAAGGTCAATCGGACAATCATATGGATGATGAGGAGGCAGGGTTTCTGCCTCTTTCTTGCTGGAGATATCTGTAAAACTGGGATACTGCTGCGGAAGTCCAGGCAGGTGTACAAGTACAGTAGGCGAGGAAGCAGGTAAGACCTCTGATAAGCAGGGGGACTAGCAGGATGATCCCCAACGCAGAATCTGACCGGAGGTCCAGTTTAGAACTGGAGTGTGCTGATGCAGCCAGGGATGACCAAGGAAAACCGGATTCACAGATGATGTTAGCACATAGAATGAGATCATCTCTGAATGCAGAAGTCCTATTTGCAACTTAAGGGGCATAGTAACAGAATGCACAGGTTCGGGAAGTGGCAGTCCATTTACAGAAGCCCCTGACAGAGGCCTTTCTAGATGGATGGTAGGAAGCTGATACTGATGCAGAGTCCAAGAATGCAGGCACAGACAGTGTGACTCCCTTCTGAGAGAGAGTCACTGAAACTGAAAGTTTTGGAGAGGACTTCTCCTTGTCTAGGACCATCTCTCCAACTGACCCTAGACATTGGCGTTTCCCGGATTCTGATGACAATTGCGCACAAAGGGGGCTTTGCCTCCAAAATACAGACACAGATTCTCTGTTGTGCAGCGTAAACGTTCCTAATCAGACAATCAAAGATGCTCTATTTGCATGGGCTCTTCAGATGGGGTGGACACTAGAGGAAGAACCGGCCTCTGAAAGAATGGAGCCAAATGAGGGGGTCTTCTGGTGTGGTGCATGTGACCTCTTTAGAACGTTCACTGAATCGCATATCTATACCTGTGGCCAAGGTGATCAGGTCATTCAGAGTAGACGGATGGTTGTGATGAGCTAATTCATCCTTAATCCAGTCAGAAAGGCCCTCCCAGAACACCACCAGTTGAGCCTCATTGTTCCATGCAAGTTCGGCAGCCAGGGTACGAAACTGGATGGCGTACTGACCCACAGACGTGGAACCCTGTCGTAGATGCAGCTGCAGCGGAGGACGTGCGGCCGGGCTCTTCAGAGTCCAGCCGGAAGGTAGCCAGGAAAGACTGCAGATTAGTGGTCTCTGGACCTCCATGTTCCCAAATAGGATTTGTCCAAGCAAGGGCATCGATAGACAGCAGGGACACAATGAAGGCAAACTTGGACTGCTCAGTGGGAAACTTCTGCCCATGCAACTGAAAGTGGATCAGACACTGGTTCAGGAATCCACAAAAGGATTTTGGATCTCCACCATAGCGTGATGGCAGAGGGAGTTGCACACCAGCGGCCAACAAATCCGCATTTACACAAATCCGCATTTACCGGTGTGGGAATTGCAAGAGTAGCAGCGATTGGCGACCCTACAGTAGCTGGAGAAGAGATGGGATCCAGACGAGCAGCAAAATTTTGCATGAACTGCATCATGACATCCTGACGTTCGCTCTGTCGCCTCACTTTATGTAACAATTCCTGAACGGCAGGCTTGGGGTGACCAGTGGGGTCCATGGCCTCAGTGCACTGTCACAAACCAGCAGGTGTGAACTCACTGTCCCATGTGTCCTACCTCCTCTAAGGGCGTTGTCTAAGTGAACCCCTGGATCTTCACAGTACCCCTATGGTGGGGATAGACTTTCCCGAGGGGAACACCAGGTGGATACCTCTTGAGGACGATAGGCACACGAGGCAGTTGGTCCAGGCAGACCAGGAGGTACCTGAGAAAGGTACCAGAGGTGCAGGACCAAAGGATGAGGCAGAGGCGTATTCAAACAGGCAAAAGGGCAGGGCAGGTGGCACAGGTACAGGTCAGGCAATCTGTTTCAGCAACAGGAGAGTCAAGGCAAGCAGGTAGAGATAACAGGTAGCAGAGTCCAGGAACACAGTCAGGAACACAAGAACACAAGCTGAAAACGGGAACCTTAGCAGGGCACAAGGACTGAGGCTTCTGGGAAGGGGACTGAGCCACTTATATATGCGCAGGAGGTCTAGGATAGGTCTGAGAGGTCACATGACCTAACCCATAAAGCCCAAGAAAGGGACGCGCGCCGGCCCTTAACTTTAGGAAGTGCTGCAGCCAGGGCGAATCCCAGAACAATAGCACCCACACAGACAGAGTTCAGGACCACAGCAGTGAATGGGAAGCACCGGCCGCAGATCACTGCTGATCACGGAGCCCGGGACCACGGCGGCAAGCAGGGGAACAGCGGCGCACAGCAGCCGCTGTTACATAGAATGAAGGAGCTAGTCAGCTGGGCCTCCAGACAACACGCTACATTTTTAAAACTATGGCAACCATGGAAGTATTACAGAGCATCCCATCGGACCTAGGGCTTCAATTATGATCCATATGCTTATGTAACTGGGATACCCCTTTGCTTCACAGCTTCCTGTTTCTTTTTCTGTTATAATGGTTCCTTTTTTCATTCCACTTCTATATATTACTAGATGTCTCTGACAACTTTCCTTGCCCTGGTCAATGCAAGTTGTCACTTTGGGGATGCCCTGTCTCAGATTGGAGGGCCCATCTCATTCATTTAATCCTTACTTATCTCCACCAAAGCAACCGTTCTTGATAATACAGCTATTACCCATTGAGTTTTGGAATTAACTTAAACCTGCAATACTGTCGTATACGAATGACTACACATTTGTCTATGTAACGCCTGTATATTGTTTATTGTCCATTGAACTTAATAAAAAGATTTATTTAAAAAAAAAATGTACCAAAGCATTGAACAGGTGGACATGTGCTTTAAAAAGTTTAGAAAGGGTCGCACAAAGTTCACCTGTAAAGGTTAGAGTGCATTTTAGGTTCAACCTGAAAATTCACCCACAAGCTAAATAGCTCAAATATCACTTTTTGTGATATATATGTATATATATTGTGGGGATTTGCTCAGTATAGAGGCAAGGTACACAGTTCTCTGGGTAAAGCAGAAGTGTTTTATTCACACTCAGCAACCCAGAAACAGTCTTAGTGCTTGTTCACACGAGGCAAAACAGAAACAGTCTTAGTGCTTGTTCACACGAGGCAAAACTCAAGGCAAAAATATAAGTCCCACAGCAAGGTCACCTTAATGGTCGGCATTAGTTCACACCTGACAGTTGGCTCGGTCACGCAAAGTTTCCACCAGAGGCTTCTAGGTAGACTGCACGCCTGTTTGCAGACTCTTGCTCTCAGCCCTGAGAGCTCCACAGTAACACCAGCAGCTTCCAGGATAATCACCTCTCACCTGCTGAGGTGGCTGCTTTTTTAAAGACCCGGAAAAAGTCCGGCCTGGACCGTGGGGAATAGTCTCCCACCCAGCACTTGACTATTACCAATAAGAGCTGTCCCGGATCGGCTTTGTAGCCATACTTAATATCAATGTGTCAAGCAGCACTAGCTGACACACAAAAAATCCGGCTCTTATCTCACCGGAACCTTGCGCCATCTTACAATATATATATATATATATATATATATATATATATATATATATATATATTAATATACTGGATCTCACAAAAGTGAGTACACCACTCACATTTTTGTAAATATTTTAAATATATATTTTCATGGGACAACACTAAATGAAGATATGACACTTTGATACAATGTAAAGTAGTCAGTGTACAGCTTGTATAACAGTGTACATTTGGTGTACCCTCAAAATAACTCAACACACGCCCATGATGTCTAAACTGCTGGCAACAAAAGTGAGTACACCCCTAAGTGAAAATGGCCAAAATGTGCCCAAAGTGTCAATATTTAGTGTGACCACCGTTATTTTCGAGCACTGCTTTAACTGTCTTGAGCACTGAGTTCACTAGAGCTTCACAGGTTGCCACTGGATTCATCTTCCACTCCTCCATGATGACATGGATGACTTTGGATATGATGCTGAGCAAAAGCACTGAACTTTTTTGGTTGTCCATGGCAAGGCCTGTTCTGAGTGGAACCTGCAGCTCAGTTTCAGGGTGTTGGCAATCCTCTTATAGCCTAGGCCATCTTTAGGTAGAGCAACAATTCTTTTTTTCAGATCCTCAGAGAGTTCTTCACTAGTGTTGAGCGCGAATATTTGAATATCGATTTTTTTAGCGAATATCGGCACTTCACAAATTTGCGAATATTGCGAATATAGTGCTATATATTCGCTATTTTGAATATTCATTTTTTTTTTAAAGTTGTTAATCCTTGTTGCTCTCTGGTTGTCTTCCCACTTCCCAAAAGCTGTGCTTACCTGTCCAGAGGATTCTTGGCTCCCTGCCTGCTCCAGTCAATGCCCGTTGTCGCTTCTGCCGACTTTCCATGTGCATGGGAACGCCTCCATGCTAAAATGTACTGTCGGATGTGAGAATCACGATCTCACAAATTTGGCTAAGTTGAAATTGCAATGTGATTAATATAACCTGAATTACTCGCATTGCGAATTCAACTTTGAGCAGGGTTTCTAATGGTTGTATTGATAGAATATAACGAATATCACTAATTCACGAATATGGCACTATATTCTCAATCTTCGTTATATTCTAGCAAGCCAAACATTAGGAACCCTGCTCTAAGTTAAATTCGCAATGTGAGTATATGTTCGCTTTGTGAAATCAACTTAGAGCTGGGTTCCTAATTGTTGTATTGCTAGAATATAAAGAAGATGACGAATATCACAAATTCACGAATGTAGCACTATATTCTCAAACTTCGTTATATTCTAGCAACAACCATTAGGAACTCAGCTCTGGGGCGTGGCCGGATGCTGAAGAGCTCCGTGTTCCCTGGCTGAAAAAGTGGCTCCCAGCGCTACCTAAAGAAAAACAGCCAGCTTACTAACCTCCTCCCAAGCTACCACAGGTACCGGGGGTGCTTCTAATGATGACTAGGGGCAAGAAAGAAGGCGCCGGTCCGCAGAAGATGACAGCGTTCTTCTCCTCCACCAGAGCCTGCAGGCAAGATGAAGCAGATTACCGCCAGACAGAGGATTCTCCCCGCTCCTCACTGAGATCTTCAAGCTCCAGCCCACCTCTGCTCATGCCAAATGGTCAACAGGATTCCTCCAGCTCTCCCCTGCAAGACAATAAAAAGCAAAAAAGGGTGAGTGATTACTCTACACACTCTCCCTCTCCTACATCAGCCGCAGACACTTCCATTAACCCTAAAGAAACCACACTCTCAGTTGCAATCATGCAAGATATGCTCACTGAACTTAAGCAGTCTATTCATAGGAACTTTAGGGACACCATCTCTACTATACATGCAGAAATTGTGGCCATATGTGAAAGAACGGTCCACCTAGAAGATAAAATGGAGGAGTTTGTCACTGCACATAATTTTCTTGTAGATGTACATAACTCAATGGAAGATGAACTTTCTGCCATTAAACTAAAACTGGCAGATTTAGAGGACCGTTCCAGGAGGAACAATATTAGATTCCGCAATATTCCGGAGTCAGTGAGTGACGCACAGTTGTCAGAATTCATCACCGACCTCATTGCGGCATATCTCCCAAACCAAAGTCGCTGGATCCCTCAGTTCCCAGAGATTTATTGGCCAGAATTCACTTCTTCCGCATAAAGAAAGATTTAATGAGATCCTCTCTAAAAAAAAGACGCACTCCCAGAAAGATTTCAAAATATTCTTCTTTTTACTGATCTGTCTCCAGCCACTCTCGCTAAAAGGAGAGAGTTTCAAAAATATACAAAAATCCTCTGTGACAATAACATTCCCTACAAATGGGGTTATCCAGTTAAACTAATAGTCAGGCACCAGAACGCTTCACATGTATGGAACTCTCCACAAGATGCTTCAGCTTATCTTTCCAAATGGAATTTGCCTTCCTCTGAGACCCACAAAGATCCCCAAGATACTGCGATATCTGTTTCACCTCCGAAAAAAAGAATCACAAACCTCATACATGAATGGCTTAAAGTTGGCTAAAATCTGCTTGATAATATGGCTGGTTTATTATCTTGTTACATTTGTTGGTAGCAACTAGAGATGGCCCGAACTATTCGCCGGCGAACAGTTCCCGGCGAACATAGCTTGTTCGCGTCCGCCGCGGCGGGCGAACATATTCGATGTTCGCGTTCGCCCCTATACTTTATCATTGAGCAAACTTTGACCCTGTACCTCACAGTCAGCAGACACATTCCAGCCAATCAGCATACCCTCCCTCCCAGAACCTCCCACCTCCTATCTAAGCGCAAGGATAGGATCCATCTTACATTCATTCTGAAGCTGCAGTGTTAGCAATTGTAAATTGCAATGCGATTAATATAACCTGTATTATTCGCATTGCGATTACAACTTAGATCTGAGTTCCAAATGGTTGTATTGCTAGAATATATTAACGAAGATAACAAATATAGCACTATATTCTCAATCTTCATTATATTCTAGCAATAAAACCATTAGGAACTCAGATCTAAGTTGAATTTGCAATGCGATTAATATAACCTGCATTAATCGCATTGCGGATTCAACTTAGAGCTGAGTTCCTAATGGTTGTTGTATTGCTAGAATATACGTTATATTCTAGCAATAAAACCATTAGGAACTCAGCTCTAAGTTGTAATCGCAATGCGAATAATACTTACAATTATTAATCGCTTTGCGAATCCATTTAATGCCTCTGTTTGATTGTATATGACGGTTGACTATGACTACCACCAACGTTCTGCTGTCTCCAAAGCAAGATATCTGAACCCCCCAGGTGCCATTTGGGCATTTTTAATAGAAAACGCATAAAAAACGCATAAAAAACGCATCTGCGTTTTTATAATTTTTTCATTTTTAGTTTATTTTTTGTGTATTTTGCCACATTTGGTTGCATATTTACATTTGGTATAGGCAAATATGGTAGTCTAGATCATGTGTCTATACCAAAACCTAGGATCATTGTTTGACAGCATATTTTCTAAGCCATGTAGCTGAATATAGATTTGGGCAGAGTAATGATCTAGACTACCATATTTGCCTATACCAAATGTAAATATGCAACCAAATGTGGCAAAATACACAAAAAATTTAACTAAAAAATGAAAAAATTATAAAAACGCAGATGCGCTTTTGATGCGTTTTCTATCCAAAACACCCAAATGGCCCCTAGGGGGTTCAGATATCTTGCCTCGGAGGCAGCAGAACATTGGTGGTAGTCATAGTCAACCGTCATATACAATCAAATAGAGGCATTAAATGGATTCGCAAAGTGATTAATAATTGTAAGTATTATTCGCATTGCGATTACAACTTAGAGCTGAGTTCCTAATGGTTGTATTGCTAGAATATAATGTATATTCTAGCAATACAACAACCATTAGGAACTCAGCTCTAAGTTGAATTCGCAATGCGATTAATGCAGGTTATATTAATCGCATTGCAAATTCAACTTAGATCTGGGTTTCCTAATGGTTGTATTGCTAGAATTATATAACGAAGATTGAGAATATAGAGCTAAATTCCCAATCTTAGTTATATTCTAGCAATACAACCATTAGGAACCCATCTCTAAGTTAAATTCGCAAATATGATGTCCCAACTCTCAAACTATTCACCGGCGAGTAGTTCCCAGCGAACATACCTTGTGCACGTTCGTCGCGGCGGGCGAACATATGCGATGTTAGGTCCACCCCCTATCATTGAGTAAACTTTGACCCTGTACCTCACAGTCAGCAGACACATTCCAGCCAATTAGCATACCCTCCCTCCCAGACCCTCCCATCTCCTGGACACAGCATCCATTTTAGATTCATTCGGAAGCTACAGTCTTATTGAGAGGAGGGACAGTGTAACTGCTGCTGAGATTTAATAGGGAAATCGATAGCTAGGCTAGTGTATTCAGTGTCCACTCCAGTCCTAAGACTCATCAGATCTCTGCTGTAAGGACTGCGTCCTGACAGCACCCCAAAAAGCCCTTTTTAGGGCTAGTACATCAGTCTCCCTCCCAGACCCTCCCACCTCCCATCAAAAAGCAAGGATGGCATCCATCTTAGTAGTTGTAATCGCAATGCGATTAATACAGGTTATATTAATCGCATTGCGAATTCAACTTAGAGCTGGGTTCCTATTCTCAATCTTCGTTATATTCTAGCAATACAACCATTAGGAACTCAGATCTAAGTTGTAATCGCAATGCGTTTAATACAGGTTATATTAATCGCATTGCGAATTCAACTTAGACCTGGGTTCCTATTCTCAATCTTCGTTATATTCTAGCAATACAACCATTAGGAACTCAGATCTAAGTTGTAATCGCAATGCGATTAATACAGGTTATATTAATCGCATTGCGAATTCAACTTAGACCTGGGTTCCTATTCTCAATCTTCGTTATATTCTAGCAATACAACCATTAGGAACTCAGCTTTAAGTTGAATTCGCAATGCGATTAATATAACCTGTATTAATCGCATTGCGATTACAACTTGCCACACTCTGCGTCAACTGGATATTTTTCCATGGGAGTTTTGCCATGGATCCCCCTCCGGCATGCCACAGTCCAGGTGTTAGTCCCCTTGAAACAACTTTTCCATCACTATTGTGGCCAGAAGGAGTCCCTTTGTTTTTTAAAATTCGCCTGTCTATTGAAGTCTATGGCGGTTCGCACTGTTCGAATGTTCGCGAACATTAGCGGAAGTTCGCGTTCGCCGTCCGCGAACGGAAAATTTTATGTTCGCGACATCACTAGTAGCAACGGACAAGTGTATTTAAGCCGGGCCCACGTTGGTAGCCCATTGACACTTTTCTAACTGCTCTCTAATCCTACGTCTTACTCCACCCTCCCAGAAGTCATTATATAGCTTCTCAAGGACTCTGGTCCTGTTGGACCGCTGTTATAATGTTATTGCAATTATGGTTCTATATTGTTCTCTTTATTTTTTTAGTTTTTACTTACTCAAATAGGTTACTAGAATCTACAACACGTCGTCTGCTTCCGGACTCAGAAGATTTATGTTGGACGCCATGCATCTATCAAACTATACTACATGAGCGTTTGTATGGGACATCTAACTCTTATATACTCTTATATGTTTATGCATTCCTAGTATGTGGAGATTTCAACTTGTGTCCTAAACCTAACCTAGATAAATTCTCACAACTCCCATTAAAACCTAAACCCTCACTGTTTCAAGATTATTTATTTGAGGAAGGATTATTTGATACATGGCGGGTTCTCCATGCTAATGAAAGAGACTATTCTTTCCATTCTAAACCCCACAACTCCCTTTCAAGAATAGATCTATTTATTGTAGACAAATGGCTCTTACAAGAGTCCTTATCTTCCGAGATACATAGCATAACTTGGTCAGACCACGCGCCTATCACGTTAACAGTCAGGGACCAATACTCTAATACAATATACTCCCCCTGGAGAATGAATAGCTCCCTTCTAAAATCCACCGCTATTAGAGCTAGTCTTGAGGATTCCCTTACAGAATAAGGCTACCCAAAAAACAGATGAGACAGAAAACCACTGTTTCCCTGACATCCTTAATCCGGGATTTAGAAACAAAACATAAAG
Source organism: Bufotes viridis (assembly GCA_033119425.1). NCBI lineage: Eukaryota > Metazoa > Chordata > Amphibia > Anura > Bufonidae > Bufotes > Bufotes viridis. Next base: position 78,660,890 of record CM065592.1, read on the forward strand.
TCTCCTTAGATCCTACCATAGGTTCCCAATTGAAAAAAGTAAGACATGATCTATATTTACACCTTCATCATAAGTATGAATTTCATCTCTGTATACTAGGCGGACCAATATTGGCAAGGAAATAAAGTATCTGAGCTTCTAGCAAATAGGATTAAAAAGAAGGAATTAAAAACCAAAATACCATTTTTACTGCATGGTAAGGGTGGCAAGATCCTCGAACCCAAATTAATTGCGGATGAATTCGCGACTTATTACTCAAAACCGCATAACCTTCATAACTCCCTTGAGACCTTTCAGCCTAACCAGAACACTATTTCTAAATTTCTTAATGACATTTCCCTCCCCTCATTGAACCCTTCTCAGCGTTCAATTATTAACGAAAAGATAGTGGAAACAGAAGTAATTAGAGTCATCAAGTCACTAAAACCTAACAAATCCCCAGGTCCAGACGGACTTTCAAATGAATACTATAAATCTTTCACTAAAATTTTATCTCCCTATCTTACACGCACTTTTAACCTAATTGCCTCTCAAGAATCTGTTCCGAGAGATATGTTGCATGCCCTTATCATAACACTGCCAAAACCAGGTAAAATACTAGACTCCTAATTTTTGCCTAATATCCCTATTAAACTCTGATATCAAAATGTATGCAAAAGTCCTAGCAGACAGACTCTCCAAGCTGCTCCCCTCCATGATAAATAGTGACCAAATTGGCTTTGTCTCCAATAGACAGTCATCAGATGGAACGAGAAGATTCATAAATTTAATTGATGTGGCTCAGATATCCCGGACGCCTTCTCTGCTTCTCTCCTTGCATGCAGAGAAGGCATTTGACAGAATACACTGGGGTTACGTGAGGGAGACTTTGCTTAAGTTTGGCTTTAGCGGATTCTATTTGAATGCTGTAATGGCCTTATATTCAAATCCCAGTGCATCAGTCTACACATCTAATTTCTTATCAAATACATTTGAAATAAAAAAGGGAACCAGACAGGGTTGCCCCATGTCCCCACAAATTTTTGCCTTATCTATGGAGCCATTCGCTGAACACATAAGATCCCTCACGAACATAACCGGTCTAACTGTAGATAAACAAGAACATCGCATTGGCCTATTCGCCGATGATGTATTGATAATCACATCAAATCCGGTTTCATCCTTGCCTATCATCAACAATATCATTAACAAATTTGGCCAGGCCTCATATTAAAAGATAACCGCTAATAAATCTCAAATGCTAGATTTAGGATTATCACATAATACAAAATTAGCAATCTCTACTTCTCAAGAATTTTCATGGGTGCAAGACTCCCTTACTTACTTGGGCATCCAACTCACCTATCCCACTAGTAACTTATCTTCCCATAACTACTTACCTTTGCTGGACAAAGTTAAAACGAGTCGAAATAATCTTCGACTTCATGCTTTGTCCTGGCTCGGGAGAGTAGCAGCGATAAAAATGGTGATCCTTCCAAAAATTGTATATGTCTTTCGAAATGGGCCAATTTGGATCCCAGATTATTTCCTAAAAAAGTTACAATTTCTCATCAATTGTCACTCTTGGAATAAACGTAGATATAGGGTTAAAGCTGCTATCCTACACAAACCCCTTGACCAAGGTGGTCTAAATTTCCCTTCACTTTCTAATTACTATAAAGCAAACATACTAGCTCAACTCAGGTCATTGATAATACCCGACCTATCCAAAAAATGGGTGACCATAGAAAATAGCTATTTAAACTCATCAAATATATACTTACATCTTCTAGCTCAAAGCATTTTTGACTCCCCACTCAAATCACTACTGTTAACTACTTCCTCCATATCTAAAGTCTGGAAGTAGATCAGCAGAGTGGAAAATCATCTCCCCATATCAATAATGGAAGCTCCTCTCAAAATTTGCCAACTGGTCATCCCCGACCTATTTCTGAAGGGTTGGGATCAAGCTGGCCTAACAAAAATTTCACAATTGTGGCGAGATGGAATCTTGGTTGATTTTGCCCACATTCATAGACTCTATGGCCTCTCCAACAAAGAGTTCTACAAATTTCTCCAATCAGACACCTTTTAAACTCCCCATATTTGTATTCTTGTACTCCTTTGGCAAAATGTTACAAACTTGGTTATTCTCAATGTCTATTGTGGATAAAGGGATCACTAATGGCTACCAGCTCATACAACATCTTAAATTAGACCCTCTATCAAAATTATTAGACTTATGGAATACAGATCTAAATATGTCAATTTCCAATAAGGAATGGAAAGACGCTTTCTCGGCCACAACCAAATTCACTAAATGTGCAGATCACTTGGAGAATGCTAGGAAAAGCTTTTATAGATGGTATAGAACTCCTATGTCCCTTAATGCAATTTTCCCTGAAGTCTCTTCATTATGCTGGAGATGCCATGGAGACTTGGGTATTTACCTACACATGTGGTGGTTATGCCCCCATATCAAGCACCTGTGGTGTAAAGTTTTTGACCTCTTATCGAGTGTCCTTCATATTACAATAACCCCATCACCGGAATTAGCCCTTATGTCCATAGGTCTAAACTCCATCCCCATTAACATGAGATCCCTAACCACTCATCTCCTTACTGCCACTCTGAGCAGAATGGAAGCCTGTTGGAAATCCAACACTATGCCTAATGTTAATAGTCACAAGAGTGCTAGATAATAATTGTGTATTTGAAGGAATCTGGGCTTCCTCTAGAAATAAGAAATCAAAATTCAAGAAAACATGGGAAATATGGTTAGTCAGCCATTTTTGTCAAATTGATTTGAATTCGATCATTATATCCATTCTCTCTTATTGTTAAACTCGGATAGTATGGGCTATTTATTTCCCTCCTGTCACCCTCATCTGAAGTCCAAGGAAGTAACCTACTTTGTATTCCTACTACTCCATTTCACTATATAGAAGTTTTTTATGTCTGACGTGTAATACGCATTTGATAAACTATGTCCTTTCTAGAATATTCTGTCTGTAATGTTACATTTAACATAGTAACATAGTATATAAGACCGAAAAAAGACATTTGTCCATCCAGTTCGGCCTGTTTCCTACAAGTTGATCCAGAGGAAGGCAAAAAACCCCTGTGAGGCAGAAGCCAATTTTCCTCACTTAAGGGGAAAAAAAAATTCCTTCCCGACTCCAATCAGGCAGTCAGAATAACTCCCTGGATCAACGACCCCTCTCTAGTAGCTATAGCCTGTAATATTATTACACTCCAGAAATACATCCAGGCCCCTCTTGAATTCCTTTATTGTACTCACCATCACCACCTCCTCAGGCAGAGAGTTCCATAGTCTCACTGCTCTTACAGTGAAGAATCCTTTTCTATGTTTGTGTACAAACCTTCTTTCCTCCAGACGCAGAGGATGTCCCCTTGTCACAGTCACAGTCCTGGGGATAAATAGATGATGGGAGAGATCTCTGTACTGACCCCTGATATATTTATACATAGTTATTAAATCTCCCCTCAGTCGTCTTTTTTTCTAAAGTGAATAACCCAAATTTTGATAACCTTTCAGGGTACTGTAGATCCCTCATTCCAGTTATTACTTTAGTTGCCCTCCTCTGAACCCTCTCCAGCTCTGCTATGTCTGTCTTGTTCACAGGAGCCCAGAACTGTACACAGTACTCCATGTGTGGTCTAACCAGTGATTTGTAAAGTGGTAGGACTATGTTCTCATCACGGGCGTCTATGCCCCTTTGATGCAACCCATTATCTTATTGGCCTTGGCAGTAGCTGCCTGACACTGGTTTTTGCAGCTTAATTTGCTGTTTATTAAAATTCCTAGATCCTTTTCCATGTCAGTGTTACCGAGTGTTTTACCATTTAATATGTACGGGTGACTTGCATTATTCCTTCCCATGTGCATAACTTTACATTTGTCAGTGTTAAACCTCATCTGCCATTTTTCTGCCCAAGCCTCCAATCTATCCAGATCCCTCTGTAGCAGAAAACTGTCCTCTTCAGTGTTAATTACTTTACACAGTTTAGTGTCATCTGCAAAAATAGATATTTTACTGTGCAGGCCTTCTACAAGATCATTAATAAATATATTGAAGAGAATAGGGCCCAATACTGACCCCTGAGGTACCCCACTAGTTACAGTGACCCAATCTGAGTATCTACCGTTAATAACCACCCTCTGTTTTCTGTCACTCAGCCAGTTACTTACCCACATACAGACATTTTCTCCCAGTCCGAGCATCCTCATTTTATGTACTAACCTTTTATGAGGTACGGTGTCAAATGCTTTGGAGAAGTCCAGATATACGACATCCATTGATTCGCCGCTGTCAAGTCTAGAACTTACCTCCTCATAGAAGCTGATTAAATTTGTTTGGCATGACCGATCCCTCATGAAGCCATGCTGATATGGCGTTATTTGCTTATTTTCATTGAGATACTCCAAAATAGCATCTCTTAGAAACCCTTCAAACAGTTTACCAACAATAGATGTTAAACTTACCGGCCTATAATTTCCAGGCTCTGTTTTTGGACCCTTTTTGAATATTGGTACCACATTTGCTATGCGCCAATCCTGTGGAACATTCCCTGTTATTATAGAGTCCGTAAATATCAGAAATAATGGTCTGGCTATGACATCCCCCAATTTCCTTAGGATACGGGGGTGTATGCCATCCGGTCCTGGCGATTTGTCTATTTTAATCTTTTTAAGTCGCTGTTGTACTTCTTCCTGGGTCAGACAGGGCACTTTTAATGGGGGATTTACTTTTACATTCTGCATTTCACGTACCTTATTGTACCTGTGACATAATGCATACATTGTTACCTACTATGTTAAAACTGAATAAAAATTATTATTCAAATAAGAAAAAAAAAAGGAACTCAGCTCTAAGTTGATTTCCCAATGCGAACATATACTCGCATTGCGAATTCAACTTGGAGCTGGGTTGTTAATGGTTGTATTGGTAAAATATAACGAATATAACGAATCTCACAAATTCACAAATATAGCACTATATTCGTCATCTTCGTTATATTCTAGCAATACAACCATTAGGAACTTAGCTCTAAGATCAATTCGCAATGCGATTATATGTTCGCTTCGCGAATGAAACTTAGATATGAGTTCCTAATGGTTGTTGCTAGAATATAATGAGGATTGAGAATATAGTGCTATATTTGTGATATTCGTTATATTCTAGCAATACAACCATTAGGAACCAACCTTTAAGTTAAATTCGCAATGGGAGTATATGTTCGCATTGCGAATTAAATTTAGAGCTGAGTTCCTAATGGTTGTATTGCTAGAATATAACGAAGATTGAGAATATAGTACTATATTCGTGATATTCGGTATCTTCATCAATTCTAGCAATACAAGTTACAACAGTTAGGAACTCAGCTCTAAGTTTAATTTGCAATGCGAATATAAATTCGCGTAACATTCGCAATATATAGAATAATAACGAATATTCGATTTCGACGAATATATGACGAATATTCAATCGAATATTAGCGAAATACCGCAACATCGAATATGGCACCTCACGCTCCTCACTATTCTTCACCATGAAGTGCCATGTTGAACTTCCAGTGACCAGTATGAGAGAGTGTGAGAGCGATAACACCAAATTTACAAGAGCTGCTCCCCATTCACACCTGAGACATTGTAACACTAACGAGGCACATGACACTGGGGAGGGAAAATGGCTAATTGGGCACACAATAGCGGTGTGCTCGCTTTTGTTACCAGTGGTTAGAAATTAATGACAGTGTGTTGAGCTATTTTGAGGGGACACCAAATTTACACTTTTATACAAGCTGTACACTGACTACTTTACATTCTATCAAAGTGTCTTATCTTCAGTACTGTCCCATGAAAACATATAATAAAATATTTACAAAAATGTGGGAGGTGTACCAAAGGAGTATATAAACCAAAGAAATTCAGCAGCACAGTGTATTAGAAATGGGTGCAATTCCCCAAAACTGCAAACCAAGTAGAGGGTTCATCACCTTTACATCTATTGCCAGAGTGCTGCCTCATTCTTTGGATATGTTTAAAGGCTGGTTACAGCCTGCATTTGTGGGAGGGGCTGCTGCTATATAACCCCGGGCAATCACTCATTGGGGAGGGCGGCCTTCACGCGCGCTTCCTCCTGTTGGGTCATCGTCGCTTCCGATACGTCACCATCCTCGCAGCGTACGTCACTTCCGCGGTAAGACGCAGTTCTCCTGCTCCCCGGCCTTGCAGCTTCCCCGGCCGGGGGCGGCAATCCTACCAGCCTGCAAGCTCCGGTCACGGCCGGGGCTTCCTCCCTCCTTCTGCCCCCGGTCTACCTCCTCATGGGCAGCCTGGGCACTATACAGCCGCCTGGGGTTTCTCAAGGCAGCCGCAGCGCTCCAGTTCAGGCTGACAGCCTAGCTAGGCACGGCATGCGGCGCTGTCGGTAAGCGCAGCAGAACCCAGTGTCCTTTTCTCTCCCACTGCTGGGAAGCATCCCGGCGTGCGTGGCAGAGAGGTTGTCGGTGGTGGGCCAGCCTGATTCGCGGCTCTGCACCTTCCTCGGCCAGAGGCTGCTGTACTACCGGCCTGCTGGCACTTGTCGCGGCCAGGCTTCTCCCCCTCAGAGCCCGGTCTGCCTCCCCACGGCAGCACGGGCCCCACACAGCTGACCGGGAGCCCCGCTGCTGCGGCTTCGACGGCGCGCTCCAGGTGAGACAGTCCACTACCGCGGGGCATGGCTCGCGGCGCTGCCTGCCAAGGGCTGCAGAACCCAGTGGTATGAAATCCCCCCCCATCGCCCGCCTCTCCCTACCTTCGGAAGCTCCTCGCAGGCTGTTGGTGGATTCCCTGGTTCCCTGGAGTGCTCACCCGGGGGCTGCCAGACCGGAGCAGGTAGGGCAGCGCCTGTTCTGCTGGCATGCGCCCGCCACTGCTAGCTCCTGAACTGGCGTGAGGGGCCCTCAGTAGGCCGGGGATGCACCCACGGGCGGCCCAGGGCGGGCACGCTCGTGTCCAGGCAGCGCCCGCCGTGCAGCCCCTGCCGCCCTCGGGGCAGAGCCGGCTGCCTCCCGCTTCCCCCAGACAAAAAAAAAAAAAAAAGCAGGCCCTGCTTCCAGGACCGTCGCCACCATAGGGGGGAGGGGGACATTTCCTTATTTCCCTCCCTAGCCCAAATGAGCTGTGTGGCCATGCCATCCACATGTAGCAGAGCTGAGCATATCAGAGACATGCATCACGCACCTTCCAGTGCAGTTCTGCGGGACCTCAGTCAAGCTCGCTGCACAATCCGGGGCTACTGGGCCAGCTCCACCACAGGTAACAACCTCAGCCCCGTCCCATCGGTCGTCCTTTTGTCTTGCTTCAGCTCTGTTCATATTCTAATAATAGGGTGTGTGCACAGGGGTTTTAGGTCAACGCCGGGCTGCGGAAGGGTTAAAAACTAATCTGGTGTAAAGTTTTTCTTTTCAGTGGTCTGAATCACTCAGGTCGTCTTTGGCCGGTCCCGGAACGACTTGGGTCCCCAAATCGCTCAGGTAATGTATTCATTCATGTGCAGTTGCAGGTCATGTATCATATTTGCATTATTGCCGAATCAATCAGGTCACGTTACACACACGCGTATTTGCCCGTATCGCTTAATTCATGTGCTAGACTTTTGGTGCCATAATCACTTAGGTTCATATTATACATATGCTGTGGCCTGATTCGCTCAGGTCGGGTGTCCCACATATATAATTGCCTGCATCACTTGGGTCATGTATCATACATGTGTTGTGGCCTGAATTGCCCAGGTCATGTATCATACATGTGTCTTTGCCTGAATCGCTTGGGGCACGTATAATTCTCTTCAGATGCCTGAATCGCCCAGGCCACGTACCATACATACTATGAGGCCTGAATCGCCCAAGTCATTTATCATATGTCTTTAGTTTCCTAAATCGCCCATGTCATGTTTCATACATGTTTGCTGCCTGAATCGCTCGGGTCACAGTTGCTGCACTGCTCAGGTCACGTACTACTTATGTGCGTTCGCCTGAACTGCCCGGGTCACGTCTCCTACACGCATAGTTGTCTGAACCGCTCAGGTCATATATCATACCCGTGACATCGCCCGAATCGCTCGGGGCACGTATCTTTCGGTATAGATACCTGAATCATTCACATATGGTTACCTGAATCGCTCGGGTCGTTCATAATGCATGTATACTCGCCTGAACCACTCGGGTCTAATTTAATTACGCATAGTTCCTGAATCGCTCACGTTATATATCATACCTATTCAGTTGCCTGAATCGCTCAGGTCACATACCAACCGGTATCGCTGCCTGAATCGTTCAGGCGATGGTTCTTGCTGTGCAGATGCCTGAATCGCTCAGGCCGTGTATCTTGTAAATTTCATGGCCTGTATCGTTCAGGTCACGTATCATACATGCATTGCCTGAATCGCTCAGGTCACGTATCATACATGCATTGCCTGAATCGCTCAGGTCGCAGACCATCCATGCATAGTTGCCTGGATCGCTCGGGTCATGTACCATACATGTGTGTTGCCTGGGCTGACAGATCATGTAGCATACATGTATGGCTGCCTGAATCACTCAGGTCGCTTTTCATTCTGCACCATTGCCTGATTCGCTCAGGCCACCTATCATTCATATACTGTTGCCTGAATCGCTCAGGTCGTGTGTCATCCATGTATAGCTGCCCGAATCGCTCGGGTCACGTTTCATTCTGCGTAAGTTGCCTGAATCGCTCAGGTGATGGTTCTTCCCGTATAGATGCCTGAATCGCTCAGGTCGTGTATCTTACATTTTTCATGGTCTGAATCGCTCAGGTCACGTATCATACATGCATTGCCTGAATTGCTCAGGTCGCAGACCATCCATGCATAGTTGCCTGGGTCGCTCGGGTCATGTACCATACATGTGTGTTGCCTGGGCGGACCGGTCATGTAGCATACATGTATGGCTGCCTGAATCACTCGGGTCACTTTTCATTCTGCACCATTGCCGGAATCGCTCAGGCCACCTATCATTCATGTACTGTTGCCTGAATTGCTCAGGTCGTGTATCATGCATGCATATTTGCCCGAACCGCTCGGGTCACGTTTCATTCTGCATAAGCTGCCTGAATCGCTCAGGTCATGTATCATACATATTCAGTCGTCTGAATCGCTCAAGTCAGGTATTTGTATGTATAGTTGCCTGAATCGTTTAAGTTATGGCTCATTCTGTATGGATGCTGAATCGCTCAGGTTGTGTTTCACACATTTCATGGACCGGATCGCTCAGGCCTTGTATAATTCGCGGTTAGTTGCCCGAATTGCTCAGGCCACATTTCTCTCACTCCTAGTTGCCTAGATCAGGCCCTGTTTCACATAGTTTAACGTTGCTTCCCGAATCGCTCGGCTTATTTTTTCACCCCACCAATAAACCATCCGTCCTTCAGCCCATCTGGGGTCATTCCCAAACCTCTCAGTTTTCTGTTGTCGTCACGCGGTCAATACCGGTCCTGGGGCACTCCTCTTCAGGCGACCGTGTACTCGTTGGCAACTTCAATTCTCACACGATCCGGTTTTCTCACTCGGTGCAGTCTCGCAATTTAGGCATAATTGAATCCCCTATGCTTCGGCTGTTTATCTCTTTTCATTTCCAGTTCAGGTTCAATGTTAGCGAGAGTGGTCATCCTGGTTCGGGTCCACAATATGTTCGAATTCCGTCCAGGTGGTTGCACGTTCTTCTGCGGTGTCCTCCAGGTCCTGCTCGTGGCTTCATGTGGTGTAAGTTGGGTCCTGAATCACTCAGGTCATGCATCGTTCACGTATTCTTGACTGTACCTGTCAGGTCATTCTTCATGCGGCGAAACGTAGGTGATGAACCGCTCAGCTCATCTTTCTTCCACGTATGATCCACTGGATCGCCCTGGTCAGGTATCATCCATGCATGATCGCCTGAATCGCTCAGGTTATTCTACATGCCGCGTCACGCTGGTTCCCGATTCGCTTAGGTCACCCATCAGTCCTGTACAATTGCCCGTTCCACTCGGGTCATCCTCGCGCAGGGTGACGCTTGTTCCTGAAACACCCTGGCCGTGTCTCATTCTGCCAAGTAGCCTGGATCATTCAGGTCATCTTGGTCACGAATTTTGTCTCATTTCCCGCATCAATCAGGACACGTGCCTGCCAGCCCATTCGGCATCATTCCAATCCCAGACTATCCTGTATCCTCACCCGGTTATCACTGGTCTTCGCGTTTAGGCACGTCCTCGGGCAGCTTCCGTTTCACACGACCCCAATCACCTTACCTCACTTTCCTGGTACGCTCATTCAAGCATCTACAAACGTAAAAACAGAGGTGCAATGGCACACTGCAGCTAGAGCTCCGTCCTGCCACTATGCTGGATGTTAGATGAGGCATTAGTTTATATTTTGGCCAAATTATGTAAGCCACCCACCACTTCACGGTTGCCTCTCGAGTGGTCCCTAACATTAATTCTTACCTTTTATGGGCCATATCAGCCACACAAAACCCAGGGAGTGCAGGTGCAGCATGCATGCCAGATACACTCTGCTTGTAACCCCGCCTAGTGCCATACAGCGTTCATCAGATCAAGGGATGCAAATACCAACATGCATGCTGAGCCCACTAGTACTTCTCCTGGAACCAAATGGCTTCTGGTAAGTTCAATAAAGCAGACTCAGTTTTATACTGACTTTAAAACCAGCCTACAGGGCGGATTCACTAGTCAGGTGTGCATGACTGCATGGAGGTCACCACGCCTCCCATATATGCTACAAAGGAAAAAAATGGAGATTGCAGTCAGCACAACCCAATACGCAGGTGCACGTTGCTATGGTGAAATACACATACAAACGTAAAAACAGAGGTGCAATGGCACACTGCAGCTAGAGCTCCGTCCTGCCACTATGCTGGATGTTAGATGAGGCATTAGTTTATATTTTGGCCAAATTATGTAAGCCACCCACCACTTCACGGTTGCCTCTCGAGTGGTCCCTAACATTAATTCTTACCTTTTATGGGCCATATCAGCCACACAAAACCCAGGGAGTGCAGGTGCAGCATGCATGCCAGATACACTCTGCTTGTAACCCCGCCTGGTGCCATACAGCGTTCATCAGATCAAGGGATGCAAATACCAACATGCATGCTGAGCCCACTAGTACTTCTCCTGGAACCAAATGGCTTCTGGTAAGTTCAATAAAGCAGACTCAGTTTTATACTGACTTTAAAACCAGCCTACAGGGCGGATTCACTAGTCAGGTGTGCATGACTGCATGGAGGTCACCACGCCTCCCACAGTAACAGTAACAGTAAGAATTAATGTTAGGGACCACTCGAGAGGCAACCGTGAAGTGGTGGGTGGCTTACATAATTTGGCCAAAATATAAACTAATGCCTCATCTAACATCCAGCATAGTGGCAGGACGGAGCTCTAGCTGCAGTGTGCCATTGCACCTCTGTTTTTACGTTTGTATGTGTATTTCACCATAGCAACGTGCACCTGCGTATTGGGTTGTGCTGACTGCAATCTCCATTTTTTTTTCCTTTGTAGCATATATGGGAGGCGTGGTGACCTCCATGCAGTCATGCACACCTGACTAGTGAATCCGCCCTGTAGGCTGGTTTTAAAGTCAGTATAAAACTGAGTCTGCTTTATTGAACTTACCAGAAGCCATTTGGTTCCAGGAGAAGTACTAGTGGGCTCAGCATGCATGTTGGTATTTGCATCCCTTGATCTGATGAACGCTGTATGGCACCAGACGGGGTTACAAGCAGAGTGTATCTGGCATGCATGCTGCACCTGCACTCCCTGGGTTTTGTGTGGCTGATATGGCCCATAAAAGGTAAGAATTAATGTTAGGGACCACTCGAGAGGCAACCGTGAAGTGGTGGGTGGCTTACATAATTTGGCCAAAATATAAACTAATGCCTCATCTAACATCCAGCATAGTGGCAGGACGGAGCTCTAGCTGCAGTGTGCCATTGCACCTTTGTTTTTACGTTTGTATGTGTATTTCACCATAGCAACGTGCACCTGCGTATTGGGTTGTGCTGACTGCAATCTCCATTTTTTTTCCTTTGTAGCATATATGGGAGGCGTGGTGACCTCCATGCAGTCATGCACACCTGACTAGTGAATCCGCCCTGTAGGCTGGTTTTAAAGTCAGTATAAAACTGAGTCTGCTTTATTGAACTTACCAGAAGCCATTTGGTTCCAGGAGAAGTACTAGTGGGCTCAGCATGCATGTTGGTATTTGCATCCCTTGATCTGATGAACGCTGTATGGCACCAGGCGGGGTTACAAGCAGAGTGTATCTGGCATGCATGCTGCACCTGCACTCCCTGGGTTTTGTGTGGCTGATATGGCCCATAAAAGGTAAGAATTAATGTTAGGGACCACTCGAGAGGCAACCGTGAAGTGGTGGGTGGCTTACATAATTTGGCCAAAATATAAACTAATGCCTCATCTAACATCCAGCATAGTGGCAGGACGGAGCTCTAGCTGCAGTGTGCCATTGCACCTTTGTTTTTACGTTTGTATGTGTATTTCACCATAGCAACGTGCACCTGCGTATTGGGTTGTGCTGACTGCAATCTCCATTTTTTTCCTTTGTAGCATATATGGGAGGCGTGGTGACCTCCATGCAGTCATGCACACCTGACTAGTGAATCCGCCCTGTAGGCTGGTTTTAAAGTCAGTATAAAACTGAGTCTGCTTTATTGAACTTACCAGAAGCCATTTGGTTCCAGGAGAAGTACTAGTGGGCTCAGCATGCATGTTGGTATTTGCATCCCTTGATCTGATGAACGCTGTATGGCACCAGGCGGGGTTACAAGCAGAGTGTATCTGGCATGCATGCTGCACCTGCACTCCCTGGGTTTTGTGTGGCTGATATGGCCCATAAAAGGTAAGAATTAATGTTAGGGACCACTCGAGAGGCAACCGTGAAGTGGTGGGTGGCTTACATAATTTGGCCAAAATATAAACTAATGCCTCATCTAACATCCAGCATAGTGGCAGGACGGAGCTCTAGCTGCAGTGTGCCATTGCACCTTTGTTTTTACGTTTGTATGTGTATTTCACCATAGCAACGTGCACCTGCGTATTGGGTTGTGCTGACTGCAATCTCCATTTTTTTCCTTTGTAGCATATATGGGAGGCGTGGTGACCTCCATGCAGTCATGCACACCTGACTAGTGAATCCGCCCTGTAGGCTGGTTTTAAAGTCAGTATAAAACTGAGTCTGCTTTATTGAACTTACCAGAAGCCATTTGGTTCCAGGAGAAGTACTAGTGGGCTCAGCATGCATGTTGGTATTTGCATCCCTTGATCTGATGAACGCTGTATGGCACCAGGCGGGGTTACAAGCAGAGTGTATCTGGCATGCATGCTGCACCTGCACTCCCTGGGTTTTGTGTGGCTGATATGGCCCATAAAAGGTAAGAATTAATGTTAGGGACCACTCGAGAGGCAACCGTGAAGTGGTGGGTGGCTTACATAATTTGGCCAAAATATAAACTAATGCCTCATCTAACATCCAGCATAGTGGCAGGACGGAGCTCTAGCTGCAGTGTGCCATTGCACCTTTGTTTTTACGTTTGTATGTGTATTTCACCATAGCAACGTGCACCTGCGTATTGGGTTGTGCTGACTGCAATCTCCATTTTTTTTCCTTTGTAGCATATATGGGAGGCGTGGTGACCTCCATGCAGTCATGCACACCTGACTAGTGAATCCGCCCTGTAGGCTGGTTTTAAAGTCAGTATAAAACTGAGTCTGCTTTATTGAACTTACCAGAAGCCATTTGGTTCCAGGAGAAGTACTAGTGGGCTCAGCATGCATGTTGGTATTTGCATCCCTTGATCTGATGAACGCTGTATGGCACCAGGCGGGGTTACAAGCAGAGTGTATCTGGCATGCATGCTGCACCTGCACTCCCTGGGTTTTGTGTGGCTGATATGGCCCATAAAAGGTAAGAATTAATGTTAGGGACCACTCGAGAGGCAACCGTGAAGTGGTGGGTGGCTTACATAATTTGGCCAAAATATAAACTAATGCCTCATCTAACATCCAGCATAGTGGCAGGACGGAGCTCTAGCTGCAGTGTGCCATTGCACCTCTGTTTTTACGTTTGTATGTGTATTTCACCATAGCAACGTGCACCTGCGTATTGGGTTGTGCTGACTGCAATCTCCATTTTTTTTTTCCTTTGTAGCATATATGGGAGGCGTGGTGACCTCCATGCAGTCATGCACACCTGACTAGTGAATCCGCCCTGTAGGCTGGTTTTAAAGTCAGTATAAAACTGAGTCTGCTTTATTGAACTTACCAGAAGCCATTTGGTTCCAGGAGAAGTACTAGTGGGCTCAGCATGCATGTTGGTATTTGCATCCCTTGATCTGATGAACGCTGTATGGCACCAGACGGGGTTACAAGCAGAGTGTATCTGGCATGCATGCTGCACCTGCACTCCCTGGGTTTTGTGTGGCTGATATGGCCCATAAAAGGTAAGAATTAATGTTAGGGACCACTCGAGAGGCAACCGTGAAGTGGTCAGTGGCTTACATAATTTGGCCAAAATATAAACTAATGCCTCATCTAACATCCAGCATAGTGGCAGGACGGAGCTCTAGCTGCAGTGTGCCATTGCACCTCTGTTTTTACGTTTGTATGTGTATTTCACCATAGCAACGTGCACCTGCGTATTGGGTTGTGCTGACTGCAATCTCCATTTTTTTTTCATTCAAGCATCTATTTGTCCGCTTGATTCTTCAGGCTCCATCCTGTTCTTGTTTCTTCTTGCTTTCAGGTCTCGGTACATTTTTCTGGCTGCCAGTTGTATTACACGGTAGGCCAAACGCATAGGTTCCTACAGATCATTTCCTTCCTTCATTCTTGTTCATACCAAGTTTCCAGGTAGGTTAAGAATCAGTTGTGACATACAGTCACTCCACTGTTGGGTATCCTGCCTTCTATGGTAAGTATCATTTCCAGGTCCCAGGTCAGTCGGTTCGGGTAGGACTCAAGAATTACTACTTCCGCACGCTTCCAGTCATGCACTTCCCGCCTCGTACATGGACCAGCGCGAGGCGTAGGCAGCCCATGTCGAGCGATCCGTGTAGGAGCTGTCCCTGGCCCTAGATGGTACTCCTTTTGGGTGCCCAACTAGCCTTTTCAGCAACACTGACATGCATTCAGGATCTGATGGGTTTCTCAGGCCAGGGAATTCTCTGCATCACGCGTTTATGCTCTACCCTTCGCAAGTGGCACCTTTGTCCGGCGTGGCATTCACCTTCCCCGCTCCTTCCACCTTCTAAGCCGTCAGGAAGGTTCTCGCGGGGGTCATGTCCTCCCGTCATTCAGTAGGTGCCTAGTAAGGCGCTCAGGGTTCTCTCCAAGGTCTCCAGTATATGCTTCAGACGACCGCCGCTGCCACCGCGGGATAGGCCTTCACTTCCCCTCAGTCCATTTCGCATAACCACCCATCAGCAGCAGGGTCAGGGCACAATCCTGTCTCCGCCACCAGTCATTCCTTCCGCTTAGGAGCGGCCTCTCCAGCCTCCTGGCTCCATGTGCCAGTATGTGCCATTCGCGGGCTGCGATGAAGGAAGACGTCAGGTTGATTCAGGTACATCCGCGAACCCCAGGTCTAGGCTCCAAGGTGTTCCAACCCGTAGCTCCATGAATTACTGTGATTCGCAACATTAAGACCCTCACACCTAACAGGTCGTGAAGTCCTTTTGCCCACTTATCCAGGCCTTACCCCTCTCCTGGCTCCAGGCACACCCCAGCCAGATAGGTCATGGGGAGGCTAGGCTGGCCTTCTCACTCTCCCCTTCGTCTCTTATGTCAGACCATACCACAAGTTTAAAGGCTGGTTACAGCCTGCATTTGTGGGAGGGGCTGCTGCTATATAACCCTGGGCAATCACTCCTTGGGGAGGGCGGCCTTCACGCGCCCCACCCTCCCTTTGCCCCCCTTTTTTATTACTCCAACTCCATTGGGTGGCCCACTTATCCAGGCCTTACCCCGCTCCTGGCTCCAGGCACACCCCAGCCAGATAGGTCATGGGGGAGGCTAGGCTGGCCTTCTCACTCTCCCCTTCGTCTCTTATGTCAGACCATACCACAAATATATATATATATATATATAGGCGTAAAAGAAAGAGGTAGCAGCACACTTGTAGGCAGGAGGTGCAAATCAAGGCCTAAGGACTGGCATCAAAGTCCACAATATACAAATTGAAAGAAGGGCCAGCAGCACTCTAGATGAATTTCAGTGAACAACGTTTATTCACCCAGTGTCTGGGTCAAACAGCGACGCTTCGACTGCAGTCGAAACGTCGCTGTTTGACCCGGACACTGGGTGAATAAATGTTGTTCACTGGAATTCATCTGGAGTGCTGCTGGCCCTTCTTTCAATTTGTATATATATATATATATATATATATATTGTGGTAAGGTGCAGGGTGCCGTCGTGGATGGCAGGTATGTGTCACCGAGGTTCATAGCCTCGGTGAGGTAAGAGCCGTTTTTGTTGATGTCAGCAGCAGCTAGTGCTACTGACATAGTTGTTAAATAGCATGGCTGCAAAGCCGATCCGGGCCGGCTCTTACCGGGAGCAGCTAAAGTGTAGGGTGGGTGGCTGCTCCCCACGACCCAGTCCTGGTTTTGGGCTGGGTTTAAAAACACAGCCAGCACCAGCAGGTGGTGTGATTGTCCTGGAGCTGCTGTTGGCTGTGGAATCATTTGAATTTGGGAGTTCTCTGGGCTGGAAGCAAGAGCCCAGCAAGGAGGAGTGCAGACGGCCTGGAAGCCTGACGTCGACTGTCTTGCGGCTGGACTGACAGCCAGGTGTGAATCCGCACCTAAACCTCCCAGGTGACTGGAACCTGTATTTGACTTTTTGTTTTGCCTCACGTTTTTCTGCTGGGTGTGAATTAACCCCAAGTGACTGTATGCTGTTTATGTTGTGCAAGTGTGAATTAAACACTGTTTGCTGCACTTACTGGACTCCTTTTGCCTCTGTACTGCACCCGCACCGCTATCTACCAGAGCGACTCCCACATTTGGTGGAGGATGCGGGCATGCGCAGTGAGGCTGGCGTGAACGCCGAAAATTTTTGTTTGTGCTGGGCACGACTGGATGTCCTATATTAGGCCGGCAAAGTTGCAGCCTGTGTTCCCTGACACAATGGAGGCGGTTGTAAAAGCCCTTGTGGAGGCTAACTTGCAGCAGCGGGAGGCCAACAAGCAGCAGCAGGAGACCAACCAGCTACTACTTCAGCAGGTGATGGCTTTACAAGCTGCAGGAGCGTCCCACCATGTCCATGATGCCCGGAAAGCGGTCCGTGCGGCGATCCCAAAAATGACCCCTCGGACGACGTTGAGACGTATCTGGCGGTCTTTGAGAAAGTAGCCGTGAGGGAGAAGCTACCCCGTGACCAGTGGGCTGAAGTGGTCGCTCCGTTCCTGGCATCCGGACCCCAGCAGGTTTTCTCTGATTTGGCAGATGACCAGGCTGCTGATTACCCCACGGTGAAGGGGGAGATCCTGGCCAGACTGGGGGTGAACGTGTTAGTCCGGGCTCAGCGGGTCCACCAGTGGGACTTTAAAACGGCTGAACCCGCCAGGCCGCAGTATTATGAGTTGCTGCACAGGTTGCAAAAGTGGCTGCAGCCTGAGGTTCTAAGTCCGGCTGCTATGCTGGACCGTCTCCTGGCCGACATCTTTTGGAGGGCCCTGCCTTATCCCCTCCAGCACTGGGTCGGCCAGGCGTCTCCGGTATGTGCCCTGGAGATGGTCGACCTGGTGGAGCGTTACGAGGCCACCAGAAACCTGCAGGGGAGTCTTGCTGGGAAGGGGTCAGTCAAACCCCGGAGGCCTCCGCCCCAGTTCCGACGTCCGGCGACAGAGAGGCCTGCACGGAATGTACCCCTGCGGATCCGCCTCCCGTGGTATGCTGGAGGTGTCAGGAGCCAGGCCACATCAGGGCCGACTGTCCGCATCGGGATGAGCCGATGGATGTGAACTACGGGGTCGCCACTCCCTGTATGCACGGAAGCTGTGCGCAACTGGCACCCGTGAGGTGCAGGACAATAACCACCTGTGTCAGGTAGAGGTGGGAGATTCTCTGGCGGTGGCCCTGCTGGACTCCGGGAGTCTAGTCTCCCTGGTAAGGGCTGCCCTGGTACGGCCGGCGGAGTATACTGGCCGTAAAATCGGGGTCCTGTGCATCCACGGAGACCTAAAAGACTACCCCACTGCACTAGTGACTTTGTCCACAGCGGCTGGTAAGTGGACCCACGAGGTGGCTGTCGCTATTAAACTCCCACATGAACTGATACTTGGGAGGGACTTCCCAGGTTTCCCGGCACTGTGGCCGGCGATAAAACTGTCTGATGGACCCGAGACAGGGGTAACCCTAGGAGAGTGGCCTGATACCACTGGAAGGCCAGAACCCTGGGAGCCCGAGTCTGAAGGGCCAGCGGTAGGGGTGACCACTGCTCCAGCGGTAGAGGGGGAGACAACCCCACTGAGTGTAATGGTGGGAGACACGGAGGACTTGCCACCGGGACCTGAGTTGGCAGACCTCAATGTCTCCGGGGAAAATTTTGGGACCGCACAACACCGGGACCAAACCCTAACCAGGGCCTGGGAAAGTGTCGTAATAATTGATGGTAAACCCCAGAAACCTGGGGCTGAATTAATGTTTCCGCGATTCATTGTTCTTCAGGATATGTTGTATCGGGTGAACCAAATCCGAGGTGAGCCTGTTGAACAGTTGGTGGTGCCCACAGCGTATCGCAAGCTGGTCATGGAGCTTGCCCACCAACATGTTCTTGGGGGACACCTGGGGTGGCAGAAAACGCAGGACCGCATACTGCAGCGGTTTTATTGGCCCAGTGTGTTCAAGGAGGTAGAAAATTATTGTAAGTCCTGTCCCACCTGTCAGATAAATAGCCCCCAGCCACATTTCCGTAGTCCTCTGGTACCTCTTCCAATTATTGAGGTCCCGCTTGAGCGAATCGCTATGGATCTAATTGGGCCTGTACCAAAGTCTGCCAGGGGCCACCAACACATTCTGGTAGTTCTCGACTATGCCACTCGATATCCGGAGGCGGTGCCTCTGCGACATACCTCAGCTAAGCTCATTGCCAAAGAGTTAATGGAAATGTTTTCCCGTGTGGGCCTGCCAAAAGAGGTTCTGACAGACCAAGGGACCCCTTTTATGTCCAAAGTTATGAGGGAACTGTGTAAATTATTGCGCATAAAGCAATTGCGGACGTCCGCTTACCATCCGCAAACGGACGGTCTTGTCGAAAGGTTTAACCAAACTTTAAAAATATGTTAAAAAGGGTGGTGTCTAGAGATGGGAAGGACTGGGATCTGCTTCTGCCCTATCTCATGTTCGCAGTGCGAGAGGTGCCCCAGGCCTCTACTGGGTTCTCGCCCTTCGAACTGCTTTATGGCAGACACCCTCGGGGCCTGTTGGATATCGCCAAGGAAGCGTGGGAACAACAGCCTGTCCCCCACAAAAGTGTCATTGAGTATGTCACCCAGATGCAGGAACGGATGGAGAGGGTGTTGCCGCTGGTCCGGGAGCATATGGAGGCAGCGCAACAAGCCCAGAGTAGGGTGTATAATCGTCAGGCTAGGGTACGGGACTTCAATCCAGGAGATCGGGTTTTGGTTCTGGTACCCACCCTTGACAGCAAGTTCCTAGCTAGGTGGCAGGGCCCCTATGAGGTGATTGAGAAGGTAGGGGAAGTAAATTACAAGGTACACCAGCCAGGGCGGCGCAAGCCGGAGCAGGTGTACCACGTGAATTTACTAAAGCCGTGGAAGGATAGGAACACGACCGACGACAACAGCCCCCGGCCAGGGCTTCTGGGTGAGAAGGGTCCAGCCCCACAGTTCGAGGCCTGCGAGCGGTAGCCACGGTAAAATTGCAGACAGCCTGTCTTCCAAACAAGTTCAGGAAGTCAGGGAGTTCATCAGTCGGAACACGGATGTGTTCTCGGACCTCCCTGGTCGCACGTCTCTCATCCAACATGACATCGTCACTGAGCCTCAGGCCAAGATCCGGTTAAAACCATACCGGGTACCCGAGGCTCGGCGACGGGCCATCGCGGAGGAAGTGCAATTAATGTTGAAGCTTGATGTCATTGAGGAGTCGAAAAGTGAGTGGGCCAGTCCCATAGTTCTAATACCTAAGCCGGATGGGACGTTGCGGTTCTGCAACGATTTTCGCAAGTTAAATGAAGTGTCCAAGTTCGATGCGTATCCCATGCCCCGGGTAGACGAGCTTGTTGAGAATTTAGGGCAAGCCCGTTATTTTTCTGTGCTAGACCTCACTAAAGGATACTGGCAAGTACCCTTAACGGAGGCGGCCAAGGAAAAAACGCTTTGTTACCCCGCAGGGCCTGTATCATTACAAGGTGTTACCCTTTGGCCTGCATGGCGCCCCGCCACCTTCCAAAGGTTAATGGATATAGTACTGCGACCTCATCGTCGGTACGCTCGGCCTACTTAGATGATGTAATCATCCACAGCACCGACTGGGAAAGCCATTTGCCCAAAGTGCAGGCGGTAGTGGATGGCCTGAGGAAAGCTGGTCTAACCGCCAATCCAAAGAAGTGTGCGATTGGGTTGGAAGAGACCAAATACCTGGGATATGTAATTGGGCGGGAGTCATCAAGCCGCAGGTAACTAAAGTAGAAGCCATACGTAACTGGCCCCGACCGGTCACTGCCAGGCAGGTAAAGTCCTTCTTGGGAATTGTAGGGTACTACATGCGGTTTGTGCCCCACTTTGCCACAATAGCAGCGCCGTTGACAGACCTGTTGAAGGGGCGAAGGTCTGGGAAGGTTAGCTGGAGTGAGAAGGCGGAGGAGGCTTTCTCTGCTCTGAAGTCGGCCCTGTGTGGGTCCCCGGTTTTGGTGACGCCCGACTTCAAGAGAGAATTTGTGGTACAGACCGATGCCTCTGAAGTGGGCCTCGGGGCTGTACTCTCTCAGGAAATCAATGGGGAGGAGCATCCCGTGGTTTTCCTGAGTCGCAAACTCACCCCAGCCGAGACCAGGTACAGTATAGTGGAGAGAGAGTGCCTGGCCATCAAGTGGGCACTAGAGTCTCTCCGCTATTACCTGTTAGGGAGGAGGTTCCGTCTGGTGACCGACCATTCCCTCTCAAGTGGATGAGCCAGGCCAAGGAGAGGAATGCTCGGGTCACCAGGTGGTTCCTTTCCTTACAAAATTTCAAGTTTTCAGTAGAACATAGGGCAGGCCGCTTGCAGGGTAATGCAGATGCCCTTTCCCGCGTCCACTGCCTCACATGTGTCCACCCCCTCAGGGTTGAACAAAGGGGGGGGGGTATGTGGTATGGTGCAGGGTGCCGTCGTGGATGGCAGGTATGTGTCACCGAGGTTCATAGCCTCGGTGAGGTAAGAGCCGTTTTTGTTGATGTCAGCAGCAGCTAGTGCTACTGACATAGTTGTTAAATAGCATGGCTGCAAAGCCGATCCGGGCCGGCTCTTACCGGGAGCAGCTAAAGTGTAGGGTGGGTGGCTGCTCCCCACGACCCAGTCCTGGTTTTGGGCTGGGTTTAAAAACACAGCCAGCACCAGCAGGTGGTGTGATTGTCCTGGAGCTGCTGTTGGCTGTGGAATCATTTGAATTTGGGAGTTCTCTGGGCTGGAAGCAAGAGCCCAGCAAGGAGGAGTGCAGACGGCCTGGAAGCCTGACGTCGACTGTCTTGCGGCTGGACTGACAGCCAGGTGTGAATCCGCACCTAAACCTCCCAGGTGACTGGAACCTGTATTTGACTTTTTGTTTTGCCTCACGTTTTTCTGCTGGGTGTGAATTAACCCCAAGTGACTGTATGCTGTTTATGTTGTGCAAGTGTGAATTAAACACTGTTTGCTGCACTTACTGGACTCCTTTTGCCTCTGTACTGCACCCGCACCGCTATCTACCAGAGCGACTCCCCACAATATATATATAGTTGGTTAGTTATCCAAAAACGAGGCAACACTACAGGATAGTGTGAAGAAAGTGGACCCTTTATTCACCCTTCAGCGACGTTTCAACCACTTATTGTGGTCTTTATCAAGCATAAACCAACAGTGTCATCTGGGCATATGTATACCCATCATGCAACGTGATACTTAATTGCCAATAAACAATAAAATCAACCATACAGCGTGAATAAACATATGTAAAATCTCAAAAAGCAACAAGATCCATAAAGGTTAATATCCTGTATACATGTGTACAAATTTATCATTATAGGATAAATATTTCATACAAAAAGTGGCATAAATGTGTAAATCATTCAGTGATAAAACACCTGTGTAATAGGGTGAGAATTAAAATCAGCCGTAGCAAATTTATATTATAAAAAACTTACACTCAAGACGAGGAGGCACGGCGCCAAAGTCAGCGTCTGGTAACGGATACTGCGCATGCTATATATATATTATAAGTAGAGATGAGCGAATCAAAGCTGACAAAGTGGAATTCTATCTGAATTTTTCCTAAAATGGCTGCTGCACGTGTGAGGACATGGAGCAAGGAACTCTGAGAACCCAGGATCACCCATAATGCCATGCATGCAGCCAATTAGCAGCCAGCCACAGCCCTATTAATATATACACCTACAAATTGCCCCAATGTATCTTATCCAAGGTTGTGCCAACGAACAAACACTATACCCTACAAGCACCCAAAAAGAGCAGAAAAGGGCACAACCAAAAATTGTACAAAAATATAAATGTTTATTAACAAGTAAATGACAAATATACACAAGATTTGTGCAATAGAGAACCGCAGGAACAGAACCCAGAAACCAACCACTGATGCTAGATAGCCCCCATGCAAATGAATAAGAGTTAAGTAATTAGCCAACGGTAGGGCTAGAGGTCAAGGTTAACCTCAAAAATTAAGGCCACATAACCATGCAATACACACAATCATAAACCGCTATAAAGCGTGAATAACATACCGTTAGCCATATTGAATGGGGGACCAGCACCAGTAGAGCAAGAACCCTCGACGCGCGTTTTGCACTTCGCTTCGTCAGGAGGTACAATAATCCTCACCAAAACCCTCCTACTTATAATCCAACGCTCACTTTGATTGGTTAAAAAATAGATACCTAATTATAATCAGCCGTCGTTTCATATCGAGCGCGCTTACACAGGTGATGCGGACGCGATCCTCCACGAGGACGCCGACTCGTCGGGAGGTGGAGTGACGCGCTTCCGGCGCGTCAGTCCAGCTGCCAAGGAGATCATACGGCGGCGTCACGTGGACCCGCCTACAGCGCATCACGGAAGCTCGCTACAACGGTAGTCATGGTAATCAAATACAAATAAGAGCCTGGTGTATAGCGGAAGCCAATTCAAAAATTTAAAAATAACAAAAGAGCCAAAATGACGGCCCATGGACTGTATATATGGAATGGCCATAAACATAAATACCCAATAGTGTAAAACAACAGTTATAAGTGTAACAATTACTCATTGAGAATATATGACAGCAACATATATAGTTAAAACACAAGAGTTGACAAACAATAAGTGATTACAAATGCGTGATTAAGATAAAAACAAAAATACATAATATAATTCAAAACTCCTGATTAGTGACCAAAAAATTCATATAATAAAATAAAGTGCAATATGTCAGTTAATATGAAAAAATATGAAAAATAATAAATACAAAATAAACAAAATAAATAAAATTATCATAAATAATATCAACATAATAAATAAGTGTAGATTAAAAAAATTTATGAAGTGTATGCTATACAGCATAATAAATTCTGAATAATAAATGAATATATATGGCGAAAAAAACAAAAACAAAAGATATATAGTTAATTAGGGAAAGACCATCAATGTCCAAGCGTCGTCAGTGAAGACATGATCCAAGCATCCAGAAGAATATAGCTATCCAAAAGCGGAGTTTACAGCGAGGACTGAAAAGATAAACAAGACTAATTAAGAACATAAACAATAAATTAAAAATTACAAAAAGGATTTGAAACTCAAAGCCTCATTGAGGCCATATGGTAATACAGTATTGAGCAGTACCATCCATTTGGTCTCCAACTGAAGGAGCCAACGCTTTACATCTCCATTCAAAAGAATTAAACCGTCACACTATATGTGTTTCAATCAATGGATCACTCCTCTAGTACATAAAAAGAAATTTATTGGATAGGTGTAACACAATTAAAAATATATTAAAAATAACCGAGACATTCAAAGATGATAAAATAATAAAATCACCTTACAATTATAGCAAAGCCACAAGGTTGTGGACACAAAATCTATAATGATATCTTGTATATCTAATGTATCCGTAGAGGATTACAGCCTATATTCCTGTAATCTCTCTGAGGGTTAAATGTATCCACATTAATGTTCACAGTGTGGGTCGAATGCGCATCAATTCACCTTTATAGGTTATCAGTTGTACATACACATGCTTGCAGATCTATATTCCATCCAATTTGTTAATAATCAAAGTCACCAACTTGGCTTGAAGACCCAGAAAACGCATAGATAGTTAGAGTCTCATATGCAACCCCCTATGGTTGGTATAACTCACTTCGGGTTGTTCTCAGTTTTCTGAATGTCCAATCCGATAAACAGCTCCTTGGGTTAAATTCAGTTGGATATGTTGCTAATAGCAAACAGGTGCATAAATGTTGGGTGGAGTTTTATTGATATTTTAACAATCTTGGACTCCCTTATTCACCATAGTATTGATGTTTGGAATAAAAGGTTTCTTACCCAATGTCATTCGGGCTTTGCTGTCTGTACTTACGGACCGTGGGTATCGCCGTGCAATGCGCTTTAGTGTGGAGCTTGTGCTTTCGCTGGCGGCGGTCTCGAATACTGGCGTCACCTGACTTGCGTCCAAGTCTCGCGATGTTGGTGTACGCTAGTTGGTTGTAAGCTTGACAGGTTCATACAATGGGGCGCTCCAATGTTTTCTCGGTCTTTAATAAATGATCCAAGAACTTTTATATCTCGTATTCCATTGGGAGATCTTTCATTGGGAGAGCATAGCTTTCGTACCAGAAGCGTTTCGGGAATTTCTATTCCCTTCCTCAGTGGCAGCTAACCTCCCATTTCCTGCGCTCCTTTTTATAGGCTGTTTCCGTTCCTACAAAATCTGGTCTGGACTTTAATTTACAATTGCTGATTATTGGATTTTCTCATGCGTTTATCATGTGTTTTTCTTGCGGTTTTCTGGATACTTCTGTGTTTTCTTCATATTGTGTGCAGTATGGTAACTACTATCTATTCTATAAAGGAAATAATATTATAGAATTGCCCCACAGGTATAGCTCTTATAACCTGTGGGTGGTGGAAGGAGATAAAATGTAGCAAGGAGTTGGCTGCCATAGGTTTTCTATACATGTCCATACCCAGGGAGCCACCCTCTTCAACCTGAATCAAAATGTCAAGAAATTCCACTACCTCTGGACTGTATTTTCATGTGGGTTTGATATTTAACTCATTCTTATTTAATTCCCGTAGGAATTCCTCGAGGTGTGCCGCCGAGCCCTGCCAGATAAACAAAATGTCGTCTATATATCTTGATCATGATACTACGGCATCATGACCCCTCACATTCAGGACCGTCTCCTTCTCCCACAGCCCCAGGAACAAATTAGCATACTAGGGCGCACAAGTCGCCCCCATAGCCGTGCCCCGGAGCTGTAAGTAGAAGCGGTCCTTGAATGTGAAGGCATTATGAGTCAGAGCAAATTCCAACAAAATAAGTATCAAATCCACGAGGTCTCGATCGAGATTTAGCATTTTCAAAAAATGTCTTGATGCTCGTAGCCCATGGTCATGATTGATGGACGTATACAGGGACTCGACATCACACGTCACGAGGAGCATGTCCCTATCAAGGTGCAAACCATTCAGACGTCGCAAGACATCTGTGGTATCCTGAACAAAGGATGGCAGTGTTTCAACACACTTTTGCAAATAAAAGTCCACAAAACGACATATGGTCTCACAAAGCCTCCCCACACCCGACACAATAGGTCTTCCCGGAGGGGTGTGGGGGTCTTTGTGGATTTTAGGAAGCAGATAGAACGTGGGAAGGACCGGAAACACAGTAACCAGGCCCTCCCACATTTTTCTGCTTATTGTACCCTTCATCATTGCCTCCTTTAAAATTGTATCTAGTATTGTTTTGTGCTTCATGACAGGATTACAATCAAGTCTTTCATAACAGATACTATTGTTCAATTGACGAAAGGCTTCCCTTTCATACATCTGCACCGGCCAGATCACAACATTGCCCCCTTTGTCCGCCGATTTAATTACTAAAGTTTTAAATGATTTCAATTCATTAAGAGCTTGTCTCTCTTGTTTGCTAAGATTATCATGTAGGCCCAGATTATTGCGGATTTCACCAAAGTCACGCCTGATTAACTTGACAAAAATGTCAATAGCCGGGCAGGACGTGGAGGGAGGCCAACGCTGTGACTGGGGGTGCAGATGTATGGGAAATCTTGACACGTCATCATCCTCCTGTTCGTCTAGGAGGGCTTGGAGATCCCCAATTGCCTGTAACTCAATTGGTGAAAAGTTTTCAGCCTCATTGCCCCAGGAGAAGAATTTTTTGAAACTTTCACCGAAAGTCTTTCACCGACGTGAAGTAATCAAACTTCCCCGCAGGTGAAAAAGTTAGACCTCTCCGCAGAACTGACAGTTGTGAATCAGTAAATGTTAAATTGGACAGGTTAATTACCTTTAATGTCTCTTTGCTTGCTTCTCCAGAGGGGCATTTCCCGCTTTTCCAGAAGGGTACCTCGTGACGAAGCGAAGTGCAAAAACCCGCGCGAGGCTTCTTGCTCTACTGGTGCTGGTCCCCCATTCAATATGGCTAACGGTATGTTATTCACCCTTTATAGCGGTTTATAACTGTGTGTACTGCATGGTTATGTGGCCTTAATTTTTGAGATTAACCTTGACCTCTAGCCCTACCGTTGGCTAATTACTTAGCCCCCATGCAAATGAATAAGAGCTATCTAGCATCAGTGGTTGGTTTCTGGGTTCTGTTCCTGCGGTTCTCTATTGCACAAATCTTGTGTATATTTGTCATTTACGTGTTAATAAACATTTATATTTTTGTACAATTTTTGGTTGTGCCCTTTTCTGCTCTTTTTGGGCGTTTGTAGGGTATACAGCCCTATTAACCACCTCAGCCCCCCTAGCTTAAACACCCTTAATGACCAGGCCACTTTTTACAATTTTGCACTACACTACTTTCACTGTTTATTGCTCCATCATGCAACTTACCACCCAAATGAATTTTACCTCCTTTTCTTTTCACTAATAGAGCTTTCATTTGGTGGTATTTCATTGTTGCTGACATTTTTACTTTTTTGCTATTAATAAAAATTTAACAACACTTCTGCAAAAAAAATGACATTTTTCACTTTCTGTTGTAAATTTTTTTTAAAAAAACTACATTTCTATGTAAATTTTCCGCAAAATTTATTGTTCTACATGTCTTTGATAAAAAAATCCATTAAGTGTATATTTATTGGTTTGGGTAAAAGTTATAGCGTTTACAAACTATGGTGCAAAAAAGTGAATTTCCGCATTTTGAAGCAGCTCTGACTTTCTGAGCACCTGTCATGTTTCTTCATGTGCTAGAATGCCAGGATAGTATAAATACCCCCCAAATTACACCATTTTAGAAAGAAGGCACCCCAAAGTATTCGCGGAGGGGCATGGTGAGTTCATGTATCATTTCATTTTTTTTCACAAGTTAGCGGAAAATGACACTTTCTGAGGAAAGAAATTTTTAAAATAAAGTTTCCATTTCTGTTAACTTCTGGCAAAAAAAAAAAAATCTCAGACGGACTCACTATGCCCCTCAGTGAATACCTTGGGGTGTCTACTTTCCGAAATGGGGTCATTTGTGGGGTGTGTTTACTGTTCTGGCATTTTGCGCGGGGCTAAATTGTGAGCAGCCATGTAAAACCTAAAGGTACTCGTTGGAATTTGGGCCCCTTTGCGCACCCAGGCTGCAAAAAAGTGCTACTCATGTGGTATCGCCGTACTCAGGAGGAGTAGGGCAATGTGTTTTGGGGTGTATTTTTACATATACCCATGTTGGGTGAGAGAAATATCTCTGTAAATTGTCAAATTTGTATAAATTTTTTTTTAAAGTTGTCATTTATAGAGATATTTCTCACACAAAGTTTGGGTATGTATAAAAATACACCCCAAAACACATTGCCCTACTTCTCATGAGTACGGCAATACCACATGAGTGACACTTTTTTGCAGCCTGGATGCGCAAAGGGGCCCTAATTCCAATGAGTACCTTTAGGATTTCACAGGGCATCAATGTGGATGAAAAAATCTCTGCCAAAATCAGTGACTGCGGTGCGGTGGGCTGGGCGCTAGCTACCTAACAAGTAGCTAACTAACTGGCGGTGATAAGGGACCCTTATGCCCCATTCACGGTTTGCGGAACAGAATTGCGGAACCTTTCATTTTTATGGGGACAGACTTTGTCCCGCTCGGATCTGGAATTACCGATCCGCGCTTCCGGGTCCGTGTTTTGAGGATATGCGGATCCGTGGATCAGATCCACGGAACCGCAAAACACATATGGACATCTGAATGGAGCCTTACATGGGGTGTGATCAATGACAGGGGGGTGATCAGGGAATCTAGATGGGGTGATCAAGGGGTTAACAAGGGGTTAATAAGTGAAAGGGGGGGGGTTAGTGTAGTGTTTGGTGCAACTTTACATAGCTACCTGGTCCTCTGGTGGTCGATCCCAGCAAATGGGACCACCAGAGGACCAGGTAGCAGGTATATCAGACGCTGTTAACAAAACAGCGTCTGATATACGTGTTTGATGTGAATTATTTTGCATCTACTGCCTGCCAGCGATTGATCATCGCTGGCAGGCTGCAGTACAAGTTGTGAGACGCGCGGCACTGTGAACGAAAGGAAGTCTCGCGTCTCGCGAGATGACTCGCCGATGCGTCGAGTCAGAACTATAGGACCGCCCGCCGGACGTATCCGTTTCTTTTAGGCGGTCCTGTAGTGGTTAATAGCCTCAGCTATTTTGGATTCTGACATTTTCCAGTGTGCTTAGTGCAGGCAGAGATGTCAGCAAGCGATAGGGAAAGTGCTTGAAAAAAACTTAATTGTACTAAAAAACACTATTTACAAGTTCAGAGAAATATTATTCAAGGTGTAGGGAAAGGATAGGGAGGAATCATTCCACAGCATTTATATAGAACAGGGTTCAGTAGAGGAAGTTACAGCCTGGGTAATAGGAACAATTGCAGCGTCACCATAAAGTGGCCTGGTGGAAGCGTGGCTCCATTGTGGTGGTCCAGCCTGCCGCAGCAACCGCTGCATCACCCAGTGGTGGTCCAGCTGATTTCAGGCAGTCAAGGCTCTGCCACCTAAGCCAAAGGGAGCTGTCTGTCCTTCCCATTATCTGCTAGTCCTAATGCTCCTGCTCCTCCTACTCCTCATCAGTCATTCCGTCAGCAATCGATCACCAAAGTGATTGCCAAGAGACAACAGTATGCGTGCACTCATATAACGCAAAAGCTGAACGTGCTCCTGGCCAAGTTGCTGGTGCTGCAGTCCCTCCCTTTCCAAGTGGTGGACTCTACACCTTTCAGAGAACTGATGGCTTGTGCCAAGACGAGATGGAGAGTCCCAAGCCGGAGTGCATGACAGCACCGACGTGTGGAGCTGTAACTACGGTCAAGGACAATACATGTCCTTCACAGCCCACTGGGTGAATGTGCTTCCTGCACAGCCACACCAGCAACTTGGCCAGGTGACGCCACCTCCGCCTCCACTTTCTTACGCTGTTGGTCTTTCGACAATGCCCGCCTCTGCCTCGTCATCCTCCACCATATCATCAGCCTCCATTGCAGGGAAAATTCACAATGGCGCTCCAGCATACCACATGTGCAGGGGACATGTGCACCTTGTTTGCCTGGGCGAACTGAGTCACACAGGGGAGGAACTGCTCCATGTCCTTCATCCAGAAATCGAATCCTGGCTTCCTCAGCGACAGCTGAAAATCGGAACCATGGTGACAGACAATGGGAAGAACATGGTGTCGGCGCTGCGTCAGAAGCGCCCTGCATGGCACATGTGTTCAATCTGGTTGTCAAGCGGTTCCTGAGGTCTTCCACTCATCTGTAAAACATCCTAAAAATGTCCAGGAAACTTTGCATGCACTTCAGCCACTCGTACACCGCAAAGCACACCCTCCTTGAGCTGCAGCACGAGAACGGCATCCCTCAACATAGACTAATATGCAACGTTTCCACCCATTGGAATTCCACCCTCGATATGTTGGACCGACTGTACGAACAGAGAGGCCATAAATGATTTCTTGATGATCCAAGCGGACAGGAGTACTTCCCTGTGTAACTTCGATGTCAGCCAGTGGCAGCTCATGCGTGACACCTGACGTTGGCTCAGGCCCTTTGAGAAGGCCACGTTATTTGTCAGTCGCCAGGACTATAGGATGAACAATATCTTTCCACTGCTTCATGTCCTGGAACAGATGCTGGTAAATCTGGCTAGTCAGGGGACTGGAGACCTGGCGCCCACATCTTACAGCCACATGAGCGCTGTGGGGGCTGAACAGGAGGGGGAGGAGGACATTTGGAGTAGAAGCAATGAATAGAGAAATGGGTAGTTTTTGTACACAGGAGAGGAAGAGCAGGAGGAGCCAGAGGAGCTACAGGGTGATGAGGAAGACGAGGCAGAGGACCCAGACACACCGTGGCAGTATGCAGTGGAGATGGAGGCAGGGAGTCCCTCCAAGTCACTTGAACAAATGGCCTGATAAATGCTCACTTGCTTGGGTAGTGATAGCCGAAATGTCACCATTCGGCAGAAGGATGACTTCTGGCTCTTCACCTTGTTGGACCCTCGCTACCGGTCCAAAATGGCGGCCTTTTTTACACCCGCTAAGAGGACAAACTGAACTACTATAGAGACATCCTTTGTAGTCATTTGGCCTCTGCCTATTTGCGCCATCGTCCATCCTCTCGCAGGTCTGACCGGGGGGCCCTCTGCGCTCACTTCCACTGCCATGGCTGCTGGGGAGGGGTAGGAGTAGTACCACCTGTACTAGTAGCTAGTAGTACTAGTAGTAGCAGCCTGAGTCTAGTGTCGCTGATGAGCAGCTTTCTTCACCTGCAAAGTGAAGAAACTACTCACCAGTAGCTAGACATAGAGCAGAACCTGAAACAGCAGATGGTGGCATACTTAGAGTGCACCCAGCCAGCCGCCATTGAAGATCCGCTGGACTACTGGGCAGCCAAACTGGATTTGATGCTGAAACTGGCCGAGTTTGCCCTGGAAAAGCTGTCCTGCCCGGCCAGTAGTATGGCATCAAAGCGGGTGTTTAGTGCGGCGGGGCGATAGTTACCCCAAGAAGAACTCACCTGTCCACCCAAAATGTGGAGAGACTGACCTTTGTCAAGATGAATCAGGTGTGGATATGCCAGGATTTTCACCCCCAATGCCTAATGCATCAGACTACATTATCCCTGGTGCTACACAAAAGAGACCGGTTTCTTCTGGCTACCTGCCTCAGCTACTATTCTGATGCTGCTACCTACCTGATTCCACACATCTGACTGAGCAGCTGGAAAGTGCTTCAAGAGATAAACCCGGAATCTCATGGGCTGTAGAGACAACCTCAGCAATGTAAAGGTAAGTAATGAAGAACAGTGTAGGATGCCCGCTCCAACCACCTAAACAGTTCTACACATAGAGTCAACCTGTTCTAGTCAGATCCTAGGATGGGTTATTGTAGGCCATTTTTTTTATCAATCCTGGAGAACCCCTTTAAGTAGTATATTAGATTGTTATATATTTTCATTTTAAAACAGACATAGTTTTCTGCTGATGTAAAAATAGTGTAGGCATATCAATTATTTGACCTCAAATATCTTGAGATAATTTCTATCTGCCTCTGACCAATTGATCTGACTGTTTAGAAAGCATTAAAAAACTCAGAAAATACTTATGTTTGACAGCAGTAAATTATTTTATATTTGGCAACGCTGTACAGAATCTATTTATTCACATTGGTCACAGTCTCCAATGGAGCTTTCAATCATATTTCCTTATGTGAGTTGCGTATACACACTATGGAAAATTCCATGGATTGTCAAATACCCAAGTATTTTAGATAGCAGGAGGAAACCAAAATAACTCAGGTAGAACATACAAACCTAATGTGAAGGGAGTTCCCTGCTGGGAACATAAGTGGTTTGAGCCAGGGGAGCCATAATTTTATTGACAATGTCCATTGTATGATTTTCTGTTTCCAGTTCTACAATATTGAAGCGCCAAACTTAAAGGGTACCTTTCACTATAAAAATACAAAGTAATCTGCAGGCAGCATGTTATGGAACACGAGGAGCTGAGCAGATTGATATACAGTTTTTTTAGGAAAAGATCCAGTGTAACCTATAATTTATACATTTATATTCCTACTCTTTAAGGTCCAGTAGTTGGTCCTATCAGTGATTAACAGCTATCTCTGAATACACAGTCATAGAGGGAAGGCTGTCAATCACTGATAGGACCACCTCCTGGACTTCAAAGCCCAGAATGGGCAGGAATTTAAATGAATAAAATCTTTTCCCATAAAACCATATATCAATCTGCTCAGTTCTTCCTGTTCTATAAAATGCTGCTCGCAGCTCAAAGACCATGTTGAATATGACTAATTACTTTTATCTAACAAGGAGCTATTAGGATTACTGTTAAGCATATAAATTGACTTCTATACGAATTTCAGAAATTTTGATTTGCTGCAAAGCGGAATTACCTCGCACTTTGTGGTAACAAATCTTTTTTTTTCCTGAAATAGCATTAAAAAAACAAAAAAAACTCACCTTATCCATTTGCTCGTGGAGAGGCCATCTTGATTGACGAAACTGCACAAAATCTCTCTCGCAGTGATGTCTGACATCACCATGTCAGTGCGATGGCCAGGTGCGGTGATGTCATCAATGATGATGTCACCATGTATGGCCTGCGTGATGACTTTATCGCGTCACCAAGCGAGCTTTCGTGTGGTTTCTTCAACCAATATGGTGGTGACAGCCTCTCTGCGAGCAAATGGATAAGGTGAGTATGTTTTTTTTTTTTTTAATCCTGATTAACCCCTGAAAGGCCTCAATTTTAATCTCAGATGCCGCGATCAGCGATGAATGTGGCATCTGAGAGGTTGAATTACAGGGGGCGGAGAGATCGCCATTCCCTGTCATTGCACCCACTACATACAATGGAATGTGATTTGTGATGAAGTAATTCATAATGAGTCAAATTTCTTTGTGAAATTCGGCAAATTTATAGATTTTTTTGATAACTTCGTTCATCTCTAATATTGATAATAAGGAATAAGGTTTACTGAAGAGCACTTATCGGCGGGATCAACCCTATTAAAACGGGTATGCTGCCTGGTAGGGATGATCCTGCTGAATAAAATGACACTGTGAAAATCCATGGCAGGGAAAAAAAACAAAAAACAAAAACTTTTATTCTTTTAGATAATTAGGGCTTCATTGCATCAAGAGCCATGGTCAGCCCTGGAGAGCTGAGGAACTGGGGTGCACAAAGGAGCCAGGCCCCTGCTCCTTAGTGCACTGAAGCCATAAAGCCTTTTGTATATACACAAGATAAAGGAGAATTAATGTCATTGCAGCTTTTGGAATTGCTAATTTTTTCCTAGCTCAGTCCAAACATGAGAAACTCTTGCTGAGTAAACAGCTAAGGAATTGTAAATTGAGTTATTGAATACAAAGTTAATCTGACATACTGCAAAGTAAGACAAGCTCTATATATATCGTAAACTTGAAATTGTCATTTAGCAATTTATGATTTTGACAGTTTGCAGATTCCCTCCAGTCTTCAACTAATTATATATCATTTAAACCTCTGATCATGTTACTTGTAGTACCAAGGTTGGCCACATGGTGTAATGTTAATGCAGAAACTTTCACCAGTGTAATGTTAACAGAAAGCTTTTTATTTAGACACAATTCGAACAATCAGCAGCCTTTTAGTGGTGGAATATTTAATGCTCTGAGTGACGGGTTATCCTCTCCAAAATATAGGGATGGAAATATGTTCATTAAATGTGGGAAAATACAGAAGCATGTAGAACAAATTCTATATTCACAGGGCATTTGAAGAGGCTGCGTTAGATGGATGTATTCCATAGTGTTAATCAGATGATCTGAATTGTTGCCTGTAAGTTTATGGTTGGGTTTACATGTTAAAGTTTTTTTATGCAATTTTTCAAAGCCAAAGCCAGGAGTGGATTCACAATGAGGAAGTTATTGAGTCCATGTTAAATGCTACTTCAAGCCCTCAAGGATACTCTCCTGTCGTATGGGGGATTGGAAGCAGCCCGGCAAATGATAGCCTTTAAACAAGCAGACTTTTGGTTAAAGGGGTTGTCTAGTTTCCCATACTGATGACTGACCCTCAGGCATGTTTGGACTGGCCCACAGGGGGATAGGTGAATTTCCCAGTGGGCCTCTGACAAAGGTGGGCCCCAGTCCCCTAGAACAGCATCTCAACCAGCCTACAGGCTACATTATTTGACAATCTATCCAGTTTATTATATTAGATGCATCGGGTGGCTAAAATGACTTCTAGGTACAGAGGCAGGCCAACCAGTATCCTCTTTCCTCAGGGACCCACCTTCTCAAAGTTGTTGCAGGGACCCGCCATAATCAATCATCTTGAGCATCTTATTGCTGCAAACCACTATGTGAGCAGGTAGTGTTTGCATATGGCTGTATAGTGGGGACACTGAATGAATTTTACTGGTGGGCCCTAGTCACCCCAGTCCAACACTGTCCTCAGGATTGATCATCACATCAATATCAGATCAGCAAGGTTTCGACTCCCGGCACTCCCAACAATCAGCTGTTAAAGAGGAGACTCGTATGAGAACTGCAGTGACTTCACTGTCAAGTAAATAGGACAGAGCAGCTGTAATCACACTGGACGACCGCTGCAATGTTGATGGCATGCAAGTAAGCAATGAAGAGAATGCAGTTCTCGTATGAGCTCTGCTGATTGGCAGTGGTACTGGAAGTACGACCCCCACCGATCTGATATTGAAGACTAGAGATGAGCGAACTTTTGAAAAATTCGATTTGGCTGCTTTGCCCAATTTCACAAAGAAATTCGATGATGAATTACTTAATCACCTAGAATATATATATATATATTAACCACTGAGAAAGGGGTTTTACCTGCACACCCCGAAACGCGTCTGGTTGCTGACCCCCGATATCGAGTTAGTCCACTGACAATATCTTGGAGACTTTGGAGAAGTTTATTGGTCTTCTGCACTTCCGGTTCAGTATACGTGTTGTACGGCACCTGACACAGCGGAACTACTAACTACTTTACCGCACCACGTGTAGGAAGACGCCGACACGCACCTTTCCAGGCCGTGGACTCCCGATACCTACGTACCTACAGACGGAGAGGTGGGAGAGATCTACATTAGAGATCCGATAAGACCTAACTTTCTCCACTTGCGATCGCCTACTCAGCGGGACGCCGCTGTATTTGTTGGAGCGGGACGCCGCTCAAATCCATATACAAGTGGACGACCAATTTGCACAGTAATATAAAGATATCAATTCCCTCCTTGGCTGATTGGAGTTGATTTTTTAATTTGGAAGAGATCCTGCTGGTTCAAAAAGGCACGAGGACACTTCATTATATTTATTTATTATTTATCCTTTATATATTTGCACTATATTACTGCCTGTTTTATTCACTTTTGACACATTGTTATAATATTATTACATTTGATGCTTTTTGGTATTAGCACATGGCACTTTAATCCATTTTCACAGATTTTATAAATTTTATACAAATAAATTCCACCACTTGTGACCCACTATCCGGTGTGTGCCCTACCTTTTCTATTTCTTGTAATTACTTAATCACGAAGCTCATTCATTTGTATGTAGTGGACACAATGACGGGGAATGGCAATTGCGCCACCCTCCATCATTAAACCCTTCAGATGCCGCGTTCATTGCTGATCCACTACAATTTAGGCCTTTCAGGGGTTAATCTGGGGAAAAAAACGTCACCCTATCAATTTGCTAGTGTAGAGGCCATTGTGGCTATTTTGATTGAAGACATCACACTGGCCAGTCATGGTGATATTATCACTGATGATGTCACTGCGCCCGGCCAGCACGCTGGTGTGGTGACAACTTACTGCTTGAGATTTCGAGTTGTTTCTCTAGTGAAGATGGGCGCAACAGCCTGTTTGCGCAGAAATAGATGAGGTATGTATTTTTCTAATTTTACTGCCATTTAGGAAAAATAGATTTGTTACCACGCAGCCTGAACAAGATCCTAAAATTTGGATCAAATTCCACTTTGGGTGTTTCGACTCGCAGACATATCCTGAGCGTAGCTCATCAAAGTGGGAGACTGGAAAACTCCTTTAACCAGTGATTAACCTGCTTTATCTTTAACCAGTGATTAACCTGCTTTATGATCTGTTGGTCATGCATAGATTGCTAAAAATTTGTGTATAGAAAGGGGTGGAGGAAGTCATAAATGTGGGGTGTCGGGCGCAGAGAAAGGCAGTGAAATGAAAAGTCTTTCCTCAGTTATGTTTATCTTTAGGGATGAAAAATGGGGCACATTCTGAATACGAAAATAGGGTACCAAGACAGCTTGACCTGTCCTTTTTTTAACCCTATACAGGCATTTTGTAGATTCCCATATTTAAAGCCTGTTTCACACTTGCGTTACTGTTTTCTGGTATTGAGATCCGGCAGAGGATCTATAAAAACATTTCCGTACAGTCATCATACATGATGGAAAAAAAAAATCATTCAGGATGCATCCGGATGTCTTCCGTTCCGTCAGTATTCTGTTTCGTGACCAGACACAAAACCTCTGCAAATTGTGGTTTTGTGTCCGGTTATTAAAAAAGAAAAAAAACGGATCAATCACTGAAAACAATGTAAGCCAATGGTGATAGATCCGTTTTTTTAGGAGCCTATAAAACCATCACCCATTGACTTTCAATGTATTTAGTTATGGATCCATTTTTTCCGTTTTGATTTCACACCACCGCATCCTAATGGAACAGATGCGAAATCAAAACGGATGCGTTTAATTCCGGTATTGAGATCTTCTGCCGGATCTCAATACCGGAATTAACAATGTAAGTGTGAAAGGAGCCTAAAGCATCATAGTTTTATGATGTTGTGATGCTTTAGTGAAAGAATGAGCCCGGCTCAGTGGCAACAGAGTAGTTTATAGTTTCTATTAGTGTAATGGCACCAGGCCCATAAAAGGCTTCATTAGACGCAAACCAATAATATACTGAGGTGTACAGAAAAGCATTTTTAGAACAGAATAGTAACTTTCACACAGCCATTATTTCATGTTTGCGCTTTTATGCTGCACTTTGATTCCATGGGTAGCTGAAAGTTACAAATTATTATTATTTCCAAATCCTACTCTCTAATTCATTTCTTACATCAAATTGTCTTGTCCACCAGCAGAGATGTCTCTAAGCAATAATCAAGCGAGGAAGGATCTCGCTGATTGTTTGTCAATGGCGTACTTTTATTAGCATAGCGATGCCGGGCCATTTCTACCAGCCTTATTTTTTTGCCCCCGCTGTCTTGCAGATTTATTTTGGGAAATAAATGATGCGTAATTACAATAATTTGTATGTTTGCAAATATAGATATAGTCATGAAACAATGGATTCTGTGTCCGAACTTAAATTTACTCTGTGGTGACTGTTTTATTTAACATAATGCAGAAGCCGATCACTGGTTCCTGTATCTGACCATATAGGTCTATTGAGCTGTATTGTATCTCCATAAACTTACATTTTCATACTGAAGCACTGACATTCAAATACAACCACAAATTGTCTATTTTTTGCTTGTTTAAAATGCAGCCAGGGTGGATATTGACTATAAAGGGCGTCTTCTGCTCTGGAGGATCCAGAGCGTCCATCCATCAAAAGAACAGTTTAGTAAACTGTGAAAGAACAGCTTAATTCTTAATTTCCCCTGTGCAGGTACTGAAGTGGATTTGAACCATTTGTGCCAGGGTCCCACATAGTCTGCTGCTAATGACTGGAGGAACCAGCAGTGGGACAAATGTTGGTGAACTTATCATTAGAGTTTCCTTCTAATAAGTAGGGATTGTCTAAAGGGGATAACACCTTTAATACTGTGCCAGAGCAGCCGGCATCAAGTGAAATATTCTGCATCAACTATTAAATGTGTAGTACCCCAGACCTGGAGGTACTACAATTTATAATGTTATATATTTTATTGTTTGCTACTGGCTGTAGTTCCCAGCAGGTAACGGTTGGAAAGGAACAGGGCTAACCACCGTGTGTCATCCCCTTCACCCCCCACACACATAC
This sequence comes from Bufotes viridis, assembly GCA_033119425.1. Taxonomy (NCBI): domain Eukaryota; kingdom Metazoa; phylum Chordata; class Amphibia; order Anura; family Bufonidae; genus Bufotes; species Bufotes viridis. The sequence goes on from CM065592.1 coordinate 78,699,411, forward strand.
ACACACGCTTAATAGGAATTGGCTGGACCTGCTCCCTGCCAAGAGGGGGAGTTCCTGTTCAGAGACAGAGAGGAGAGGAAGCTAACTGCAGAGCTCCTGTTCCTGTTACAAATTCTCCAGAGACAACTTCTTCATTTGTCCTCAAGTAAAGCCTTAAGACTCCAAACAGCAGCATAAGCTACTGCTACTTTCAGCACTGAAGACACTGCGGCGAGGTGTGGGATTACAGCCAAGCCACCCACTACCACTAGGCCAGTTACACCTAAGTGCTGAATTGCCACCAACCAACCTGCCACCATATCCTTCCTTACTGGTGCCAGAGAAGATTTCCACTTACAGCTTGCTGCGACTGCATGTATTTGAAGTTCTACGTTGCAAAAAGGACTTTCTTACATTTAACTCTGGCCTTATTCTATCTTCAGTACTATATTTCCATTGCACAGATCCCTAGGGAGCAATGGCCTGAGTGAGTACATTGTGACACAACACTTTATTAGGGCAACTACCACTCCTATCCTCTACACCAGCTTCTCAGGGGATCGCTCAAAATTAAAATAATCAGATACTGTATTTCTTTGTACAAATGGCCCATAAACTATGCTCTTTTATATAATTTACTAAGTAGATGCTGTCACTCACATATCTGACTATTGCAAAGAAAAGAGCTAACACGTGCTAAATGTCTACATATAGAAGCATAACCTTATATATTTAGTATAAAATTGCCAACATGAAATCATATGAATGAAAGTGCTAAAAGAAAAGATATCCAATAAAAAAGGGGTATAAAACTATAGTACCCAAATCATCACAAAACAGCAATTTAAAGGAGCATCAAGCCTAGAAATAAATGCTAAAAGTAAACAGAAGATAATACCCACTGTTCCTGACACAAATACTGGTCCAGTGTCCGAGGGAGTCACTGAAGTGCAGGTTGCCTTATTGGTTTTCATGTAGGAAGAGACATGGTGACTTTCTATTGTCTAATATTCTCCATGATCATATGTATGACACTAGTATGTTGCTTAAAGGCTTGGCCAGTTATTTTATACATAGATGACCTATCCTGATGCCTTAAGACTGGTAGACTGTAAAAGAACACATCCCAAATGGTAAAAAACAGTTTTATTGCAGACTGTTGGCAATGTATTCACTTTCAGTAGAAACAGTAGAGAACTGTCACAACATAGTCATATAAAAACATGCTCAGAATTGTTATTACACAGGTAATGAAACCTAAAAAAAATTAAAAGTGACTTTAATTAACGCAAAATTGATTCTTACCCATCACTCATAGATTAGGGAGATAACATCTGGTGAATTGTCCCATATTGTCATGAACTAGAAGTTGGGGAAAAGGAAGTGCACCCACTAGCTGCCACCCACGCCTCTGTCCCTGCCTACTTACACTACCCGTCCTAGGCAAGGGGGCGTAACTGGGCAACGGTCCCTAACCTCTATAAGTGCAGAGAGTCAGAGCGGACAGAGACAGAATATAGCCAGGCACAGGCAGTAGGAGGGAACTCTGCAGATGGATCCGAAGTCACGTAAGGTGTCAGGAGCAATACTGAAATGCCAGAGATAAACACTAACACAGGGGTAATATGGACTGTAACAAACACGCCAAGGGTCAAACCAGGATATCACGTTAGTACACAAGGAATAGCAGGGATGAGTCAAAGTACAAGCTGAGGGTCAAACCTGGAAGTCACGTCAGTACACGAGGGCAGGCAAGGACGGGTCAGAAACAAAAACCAAAGGTCAAAATCCAGAGTAGCAGAAGCACTGAGTAGTAGTAGTTAGGCACAGGATTAAAATTGCAGGCAACCTGTGGCCAGCAGGCTGCTTGTATAAAAAGGGAAATGCTAAGGTCATGTGACGTGGCCAGCATCACATGACCCGCTCAGACATAGAAGCCGAGAACCGAGTGGCCAGCTCGGTGCTCAGCCTAATACTCTTGCCAGGGGAACGGAGGACGCCGACTGCACAGACAGCAGTAGAGCAGTCGGGTCCGCTCTTCTCCCTGTTACCTGGAAGACGGGGACGCCACATGTGGCGGCGCAGCTCAGGAAGATCACGTCGCCAGCGACCTATAACAGTACCCCCCCCCCCTTTACAATGGGCCTTAGGACCCAGACTTCAGACTGTGCACAGTTCTGAAGTAACCACATCCACCTCAGTAAAACGGAAAAACCCCCCATGGATAAGTTCACCCGGTTGTTAATGGCAAACTCTGCCAACGGAAGGTACTTCACCCACAGACGTTGGTTGTCAGAGATATAGCACCTAAGGAATTGTTTGACGGCCTGATTCAAGCGTTCATCTGCCCATTAGTCTTGGGATGAAAGGCCGACAAAAAGGACAATTAAATTTTGCATCTCTGGCAAAAGGCTTTCAAGAATCTGGAAATGAATTGGACACCCCTGTCAGAGACAATATTCTCAGGAATTCCATGATACCGAACAATGTGATCAATAAACAAGGAAGCCAAAGTCTTGGCACTAGGGAGTTTACTAAGAGGAACAAACTGTACCATTTTGCTGAATCTGTTTACCACTACCCAGATCACTGACTTTCCCTCGGAGGTTGACAAGTTGGTGATAAAATCCCTAGAAATGTGTAACCAAGGTCTACTCGGAAAAGGTAGTGGTAGTAACTCACCCGCAGGACGGGTTCTAGGAGTTTTGGACTTTGCACATATCTCGCATGCGGACACATACGAACTGATGTCCTTAAATATTGTAGGCCACCAGAAGGTTTTAGATACCAATTTCTTAGTGGCTTCAACACCAGGATGACCACAGAGCACAGAATCATGGCACTCACCCAAAAGTCGGAGACGGAAATGGCCAGGAACAAATAACTTATCTGTGGGTGTTCGTGCAGGAGCGAGATGTTGTGCAGATTTGATCTCCGAAGAAAGGTCAGCAGACACCGAAGCTATGATGATGTTAGCCAGTAAGATGGGTTTGGGGGGCGTGTCAGGAGGTTGGAAGGTACAAAAACTTTGAAATAAGGCATCAGCCTTAACCTTTATACTCTGAAAGTGATAGAGAAGTTAAACCGAGTAAAGAACAAAGCCTACCTGGCTTGCCTAGGATTGAGATGTTTAGCGGACTCAAGGAACAATAGATTTTTATGATCAGTGAGAACCATGACACAGTGTTTTTGCCCCCTCCAAAAAGTGTCTCCACTCCTCAAATGCCCACTTTATGGCCAGTAACTCATGATTTCCAATGTCATAATTCCTCTCTGAAGAAGAAAATTCATGGGGAAAAAAAAGCACAGGGTCTTAGATTGGTGAGCTTAGGCGATCCCTGAGAAAGAACACTCCTCACTCCATCCTCAGAAGCATCAACTTCAACCACAAAAGGTCTCTCCTGATCCGGCTGAACCAAGATTTGGGTGTCTTGGAAGCACTTCTTAAGGGTTTCAAAGGCTTCGATGGCCTCAGCCGGCCAATGAACCAGATCTGCCCCCTTCTTGGTTAGGTCGGTTAGCGGCTTGGCAATAACAGAATTTTTTTTAAATAAATGTTCTATTATTGTTAGAGAACCCCAGAAAATGCTGTAATTCTTTTAGGGAAGATGGTCTCTCCCACTCCAGGATAGCCCGCACCTTCCTCGGATACATCTTAAATGAATGAGGGGTAAGAACATAACCCAGATACAATATCTCTTGTACCCCAAACACACATTTTTCTAACTTGGCAGACAGCTTCGAGAACAAGTTTAAGATGGAACATTTGGGAATCCAAATCCACAGAGAAAATTAGGATGTCATCCAGATAAACAATCATAAACCTGCCAAAAAATTCCCTGAAGATGTCATTATTGACTCATCCTCTGCACATATAGAGTCCTTACTAGTGATGAGCGGCAGGGGCAATATTCGAATTCGTGATATTTCACGAATATTTGGGCGAATATTCGCCATATTTTTTATTTTTTATAATTTTTGCTCTGTTGAATAATCAAACTTCACCTGACAAATTAGCCTCAGCCCTATGGACATTTGAATTTAATTCCTTATCTTCATCTTCCCATGTATCAACATACCATCAGTCTGATAACAATGTCATCATGTATGCCCTCATATGCCATAAAAATTATCCATATTTTATTTCTAGATCATGTATACGGTCCCCCACTCTATGGCCCGTATATATATATATATATATTAAAAATAGTGCACTACTATAAAATTTAATAAATGATCTTTGCCCCATGCATAGTAGGGTTATATATCTAGTGACTAACCATGAATGATTTAGGCACACTAAGTGGAGGATTCGGTGTGCGCTCCATAGACAGGAAATGTCTTGCGCTTCAGATACCGGAAGGCCGATATCAGGTGATCGGCTACATCTAAGCAAAGCACATGACGCTGTGAAGCGTTCCACCAACGGAGATCCATGCGTTCCACGGACCGGAAGCCTGGGTGTCAGGTGACCGGAAGCCTGGATATCAGGTGACCGGTCGTCGGTGGAGGGAAAGCGGGATACATCGATGCGCTCCACTGACAGGAAACACGTAAGAGGAATGGCACTTTAAAATAAGAAAGGGCTCGTCTTTCCTACACGCCCATTCCACGTGGTGAGAGACATGGGCGGTGTTAGGATTCAGGCGGTGGAATATGATTGGTAAATTGATGATGAGTGGGGAATTTAAAAGGGGATAGGCTGGGGTTCTTTTGAATCATGGCGTCAGAGGAGGAACATTGATCTGAGCAGTGACATGTGAGTAGCCTGAATACAAGGGCACTATGGATAGATATATCTGCACTGATTTGGTGCGGGTATGTTTTGTGTATGGGCATGCTGTTAATATATGCTGGGACTTTTATATGCCTTTAGGTGAGGTGAGGTCACATCGACACGCATGAGCATGATATAACGCTATGTGAATTGGCACAAGTAAGTGCACCTCTCAGTCCCACTATATATATATGTACTTAAACCTGCATGAACATACATATACATATGTATCTGGCCTAATTGGCATTTTGTTTTATCCTTTAGATCACATGCCTGCTGTAATGATATTCTGCGATATCTGCACTTTATGAAAGATCACTCCTCTTGACATATGAGCCGTATCAGGTTTTTGATATCAATTCTGTACTATTGTACTATATCAATTTCTATCACATCAATTAGGGACATTGATGCCCATTATGGCCTCCTGATGAACTTCAGTAATCTGAAGGGAAACGCGTCGAGGTTTAAAAATATATAAGGCATAATGAAATATGATGTGTAAAATTACACTGACGGACAACTGGTGTGTTAAGTCTTATTAAACTCACCTTTCAGACTCGGAGTCCAGGTTTTACCCAGAGAAGACTCGGTGATATCTTAACCAGGGATCTTCATTGGAGTGTATGGACTTGCATGATTGGGACGTACACACCACTTGTCGTCGTCTCTGTGTTTTAACGGCTAACACCAGATAATATTGTTAGAAGACTAGGGTAAGACCAAGGGTGATTCAGCCTTAGGCACGAGGACAGGGAGGTCCCACCACTAGGGGCCGTCCCTGGGCAAATTGCAGGGCTAGTAGTAGGATTAACCCCAATTACCTAAATCTTCCTCGGCATACCCATTACCTAATAATAACTATATAGCTGGTGTTGGCTGTTACACACAGATGATGACAAATGATAGTATCAATATTTGACCATTAAAGTGGGGTGGGGTTTGGTTAAGCGACCACAGTATCAGCAATAATTTTAGTGATAATAATTAAAAGTGATATTTTAAGAGAGGGGGGTTGTAAATTGCTGGATGATTTTTTGTTAATAATACTCCCTACTGGGATGCAATCATATTAGCTGGAACTATTCGAATATTCGCCATATATTCGAAAATTCGTAAATTCGTAATCTCCAGACAATATTTTCATGTTTACGAAAATTTCCATAAAAAATTCACATAAATTAGCATAAAAATTCGCATAAATTAGCATAAAAATTCGCATAAACTGGCATTTAAAAGATACCTTTTAAATACCAGCTTATGCGAATTTTTATGCTGATTTTCGCAAACAAGAAAATAATGACATTATTTTCTTGCATGCGAAAATTTTCATCTAAAAAATTTGCATAAAGCGAATATTCGCAATTGCGAATATATTTTGCGATATTCTAAATATTCGCGAATTCTCGAAGTGCTGATATTCGCGATTAAAATTCGCAATTCGAAAATTCGTGATCAACACTAGTCCTTACAAGTAAATTAGACCTTACAAGTGAACTAGTCCTTACAAGTGAACTAGGCCTTACAAGTGAACTTGGCCTTACTCAACAATAATTAATCACCAGCCATTTACTTCTGTGGCAGTCTCATAGCTACATTACGGTAAGTGAATAGGAGGGCTAAAACCATTAAGAAATTATCAAATTCACAGCCACCTTTTAAATTTGTATAATAAATAAAATAAATAATCTATTAGTTCTTTCTTGGTTTTCTCCCTATCTCCCTGGCCGCTCTTTCAGTGTATCATTTGGTGACTCTATCTCCTCTCCTCTCCCTCTTTCTGTTGGGATTCCTCAGGGTTCATTCCTTGGTTCTCTCCTCTTTTCTCTTTACACAGCCCCTATGGTACTGGAAACCAAATCTGCAGTCCTATCTCTATGCCGATGACACCTAACTACACACTTCAACCCATGACATTACCCCTGCTGTACTACAAAATACTAGTGACTGTCTGTCCGCTGTCTCTATCATAATGTTTTCTCTCTATCTGCAACTGAATTTTTCGAAAACTAAACCACTGGTGTTTTCTCCTTCCACTAACCTACCTAAACCTGATATCTGGCTCTCTAAAGTGGCTCTAAAAGAGTCATGGAAAGGGCTAGAGGGCTGCAAAAGGCAGCAAAATCTGGGTAAGAGCATGACAAGTGCCATGCAAACAAATGTATATAGGGAAATCATTAATAATTTAGAATATTCTTCATAATTTAAAATAGTTTATGTTATGCGAAAAATCAGTAATTAAATATGCGCATTAAACGCGTAAGGGCATAAAGTAACTTTCCTATTGGGTTGGCTTGATAGAATATGTAGAATACAGCTCTATATTCTATATATTTGACAATTCTACCAAGCCAACTCAATAGGAAAGTTGCTTAATGCCCTTACGGGATTCAATTAATGAGCATATTTAATTACCGATTTTTCGCATAACATAAACTATATTAAATTATGAAGAATATTCTAATTCACTTGATATTGCATCCTTCTCCCATTGGCCCACAAGCAAGAAGCAGGCAGGTAATGGTTCGCTCAACCCTACTGCTCACTTTATATTGTTGTGAGAAGCAACAACAACTGTTAGAATGATGTGCAATAGTACAGGAGGTGGACTTGCTGCTTGGTCATATCGATCTACATAGAGGTTGGATGCAATCCTTGAACAGATGCATGGAAGGTTGAAGGCAAATAGGGATCCTGGACCAGCGCTTTCCAATTTAAGCTTCTTTTATTCAAATACCAAGAGTAAAAATGTCCATATGGCATGTTTTTAGGAACCAGCCCCTTCCTCAAATGCTGGAAATCTGTATGACCAGCATTTGAGGATGGGGAAGGACCAAAAAACGTATCAAATTAACATTATCTCACAGTACTTCACAACGCTTTTTATACAAACCCCCAGTTCCCAGTTCTTCCAGGTGGAAACTTCCATGTACAACCAAAAAATTGCCCTCATTCTTTTCTGATTACTGAGGCACTACAGTTCACTGGCATATGATTGCTACAGCCAATCACTAGCCTCACATAAGGACATGACCTTCTGTATGGGTCAGTCATTGGCTAGTCATTTGACGATACAGATTATTGATTTAGCAAGATAGAAAATGATCACTTTAGGACCATAAGATTGGTGGCCCTTGAGGGGTAAATGATTTACCCGGAGAGTATGGGCTTTTTTTTTTTTTATAAACCCTCACTATGCTCAAGATCTTACTGGACTTATAACTTTCATGGGCTCCAGTTGAAGCATATGGAGAGTGTAAAGGTTGGAATTCAGGCCCAATAGATGAGGTGGTAAAAAATTCCTAAAATGCTATTACCCCTTTAACTAATGTTATTTAGCATGAGGTCATACACTTTAAAAGCTGCACTTTTCTATATAAATTTATATGTAACTTATTGTCCGCATAGAGCTTTTTGGGTGGTCATTTTTTATTTAAATGAACAAGTCCATATTGCTTTCTTGAGACGAAGCAAAATACCAAACATATATCTCTAATGCAGCTATTTCAGCAAGAGCCTGCAGCTCGATGATAAATTGTAGAATGCCTGCTTCACATTACAAGCCCATACATTTTATAAAAGTATCCTACAGATATTGAAGAAGTCTGGATTTATTCAGTAAAGAAGACTGTACAACACATATATTATATTAATAGGAGCAGTCCTTCAGTGTAATGTCCGAGCAGAGAGGGATTACTACGGCAAAATAAGTCCTATGTTCTCTGCTTTCTCTAGATGAATGTACACTTTCTCTATGTAGTGCTTCCTCTTTTTTTCCTTAAAGCAATTTTCTAACCTGCTGAAAAGTTATCTTCATAGTTAAAGTTTACAGTGATAAATAAGTAATTTAATCTGTTTCTATTAGGAAGGTGTGACCTCCTAATATTGGTCTGGCTGGACTCCGTTGCTTTGGTTCATGAAGGACAGTGGGGGTCATTTTACTAAAGATCAGAGTTTTACATGACTCTTAATAAATTAGTTCCATTTTCTGTTGTTTATGCACCAGGAGCTGGAGTAGATTTCTGGCGTAAAGTGCTCCAGTTTTCTGGGCCACAGGCAGAAGCCCTGTCTTTGGAAAAGGACAAGGTTGTCAAAGTTAAAAAATTGCAACAAAATGTGTGACTTTTTGCATCAGAAAACTTGTGCAAAACATTAGTAGATGGCTCACAATGTGTATTAACTTGTGTCTGACATGATTACTTCTATCCCTCAAAATGGCATAGGTAAAAGGCAATGAACCCATGTTAACATTATTAACATCATAAATAGTTGTTCATCATGCAGCTCTAAAATGGGCAGAATGGATTAAAAAAAGAAGCATTACTCACCTCACCAATCCCCTGCTGTTGCCATGGGTTGACTTACATAAAATGTCTGGAGATGCTTGCGCAACCAAAACCTGGCTAAGGGGGTCAACCGCTGCAGCCAGTAAATGGCTGAGTAGGCATCTCCTGCAATTCTTGGTATGTCAGACTGGGAGAAGGAAGCAGAGACCAGTGGAGACACAGTAAGTTTTGGAACAGCAGTAGAAGGGGATCAGCGAGGTAAGTAATGCTTTAAAAAAAATAACAAAAAAACATTTAGTCCCATATATAAAAAAAAACTCAGTCCTATTGGTCGACCTCTTTTAACCCATTCAACATAAAGTCCTGCATGCATATTTTGATTCAGTTTTGAAGCAGTGAAGATTTATTAAGCTACAATGTGCCAGAATTCTTGCTTAAGACAAGCATTCATGCTCTGCACCAAATTTATTATGTGTTTTAAGCAATTTTGCTTAGATAAGTTTGAGTAGGTTCAAGAAAAGCAGGCATGGTTTTTAGGAGTCTTAAAATGTGTCATTGTACCGCAAATCTAAAGTAAGCCATCCAAGAGCATAAAGAAGATAAAAGTGTTTTTTGTGTCTAGTAAGATGCCCCAATTCTATCACACAGCCTGAGCTACTGTGGTAAATCTGGCACATCTTCTACATGCCTGGTTTTGTTTTAAGATGTCTAAATTTAAGACAGTAGTAATAAATCCCCTAATGTTTTTTTCATACTTATCTGGCTCTTAAAGGGGTTTTCCCATCATATATAATGGGGGCATATCGCTAGGATATGCTTCCATTGTCTGATAGGTGAGGATCCCACCTCTGGGACCCGCACCTACAATGAGAATGGAGCGGGAAAATGAATGGAGGGTGCACTGCATAGAAATAGAGGAATAGTGCATTGATTATTGCGATGTGAGGAGCCTTGATCAGCCACACTACTGGGATGGCATAGATGAGGTGTGGTGTTCTAATTTAGTCACTAACCCTCTCTACTTCCTGGTCTGACAGATTGTGTTAAAGGGGTTTTGCCATTATATATAATGAGGGCTAGGATATGACTCATTGTCTTATATATGCGGGTCCCACCTCTGGGACCCACACCTACAACGAGAACGGAGCAGGGAAATGAATGGGGCGCTGGCTTGGCTATTTCCGTCTGCCCCATAGAAATAAATGGGAGCAGGGGCTGCGCAATGCGCTCCCATTCACTTGTATGGTAGCAGCGGGGAGCAGCACTTAATAGTGGACGGACCCCAGGAAATCCAGGGTCCTCCAGCCACAGCTCTTCCTGCTTTCTTCTCGTTGTAGGTGCAGTCCCCAGTGGTGGGACCCGCACCTAACAGTCAATGGGGGCATATCCTAGCAATATGCCCCCATTGTATGTGATGGGAATGGGAATACCTCTTTAAGATCCACTTCTGACTTTGCAAAAAATAACCTTAACTAATGGGACCATATGACAGCAGCAATACCGGACCTAACGTAGTTCTCGTGGTTCTATTACAAAAAAATTGGGTCAATCTCAGGATAATCTAAATTGGGCTTAGTAGAACTGTGATATATTCCAGGATAGTGCTTTTTATATGAACTCTCAAAAACCGCCTCTATACTGCTATTTATAAGTAAATGAACAGAGCAGCTGATGACAGTTCCAAATGTGATATTGATAGATTTGTTGTCCAATTACTTTCATGATAAACTGAAAATAGACCCGGGCCGCAATACACATTCATTTAGGAGGCCTGTTTAGTAAAATGTAATTATATAACAAGTTGAGTAAAAATTGAAAAATTATCTCCAAAGATTCAAGCACTAGTCCCTTTCTTCTAGACATCTTATTTTCAACATAGCTTAAAAAAAAAAAAAGCAACAATTTGACCACAACAACATTTTCAAGCCAATATATGCTTGTTCTTTTTTGGCTTTAAAATCTACTTTGAATAAAAGTTTTGTTTTAAAAGAAGGACCTTGTATTTGTGATCTGTAACATGGTGAGCTTGGACCCACTGTGTCACAGAATTAATTTGGCGTGAGGCTACTCCTGTAGACATTGTTAAGGTGGACCCTTGTTTTTTACTCTTTCACCCCCATACCCTGATCTGGACGTTGCTGCAGGAGTCACCAAACTGCTCCATTACGGAGAATCCTGCTTTCAGGGACTGTTGATTCAGATGGACCAAGAGATGTCAGTTCTAGGTACCAAGGGGATAGGTGAAAGCATGGTCAGAGGGCTGGCTGAAGTCAAGACAGGCAGAGTTCTTGCAATACAGTAAAAATAGGTAATATGTCAGGACAGAAGACACAGGGTCAATACGGTAAACAGGCAGAGATCGGGAATGGGAAGTCACAGTATACAATAGCTCAACTTTACAGGACTAGACAAACTAGGAACCTTTTGCTCAGGCATCTTCCCACGGGGAAGGAGCCCTATATACTGTACACTTCTCATTAGCTGGGAACAGATTAGCACGTCTGTCTACTGGCCCTTTAAGAGCTAAGAAGTGCATGCCCACCCTAAGAGAGCAAAAAACAGGAATCAGGCTGGGATGGCTACTGGTGGCCTGCAGCATGGAGCAGTGGGGAGGGTAAATACTTCAGTGACCGCGCCTGCCAGAACAGAGAAATTATCAGCGGGCACCAACCACCATCTTCACAGGACCCCTGTTCTGTTTAGTTTGACATTGATATGGAATATCATCAGGGCCAGAATTTAGGGAAATCACATAGAGCACCTAGTGGGCCTCCACCACACACACTCCCTACCCTATTGGTTCTTGTGATCCATTTGTTAAGCCCACAACTGGATCCATTTAGTGAAACAACTATTCGCACAATGTTTCAAATGTTTTCTATGGGGTGCAGCATGTTCTACTTATGCCCCTGGCAGTCTATGTTTATATGGGTAATGTAAAAGATTTTGGATTCTGGGGAAACAGGGGTCCCCTGATGACTGTTTGGCAATTGTCATTGAGGAAAAAAGAGGCGGGGAGGTGGGCACGCATGTTCATATTGCTGATTTTGCACATGAATATCAGTGCATATTCCATGCGGAATCCACTGAAAATCTTTATCCATGTGGAATCCACTTCAAAGCCGCCACCCATTGCTATCATTCTGAAATCTGATCCATAGTTTATAGGGAATAGATTTTTGTGTACACAGATTTAAAATCCAGTTCATGGGTTGGGGGAAACTTGCATTATATTTGTGCTGCAGATTTTCAATTTTACATGTCATGGATCCACACATGCATTCAGCCTTAATTTAATGGGACTAAAGTCCATGTGGCTACCCGGTTGTAGTAACCATGCAAAATCCAGACAGAAAATTTCATCAGGCATCTGCACAGGAATTATCCCCATGGAATGGGGCTAAATGGGTCAGCCTTGGATTTCTGCCATGAATTCCACTGTCATTTTTTTTACTGGAAAAATCGTCATGTGAACATATCCTAAGGCAGTCCCATAGAGTCTAGATGGTCTATGTGCATATGCACTACCCTTTTCTATATGTGGTAGCTATAGGGAGTCAGATAGGCTCTAGGTCCTAAAATGATATGGGGAAACCCGTCAATCTTTATCCAGCCTTAAAGGGGTTCTCCGGGTATTAGGAAAATGAAAATACTTAAATATTAATTTATTATAAATATATTACCAAATACCTTTCTTTAGTTATAATGTCTCGTTTTGTCTGTGGAGCAATCATTAGGAGAAATAAAATGGCCGCTGTCCTATTAGTACACATAAATTCTGTCCTAATCACACAGGAGGACAAGTTACTTCAGAGCAGTGAACTAAAGAGATGCCTCATCTTCTTCTATGATCATGAATACAGTTTAATGTGATCTTCAGCTAAATCTCTGTAGAAAATGAGTTCATTAGGAGGCATGAAGTACAGAAAATAGGGTAGGGGTGATGTGGATAATGTGCAGCAGCACTTGTATACAGACTCCATTACCACAGTCTGTCCTTTTCATCCTCCCTGTACTTCATGTCTCCTCATGAACTTCATTCCTACAGAGATTCAGTTAAAGTTTTTATAATCTGTATTCAGGATCATAATCCCTGACAAGTAGCAGAGGAGGATGAGGCAGCTCTTTATCTCAGTGCTCAGAAGTAACATGTTCTCATGTATGATTAGGACAGGTTTCGTGTGTATTAACAGGATGGCGGCCATTTTGTTTCTCCTAATTATTGCTCCCTAAACAAAACGAGCCATTATAACTAATGAAAGGTATATGGGAATATATTTATAATAAAGTAATATTTAAGTATTTTCATCTTCTAAATTCCCGGAGAACCCCTTTAAATATCATCATAGATTTATAAGCAGTGCTGAGAATATTCTTGTTTCTTCAAAAAATCTCTGCACTGATTCTCAAAAGGCAGAATCTGCCCTATTCAATGCATATATCAAGCATGTTTGTTCAATTCTCTCATCTTATATTGGGAAACAATATATAATAATGTCTATTTTATTGACATCCATCCACCCTTGTCTTTTCTCTACTATAAGGGCAGACTTTTCCATTGTGATATTTTTATTCTTTATAGAATATGCATTGCAATACTAATTCATAATCTGCAAAATAGATACAGAAAGGATTTCCTGGGACATGAAAAAATGTAAAAATATAGTTATGAAGCTATGTACAAGGCAGAAATTTATCATAAGGTACTTTTCTCCAGGTTTGGAAATGAGGCCTACAGAGTAAATTGTGACACGGGGGTCCTATGGCGAATCAGAGGCTGGTTCTACAGTCTGCCTTCTAGGACATGCTACGCAATTAGGAAGCGATCTGGTTGTTTTATTCCAGCTTTCTGGAACAATATAACAGGCTAAATGAGATTAAGGGAGTAGACAATATAGGGATTTTCATGCAAGAGACGTCAGCAGCAGCAGTTTGCCTGAAACACCAGCCTTGTCCTTCTGAATACAAATTGGTGATGTTTGCAGGCTCGGTTTACACTGGAGATATTAATAGAATTGTTCCACAGCTGCTGTGCTGCAGCCTAACAGTCCTAGAGGTCCCTGCACAGCTGTGACAATCCAACTGAGATGCTCCTTGGATCCCATTTCTGCATGTCTGCCCTCAGCGCCTACTGGCACCGATGAAGCTGGAGCTAACAGGGGCATGGGTTAAACGCAACAGCCTGCTGCTGGAATTAATGCTGCAGGGTACAGACAATTCATCTTCCTCTGACAAGCCGTGTGAACAATAAGAAATTGTCTAAAATATATATAATATTGGTAAAAAATAAAGCGACTCTGAATCCAATGTGACACGTCTCATTCCCCTACACTTGCAGAGCAATCTGGAGTGCCAGAAGCACTTGGCTATTGGCTAATATAATCCTGAAGGCGACAGCTAACACTGAAGTTCAGTCAATGCTTGCCTACTTGTCGGTAAATATATGCATGGTCACATACATGAATATTGCCGCTTATGCTTGCTAGTTTCATGTACATTTCTATGAAATCTAGTTATTCTTAGTGAACTCTCCATCATGACGGTTGCACTCAGTCTCGACAGAGGTCACGAGCTGTGTTACATATACCTATGTGGGATCATTAGCATGTTGATTGGGGAAATTGAAAGATGGAGTGAAGAACGATGTTGAAAATTAAATTGTGAAGTTACAGATTGCTTGGCCTTGAGGTGTCCTGTTCTCGTCTTTTTATTTAGGTTTTCACTCAATGTTTCTCGAACAAAACCTTTTCAAATGAATCTCACCCCTGGATAGCTCCCTTTATGACATATTCACATGAGTTTTTGTCTCTGTGGCAAACTAAGGCAGCAGCTACAGTGGTTGTTATGTGTCATTTTAACTAACTTCTGATATGCTATAGTGTCACATCATAAGTTTTGATTGCTGTGGTTTGGGTGTTGAGAACCACACCATTCACTAAAACAAAGGGTCAGATGTGTTTAGTTTCTTGGATCTCCTTGGATAAACGTGGCAAAAGTATGTGGACAGCTCACTTCATTGTTGGTGGGGGTCTAAGCACCTGGATCCCCACCAAGAAAAACTTCTGAATATCACTATGACTTAGAAGTTTATAAAAATGATATGTACCCTTTAAGAAATCATATTCACATTGTGTTGATTTCTGTTTTTTTTTATTTTTTAAACATCAGTATAGTCTATTGGTTTTGTGCCATGCATCATGTTGTCCTCTAGACTGTACCATTGGGAAATGCATGGTCAAACCTAATCAAAGTTTTTGCAGTGCAGATGGTGTGTAAGATAAGAAATGACACTGTGCAGGTTCCAAGCATTGACTTACAATATGGTTCATTAAGGGTATGTAAAGGTTTCCTTTATCTTGATAGCAAGAATATCCAACTGACACTTCTAATAGAATGGTAACAGTTATGTATACGTATCGTAATGGTATCGCTCTCTTTTCTACCTTTCATGACCTTTGTGCATATATAGCATATGTGGCGAAAAGGGGAAAGGCGCTCATAGGGTAGTAAGTTTTGCTCGATTTAAAAAAAAGGTGAAGAATAGTAATTATGCTCACCTTTTGGTGTTGTGCGATCATGGGCAAAACATAAGTGTAGGTGTGTGTAGGCAAGTGGTCGGTGCTGTCGGTTCGTGGAGTTGCCAGTCCTCCGGAGGAGGATTAATATAATAGAAGACAGGAATAGAGTGGATAATGGGGTCCACCAATTTTGATACCTCCTGGCGCTGACGGACGTTAATAGGAGCCTCGTCTCTTTTCTGAAGTCGCTTGCAGAGATTTAGAAACAGCTCGAAAAATCCATGACGTGTCAAACCTACCTCAGCTGTTCTTGAAAAAGGAGTGTCGAAGTTGCGAAATGCGTTGTCACCCTTTATTCAAATAAAAAAGAGTATTCTCCAAGTTACCGAGGTCGTCTATTTGCGCCCGGAGTTATTAAAATCGGTGGACCCCATTATCCACTCAATTACTGTCTTCCTTTGTGGATATAAAAGCTGCAATGTATTTATAGCTATTTCCAGACCCAAAATCACAGTTTAATAGGATCATTTGAGCCCTCTAGCTCAGCTTGGATAGACACATTACATGTGTCCTTATTGAAAATGAAAATGCCTTGCTGATAAGGTCTCTTGAGGCATCATTTAGAGATCTATGTGATATTGGATGGCGTAAGGAAACAAGTGGAGACAGATGTAATTGGAACAATGCCTTATTGTACTGAACTCACATGAGGCAACATGCTTGACAGTTAAAAAAGTCTTACAGACACCAACAGGCTTAGTGGTTACAGTCCAGTTTTTGGCTATAGCCTCTTAATGAGAACACAGGCTTAGTCAGAGACAATAATTTATCTGGGCTGCCGGGGCGCGCATGTGTGGATGTGGCTGGATGAGTGTAGTAGTTGTATTCATTGTTCTGAAGTTCTGTGGGTCGGCGTGCAGTAACAGGAAGGGCACACTGGTTCTTTCCTTTGGGGCACTCTCCGGTTCTTGGAATCCTCCTGCCTGCTCGCGGTCGAGGAGCCCTTGGTGCTGATGTTTTTATGATGTGAGGTGTCTTTAAAATAGTTGAAGCAATCTTTCTTGCTCTGCACTTTGCTAACTGAATTTTACTTTAGCAGCCAGTAGATGTGCGAATTTCTCAAAAATTCGATTTGTCTGGTTCACCGAATTTTCCCAAAAGATTTGATTCGATCCAAATTTATTCACGGCAAATCGCATTAAAAACTTCTATTTCCTGGCTGCAGAGAGCCTGTATAGTGGTGTAAAACACTGAGCCTTGCAGTAACACGCAAAGGGAGTCTGCTGTGGTACTGAAACAATACTATGAGTCAATATGACACGCACATGACATGCGTTGCTCTTAGAATCACTGCACACTTCACTTATTTGGGCAGTTACTGGGCCAAAACTGACCAAATAACTCAAGGGTGAACTCAGCCTTACAGGTCTATGTTAGTGCCAGGTATAAAGAACTATGCAGAGGTCCAAGATCCTACTGTAGCGTGAAAGAACGCACTGCTTTTACACCGTCGTCAGCTGATTCCACATAGATGTCTACAGAACCTGTTCTATTAAACGCTTATACAACTAGAGCCCCCCTGACAGAGTGGAGAGGTTGTCAGCAGTAAGTTTGTGTTTACATCTCCGATTATTTTGCCCTTCCTCTGATCTGTCAGAACAATAACCCCCCGGCCAAAAAAAAAAAAAAAAAGAATCCTGTCTGTTGAGCATCCTCCTTTACTCGGTCAGCATTTGGTCATTAATCCATCAGTATTGATAAAGCTAAAAGAAACAGGAGTGCATCCAAAACAGAGATGACATGTGAATGGAATATTTGCATGTCTTCTGTGTTTTGTACCCACTCTTGCTTTTGGCTACCATATCATAAGCCAATTCTGTTATGACTATACAGGCCTTACAGCGGCTACAGAGACAGGATCCATTGTGTTTCTCATTTTTCCTTCCTTCTGACAAATCAGAAGAAGGGTCAAATAAATGATGATGTCAACCAGGCCAAAAAGGCAAAATAGTGGCCCAGTCATGGAGTGGGGAGGGTGGGAGAACAGCTTGAGAAGTCCGCAGAGTGGGCCAAAGACATAGTTTTGAGGTAGCAGCATCATGAGGAGACCACAGAGTTGCCCAGTGACATAGTTCGGGAGGTGGCAGCTGCAGCATGAGGAGGCCACAGACTGACCCATTGACATAGTCTTGATTTAGCAGCAGCATGGGGAGACCAAAGAGTGGCAAGGTCCCATAGTGTGGAGTTGGCAGCAGCAGCATGAGGAGACCTGACTGGTGAGGTGGCATCAGGAGATCACAGAGTGATCTGATGACAGAGTGGGGAGATGGCTGGCAATAACAGTACCCGCTGACGATGGTGGGTGTAAGAAGGAGCATTTGGCATCAGATGTGTGGCATCAGGCGGGTGGCAGCATCAGAACAGTAGTTGAGGCAGGTATCCAGAAGAAACTGGTATCTTTTGTCAAGGTTCGAGTGAAGCAGCATGGATGATCAAATCTGATGAATCAGGCATTGGTGGGTGGAAATCCTGGCTATTGCACAACTGATTCATCTTGACAAAGATCAGTCTCTCCACATTTTGGAGTTCTCCTTGGGGCAACTTTGGCCCCCGCCACACTAAACACCCGCTCTGATGCCACACCACTGGCTAGGCAGGACAGCTTTTCCAGGGCAAACTCGGCCAGTCGCGGCCACAAATCCAGTTTGGCTGCCCAGTAGATCAGCGGATCTGGGGTGGCGGGGTGTTGTCCAAATATGCCACCACCTGCTGTTTCAGGCTCTTCTCCAGGTCTAGCTGTTGCTGCTGGTAAATAGTTTCTTAAAAAAGCTGCTCATCATCGACTCTAGACTCAAGCTGCTGCTGATGGAGCTGGTAATGCTCCTACCCCCACCCCACCCTGCCAAAGCAGCTATGATAGTGGGACGAGAGCGCAGAGGGAACCCCTGGTCAGACCTGCAAGAGGATGGAGAATAGCGCAGATAGGCAGCGGTCAACTGACTACATAGGATGTCTCTATAGTAGTTCAGTTTGTCCTACCTCCCAGTGCATGTAAAAAAGGCCCCCATTTTGGACTGGTAGCAAGGGTCCAACAAGATTGAGAGCCAGAAGTCAACCCTCTGCCGAATGGTGACTATTCAGCTGTCACTACCCAAGAAAGTGAGCATGTAGTGGGCCATTTGTGCAAGTGACTTGGAGGGACTCCCTGCCTCCATATCCATTGCATACTGCCACAGTGTGCCTGGGTCATCTGCCTCATCTTCCTCATCTCCCTCTCGCTCATCCGGCTGCTCTTGCTCCTCCTCTCCTTTCTCCTGTGTAGAAAAACAACCCATTTTGCTACACATTGCTTGTGCTTCAGTGTCCTCCTCTTCCAGTTCAGCCCCCACAGGGGTCATGTGGCAGTGAGATGTAGGCGCCAGGTGTCCAGTTCCTTGATTAGCCAGATTTGCCAGCATCTGTTTCAGGATATGAAGCAGTGGAATGACGTTGTTCATCCCATAGTCCTGGTGACTGACAAATAATGTGGCATTCTCAAAGGGCCTGAGAAAACAGCAGGTGTCACGCATGAGCTGCCACTGGCTGACATCGAAGTTACCCATGGGAGTACTCCTGTCCTCTTGAATCATCAAGAAATCATTTATGGCATTTCTCTGTTTGTATAGTCAGTCTAACATATGGAGGGTGGAATTCCAAAGGGTGGAAACGTCGCATATCAGCCTATGTTGGGGGACAGCAGTCTGCCGCTGCAGCTCAAGGAGGGTGTGCTTGGTGGTGTACGAGTGGCTGAAGTGCATGCAAAGTTTCCTGGCCATTCGTGACAGGGAAATTAAAATAGTTAACCTGTAGGTGACCTCAAAGAATGAGGAGAGCATCAAATAAGGGATGTGGCCCTGGTCGTGGTGCTGCTGGTGTTTGTGGATCTCCTGTTGCAGGGAGAGGACATGGTCGATCTGTGCTAGCTACACTCTTAAATGAAACACCTTCCTCTAGTGCACATAGGCGACAGAATGTTTAGCGTTATTTTGTAGGCCCAAATACCGGTGTACGAATGGTGAGGCTAGAAGAAGTAGAGGCGGTAGTAGATTGGGTGGCTGACAGTGCCTCTAGTTCCTTCATATTGTCTCTCACCTAGTCCCCTGCTGGAAGCTCAGAGTTTGCCCCTGCAGCCCATGGGCATCTGTTTTTCCCCTCACCCTCTTGCAAATCAGCCAAGAAGTCTGAGCCCCAAGTCATGCAGAAGTCTCTTATGCTTTTTGATGACTCTGCTGGCAGGGTTTCCATGGGCGATCCACCTAGCCCTGCCCCAGAAGTATAAAAGATTGAGTGCACTAATGCCCAACCACTTATGTTTTAGGATGTTGACATGGGAGGACCACCGCAGCACATGATGATGAAACACAGGTGCCAACTGTGGATTTCTGCAGTTTGCAGACCGGCAAGGAGGGCAGGGGTGAAGAGAGGCTGGAAGATTATGTGGAGGATGATGAGGTCCTAGACCCCACATGGAATTAAGGTCATGCGAGTGACGTGTGCGGTTTGGAGGAAGAGGTGGTGGTCACACAGCTCCAGCCACACAGCAAAAGCAGGGTGCAAAAGCAGATTGGCTGTCCACCAGCCAGTACGCATGCTACTGCCCACCACACCAAGGGACTGAGCACACAAAAGCCAGCTCCAAGAATTCCCTGGCGTGGCAGTTTTTCAGACAATGTGCTGACGACAAGACGCGAGTGGTTTGCAAGTTGTGCAATCGGGGCCTGAAGCGAGGATTAAGTGTTCTAAACCTGAGCACCACCTGAATGACCAGGCACCTAATGCAAATCACGAGCTGCAGTGGAGTACACACCTCAAAAACCACGAAGGATCTCAGGCTTCTCCTGTTCCCTCTTCTACTGCAGTCTCAGCCTCTTCCTCCCCCTGGAGTGACAAGTGGCACCTGCCACCCTGCAAACAGAGGATGTGGCAGCAACACCACCACCACCATCACAAAGCATCTCCACACTGTCCCATGGATACGTTCAGCTGTCCATTCCCCAAACACTGGAGAGAAAGAGGAAGTGCCCCCCAACCCACCACAATCCCTGGCCCTGAATGCCAGCATTAAAAAATTCCTGGCCTTCGAAATGCTTTAACTCCATCTGGTGGAGACGGAGACTTTTAAAAACCTTATGGCGGTGGCTGTCCCACAGTATGTCGTTCCCATCCGCCACTACTTTTCCAGGCGAGCCATCCCTGCCCTGCACAACCAAGTGAGGACAAAATCAGGTGTCCACTGCGCAACTCCATCTGAGGCAAGGTCCACATAACCACCAATACGTGGACCAGTAAGCACGGGCAGGGACATTATATCTCCCTAACTGCACACTGGGTAAATGCAGTGGCGGCTGGGTCTGAGGTGGATAGCCGTTTGGCACGTGTCCTTATGCCACCGAGGATTGCAGGAAGTTTCTCGTTGCCTCCTGTTGCCTCCTCCTCCTACTCCGCTTCCTCCTCTACCGCCTCCTCATCCTGTTAGTGTGACATCTTCCCCACAAACTTCAGCACAGCCAGGGCATCACTGAAGCGTGGCTGGAGGGATACATAGGACACAGACGATGCACCTCCTACAGAGGACAGCTTGTCGTTGCCTCTGGACAGCCTGGCACACATGAGCGACTACATGCTGCAGTGCCTGCGCAACACCAGCTGAGTTGCCCACATTCTAACCAGTGCGGATTATTGCTGGATTCCTGCTACAAGGACAATGTGCCGTCCTTAATTCCGTCACTGTAGCATGATCGGAAGATGCGAGTACAAGCGCACGCTGGTAGACACGCTGCTGATGGCATTCACACCTGACAGCGGGGGCTCAGTGGAAGCACAAGATGAAGGCAGAGGAGAAGGAGGAGGAAGAAGTCGCCAATGCATCTGGGGCACCGCCAGCACCTCAGAAGGGAGGGTTAGCATGGCCGAGATGTGGAAAGCTTTGTGAGCACGTCACAACAACCAGCACCACCAGCTGATACAGAACGTCTTAGCAGGAGGCAGCATTTCAGCAACATGGAAAACAGTACATGTGTGCCGGTCTACATATACTGTTTAATGGGTCTGCCCTATTTAACTTCTGGGTCTCCAAATTGGGCACATGACCTGGGATTGCCCTTTACGCCTTGGAGGTGCTGGCCTACCCTGTGGCCAGTGTATTGTCCGAACGTGTGTTTAGCACGGCAGGGGGGTGATCACAGACAAGAGCAGCCACCTTTCCACAGCCAACGTGCACAAGCTCACAAATTAACCAGGCATGGATCCCACAGGACCTTGTGCTGAATAGACAAGTATAACGGCCGCACCCAGCCATTGTTATACTCCAGCACACTTTCTCTTTGCATTCTCTTTTTAATTTCCCAATGTTTTGGAGCCTTCCCTAATTTATAAAAAAAAAAGTCTTGGCTATCTCCTCCTCCTCCACCAACGCTTACACCTGCACTGCCACGTTTACCACCTTCTCAACCTCCTACTCCACTTTGACCTCTGCCTCGTAGTTCAAGATTATAATTTTTTTATTTTTTTCTATTCTATGTTATTTTAAGTAATTTCCCTAGCCACATTTGTTTGCAGGGCAATTGTCCTACTCGTATCCCCATTTTGCTTCCTATTGCAGCCCTCTACCCTTTACACGACTATTTTACAGCAATTTTAGTGCACCAAACACTTGGGTCCCCATTGACTTCAATGGGGTATGGGTTCGAGTTCGGGTCAAGTTCAGGTCCTGAACCCGAGCTTTGACCCAAAGTTCGGCCGAACCCAGTGAAGCCGAACATCCACGGGTCCGCTCATTACTATACACCACAAAAAAGGCTTTAGAACAGATAACTGCACAGCTGAACGGCAAATAATATTTTTTTTCCCACTAATACACGTCAAAAAGTGTTGTAATTTTCTCACTTAACCACACAAAGGCTAATAAGCCCTTTTTCCCACTAATACATGCCAAAAATGCTTTAGAACATATAACCACACCACTGAACGGCAAATAATACTTTTTTTTGCCACTATTACACAACAAAAAAGGCTTTAGAACATATAACTGCACCGCTGAACGGAAAATAATACTATTTTTTTTCCCACTAATAAACGCCAAAAAGGGCTGTAATTTTCTCTTTTCACCACACAACGGCTTATAAGCCATTTTTTCCCCACTTATACACTCCAAAAAAGGCTTTAGAACATTTAACTTCACGGCACAAGGGCTAATAAGACATAGAAATATTTCCTAGTAATACACCCTGTTAATGGCAGTATCACACAGCACTTGCACCCAATAAAAAGAACGGTTTGCTAGAATTACAGAGGTATCATCTATTGCAAATCTTAAAGCAGCAGGCTGTACACTCCCCTATTGGACCCTGTTCTACTTTACTACTGTGGAATAATTCCTCCCTATCCTTTCCCTACATTTATAATGCTCTTTCCCTGAATTTCTGTTCAGCAAAATAAAAGTTTTACAGTCTTTCCTAGCACTTTCCCTAGCGCCTGCGACGTCTCTCTCTGCACTAAGTACACTGGAAAATGGCTGAATCCAAGATGGCTTATAGGGGTGTGACATCACAGGACTGGCTGGCTGCTGATTGGCTGTATGCATGGCATTGTGGGTGATCCCTCGTTTTCAGAGTTCTTTGCTCCTTGTCCTAACATGTGTAGCAGCCATTTTAGGAAAAAATGCGATTCATAACCACAAAGCATCAAAAAATTTGGATTTGGTGTCGAATTTTTTCTGAAATTCGGATCAAATTCTACTTCATCAACTTCGATTCACTCATCTCTAGCAGCCAGCTATGAGGCAGCTATGAGGTATAATGCGTTACCTTAAGAAATATCTTGCAACCAATAAGGACGTTCCTCTCCGCAGCAGGCATACACTTTTACTACATTATTTGTACAGGTTGATAATCTACTCTTCCACCTTAGGATGTTGAGGTATACACAGGTATGGAGCTTGCTCTTGAACACGGGTGCTGTAGAGTCAATAAAGTTCTTTGTAAGACTGGTCACCTCTGCAGGTCTATCTCTACACCTCTCTTACATCTGGTATGCTTTGGAGATGTTGTGGCTCTATCCTGGATGGTACCAGGTCCAGGATCAGCAGGCCTGTTAGCTATATTCTTGTGCTACCTTTGTAGCCTTTGTTAGCTTCCAACTGAACACTTGCTCAACTGACTCTTCTGAATTTTCCTAACCCCTCCTTATGTAGGAGGTGACACCAGCCCCATCCAGTGGTGGCTAAAATATGGTCTTTGATTACTATGTGCTTACTAGTGTTGATCACGAATATTCGAATTGCGAATTTTTATCGTGAATATTGGCACTTCGAGAATTCAAGAATATTTAGAATATAGTTATATATATTCGTAATTTTGAATATTCGAGATTTTTTTTTTTAAACAGAACACATGATCCCTCCTTGCTTCTGGCTTGTGGGCCAATAAGAAGGCTGCAATATTTTTAATTTTAGGGGTAGTGTTGAATGAAAATTTCACAATGTGAATTTTTAAACTGCCGATTTCCGCAATAAAGAAAATAATGACTAGAGATAACAAACAGTACACATGATCCCTCCCTGCTCCCAGGCAATGAGAAGGCTGCAATATCTTTGATTTTAGGAGTAGTGTTGAATGCTACTGTTTGTAATGTGAATTTTTCAATTGCCGCAATCAAGAAAATAATGATTGAAGATAACGAATTTTCGAATTCGTGAATATATGGCGAACATTCGCTCAAATATTTGCGAAATATCACAAATTCAAATATTGCCCCTGCCACTTATCACTAGTGCTTACAGTAAATGCTTACATGACATGATAAATATATTTTTGTTGTACCTGCAGTATAATATGACTCTCAGAGAAGAATGCTGCAGTAGGTTAAGTAAATTACCTAACGGCAACAGGCTTATTCTGTCTCTTGTCAGCCTTGCAACCAGGCTACCTGGGCGACAACACTCTGTCTCTGAGTCTCTTTCTGCTTGCCAGCAATGAAGATGACTTTTTCTTTCTAAGAGTAGAGAAAAAATGAGGATTCGTGCATACCTTTTAATATGAGGTGCAGTGGATAACAGGGATAGGATCCCAAATTTCAATAAAAATGAAGATTCCACGCACATTCTATTGGATGCAGTTAATTATTTATTGTATCACACAAATTGTGTTAGTTGTAATTAAAGGATTACATTCCAGCACGTTAGAACCATATAAAAATTATCAAGTATCCATTATTTATGAAAAACATGCAACTTTTCAAGAAAATGCATGCAACTTTTTAGATGTTTGGGTCCATCCCAGACATTTCTCAATGAGTCACAAGGAGGTATGGGTAGAAGCAAGTGCTGCTGTAGGTTATATCTCCAGATGTAGAGGAGCTAGGGCTAGTCTTGTGTTAAAGCTTAGATTATTAGCTTTCAAGCAACATCAGGATCATTCCTCTGTCCATCCTGCCTAACCCTGCTGCCCGACCTTTGCTCAGGCTAAACTGTTAGGTTCTTCTGTCAAAGGTCCAGCAAAGCTAGGGAAAAACTGTTAGGGTACTTTCACACTTGTGGCATGGCAATCCGGCAGGCTGTAGCCATGCCGCAAGTGTGAAAGTACCCTTAGCTGGTTAAAGGTATAGCAAAGGTCACATAATAGTTCAACAATAAAACATGGGTAATGAAACCATAGTAGGGTCAAAATTAAGCCACTGCAGGCCATAACTATAAAGGAGAAATGTTTTATTTATATGTCTGCTTCTGTAACCTCTGTACAGAGGGTATTGGCAAATGTGTGGTTTGTAATGTTTGTTATGTTTGCAATGTACACCAGCAGGTAAGTTATAGTTGGCATCAGGAATGGGGCTAAGCACCCAGTTCCTTCCCTCTTGGTACAAGTGGGCTGGTCCTACTTCCTGCCTGGATATTGGAGTCTTATCTAGGACTTTGAGGAGTGACGAAGCATTGATTCTGCTCCAAAGGCCTTATGGGCCAGATAACCAATTATTCTGTGAAAACACTACTCCAGAGAGACTTCAAAGACAAAACTACAGATATCCTGCAAAGCTACAGTGTTACAGTCAGCAGAGTGACCAGCAACCATAGCCTACCAGACTTTTCTGCAGGTGAGGGACTACGATTCCCATTACCTTAGACCATATACAGGCCAGGCCAACTCAAAAAAAGCCTTCATTACACAGTGGACACTAAAAGTCACAATTGCCAGTTTTCAGCTATTGACCAGAATTTCAGGAGAGAGACATTAGCAGGATAGCATACCAGAGGTGCCATCGTTCACCCCTTTGCCATCCTCCATACATTATCATCAGGGAAAAGAAATTGTACAAACTACCGTTGGGTGTACTACAACTCCTATTTTGCTATTAGTAAAGAGAGATTTTTATTCTTCTACTTCAAGAGGGGACTGGATTTATTTCTGGAGTGTAATAATATTACAAGCTACAGCTACTAGAGAGGGGGTCGTTGATCCAGGGAGTTATTCTCATTGCCTGATTGAAGTCGTGAAGGAATTTTTTTCCCCTTAAGTGGGGAAAATTGGCTTGTGCCTCACAGTTTTTTTTTGCCTTCCTCTGGATCAACTTGTAGGAAACAGGCCGAACTGGATGGACAAATGTCTTTTTTCGGTCTCATATCCTATGTTACTATGTTACTTCTGGTCTGAATCCTTATATCACCTTTTCATTGAACAAATGCCCAGGGAGCAACAACCTAAGTGGCCACACCATGACACATCATCTCATCATGACCATTTCCACTCCCATCCTCTACACCAGCTCCTCAGGTGTTCACTGCACTTCCAACCCTTTGCACTAAAGCATTCCTACAAGGTATGTACAACCAGTACCTCAGACTGTTTCTAATTCTGATGCGGTGTAACAAGCCCTGCATATCTGTCTCAGTTGGAAAGAAACAGAACAGGTTTTCAGCCTCTAATGTAAACTACATTTCCATTCACTTACAGCAAGAACAGATGGTGAACTGAAACACAAAATATATGAGGTCACATAACTTTTCATTAGACCAAGAATAATTTTTATTGCTATAAAGCCAGAAAAATCCTTTAACTTGATTGTTGACGACAGACCCATGCAACTGAACACAACGGCCGTTCTTACTCATAGTGAGCAGACTTAAAAATAACTGATGTAATTTATGGTTACCAAATTTAGCTCTGGTTTTTAAGGACAACCTACAAAAATAGCATGTAGTTTCATGCAGCGCTTTTATTCACAGGGGATAAAAATAGAATATAAATTGCACTGAATTTGTCAAATGTGGTTTCTTTGTAGAATTGACACCCTTGTGTGCAGAGCTTTGTTCTGATGTCATAAGTCTAGAACGTCTGTTATATTGACTTTATAACAATCTCAAAGGGTCAAAGGCACATATAGACAAAACACTTTCTTCACTGCACCTAAGGTCACTGCGGAAGGCTCCAAGATGGATCAATAAATAATATTCTTGCCTCAAATGGCTGTCAGATGGTGTGATCTGTCATTTTTTAAACTATTTCTCAGGCTCCCTTCCCTCAATCAAGTCCAAGTCTAAGATGTTTCTCGTTGTCTCAGATTCATGAACGCAGTGCAAATCCACACTACCGTCATCATAAAAAGCATACACCAAAAAAATGTATGTTCCAGTAAAGATGACACCAAAATCTCTGGCTGATGAGAGAAGATATTTCTGACTGCAGAGAATTTCATACGGAGTGCATTTCGGAAGTAGTTGTCCTTTGATTGTCCATTGTGATTGTGCAGAAGGGTTTAGTGGATGAGAAAGCTAAAGTGGCTAGTAAAATTGTCCATTAATGCCCTGGATGCTCTTACTTCAGCAATGCCTAGCACTATGACAGAAGGCTGGGATTACTGCACATTATAGAAAAAAAAAAAGCATAACTCTAGATTCAGACGAGAAATGGAAAGTGGCAATGATGGAGTTCATTTTGAAGCCATTTGCCCATTAGGAGTCTGAGGAGAGCTGCATGATGTTAAATCACATGAAGTGTTCACCCTGGCAAACCCCTATACATCATCCACTGCACAGGACTCACCATGCTTGTCTCTGGCTGCCACCAGCAGCAATTTATTGAATCCTTCAAAGATAATAAAGCAAATTGATGTGCTGCTAATTAGCCAGGCTGCCTCTGCCATTCTATATAGAAAGGAGCAAAGGGAAGGCCATGAAAAATAGCAGTATTCAAAGTCAATGAAAGGGCATTGGCCTCGAGCATTATGCAGTACTCGTACAAAAAATAACAAAATAAAACAACAAAAATTATTGTACCATTAAGTTTAGATTTACTTATTGTTTCAACCAAAAAATACATTGCAAACTTTATTAAATAAATTCACTATATGAAGGAAATCTGTTACTAGGTTTACCTCCCCTCAAAGGAGCTTTCCAGTTACACATACAAAAAAAAAAAAAAATAACACCAGCATTAAACCGTATTACATTATACAAATCAGATTATGAAGATCTAAGTGCATTTTAAAAACACACATTTTCTAAAAACACACTGCGCCATCGGATGTTTGCTTTTTTAATATTAGGAAGCTTCTTAAAATTGTTCCCTATTTGTGTGCAGCTAGTGTTTAAATGCACATGGTTCTATTGAAAAAAAGCATCCAAAAATTATGCATAAACAGGGACATAGGGGGTAATTTAGTTACAATGCAGTCTGAGACTTTTCCCCGGTCTAAAACAATCGTAGAAAATGGTCTAAATTTAAGCCAGCTAGGAAGCCAACGTCTCTACATAGCTTCGGCGATCCACCGCCAGAGCAGAGGCTTTATTAAGTTTAAATAAATGACTCCCATAATGCCTGTCTGTATTTAGACATGCACAAATGTTAATTTTCAGAAGAAAGAATGGCTCGTTCTTCACAAAAGTCAAAAAAGGGCTCTTTCACTGGGGCGTAGCGGATGAGGGCCGGATGTGTTCAGGGTGCATTGCGGGAAACCCGCGCGAGTAGGGAAGCAATTTCTGTCAGTTTTGTCTGCGATTGCATTCCATTGTTCAGTTTTTTCCGCACGAGTTCAATGCATTTTGCACGCGCGTGAGAAAAAACTGAATGTAGTACCCAGACCCGAACCCGGACTTCTTCACTGAAGTTCGGGTTTGGGTTAGATGTTTTGTTGATTATATTATTTTCCCTTCTAACATGGTTATAAGGGAAAATAATAGCATTCTTACTACAGATTGGTAACTAAAATGTCCATTGAGGGATTAAAAAAAAAAAACTCACATCCTCCTCTTGATCGCACAGCCAGTATCA
Source organism: Bufotes viridis (assembly GCA_033119425.1). NCBI lineage: Eukaryota > Metazoa > Chordata > Amphibia > Anura > Bufonidae > Bufotes > Bufotes viridis. The sequence goes on from CM065592.1 coordinate 78,728,269, forward strand.
TCTTCTTCCAGCAGGACCTGCAAAAGGACCTGCGCTGACGTCATCGCGCTTAATAGACATTTTAGTTACCAATCTGTAGTAAGAATGCTATTATTTTCATTTATAACCATATTAGAACGGAAAATAATACAGTGAATTTACCGGGGTTGCTCATCACTATTTAGTATCCTCATCTCCTGAAAATCGCACTGCATCCACACTTGCTTGCGGATGCGATTTTCACGCAGCCCCATTCATTTCTGTGAACACGGTCCCTGCTCCTCATCATCTTCCTCTTCCTCATCCTCCAGAACTGTGCCATGGCTGGATAATTTTGTACCTGGCCTCTGTTGGTGCAGGAACCCACCCTCCGACCCACTTGTGAATGATTGGCCTGATAACCATGGAAATATTTCCTCTTCCTCCTGTGCCACATCCTCTTCCATCATCGCCCAAAGCGATTTTTCAAGGAGACATAGAACTGGGATAGTAACATTGAGGACGGCGTCATCTGCACTGCCCATGTTGGTGGAGTACTCGAAACAGCGCAACGCGGCACACATGCCCCGCATGGAGGCCCGCTCGTTGGTGGTGAAGTGGTGCTATTCCACAGAGTGACTCACCCGTACGTGCTGCAGCTGAAACTCCACTATCGAATGCTGATGCTCGCACAGTCTCTCCAGCATGTGCAAGATGGAGTTCCACCTTGTGGGCATGTCGCATATGAGGCGGTGAGCAGGAAGGACAAAGTTATGCTGCAGCGCAGATAGGAAAGCAGCAGCAGGGTGAGAATACACAGACGGCCTGCACTTTCTGCAGAAGCTCTGACATATTGGGGTCATTTTTAAGGAACCTCTGCACCACCAAATTCAGCACATGCGTCAGGCAAGGGATCTGCATCAAACCGGCTAGGTCCAGAGCTGCTACGAGATTTCGCCCATTATCGCACACCACCAGGCCGGGCTTGAGGCCACTCATCGGTCTGTTGTTCCATTCCTGTCCACAGCTCCTGCACGGTGTTGGGTTTTTCACCCAAATAGATGAGTTTCAAAATAGCCTGCTGTCGTTTCCCCCTGGCTGTGCTGAAGTTGGTGGTGAAGGTGTTACACTGACCGGATGAGGAGGCGGTAGAGGAGGAAGCGGTGTAGGAGGAGGAGGCAACAGGAGGCAAAGAGAAATGTCCTGCAATCCTTGGTGGCGAAGGGACAAGCGCCAAACTGCTATCTGCCTCAGGCCCAGCTGAATTTACCCAGTGTGCAGTTAGGGAGATATAACGTCCCTGCTCATGCTTACTGGTCCACGTATTGGTGGTTATGTGAACCTTGCTAACAGAAGGCGTTGCGCAGTGCACACTTAATTTTGTCCGCTACTTAGTTGTGCAGGGCAGGGATGGCTCACCTGGAAAAATAGTGACGGCTGGGAACCATGTACTGTGCGAGAGCCAACACCATAAGGTTTTTAAAAGTCTCCGTCTCCACCAGACAGAATGATAGCATTTCAAAGGCCAGGAATTTTGAAATGCTAGCATTCAGGGCCAAGGATCGCGGATGGGTAGGTGGGTACTTCCTCTTTCTCTCCAGTGTTTAGGAGATGGACAGCTGAACACTGCGGTGACGGAGGTGGTGGCGTTGCTTCCTTATCTTCTGTTTGCAGCATGGCAGGTGCCACTGTTGCTCAAGAGGGGGAGGAAGAGGGCAAGACTGCAGCAGAAGAGGGAGCATGAGGAGCCTGAGATCCTTTGTGGTTTTTAAGTTGTGTACTCCACTGCAGCTCGTGCTTTGCATTTTGTTGCCTGGTGGTGGTGCTAAGGTTTAGAAAACTTTTGCCTTGCTTCAGGCTCGCGTCTTCGTCAGCACATTGTCTGAAGAACTGCCACACCAGGGAACTTCTTGGAGCTGGCTTTGGTGTGGTCAGTCATTTGGTGAGGTGGACAGTAGCAAGTGTACTGGCTAGAGGACGGCCACTCTTCTTTTGCACACTTCTCCCTCCTTTGCTGTGCGGCTGGCGCGGTGTGACCACAACCTCTTCCTCTGAACTGCACACGTCACTTGCATGACCTTGATTACATCTGGGGTCTAGGACCTCATCATCCTCCACATCATCTTCCACCCATTCTTCACCCCTACCCTCCTTGCTGGACTGCACACTGCAGAAAGCGGCAGCAGTTGGCACCTGTGTTTCATCACCATCAGAGATGTGCTGCAGTGGTCCTCCCATGTCCACATCCTGAAACATAAGTGGTTGGGCATCGGTGCACTCAATCTCTTTCACTTCTGGGGAAGGGCTATGTGGACGGCCCACGGAAACCCGGCAGCAGAGTCATCAAAAAGCATAAGAGACTGCTGCATGACTTCCGACTGCTTGGCTGATTTGCAAGGGGGTGAGGTGAAAGACAGATGCCCATTGGCTGCAGGTGCCAACTCTATGATTTCAGCAGGGGACCGGGTGGGAGACAATGTGAAGGAACTGGAGGCATTGTTAGCCACCCAATCTACTACCTCTACCTGTTCTGGCCTCACAATTCGTACACTGGGATTCGGGCATGCGGGTTTATTTCTGCTTGTAGCTGGCACAGATCGACCACGTCCTCTCCCTGCAACAGGAGCTCCACCAGCACCAGCAGCACCACGACCAGGGACACGTCCCTTATTTGATGCTCTCCTTATTCTTTGAAGCCACACACTGAAATAACGGATTAACTATATTAATTTCCCTCTCAAGTATGCAGTGCATGTGTACCTCACAAAAAAACTCACCCACTAAACTAACAGACGGATTAACTATATTATTTTCCCTGTCACGGCTCATGTATGCAGTGCAGGTGTGCTTCACTCAATAAATGGGTATATGTCGCCCACCTAACTAAAAGACGGATTAACTATATTTATTTCCCTGACATGAATGCAGTGCGGGTTTACTTCACACAATAAATGGGTATATGTCGCCCACCTAACTAACAGACAGATTAACTATAGTTATTTCCTTGTCACGTATGCAGTGCAGTTATACTTCACACAATAAATGGGTATATGTCGCCCATTTAACTTACAGACGAATTAACTATATTTATTTCCCTGTTATGTATGCAGTGCAGATATACTTCACACAAAACAATGGGTATATGTCACCCACCTAACTAACAGACTAACTATATTTATTTTCCTGTCATGTATGCAGGGCAGGTGTACTTCACACAATAAATGGGTTTATGTCGCCCACCTAACTAACAGATGGATTAACTACATTTATTTCCCTGTCATGTATGCAGTGCAGGTGTACTTCACACAATAAATGGGTATATGTCACCCACCTAACTAGCAGATGGATAAACTATATTTATTTCCCTGTCATGTATCCAGTGCAGGTGTACTTAACACAATAAATGGGTATATGTAGCCCACCTAACTAACAGACGGATTAACTATATTAATTTCCCTGTCATGTATGCAGTGCAGGTATACTTCACACAAAATATGTGTATATGTGACCAACCGAACTTACAGACTGATTAACTATTATGTTTGTGCATCAGGGGTACAAAGATGTTGCATTGCACCCATTAAAAAATCGCTGTAGGTCACCCACAGAATTAACAGCCAGATTTGTTATTATCTTTCTGTGTCAGAAGTGCAAATATAGTGCATGTAAACATGTAAATGATAATACTTTGATTGCTAGCCTAGACGTCGAGGCATTATACATTAGTATACGGCACGATATAGGTATTAAAGTGGTAGAACACTACCTTTACACCAAGGGTACTCAATTCCATGAGCACAATGATTTTGTTGTTACACTTTTATGTTTTCTTCTCACGCACAATTTATTTATATTTGATGGACAAAATTATTTGCAGGAAAATGGCACAGATTTGGGCACGATTTGTGCACCGAGTTTTGCTAATATATTTTTAGGGTGGTGGGAAGATAAACATGTATTCCCGGAACACAATACTCATTATACGGATCACATTTTATTTTGGGGACGTTATATTGATGACAATTAAATTTTTGGGGATGATAGTGACATTGAATTTTTACAATTCACACATAACCCCAATAACAATGATATGGCTTGACTTTTACTGCTGAGATCAAGAAAAAGAACTTGAACTTTTTGGATCTACAGATACACCTTGGAGAGGATGGGAGGGTCTCCACTGATATATATAGAAAGCCCACATCCACTAACAGTATCCTCCATACTGCAAACCCTGAAAAAAGGAATTCCGGTAGGCCAATACCTGCGAGCCAAATGAAACTGTACAAATGAAGAGACATTTGAGAAAGAAATTAAGATTCTCTATCAGAGGTTTATAGGGAGAGGATATCCTAAAAATTAAGCCTACAATATGGCTAAGAGTATAAATAGAGAGAATCTATTTCAGAGAAAAGAACGAAAAAATTAGAAAATGATACGTGCATAGGGACTTTTGATTTGCAGCACAAAAAAGTGTATAATGTCCTAAGACGACACTGGCATATTTTGAGGGCAGATAAAGATTTGAGAGAATTAACTCCGAAAAATCCCTCTATAACATACAGAAGAGGGAAAAATCTAAAGGAGATGGTGGTACATAGCCACTTCCAGAGACAGCCTAAAAATATTAAAACATGGTTGACAACAACAGGATCATATCCATGTGGAGGATGTACTTTTTGTAAATATATGTCCACCAAAAAAGAATTTGTAAACCCAAATGACAGTAAAACATATGTCATTAAGGAGTATATCAATTGTAGGACAACAGGGGTGGTATATGCGATCCAATGTGAATGTGAAAAATTATACATTGGAAAAACTACTCAGGAATTGAGGAGAAGAATATCAAAACACCTTAGTGCCCTCAATACAAATGAAGATACACTGCTATCTAGACATATTAAAAAATATCATAAAGGTAACCCCTTGGGCCTGAAAATGTGGGGGATACAGAAAGTAAAAGGAGGCCCCAGACGAGTGGATATAGACTGTAGATTGCAACAAGAAGAGGCAAAATGTCTATCACCTAAAATCTAGGCTCTATTGCCTAAAATTTTTCGCACCAATGGGAATAGATGAGGGCTTTATTTTTGCCCCGTTTTTTTGAGATATACGATAGTAGTCACTATTTACAGCATCAATGTGGGTGTTGAAGAAACAAATAGTAACAGATGCAAAAATAAGATGTAAAATAGATCAAAAATAGGAACCTCAAATTAATATGCGATTATTTGACTAAAAGTACAACAAAATATGCAAAAATTAATATTAATGCAGAAAGGTATAAAACAAAAAAGAAACCACTTACTGTCATTTGCAACGGTTGTTGGGCATCTGCATTTTCCGATTCATCCCTTGGTTGTCTGAAAAGTAGATAAGTGATTTACGTTATTCAAGAGGAGTATATCCATAGAAAAAACAGCAAGATAAAATATATACAAAAAAATAAAAAAGTTAACTTCGCGGGGTATTATGGCATTCTAGCCATGCTTTGAGAAGATGACTCCTTATATATATATGATTTGGCCATGGATATAACAATCCTCTATGTTCCTCTCCTGTCAAGCCTGCACGCAAGCGCCATGCCTCCCGAAAAGGAGAGAGAAAAATTTTCTAAGAAGGCCCGCATGTGCAGACAGTCTCCAGCATGGAGATAGCGAGAAGCAAGATATGTGCTGAGAGGGAGAACAAGCAGGTAAGGCTTCTGGAGAGTCTGATAGGGTAACGCAGCAAGCCACAAAACCTAACTACGGATGTGATAGGTTACAAGTGACATCAGAGAATACAGAGGAATTAAATGGTGATCCCCGCCCCAACACACGTACCTGCAATCATCCCCTGAAGACGCTGGGTCAACAGCGAAACATGTCGGGATGCAAGGATTATGTGTATGTGTGTGTACGTTTTTAGCACAGAGGCAGTCAGGCAGGGAGCTTCTATAAAGGAGAAGCAACAGATCAAATATAATTAGTCAATTGAATGTTCACCGTGGCAGCGAATGTTTAAACACACCAACAAACTGATATCTAGGTGTGCTGTTCAAGCAGACTGACTCACAGCAGGGCCCTGTAGTAGAGAGTAAAATAAAGCTTCCACAAACTGTTAGGCCTCTTTCACACAGGCGTCACGCGTGACGCCCAAATAAGATGCGAGTGCGTTGCGGGAAAATGCCCGATTTTTCCGACCGAGTACAACCTGTTTTAATGCGTTTTGCACGCTCGTGAGAAAAATCGGCATGTTTGGTACCCAGACCCAAACCCGGACTTCATCACTGAAGTTCGGGTTTGGGTTAGGTGTGATGTCGATTTTATTATTTTCCTTTTGTAACATGGTCATAAGGGAAAATAATAGCATTCTTTAATGCAGAATGCTTAGTAAAAGGACAATTGAGGGTTAAAAAATAAAAAAAAATTAACTCACCTCCTCCAATTGATTGCGTAGGTGCCGGTCTCCTGTTCTCTCTTCAGCTGTGGGTAAAGGACCTGTGGCGATGTCACTGAGCTCATCACATGGTCCATCACCATGGTGATGGATCATGTGATGGACCATGTGATGAGTTCGGTGACATCATCACAGGTCCTTTACCCACAGCTGAAGAGAGAACAGGAGGCGGCAGCTACGTGATCATTTGGAGGAGGTGAAGTTATATATTTATTTGTATTTTTTTTAACCCTCAATTGTCCTTTTTCTAAGCATTCTGTATTGAAGAATGCTATTATTTTCCCTTATAACCATGTTATGAGGGAAAATAATAAAGATCGGGTCCCCATCTCGATTGTCTCCTAGCAACCATGCAGGAAAATCGCACCACATCCGCACTTGCCATGGGGCCTTGCATGGGGCACAATATAGAATTTGGAAATCACCGCTCATGTGCACAGCCCTATAGAAATGAAATTAATGGGTCCGGACTAAGTGCAGGTGCAATGCGTTCACATCACGCATTGCACCAGGGCGGAAAACTTGCCCGTGTAAAAGGGGCCTTAGTGATATACTAGAAGAAAATGTAGGACAGAGTGTCTTGCTAGTGAGGGCTTGAACGTGACAACACAGTGATGTCCAAGGTGTGCTGAGCAGGCACACGTATAGCAGGAATCTGCAGTACGGAGCATAAAAAAGCTCCCACAAACTATTAGTTACATAGTATATGCACTTGTATGCAAGTGTGTGCACTGTGGCAGTGAGTGCTTAAGACACTTTGCAATTCAGTACATTGTTAAATAAGATCTTGAGTATGGAATAATACCAAGCCTGACACCCCTGAGAATTTTAAAATGCTAATGAGTGTTCCGTTTGTTGTAAATTTGAATTAAGAATTTTAATAAGTATATAAATAAAGTTAATTTTTACTATATATAGCACATGTTAAAAATACGCAGTTAGGTCCAATGGACCAATTCTCAAGAGGAACAAATATGGTGTATGGCACCCACAAAAAATCGCAATAGGTAACCTACAGAATTAACAGCCAGATTAGATTCCTAACAGTCTCCCTCACTTCAGCTGCCTGCTTCCTGTCTCAGCACTACTCAGAGATGATGGGCGGTGCTACACGTGATCCAGCTTATATAAAGCCTGGGTCACATGATGCACCGGCCAATCACAACTATGCCATTAGTAGGCATGGCTGTAATGGCTTCTAAGTGCCCATAGCTTAAAAGCTTGTTGATTGGCTGCCCTGCAGCCTTTCAACAAGCTTTATTAAATGCCTGAACACCGAACTCGAACCCTAACTTTTCCGGCAAAGTTTGGGTTCGGGTACTAAAAATTGTAAATTTCTGTACGGACCCGAACTTTATAGTTTGGGTTCGCTCAACACTAGTGACCTCTTTTAATGGGTTCAATATTCAACAGGTGACCCTGATGAGCTGCCATTGCCTAAAACATGTGCTTTCTGCTGACATGGTCTGGTGCTTGGCAAAATCTTTTACGGCTTTATGTTGCTTGTACAGACGCTTACATGTGCAAAGTGGAAGTCCTATGATTTGGAACATTGCAGTTCATGTGACGTAACCTCAGACTATTTTGTCGCTGCAAGTCCACAAAAGAATGGCTGAAATTCAAATACAGTCTCCTGAACATTACCAGCACCTTCCACAAGCCAGTGTACTTTTTTTTTAAAAGCATTGCACAACTAAGTTTATGATATGTGTCATGCATAAAGCCTGGGTTCTTTCCCCCCAAATGCAGCATGGCTAAGATTCTCTGACTACTGTCGCTGGCCACCTTGCCAGTTGGAGTTGGTGGGGAGACAGGCAGTGGGATATTTGTTGCTTGATGCACTGTAGCAAGTGATCTGCTGTGTGGCTACCCTCATCAAGGCCAATCAGCTCTAACACCACCTGGCAACACTTTGACTTTACACATCTGATAGGAAGGAGGGGGAGTAGGAATGTTGCTGTGCTCTGCTGCTGTACGGGATGGGATAAGTAGATAAGTGGATATATAGCTGGTATGGGAATCAGAACGACACAAATGAAGAGGTGTCAATACGTCCTGGCCTTGTTGCCATGGTGCCCCAAAGCAGCTATTGTTTTGTTTGAGTAGTCTTCAAGGCATTTTTCCCGGTTAGCCAGAATCCTACTTCACACTGATGAGGGGCAACACCCTGAAACAGCTGTCTATGTATGAATAACTAGCTTAGATCTTCCCTGTCACATCCTTAAGGCTTGTAAAAGAGCGGAATCTTGACATAGGGGCCACTTAATATGGCAGATCTGGTGATCTCTGTAATGGGGACACCCCTTTGCCTGGTTTTCCTTTTTTTTGAGGGATATCTGGCTTTTACTGTGTTGAAGACCCATAACTGGGGCTCCACAGTTATTTTGCATATTACTGTTTCCCAGGGAGCTTTGCACTCTGGTTGCTGTGTTGAGACTCTTAAATGCCGCTTTAATGGAGGGAGGGAGCCCAGGATAGGTAAACAGCCTCAATATACTTAATCCGCCCCTGGGTCATTGAGGTTCTGTGGTACAGAGTTACGAGCCTCTACACAGTGACTCAGCTGATCCCATAGGTTTTCAATGGGATTCAGGTCTAGAGAAAGTACAGGCCACTCCATTTGACATGCTCCAGTCTCCAGCAGCCGTTCCCTAATGATGTGACCGTGATGATCTGGTGCATTGTCGTCCATGAAGATGAATTTAGGCCTGAAGATGCACAATGACTGGATTAATAATGTTATTCAAGGCTTGTCACTGTACCATTCATAAATTGTAGTGCAGTTCTGTATTGACTAGACACACGTGCCTATACTGTAACACCACCACCACCAAAGGTTCATCTGGTGACAACAGTGGCTGATGCACAGCGCTCTTCTTGACGTCTCCAACATGGTCTCTGCTCAGCGTGGATCAACTTAGCTTAACTCAGCATTAATGCTCCCTAGCCCATGCTCCTTAGGCCATAAAAGATGATGATGCCTGTGCCTGGTGGTGTGGTGAGGTACCCTTGCAGGTCACCTAGCATGGTCACCGTGCTGATGTAAAGAGTTTCAAATGGTCTGACGTGACAATTGGTTGCCTCTCACCTCCCGTGCCTAGAGTTGTGTGACATTCATTATCCGGTTCCGCAGGGTATAGTTCACAATGAAGCATTCATCAGTGTGGGATGTGGCCAAAGGACATCCACTTCTATGCTTTTCTGTGACTCCTCCAGTCTCTCTGTATCTCTGTTGCAACCGGCTGATGACACTCTTTGACACTCCAAGCTCAGTGGCCATTTCCATCTGAGAACATCCTGGCTAAAGCCTCACAATGGCGAGGTACTGTTTATCAGTTTTTAGGTCTTGGTCTCATGATGTCAAAATGTTAACAACATGATGAGGAGGACTGTTTAAATACCAATTCAAATTTAATAAGGTAACTTATTGGGCGTTTCACGGATCAAATACCTGTTGTGAATTGTGCCATTAGGCACCTTGTTAGAGAACAGTAAGTTGTGCAAAAAGTACTGAAACACTGAACAGTTTGAAATGTGAATTCAAAAGCTTAAAGAAGGTCACATTAAGTTTGTCACAGTCTGTTAACTGTGACAGGGGTTGCCTGTTGCTCACGTTTGTGCTCTGGCGTACTGACTATAATGAATTCCGTGTATGCTGGTTGCCAGGGGCAATGTGTAGTAGTGACAGCCTGTGTCTTTATTGTCGCTTCCTTGCTTTCCCCTCCCTGTCTCCTGGTTTATGTGGTGTTAATGTCTTGGTCTAGGGCTTGGTCACTAGGTGCTTTATATTCCTGTTTCCTGTGAGCCTGCGGGTCAGTCTGTCTCCAGCTTTGCTGGGTGCAAGAGCTATGCACCTGACCTGGGTTATTTCATCTGAACTGTCTTTGTGGCCAACTAGTAGGACATCAAGGTCATCTTGTCTGGTTCCATGTCTTGTCTGTCACCGTCATGTGTCGTCCCGTATAGTGTCCAGACTTTTGCCTGTCTGTGCCTTGTGCTGAGCTCTGTCTGTTCGCCCATAAACTATCTCCACATGGGGAACAGGCATCTGCTAGTCCTGTCTTTGCCTTTGGTGAGAGGACTCCTGGGTTCTCAGGAGTGAGGACATATCTGTCTTATCTGTATTTGTTCAGTGTCTAGGTCTATGTTAGACATTGCTTAACTGCTTCTGTTCCTGTCTTGTGTATGTTTAGCCTTTAGTGAGAGGGGTCCTGGGTCCTCCTGAGGGAGGACATCTAGCCTGTATGGGCAGCTCTGCCTGAGACCGCCATGCGTCTTTCTGCATGTTGTTCAGGCATCTGCTTGTCTGCCTGCTTTGGCAACTCTGTCTGAGACTGCCATGCATCCGTTCTGCATGTAGTGGCCAAGAGCACAGGGACCATCCTGGTGGTGTGACCAGTGAATCCTTGGCTAAGTTCATCCCCACATCTGGGACTCTGTGAAGAACAAGCTCACTGAGTCTCTGCCCTCTGGTTTTGGCCCAAAGTAGAACCTATGCCCTTCCTGCCACTGGTCCCTTACCTGCTGATCCAATTTTCTGTCATATCTGTACAGTATCTTGTTAATAAAGTATTCGGTTTTGGTCCTTGCCTTGTCTGTCTGATTGCTTGCCTCTTGTATGATTTGCTTGAGATGTTCTAGCGGTCGGTAGGACCTTCGCAAGAACATTACAAAAATAATCTGTAAAATAAGCCAGAAAAAAAAATTGCCACTTTATGAATAATAATGCCAGTAGAAAAAAAGCTGTGTTTTATATTTCATATAGAACTTCAAATAACATCTGGTAATGGCGTTTTTACTGAAAAAAAATTCTGTATAAAACACAGATGAAAAAAATTTGGTAAAAACGCAGAAATGCTGAAAAACGTCAGCAAACAACTATGTGTGAAAGCAGCAAAACCACAAAATTGCAGAAAAAAACACGAAAAACCTACTGTATGTGTGAACCCAGCCTTACATTTTCATTCCTTTAAAACATCACTTGTCCTTGTCTCAAAAAACTTGCACAAAAACTTGATCAAAAACACCACTCTATTGCAAAAAAAAACATTTCAAAAACTGTCATAAAACACATGAAAAAGATGCCTTTTCTGAAGGCCACCCAACGTGGTCGGACCCGCAGTGGGAATCATACTTATCTGATCCCTGCCACTGTGTTTCAGCTCCATTGCTTTCCATCATGCGCCACAGGTCTCAGGTCTCCCTATGTCAACACCTGATTCGATGCAGGTCATGTGGACACTGTGGTTACTGAAGCAAACTGGGACACATCATTCAAGGTATCATCTTATTTGGCCAACTGCTCCTTTGGGTCCCCTCAGTCTCCAGGGTTAAGGCGTGACTCCAACCTCTGCACCCTTATACTGTAGATAAAATGAGAATGCTTGGACTGGGGGAAAATGTCTGTCTGTGGGTAAGTAACTGGCTCAGTGATAGAAAACAGAGGGTGGTTATTAACAGTGCATACTCAGATTGGGTCACTGTCACTAGTGGGGTACCACAGGGGTCAGTATTGGGCCCTATTCTCTTCAATATATTTATTAATGATCTTGTAAAAGGCTTGCACAGTAAAATATCAGTGTTTGCAGATGACACTAAACTGAGTAAAGGAATTAACACTAGAGAGGACAATATACTGCTAAAGAGGGATCAGGATAAATTGGAGGCTTGGGCAGATACCGTCAGTGGCAGATGAGGATTAGAGATGTCGCGAACATAAAATTTTCAGTTCGCAACTGGCGAACGCGAACTTTTGCAAATGTTTGCGAACGAGCGAACCGGGTGAACCACCGTAGACTTCAATAGGCAAGTGAATTTTAAAACCCACAAGGACTCTTTCTGGCCACAATAGTGATGGAAAAGTTGTTTCAAGGGGACTAACACCTGGACAGTGGCATGCCAAAGGGGGATCCATGGCAAAACTCCCATGGAAAATTAAGTAGTTGACGCAGAGTCAGGTTTGAATCCATAAAGAGCATAAATCACTTAACATTCCTAAATTGTTAGGAATAATGTGATTTAAAACATCCAGTGTGTGTATACGATCAGGTATGATGCTGTATCGATCAAGTCGTGTAAGGGTTACGCCCGCTTCACAGTGACAGAACAAACTCTGACAGACCAAACTCCCCGTTTAACGGACCGCAAACAACCGCAAACAGTCCATTTGCACAACCTCAAACTCCCCATTTGCACAAGGTTGGATACCAAGCTAGCCATGTCCCGTTCCTTGTCCTCACTGACGTCATTAAAGGTCTCTTCCTCCTCCCAGCCACGTACAACACCAAGGGTCCCCGAAAGGTGACAACAAGCCCCCTGGGACGCCTGCTGTGGTTGGTCTTCCACCTCCTCAAAGCCACCTTCCTCCTCTGACTCCTCTTCTTCAGACTCCTCTCTCTGCATTGCCGCAGGTCCAGCAATCGACGACGAGAAGGCTGCTTCTGGTGGTGATGGTTACCACAACTCTTCCTATTCAACTCATCTACGGCCTTATACAGCACTCTTCGCAGGGCACACTCCAGAAAAAACGCATATGGGATGAGGTCGATGATGTTGCCTTGGGTTTGACTGACCAGGTTTGTCACCTCCGCAAAAGGATGCATGAGCCTACAGCCATTGTGCATGAGCGTTCAGTAACACGGCCAAAAAATACCCAGCTCCGCAGAGGCTGTCCTCTTTTTTTTTTTAATTAAAAAAATCTGTTATTACCAGTTTAATCTCTGTTTTGTCCCCGATGTATGGAATAGATTTTAGGAACCAGGGGATGGAAAAAGATGGTTGGTTGGTCCTCTTTCTTCCAATTTGGGGCACTGCGCATGCGCCGTGCAATGTACTGTGCCACCCTATATGAGTGGTGTGTTAAGTAGTACTATTCTAATCAGTTTAATCCCTGTTACGTCCCCTATCAGGGGATGTGTATTAAATAGATTTTAGACAACCACAAAGAGTTGTCAATAGTTGACAAACTCATGACATACATTTTATTCTCGCTTAAACATTTATCAAGTGGACCCTTATTCTTAAAACATAACTTTTACTTGATATATATGATAAAAAACACCACATAACCCAATAGTGAGATAAATAATTGTGCCAACAAAAAATAGCCAGCTAGTGGCAGACAGCGTGACTATCAGGTGTGAGATAGGATAGGGAATATCCAGCGGGGCAGGGTGAGGAGTCTGTCCAAAGTCCGCCCTAGCTAGGCCTCAGCCCAGGGACAATCCCTTAAGGTGGAATTCCCCTGTCCCTGTACCTATCCTATATTGATCCTATACTCACCCTTATTCAGTCATACAAGAAACCAACCCCACTTGTACCAAATTGCCTGGTTAGCAGAGGTATGGAGTGGCATCACAAGCTATTGTTTTCCCATATAAACCCCGACGCGTTTCGCCCTTACCGGGCTCCTCAGGGGGAGTATATTAGAATTCAGACTGCTTCCTGGATAGGGTACTCTCACCAGAAGCAAGACTGGGGAACGATTAATCACAGAAAGAAATAAGGTAAAGATGACCTACTTTATTGCAGTCACTGATAATTAAAGCACGGCCGCGGTGGAGCTTCGAAACTTGATAGTTTCTTACCTAAAAGCAACATTATAAGGGACCTCAAAACAGATTATGCTGATACATTACGCCACACTTCAGAGGCTACCATACTCACTGATAGCGCGCTCCAACCTTTAGCCTGACTGCCTGCTGCCAGTGTATCAATGTGGCAGTGGGGCCCAATAGAAGCTCATGGCGCTTAAATAGCGTATGCTGGCGTGCTTCCTCCATTCAGAAGTCCCAGACCGGGATCTGGAGCGCACGCCGCTGCGCCTGCTTCCGGGTGCTGGAGCGCACGTGTCACTTCCGGTCCCGTGACGCACATCCGCCCAGCGCAATGGAGCAGTCATGGGGTCCCCCCCCTCAACTAAGTCCATGGCCATAACATCAAAACAGTTTAGAAACATGCCAAGCAGGTACATGTATAACATTGGTTATTGGTAGGACGTGGTCTTAGCCAAATATTCTAGCTTTTAAGACAAAAAAATCTCTACGGTTGCCGTTAACTCCGCCTACCTTGTTATGTTAACCCTTGCTTGGCCAGAGGGCCCTTTACATACCCTATATGGGCTTAATTAGTTATTGGCTCATTCAGATACTTTAAGAAGATATAAATAAGGTTGCAGCAACTGATGCAGTTGCTGCTATAGATAAGATAATATATACGGACATTTTGCATATCCATGACCGGTCTGGAATTGAATGCTTATATTTTACGGAAGTGCCATCTCAGAGATTATTAGTTTATATGAAACAGGTGAAATTTAGTCTTTCATTCAAGCCTAAAGGGGCTTGGGATTTGCATCGGTATATCCATTCAGTTTCTTTCCTTAAGATCTTCTTGTCCCAGTCACCCCTTCTTTGTGGGGGTGGGATTGTTTCTAGGACAGAAAATCTTAGGGTGTTTGGGTCCCCTCCATGAACATTACAAACATGGTCAGCCACCGGGGTGGCCCTTTTCTTGATGATGTTATTAATGTGTTCGCCCATACGGACTCGGAGTTCGCGGAAGGTCTTTCCTATGTAGTCCTTCGGACAGGGACATTGACAGATATATATTACTCCCTTTGTCCTACAATTAACAAAGTCCCGTACGGAGTAGACCCTCCCGGTGGCCGAGCATGTTACTGATTTTGATGTAGAAATGTATCTGCACATTCTGCATGTGCCGCATCTAAATACTCCAGTCGGGCGACGTTCAAGCCAAGTCCCCGCAGGTCTGGGAGGATTATAGTGACTATGGACTAAGTAGTCTCTCAAGCTCCTCCCCTTCCTATAAGTTACACTCGGGTTTGAGCTTATTAGCGGAGCCACATTCGAGTCCATTTTGAGGATAGACCAGTAGCGACTTAGAATCTCCCGTATCTCCTTGTTTTTGTTGTCAAAGGTGGAGATAAGACGAGTGATTGATTGCTCATTCTTTTACTCTTTAGGTATGAGAAGTGATTCTCTTCTGGTGGTACGGGCATCTTGAAATGCCTTTTTTAGTATTGTGGTGGGATATCCTCTTTCCACCAATCTGCCTTGTAATTTTCTTGCCTCCACATGGAAGTCATCCTCCTTGGTGCAGTTTCTACGCATCCGTAGATACTGACTACGCGGGATGCTCGTCCTTAATGGCAGGGGGTAATGACTATTCCAGTGGAGGATTAAGTTAGTGGCAGTGGATTTCCTAAAAATAGTAGTCACTAACTTATCCCCCTCCTTTCTGACCTGAATATCCAGAAAGTTGATGGATTCATTATGGATCTCTGACGTAAACCTGAGACCAATCTCATTTATATTCAGGGTTGCCAGGAAGTTTTGAAACTCGGCCATAGACCCCCCCATATTAGAAAAACGTCATCGATGTACCTGGTCCAAAATATGACCTTTTCACTCCACCAGACATCGGCGTTGGCAAAGATGATTCTATCTTCCCACCAGCCCAGGAGGAGGTTGGGGGCACACGGACCCCATTGCCGTCCCCCTGAGCTGGTGGTAGAACCGTTTGTTAAATAGAAAAAAGTTATGAGTTAGAATATGCTCCAGTAGTTCCAAAATAAAGAAGTTATGATCTCTGAAAAAGGTCCCCCTAGTGCTTAGATAGTGAGCAACAGCTGACAAGCCTTTGTCATGTGGAATACTACTGTAAAGAGCTTCGATGTCGATGCTGGCGAGGAAATGGGAGGGGTCTATGGCCAGGACCTCAATCTTTTTCAAAAAATCCATAGTATCCCTGGTATAAGAAGCCAGGGACACTACGAAACTTCTGAGGACTCTGTCGAGGTATAGTCCCGGGTTCTGTGTCATTGAGTCAACCCCTGATACTATAGGGCGACATTTAAGTGGATTGGTGCCCTTGTGGACTTTGGGTAGTCCATAGAAGGTGGCAATCTGAGATTTTGTTGAGAGCATGAAATTGTATTCAGTCACATTGATTACCTTTCTTTCAAGCCCAGACTGGAGGATTTTCTGGAGTGCCGAGAAGAAGGAGTCCGTAGGATCCCTTTCCAGGACCCTGTAACTGTCCTTGTCTCTAAGGAGGTCCAGGCACATATTGTTATAGCTGTTGTGGTCCATCAGCACCAAATTCCCGCCTTTATCTGAGGGCTTGATGATAATGGATTGATCCCTTTCAAGAGATTTTAGTGCCAGTAATTCCTGACTCGAAATATTCAAATGGTCACCTCCCTTATAGTGAAGTTTCTCAATATCTGCAGTGACCAGTTGTTAGAAAATATCTATATGTTCATAATTCCCCTGTGGGGGCATTCTTGTGCTTTTACGACTCAAGTCAGTAAAGGAGCCTTGTCCTAGACTTCTCTGCCCTCAGGTCATCTTTACCTTATTTCTTTCTGTGATTAATCGTTCCCCAGTCTTGCTTCTGGTGAGAGTACCCTATCCAGGAAGCAGTCTGAATTCTATTATACTCCCCCTGAGGAGCCCGGTAAGGGCGAAACGCGTCGGGGTTTATATGGGAAAACAATAGCTTGTGATGCCACTCCATACCTCTGCTAACCAGGCAATTTGGTACAAGTGGGGTTGGTGTCTTGTATGACTGAATAAGGGTGAGTATAGGATCAATATAGGATAGGTACGGGGACAGGGAAATTCCACCTTAAGGGATTGTCCCTGGGCTGAGGCCTAGCTAGGGCGGACTAGGGACAGACTCCCCACCCTGCCCCGCTGGATATTGCCTATCCTATCTCACATCTGATAGTCACGCTGTCTGCCACTAGCTGGCTATTTTTTGTTGGCACAATTATTTATCTCACTATTGGGTTATGTGGTGTTTTTTATCATATATATCAAGTAAAAGTTATGTTTTAAGAATAAGGGTCCACTTGATAAATGTTTAAGCGAGATTTGATTTTTGGAGACCCCTCCATCAAAGTGTGAATTGTCTAATAGATGTACAACATACATTTTATTCCTCTATGCCTCAATCTTGGTGTAGTGATGACTGTGCTCGTGCTCACGTTTGGGAGATTGCAGGCAATTGCGGTTTTTCAAATCCTATGGTCATGCTGAGGTAGTTCAGTGACAGTTAAGTGACCCAGAAAACAATGATTCTGCAGTGTGGGCCCATTGTTGACCTAGTAGGCTTTAATGATCACCTTAGATGATCACAAAGAAAATTAATGTTTTTTCCATGAAAAATTATCCAGCCGATCACTTTTGGTCTGTTCACAATGAAGCAACAACCTTATGATCTGGGGTGTGCCAACATTGCCAACACACTCATAGAGGTGATCGCTTCATTGTGATACGCGAGCCACTTCACCACAACAAGGTAATGATCACGAAGGGGAATTGACACATGCAGGTGCCTTTTTTTTGTTTTGTTTTTGCAGCCACAGTGCAGCACCAGAGGCCAGAAAAATTAGGCATGTACACATGCCTGAAAAATTAGGTATTGTTGCAGCCACTGCTGTAGCAGCAGCCGGAGAAATTGATGTTTTCGAGGCAGAAAGTGTACTTAAACATTGCGGCTTGAACCCTAGTTGGTGGCGGAGAAGTCACGCAAGTCATCCGGAATGCAGAGATTAAATACAGCAGCGTGGGGACCATTTTTAGCCCAAGTCATCTCATCAGGCCTTTTTTAGTCAAATGTATCCCCCACTGTTAGTCCCTTCGGTATCCACGCCTCATTCATTTTAATAATGGTGAGGTAATCTAGACTTTTTTTGACCTAGGTGACTTCTCTTGTCAGTGACAATACCTCCTGCTGGCTGCGCTGAAGGTCCTTTCTGACAGGACACGAAACGGGGCATGCCAGAAGTTCTATCACAAATTGGGATAGCTCAGGCCACAGGTCAAGCCTGCACACCCTGTAGTCAAGGGGTTCATCGCTCCTCAGAGTGTTGATATCTGCAGTTAAGGTGAGGTAGTCTGCTACCTGTCGGTCGAGGCGTTCTCTGAGGGTGGACCCCGAAGGGCTGTAGCGATGCGTAGGACTTAAAAAGCTCTGCATGTCCTCCATCAACAACACGTCTGTAAAGCGTCCTGGCCATGCCGGCTTGGTCGTGGTAAGAGGAGGATTACTTTCACCTCTTCCCCTGTTAGATTCCCGTTGTGCTGTGACATCACCCTTATACGCTGTGTAAAGCATACTTTTTAACTTGTTTTGGAAGTGCTGCATCCTTTCCGACTTCCGGTAATTCGGTAACATTTCAGCCACTTTCTGCCTATAACGAGGGTCTAGTAGCGTGGCCACCCAGTACAGGTCGTTCTCCTTCAGCCTTTTTATACGAGGGTCCCTCAACAGGCATGACAGCATGAAAGACCCCATTTGCACAAGGTTGGATGACGAGCTACTCATCTCACATTTCTTGTCCTCACTGATCTAATTGAAGGTCTGTTATTTCCCCCAGCCACGTACAACACCACAGGTCCCAGATAGGTGACAACAACGAGCACACTGGGATGCCTGCTGTGGTTGATCATCCTCCTCCTCAAAGCCACATTCCTCCTCTGAGTCCTCTTCCTCAGACTCCTCTTCCAGCATTGCCGCAGGTCCAGCAAGTGATGATGATAAGGCTGTTTCTGGTGGTGATGGTAATCACATCTCTTCCTCTTCCTCTTTACGCTCATCTACGGCCTAATCCAGCACTCTTCGCAGAGCACGCTCCAGGAAGAAAACAAATGGGATGAGGTCGCTGATGGTTCCTTGGGTGCGACTGACTAGGTTTGTCACCTCCTCAAAAGGACACCTGAGCCTACAGGCATTGCGCATGAGCGTCCAGTAACGTGGCAAAAAAATACCCAGTTCCGCAGAGGCTGTCCTAGCACCCCGGTCATACAAATACTCGTTCACGGCTTTTTATTGTTGGAGCAGGTGGTTGAACATTAGGAGTGTTGAATTGCAATGTGTCGGGCTGTCGCAAATCAAGCGTCTCACTGGCATGTTGTTTCGCCGCTGAATATCGGAAAAGTGCGCCATGGCCATGTAAAATAGGCCTAAAATGGCCACACACCTTTCTGGCCTGCTTGAGAACGTCCTGTAAGCCTGGGTACTTACACACAAAGCGTTGTACGATCAGATTCAACACATGTGCCATGCACCGCACATGTGTCAACTTGGCCAAATTCAATGCCGCCAACAGATTGCTTCCATTGTCAGACACCACTTTGCCGATCTCCAGTTGGTGCGGTGTCAGCCACTGACCCACCTGTGCGTTCAGGGTGGACAGGAGTGCAGGAACGGTGTGACGCTCTGCTTTCAGGCAAGTCAACCCCAAGACGGCGTGACACTGTCGTATCCGGGATGTGGAATAGCCCCCGGGGAGCAGATGGGGTGGAGTTGATGTGGAGCAAGATGCAGCAGAAGAGGACTCAGCCGAGGAGGTTAGCGAAGAGGATTTAGTAGGAGGAGTAGAGGAGGTGGCAGCAGGCCTGCCTGCAAGTCGTGGTGGTGTCACCAACTCCTCTGCAGAGCCACACATTACATGCTTGGCAGCCATCAGCAGGTTTACCCAATGCGCAGTGTACGTGATATATCTGCTCTGATCGTGCTTTGCAGACCAGGTATCAGTGGTCAGATGGACCCTTGCCCCAACACTGTGTGCCAGACATGCCATGACTTCCTTTTCCACAATGGAGAACAGATTGGGGATTGCCTTTTGTGAAAAAAAATTTTGTCTGGGTACCTTCCACTGTGGTGTCCCAATAGCTACAAATTTTTTGAAGGACTCAGACTCCACCAGCTTGTATGGTAAAAGCTGGTGGGCTAAGAGTTCCGACAAGCCAGCTGTCAGATGCCGGGCAAGGGGGTGACTCTGTGACATTGTCTTCTTACGCTCAAACATTTCCTTGACAGACACCTGACTGTGGGCAGATGAGCAGGAACTGCTGAAGGTGAGAGATGGAGTGGCGGGTGGTTGAGAGGGGCCAAGAAGGACAGCAGTGGTTGACCTGGCTGAAGATGCAGGACCAGGAGGATTATGGTGGCTTTGAGTTTCTGTGCTGCTTGTACTCATGTGTTGATCCGATAGGTGTTTGTGATGTGAGATCATGTGCCTACGCAAAGTAGTTGTACCTAGGTGAGTGTTGGACTTCCCATGACTCAGTTTCTTTTGGCACAGGTTGCAAATGGCATCGCTGTTATCAGAGGCACACAAAAAATGCACACTGCTGAGCTTTGCAATGATGGCATTCTGGTGGTGGCAACAGCATGCGTTGAATGGCGTGCTGTCTGGCTGTGCCAATTTATGCTGTCTGACTGTGCCACTAGCTCCTTGCGATGACCTCCCCCTGCTTCCAACTCGTCTCCTCCTCCTTTCTGTCTCCCCATCTGAACTTTCCCACTGTTGTTCTTCTCTTCGAACGGGCACCCACGTGAGATCCGCGGACACATCGTCATCATGAACTGCTTCACTTGTATCTGACAACTCAGCAAGGGAAGCAGCAGCGGGTACAACATCATCATCATCACACCGTACGTCCATGTGTGTAATGCTGCTTGACTGAGACATATCCCTGTTATCTACATCCTCTGGCATTAATGGTTGCGCATCACTCATTTCTTCCAACGGATGTGTAAATAACTCCTCTGACAGATCAAGTGAAGCGGATGCGGTGCTAGTGTTGGTGGTGGCGGTGTGCGGGCGAGTGGTAACTTGAGAGGTGCCCGAAGCTGAGCTGGAGGAGGATGGTGCGTCAAGGTTCCGAGCGGAAGCTGTAGAAGATTGGGTGTCCTGTGCAAGCCAGTCAACTATGTCCTCAGAATTTTTCGAGTTCAGGCCTCTGAACACTGGGCATTATTCTAGGGCCAAAGGAAATTACAGCACCACGACCACAATGGCCCCGGGGGTGGCCTGCCTCTACATGTCATTTTTTTTTTGATCAGTGGTACTATGCGTGCAAGGTACTGTGCCACCCAGTATGAGTGGTGGGCACTGGCAGTGGGCACAGTACAGTCTGTGTGGGCCTGACACACATTGGCAGGCAACTGAAATTATATTAAAGGGTAAAAATTAAATGACTTTTTTTTATCTGCAAGGTACTGTGCCACCCGATATGAGTGGTGGGCACTGGCAGTGGGCACGTTACAGTGTGTGTGGGCCTGACACACAATGGCAGGCAACTGAAATTATATTAAAGGGTAAAAATGAATTGACTTTTTTATCTGCAAGGTACTGTGCCACCCGATATGAGTGGTTGGCACTGGAAGTGGGCACAGTACAGTCTGTGTGGGCTTGACACACACTGGCAGGCAACTGAAATTATATTAAAGGGTAAAAATGAAATTACTTTTTTATCTGCAAGTTACTGTGCTACCCGATATGAGTGTTGTGCACACAGTACAGTCTGTGGGCCTGCGGCCTCTCACACACGGGCAGGCAACTGCAATATAATATATATAGGGGGGGGGGGGAAGCAGACTAATGTACCAGCCCTAAAAAGGGCTTTTTGTAGTGCTGTAAGGATGCTTTCCTTACAGTAGATGAGTCTTTGAGGACTGGTGTGGACACAGAACACTAGTAGCTAACGCTTTCCCTAGAATCCCTATATTAATTCAGCAGCAGCAGCACTCTCCTTGTTCTTATTAACACTGCAGCGTCAGAATGATTCTAAGATGGATGCTGTCCTTGCTTTTTGATAGGAGATGGGAGGGTCTGGGAGGGAGGGTATGCTGATTGGCTGGAATGTGTCTGCTGACTGTGAGGTACAGGGTCAAAATTTGCTCAATGATTATGTATAGGGGATGAACCGAACATCGCATATGTTCGCCCGCCGCTGCGAATGCGAACAAGCGATGTTCCATGGGAACTGTTCGCCGGCGAATAGTTCGGGACATCTCTAATGAGGTTTAACACTGACAAATGAAAGGTTATACACATGGGAAAGAATAATGCAAGTCACCAGTACATACTAAATTTTAAAACACTGGGTAACGCTGAAATGGAAAAGGACCTAGGAATTTTAGTGAACAGCAAACTAAGGGTGGGTTAACATCAGCGTTATGGACTGCGTTATGGCTTTCCGTTATAACAAGGTTAAAGCGGGAAAATAGCGGAATCCATAAGAAGCATTCCGTTTTGATCCATTATAATACAAGTCTATTGGCAGCAGAATGGATCTTTCCTGGTTTCCATTATGCAGGTGTCCAGTCCTGCATAACAGAAACGGGACAGATCCGTTATGCTGCCCATAGACTTGAATTACGACGGAATGCAAAACGGAAGCCTTTAAAAGGCATTCTGTTTTGCTTTCCGCCATAATAGAAGTCTAAGGGGATCATAACGGATACGATCCGTTATGCAGAACGGAAAAAAAAAGTCCTGTTGAGAGGACTTTGTTTTCTGTCTTGCATAACAGGAACCAGATGGATCCGTTACAATTCCCATAGACTTCTATTATGACGGATCAAAATGGAATGCCTCTTAAAGGCTTCCGTTTTGACTTCCATCTTATGGATTCCATTATTTTCAGTTATTACCGTGTATTCTCCGGTATGTTCCGGTATGTTCTTGATATAAGAATATATTGGAGAAAGTCTCATTATAATATCAGCGTGAGAGTTTAGCCAAACAATTTCAATTGCATTTGCCATTGCAGTGCGCCATTTTCAGTGATTTTCTGTTTTTTATAGCCCCATCCGCACATTTTTCTTATATGTGGTCCGCTGCCGGCATGCTCCATTGTATGCATTTTTTGCTGGCGATTGCTGTTAGCAACAGATCACATGTGCAGGATTTGCTCCCCCGGGTAGAAATGCGCAAAAGCATTGGGGTCTTGAGCATTTTTTGCCTTTTAGACCATATTCAAATTTAAGCTAAAGTATGGGTGGACACATATTTGACTCTTTACATTATACATGCACAGGCAGTAATTCATTGGAAAACATGGGTAATACAATACTTTACTATATAAAAATTCAATTCAAAGGGGTTATCCCACATTTTAATCATTTATCTGTTTATCTGGAGGACTTCCCTTTCTGAAGGAAGGCAGCAACTCACATGAGATAATCAAGCACCTGTGTCTCCCAGGATGCATTGCAATTAGCACTTATTAAAATCTTCTTCCTCTGCATAGAACATAGCCCATCCATACCCTCAGACATTATGTACTTATGGAATGTAATGCTTTTTACAAGATCCTGCTCTAAAGAGTGAAAGATAACTATATACTTATATGAATCTAGAAGCAGTGATGCAAGAATGAATGGTGTCCTAGACATCTTACCTACTTCACTTTAACCCTCAGTTCACACTTGCGCGTTTTACAGCGAGTTCGAACGCGCTGTAAAACGCTCAACAGGAGAAAACTCATGTTTCCCTATGGGCATGGTTCTCACCTGAGCGTTTTACAGCGCGTTTGAACGTGCTGTAAAACGACCCTACGCTCACCCTAGGTACACACCTAAGCGTTTTTCAGCGCGTTCAAATGCGCTGTAAAACGCACAACATGTGGAAAGCCATGCTTCCCTATGGGCATGGTTCACATTTGGGCATTTTACAGCGCGTTTGAACGCGCTGAAAAACGCCAAACGCTGTCGCTTCAGCATGAGCTTCTTTTGGGCGTTTTAACGCGCCTATGGACCATGCTGAAATAGGGGTGAATCACTGAATCGCGCGTATGATGCGCGTTTCTTAGTTACAAAAACGCGCATCCAAAAAAGCGCGTAAAACGCTCGTTATACGCGCGATTCAGAAACGCTTAGGTGTGTTCCCAGCCTCAAAGAAGTTCTTGAGCTTCTTTGGGGCGTTTTGTCACGCGTTTGCACCCATAGACTTCAATGGGAACGCGCACCCATAGACTTCAATTGGTCTCCAGAGTCACGAACGCACGTATGACGCGCGTTTCCTATTTGCCAAAACGCGCTGTAATACGCGCGACAAAAACGCGCCTAAAACGCTCAGGTGTGAACCCAGGGTTAGATCTCTAGATTGGCACTGATGAGAGGGGAAGAGTGCAGGAAGGCTGCTGAGTAGGGTTGAGCGAACCTGGTCTTTAGGGTTTTTGATACCCAGACCCGAACTTGAACATTTTCATTAAGGCTGGGAACACACCTAGGCGTTTCTGAATCGTGCGTACGACGCGCGTTGTACGCTCGTTTTTGGATGCTCGTTTTTGTAACTAAGAAACGCGCGTCATACGCGCGATTCAGTGATTCTCCCCTATGGCATCATTGTCCATAGGCGCGTTAAAACGCCCCAAAGAAGCTCATGTACTTGTTTGGGCGTGGGGCGTTTTACAGCGCGTTCAAACGCGCTGTACAACGCCCAAATGTGAACCATGCCCATAGGGAAGCATGGCTTTTCACATGTTGTGCGTTTTACAGCGCGTTTGAACTCGCTGTAAAACGCTTAGGTGTGTACCTAGGGTCAAGTACTGGTTCGAGTTTGGTGTCCAGCGATGTAATGGAGCTTGTTGAAAGGCTGCAGGGCAGCCAATCAACAAGCGTTTAACTAGTGTGCCCTTAGAAGCCATCACAGCCATGCCTACTAATGTCATGGATGTGATTGGCCAAGTGCAGCATGTGACCCAGCCTCTATATAAACTGGAGTCATGTAGCGCTGCACGTCACTCTGCTCTTACTGGTGTAGGATGCTGCTGCTGTGAGGAAGAGATTAGGAAACAAGTCTGGTCTGGTGTACTTGGTGTTAAATCTGCAAACTACAGCATTTTTTCTTGTGGGTGCGTTGCTACATTTTTTTACCCATGAGCCAAGTGAGACAGAAAAATAAGTTTTATCCGTCAGTCTGTTAGTTAGGTAGGTGTTGGCGGCCATTTTGTGCAAGTGTAGTGCACTTGCACCTGCATATGTGCCAGGGACAATAATTTAATGCTGTCATTTTTAGTTCAGTGGGCAACATATACCATTTTTTTAAGTGCACCTGCACTGCATATGTGCATATAGCAGACATGGTGATAATTTTCAAAAATTCGTTTGTTCCATTGTTGGGTGCCATATACAAACCCCTGTTCTGCATAGGTGACAGGGACCTATGTTTCTAAAAATCCTCTGTTACATTCTTGGGTGACATTAACCCATTTTTGCCAAATACAAAGCCCTTCTCTGCATAGGTGACAGGGACCTATGTTTTTAAAAATCCTCTGTTACATGGGGGGGTGACATTAAACCATTTTTGCTGCATACAAACCCCTGCTCTGCATAGGTGAGAGGTACCTATATTTCTAAAAATACACTGTTACATTGCTGGGTGACATTTTACCAGTTTTGCCGTATACAAACCCCTGCTCTGCATAGATGACAGGGACCTATATTTCTAAAAATCTGCTGTTACATTGGTGGGGGACGTTAACCCATTTTTGCTGTATACAAACCCATTCTCTGCATGGTGACAGGGACCTATATTTCTAAAAATCCTTTGTTACTTTGGTGGGTGACATTAACCTATATTTGCCGCATACAAACCTCTGATCTGCATAGGTGACAGGGACCTATATTTCTAAAAATCCACTGTTAAATTGGTGGGTGACATTAACCCATTTTTGCCCTATACAAACCCATTCTCTGCATGGTGACAGGGACCTATATTTCTAAAAATCCTCTGTTACATTCTTGGGTGACATTTTTAAAGTTTTGCTGTATACAAACCCCTGCTCTGCATAGGTGACAGGGACATATATTTCTAAAAATCCTCTGTTACTTTGGTGGGTGACATTAACCCATTTTTGCCGTATACAACCTTCTTCTCTGCATAGGTGACAGGGACCTATATTTCTAAAAATCCTCTGTTACATTGGTGGGTGACGTTAACCAATTTTTGCCATATACAAACCCCTGATCTGCATAGGTTACATGGACCTATACTTCTTAAAATCCTCTGTTACATTCTTGAGTGACATTTTGCCAGTTTTGCCATATACAAATCCTTGCTCTGCATAGGTGACAGGGACCTATATTTCTAATAAATCTTCTGTTACATGGGTGGGTGACATTAACCCATTTTTGCTGTATACAAACCCCTGCTCTGCATAGGTGACAGGGACCTATATTTATAAAAATCCTCTGTTACATTCTTGGGTCACATTTTATTAGTTTTGCCATATACAAACCCCTGTTCTGCATAGGTGACAGGGACCTATATTTATAAAAATCCTCTGTTACATTCTTGGGTGACATTTTATTAGTTTTGCCATATACAAACTCCTGTTCTGCATAGGTGAAAAGGGCCTATATTTTTAAAAATCCTCTGTTACATTCTTGGGTGACATTTTACCAGTTTTGCCGTATATAAACCCCTGCTCTGCATAGGTGACAGGCACCTATATTTCTAAAAATCCTCTGTTACATTCTTGGGTGACATTTTACCAGTTTTGCTGTGTACAAACACCTGCTATGTGTGGGTGACAGAGACCTATATTTCTAAAAATCCTCTGTTACATTCTTGGGTGACATTTTATCAGTTTTGCCATATACAAACCCCTGTTCTGCATAGGTGAAAGGGACCTATATTTTTAAAAATCCTCTATTTCATTTTTGGGTGACATTTTACCAGTTTTGCCGTATATAAACCCCTGCTCTGCATAGGTGACAGGGACCTATATTTCTACAAACCCTCTTTTACATTGGTGGGTGACATTAACCCATTTTTGCCATATACAAACCCCTGCTCTGCATAGATGACAGGGACCTATAATTCTAAAAATCTTCTGTTACATTCGTGGGTGACAGTAACCCATTTTTGCTGTATACAAACCCATTCTCTGCATAGGTGACAGGGACCTATATTTCTAAAAATCCTATGTTACATTCTCGGGTGACATTTTACCATTATTGAAGTATACAAACACCTGCTCTGCATTGGTGGGTGACATTAACCCAGTTTGCCCCTTGAAAAACCCCTGCTCTGCATTGTTCACAGGGAACTAAACTTAGTAAAAGCGTCTGTTACTTCTGTGGGTGCCTGCAAAATATTAGGAGAGCGTCAAATAAGGGACGTGGCCCTGGTCGTGGTGCTGCTGGTGTTGTTGGAGTTCCTGTTACAGGGAGAGGACGTCGTCGATCTGTGCCAGCTACACGCCCAAATGAAACACCTTCCTCAGGTGCCCCGAATGCCGCTCTATTAATGGAGAGGCCAGAGCAAGTACAGTCGCTAGTAGATTGGGTGGCTGACAGTGCCTCCAGTACCTTCACATTGTCTTCCACCCGGTCCACTGCTGAAAGCTCAGAGTTGGCACCTGCAGGCTATGGGCATCAGTCTTTCACCTCACCCCCTTGCAAATCAGCCAAGCAGTCTGAGCCCCAAGTCATGCAGCAGACTCTGCAGCTTTTTGATAAGTCTTCAGGCAGGGTTTCCCAGGTCTATCTACCTAGCCCTGCCCCATAAGTGGAAGAGATTGAATGCATCGATACACAACCACTTATGTTTGAGGATGAGGACATGGGAAGAACACCGCAGCACGTCTCTGATGATGACGAAACACAGGTGCCAACTGCTGCTGCTTTCTGCAGGGTGCAAACTGACAAAGAGGGCAGGGGTGAAGACTTGGTGGAAGATGATGTGGAGGACAATGAGGTCCTAGACCCCTGCAATGGAGTAAACACCTCCAAAACCAAGAAAGGTCTCAGGCTCCTCCTGCTCCCTCTTCTGCTGCAGTCTTTTCCTCTTCCTCCACCTCTGGAGTGACAGTGACACTGGCCACCCCGCAAACAGAGGATGTGGCAGCAACGCCACCACGTCCGTCAACTTCAACAAGCAGCACCACAATGTCCCATGGCAGCGTTCAGCTGTCCATGTATCAAATAATGGAGTAAAAGGGGAAGTACCCCCCTACCCACCCGCGATCCCTGGCCCTGAATGCCAGCATTTCAAAATTCCTGGCCTTTGAAATACTGTCATTCCGTCTGGTGGAGACAGAGAGTTTTAAAAACCTTATGTCGTTGGCTGTCCCACAGTACGTCGTTCCCAGCCGCCACTACTTTTTCAGACGAGCCATCCCTTACCTGCACAAACAAGTCGTGGACAAAATCAGGTGTGCACTGCGCAACACCATCTGTGGCAAGATCCACATAACTACCGATACGTGGACCAGTAAGCAGGGACGTTATATCCCCCTAAAAGCACACTGGGTAAATGCAGTGGCGGCTGAGCCTGAGGCAGATAGCTGTTTGGTGCATATTCTTCCGCCACCGAGGATTGCAGGGCATTTCTCTTTGCCTCCTGTTTCCTTCTCCTCCTACTACTCTTCCTCCTTTAACACCTCCTCATCTGGTCAGCATAACACCTTCACCACCAACTTCAGCACAGCCAGGGGAAAACGACAGCAGGCAGTTTTGAAACTCTGTTTGGGGGACAAACCCCACACCGTGCAGGAGCCGCGGACGGGCATGGAACAACAGACTGATGAGTGGTTGGTGCCACTGAGCCTCAAGCCTGGCCTGGTGGTATGCGATAATGGGCAAAATCTTACAGCAGCTCTGGGCCTAGCGCATGTGCTAAATTTAGTGGTGCAGAAATTCCTGAAAAACTACCCCTATATGTCAAAGCTGCTGCAGAAAGTGTGGGCCGTCTGAGCGCAATTTTTGCGTTCTCATCCTGCTGCTGCCCGCCTCATATGCGATGTGCCCACAAAGTGAAACTCCCCCTTGCACATGCTGGGGAGACTGTGCGAGCACAAGGTACGGACAAGTCCTGTGGGATCCATGCCTGGATCATTTTAATGAACGTGAGCTTGTCCACGTTGCTGTGGACAGGCGGCTGCACTTGTCTGTGATAATGCCCCTTGCCGTGCTAAATACAACAGCGTGTCTACAAGCGTTCGCCTATAGTCGTGTATCTTCCGATCATGCTCCAGTGAGGGAATTAGGGACGGCACCTTGTCCTTGTAACGGGGATCCAGCAGGCGATAGTGTAGTTTCAGCTGCAGCACGCACGAGTGAGTCTCTTCGCGGAACAGCATCACTTCACCGCCACTGAGTGGGCCTTCATGCAAGACCTGTTTGCCTTGTTACACTGTTTTGACTACTCCACTAACATAGCCAGTGCCAATGACGCCATTCTCAGCGTTACTATCCTATTTCTATTTCCCCCTGAAAAAACGCTTCAGCCGATGATGGGAGAGGATGTGGCACAGGAGGAAGAGGAGGTGGAAGCGGGATTATTTCCATGGTTATCAGGCCAGTCATTCACAAGTGGCTCAGAGGGTGGGTTCCTGCAACAACATAGGCCAGGTACACAATTGTCCAGCCAGGGTGGCACCCAAAGCAGCTCAGGGCCATCACTGCAGCATAAAGATAATTTCGCCTCTCACATATACCAGTGAGTGTTTGGCTTTTTGGACACCATTCGGCGCAAAACACCTGTCCCAAGCGGAAGTGTATGATGAAAGCTTTATTTGACAACGCGTTTCGGGGTCTCGGCGACCCCTTTATCAAGTCTGTTTGATCACCAGCGTGGTAATGGTGAGAAGTGCTTTTCACCACGTTTTCCTATACCTGATTTTAGGAGCCGACTGGTGCGGCGAGCGTCCCGCTCCACGTGGTTGGAAAGACGCGCTGCTAGCTCCCAGCGCGCCTTTCCAACCACGTGGAGCGGGACGTTCGGCCGCACCAGTCGGCTCCTAAAATCAGGTATAGGAAAACGTGGTGAAAAGCACTTCTCACCATTACCACGCTGGTGATCAAACAGACTTGATAAAGGGGTCGCCGAGACCCCGAAACGCGTTGTCAAATAAAGCTTTCATCATACACTTCCGCTTGGGACAGGTGTTTTGCGCCGAATGGTGTCCAAAAAGCCAAACACTCACTGGTATATGTGAGAGGCGAAATTATCTTTGTAGACGGTATTCCGAACGGAGGCCCAGCCAGCCACCATCGGGAATTTAGGACGCACCTGGCAGCATCCACCCATCAGCCCTGAACAGAGTAACAGATAAGAGCGATAATAAAGAAATAAAAAAGGTGAGCATAAACCTATTATTTTACTAACACGACATCATAGTTCCTGAACGTATCACCCTATGAGCGCCTTCTCGTTTCACGGCTTCACTCCACATCACTGCAGCATGGCTGGGGGGATATCGGGGAAACAGACGATACACCTCTCACAGAGGACAGCTTGTCGTTGCCTCTGGGCAGCCTGGCATACATGAGCGACTTCATGCTGCAGTGCCTGATGGGTCTGCCCCATTCAACTTCTGGTTGTCCAAATTACGCCATGGAGGTGCTGGGCTTCCCTGCAGCCAGTGCATTGTCTGAACGTGTATTTAGCACAGCAGGGGGCGTCATCACAGACAAGCTCAGCCGCCTGTCCACAGCCAACGTGGAAAAGCTCACGTTCATTAAAATGAACCAGCCAAGGATCCCACAGGACTTGTCTGTACCTTGTGCAGAATTGGCATGTGGTTGAGTGGACCCGAACTGTAAAGTTCAGGTTCATACCGAATATTCTGTTTTTTCACAATCAGGACCCGAACCCGAACATTTCCGTAAACGTTTGGGTTCGGGTTCGTTGTTCTGCAATTTATTCCTGCTTTTTGATAGGCTTCAGGGCAGCCAATCAACAAGCGTTTCACTACTTTGCCTTAAGAAGCCATCACAGCCATGCCTTCTATTGGCATGGCTATGATTGGCTAAGTGCAGCATGTGACCCAGCCTCTATTTAAGCTAGAGTCAATTAGCGCCGCACGTCACTCTGCTCTTCTCAGTGTAGGGACACGATGCTGCCGCTACTGTGAGGGACAGATTAGGGAAGAAATCTGTTGAACTTGGTGGTGTTAACTCTTCAAACTACAGCAATTATTGAGGGTTCTATGCTACATATTTGTAAACTTCCCTGAGCCCAGTGATACAGCAAAATCATTTTTAATCCATCTGTTACTGAGGTGGGGGTGGGCAGCCATTTTAGCAACTGCAGTGTACTTGGAACTGTATGTGACCTGCATGTGTGCCAGCCTGCCAGAGACATCAGTCTAATTATTTTTTAGTAGCTCAGTGGAGAAAAAAAATTCTTTTTTTCTGGCAGGTCAAGTCCCCCTACATTACCTATTTTATAATTTTGGGGTGACATAGTGCATGTATGTAGTTGGGGGAATAACCCCGTACTGTCGTACCACAGAGCACCTTTGCAAACACAGCTGAAAAACCTATTTTAAAATTTTGCGGTGACATAGTGAATTTCTGTAGTTGCTGTAATAAACCCGTACTGTCGTACCACAGAGCACGTTTGCATACACCACTGAAAAACCTATTTTAAAATTTTGCCGTGACATAGTGCATTTCTGTAGTTGCTGTAATAAACCCGTACTGTCGTACCACAGACCACGTTTGCATACAACGCTGAAAAACCTGTTTTATAATTTTTGGGGTGACATACTGCATTTCTGTAATTGGGTTAATAAACCTGTACTGTTGTGCCACAGAGCACGTTTGCATACAACGCTGAAAAACCTGTTTTATAATTTTTGGGGTGACATAGTACATTTCTGTAGTTGGGGAAATAAACCCGTATTGTTGTTCCACAGAGCAGTTTTGCATACAATGCTGAAAAACCTATTTTAAAATTTAGCCGTGACATACAGCATTTGTGTTTTTGGGGGAAATAAGCCTGTACTGTTGTTCCACAGAACAGTTTGGCATACAACGCACAAAAACCTATTTTAAAATTTAGCAGTGACATACTGCATTTCTGTAGTTTGTTGCAATAAACACTGGTTTTGAGCTACATAGCAGATCTAAGGCCTATTTAGCAGTGACATACAGTATTTGTGTTTTTTGGGGAAATAAACCCATATTGTTGTTCCACAGAGCAGTTTTGCATACAACTCACAAAAATGTATTTTCAAAGTTAGCAGTGACATACAACATTTGTGTATTTGGGGGAAATAAACCCGTATTGTTCCACAGAGCAGTTTTGCATACAACACATAAAAACGTATTTTCAAATTTAGCAGTGACATACTGCATTTCTGTATTTGAAGGAAATAAACCCATATTGTTGTTCCACAGAGCAGTTTGGCATACAATGCTGAAAAACCTATTTTAAAATTTAGCCGTGACATACAGCATTTGTGTTATTGGGGGAAATAAGCCTGTACTGTTGTTCCACAGAACAGTTTGGCATACAGCGCACAAAAACCTATTTTAAAATTTAGCAGTGACATACTGCATTTCTGTAGTTTGTTGCAATAAACACTGGTTTTGTGCTACATAGCAGATCTGAGACCTACCCTGTATTTCAGTCATTTTAAATAACCTTTTGAACTCTGCATTTACATAGTTGGTTGCAAACACATCTTTTGTGGTAGATAGCAGATTAGCGGTGTACGCTGCATTTCTATCAGTCAAATTAAACAGTTAACTTCTGCTTTTACATTGTTGGTTTGAAAAATCTAATTTTTGGTGATAGTTAAGTAATTGTATTGAATTGCTCCTTTACACTGTTGTGTGACCTAAAGAAATGTATTCTGTTTATGACACGGGCCCTGCCTTACTGTTAGTGAACTTAATTATTGACTATTGGCAGTTAAATTGACACTGGAAATAAACCATCTGTTAGTTTGGTGGGTGAACGCAAATAATGAGGAGAACACGGACATGATCATCATCGTGGTGGTGGAGCTCCTGTTGCTGGGAGAGGATGTGGCCATTCAGCGCCAACTACAGGTCCAAGTAAAACACCTTCCTCAGGTGTGAGTAGGCGACAGAACCTGCAGCGTTATTTGGTAGGCCTGAATGCCGCTCTACGAATGGTGAGGCCAGAACAAGAACAGGTGGTAGTAGATTGGGTAGCTGACAGTGCCTCCAGTACCTTAACATTGTCTCCCACTGCTGAAAGCTCAGAGTTGGCACCCGCAGCCCATGCCCATCAGTCTTTCACCTCACCCCCTTGCAAATCAGCCAAGCAATCCGAGCCCCATGCAGCAGACTTTTATGCTTTTTAATGACTCTACCGGCATGGTTTTCCAGGGCCATAACCATAGCCCTGCCCCAGAAGTGGAAGAGATTGAGTGCATAGCTGCCCAACCAATTAGGTTTGAGAATGAGGACATGGGAAGACCACCACAGCAAGTCTCTGATGATGATGAAACACAGGTGCAAACTGCTGCAGCTTTCTGCGGTGTGCAGACGGACAAAGAGGGCAGAGATGAAGACTGGGTGGAAGATGATGTTTAGAATGATGAGGTCCTACACCCCAAAATATATCACTTAAATCCATGTTATTCATGGGTGGTTAAAAAATCATATTTTTTAAGGCCAGGAATTACCTTTGCGGCCTGTGCTGCATATGTACTGGGGACAATAATATAGTAAGGCCCCTTTCACACGGGCGAGTTTTCAGCGCGGGTGCAATGCGTGAGGTGGACGCATTGCACCCACACTGAATCCGGACCCATTCATTTCTATGGGGCTGTGCACATGAGCGGTGATTTTCACGCATCACTTCTGCGTTGCGTGAAAATCGCAGCATGCTCTATATTTTGCGTTTTTCACGCAACGCAGGCCCCATAGAAGTGAATGGGGCTGCGGGAAAATCGCAAGCATCCGCAAGCAAGTGCGGATGCGGTGCAATTTTCCCGCATGGTTGCTAACCGACGGGACCCGATCTTTATTATTTTCCCTTATAACATGGTTATAAGGGAAAATAATAGCATTCTTAATAAAGAATGCTTTGTATAATGTTGATTAAGGGGTTAAAAATAAAAAATCTTAACTTACCTTAGCCACTTGATTGCGTAGCTGGCGATCTCTCTTCTCTCTTCAAGCTTTAACTACCAGCTAAAGGACCTGTGATGACGTCACATCACATGGTCCAATCACATGGTCCATGATCGACCTATGCTCTGCATAGGTGACAGTGACTGAAAATGCGGAAAATCTTCTTTTAAGTTTTTTTTTCCACGTACAAACCCCTGCTATGCATAGATGACAGGGACCGAAAATTTTAAAAATCTTCTTTTAAATTGTTGGGTGCAAAATTACAATTTTTGCCAGGTACAAACCCTTCCTCTGCATAGGTGACAGTGACCGAAAATTTGAAAACTCTTCTTTTAAATTGTCGTGTGCAATATTACCATTTTTGCCGTGATTAAACCCCTCCTCTGCCTAGATGCCAGGTGCTTTTAAAAATCGTCTGTTCCATTGGTGGGTGATATGAACCCCGTTTTGCCAGTGAAAAACCCCTGCTGTGCATTGCTAACAGGGAACCAAATTTGGTAAAATTGTCTGTTAATGATGGAAAGATGCGTGACTACAAACGTATGCTGGTAGACGCGCTGCTGATGGCATTCCTACCTGACGCCTCCTCAACCTCCTACTCCACATCCATTTCCTCCTCCTAGATCAAGATTGTGATTTTTAATTTTTATTTATTTTATTTTATTTTAAGTCATTTCTCTATCCACATTTGTTTTCAGGGCACTTACACACATTTTGCTCCCTTTTGCAGCCCTCTAGCCCTTTCCAGATCAAACCCGAACTTCCAGGTGTCCGCTCAACTCTATAGACATGTACACCGGCCTCACACAGGCATTGTTATACTCCAGCGCACTTTCTCTTTGTTTTATTTGATATATTCCACAATGTTTTGTGGTCTACCCAAATGAAATAAAAAAAAAATAAATACATATATATATATATATATATATATATATATATATATATTAGCAAAAAAAAGGTGATGAACCGCACCGCTTGTAAGTAGCTTGGTGTGCCTGTGCTGCAGAGAGGGACTCCAACTCTCTGAATACATAAAAAAGAAACGAAATCCACGGCACCACCTTCAGTGTTCTGTGTCTTTATTTCACCAAGGGCAACGTTTCGGTTTTCCCAATGAAACCGTCCTTAAGCCAGTGATATATATATATATATATATATATATATATATATAAATAATATATATATATATATATTTATAAATATAAAAAGTGTTGGCTACCTCCACCTCCTCCTCCACCACCGCCGCTTCCACTTACACCGCCACGTCCACCGCCTCCTCAACCTCATACTCCATATGGACCTCCTCCTCCAAGTTCAAGAAGATTATTATTTTTAATTTTTATTTATTTTATTTTACTTTAAGTCATTTCCCTATCCACATTTGTTTGCAGGGCACTTGTAATGCTCTTACCCACATTTAGCTGCCTTTTGCAGCCTTCTAGCCATTTCCATGACTCTTTTAGAGCCATTTTAGTGCCCCAAAGTTCGGGCCCTCATTGACTTCAATGGGTTTCGGGTTTGGAGTCAAGTTCGGGTCCCGAACTCAAACTTTGCAACGCTTTTCGGCCGAACCCATAGAACCCGAACTTCCAGGTGTTCCCTCAACTCTACTGCTGAGCATTTTACTTCATCATTGAATGCAGGAGAAAGTGGACCAGAAAGATCAACAGAATGTCATGTACTCACCTAACCACCTTCTCACATGGAGTCTGGCCATCCTGCTGCAGCACCACACACACCACATTGACGTGGTGGACAACAGGGCTGGCCTGCTTATCAGCATGCAGGGACACCAGGCCAATTTCATCATTTCTCTGTGTGCTGATGGGAATGACATAGATTAAGCAGGGTTGCTGGGCCAATCAGACTCGTTGCCGGGATCCCTGATTTCTAACAGTGGGCTATTTTAACAGGAAACTACTGGTTAGTTGTGATTGGTGTTCTGTGTCTCACTCACATGTTATCTCCTCTTGTGGATTCCTTGATTCTGACCTTGGATTTACATTTGACTTGCATCTGACTGCTAATTTTGACTACCAGGGGCATTGCTAGTTTAAAACATTTGGGGCCTGGGCCCCTGATGTTTTGTCACAGGCCCCTGATGTTTTGTCAAAGGCCCGAATGCCCTGCATGCCTGCCTGCTAGATACAGCTGTATTGCTGTCTTCAGGACGGCAATATAATTGAATCTTATGCAGTGGAAGATCTGAAGGACCTGTGGTTACATCATAAGTCATGTGACCGGTAGAACAGGCAGTGGTCAAGAAGGACCTGCAAAGATGTCACCATCATGTGACCAGTGCTGGAGAGGACAGCAGTGAAGAGGAGAAGTCCTGGGGGAAGAAGCTGTCATGATGTCTGCTACATGAGAAGAGGTACTGTAAGTGAAGGGAGAGGCAGAGCAATGCTGGGAGTTGTGGTTATTTACCTTGGACTGTATGTTAGGGCTGAAGTGAGGTATATTATTTACATGGGACTGTATGTTGGAGGTGGCTGGAGTCATGTTGTTTATATGAGACTGTATGTTGATGGTCGCTGTAGGAGGGAGTGATGTTATTTACATGGGACTGTATGTTGGAGGGGGCTGGGATAGCGTGATGTTATTTACATTGGACTGTATGTTGATGGCGGCTTCGGGAGGGAGTGATGTTATTTAACCCCTTACGGACACAGGGCGTATGGGTATGCCCTAATGTCCGAGTCCTTAAGGACACAGGGCGTACCCATACTTCCTGAATAAAATCAGATGTAGAAAAAAAATCGCGATAGAAACATGATTCCTGCTGCGATTGTGCAGCAGGAACCATGCCGAGGGGGGTCCTGTGACCCCCCGTATCGGTGATCTCTGTAAACCGCAGTTAAATTCAGACCTGCAGTATGCAGCGCTTTGCAATGTATCTGATCCGGGTCAGAAACTTTAAAATGCTGGCAAATGGTTTTTTAAATATTTCTAACCTCCCCTCCCCTTGCCCTCATTGTGATGGGTGGTGCGGGGAGGGGGGCTTGCACGCGATCTTCTGCCCACCCCCCGTTCAATTTCAGGATGGCCGAGCTTAGCAAGCAGAGTGTTAGCACATTGCTGACACTCTGCTTGTAACGGCTTACATCCGTGCAGGCATGGATGTCAGCCTTTTAACCCCTTCCCTTCTGCAGTCCATAGGGACCGCTGTATGGAAGGGGTTAAGAGTGAGGGAGCCGCTGTGAGGGGGTTGCTGTGCCTGGTGCACCCCCCTAGCTCCAGTCCCCAGCTTCCCTTCCTTCCCATTCTCCGCTGCTATAACAGAGGGTAACCATGGCAACAGGATGGCTTCAAAGGCGTCCTGCTTGCCATGGTAACAGAAGTCTGATCAGACTTTTGTTAAAGGCAAAAGTCTGATCAGACTAAGTCTTCAAAAGATCAAAAGATGGATCCAGCACTACCAAGTCCAGATGAATGATGGGTGCTCGTCTCACAGGGGTGGTAAAAAGTCCCTGCATCCTTAAACAACATGGAGAGTTCAAAAAAAAAAAAAGGTGGAGACAGCATTTGGAAGTGCTGTCTCCACCTTTTTTGTTTTTTGAACTCTCCATGATCAGACTAAGTGTCAAGTAAAAAATACAGTACAGTACATTATATAATGTACTGTACTGTATTATACAGACACCAGATCCACTGGATCTTCAACAACCAAGGGGGTCTGGTTAAAAAACAAAATGTAAAAAAAGTGAAAAAAGGTCAAAATAAAAAAAACACATTTATCACTAATAAAAATTAAAAAAATTAAATACACTACACATGTTATATATCACCGCATCCGTAACGACCTGATCTATAAAATGGGTTTGTTACTTTCCCCGCACGGTGAACATAAAAAAAAAAAAACTATGATAAAATTGAAATTTTGCCCACCTCACTTCCCAAAAAAGTTAATAAAAGTGATCAAAAAAGTTGTATCTACACCCAAATGGTACAAATCAAACCGTCACCTCGTCCCGCAAAAAATAATACCTTACCTAAGGAAATCGCCTAAAAAATCAAAAAATTATGGCTCTCAGGCTATGCAGACACTGAAACATGATTTTTTTTTTTGTTTCAAAAATATGATTGTGTAAAACCTAAATAAATAAATGAAAAGTAGACATATTAGGTATTTCCGCATCCGTAAGAACCTGAACTATAAAAATAAAACATGAAATAACCCCTCAGGTTGACACCGCAAAAAAATTAAAAAAATGCTGAAAAAAGCAGTTTTTTGTCACCTAACATCACAAAAAGTGTAACAGCAAGCGATCAAAAAGTCATATGCACCCGAATATAGTGCCATTAAAACCGTCATCTCATCCCACAAAAAATGAGCCCCTACATAAGACAATTCGACATAAACTAAAACTGACTCTCAGACTATGGAGATACTAAAATGTTTTTTTGTTTGTTTAACAAAGGACATTATAGTGCAAAACCTAATTAAATTTAAAAGAGTAGACATATTAGGTATTGGCGCGTCCGTAAGAATCTGCTCTATAAAAAAATCACATGACCTAACCCCTCAGATGAACACAGTCACAAAAATATAATAAAAAACGGTCCCAAAACAGCAATTTTTTCCAAATTTTTTATTTTTATAAATTTTTTCTGGTAACAAAGCAAGGGTTAACAGTCAAACAAAACTCTATATTTATTGCCCTGATTCTTTAGTTTACATAAACACCCCATATGTGGTCGTAAACTGCTGTATGGCCAAATGGCAGGGCACAAAATGAAGGGAA
Source organism: Bufotes viridis (assembly GCA_033119425.1). Classification (NCBI taxonomy): domain Eukaryota; kingdom Metazoa; phylum Chordata; class Amphibia; order Anura; family Bufonidae; genus Bufotes; species Bufotes viridis. The sequence goes on from CM065592.1 coordinate 78,767,082, forward strand.
CGCCATATGGTTTTTGGAAGGCAGATTTTGACGGACTGGTTTTTTGACACCATGTCCCAGAAATCGAAATTCTGAAATTGTATGTCCATTTGCCATGAACTCTTGTGGAACACCTAAAGGGTTAACAAGGTTTGTAAAATCCGTTTTGAATACCTTGAGGGGTGTAGTTTCTAGAATGGGGTCATTTTTGGGTGGTTTATTTTATGTAAGCCTCACAAAGTGACTTCAGACCTGAACTGATCCTTGAAAAGTGGGTTTTTTAAATTTTCTGAACATTTTCAAGATTTGCTTCTAAACTTCTAAGCCTTTTAACGTCCCCAAAAAATAAATTGGCATTCCCAAAATGATCCAAACATGAAGTAGACATTTGGGGAATGTAAAGTAATAACTATTTTTTGAGGTATTACTATGTATTATAGAAGTGAAAAAATTTAAACATGAAAAGTTGCAAATTTTTAAAATTTTTGGTAAATTTAGTATTTTTATACAAAAAATTAACTTTTTTGACAAAATGTTACCAGTGTCATGAAGTACAATATGTGACAAAAAAACACTCTCAGAATGGCCTGGATAAGTAAAAGCATTTTAAAGTTATCAGCACATAAAGTGACACTGGTCAGATTTGCAAAAAATGGCCTGGTCCTTAAGGTGAAATAGGGCCGTGTCCTTAAGGGGTTAAATGGGATTGAATGTTGGAGGGGGTTGGGAAAGGGTAATGTTTAGAGTTGAGCGAACACCTGGATGTTCGGGTTCGACGAGTTCGGCCGAACTTTCGAAAAATGTTCGGGTTCGGGATCCGAACTCGACCCGAACTTCATCCCGAACCCGAACCCCATAGAAGTCAATGGGGACCCGTACTTTTGGGCACTAAAAAGGCTGTAAAACACACCCGGAAAGGGCTAGAGGGCTGCAAAAGGCAGCAAAATGTAGTTAAATCCCCTGCAAACAAATGTAGATAGGGAAATGATGAGTTAACATAAAATAAATAAAAATTAAACAATATTAATTGGAGTGAGGTCCCATAGCACAGAATCAGGCTTCAAGTCACCCACCAATGGAGAAGGTCACTTACTATTATTTTGACCACAGCACCCAGACAAAGGAGAGAGGTCCCACAGCAGAGAACCAGGCATCATATCACCCACCACAGGAGTAGGCCACCATTTAGTTACTTTGACCCCTACACCCAGACGGAGGAGAGAGGTTACACAGCAGAGAATCAGGCATTTAGATCACCCACCACAGGAGTAGGCCACCATTGAATCAGACCCCGGCAACCATGTCAGATGGCACAAGCATAAGCTTTATATCAATCAGCACAGGAGAAGGCGACTTTGACAGACTTTGACCCCTACACCCGGACGGAGGAGAGAGGTTTCAAAGCAGAGAATCAGGCATTTAGATCATCCACCACAGGAGTAGGCCCCAATTTAATGGGACCCCGGCAACCATGTCAGATGGCACAACCATCAGCTTCATATCAATCAGCACAGGAGAAGGCGACTTTGAAAGACTTTGACCCCTACACCCAGACGGAGGAGAGAGGTTTCACAGCAGAGAATCAGGCATTTAGATCACCCACCACAGGAGTAGGCCCCCATTGAATCAGACCCTGGCAACCATGTCAGATGGCACAACCATCAGCTTTATATCAATCAGCACAGGAGAAGGCGACTTTGAAAGACTTTGACCCCTACACCCAGATGGAGGAGAGAGGTTTCACAGCAGAGAATCAGGCATCATATCAACCACCACAGGAGAAGCCACCATTGAGTTACTTTGACCCCTGCACCCAGGAAGAGGAGAGAGGCCCCACAGCACATATTCTGGCATCATATCAGCCACCACAGGAGAAGCCACCATTGAGTTACTTTGACCCCCGCACCCAGGAAGAGGAGAGAGGCACCACAGCACATATTCTGGCATCATATCAGCCACCACAGGAGAAGCCACCATTGAGTTACTTTGACCCCTGCACCCAGGAAGAGGAGAGAGGCCCCACAGCACATATTCTGGCATCATACTAACCACCACAGGAGAAGCCACCATTGAGTTACTTTGACCCCTGCACCCAGGAAGAGGAGAGAGGCCCCACAGCACATATTCTGGCATCATATCAGCCACCACAGGAGAAGCCACCATTGAGTTACTTTGACCCCCGCACCCAGGAAGAGGAGAGAGGCCCCACAGCACATATTCTGGCATCATATCAGCCACCACAGGAGAAGCCACCATTGAGTTACTTTGACCCCGCACCCAGGAAGAGGAGAGAGGCACCACAGCACATATTCTGGCATCATATCAGCCACCACAGGAGAAGCCACCATTGAGTTACTTTGACCCCTGCACCCAGGAAGAGGAGAGAGGCCCCACAGCACATATTCTGGCATCATACTAACCACCACAGGAGAAGCCACCATTGAGTTACTTTGACCCCTGCACCCAGGAAGAGGAGAGAGGCCCCACAGCACATATTCTGGCATCATATCAGCCACCACAGGAGAAGCCACCATTGAGTTACTTTGACCCCGCACCCAGGAAGAGGAGAGAGGCACCACAGCACATATTCTGGCATCATATCAGCCACCACAGGAGAAGCCACCATTGAGTTACTTTGACCCCGCACCCAGGAAGAGGAGAGAGGCCCCACAGCACATATTCTGGCATCATACTAACCACCACAGGAGAAGCCACCATTGAGTTACTTTGACCCCTGCACCCAGGAAGAGGAGAGAGGCCCCACAGCACATATTCTGGCATCATATCAGCCACCACAGGAGAAGCCACCATTGAGTTACTTTGACCCCTGCACCCATGAAGAGGAGAGAGGCACCACAGCACATATTCTGGCATCATATCAGCCACCACAGGAGAAGCCACCATTGAGTTACTTTGACCCCCGCACCCATGAAGAGGAGATAGGCACCACAGCACATATTCTGGCATCATATCAGCCACCACAGGAGAAGCCACCATTGAGTTACTTTGACCCCTGCACCCAGGAAGAGGAGAGAGGCCCCACAGCACATATTCTGGCATCATACTCAACCACCACAGGAGAAGCCACCATTGAGTTACTTTGACCCCTGCACCCAGGAAGAGGAGAGAGGCCCCACAGCACATATTCTGGCATCATATCAGCCACCACAGGAGAAGCCACCATTGAGTTACTTTGACCCCCGCACCCAGGAAGAGGAGAGAGGCCCCACAGCACATATTCTGGCATCATATCAGCCACCACAGGAGAAGCCACCATTGAGTTACTTTGACCCCTGCACCCAGGAAGAGGAGAGAGGCACCACAGCACATATTCTGGCATCATATCAGCCACCACAGGAGAAGCCACCATTGAGTTACTTTGACCCCGCACCCAGGAAGAGGAGAGAGGCACCACAGCACATATTCTGGCATCATATCAGCCACCACAGGAGAAGCCACCATTGAGTTACTTTGACCCCCGCACCCAGGAAGAGGAGAGAGGCACCACAGCACATATTCTGGCATCATATCAGCCACCACAGGAGAAGCCACCATTGAGTTACTTTGACCCCTGCACCCAGGAAGAGGAGAGAGGCCCCACAGCACATATTCTGGCATCATATCAGCCACCACAGGAGAAGCCACCATTTAGTTACTTTGACCCTTCACCCAAACAGAGGAGAGAGGTTCCACATCAGAGAATCAGGCATCATATCAACCACCACAGGAGTAGGCCACAATTTAGTTTATTTGACCCCTGCACCCAGGAAGAGGAGAGAGGCCCCACAGCACATATTCTGGCATCATATCACACACCACAGGAGAAGGCCTCTTTCAGTGATTTAGGCCTTTGGACCCAGACAGAGGAGAGAGGTCAGAGATTAGCTTCATATCCCCAGCACAGCAGAAGACCGCTTTATTTGACTTAGGCCTCAGCACCCAGACAGAAGACAGAGGTAGCATGGCAGAGGTTATGGCTTCATGTCACCCGTTAGTTTAACCGGCCACTTTCATCTGGTTAGCCCCGGCGCCCAGACAGAGAAGAGTTTCATTCAACTGTGGGTTTCATAAAATTTGTATCAAATAAAGAAGTGGCCCGTAGCACAACAAGACATGTTTTAGGCAGTTAATAAGGACTACTCTGCACAAGGGAGGGACAGGTCCTGTGGGATCCATGCCTGGTTCATCTTTATGAAGGTCAGCTTGTCCACGTTGGCTGTGGACAGGCGGCTGCGCTTGTCAGTAATGACGCCCCTGCCGTGCTGAATACGCTGCTCAGATAAAACGCTGGCCGCCGGGCAGGAAAGCACCTCCAAGGCATAACATGCTAACTCTGGCCACGTGGACAATTTCGAAACCCAGTAGTTGAATGGGGCCGAACCATCCGTCAGGATGTGGAGGGGTGTGCAGACATACTGTTCAACCATGTTAGTGAAATGCTGCCTCCTGCTAACACGCTCCGTATCAGGTGTCGGTGCAGATAGCTGTGGCGTGGAGACAAAACTTTTCCACATTTCTGCCATGCTAACCCTGCCCTCAGATGAGCTGGCCGTGACACAGCTGCGTTGGCGACCTCTTGCCACTCCTCTGCCTTCACCTTCCACCTGTTCCCCTGTGACATGTGGGAATGCTCTCAAGAGCGCTCTATCAGCGCAGCGCTTGTACTCGCGCATCTTACGGTCGCGCTCCAGTTCAGGAATTAAAGTGGGCACATTGTCTTTATACCGGGATCCAGCAGGGTGGCCACCCAGTAGTCTGCACACGTTAAAACGTGGGCAACTCTGCTGTCGTTGCGCAGGCATTGGAGCATATATTCGCTCATGTGGGCCAGGCTACCCATGGGTAAGGACAAGCTGTCCTCTGTGGGAGGCGTATCGTCATCGTCCACCGTATCCCCCAGCCACGCACCAGTGATGGGCCTGGGCTGCCACCCCGCTGTGAACTTGCGTCATCCTCGTCCCCTCCACCTCCTCCTCCTCATCCTCCTCGTCCTCCAGTACAGTGCCTTGGCTGGCGACTTGTGAACCTGTCCTCTGCTGCTTAAACAAACCTCCCTCTGAGCCACTTCGAACAGACTGGCCCGAAAGTGTTAGAAACGAGCCCTCATCCTCCTCCTCCTCCTCCACCTGGGCCACCTCCTCTAACATCATTGCCCTAAGTGTTTTCTCAAGGAGACATAGAAGTGGTATTGTAACGCTGATAACAGTGTCATCGCCACTGGCCATGTTGGTGGAGTACTCGAAACAGCGCAGCAGGGCACACAGGTCTCGCATGGAGGCCCAATCATTGGTGGTGAAGTGGTGCTGTTCGGCAGTACGACTGACGCGAGCGTGCTGCAGCTGAAACTCCACTATGGCCTGCTGCTGCTCGCACAGTCTCTCCAGCATGTGCAAGGTGGAGTTCCACCGGGTGGGCACGCCGCATATGAGGCGGTGAGCGGGAAGGCCGAGTTCCGCTGTAGCGCAGACAGGCGAGCAGCGGCAGGATGTGAACGGCGGAAGCGCGCACAGACGGCCCGCACTTTATGCAGCAGCTCTGACATGTTGGGGTAGTGGTGAATGAACCTCTGCACCACCAAGTTCAGCACATGCGCCAGGCAAGGGATGTGCGCCAAACCGGCTAGTCCCAGAGCTGCCACGAGATTTCGCCCATTATCGCATACCACCAGGCCTGGCTTGAGGCCCACCGGCAGAAACCACTCGTCGGTCTGTTGTTCAATACCCCGCCACAACTCCTTGCGCGGTGTGGGGCCTGTCCCCCAAACATATGAGTTTCAGAATGGCCTGCTGACGCTTACCCCGGGCTGTGCTGAAGTTGGTGGTGAAGGTGTGTGGCTGACCGGATGAGCTGGTGGAAGCAGTGGAGGAGGAAGCCGAGTAGGAGGAGGAGGCTACAGGAGGCAGAGAATGATGCCCTGCGATCCTAGGGGGCGGAAGGACGTGCGCCAAGGAACTGTCCGCCGGGGCCCAGCCGCCACTACATTCATCCAGTGTGCAGTTAGTGAGATATAGCGTCCCTGGCCGTGCTTACTGGTCCACGTATCTGTGGTTAGGTGGACCTTGCCACAAATGGCGTTGCGCAGTGCACACTTGATTTTATCGGACACTTGCATGTGCAGGGAAGGCACGGCTGTCTTGGAGAAGTAGTGGCGGCTGGGAACCACATACTGCGGGACAGCCATGGCCATCAGCTGTTTGAAGCTGTCTGTGTCCACCAGCCGGAATGACAGCATTTCAAAGGCCAGCAGTTTAGAAATGCTGGCGTTCAGGCCAAGGGCTCGAGGGTGACTCGGGGAATTTGCGCTTCCTCTCTAAGGTTTGAGATATTGAGAGCTGAACGCTGCTGTGTGATATAGTGGAGACGCTAGTTGACGGTGGCGGTGGTGGTGGTGTCGGTGGCACATCCTCTGTTTGCTGCTCGGCAGGTGGCAACATTCCTCTCGAGGCGGAAGCCGAGGCAGCAGCGGTAGAGGGAGCAGGGGGAGCCTCAGCGAGTGCCTGGTTTTTAAGGTGTGTACCCCACTGCAGTTCATGCTTTGCATGTAGATGCCTGGTCATGCAGGTTGTGCTGAGGTTCAGAACGCTAATGCCTCGCCTCAGGCTCTGATGGCAGAGCGTGCAAGTCACTCGGGTCTTGTCGGTAGGACATTGTTTAAAGAAGTGCCATGCCAGGGAACTCTTTGAAGCTGCCTTTGTGGGGCTGGGTCCCTGTTGGCGATGTCCAGTAGCAGGCGAACTCTGGGGGCGGCGGCTCGCCTGCTTTGGCCCCCTGCTCCTCTTTGGCTTCGCTGTTGTCTCGGTCTCACCACTACCTCTTCCTCTGAACTGTGAAAGTCATCGCCACGACCTTCAGTCCATGTGGGGTCTAAGACCTCATCGTCCTCTGCATCGTCTTCCACCCAGTCTCCCTCCCTGACCTCCTCCTGTTCAGTCTGCACACTGCAAAAGACGCGGCAGTGGGCACCTGTGTTTCGTCATCATCAGAGAGTCGGTGACTCTGCTGTGGTGGTATTCCCATGTCCTCTTCATCTGGAGACATAAGTGGTTGTGCGTCAGTGCATGGTATGTCTTCCTCCACTGGGGAAGGGCTAGGTGGACGCCCCTGGGAAACCCTGGAAGCAGAGTCTTCAAACAGAAGAAGAGACTGCTGCATAACTTGTGGCTCAGACCGTTTCCCTGATATGCTTGGGGGTGATGTGACAGACTGATGGGCTTGGTTTTCAGGTGCCACCTGTGCGCTTTCCGCAGAAGACTGGGTGGAAGACCATGTGGTGAACGTGCTGGAAGCACTGTCGGCCACCCAATCGATTAATGCCTGTACCTGCTCAGGCCTTACCATCCTAAGAGCGGCATTGGGCCCCACGAGATATTGCGGCACATTCTGCCGGCTAGTTGAGGGAGTTCGCTCCTACTGTGTGCGCCTGAGCCGAACGGCCACGTCCTCTACCAGCAACAGAGGCTCCACGGACACCACCACGACCGCGTCCTCGTCCCTTAATAGTATTTTTCTTCATTGTTGCGATTCAACTCGCACCACAATGAAATATATTATTTTTTATAAGCAAAATCCCCTCACTGGAATACTTTCAGTCTTTTTGACTGTATGGATTACAGATGGAATGACTGTTATATGTGAGTACCGCTTTCTTTGACAGATTCTAGTATGGGTACATATATGTTTTCCCAACCCCAGCACATTAGTTTGCTAATTCCAGATGTATGAAACGCAGGCCTAACTGTATCTAGTATATTGAACGCCAGATAAACTAACTTGGCCTTTTTTAAATAAAAAAATTCCCTCACTGGAATACTTTCATGTCTTTTGACTGTATGGATTACAGATGGAATGACTGTTATATGTGAGTACCGCTTTCTTTGACAGATTCTAGTATGGGTACATATATGTTTTCCCAACCCCAGCACATTAGTTTGCTAATTCCAGATGTATGAAACGCAGGCCTAACTGTATCTAGTATATTGAACGCCAGATAAACTAACTTGGCCTTTTTAAATAAAAAAATTCCCTCACTGGAATACTTTCAGTCTTTTGACTGTATGGATTACAGATGGAATGACTGTTATATGTGAGTACCGCTTTCTTTGACAGATTCTAGTATGGGTACATATATGTTTTCCCAACCCCAGCACATTAGTTTGCTAATTCCAGATGTATGAAACGCAGGCCTAACTGTATCTAGTATATTGAACGCCAGATAAACTAACTTGGCCTTTTTAAATAAAAAAATTCCCTCACTGGAATACTTTCAGTCTTTTGACTGTATGGATTACAGATGGAATGACTGTTATATGTGAGTACCGCTTTCTTTGACAGATTCTAGTATGGGTACATATATGTTTTCCCAACCCCAGCACATTAGTTTGCTAATTCCAGATGTATGAAACGCAGGCCTAACTGTATCTAGTATATTGAACGCCAGATAAACTAACTTGGCCTTTTTTAAATAAAAAATTCCCTCACTGGAATACTTTCAGTCTTTTGACTGTATGGATTACAGATGGAATGACTGTTATATGTGAGTACCGCTTTCTTTGACAGATTCTAGTATGGGTACATATATGTTTTCCCAACCCCAGCACATTAGTTTGCTAATTCCAGATGTATGAAACGCAGGCCTAACTGTATCTAGTATATTGAACGCCAGATAAACTAACTTGGCCTTTTTAAATAAAAAAATTCCCTCACTGGAATACTTTCAGTCTTTTGACTGTATGGATTACAGATGGAATGACTGTTATATGTGAGTACCGCTTTCTTTGACAGATTCTAGTATGGGTACATATATGTTTTCCCAACCCCAGCACATTAGTTTGCTAATTCCAGATGTATGAAACGCAGGCCTAACTGTATCTAGTATATTGAACGCCAGATAAACTAACTTGGCCTTTTTTAAATAAAAAAATTCCCTCACTGGAATACTTTCAGTCTTTTGACTGTATGGATTACAGATGGAATGACTGTTATATGTGAGTACCGCTTTCTTTGACAGATTCTAGTATGGGTACATATATGTTTTCCCAACCCCAGCACATTAGTTTGCTAATTCCAGATGTATGAAACGCAGGCCTAACTGTATCTAGTATATTGAACGCCAGATAAACTAACTTGGCCTTTTTAAATAAAAAAAATTCCCTCACTGGAATACTTTATGGCTTTTCACTGTATGGATTACAGGTGGACTGGTATTAGTAGGGTGACACAAGCACACCCAAGTCCCTGATGTAGGATTTCTATGGCACAGACCACTATTACAAGTGATTAATGGACGTTGGGAGAGATTGTGCTGCAGCACTAGTCCCAAGATGGCCGCCGCCTATCAGCCCAGTAACATGTGCCACAAAATGGTCTGCACAACCTTTAAAAAAATAGCCTTGGACTGTGCTGCTAAATCGCTATTGGTCTGAATCCCAGGTGTAGATGTCTGACTTGTTTGGAGCTTTGGAATGCACACTGTGGCAGCTTCTGCTGCAGCACTACAAGTCGCAAAATGGCGGCCGGCGGTCAGCCCAGGTACATGTGGATGGAAAAATCACTCTGGCCACTCTAAAAATAGCCAATCCCTATCAAAAAGCAGCTCAGCTGCAGTTGTTCAGATGAATCACAGGTGGAGGAGAGAAATTTGCTTCCAGTTATTCAATTATCCCTGCCTATTCTCGCCCTAGCATCAGCTGCGTCTATCCCTGTTCTATTCACATCGGGAGTGAGCACGTCCCGACGTGCGCACAAGCTTATAAAGAGGCTGAGTCACATGCTGCACTTGGCCAATCACAGCCTTGCCAATAGTAGGCATGGCTGCGATGGCATCTTAGGGCAAGTAGTATGATGCATGTTGATTGGCTGCTTTGCAGCCTTTCAAAATGCGCCAAAATACATGCCGAACGACGAACCCGAACCCGAACTTTTACGAAAAAGTTCGGGTTCGGGTCCGTGTCACGAACACCCCAAAATTCGGTACGGACCCGAACTATGCTCGAACTGTTCGCTCAACACTAGTAATGTTATTAACATGAGGCTGCATTATGAAGGAGGCTCTGGGAGGGGATGATATTTACATGGGAGGAAGTGATGTTATTTACATGGCACTGCATGTCGGTTGCGGCTGGGAGGCAGTGATGTTATTTTCATGGGAAGGCATGTTGATGGCGGTTGAGGGAGGGGGTGATGTTATTTACATGGGACTGTATGTTGAAGGTGGCTGGTGGGGGGGAATCATGTTATTTACATTCCTCTGAATGTTAAGGGGGTGATGTTTACATGGGATTGCATATAGGAGGCGAATGGGAAGGGGGTGATATTATTTACTTGGGACTGTATGTTGAAGGTGGCTTGGGAGGAGGTGATGTTATTTACATGGGACTGTATTTTTAGGGGGCAGCAGAGATGGTGTGATGTTATTTACATGGGACTGTATGGTGGAGGGAGGAATATAACTACTAGGGGCACTGAAGGGGGCATTATAAACACTGGGGGGCACTTTAGAGTGAGCATTATGACAGTAGGGGTCAGTATAAATTCTGGGGGCACTGTAGGGAACAGTATAGGTGTTCTTATTACTACTGGGGGCTCTATAGTAGGGACTTATAGATCTGCCTTATTTCTACTAAGAGCACTATGGTGGGCCTTATTACTGCTTAGGGGTCTGTACAGAGTTTACTACCACTGGGGACACATAGGGGGACCTTATTTCTACTGGTGGCTCTATATGGGTATTAATAATACTGGAGGGCATTCCAGTATTCTTGGGAAAACTGTAGGGTGCAGTATTACTAATGAGGGCATTCTAGAAGGAAATTACTATTGGTAGGACTATGGGGACTCGAGGTTGGGGAGTGATGATAGAAATGTGAGGACGCTAAGTTGTCTGTGTGTCCCACTCTACAGAGACGAGGCGCGTCTGAAAGTTGTATGGACCAAAAGGAGAAGATAAATAGAAGATCTACATCGGAGGAGACGTCACCTGGGAGGCCCTGGATGTGACAGGCATGTGCTGCTGTAAGTACAGCAAAATGCGGAGTGCGGGTCGAGAACTTGGACCAGGAGTTGTCTCCAGCTACCCTCAGGCCATGACCTTGGCTTGTTTTCTTGTTTTTGCAATTATTTACTGATTTGTATATGGATTCCATGTTGTGGTTCTGACCTATTTCTATCTGACTACCCTCTTGGTCCTGTGCACTAAGCAATAAAGTAACTGTCACCCAATTGGGGGCTGCCATTTAGGGTGGAACATCCAAGTAGGTAGGGACAGTAGTTTGAGTGGAGACTAGATGTTGCACTGTTCCTACGTGACAAAAAAAATGTATATAATTTTTTTTTTATAGCATGTACATTGCTCATGATCGAAAACCCCTTCAAAAAAAAAAAAAGAAAAAAAAAAAAAAAAGGTCACCTTGTGGTGAAAAAATGTGCCTGCTGCTAGATGTAGCATAAAAATATCTCAGAATTTGCTTTGTTCACTGCTGACACTGAGTGCCCATACTGTAATATAAAGGCAATTCAAATGCTGCAAAATATCCATGGTAAGAAAACTAGATTAGGAGCTCCGAACAATGCACTTCAATAATACAATAAGGCAATGAAAAATATGTTGGTTTGCTATTCACAGAGGAAAATATGATAATAGTAATAATCACTAGTGTGAAGATATTTCAGAAGAAATGCCAAGAAATTCCCAAGGGTGTTATTCTTGTTTCTGCATGAATGTGTTTACTGCGCAAAGACATGAAAATTTTATCTTATTGTAAGAGTACACAAATGAAGACGCATAGAAATAATATAAAAACCGTGTAAGTGCTTATAGATTTAAATGGCTGCTTATGATAATCCAAGTACCAAAGATGTGAGAAGAAAACCCTGCCCTTAAAAAGCGTACAGCTTTAAATAGGTAATTGCAGACATAGGAGAAAGCTGCAGAACTTAAATCCTAATTCCCAAGTACAGGCGCTAGAATGCACGGGATAATCTGCACCCTGTTGTAAATGATAGAGCTATTAGAAACGATATCCTCATTACACAGTGAACATTAGGAAATTACTTTATTTTTGTTGCTTGGTATAAATATTATAATGGTACACAGCAATATTGTAAAGACATTATGTCGGAATGGAGGCGTCGCTCATGTGGCAGGTACATAGTAGCAGTCTAGTTACAGCTCGTAGCTAATTGCATGTTGTATTCAGAAAAATGAAATCTCTTTTGAGTTTGGAGTGAAAAGTTGAATAATATTTCACTTTGGCTTTTCATATTCTCATTTTCTACCTCCTGGAAGTGTCATTGATATAAATTATGAACATCTATAGGCAAGTGAATCATAAAATCTGTGTACTGTATACTTATCCCTGCCTAAATTGCTCCATTTATATACTATCTGGCCTTAGACTTGTTAGCTACCTAAGTGTTTAGCAATAGGTGAGCAATGTCAGTGAGACACCTATTGAGAAGAAGAATGAAGAACCATTACATTTACAATAGATGTCAATTGTGTCAGAATGAAGGGCCCATTAGAAGGAACATATGGACCCTCTGGGAGCACAATAGGGGATATTAGTTTGCCTAATGCACATCATCAGCAGACTGCTGTATTAACTTATTCATTCAATGTACGATCTGGCCTGATGGTTTGCAGACTGTGATAGGCATTTGCCATTCTTCTCTGAAAGGCAGAATCTTGTTTATCGATTGCATTCTCTTTTTCGATTTTGTTTGTGTGTAGTCTATGCATTCAGATACAGTACAACCATCCTTACCGTAGCTCAATTTGGTTAAGGACTCTCATTTCTTGTAAATTATTCTATTTTGGAATATTTTTGAGATATTTAACCCCTTCAGGACCCTGCCATGTTTTACCTTAAGGACCATGCCGTTTTTTTTTAAATTTGACATGTGTCACCTTATGTGGTAATAACTTTGGAACCCTTTTACTTATCCAAGCCATTCTGAGACTGTTTTCTCGTGACACATTGTACTTCATGATAGTGGTGAATTTCAGTCAATATTTTTCATATTTTTTTTTTAACTAAACAAATTTACAAAAAATTGGAAAAATTTGCAACTTTCCAAATTTCAATTTCTCTGCTTTTAAAGCAGATAGTGATACCTTATATGATAGTTATTATTTTACACTCCCCATATATCTACTTTATGTTTGGATCATTTTGTAAATGGCATTTTATTTTTTGGGGACGGTAAAAGGCTTAGAAGTTTAGAAGCAAATCTTGAAATTTTCCAAAAAATTTCCAAAACCCACTTTTTAAGGACCAGTTCAGGTCTGAAGTCACTTTGTGAGGCTTAAATAATAGAAACCCCCCAAAATTCCCCCAATTTAGAAACAACACCCCTCAGGGTATTCAAAACTGATTTTAAAAATGTTGTTAACCCTTTAGGTATTCCATATGAATTAAAGGAAAATGTAGGGCAGAATTTCCATTTTAATCCATTTTCTTTTCAGTAGCAAAACAAGGATTAACAGCCAAACAAAACTCAATATATATTACACTGATTCTGTAGTTTACAGAAACACCCTATTTGTGATCATAAACTGCTGTACGGACACACGGCAGGGCGCAGAAGGAAAGCAACGCCATAAGGTTTTTGGAGGGCAGATTTCACTGGGATAATTTTAAGTTGCATGTCACATTTGAAGACCTCCTGATGCACCCCTAGAGTAGAAACTCCCAAAAAAGTGACCCCATTTTGGAAAATACATCCCTAAAGGTATTCAAAACTGATTTTATAAACTTTGTTAACCCTTTCAGTTTTCCATAAGAATTAAAGGAAAATGTAGATGACATTTCAGAATTTCACTTTTTGGGCAGAATTTCCATTTTAATCCATTTTTTTTCAGTAGCAAAGCAAGGATTAACAGCCAACAAAACTTAATATTTATTACCCTGATTCTGTAGGTTACAGAAACACCCCATTTGTGATAGTAAACTGCTGTATAGGCACACGGCAGGGCGCATAAGGAAAGGAGTGCCATGTGTTTTTTGGAGGGCAGATTTCACTGAGATCATTTTAAGTTGCCATGTCACATTTGAAGACCACCTGATGCACCCCTAGAGTAGAAACTCTAAAAAAGTGACCCCATTTTGGAAACTAAGGGATAAGGTGGCAGTTTTGTTGGTACTGTTTTATGGTACATATGATTTTTGGTTGCTCTATATTATACTTTTTGTGAGGCAAGGCAACAAAAAATAACTGTTTTGGCACTGTTAGGTAGTTAGATAGTTTTTTTATTTTTTGGGCGATTGCCTTAGCTAGGGGCTAATTTCCCCGATGGGGAAGCGGAGGGCACTCGTACCCTCCACAAACCTCCTGCATGCTCCGGTCAGCTTTGACTGTAGCATACAAGGGGTTAATACAGCGGCAGATGCAGAGAGAGCAGGTAACGTGCCCCTTTTGCAAATATTAAAACATAATTTTTCTCAGTAATACAGGTACATAGGAAAATGTGACTAAAACAGAAGCCTTCAGCTGTCAAGCGCACATGGAACAGGTTAGCCAGTTTCATGGGTACAAATCTGCTGACAGATTCCCTTTAAATAACGTTACTCGTTACAGGGGCATTATTTTTTACTGATGCACTATTTCATATGCAGTATATTATTTGGGCACATTAAGGAAAACATTGTGCACAGTTTTGGGGTGGCACCAGTAGGGTGTGACCAAAGAGAAAAGAAAAGTGTGCCCCCCTGTCAGTGTAAGGATTGCCACTGAGATCCGAGCCTTCACTTATTATTGCCAGAGCTAATCCGACTCCTATTCTCCACTTTCTCCTCTGGGATGCAAATGTAAAAAATGAAAATCTGACTCCCATTCTCCATTTCTCCACTTTCTACTCCTTGATGCAAATGTAAAAAATGAAAATCAGACATCATATAGCACATGGCAATCACTTGCTAACAAAGCTAAATCCAGCCCTGTATCCCACATGGATCGAAAGGTCTTCACAATTATTGCTCCAATTGTTCTACTAGATTAATTTCAGGCTGGAAGATCAGGGGGCGTGTCTTTTCTCATGGGGTGTGTCTTTTCTGCTGTAGCTTTTTCCCTGTAGATGGCCACAGCTTCTAACAGGACATATGCCTGGTGACAGTTTAAGATTTAAACTGAGTGTGTGCGACCACCTCAGTGAGGTACACAGAGAAATAAAGAAAATAACAAACAGCAGGTGGCGCTATGCAGATACATTTTACTGAATGATTAGGATCATCGGTGTTCCGATCAAGGTCATGAGACCCTTTAAGGCGAAATTCAGTCTCAGTCGGGGTGAATCTACGCTAAAATTGCTTAATGTTTAACAACAAAGCAGAACTGGACAGGATGATGACTTGCAACCATTCTAGGTTTACTACACGTACCAAGCCAAGTGCCTGGAACTTGATGTACTGTGTGTGCCAACATATGATGTCTCTGTATGAGACTATATTACTGTAATATTCATCCTTAGAACCATTTCATCTGATATAACAAGACACTTTTTTTCTGGCAGATTTATGCTGAATTATATACTTTATTTAATCATTAATTAAAAACGGGGAAAGAAAGGTGTAACAAATCCTTGAAAATTATCTCATAAACAAAATAGCACTCACTTATCAGTAACAAGGCCAGGGTATGTGCCAAAAAAGACCGCACAATAATTGAGTGTAACTTGATAAACCGATTGTAACTGGCTAATTGTCACCAGGAAATCTGTAAATCTGTGCGGACCTACAAGAAGCTGGGTCAGTAGTATAAAGAGTTATGGGAAAAATCAGTAGTCAATATGCAGCCTTAGCTGGGGTTAATCCTGCTCTAAAAAAGCTGACTGTGTATACCACTATATGCTTTTTTGTTTATAAGATAATTTTTGAGGATTTGTTACACTTTTCTTTCCCCCGTTTTTAATTAATGATTAAATAAAGTATATAATTTTTAGTGCCTCCTTCCCAACCGTGATAAAATTATTAAATTGAGACGTTTACCCGTATATATTTTTCAAGTTCAGTGAAATGCAGATTTATACTGAACCATAAAGAAAATCCTTTGCATGAAGGAGGCATATGGGTATACATATGGATATATGGTAGGGCCGCATAGACTTCTATGGAAGTGTTTAAATCTCAGAGATTTTATGGAGTCGTAACACCATAGTGTGCTTGATTCTACATTCTTCATGGACATAGGGAAATAATATGTTTCTTATCTTTGCTATACACTGAAATTCTCTTTCCTAGTGTCATTATATCTGGGTATATTACATTTTCCATTAAAAACCATCACCAAATACTTTTTTCTCTCTCTCATATACAAACACAAATGATTATGAACAGCCAACGGTACCAAGTTAGCCAGCACTGGTAGAATATACATGCTACATTTACTGATGTACGGTATAGAAATGTAGCATAATGATAGCTCTGCAAAGTTGTGGCCCGTGAACACTCTATGCACTCTGAGAGTCCCAGGCATGGTGCAGCCTACAAACAGGAAATAAATGATAAGCCATGACCATTACCACTCAAGTGGAACGAGCCGAAGCCTTTGTTTGCAGTGAGAATAATAATCTGCTCTGGGTAGAGCCGAGCCATCTTGTAAGGATGAAATGCCCTATGAATCAATGGCTCTTGGCCAGTCGATGACTGAAGCTTTGAATGCAACAATTCATTGCGGTGTTGCAGGTTTGCTTTGAGGACAGGTGCTGAATATGTGTAAGAGGAGAAGGTGAGTATTTCTCTGTCTGCTTGAACTTAATGGTCTGTGCAAAACCAGATGGTCCTCACAGCAAAGCATACACCACTGCGGGGGCATCACATGTCTCTGTACTGCTGGAGACGTACACAACCTCTGGGTCTCCAGCTGTGTCTTAGGTACAGAATTGGGATATATCACTAATGAGTGTGGCTGAGCATGATGGAGGTTATTGTGAAAAATTATACTAGGTGGAGTAATTCTCTTATTACCTCTGATTATTTTACCAGTTTTTCATACTGTAACTTATGCATATAAAATATATGTATGCACCAGTTTGGCATCGTCTTAAACAAGTTTTCCAGAACAACAGAAATTCGTGGCAGCAGGAGTCCAGGGAGCTTAAAGGGATTTCAAGAATTTTACTAATGATGGCCTTTCCGTAGAATAGGCCATCAATAACTGGCAGTGGTCTGGTTCCACGCACACCCTCTAATCAACTGTTCTGTAGTATTTACAGCATTGAAACCACTGTATTAGTATGGAGCTGGTTGCTGTGGTGCCGCTGCCATTGAAGTGAATGGTAGCAGTACTGCAGTAACCAGTTCTGTACACTACACAACAAACAGATTCTAGAGAATGTTTATATTTATAATTTTTTTATATATTTTTTAAAACTTTATCTTTTTTTTTAACTTTTTTTAAGTCACCCTAGGTAACTATAGCATGCAATCATTAAATTGCACCTTGCATTCTGTAATAAATATCTATCGTAGAATATTCCAATTCAGTGCTGCCACCTGCAGGCCTGTGATATACTAGTACTGGACCTGGAAGCCTTGTACAGTCTCAGGTCTATTTGTAATATGTGATGCCCTGATCTCAGCCAGGGGAAAGGGGCCTGGGTCGAGAAGTGCGTGGCTTCTGGTTTTAGCACTCCGAGTCCTAGATGCTGTGGTCACATTTGACCATGGCATCTGCAGGGTTGAATGGTTTTGATCTGCGTTATCTCCAATCACAAACATTAGCCATGGGCCTCTGCTGGGCCATCTTTAAAAACTGGACTGTACAGCGGAGGTCCAGAAAAGTCTAAAGGGACACCTCTATTACATTTTTTTCACATATAACAACCCATAACTATTCTACGGAATTGTTTTTATTTAAAAAAAAATGGTAGATGCTTTTCTGGATATAATTCACTCCATGTATTCGAACTTTTGCTGCGACCGGGCCGCAGGGGCAATACGTGAGTCCGGTGGACCAATGGGTGTAGTAGTTGTTTACTCACAGTTTGGTAGAGCTCCCTTGGGCCAGCGTGCAGTGAATGGAAGGACAGCACCAGTTCTTTCCGGGCACACTTTGTTGTCGAAGGAACTCCCGCCAGAGGATGATTGAGGTGCCCTTGGTGGAATGGGTTCTTAAGGTGCAGTGGAGGCAGGGTCCCTGGTGTTCATGACGCCAGCACCGTAAGGTGCAAATAGGTGATATGTTTGCACAGTAAGGAGACCAGTTCTCTTAACAAATTCCCAGTACTTTACTGAAGCTGATCCAATGGTCATCAATGTGCGCAAAAGTAATTTACAGCAAGGAAGCTTCTACAATGGATCAGGTTAGTTCCCAAAAGTTGCATAAGGGGTAGTTTTCCTCTATGACAATCAATCCCTTGTTTCTCCAGGCTGGAGGGATGTACTATCTCTGCTGTACTGTAGAGTCATATACTTCTGTATCTTCTCTAGGAATACTATCTTCTTACAGGTGGCCTTTCTGTCTTTGTTATGGTGGGCAGCCGGTAGTTTAGAATCTCTCCACTAGATTCAGAGGAGGCTAAAAAAGAAAAAGAAAAAAAGTGGTGGGGTGGGTTGCTTAGACAAGCAGCGGTATCCAAACAGGAGTAGGTTCGTTCTCCCAAGCACAAAGCAGAAAATTGAAAATGCGGGACCGCGCTAGAAACTGCAGTTTTTTGCATTAATAATGATAAGCTTACAGTACTGTAGATAGTATGTCCTGCTCCCAGAAATATAAGTTAGATCCACAGTGTTCTTTCACGTGTATGAGCTCTTGGGTGCTTCCAGCTGATTTTCCAATCCACCTGAAGCCGCCGACCACTAATTTCACTCTCAGGAATTTGACCCTTCAGAGAAGACAAATAGATGGTGCAGTACCTTTGAGATATGTGGAGTGCCCACCCTCTATTATGCTCACAATATCCAGATAATTGAGCGCATATCACCAGCCACTGTTTCCAATAACGGGTAGAGGCACTACATCACCAACCGCTGTTTCCACTATCCAGTAAGAAAACCTTCATAGAGAACAAATGGATGGTGCAGTACCTTTGATGTAGATATATTACACACGCTTTATTATACTCACAATTTTCAGATAAAAGTGCACATATAAAATACAATGCCTGACCCGGGTTTCGCGGTAAGCTTCTTCAGGGGCCGCAGTAACCACACTGCCAGTTTGATAAAACAAATCAAATTTTATGTATTGATTTTATTTTAACATATGGATATAATTGTACATGGTGACATTTTATTAATTATTTATTGCTGAAAAGTATTAGTTCAATTCATTTTTACAGCTGATTGACATGTTACCAATTAGTGGAAGTGTGGATTGCTTCCGGGGTAAATGATCATCTATTTATTCTTTGGACACTGGCAGTGTGGTTACTGCGGCCCCTGAAGAAGCTTACCGCGAAACCCGGGTCGGGCATTGTATTTTATATGTGCACTTTTATCTGAAAATTGTGAGTATAATAAAGCGTGTGTAATATATCTACATCTAAGGTTCTGCACCATCCATTTGTTCTCTATGAAGGTTTTCTTACTGGATAGTGGAAACAGCGGTTGGTGATGTAGTGCCTCTACCCGTTATTGGAAACAGTGGCTGGTGATATGCGCTCAATTATCTGGATATTGTGAGTATAATAGAGGGTGGGCACTCCACATATCTCAAAGGTACTGCACCATCTATTTGTCTTCTCTGAAGGGTCAAATTCCTGAGAGTGAAATTAGTGGTCGGCGGCTTCAGGTGGATTGGAAAATCAGCTGGTAGCACCCAAGAGCTCATACATGTGAAAGAACACTGTGGATCTAACTTATATTTCTGGGAGCAGGACATACTATCTACAGTACTGTAAACATCATTATTAGTGCAAAAAACTGCCGTTTCTAGCGCGGTCCCGCATTTTCTATTTTCAGAGGAGGCTAAAGCCTGATAAACAAAAATTACCTTTGTTTGCCAATATTCTCACCCTCTCTCTTTGTTGCCTGGATCTTCTGTACTCTTTCCCTTCTTTAGGCTGGTATATAGAACTAACTCTGGAATTTTGATAACTCTCCAAAATGGCTGCTGAGGTGCATCATTTTTATGAAACACAATCACAATATTAAGCAGTGTGTTTCAGGACAGTGCACTTTCTCTTTGTTTGGACTTTAAGCAATCTTGCTTAACTTTTTCAGCAAGACCATCAGTATGACCAGAGGGAGCCTCCCTATAGTAACTCAATTAGAGCATCACGCTTTACAATTATAGGCACAATACCATCTGTAGGCATCTTTATCTAGTCCTATCAACAAAACAAAAGATCTGTCATACTGTTATCACATGTCTACACCTACTATGATATGAGGCCTGCCCTTTAGATAACATCTTCCCTTCACAGCAGCAGTAAACTGACAATTGTTTACCTAGGAGGTCTTATTATTTGGGTGCTACAGAAGGACAATATTTAGTATTTAATTTTATGGAAAAAATGCTGAAATGAAAACGAAAAACAGCCAAAAGTTTAAAATAAAAGTTTTGTATGAATATCAAGGTTAAAAAATACCACTTTCTGACAGAACAGTTGAATGTACCAGAGGACTTCTAAAGGACTTCTAATGGACAACTAGTTCTTATTAAATTGAACTACAAAAGGTACCTCTTTCAGATGGCAATCCAAAATGAAAGAAGACACAGTCTTTTGAAGAGGTTTCCAGGTGCCAGTATATAGTGATGCACTTAGTGGATTTCAATACGAATTTCAGGATAAATACAAATCGCTGTAAAGCCAAATTTCCCTGCGCTTTTATTTAACCTGAAATAGTGTAAAAACAAAACAAAACAAAAAATACCTGCTCAATTTGCTTGCAATGGGCCAGCCACCACCATCTTGATTAAAGAGTTTGGACAAAATCTCGTGTGCGGTGACATATGATGTCACCACGCCGGCCAGCGTGATGACCACATCTCGGGCTGTGTGAGGGTTCGTGCCAGTCCTTCAAGCAAGTTGGCGGCCGCCCCGTCGCAAACAAATGGAGCAGGTTTATTTTTTATTTTTTTTTGTTACACTGTATCATTTCTATCAGATGCAATCGTCGCTCCCTGTCACTGCACCCGCTACTTACAAAGAAATGCGCTTCATGCCGAAGTAGTTTGTCATGAAGCAGATTTTTTTTGTAAAAGTTGGAGAAGCAGAGAATGGAATATTGCAAAACTTTGCTCATCTCTAGTGTTGATCGAGCACCAAAGTGCTCAGGTGCTCAAGTAGAACACTTTGGGATGCTCCGGTGACCGACAGAGCACCGAGCACAATGGAATTCAATGGGATAACCAGAGCATTCAACCAGGCACCGCCTGCTCTGAAGAGGGGAGGGTGTCTGGTTCACAGGAAAAGATCAGAAATTGAGGGAAAAACCACTGAAATGGTTCGGGAACAGCATGAGGAGGATGTCTGGATGCATCTTTGACTCCCAGGTCTCTGCTGGGAATGATATTGTCCGATTAGTACGCCACTTTTACAGACTGACAATAATACGCACAAAACCGAAGATAAAATCGATTTTAGAGCAAAAATTGTTAGGAAACATTCGTTCCTGTATATTTACTTGTATATAAAGTGCAAGTGCCACCAAAAATTACAAGGAAGAGGCACTCCGATACAACCTGTATATCACATAAAGGAGGGCCTCATTCAAATTGTTGTACAATTGTTCAGGTAGTGGGACCCCTACACTCATAAAGTGAAAGGGCTGTCAAAAATTACAAGGAACCGACACTCCAATACACCCTTTATTACACATAAAGGTTGGCATCATAAACACCCTTGAAAAATTATGATTTATGGCCTGCTGGTGACTCTAAAACATTAGGGGCGAGAGCCTGCTACTGATCTGACCATCTAAAACATTAGGGGTGAGGGTCTGCTGCTGAGCTGACCCTCTAAAACATTAGGAGGAAGGGCCTGCTGCTGATCTGACCATCTAAAACATTAGGGGCAAGGGTCTGCTGGTGACCCTCTAAAACATTAGGGGTAAGGGTCTGCTGCTGAGCTGATCATCTAAAACATTAGGAGCAAGGGCCTGCTGGTGACCCTCAAAAACATTTGGAGCGAGGGCCTGCTGCTGATCTGACCATCTAAAACATTTGGGGTGAAGGTCTGCTGGTCACCCTCTAAAATATTAGGGGTGAGGGTCTGCTGCTCAGCTGACCTTCTAAAACATTATTAGCAAGGGCCTGCTGGTGAGGTAGCCCTATAAACATTAGGGGTGAGGGTCTGCTGCTAAGCTGACCTTTTAAAACATTACGAGCAAGGGCCTACTGGGGACCATCATAAACATTAGGAACAAGGGCCTGCTGCTGATCTGACCATCTAAAACAGTTGGGGTGAGTGTCTGCTGGTGACCCTCTAAAACATTAGAGGTGAGGGTCTGCTGCTGAGCTGACCCTCTAAAACATTAGGAGTAAGGGCCTGCTGGTGACCCTCAAAAACATTAAGAGCGATGGCCTGCTGCTGATATGACCATCTAAAACATTAGGGATAAAGGTTTGCTGGTGACCCTCTAAAACATTAGGGGCGAGGGTCTGCTGCTGAGCTGACCCTCTAAAACATTAGGAGCAAGGGCCTGCTGGTGACCCTCTAACACATTAGGGGCGAGGGCCTGCTGCTGATCTGACCATCTAAATCATTATGGGCGAGGGCCTGCTGGTGACCCTCTAAAACATTATGGGCGAAGGCCTGCTGCTGATCTGACCATCTAAATCATTATGGGCGAGGGCCTGCTGGTGACCCTCTAAAACAATACGGATGAGAGTCTGCTGCTGAGCTGACACTCTGAAACATAAGGAGCAAGGGCCTGGTGGTGAGGTGACCGTCTAAAACATTAGGGGCGAGGGCCTGCGGGTGACCCTCTAAAACATTAGGGGTGAGGGTCTGCTGCTGATCTGAACATCTAAAACATTATGGGCGAGGGCCTGCTAGTGACCCTCTAAAACATTATGGGTGAGGGTCTGCTGCTGAGCTGACACTCTAAAACATTAGAAGCAAGGGCCTGCTGGTGACCCTCTAAAACATTAGGGGCGAGTGCCTGCTGCTGATCTGACCATCTAAACCATTAGCTGCCAAGGCCTGCTGCGTATCTGACCATCTAAAACATTACGGGCGAGGCCCTGCTGGTGATCCTCTAAAACAATAGGGGTGAGGATCTGTTGCTGAGCTGACCCTCTAAAAGATTAGGAGCAAGGGCCTGCTGGTGACCGTAAAAAACATTAGGAGCGACGCCTTGCTGCTGATCTGACCATCTAAAACATTAGGGGTGAGAGTCTGCTGCTGACCCTCTAAAACATTAGGGGTGAGGGTCTGCTGCTGAGCTGACCCTCTAAAACATTAGTAGCAAGGACCTGCTGCTGAGGTGACCCTCTAAAACATTAAGGGCGAGGGTCTGCTGCTGAGCTGACCCTCTAAAACATTAGGAGCAAGGGCCTGCTGGTGAGGTGACCCTCTGAAACATTAGGGGTGAGGGCCTGCTGGTGGCTCTCTAAAACATTAGGGGTGAGGGTCTGCTGCTGAGCTGACCCTTTTAAACATTAGACGCAAGTGCCTGCTGGTGACCCTCATAAACATTAGGGGCGAGGGCCTACTGCTGATCTGACAATCTAAAACATTATGGACGAGGGCCTGCTGGTAACCCTCTAAAACATTAAGGGTAATTGTCTGCTGCTGAGCTGACCGTTTGAAACATTAGGAGCAAGGGCCTGCTGGTGACCCTCTAAAACATTAGGGGCGAGGGCCTGCTGCTGATCTGACCATCTAAAACATTATGGGCGAGGGCCTGCTGGTGACCCTCTAAAATATAAGGGGTGAGGGTCTGCTTCTGAGCTGACCCTCTAAAACATTAGAAGCAAGGGCCTGCTAGTGACCCTCTAAAACATTAGCGGCGAGTGCCTGCTGCTGATCTGACCATCTAAAACATTATGGGCGAGTTCCTGCTGGTGACCCTCTAAAACAATAGGGTTGAGGGTCTGCTGGTGTGTTGACCCTCTTAAACATTCGGAGCAAGGGCCTGCTGGTGACCCTCAAAAACATTAGGAGTGAGGCGTGCTGCTGATCTGACCATCTAAAACATTAGGGGTAGGGCCTGCTGCTGATCTGACCATCTAAAACATTATGGGCGAGAGCCTGCTGCTGATCTGACCATCTATAACATTATGGAAGAGGGCCTGCTGTTGACCCTCTAAAATATTAGGGGCAAGGGCAGCCTAATAAGCATGTTGATACAGTATGATGGTGGAGGAGGAAGAGGACGAGAAAAGGAAGTTTGAACCATATACCCGTTTTTGTGGTTGAAGGGGTGCATGGGAATACAGTGTATTCAATACACTATAAAAGCCACATTTAAAGTGCCTTTATGTTCCGCTGCTTTACTCTGGTGGAGTAGAGAAGTCAGGGGAAATCCAGGCCTTAGGCCTCTTTCACACTTGCGTTGTGTGGATCCGGCGTGCACTTCCGTCGCCGGAAATGCCCGCCGGATCCGTCACAATGCAATACAACTGAAAGCATTTGAAGACTGATCAGTCTTCAAAATGCTTTCAGTGTTACTATGGCAGCCAGGAAGCTACTAAAGTCCTGGTTGCCATAGTAAGTAGTGGGGAGCCAGGGGAGCAGATACTCACAGTCCGTGCGGCTTCCGGGGCGCTCCACAATGACGTCAGAGCGCCCCACGCTTATGGATCACGTGATCCATGCTATCATGTGATCCCAGCTCATGGGGCGCTCTGACGTCATTGTGGAGCGCCCGGGACTCAGGAGCCGCACAGACTGTAAGTATACTTCTCCCCTGCCTCCCCACTACACTTTACCATGGCAGCCGGGACTTTAGCGTCCTGGCTGCCATGGTAACCATTTACAAAAGCTAAACGTCGGATCCGGCGATGCGCGAAATGACGTTTAGCTTAAAGCTGGATCCGGATTAATACTTTTCAATGGGCATTAATTCCGGATCCGGTGTTATGGCATGTCTTCCGGATTTTTGGATGGAGACAAATCCTTCACATACTGAACGGAAGACATCCTGATGCATCCTGAACGGATTTCTCTCCATTCAGAATGTACTGTATTAGGATAATCCTGATCAGTATCTTTCTGTCCTAGAGCCCCGAGGACGGAACTCTAGGACGGAAAGGAAAAACGCAGATGTGAAAGGGGCATAATTCATTTTGATAAGAGTCAACCTGTCAGCATTTTCAGTTGGCAGGCGGATGTGCTTATCAGTTATTATGCCCCCAGTAGCACTAAATACCTGCTCTGACAAAACGCTGGCAGCAGGGCAGGCCAGCACCTCCAAGGGTTAGAGCACTAGTTCATGCCACTTGTCCAGCTTGGACACCTAATAGTTGTAAGGCACAGAGGGATCACGGAGGACGCTGACGCGGTCTGCTACGTACTCCTTCACCATCTTCCAAAACTCTTGCCTCCTTGTCACACTAGGCCGTGCATCGGTGTGAGGGTGCTGGCAGGCTGTTATGAAACTGACCCGGGCCTTGAAGAGTGTTGCCCTGCCTCTGTTGGAACTGCTGTGTGTTCCCCTCTTCTCCACTGCTCAGTTGCCCAAGAAACTACGTACTCTGCCAACAGTGTCGTTGGCTGGAACTTTTTGGAGCAGTTTTTCCACAACGACCTTCTGGTATTGCACCATTTTGCTAGTTCTCTACACCACACGAATGGGAGATGAGAAATTCTCTTTTGTAGCAGCGGTCAAGAGAAGGGTGAACAACCAGTAATCGGAGTTGGCCAAAATGCATATAACGCGAGGGTCACGGGAAAGGCAGCATAACATAAAGTCAACCATCTGTGCCAGAGTTCCAACAGACAAAACTTCACTGTCCTCATCAGGAGGATGCTTCTCAATTTCCTCTTCCTCATCTTCGGCTCATCCACGCTGAACAGATGGAATAAACCAGCTGTGGGTACTGCCCTCTGTAGCTGAGGCAACCATCTTCTGCTCCTCCTCCTCATCATGATCCAATTCTCGCTGAGAAGAGGAACTGAGGGTGGTCTGGCTATCACCATTTGTACTGTCTTCCCCCATTTCCACCTCTTCCACATGCAAAGCATGCGTCTTCATTGTGAGCAGCGAGTGTTTCAGTAGACACAGAAGTGGGATGGTTACGCTGATAATAGCGGCATCGCCGGTCACCATCTGTGTTGATTCCTCAAAGTTACCTAAAACTTCACAGAGGTCAGACATCTATGCCCACTCGTTGTTTATGAAGAGCTGAAGCTGAATGGAAAGGTGATGACCATGTTGCAGCTGGTATTCCACTACTGCCCTTTGCTGCTCACAAAGCCTGGCCAATATGTGGAACGTGGAGTTCCAGCGTGTGCTTATGTTGCACAACAGTTGGTGAGCTGGCAATTGCAAGCGTTGGTGCAGCATTGCCAGACTGGCTGCAGCTGTAGATGACTTTTGGAAATAGGCACACACGCGGTGCACCTTCACCAGTAGCTCAAGCAAATTGGGGTAGGTTTTGAGAAATTGCTGAACCACTAAGTTGAACACGTGGGCTAGGCATGGTATGTATGTGAGCTTGCCGAGCTCCAAAGCCGCCACCAAGTTACGGCAATCATCAGACATAACCATGCCTGGTTGTAGGTTGAGTGGCGAGAGCCACAGCTCTGCGGTTGTGTGCTGTTTGTCACCTAAGCAAATTAATACCAAATATGTGATAGTCGCTCCAAATCCCGGACTCCCTTCAACAGATAACGCAAAACAGCAATACCGGGTTGTATCAAAATAAATAAATATCTTTATTGCATAGTATAAAAAGTCCAAACAATGTAAAAGCATGTATATATATGGTTGGTGGTGCAAAACATAAAGGATAACAAACCCTCACGGGGGTGATTGTCTAGCGTAGTGTGACATCAGAGTATAGAAATAAAAGTCAATAGCATCATACATGGGGTGCTAGTGTCGATTTTGGCACAATCTGTTGTAACATATGCCATACATCAAATGGAGCTTAAGCAAAATGCTAGTAGCTGCATAACAACATCAGTGGTATTAGAATAGCCGGTAACCCATATAAGACGTACCTGATGTCACTCTCTAGCGCTGCACTGCCCCTGCCAGTATCCCTGGTCCTGACTCAACTGGTTTCTTAGAATAATCATCAGGAGCCTTCCTATAGTGGCATAACAGTATAGGAGTGCTGCCTCCAAAACACGTGGGAGGAAGCGTGCTGCTGCTCTTTAACAAACCAATGCTATGCCAGTATAAGAAGGCTCCTGATGATTATTCTAAGAAATGCGTTGAGCCAGGACCAGGTATGTTGAGCATAGACACAAATATAGTAGTTAGCAGCAGGGACAGTTGATTTAACCCCTTACTGACCAGTGGGGTACTCGAGTCACAATCCAGCTGTAGTAATGCAGAGCAGGGATTGAGTGCAGGAGGACAGGGTACCCTTTACCTAGATAGGTTCAAGCATCTGTGAGTGCTGAGGGGTGCAGTGTTTACCTGTTTCTGAATGCCACTATCAATTTGAGTTGGTAAAATAACACACCCCAGGAAAAGGCGGGGGTGTAAGTGATTTTAAGTTTAGGTTGCAGCGTTGATTGGTTCATTACCTATATCATACCACCATAGAAACAAATGTGTAGTGTCGGTTGGTTGTTTGTCTATAAGTCTTTCACCCTATTTATATTTATTGATCCAATAAAGATTTTTTGTTTTCTTTTTATAACAAGCATCCCCAATATTGATGTTTACTGTATGAAATAAGGTGATGCAAACCTGTTTTGGGTACTACAGCCTTTGTGAGCTATTAGAACATAATTATGTTCTAGTCTAAATTTTCTTGTCACAGATATTTGGGATACAGAAATGTTATACAGGAGATGTAGCGCAGGTAATGTTGCTGCTGTCACCAGCGGCTAAGAAAAAATTACAGGGAATGTCACAGCTATTTGGGATGCGTAAACGTAACACGGAAGATGTAGCGCAAGTAATGTCTCCAGTGGCTAAGAAAAAATTACAGTGAATATCACAGCTATTTGGGATGCCCAAACGTTATACAGGAGATGTAGCGCATGTAATGTTGCTGCTGTCACCAGCGGCTAATAAAGCATAACAGGGAATGTCACAGCTATTTGGAATGCACAAACGTTATACAGGAGATACAGCGCAGGTAATGTCGCTGCTGTCACCAGTGGCTTATAAAAAATTATAGGGAATGTCATGGCTATTTGGAATGCGCAAACATTATACAGAAGATGAAGCTCAGGTATTGTCGCTGCTGTCGCCAACGGCTAACGTTATACAGGAGATGTAGCGCACGCAGATAATTTTGCTGCTATCACCAGCGGCTAACGTTATACAGGAGATGTAGTGCAGGTAATGTCGCTGCTGTCACCAGCAGCCAACCAATTGCACGCAGTTTAGCACACGTTGTGCTAATATATTTCGCAGCCAGATAAAACAATAGTCCTTAAAAGGACTGTTGGGTTTCTAACACCTTTTAACAATCAAAACTACCTAAAAAAAAAAAAACAACACAATTCCTCTCCTCTCCCTACACTATCTGTCCCTTCTGCTGCAGCTCACTCTGACTACGTCTGAGACGAACCACATGTCATTGTGTGCTATATAGCACCCAATGACGTGTTCCGGCCAGCCAATCACTGTAATGCCAGTAACCAACATGGCTACGGCTTTAAAGTGAGTGGCAGTACTTCCCAAAACATTTATTAGCTGTGTAGCAGGCAACAAACGTGCGGGGAGGAGACTCAAGCATCGTGCTCGAGCACAGGCGGCGTGTCGAGCATCGCTCAACACTACTTATCTCTACCAGTATACCAGCCTGAGCTGTATAGATACTGTATATAGAGCATATTAATGGCACTGAGGCAACTTTTTCAAATGCTATGTATTTCAGATGCCATTTGCAATTCATGTCATGAAAAGAAAGCAGAGGTCTGATAAAATATATTGGGCAATACTTTTTCCTGATATACAACCTGATGGCTGGAACATGCATAATCACTGAAGAAATACAACAAGAGTGAAGTTCACATTTGACAAGACAATATTGTGACAATGAATTAGAAACTTGCAGTTTCCTATGAGTTACAAGCATTCAGCTGCCAAATTTTAAAAGTATGTGGTTGATTCTCATTTATTATATGTCTCATTTATTCAGAACTGACTCCACTCAGCTTTATATATTCTGCTTTTCTAATCTGAAGAAGTTTTAAATAACTCAAAAATTAACATTTTTATAATCATTCTGAAACACAGCATTCAAGCCTCCATCCAGACTGATTTTTAGCTGTAGTTCTGTTATATAATCCTTTTTTTTTTCTTTTATTCAGACTCCTCCAACTTGATTCAAAATATGAATTGATCCATGCTAAGGGTACAGTCACACGAAAAACAATTGTATGACGGCAATTATTCTCTCTAAGCTGTGCACTATGGGTCACTTTCTAACTAATATCCATTAGCCAATAATACCTATTTTTCAAATTGTCTAACCAATCGGGTTTATCCCATGACTAATGTAAAACATGAAAATCAGGCAACATCTACTACATGTAAATCTCTTTCTAACAAAGCTAGAACCTTCTGTGTACCTCAAATGGGTCCAGAGATCTCCCCATTCATTGATCTGCTAGATTTATATCAAGCTAACAGCTCAGGGGGTGTGTCCATGCTCTTCTAATCACAGCTCAGGAGGCAGCTGAAGGATGAAACTGAGCATGTGCGGCCATCTCAGTGAGACAGACAAAGAACTCAGTAGCTATGCTACATTTTTAAGTACATGAAATTAAAAATCAATTCAGATCCAGGTGCTTGTTTGAAAACTGTATAATATTTTTCATTGGACAACCCTTTAAAAACCTACTAGTCCTATTGCCAGTGCTAGTACCCTATCTATATCTACTGCTTAGAGATGACAGCAGCTTGACCAACTGCTGCTGTTCCACGCCTGTGTGCCAATTTTTGATTGTTTTGCCACAAGAAGTGCGATAGGTCACTATTAGAACACTGAAACATTGCCCTCTGCCAGATCCCTGGCATCTTCAGGATTAGTGGGTAATTAAATTTCTTGTATGCCACTCACCTTTCTTAAAGACTATCCCGTGATGTTATTGCTGCCACCTCCAATCCAGTGGTGCCAGGTCATAATCCCGTCACAATGCCCACCTCTATTATCCATTATGATGCATGTGTTTCTGCTGGCCAATCCTTGTCACTCTTGATGACATACCAGTGTGCAATCTACTGCGCAGAGACTTTATTTTCTCTGCTAGAATTTCTTTTGCCCATGTGATTGGACATAAATTACTAATCTTTAGTAATACTTACTGCTTTATATATAGTACTTGCATTCCCAATCACCATATTAAACGCCCCCCGCCCCCCGCCCCCCTCCCCCGTTCACCTCATCTTCAAGGAATTTAAAAAGAGCTGTGGAAATGCTGCCAAATGTGTGTGCATTTAGCCTAAGGTTCGGTTGATCGAAGAAGTTATGTAGAGGACTCTACATAACTTCGGCACATCCAGCGCCTCTTTTGAATGTAAGCCAGTTTCCTAGCTGGCTTGCATTTAGACCATTATCTATGTCTAAACCAGGCGTAAAAATTGATGAATGAGATGGGCCTGTGGGCTTGTCCCCTTCCCCCCACGCCATGCCCACCTTTTTAGACCTGACGATAGCTGGGAAAAGTCGCAGATTACAGCGCAACTAACCATTGCTGTTCAATCTGTGCCTGAAATACACCAAATATAGGTGTATTTCAGGTTAATAAGCAACCCCCCCATAATATACGTTTCCTGCATTGTCTACTTCTGACTACTTCATCTAAGTAAACTGTTTAAAGGGAAACCTATTTTGCCCTACAAACCCACCAGATTGTCTTTATAGTAGTTTCGTATGGTCCTCGCAACCAGCAATTAGCTTGTGTGCAAGGTGAACGCCCACCTTGCCAAGTTGCTGGCGTGCACTTGCTGCTGTACCACTTAGTTGTGTAATTCTGGCACAGTTCCTTGCCTTTGCCAAATGTTATTTCTATGCCATCAGCGCCACGTTTTGTCAGGGGTCAATACAAAATTTTTTGTTATTATGGAAATGTGGTATAGTTTGCTCCTTCAACAAAAATTGTTTAAAATTATCTTTTTCTAAATGACTGTTGCCTTTATTAAGGAAGGTCCAAACAGTGGGATAGCCTGTTATCATTTATGGCCTGTTTCAATGAAAAGAGATTGTCCAAATCACATCATTAATAAATTAACACTGATATATATTATTTACAGACTAGTTTCATTGTAATTGTAGGCTACTGTAGTCAGAATATCAAATTTAAGAAAATGCTTTCAGAGTTGATTCTTAGATTTATAATATTTGGGCACAATGCACATGAGAAGTCAACCAAAAGTCTCTTAGATTTTTCTCCTCTATTTGCACACCTTAAAAAATGACCTTTAGTTCTTATCCCGGCTTTCGCCCTGTGTAATCTTGACATTGCTAGTCAGAATCTAAGTCTGTTCTGTACTTTACCTCTAAGCTATACACGTTAAGATCTGCAAAAATATCTCTGAAAGTTTTATAAGCTACAATGTATGCAGAACTTTTCTTTTTTTTTCCATCACAACCAGTCTGATGTCCCTAGTTTTAAGCCCGGTGGGCTTTTTGGACCAGCAAAGTTTGTTGTAAAGTATGCCACCAGCAGAACCTTAGAGAGGATTGCAGAAAGGATTGTGTGAGCAAGATTGATGACTCTGCATTAAGAACTGAAATAAGTTCAGAAGGATGAGTTGAAGCTTAGCACAGAGAAAGAATCCTGGAGCGCTTCGTAGACCAGCCTTTGATTCACAGATAATTGTGTGGGAGCTGTCAGAGAAGCTTGTCTGGTTCTAATTAGGATCTGTCTTGAGAGCTTACTGAGGCAAAATACTCTCAGGGAAGAGGGTGGGAAGAGTCCCTCTGTGATTTAAAGAATATGAGCCTATCACATTCTACTTTGAATCTTTTGCTAATGCAAAAAAGTAATGTATAAAGACTGAGGGAAGAACAGAAATCAAGAAATGTTTCAGAATTGCGAGCAACTGATGACAATAATTTTTTCTTTCTTATTTTGTCTTGAGAGTCGAAACAAGATGTTGTACCTGAGATATTCAAAGGAAAAGAGTGATATGTCTGATGGAAAGGGGGATAAAAGCAAAATCATATTAAGTTGCACCTGTTTTAGGGATTTAGGATTTTATGACTGAAGTAAACTTCTTCCAACATGTCTCAAATATTGTTCCAAATACATTTTCTTTTTAATAACATAGTGCTGCTTCTGATCTGGTTTACGTATATTGCTCACTACTGGTTGTCTCCTATAAAAGATGTCTTTGCCTCTTTAGACCTAGTTGAGTGGACAGGTATTTTCTTAGAGCTGTCCATCTTCAGGCCTCCAGTTGACTCTTTCATAAGTTATGTTGATGAAGTGGACAGGTGGAAATATTCACTATATAAAGTGTGAAAATATGTGGCTCTTGAAGGGAGGAAATAACTGGATATAGTCATACTTTAATTCTCAGCTAGTTCATGCTCCGATAGTGAATAGGATTTTTTTTATTGATTTCTGCTGTAGAAAGGTCCCTACCAATCACTAGAACAGGGTTTCTGAGTCAGGGAGAGGAGTCTGAAGCGGCAGTCAAGTCTATGAGACTGATGAAGACAGTCATGCACATCTGTTTCCTTCAGTCTTATAGACTTTGAATATTTTTTCTATTTTAATGGTAACATAGCTATAGCCAGAAAGGCTTCTTTTTCCACACTATTCTATACAATTCACCAGTCACTTTAACTCTTACAAAAGAATCCTATTTTGGCCCTCAAAATGCATTGAATTTTAGAGTTTTTTTTTTTTTTTTTTAATGATCCCTGCTTACTGAAAATACTTACCTATTTTTCTGTCAACTTAGCAATATGAGGGCTTGTTTTTGTGTGACAAATTGTATTTTTAATAGCACTATTTTGGGGTACATATATTGTATTGAAAAAAATATTTATTTTTGGGGTAATTAAAAAAACTGCAAATAACCATTTTTGGAGACCTGTTTTTTGTTTATTTTTTATTTCATTAGTACTCTAAATGACACCTAATATTTATTCTGCAGGACAGTACATTTACAGTAATACAACATTTGTATAGTTTTATTATGTTTTACTGTTTTTGCTCACCATAGAGACAGGCTTTTTTAAAATCATTTTTTTGGAGAGACATCTTTTTTTTCTTTGATGGATAAAGCCTTGCTTCTTGTGGTATAAGTTAACATTTTTATTGGCACCACTTTCAGGTACCTTTTATCTTGCATTTGGGAGCCAAGATGAAAAAAATACAGCAATTTGTGAATTGTATATCATTATTTTTATTTTGTATTTATTGTTTTTATTTCAAAACATTTACATAGCATGATAGTTTTATAGTTTAGGTCATTATGAACACATTGATACCTGTGCTTTGTAAAAAAAAAATATTTTTTGGCATAAAGCATTTGTTTTTTCTTGTTTTATACAGTTGATGGGGTACAAATAAAACACAAAGTGACAGATTGCATATAGACTCTTGTATCCCAGAAATGGCTGAACATGTTTAATAAAGATCAATTGAAAAAATGATTTGTAGCCCAAAAGGAGTAAAATGCAGTAAAAAAAAATGCCTAAGAAAGTGTACATAGTGTTTAGGATGATTTGCTCCAAAATTAAGCCACAATTCAGGGGTAATTTGGACTAAAGTGCCTATCCCTGCGCTACATTCATACTGCAGGTCTAAGTTTATATAATCTACAAGCTTAATGATTCTCAGGGTTTGTTATTTTTTTATTTTGTATCATTATTGTTCATTAATTAACCACCTCAGCCCCCATAGCTTAAACACCCTTAATGACCAGGCCACTTTTTACAATTCTGCACTACACTACTTTCACCGTTTATTGCTCCGTCATACAACTTACCACCCAAATTAATTTTGCCTCCCTTTTTTTCTTACTAATAGAGCTTTTATTTGGTGGTATTTCATTGCTGCTGACATTTTTACAGTTTTTGCTATTAATACACAAACATAGAAAAGGGTTCTTCACGGTAAAAGCAGTAAGACTATGGAACTCTCTGCCTGAGGAGGTGGTGATGGTGAGTACAATAAAGGAATTCAAGAGGGGCCTGGATGTATTTCTGGAGTGTAATAATATTACAGGCTATAGCTACTAGAGAGGGGTCGTTGATCCAGGGAGTTATTCTGACTGCCTGATTGGAGTCGGGAAGGAATTTTTTCCCCTTAAGTGGGGAAAATTGGCTCTACCTCACAGGGGTTTTTTGCCTTCCTCTGGATCAACTTGCAGGAAACAGGTCGAACTGGATGGACAAATGTCTTTTTTCGGCCTTATATACTATGTTACTATGTTACTATGTTACTAATAAAAAATTACCGAAATTTTTGCAGAAAAATGATATTCTTCACTTTCTGTTGTAAATTTTTTTTTTAAAAAACTACATTTCTATATAAATTTTTCTCTAAATTTATTGTTCTACATGTCTTTGATAAAAAAAAAAAATCCAATAAGTGTATATTTATTGTTTTGGATAAAAGTTATAGCGTTTACAAACTATGGTGCAAAAAAGTGAATTTACGCATTTTGAAGCAGCTCTGACTTTCTGAGCACCTGTCATGTTTCTTCAGGTGCTAGAATGTCAGGATAGTATAAATACCGCCCAAATGACACCATTTTAGAAAGAAGAAACCCCAAAGTATTCACGCAGGGGCATGGTGAGTTCATGTATCATTTCATTTTTTTTCACAAGTTAGCGGAAAATGACACTTTCTGAGAAAAAAAATAAAGTTTTCATTTCTGCTAACTTCTGGCAAAAAAAATAAAATCTCCCACGGACTCACTATGCCCCTCAGTAAATACCTTGGGGTGTCTACTTTCCGAAATGGGGTCATTTGTGGGGTGTGTTTACTGTTCTGGAATTTTGGGCGAGGCTAAATTTCGAGCAGCCCTGTAAAACCTAAAGGTACTCGTTGGAATTTGGGCCCCTTTGCGCACCCAGGCTGCAAAAAAGTGTCACTCATGTGGTATCGCCGTACTCAGGAGAAGTAGGGAAATGTGTTTTGGGGTGTATTTTTACATACTCCCATGCAGGGTGAGAAAAATATCTCTGTAAATTGTCAACTTTGTATAAATAAAGTTGACAGTTTACAGAGATATTTCTCTCACCCAGCATAGGTATATGAAAAAATACACCCCAAAACACATTGCCCTACTTCTCCTGAGTACAGCGATACCACATGTGTGACAATTTTTTGCAGCCTGGGTGCGCAAAGGGGCCCAATTGGGGTCACTTGTGGGGTATTTATACTGCCCTTGCATTTTAGGGGCCCTAAAGCATGAGAATCCTAATGCGTAAAAATGCCCTGTGAAATTCTAAAGGTACTTATTGGAATTATGGCCCCTTTGCGCATCTTGGCTGCAAAAAAGTGTCACACATGTGATATCGCCATACTTAGAAGAAGTAGGGCAATGTGTTTTGGGGTGTATTTTTACATATACCCATACTGTGTGTGAGAAATATCTCTGTAAATGACAACTTTTTAAAAAATTTTATACAAAGTTGTCAATTTACAGAGATATTACACTCCAAAACACATTGCCCTACTTCTCCTGAGTACGGTGATATGACATGAGTGACACTTTTTTGCAGCCAAGATGCGCAAAGGGGCCCTAATTCCAATGAGTACCTTTAGGAGGGCATTTTTACGCATTTGGATTCCACACTTCTTCTCACGCTTTAGGACCCCTAAAATTGATTTTTTATAGTTTTTTCTCACAAAGTCTCCCTTTCCGCTAACTTGTGACAAAAAGTTAAATTTTTCATAGACTGAATATGCCCCTCAGCGAATACCTTGGGGTGTCTTCTTTCCAAAATGGGGTCATTTGTGGGGTGTTTGTACTGTTCTGGCATTTTGGGCGGGGCTAACTTGCAAGCATTAATATGCAAAATAAATGTGGAGCCCCAGTTATGGGTCTACAACACAATGAAAGCCAGATATCCCTCAAAGGAAGGAAAACCGAGCAAAGGGGTGTCTACATTACAGAGATCATCAAATCCACCATATTAAGTGGCCCCTATGTCAAGATCCTGCTTTTTTACAAGCTTTAAGGATGTGACAGGGAAAACCTAAGCCAGTTATCCATCCAGACAGCTGTTTCGGGGTGTTGCCCCTCATCAGTGCAGAGTAGGATTCTGGCTAACCATGAGCAATGCCTCGGAGACTACTCAAACACACCAATAGCTGATCTCAGGGAGACCAGCTACAAAAAACACAGCGGAGCCTCATTTAAGAGTCTCAACACAGCAATCCAAAGTGCAAAGCTCCCTGGGTAAATTGTAAGCAGCCCTGTAAAGCCTAAAGGTACTCGTTAGACTTTACGCCCCTTTACGCACCTAGTTTGGAAAAAAGTGTCACACATGTGCTATCGCTGTACTCAGAAGAAGTAGGGCAATGCGTTTTGGGGTGTATTTTTACATATACCCATGTTGGGTGAGAGAAATATCTCTGTAAATTGACAACTTTGTATAAAAAAATGTAAAAAGTCGTTGTTTACAGAGATAATTCTCTCACACAAAGTATGGGTATATATAAAAATATACCCCAAAACATATTTCCCTACTTCTCCTGAGTACGGCGATACCACATGTGTGACACTTTTTGCCGCCAAGATGCGCAAAGAGGCCCTAATTCAAATGAGTACCTTTAGGATTTCACAGGGCATTTATACGCATTTGGATTCTCATGCTTTAGGGCCCCTAAAATGCTAGGGCAGTATAAATACCCCACATGTGACCCCATTTTAGAAAGAAGACACCCCAAGGTATTTCGTGAGGGGCATGGTGAGTTCACAGAATTTTTTTTTTGGGCAAAAGTTAGCGGAAATGTATATATATATATATATATATATATATATATAAAAAGGAAAAAAATGGCGGCACCGAGAGTCCAAAAGACTAAAAAGTGGGTGCTAAGTCCAAGGGTTTAAGTCCTTACCCATGAATATAAAGGAGAAAAATGGACAGCACTCCAGGCGAAAGTTTCTTGAAAACAGATGTGGTTTAATCACCCATGTGACAAAAAGGACAACGTTTCAGCTTTACAATCAAGCCTTTTTCAAGTCTAACTTGAAAAAGGCTTGATTGTAAAGCTGAAACGTTGTCCTTTTTGTCACATGGGTGATTAAACCACATCTGTTTTCAAGAAACTTTCGCCTGGAGTGCTGTCCATTTTTCTCCTTTATATATATATATATATATATATATATATATTTTTTTTTTTTTAAAGTGTCATATTCCACTAATTTGTGACAAAAAATAAAATGTTACATGAACTCACCATACCCCTCACAGAATACCTTGGAGTATCTTCTTTCTAAAATGGGGTCATATGTGAGGTGTTTGTACTGCCCTGGCATTTGAGGGTCTCCGCAATCATTACCTGTATAGCCAGCATTAGGAGTTTCTTCTATTCTCCTTATATTGAGCATACGGGTAATGAGATTTTTTTTTTCCGTTCAGCCTCTGGGAACTGCACAGATTTCTTCATTCGCATCGATCAATGTGGATGAAACAATCTCTGCCAAAATCAGTGACTGCGGTGCGGTGGGCTGGGCGCTAACTACCTAACAAGTAGCTAATTAACTGGCGGTGATAAGGGGCCTTTATGCCCCAGTCACACGTCCGCAATTCTGTTTGCGGAACGGAATTGCGGACCCATTCATTTCTATGGGGACAGACTTTGTCCCGCTCGGATCTGGAATTGCGGATCCGCACTATATAGAAAAGCAATTGCGGACAAGAAAAGGCATTTTCTATATAGTTCTGGCAATGTGCAGATCTGCAAAATGCGGAAAGCACATTGCCGGTGTCCATGTTTTGCGGATCCGCGGATCCGTGGATCGGCAAAACATATATGGATGTCTGAATGAAGCCTTACAGGGGGGTGATCAATGACAGGGGGGTGATCAGGGAGTCTAGATGGGGTGATCAGGGGTTAACAAGGGTTTAATAAGTGACAGGGGGGGGGGGGTGTAGTGTAGTGTGGTGCTTGGTGCAACTTTACAGAGCTACCTGGTCCTCTGGTGGTCGATCCCAGCAAATGGGACCACCAGAGGACCAGGTAGCAGGTATATCAGACGCTGTTAACAAAACAGCATCTGATATAGATGTTTAATGCAATTCATTTTACTTCTACAGCCTGCCAGCGATTGATCATCACTGGCAGGCTGCAGTATAACTGCCGAGCCGCGTGCGTTCACAGCAAATCTCGCGTCTCGCGAGATGACGCACGGATGCGTCCAGCCAGAGCAACAGGACCACCGGCCGACGCATCTATTAGGCGGTCCTGTAGCGGTTAAGTTATATTTGTTTCTTTTTTTTAATGCCACTAGGAGGCTTTCCTTAGATTGTTCATTTTTGAAGAAATGCATTAGAATGTCTGCATATTGCAATACATTTCTGCCTGGTTATATTAAAGATAAATCATATTTTGGGATGCACTCGATGTCCAGTTGTGAGGTGCAATATGGGTTGGATATAATCCACAATCAGTAATATTGAAGTACCAATGCACTCTCTTAGGTAGGATGCAAGTAAGAAAATCTTTTAGTGTAAACACCTTAGTGCTGCATGCACTCACCCCACAGCGCCACAGCGGTGTTCTTTGGGGTTTTCCTCCTCTCCTCCTGCACCCTACCTTTGTGAATCTGTGACCAAGGTCCGATCCCAGGACTAAAACGTCAGAACTGAAAGTCTTGTGTGATCTTATGTCATTCTATACTTGATTTAATGGAGCATTTACAATAAAATATTTTTTGCTTACATCATACCTAAGAGAGTGCAGTTGTGCATCCATATTACTGGTCATATTAAATACACATAGAATGCAATAATTGGGGCATGCCTAAAAAGATAAATGTGAGATGAAGACAGCAAGCCTATGGAATGACAGCAAGAAGAGATCTTAATAATGGTAAGAAATTGATACAAAAGCATATTAGAAAAGATTTTAGAACTTTCCACTTTATGAAGAACAAGCTTCATTTGCTGAAACTGGAATGCCCGTTTAACTATAGCAATTTATTAAAACTTAGCCATTTGAAGAGAAATCCCGATAGACTTTTCTGATATATTACACATGTCAGAAGGGTCACATTATTAAGAATCCCAGACCTCCTTATAAAGCATTTCTGGTCATCTCTTCACCGACAGTGTTCTGACTCGATTTCAGAGAAGATGTATTTACACGCATGCTGTCATCTCAGGGCCCTTTGTTCTGCATAGGGTAAGAATTGAGGCTCTGGGACCTTATCAAAGTGACTCTTATGACAAGTAAAGTAATTATATCATCTAATACTCTTAAGGATACTTGCTGCTTAAAAATGGAGACATAGGAAGAGGCTTTAGACAGCAATTTTTTAGACTAGTGCTAAATGAAGATGATGAACTAGGAGAGGAAATGAGATGGAGACTTTGTATCTGTCCACAAAGGCTAGAAAAGGGAAATTCTCTATATGAAAATTGAGAGATATCACAAATAGATATAGGAAGGAATAATTTTATGTCCCTTATCTCATAAACTGTCATCCTACCATGCAAGAATGTAAATGGCACAAGTACTAAAATATCTTAGGTTTTAGAGACAGAAAGGAGGAAAAGCATAGCATTTCAGGCAGTGGTTAACTGCTGCTACATCTTCTGTCTTAGGGTTTATTTAAAGCATAACCCAAGGGAGAAACTGCTGTGGCTCTTATTTTTTTCTAAATAAATTCACTTTTGTAACTCCTCAAAAGAATTACCTTTAATGATTCATGTTGTTACATGTGTGGGTGTGATTTCTGTGTCAAACAAAAGCTTGCAACAGATCAGCCAATCTGGGGACTTCCAGTGGTCTCCTAGCGCAATGTCTCCATCATGTGTTTTTCCAAGTATATCTAACTTTTTGCCTGAGTTTAAAATAGCTTACAGGAATGTTTGATGTAGTTTTGGCATGGAGAGCGTTAACAGGATAGATGGATGGAGTTCATTACATCCTAGAAGGCTTGATTCCATTATGACCAATTAGGCTTTCAAGAAAAAGACCGTAAAGAATAGCAGCTTCTAATTTTTAGCTAGTTTAGCTAAAGACACACTTTAGTTGGAACTTTTGCAACAGTTTCCATTTTCTTGAATTAGAAGTAACATCATGTGTTACTTATATTTCTCCATAAGCCCAGATGCTTCAATTAGTTTATCATGGAGATACAGTACAGAGGTTTACATAGTATTACGGACTCCATGCGACCAACAAGTTGTATGTGGTTGTAAGACACCATTGATAATAGTTTTCAGGTCTTACTGTATACCACTGAATACCTTGCATTATATATCAACACATACAGCCTTTTTCTTCTGTATTGTGGTGTGTAATTTACTTATTTCACAATAGAGGTATTGCTTGTAGAAATATCTCTAAAATGCGACATCTTATAGAGCACCATAAAGGGGGCACATGAAGTGCTTATTGCTCCATGGACAATGGGAATGAGACCTTATGCTGAGTGCTAGTCAGGGTTTGATATGGCAGCTCGTTATTGATCAAGCAGTAGAATTATTGGAATTTTTTTATAGGTGCAAGTTTAAATGTTTGTAAAAAAAAAAAAAGATTTCCCCTTTCACTTACAAAAACCCCGACTCAGACTGGCCCACAGAGGATCAGGTGAATTCTTCGCTGGGCTCCTGAGCAAGGTGAGTCCCTAGTCCCCATCCCTCTGCACAAATGGCGCCTAGCTCTGCACACTGACTGCGCTACCTATAGATAGGCAGTGTACAGCATCTCAACCAGCCTATATTTATATAAAAAACTGGGTACATTATTTAACAAACTATGCAGTTTACTATTATAGATGCATCAGGTGGCTGAGATGACTTCTAGGTATAGAGGAAAGCCAGTGAGTATAATCTTTCCCCAGAAAGCCACCTTCTCAAAGTTGCTGCAGGGACCCCCATAATTAGAGTTGAGCAAACGCGAACTGTATATTTCGGGTTCGTACCGAATTTTGGGGTGTTTGGGACATGGATCCAAACCCGAACATTTTCAAAACAGTTCAGGTTCGGGTCCGTTGTTCGGTGATTTCTTCCCACTTTCTGAAGGGCTGCACAGCAGCCAATCAGCAAGCGTTTTACTTCTTGCCCTAAGAAGTCATCACAGCCATGCCTACTAATGGCATGGCTGTGATTGGCTGAGTGCAGCATGTGACCCAGCCTCTATATAAGCTGGAGTCACGTACTGCCGCACGTCACTGCTGATTTGAGCTCATGGAGAGGATGCTGCTGCTGCGATCAGGGACAGAATAGGGCATAAATCAGAAGAACCTGTGCTACTTTAATCCACAAGATACAGCAAATAGAGAGGAAGGGAGCTTAAGCAATCCAACATTTCTGTACCCAGCCACTGCCAGGGGAATCTTTTTTTGTAATCCATCTGTTACTGAGGTGGTGCTCGGCGGCCATTTTCGACACTGCAGTGTACTGCATGTGTGCCAGCAAGCCAGGGACATCAGCCTAATCCTTTTTTGTAGCTCAGTGAAGGAAAAAAAACTTTTTTTTATGGCTGCTCAAGCAATGCACAATGCACTAAACTGTATATTAAATTTCAGCTATCAAATAGTGCATCAGTGTATTTTAGTTTAAAAAAAAAAAAAAAAAGTGGTCCTCCTGATTCACCAAGCCTATTTTACACCACCAAAATATATATTTGACATTTCTGCGGTGAAATAGAGAATCCGTGTAATTTTGGGGTAAAAAACAGATTCCTTGTCCACAAAAGTGTTCTGCATACACCGTCCAACTACATATTTTATATTTCTGCAGGGAAATAGTGCTTCTTTGTTTTTTTATAGAAAAAAAAACGTTATTCATGGTCCACCAAACAGTCTGAAATACTCATTCCA
The DNA here is from genome assembly GCA_033119425.1 of Bufotes viridis. NCBI lineage: Eukaryota > Metazoa > Chordata > Amphibia > Anura > Bufonidae > Bufotes > Bufotes viridis. The sequence continues at coordinate 78,809,048 of CM065592.1, forward strand.
ACCACCTATTTTACATTGCTACTGTGAAATACAGCATACGTGTATTTTTTTGACAAAAAAGTGGTAGTCCTGATAAACAAAGCATTTAAAATACACCGCATAAATACAGATTTCCTATTACATCTGAGAAATAGTGCATTTTTCTTTTTTTGTGTGAAAAAAACTAAATTTCTGTTTCACAAAACAGTTGAACATACACAGTATAAATAACTAATTTAAATTTACAGCAGTAAAAAAGAGCATTTTGGGGTTTTATTGAAAAAAGCTGTGTTTTAGGCAGAAAAATCTGTTGTGCATCCGTCGTTTAAATAATTATTTCCAATTGCTAACAGTTAAAGGGTTTCTGTCACCAACTTTTGACATTATAAGCTGTCTGACATTAGCTATGTGCTAATGTCAGACCAGCTTGATAATGTCTTTTTTATAAAAATCCGCTGTATATATAGTCTGAAAAACTTACTTTTATATTATGTAAATTAGCCTCTAGGAGCAGGGGTGTTGCCTGCTCCTAGCGGCCGTCCGCAACCTGCTGGCACGCCTTACACTTTGATTGACAGTGCAGGGCAGCGATCCTCCTGCACTGCTCGTTCTGAAGCCGCGCCGCGCCGCCGCTTGTATTCGGCGCAGGCGCGGTGAGCAGAGGACGCTGGTGCCTGCTGTCCTCTGCTCACCGCGCCTGCGCCGAATACAGAGCGGCGGCGCGGGCGCGCGATTTCAGAATGAGACAGTGCAGGAGGATCGCTGCCCTGCACTGTCAATCAAAGTGTGAAGGGGCGCAGCAGGTGTACCGACTGGAGCCGCTTAGGAGCAGGCAACGCCCTGCTCCTATGAGGCAATTTCATATAGTGTCAAAGTAAGTTTTCGATACTACAGCGGATTTTATAAAGACATTAGCTGTGTGAAGGGGCGTGCCAGCAGGTTGTCGGATGGAGCCGCTAGAGCAGGGCAACGCCCCTGCTCCTAGAGGCTAATTTACATAATATAAAAGTAAGTTTTTCAGACTATATATACAGCGGATTTTTATAAAAAAGACATTATCAAGCTGGTCTGACATTAGCACATAGCTAATGTCAGACAGCTTATAATGTCAAAAGTTGGTGACAGAAACCCTTTAAATACTGCTTTTGTGAATTTTTGGTGACGAAATCTGTATTCTGGGTCACCAAATCTGGTGTCCATACATAGTATAAATATCTAATGTTAATGTACAGCAGTTAAAAACTGCATTTTGGGGTTTCATTGAAAAAAGCCATGCTTTAGGCCGAAAAAACAGTCGTGCTTTCGTCGTTTAAATAATTATTTCCAATTTATAGCAGTTAAATACTGCATTTGTGAATTTTGGTGACCAAATCTGTGTTCTTGGTCCCCAAATCTGATGTCCATACGTAGTATAAATATCTACTTTTAAGGTAAAGCAGTTAAAAACTGCATTTTGGGGTTTTATTGAAAAAAAGCAGTGTTTTAGGCCGAAAAAAACAATACCCTGAATCTGGTGTCCCAGCACTGGCTGGCAAAGAATAATAGAGTCCGCCAAAACATATTTTTTGTACTGTGGTGAAATTCAATTGCCAAAATAGCAATTCCCTGAATCTGGTGTCCCAGCACTGGCTGGCAAAGTATAATAGTGTCCGCCAAAACATATATTTTGTTCTGGGGTGAAATTCAATTGCCAAAATAGCAATACCCTGAATCTGGTGTCCCAGCACTGGCTGGCAAAGTATAATAGTGTCCGCTAAAACATATAGTTTGTTCTGGGGTGAAATTCAATTGCCAAAATAGCAATACGCTGAATCTGGTGTCCCAGCACTGACTGGCAAAGTATAATAGTGTCTGCCAAAACATATATTTTGCTCTGGGGTGAAATTCAATTGCCAAAATAGCAATACCCTGAATCTGGTGTTCCCGCAGTTGCAGGCCAAGTTTAAATCTGTCTGTAAGAGGTTATATTTTGTTCTGGGGTGGAATTCAATTGCCAAAATAGCAATACCCAGAATCTGGTGTTCCAGCAGTTGCAGGCCAAGTTTAAATCTGTCTGTAAGAGGTTATATTTTGTTCTGGGGTGGAATTCAATTGCCAAAATAGCAATACCCTGAATCTGGTGTCCCAGCACTGGCTGGCAAAGTGTAATAGTGTCCGCCAAAACATATAGTTTGTTCTGGGGTGAAATTCAATTGCCAAAATAGCAATATGCTGAATCTGGTGTCCCAGCACTGGCTGGCAAAGTATAATATTGTCCGCCAAAACATATATTTTGTTCTGGGGTGAAATTCAATTGCCAAAATAGCAATACCCTGAATCTGGTGTTCCAGCAGCTGCAGGCCTAGTTTAAATCTGTCTGTAAGAGGTTATATTTTGTTCTGGGGTGAAATTCAATTGCCAAAATAGCAATACCCTGAATCTGTTGTCCCAGCACTGGCTGGCAAAGTATAATAGTGTCCGCCAAAACATATATTTTGTTCTTGGGTAAAATTCACTTGCCAAAATAGCAATACCCTGAATCTGGTGTCTCAGCACTGGCTGGCAAAGTATAATAGTGTCCGCCAAAACATATATTTTGTTCTGGGTCTCCTATGCTGTTTGAAGACTCTGCTGGCAGGGTTTCCCAAGGGAATCCATCTAGCCCTTCCCCAGTGGTGGAAGACATAAAATGAACTGATGCACAACCACTGATGTTTCCTGATGATGAGGACATGGGAATACCACCTCATCGGAGTACGCACGTCTCTGATGATGACGAAACACAGGTGCCAACTGCTGCGTCTTTCTGCAGTGTGCAGACCGAACAGGAGATCAGGGAGGAAGACTGTGTGGAAGACGATGCAGGGGACGATGAGGTCCTAGACCCCACAGGTAATGAAGGTCGTGCCACTGACTTTCATAGTTCAGAGGAAGAGGCAGTGTTGAGACCGAGTCAACAGAGTAGCAAAAGAGAGAGCAGGGGGCAAAAGCAGAGCTGCCGCCACCAAGAGAGTTCGCCTGCTACTGGCCACCGCCACCAGGGACCGAGCACCCCAAAGGCAGCTTCAAGGAGTTCCCTGGCATGGCAATTCTTTAAACAATGTGCTGACTACAAGACCCGCTGTGCCATCAGAGCCTGAAGCGAGGCATTAACGTTCTGAACCTTAGCACAACCTGCATGACCATCCATCTACATGCAAAGCATGAACTGAAGTGGAGTAAACACCTTAAAAACAAGGAACTCACTCAGGCTCCCCCTGCTCCCTCTTCTGCTGCTGCCTCGGCCTCTTCCTCCGCCTCGGGAGGAATGTTGGCACCTGCCGCCCACCAAACAGAGGATGTGCCACTGACAACACCACCTGCGTCACCAAGCATCTCCACCATGTCACACGGCAGCGTTCAGCTCTCCATCTCACAAACCTTGGAGAGAGAGCGTAAATTCCCACCTAGCCACCCTCGAGCCCTGGGTCTGAATGCCAGCATTTCTAAACTACTGGCCTTTGAAATGCTGTCATTCAGGCTGGTGGACACAGACAGCTTCAAACAGCTGATGGTGATGGCTGTCCCACAGTATGTTGTTCCCAGCTGCCACTACTTCTCCAAGACAGCCGTGCCTTCCCTGAACAACAAAGTATCCGATAAAATCAAGTGTGCACTGCGCAACGCCATCTGTGGCATGGTCCACCTAACCACAGATACGTGGACCAGTAAGCACGGCCAGGGACGCTATATCTCCCTAACTGCACACGGGGTAAATGTAGTGGCGGCTGTTCCGCAGGCGGAGAGTTCTTTGGCTCACGTCCTTCTGGCAACAAGGATCGCAGGGCATCATTCTTTGCCTCCCTTAGCCTCCTCCTCCTACTCGGCTTCCCCCTCCTCTGCTTCCACCTACTCATCCAGTCAGCCACACACCTTTACCACCAACTTCAGCACAGTCCGGGGTAAACGTCAGCAAGCCATTCTGAAACTCATATGTTTGGGGGACAGGCCCCAAACCACACAAGAGTTATGGCGGGGTGTTGATCAACAGACCGACCAGTGGTTGCTGCCGGTGGACCTCAAGCCCGGCCTGGTGGTGTGCGATAATGGGCGAAATCTCATCGCAGCTCTGAGACTAGCCGATTTGACGCACATCCCTTGCCTGGCGCATGTGCTGAATTTGGTGGTGCAGAAGTTCATTCCCAACTACCCCGACATGTCAGAGCTGCTGCATAAAGTGCAGGCCGTCTGTGCGTGCTTCCGGCGTTCACATCCTGCTGCTGCTCGCCTGTCTGCGCTACAGCGTAACTTTGGCATTAGCGCTCACCGCCTCATATGCGACGTGCCCACCAGGTGGAACTCCACCTTGCACATGCTGGAGAGACTGTACGAGCAGCAGCAGGCCATAGTGGAGTTTCAGCTGTAGCACGCACGCGTCAGTCGCACTGCTGAACAGCACCACTTCACTACCAATGACTTGGCCTCCATGCGAGACCTGTGTGCCCTGTTGCGCTTTTTCGAGTACTCCACCAACATGGCCAGTGGTGATGACGCCGTTATCAGTGTTACAAAACCACTTCTATGTCTCTTTGAGAAAACACTTAGTGCGATGATGGAATAGGAGGTGGCTTTCATATTCGTCGAAATCGAATATTCGTCATTTTTTCTAGTTATCGCGATTAACATGCGATTTAAATAATCGCATATTGCGATTTGTACTTAAGGCTACTTTCCTATTGGTTTCATATCTAGAATTAGCGAGGATGACGAATATGACGAATGTATTCGTCTATTCCTCAAAACGAAGATAACGAAGTATTCTACATCTTCGTTTTAGCTACCTATTCATCAACTTCGCTAATTCTAGCAATCAAATAGGAAGGTTGACTATAGAGACAGCTGTGTTAAATTCGCTATGCGATTTTTTTTTTTTTTTTTTAATAAATAGAATACTTATAATAATTTTATCAAGTAATATAATTATTGTATTAAAAAAAAAAAAAATCGCATAGCGAATTTAACACAGCTGTCTCTATAGTCAGTCAACCTTCCTATTTGATTGCTAGAATTAGCAAAGTTGACGAATAGGTAGCTAAAACGAAGATGGAGAATACTTCGTTTTCTTCGTTTTGAGGAATATGACGAATACATTCGTCATATTCGCTATTCGCTAATTCTACCAAGCCAACCATAACTTCTGTGCTCATGGAGCGTCCCCATCACTATGGGAACGTCTCCATATACTAAAATGTACTGTCAGATTTGAGGAATTACGTTGAAATCGCAATGCGATTAATTCAAGTTATATTAATCGCATTGCGATTTCAACTTAGAGCTGGGTTTATAATGGGTCAGCTTGCTAGAATTAACGAAGTTAACGAATATGGAATATAGCAGCAGTGCTAAGTTGAAATCGCAATGCGATTAATTTAACTTAAAGTATTCGCATTGCGATTTCAACTTAGCACTGCTAGTGCATAGCTATACTCCATATTCGTTAATTCTAGCCTATGTAAGATAGCAGTGCTAAGTTGTAATCGCAATGCGATTAATATAACTTGAATTAATCGCATTGCGATTTCAACGTAATTCCTCAAATCCGACAGTACATTTTAGTATATGGAGATTCTCCCATGGATGGAGACGCTCCACATGAGCACGGAAGTCGGCAGAAGCGGCAACGGGCACTGACTAGAGCAGCCAGGAAGCCAGGAATCCTCAGGACAGGTAAGAACTACTTTTGGGAAGTAGGAAAGAAAAAAATATAACTAAAAAAAAAACAAAAAAAAACGAATATTCGAAATAGCGAATTTATAGCGCTATATTCGAAATATTCGCGAATTAGCGAAGTGCCGATATTCGCTAAAAAAATTCGCTTTTCGAATATTCGCGCTCAACACTAGTTAGAAGTGCCTAAGAGGGAGGTTTTTTGCAACAGCAGAGGCCAGGTACAAATGTGTCCAGCCAGGGCCCACTACTGGAGGACGAGGAGGATGAGGAGGAGGTGGAGGAGGATGAGGATGAAGCAGGTTCACATTGGGGTGGCACCCAAAACAGCTCAGGCCCATCACTGGTGCGTGGCTGGGGGGATACGGAGGACGATGACAATACGCCTCTAACAGAGGACAGCTTGTCTTTACCTCTGGACAGCCTGGCACACATGAGAAACTACATGCTGCAGTGCCTGCGCAACGACAGCAGAGTTGCCCTCATTTTAACGTGTGACTACTGGGTTGCCACCCTGCTGGATCCCCGGTACAAAGACAATGTGCCCACCTTACTTCCTGCACTGGAGCGTGATAGGAAGATGCCCAAGTACAAGCGCACGCTGGTAGAGGCGCTCCTGAGAGCATTCACAAATGTCACAGGGGAACAAGTGGAAGCCCAAGGCGAAGGCAGAGAAGGAGCAAGAGGTCACCAACGCAGCAGTGTCATGGCCAGCTCCTCTGAGGGCAGGGTTAGCATGGCAGAAATGTGGAAAAATTTTGTCTCCACGCCACAGCTAACTGCACCACCAGCTGATACGGAACATGTTAGCAGGAGGCAGCATTTCACTAACATGGTTGAACAGTACGTGTGCACACCCCTCCACGGACTAACTGATGGTTCGGCCCCATTCAAGTTCTGGGTCTCCAAATTGTCCACGTGGCCAGAGCTAGCATTTTATGCCTTGGAGGTGCTGGCCTGCCCGGCGGCCAGCGTTTTGTCTGAACGTGTATTCAGCACGGCAGGGGGCGTCATTACTGACAAACGCAGCTGCCTGTCCACAGTCAACGTGGACAAGCTGACATTCATAAAAATTAACCAGGCATGGATCCCACAGGACCTGTCCATTCCTTGTTCAGAATAGACATTTATAATTGCCTCCCCCTCAACCATATATTCTTTTACTCCGGGGCACTTCTTTATTGAATCCTCCTTTTTTAATTTTAGCATTATATTGCGGTGCAACCAAAAGTTTAATGAACCTCTCCTCCGTCTAGATGCAAGGGGCCTAATTATCTGAATGTGGCCTGTTCCAGTGGTGGGTGACATGAAGCCTGATTCTCTGCTATGTGATCTCTGTCCTCTGTCTGGGTGCTGTGGGCTAAATATCTGGAATTGGCCTTCTCTATTGCTGGGTGACATGAACCCTGATTCTCTGCTATGCGACCTCTCTCCTTCGGCTGGGTGCCAGGGGCCTAATTTTCGAAAAGTGGCCTTCTCCATTGTTGGCTGAGATGACGCCTGATTCTCTGCTATGTGACCTCTGTCCTATGTCTGGGTGCTGGGGCCTAGATAAATGAAAGTGGCCTTCTCCATTGGTGTGTGACTTGAATCCTGATTCTCTGCTATGAGAACTCTCCTCAATTGATATTGATTAATTGTTATTTATTTTATTTTATTTTAACTCATTTCCCTATCTACATTTGTTTGCAGTGGATTTACCTACATTTTGCTGCCTTTTGCAGCCCTCTAGCCCTTTCCTGGACTATTTTACAGCCTTTTTAGTGCCCAAAAATCTGGGTCCCCATTGACTTCAATGGGGTTCGGGTTCGGGATGAAGTTCTGGTCGAGTTCGGATCCCGAACCCGAACATTTTCGGGAAGTTCGGCTGAACTTCTCGAACCCGAAGACATCCAGGTGTTTGCTCAACTCTAATCATGAGTTCCCAGTCATCATGGAAAAAGCTTAGAATCAATGTTGAAAAATATATGGCATCAGAGGTGTGTGAGGACGCCATCACGATAGGACGGGTATGCCATCCAGGGCAGAATTATATACGTGGGCGTAATACAGAATATAACCAGGAAACAGACTGAGGAATGGGGACAATTCCATGTTATAATTAGAGGCAGTCCTTGTAATGACTTATCTGTGGTTAATCTGCACCAGAAAGGCTCTTATGGGAGCAGTGAAAAACTGTTTTTTGACTTTCTGCAATTACTCAATAAACTGTTGCCTAAGACAGGAGAGATTTGGCCAGTCTTCTGGTTATTCAACACCGTGGTTGCGATGGTGAAAGCATTCCAAAAAACTATTTTTTTCCATCAGGACACAAATCCTGTAAAGATTGATGATAGCGCGGTATTGGCTGCTCATCGAGCCAGATACTTCTAGGGGAAACTGCCTGGCATGAACAGGCCTCTAGTAGCTACAGACAATAAGAAGACAAAGCTTCAAGATTGCTTGGAGCCTGGAAGAGTTGCAAAGTTCATCAAGATTCAAACCATAACCACCAGCCCCTGGCCTCTACGTCAGGGAAAACATCACAAGTTCCCAGTCATCATGCAGAGGAAGGAAGACATCCTGTGGTGCACGGAAATGGAGAGGGTCTTTGCATTCCCCCGCACTATACGGACGTCTCAGAAATGAACCGCTGCTCCTGACAGCAGCTCCTGGGAAGGTCATGTAGCGTCCCCATCATCTGGCATCTATTCGCCCCACTGAAGGATTATTTTGAAAGTGTGTGGAAGTCACACGGGGCTTCCACGCTGCAGATTTATCATGGAAACAATGGATTTTATAATATTACATTATTATATAAAGAAAAAAAAATGTAGGACCCTTCGTCACCCGAATCCCAAATGTGATCAGCTATGTCATCATCCTCATCGAGTAGTCTGCATGTCACTGATGTCCTCCTCAAACATCTCTGGATCATGAGCCTGAACACTCGCAACACCAGCTTCGACACCACTACTTTACTACTTACCCTCCTACTCTAGGAAAGGACAGAAGCAGGTTGAGGACAGGTGATGGCACAGGGTCTTCTCCTGGGCCATGCCAACTAAGGGTTGTGTCTGAGAAACCCCGCTAACTCTTGGCTGGGGGCATCTGATGTCACTTGGAATGAAGTCGAATATCGAGTCAACCATTCAAAAAACGCTGGGTTGCTGGTCACGACACGACCGCTAGCTGACACTGGGAGCTCAGGCCTCTCGAAGTGACCCCTGCTGCCACAGCCCCTTACTCTGCTGTGACCTCTGCCTGCACTGCGACCTCTGCCTGCTGTGCAGGGCCTGGCACTTCCCTGTCTGACATACTGTTAGATCCAAAATTCAAATGTTAAATCAGATACCTTTTTATCTTGCCACTAATACACGGCAGACTGGGTTTTAGAATATATCACTGCACTGCAGAACGGCAACTAGGCCCTAATTTTTTTCAACTTTCAACGTTTAAACAAAAGGATTTTCAATAGCTAAGTGCAATGCTAAATGGAGAATATATTTTTATTTTGCCACTAATACACGGCAAACTGGGCTTCAGAATATATTACTGCACTGCAGAACTTCACTTAGGCCCTAATTTTTTTCTAGTTCTACACAACAGGCTTTTCAACAGATAAGTGCAACGCTTGACGGCGAATATATTTTTATTTTGCAACTAATACACAGCATACAGGGCTTCCGAATATATCACTGCACCGCTGAAAGGCAAAGCTATTTTTTTTTTCCACTAATACACGGAAAAAAGGGCTTTAGAACAGATAACTGCACCACTGAGCGGCAATTTTTTTTTTCTTTTTCCACTAATACAGGCAAAAAAGGGTTTAAAAAAAGATAACTGCACTGCTGAGTGGCAATTTTTTTTTCTTTTTCCTCTAATACACAGAAAAAAGAGCTTTAAAACAGATAACTGCTCCGCTGAGCGGCAAATATATTTTACAGTACTTTCGCCACTAATACACGACAAAAAGGGCTGCAATTTTCGCCCTTCACCACACAATGGCTAATAAGCCCTTTTTTCCTACTAATACAAGCCAAAAAATGCTTTAGAACATATAACTGCACCACACAAGGGCAAATAAAACATAGAAATATTTCCTTGTAATAAACCCTGTTAATGCCTGTATCAACCAGCACTTGCACCCTAATAAGACAGGTTTGCTGGAATTACAGAGCTGTATAATGGCAATTTGGATCTTTAGTCAGTGCAGCAAGATGTAATCGGATTGTTCCTATTACCCAGGCTGTCACCTCCTCGATTGAGCCCCTTCACCTTCTTCTTTTTTTGATTTCTGTAGATCTTGCAGAGATTTATTAGTCTCTATAGCTTTCTTGGGACTGAGATGAGGGAGCATAAGTCAGTCACTGCTTCCTTCCTCTGTGAACTCCAGTCTAGACTGACTCCATCCATGCATAGCTATATTGGTTGCAATACATAACATTATATGCAATACATGGCATAACATGACATAACAGTATATAATAAACCATTTGCAGATCTCCACTGCTCTGGGGTACTGCACATCCACTATACAAAATGGACAGAGCTGTGAAGTTCTGGCATCGACTTCAGGCATTGGACCTACAGCAGAATAGCTCATCAGTGGGGTCAGATATTGATGGTCTATCGTGCGGATAGTACATCTGTAAGGTAAATTGAAATTGTACTATATAAACCAATTGTTCCTCCATGGCCTGTCTATACATATGAATATATTCTAAAGATTCAAACTATATTTTCTAAATCCATTATTGGTTTGGCCCGGAAAATGCCTGCTTGCAATGCAAGCAAAAAAGTACAGTGCGAACAAAATAAATCAGAGTTTTCTCTCCAGGTTATTGGTAGAGGACTGCAAGCTATTGGATCAATACAAATACAATCAAGTAACACTGTAGTCTTAAAATCTAGTAGATTCATGAAACAACTTGTTTTCTCCACAGACAACTGGTATTTTTATTTATTATTCATTTGCTTTTTTTTCTTATCCTTAATGTGTCAGTGCTTTACTTCTCTCTGACATATGAGTTATGACCATATCAGACCTGATTGAGTGAAATCCAATTATTGTATATCTAATTTCATTCCAATTCCTCATGTCATGGATATGATATTACTTATGTTTTAGTCTCTGCTTGTTTATATTAAACAGACTAGTCTTTTCTCTTGTTTTTTTGGGATTGACTATGAAATCTCCACTGGTTGCATTTGCATTTAACTGCACACATTGGATGGACAGTTATCAATTCAATGCAAATAAAATGTATGGTTCTGCATAAAGTGAATGTACAATTCAACACCAATTTTTTGTTTTGAACAATTTATGCATCTTTATACCGTCCAGAGCACCATTTTTCTGTCACAGAGGTCAAACTTCCCTGCAGATATAACTAAATAATGCAAATCTAGATGACTGTAGCCACCAGTGTTGAGTGAATCGAAGCATCTGAAGTGGAGTTCGATCCGAAGTTTAGAATTTTTTTTCCTGGTGCTTCGTTGTAACGAATCGTTTTTTTCCCTAAAATGGCAGTGACATGTGTAACAAAGTGAAAGTAAGAAGCCAAGGAACAAGAGTTTACCCATAATGCAGTGCAGCTAGCCAGCCCCTGGGATGTCACAGCCCTATGAAAATCCTAAACCTGCTCGTCTCAGCCATTTTCCAGTGAACTGAGCATAGAGAGACACGTGACAAGTGCTAGGGACAATGTTTAACAAAGCTGCAGGGACAGTGTTGGGAGATCATAGGGAGAGTTTTTACACATTGTAGTGAGAGCACAGGGAGTGCATAGGGACAATACAGGCTGTGTAACCAGAAGCTAAAAGGATCCATAATAGACATATCAGTTTGCATCAATCCCTGCTCAGAGTTATCTAATTGAACAGTGTCCTTTTTTTAAAATAGATAAGCAATTCTATTACTCTTTGCTTCTCAAATTGGGGTGAATAGGTAGTGTAATTTAAGGCCCCTTTCACATGGGCGAGTTTTCCACGTGGGTGCAATGCGTGAGGTGGATGCATTGCACCCTTACTGAATCCGGACCCATTCATTTCTATGGGGCTGTGCACATGAGCGTTGTTTTTCACGCATCACTTGTGCGTTGCGTGAAAATTGCAGCATGCTCCAGTTTCTGCGTTTTTCATGCAACGCAGGCCCCATAGAAGTGAATGGGGCTGCGGGAAAATCACAAGGATCCGCAAGCAAGTGCAGATGCGGTGCGATTTTCCCGCATGGTTGCTAAGAGACGGGACCCGATCTTTATTATTTTTATTTATTTTAATTTTTATTTATTTTATTTTAAGTCGTTTCCCTAACCACATTTGTTTGCAGGGCACTTAGTAGTGTAATTTTATGGAATTGGGGTGTCCCATTAGTTGAAGAGATACGCAGATCTATTACGCCTTGATTCTAAAATTGGGGTGGATAAACTGTGTGATTTAACTGTTTTTGGGGTGTAAATAGATAAGCAATTCTATTATGCCTTGACTCTCAAATTGAGGTGAATAAATAGTGTCATTTAACTGGTATTGGGGTGCCCACTGTGTTAAATATATAAGCAATTCTTTTAGGCCTTGATTCTCAAATTGGGGAGGGGGATAAGTAGTGTAATTTAACTGTTAGTGGGGTGTCCCCCTTGTTTTATAGATACTGTAAGTAATTCCATTAGGCCTTGAGTATCAAATTTGGGTGAATAATCTGTTTAATACTGTTATTGTGGTGTCATTGACATTGAATACCTTATTTTACATATATGGTTACTGTTACTGCACAGTATGTCCAACAGACAGATACCAGGGCCCTCTGCAGCTGGAAGAACTAGCAGCAGAAAAGGGTGTGGGTGTGTGTGTGTGTGTGGGGGGGGGGGGGTTGCAGCAGCCACAGCAACAGGCTAGAGCTGCCACTTTCATCCAGCGGTCATGTTTTGACCAGCAATCCAGCTGTCTGGATGGTTGACTAATTTTTCAATATCATCTCAACTGACACCCACATCCAGTAATCAGTGGGTTCCTTTGACACCACACTAAGTTAGCATGGTCCAGGAACAAGCTCAGTGCCATCATCACCTGTTCTGAACCTGCCTCTGTCTGTTTCTGCTCCTTCTACTAGGGAAGTATTGTATTCGTCCGGCTTTGTTCCGCTTTGCAGAGAAAATGAGCTTATTGAGGACAGTCAGCAGCTACTGCCCAGCCCAGATTTGGAGGAGAGGTCCGCTGATTCCTCCTGTAGGTGTGCAAGTAGCGTCAATGAGAGTTGTGTGGGAGTAGGTGTTGCAAGCAGTCATGAGAATTATGAGGGTAACATAAATGAGCAGACAGTAGTGGATGATGATGTAACCAATCGCACGTGGGAGGAAAGTTAAGAGAGAGTTTCATCATCATCGTCATCATCATCAGGGGATGAGAGTGGCAGCTTATGCATCTGACAGCGGCAGGGTGGCAGTGTGCGGCTGAGCCAGCAAGGTGCCAGCATGGCAGTGAGTCAGCAGGGTGGCAGCAGTGTGAGATCTAGAGCCAAATGTTCCCGGGGTAGACCAATTGCTACTCAAAATGCTACCTGTACCTGGCTTCATAGGGGCAGACAGTCAGAACACAGTGGTGGGGATAAAATGTCATACTTGCTAGTGTGGGAATTTTTCATCAAGTCATTGGAGGACATCATCGTGGCCGTCTGTAGGATCTGTGGGCAGAATCTTAAGCATGGCCTGGGTGTCCATGCCCAGCATCAACACTTGGAGCGTCACTCTAAAGCGGCCTGGGAAAAACGTAGCGCTAATGTAATGGTAAAGCCTGCAACTACTGCATCTCCAATTGGCCTACACCCTATCTCCAGCAGTCAAGGCTCGACCACCTCAGCAGAAGTGTGCTGTGTTTCCTTCCCATCATCTACTGTTCCTGTTGCTTCTCCTCCTCCTACTCCTCGCCACACATTTCACCAGCAATCGATCACTGAGGTGATTGCAGAAAGATAACAGTGTACATTAACTCATCCAACGGCACAGAAGCTGAACATGCTCCTGGCCAGGTAGATGGTACTATAAATCCCTTCCTTTACATGTGGTTGATTCTGCCCATTTCAGAGAATGTATGGCTTGTGCTGAGGCAAGGTGGAGAGTCGTAAGCCGTCATTACTTCTCTAAAAAGCTGTACCAGCCCTGCACAGATATGTTGAGCAGAGGGTGGGCCAGTCCTTGAGCCTGTCGGTGTCTGTTACAGTTCAAGGCAGTGTTGACATGTGGAGCTTTAACTGTGGTCAAGGACAATTTATGTCCTTTACGGCCCACAGGGTAAATGTGGTTCCTGCCCAGGCACACCAGCAACTTGGTCAGGTGATGGCAATGCCGCCTCCGCATTCTCATGCTGTAATTATAGTGCCAATGTTCTCCTCTGCCTCCTCATCCTTCACCTTGTTCTCAGCCGGTGTCATGCTTATCCGGACCTGGCCAGCCTGGGCGAATGGAGTCACACAGGGGAGGAACTGCTCTGCGACATCAACCAAGAAATTAAATGCTGACTGTCACCTCGCCAACTTAAAATTGGAACCATGGTCATCGGTAAGAACACTCTAATGGCGCTGGGTCAAAGAAGGCCGACCAATGAGCCCTGCATGGCATCTTTAATCTGGTTGTAACCCGGTTCCTAAAGTCTTCCACAATACTGCAAAATGTCTTGAAAATGGCCAGGAAACTGTGCATGCACTTTATTCACTCGTACCGTGCAAAACACGCCCTCTTTGAGCTACAAAGATAGAATAGTGTACCCCAGCATCACTTCATTAGTGATGAGCTGCAGAGGCAATATTCAAATTTGTGATATTTAGCAAATATTTGGGCGAATACTCGTGTGAATTTGCGAATTCGAAAATTCGCCATTATTTTCTTGATTGCGAAAATCAGCAATGTAATATTCACATATTGTGTGCGCAATACAGGCGTGGGTCACTTTTGATACATTTTTCAAGTTGCTACAAGTTTCCTGAGATTGGAGAAAATGGTTCGCACGGCAGAACATTACAATAGCTTTATATGCAGATAAGGTGCTCCAATATATTCACGATTGCGCAAATCAACAATTAATGTTGCACCTATTTTGGCGCAATACATGCAACTTCACATTTTAGCAGGTCTGACTACATATTACTGGTTGGTGCACTAAGTATTGTTAAGAACTTGTGACATCAAAGCACTATGTCTGTAGCATGTATGTATGGGCAGAAGAACCTATCACACTACCTAACAACCTGCACTGGAACCAACCAGCTACACTATATCACAATCTAACCTACACTCACTATCTCCCACTAACTATCTGTATAATATATATAAGCTAACTAACTAACTAATGTAATGACACAGCAAAGCACAGAGCACAGCAATGACACTGCTGTCTCTCTTAGAACTGTAAAAAACTGTAGAAAATGGCTGCTGGGGAGGTTCTTATATAGTAAAGGGGTAGGCAACTTTCCTATTGGTTGCTAGAGATGTTAGTAAGCTCAGACAAATATATTGGAGCCTAATCATTGGCCCACAAGCAAGAAGAATGGAGGGATCATGGGTTCAGATAAAAAAAAAATCTAGAATATTCGCGAATACGAATATATAGCACTATATTCTAAATCTTTGTGAATTCTCGAAGTGGCGATATTCACAATTGAAATTCGCAATTCAAATATTTGTGCCCAACACTACACTTCATAAGCATCATTTGCACACATTAAAACTCCACCTTCTAAATGTTGGACCAACTGTATGAGCAGAGGAAGGCTGTGAACAATTTTTTAATGATGCAGGCAGACAGGAGAACTCCTCTGTGTAACTTTGACGTTACCCAGAGGCAGCTCATGTGTGACACCTGCCGTTTGCTCAGGCCCTTTGAGGAGGTCACTTTATTTGTCAGTTGACAGTAATATGAGATGAATCATGTCATTTTACTCCTTCACATCCTGGAGCAGGATTCTGATAAATCTGGCTGACCAGGGGACAGAAGATGTGGTGCCTACATCTCATAGCCATCTGAGTCCTGTGGGGGCTGAACTGGCGGAGGAGGAGGAATCACAATCAGTATTTTGCATCAGGATTTGATTATGATTTGGAAGCCAAAAACAGCAGTGGGTCCAAAACACAAAAGATATGCAAATCTTTTCTTCACATTCCATCTCTGTTTTGGACTCACTCCTGTTTTTGCCTTACCAATACTGATCAGACGGATCAGAAGAAGGGAAAAATAAATATTGACGTCTACACAAACTTACTGCTGACACCCTTTTCATTCTGTCATGGTGCCACTTCTTGTATTAGTAAGTAACAGAACAGGTTCTCTAGCAATCTATGTAGAAATAGCAGACAGTGTAAAATGAGACCGCAATTTCACTCTGTTGTAGAATGAGTGGGTATCACAATCTCTTATCTATTAATTAATGTGGTTAACCCACAAATTGTGAAATGAGACTGCTCTTTCACAATTCAGTAGAATCAGTGGCTAACAGGTTAACCAGCAGTCTATGTGGAAACAGAACATGATGTAAAATGAGACCACTCTTTAATTCTATAGTAGAATCTCTATCTACATTTTAACTGACAAAATATTGACACTTCTGTTATTTTGTCAGTTAATTCTAGCAGTTACTGTATGGTGAGGCAAAATCAGAAGCCGATCCTACTCCCAGATAACTTATCATGAAAAGATCTGCACCTGTTCTGTGTTTTGAATCTGTAACACCAAATAAGTGAAGTGTGAACTGAGCCTAATAGTGAGGCATGCCAATGCACTCATTCATAAACTGAATGTGACTAGTGTTGGGCGCGAATTTTCGAATTGCGAATTTGAATCGCGAATATCACCACTTCGAGAATTTGCGAAGATTTAGAATATAGTGCTATATATTCGTATTCACAAATATTCTAGATTTTCTTATCCTCTGAACCCATAATCCCTCCCTGCTTCTTGCTTGTGGGCCAATGAGAAGGCTGCAATTTATTTTTCTGAGATTAGCAACATCTCTAGCAACCAATAGGAAAGTTGCCTACCCCCTTATTATATAAGAACCTCCCCAGCAGCCATTTTCTGCAGTTTTTTACAGTTCAAAGAGAGACACCAGTGTCATTGCTGTGCTCTGTGCTTTGCTGTGTCACATTACATTAGATAGTTAATTAGCTTATATATGTAATACAGATAGTTAGTGGGAGATAGACAGTGTAGGTTAGATCATGATATAGTGTAGCTGACAGGTTCCAGTGCAGGTGTTAGGTAGTGTGATAGGTTCTGCTGTCCATAGATACATACTACAGACATAGTACTGTGATGTTAGAAGTTCACAACAATACTTAGTGCACCAATTACTAATATGTAGTCAGACCTGCTAAAATGTGAAGTTGCACGTATTGCGCAAAAATTTGCGCATCATTAATTGCCAATATATCAAAGCACTCTATCGGGATATAAAGCTATTGTAATGTTCTGCTGTGCCAACTATTTTCACCAGTCTTAGGAAACTTCTAGCAGCTTGAAAGATGCAGCAATAGTGAGCCACGCCTGTATTGCGCACGCAATACGCGCATATTACATTGTCTATTTTTGCAATCAAGAACATAATTGCAAATTCTCGAATTAGTGAAGTTATTACGAATATTCACCCAAATATTTGCGAAATATCGCAAATCCAAATATTGCCCATGCCGCTCATCACTATATGTGACCTGCCTGTCATAATGACACACAGTAACTGTTTCACTACCAGAAAGGACTAGCTATGTATGTTGCTGCAATGCACAGTGATGTAAACTGAGACACCCTCCGAATATAGCGGATTTAGATGTTGCTGCAATGCACAGTGATGGACACTGAGAGAGACTCTCTGGATATAGCTGATTTAGCACACTTATAGAGAAAGCTTAGGAGCTCATTCCATGCTGTCACACATAGAACTCAATAATAAAAGAGCAATTGCAAGTGCTTGGCAGCTTTTTTATCAGAGGAACAGAGCTCCGAAAACTATAAAAGTGCATTGAGAATTTAATGAGCATAAAATGTTAGACCTAATATTCTCATGATGATGACAGGTGGAGATTCACTTTACACTGTAACTATTATTTTTTTATTTTTTTTTAATTTGTAAGTTTCTGGCACGGAAGTTGTCCCTTTTCCCCTTAGCAGCACACTCTAAATGAGCATTGTTAAGGAAAACCCATCTTCAGTACAATACAGTATTGTACACTGAATATGCTCCTAGAGCCAGCCTGCCTATAGCCTCCCCTCCTACAGGACAGGAAGAAAAATGACACAAGGCAGGGATGGGTTTTTTAGAGAAATAATGGTGGCTAGGAATCACATCAAGGTTGAGAGCATGCCATCAGTTTCCTAAAGGCAGTGGAATCCATCAGTGGTACAGAAGCAATTATACCACAAGCTATTTGGCCGGATGGCAGTTCAGCTTACACACCAGTGTATTGCTGAGCACATACAGTTGTTTTGTGGCCACACTTTTCATTATGGATGACTAACAGCAGAGCAGAGAAAGAAGAGTAGTCGGAGCAAGAGGACAAATAACTGATGATGATGACGATGTCAAGAACACTGTACTGTTTTTGGATGTGGCCTGGCTGCCACAGAGAAGACTGGCAGAAGGAGTACAGACTTGTTCCGATGGTTAGCCAGTTCTACATTTCTACTGTGATGCCGCCACATTTCCCGCAATAGAGCACTGGTACCTATGTTTGTGCTTGAACACAGATAACTTATTTTCATCCGGCAGATCTTGCACATGGCAGTGGTTTTGTCTGCACTGTGGATAAAAATTGCTTATAGAAGATACTTGCACACAACTATCATCAGCCAAGTTTGGCCTAGATCTGACATTTTTTGAGCCTGCGCCTACAATAATAGTGACATCCCAAGTTCCTGAGTTGACCACACTAGAAGCAGGCCTTGCCCTGGCTTTTTTTTGGAGGTTTTGGTTGTGCGTTACCTCTACTCTTTATTGCTGCCACAGCTACCACCTTCCTCATTACCATGATATGACTCCCAAGGTCTTTTCCAACACAAAATAATCATAGCCCTCATTCTCCTTGGCACTTTTATCAAACAGTGATATGTAATGATGGGCCCCCTCATGATTCCCTCCTCTATATTTGCCCCAAGTGCTACTGTTCCCATGGCTATTAGAGATGTCGCGAACATAAAATTTTCTGTTCGCGAACGGCGAACGGCGAACGCGAACTTCTGCAAATGTTCGCGAACGGGCGAACTGGGCGAACTGCCATAGACTACAATAGGCAGGTGAATTTTAAAAACCCACAGAGACTCTTTCTGGCCACAATAGCGATGGAAAAGTTGTTTCAAGGAGACTAACACCTGGATTGTGGCATGCCGGAGGGGGATCCATGGCAAAACTCCAATGGTAAATTACGTAGTTGGTGCAGTCGGGTTTTAATCCATAAAGGGCTTAAATCACCTAACATTCCTAAATTGTTTGAAATAACATGCTTTAAAACATCCAGTGTGTGTATACGATCAGGTATGATGTTGTATTGATCAGGTAGTGTAAGGGTTACGCCCCCTTCACAGTGACAGACCAAACTCTGACAGACCAAACTCCCCGTTTAACGCACCGCAAACAACCGCAAACAGTCCATTTGCACAACCGCAAACTCCCCATTTGCACAAGGTTGGATACAAGCTAGCCATGTCCAGTTCCTTGTCCTCACTGACGTCATTGAAAGTCTCTTCCTCCACCCAGCCACGTACAACACCAAGGGTCCCCAAAAGGTGACAACAAGCCCCCTGGGACGCCTGCTGTGTTTGGTCTTCCACCTCCTCAAAGCCACCTTCCTCCTCCAGGTTTGTTACCTCCGCAAAACGACGCATGAGCCTACAGCCATTGTGCATGAGCGTTCGGTAACGCGGCCAAACAATGCAATAGATTTTAGGAACCGGGAGATGGAAAAAGATGGTTGGTCGGTCCTCTTCCTTCCAATTTGGGGCACTGCGCATGCGTCGTGCAATGTTCTGTGCCACCCGATATAAGATGTGTGCTAAGTAGTACTATTTGTATCAGTTTAATCCCTGTTACATGGGGGACGTGTATCAAATAAATTTTAGGAACCGGGAGATGGAAAAAGATGATTGGTTGATGCTCTTACTTCCAATTTGGGGCACTGCGCATGCGCCGCGCAATGTACTGTGCCACCAATACAAATAGTGTGAACTACTATTCTTACCATTTTAATCTTTGTTAAGTCCCCTATCAGGGAACGTGTATTGAATTGAATCCTTGCATGGGGTGATAGAGAAAAAAGCTTGCTCTGTCCGCTTCCTTCGAATTTTAGGCACTTGCAATGGAATTTGCCACCAATGCAACTAGTGTTAACTAAGTACTATTCCTATCAGTTTAATCTCTGTTTTGTCCCTTATCAGGGCCAGGGCCGGTGTAGTGAATAGATTTTTGGAACCAGAAGATGGAAAAAGACCCATGCTTCTTTTGAATTTCAGGTCACTGCGCATGCGCCGTGCAATGTACTGTGACACCCTATATGAGTGGTGGGCAGTTGGCACAGTACAGTCTGTGGGCCTGACACACACTGGCAGGCAACTGCAATTATATTAAAGGGTAAAAATGAAATTACTTTTTTATCTGCAAGGTACTGTGCCACCTGATATGAGTGGTGGGCACACAGTACAGTCTGTGGGCCTGTGGCCTTTCACACACGGGCAGGCAACTTTATATATATTTATATATATATATATATATATATATATATATATATATATATATATATATCTATATCTATATATATATATATATATATATATATATATATATTGTAAGAGGGTGCAAGGGGTCATATTTGATGGCAGGTACGTGTCACCGAGGTTGCTGGCCTCGGCAGGTAAGAGCCGGGTTTTTTGTCTGCAGCAGCTAGTGCTGTTTGACTCTGTTAAATAGCATGGCTGCAAAGCCGATCCGGGCCGGCTCTTACCGGGAGCAGCTAAAGTGTAGGGTGGGTGGCTGCTCCCCACGATCCAGTCCTGGTTTTGGGCTGGGTATAAAACACAGCCAGCAGCTGTGTCTGAGGTGGTGATTATCCTGGAGCTGCTAACAGGGCTCTGGAGTTCTCTGTCCTGGAGGAAAGAGCTCAGCAAGGAGGTGGCTTTTGTTCCTGGCTACCTGAAGGTGGATTCTCCTGCGGCTGGGCCGACAGCCTGGTGCGAACCTGCACCTACACCTCCCAGGTGACTGAACCTATGTTGGCCTGTTTTGTTTTGCCTCCTTGTTTCTGACATGTGTGAATTACCACCGAAAGACTGTTTGCTGTGTATTTTTGTGTCAGTGTGAATAAAACACTGTTTATTGCACATCCTGGACTCTTTGTTTTGCCTCGGTACTGCACCCGCACCGCTGTCTACCAGAGCGACTCCCCACAATATATATATATATAAGCAGACTGATGTACCAGCCCTATAAAGTGCTTTTTGGGGTGCTGTCAGGACGCTGTCCTTACAGCAGGTGGCCCCTTTCACACGAGAGAGTTTTCCGCACGGGTGCAATGCGTGACATGAATGCATAGCATCCGCACTGAATCCTGACCGATTCATTTCAATGGGTCTGTGTACATGAGCGTTTTTTTTCACGCATTACTTGTGCGTTGCATGAAAATCGCAGCATGTTCTATATTCTGCGTTTTCACGCAGCCCTAGCCCCATAGAAGTGAATGGGGCTGCGTGAAAAACTCATTGCATCCGCCATCAAGTGCGGATGCGTTGCGTTTTTCACTGATGGTTGCTAGTAGATGTTGTTTGTAAACCTTTACTTTTTTTATCACGCGCGTGAAAAAAGCATCAAAACGCACCCGCGTGGAAAAAACTGAACAACTGAACGCAATCGAAGGCAAAACTGAATGGCTTTGCCTGTGAAATCGCACAGTTTTCACTGAGCGCATCCGCAATGCATCTGGACCTAAGGCCCCATTCACAAATCCGCAATTTTTGTTTGCATCCATTCCGCAATTCTGCGGAATGGATGCGGACCCATTCATTGTGAATGGTGCCGGACATGATGCAAAAAGCCCTGAAACACCCGCCCGCGGCTCCGCAAAAGATAGAGAATGTCCGATTCTTGTCCGCAGCCTGCGGACAAGAATAGGCATCTCTATGGAGAGTGCCGGCATGGTGTCTTGCGGATCCGCAGTTTGCGCAGATCCGCAACACACTACGGACGTGTGAATGGGGCCTAATCCGGACACGCTCGGGTGAAAGAGGCCGATGAGTCTTTGAGGTCTGGAGTGGACACTGAACACTGGCCTAGCTAACGCTTTCCCTATTAATTCAGCAGCAGCACTCTCCCTGCTCTAACTAACACTGCAGCTTCAGAATGAATCTAAGATGGACACTGTTCTTGCTTTTTGATAGGAGGTGGGAGGGTCTGGGAGGAAGGGTATGCTGATTGGCTGGAATGTGTCTGCTGACTGTGAGGTACAGGGTCAAAGTTTGCTCAATGATAAAGTAAAGGGGGCGAATAGAACATCGCATATGTTCATCCGCCGCGGCGAACGTGAACATGTGATGTTCGCCGGGAACTGTTTCCCGGCGAATAGCTCGGGACATCTCTAAAGGCTATCAATGCACCTACTTCCACCACTTTGTCTATGAGGGCCACTACTACTACCACCAACAACAACAAAGCCATGCATCGGCTCCTCTGCCTCTTCCTGAACCTACTCATCATGGCAATCCAAATATTGATTTTTCCAACACATCTCATCAACATAAATACTATCTTGAGTATCTTCTACAGCACATGGGGTTTTGTTGCCTCTTCACAGGAAAAAGAAGATGCCTTACTAGGAAGAGGCAGTAAAGACAGAGAGGATGCAGGTGAAAGACTTCTCTGCGGCCACAAGGAGGAGGAGCAGGAGGAATGCTGTGACCCCTGGCTCAAAGGCAGTGTCAGACTCAAAGGTGACATTGACATGCTGTGACTGAGAAAATGAGTGAGCCATACAGTCTACAGTCTCATCATCTTTGTCAACAAAAATAATCTATAGCCTACTGGAAGCACTGGAGAACTGTGGCTTGCTGATACTATTAATGGACGGCTGTGTGGTGCCTACTTTTAAGGCCACCCACATTTTGACTAGCGGATGACAAGGCCTGGGTCTTCGTTTTCCACTCTGTCAATTACCAACCATTATTATGAGGCCTATTTAATGGAAACCTGTCACCGTGCAAATGTGAAATATTCCACAGACAAACTGAGAAGATTGAAAATAATTATATATAACAGGCAAGCTATCATCCAGAACTGCATCGAGTGTCTATACACATAATGATGTAGAAATACTGTATAAATGATGTATATATTTGTATGTGACTACCCTCCTAGGCTCTCAATATCACAGATATGGGTATAATATAATAAAGGGTATCTGCCACAGCACTTAATTATATAAAATATTATATGTATATTAATGCATAGAACTACAATTATTAAAGGGATTCTGTCACCACATATAAGTCCTGTGACCTAAACATATGCTCATGTCCAGGGTAACACTCTGATTTCTAAGGTGGGCTTATAAAAGATATTTGTGGCTTTATTCTGCTAAAAAACAGGGTTTTCTAACCTGTCAATCATTGAATTAAGGTGCCCAAGGGGAGGTCCATGGATCCATGGTGCCCAGCCGCACCAATTGCCGTTCGGTGCCCAGCGCCGCCTTCCCAGGATTCAGTGCTGCCTACTACTACTCTGTGTTGCTTCTCCCTCTCTCTCCCTTCCCCTCCTCCCTCCCTCCCCCTCCTCTCGCTTTGAGATCCCACGCGTGCGCTAGCCTATGCGCATGAGCGGGATCTCAAAGCGGACGGAGGGGGAGGGAGGGAGAGGGAGAGGAGACACAGAGGAGTAGTAGGCGGCGCTGAACTTCCATTAACTTATTTTTAGCTTCCATTTAGAGTTTAGCGAACACCTGGATGTTCGGGTTCGAGAAGTTCGGCCGAACTTCCCAAAAATGTTCGACCCGAACTTCATCCCGAACCCGAACCCCATTGAAGTCAATGTGGCTGTAAAATAGTCCAGGAAAGGGCTAGAGGGCTGAAAAAGGCAGCAAAATGTAGGTAAATCCCATGCAAACAAATTTGGATAGTGAAATGAATCAATTGGAGAGAGGTCCCGTAGCAGAGAATCAGGCTTCAAGTCACCCACCAATGGAGAAGGCCACTTTCATTTATTTAGGCCCCAGCACCAAGACAGAGGACAGAGGTCGCATAGCAGAGAATCAGGCGTTATGTCACCCACCAATGGAGAAGGCCACTTTTAGATAATTAGGCCGCTGGCACCTAGACGGAGGAGAGGTTCTTTCAACTTTTGGTTGCACCGCAATATAATGGTAAAATTAAAAAAGTGGATTCAATAAAGAAGTGCCCCTGAGTACAAGAATATATGGTTGAGGGGGAGGCAGTTATAAATGTCTATTCTGCACAAGGGATGGACAGGTCCTGTGGGATCCATGCCTGGTTCATTTTTATGAACGTCAGCTTGTCCACGTTGGCTGTGGACAGGCGGCTGCGTTTGTCATTAATGACGCCACCTGCCATGCTGAATGCACGTTCAGACAAAACGCTGGCCGCCAGGCAGGCCAGCACCTCCAAGGCATAAAAGGCTAGCTCTGGCCACGTGGACAATTTGGAGACCCAGAAGTTGAATGGGGCCGAACCATCAGTTAGTCCGTGGAGGGGTGTGCAGACGTACTGTTCAACCATGTTAGTGAAATGCTGCCTACTGCTAGCACGTTCCGTATCAGGTGGTGGTGCAGTTAGCTGTGGCGTGGTAACAAAACTTTTCCACATTTCTGCCATGCTAACCCTGCCCTCAGAGGAGCTGGCCGTGACACAGCTGCATTGGTGACCTCTTGCTCCTCCTCTGCCTTTGCCTTGGGCTTCCACTTGTTCCCCTGTGACATTTAGGAATGCTCTCAGGAGCACGTCTCCCAGCGTGCGCTTGTACTCGCGCATCTTCCTATCACGTTCCAGTGCAGGAAGTAAGGTGGGCACATTGTCTTTGCACCGGGGATCCAGCATGGTGGCACCACAGAAGTCCGCACACATTAAAATGTAGGCAACTCTGCTGTCGTTGCGCAGGCACTATAGTTGCTCATGTGTGCCAGGCTGCCCAGAGGTAAGAACAAGCTGTCCTCTGTGGGAGGCGTATCATCATTGTCCTCCGTATTCCCCCAGGCACGCACCAGTGATGGGTCTGAGCTGTGTTGGGTGCCACCCCGTTGTGATAATGCTTCATCCTCATCCTCCTTCACCTCATCCTCCTCGTCCTCCAGTAGTGGGCCCTGGCTGGACACATTTGTACCTGGCCTCTGCTGTTGTAAAAAACCTCCCTCTGAGGCACTTCTAACAGACTGGACTGAAAGTGCTAAAAATGACCTCTCATCCTCCTCCTCCTCCTGGGCCACCTCCTCTTCCATCATCGCCCTAAGTTCCCTAAGGATCATACTCCCTTTCAGTGCCCAATACAGGAAAATAGAAAAAATAATTAATACCATTGGCATCACCTACTTAAGGACAAAGTGATAGGACCTATTTTGACATCCAGACCGAGAATTTCGTACACAAAAGCACCAAATTTGGGCCTTCTGGTTGCACCAACCGTGAAAAATAGGAGGCCTATGAAAAATAATCGAAATTGGCTATCCTCCAAGGGATTCCATAAGTGTGAAACCTGTAATAACTGTAGAACAACTAAGTTCCCAAAAAAGACTACTGAAATCAAATCGACACAAAACTCATTATGTTATGAGATTAAAGACGACCTATCCTGTAATTCCCGTGATGTTATCTATATAATAGAATGTCCATGCTCTAAACAGTACATCGGACAAACAAAAAGGAGTCTGAAAATAAGAATAGCAGAACATATGAATAAGATTAGAAAAGGGGTAACTACACATACACTATCACATCATTATAAAGATTATCATAATAAAGACCCAAGTTCCCTGAAATTTGCAGCTTTAACAAAAGTAAAAAAAACCTGGAGGGGCGGAGATCATATAAAAAATATGTCAAGAATGGAATCGCAGCTGATCTTTGAATTTGACACAATAGTCCCAAATGGTCTAAATGCCGAAATGGAACTCTTCGGTTTCCTATGATTACTGAATGGGACGGAGGTTGATATAGGGATGTGGAGTCGACTGCCCGGCTGTTTTACCAGCGCGCCGACCCCATCCTCCCTTGTCAGCCACCCTCCCCTTTCATCCATACCTACACTTCTGAACACCTACATTTTTGAATACCCCCATTTATGAGTGATTTAATATACAGGCACCCTTTTCACATTTTGAGGTCACTTAACCATTCACATTTCTAGGTCACTTAACCTAACAGAAAATCACTATATCACAAAAGAGACACATTGGTCTAAGATACACCTCACTATTATTCACAACTAAACACACATAATATAAATCTCCCGGACGTCTGACTCCACTAGAGGATTTCCCATTTATAGTTTTTAGGAAGTGTATAATTTTTATGAAATTTCTATGAAGTTTTCTATGTAATTTTAATAACATTTTTTCAGAAGTATCCTTCATTGTTTATCTTTATTTATTTATTTTATATATTATTTTTTTATATTTTTTTATATTTTTATTTGACTCAGATCGTTATGTATTTATATATATATATGCATTAATTTATATATTTCTATATTTTTTTATATATATGCATTTTTTTATATATATGCATCAATTCAACGGACATACCCTCTATCTCTAGAAAAAATCATTTACGGCCACACAAATAATAAAGTAAAAAAGAAAAAAAGAGAGACAACTACTGACACTAACCTATGCAATAAAGTAAAAAAAGCGAAAAAAAGAGAAAAAAAGACGAGATCGCTCTCCAAGACGTCATTGAGGACGGCCACATAAACAATAAAGTAAAAAAGTAAAAAAGAGAGACAACTACTGACGCTCACCTATACAATAAAGTAAAAAAAGAGAAAAAAAGAGAAAAAAGAAGGTACCACTCTTCAACACGTCATTGAGGACGTAATAAATCAATTAAGTGATATAGTATAAAAGAAACTAGACATCCTATACGCTGGCTACCACTGAGGAAGGGACAGTATAGTCCCGAAACGCGTTTGGGAAGGAGCCAGCGACATATTGGCATTATATCGGCGGAGTTTCAGGACGATCGTCACACTTCAATACCGGAGCGCTCAGCACCTTATCTACTCCACGTGGGACGCCACGTGGAACGCCGAGAGCGATCACCGCAGAGAGAATACGTGTCGGAGCTTGTAAGTAGTAGAGCCCGCACGGTGGCACAAACAGTGCCGAAGATAATATCAGGATAGAAGATCGGTAAAGTAGCCGGAGCGGCAATAGTAATATTTTACACCTTATGAGCACATGCTATTGAACTCACTAACAAACTTAATATCTAACTGGGACAATAGGTGTTGTCCTAGGGCGGTGTACCCCGCTCACATTTTTTTCCCTCAGAAGCTACAACGGAGACCCTCTGAGAATTGACTATAATTTGGGGTAGTACTGGATCAATATTACATTGGATGAATTTATACAATTAATCAATTCTCTATATGAATACATGGACTGTATGAGACTTAGAAAATACCGGATCTTCAGCACATGAATTCATTATTTATTTCTGAAACATTATTTATTTCTGAAACAATCTACCTCCAGACATTATATGAATTATATAGAGATTTGAGGACTTCGTGCATCTATGTTTATAATCCTTTACTGATTAAGTGGTTTTAAGATTGTTCTTAATATTGTTTTATTTGGTGTTATGTGTGGATCCACATTGTTTTGATATTGTCTTTGCAACTAAATATATATTAAATTTGTTTCTAATATAGAATTGGATACTATTCAATTTGACCCAGATATTTGAGTGCCCTCTACACTTACATACTTTTCCTCTTTTTACGAATTACATCTGGACAAGGGTGTAGTCCAGAGTAGAGAGAGCACCAATTTTTCGTGTGTATTGGAAGGGTGAGCCGGTTAAACCTACTTTATTATACTTCTAACAGACTGGCCTGAAAGTGCTAAAAATGACCCCTCATCCTCCTCCTTCTCCTGGGCCACCTCCTCTTCCATCATCGCCCTAAGTGTTTTCTCAAGGGGACATAAAAGTGGTATTGTAACGCTGATAACGGCGTCATCGCCACTGGCCATGTTGTTGGAGTACTCGAAACAGCGCAACATGGCACACGTGTCTCGCATGGAGGCCCAGTCACTGTTGGTGAAGTGATGCTGTTCCGCAGTGCGACTGACCCATGCGTGCTTCAACTGAAACTCCACTATGGCCTGCTTCTGCTCGCACAGTCTCTCCAGCATGTGCAAGGTGGAGTTCCACCTGGTGGGCACGTCGCATATGAGGCAGTGAGCGGGAAGGCCGAAGTTCCGCTGTAGCGCAGACAGGCGAGCAGCGGCAGGATGTGAACGCCGGAAGCGCGCACAGACGGCCCGCAGTTTATGCAGCAGCTCTGACATGTCGGGGTAGTTGTGAATGAACTTCTGCACCACTAAATTCAGCACATGCGCCACGCAAGGGATGTGCGTCAAACCGGCTAGTCCCAGAGCTGCGACGAGATTTCGCTCATTATCGCACACCACCAGGCCGGGCTTGAGGCCCACCGGCAGAAACCACTCGTCGGTCTGTTGTTCAATACCGAGCCACAACTCCTGCACGGTGTGGGGCATGTCCCCCAAACATATGAGTTTCAGAATGGCCTGCTGACGTTTACCCCGGGCTGTGCTGAAGTTGGTGGTGAAGGTGTGTGGCTGACTGGATGAGCTGGTGGAAGCAGAGGAGGAGGAAGCCGAGTAGGAGGCTACAGGAGGCAAAGAATGATGCCCTGCGATCCTTGGCGGCGGAAGGACGTGCGCCAAGGAACTCTCCGCCTGGAGCCCAGCCGCCACTACATTTACCCAGTGTGCAGTTAGGGAGATATAGCGTCCCTGGCCGTGCTTAATGGGCCACGTATCTGTGGTTAGGTGGACCTTGCCATAGATGGCGTTGCGCAGTGCACACTTTGATTTTATCAGATACTTGGTTGTGCAGGGTAGGCACAGCTGTCTTGGAGAAGTAGTGGTGGATGGGAACAACATACTGTGGGACAGCCATCACCATCAGCTGTTTGAAGCTGTCTGTGTCCACCAGCCTGAATGACAGCATTTCAAAGGCCAGTAATTTAGAAATGCTGGCATTCAGGCCCAGGGCTCGAGGGTGGCTAGGTGGGAATTTATGCTTTCTCTCCAAGGTTTGTGAGATGGAGAGCTGAACGCTGCCGTGTGACATGGTGGAGATGCTTGGTGACGCAGGTGGTGGTGTCGGTGGCACATCCTCTGTTTGGTGGGCGGCAGATGCCAACATTCCTCCCGAGGCGGAGGAAGAGGCCGAGGCAGCAGCAGAAGAGGGAGCAGGGGGAGCCAGAGTGAGTTCCTTGCTTTTAAGGTGTTTACTCCACTGCAGTTCATGCTTTGCATGTAGATGCCTGGTCATGCAGGTTGTGCTAAGGTTCAGAACGTTAATGCCTCGCTTCAGGCTCTGATGGCACAGCGTGCAAACCACTCGGGTCTTGTCGTCAGCACATTGTTTAAAGAAGTGCTATGCCAGGGAACTCCTTGAAGCTGCCTTTGGGGTGCTCGGTTCCTGGTGGCGGTGGCCAGTAGCAGGCGAACTCTCTTGGAGGCGGCTGTTCTGCTTTTGCCCCCTGCTCCCTCTTTTGCTACGCTGTTGGCTCGGTCTCACCACTGCCTCTTCCTCTGAACTATGAAAGTCAGTGGCACGACCTTCATTCCATGTGGGGTCTAGGACCTCATCGTCCCCTGCATCGTCTTCCACACAATCTTCCTCCCTGACCTCCTGTACGGTCTGCACACTGCAGAAAGACGCAGCAGTTGGCACTTGTGTTTCGTCATCATCAGAGACGTGCGGTCTGCGATGAGATGGTATTCCCATGTCCTCATCATCAAGAAACATCAGTGGTTGTGAATCAGTGCATTCTATGTCTTCCACCACTGGGGAAGGGCTAGGTGGATTCCCTTGGGAAACCCTGCCAGCAGAGTCTTCAAACAGCATAAGAGACTGCTGCATAACTTGAGGCTCAGACAGTTTCCCTGATATGCATGGGGGTGATGTGACAGACTGATGGGCTTGGTTTTCAGGCGCCACCTGTGTGGTTTCTGCAGAAGACTGGGTGGGAGATAATGTTGTGAACGTGCTGGATCCACTGTCGTCCACCCAATTGACTAGCGCCTGTACCTGCTCAGGCCTTACCATCCTTAGAACGGCATTGGGCCCCACCAAATATCGCTGTAAATTCTGGCGGGTACTGGAACCTGAGGTAGTTGGGCGTGTGTCTGTGGCAGAATGGCCACGTCCTCTCCCAGCACCAGAGGGTCCACTAACACCACCATGAACGCGTCTGCTTCCCTTACTAGATGTTTTCCTCACTGTTACCGTTCACCAAGCACCACAATAAGAAAAAAACTATTTGGCACAATGTATTGATTTCAAATTCAGGCCTTTTTTTACGGGCACCTAACACTATCTGCCTATTTATTTATGTAGCGCATTAAACTAATCCAGGCACAGCAGTAACCACTGATTTAGGGGAATATCAATTGTAGGCCTGGATGAAAGGTATCCTTTTATGGACAGATTTACACTTGGAGATGCACATTAGCGTGTGAAAAAATATGTAGGATTATGCCTTCAGCAATTGTATTTTAACACTTTGTGTAATATACCCTTTAGCGGACAGAAATACAATGGGAGATGCACGGAAGCATGTGAAGTTATTGAGGATGACCCTCTCAGCACTTGTATATACACCTTGAGTGTAATATACCCTTTTACAGACAGATTAACATTTGGCCTGCAACAGCTGGAACACCAGATTCAGGGTATTGCTATATTGGCAAGTGAATTTCACCCCAGAACAAAATCTATCCTTTGTCGGATACTATAAAACTTGTCCAGTCACAGCTGGAACACCAGATTTACTGTATTTATATTTTGGCAACTGAATTTCACCCCAGAAAAAAATATACCCTTTTACGGACAGATTTAAACTAGGCCTGCAACAGCTGGAACACCAGATTCAGGGTATTGCTATTTTGGCAATTAAATTTCACTCCAGAAAAATATATAATCTTTTACGGACAGATTTAATCGAAGATTGCAACAGTTGGAACAACAGTTTTACTGTATTTCTATTTTTGCAACTGAATTTCACCGCAAAAAATAATAAATCCTTTGACGGACACTATTAAACTTGGCCAGCCACTGCTGGAACACCAGATTTACGGTATTGCTATTTTGGCAATTGAATTTCAACCCAGAAAATTATCTATCCTTTGCTGTACACTATTAAACTTGGCCAGCCACTGCTGGGACACCAGATTTACGGTATTGCTATTTTGGCAATTGAATGTCACCCCATAAAAAAATATATCCTTTGCCACATGCTAATAAACTTGGCCAGCCACTGCTGGGACACCAGATTTACGGTATTGCTATTTTGGCAATTGAATTTCAACCCAGAAAATTATCTATCCTTTGCCGTACACTATTAAACTTGGCCAGCCACTGCTGGGACACCAGATTTACGGTATTGCTATTTTGGCAATTGAATGTCACCCCATAAAAAAATATATCATTTGCCACATGCTAATAAACTTGGCCAGCCACTGCTGGGACACCAAATTTACGGTATTGCTATTTTGGCAATTGATTTACACCCCAGAAACAAATATATTCTTTGCCGTACACTATTAAACTTGGCCAGCCACAGCTGAAAACACTGATTTACAGTATGGTATTGCTATTTTGTCAATTGAATTTCACCCCAGAAAAAAAATATATCCTTTGCCTCACACTATTAAACTTGACCAGCCAATAGCTGAAACCACTGATTTATGGTATTGCTATTTTGGCAATTGAATTTAACCCCAGAAAAAAATATATCCTTTGCCGGACACTATTAAACTTGTCCAGCCACAGCTGGAACACCAGATATACTGTATTTCTACTTCTGCTACTCACTTTCACCCCAGAAAATAATATATCCTTTGACGGACACTAGGGAAATTGTCCAGTCACAGCTGGAACACCACATTCAGGGTATTGCTATTTTGGTAATTAAATTTAACCCCAGAACAAAATCTATCCCTTGACGGATACTATTAAACTTGTCCAGTCACAGCTGGAACACCAGATTAAGGGTATTGCTATTTTGGCAATTAAATTTCACCCCAGAAAAAAATATACCCTTTTACGGACAGATCTAAACTAGGCCTGCAACAACTGGGACACCAGATTCAGGGTATTTCTATTTTGCCAATTATATATCACCCCAGAAAAAAATATACCCTTTTACGGACAGATTTAAACAAAGCCTGCAACAGCTGGAATAACAGTTTTACTGTATTTATTTTTTTGCAACTGAATTTCACCGCAGAAAATAATAAATCCTTTGACGGACACTATTAAACTTGGCCAGCCAATGCTGGGACACCAGATTTCCGGTATTGCTATTTTTGCAATTGAATTTCACCCCAGAAAAAAATATATCCTTTGCCGTACACTATTAGACTTGGCCAGCCACTGCTGGGACACCTGATTTACGGTATTGCTATTTTTGCAATTGAATTTCACCCCAGAAAAAAATATATCCTTTGCCGTACATTATTAAACTTGGCCAGCCACAGCTGAAACCATTGATTTATTTTATTGCTTTTTTGGCAATTGAATTTCACCCCAGAACAAAATATATGCTTTGCCGGACACTATTAAACTTGCACAGTCACAGCTGGAACACCAGATTTACGGTATTTCTATTTTGGCAATTGAATTTCACCCCAGAAAATTATCTATCCTTTGCCGGACACTATTAAACTTGGCCAGCCACAGCTGAAACCACTAATTTACGGTATTGCTATTTTGGCTATTGAATTTCACCCCAGAACAAAATATGTCCTTTGCCGGACACTATTATACTTTGCCAGCCACTGCTGGGACACCAGATTTAGGGGATTGCTATTTTGGCAATTGAATTTCACCACAGAAAAAAATCTATCCTTTGCCAGACAGCAGACAGTATTACACTTGGCTAGCCACAGCTGGAACACCAGATTTAGGGGATTGCTACTTTGGCAATTGAATTTCACCCCTTAATAAAATATAGAAATTTCTATCCTGGGTTCCTAGGGGTGACAATAAGTACAGCCAAGCCCCTGATGCAATATAGCAAAAAAAAACAACAACTAGTATTGATGGATTGATGGACTTGGTGGCAGCTTGTGCTGGTGCATCACAAGACACAAAATGACCGCCGTTAAAAGTGACAGAAAAACGCTCTGTGCAACCTAAAATCCAGTGAGCAATTAACTAGCAGAAGTTGAATGATTCAGAGCTGTAGATCGATCACTTCATTAGGTATTTTTGCTGACTTTTCCCTGCCTAATCTCGCCCTCACAGAAGCTGCGTCCTCTCCCTACACTAATCAGAGCAGTGTGACGTGCGGCACTACGTGACTCCAGCTTAAATAGAGGCTGGGTCACATGCTGCACTTGGCCAATCACAGCCATGCCATTAGTAGGCATGGCTGTGATGGCTTCTTAGGGCAAGAAGTTAAACGCTAGCTGATTGGCTGCTGTGCAGCCCTTCAGAAAACGGGAAGAAATCGCCGAACAATGGACCCAAAACCGAACTTTTTTGAAAATGTTCGGGTCCGTGTCCCGAACACCCCAAAATTCGGTACGAACTCGAATTATGCTTGAACTGTTCGCTCAACCCTACTTCCATTAACTTATTTATAGTAGGTATAATACCACTTTGATGTAGAATTATCCCCTTTTTTTTAGCTCTAGTGTTTGCATGTGTAATGGTGTGCAGCCATTTTTTATAAATCATGTTTGCTTGCTTGATGTATATGCATGTTCTAGTCCAAATTTACATTTCATTCATTCAGGTGTTCTGATACTGCTCTTGAGTTTGGCGTCCCACGTGGCGTCCCACATGTTGGCGCTCTTTCCCTGTTTGAATTGCCGGGCTGTTTAGATCCTCCTTGCAGTTGTGGATTGTAGGAATCTCACCCCGATTTAGTTCCTACCACACAGTATTTCACGGTTAGCGGTATTGCACAGCTGGCAGTATTATTTCCTTTAGTGGATTATATTTTGTCAAGTACGGTGTGAACTTTTAGTATATAAGGAGCCTCTTTAAACAATAGTTCAAGTGGCTGCAGCTCTCACCTCTACCTTCAATCCAAGACATGTTGATGTACTTTTCTGTGATTTTGGAGGATTTTATATGAGCCAATAAAGAACTTTTTTTTTTTACTCCACAAGAAGCTTGATCCCATTTCTCTATAAGAAGCTTTTTTAGAATTACATTAATTGTGAGGAGCCTGTGAGGAGTGACAGAGCAGGCCAGGCAGCCAGGCTGATCCATATTATGGGAGCTGGATGTTGGTCTTGACAGCTGGGTAAGTTTAACTTGACTGGCCAATCACTGAATTTACTGATGGAAATAAGATCCTTGCTAAAGCCAAAAAACACAAATCACTGAGGGCATGTTGATGTCATTTTATGTGATTTTGGCGGATTTTATATGATAAAAAGAGCCAATAAATAACTTTTTTTTTACTCCACAAGAAGCTGGATCCTATTTTTCTACAGAAGCTTCTATAGAATTACATTAATGTATTACCCAGACGCGTTTTGGAGCTTACACTCTCCTTCTTTAGTGGTACATGAATATAATATATAGTGGGATCCATTAAATACTTGTGCCTTCTGGCGGGAATCATTTAACGAAGTTGCCTGGAAAATCTGGGATGGCATAATCCCTGGAACACTTAAAAGCGTTGCCTAAAAATTCTGGAATGGATTGATATTGATCCCACACTATATCTTCATTCAAATATGTTGTAAATTACATGTATATTATATCTGATTGGCAGCAATAATAAAAGCAAATCCAGTATATAAAAAGATATAGCCAAAATGTATGTGGTGGAATATATCAAAGAATATGTATAATTAGAAGAATAAAACTAATAGATGCAGTCAATTGTGTGTGTTATTTGTCCAAAAATTCGCTGTTGCATTTACAATGCATTTTTCATCAATGTTTTAGTAATTATATGGGCTAATATTCATTTTCAAGAGTGGAAAAGGATAATGAGATGAAGTAATGTAGTATATTAAAATATGGCTCTATCTATATTATATTTATTCAGGGTCATTCCATTAGTTGTCTAAAAATGGGGACTTTGTATTCTCTACTTCTTGTTCGTTTGTTTTCTTATAGTGATAACATTGCAGATGAGTATAGGGCCGGGGGCCTCCCACAGTAGAGATCTGTAACACAGCTGGATCTCGAAGTCCCATCCATAAGGGGCACCCACGCCAGGTCTATAAGAAACCGAAAAGCTCCATTTCTGCATTGTGTCCATTCGGGATTAATGTGTTAAATTCGAAAATCCTTCTCAATTCTATGCTTGACATCTGTGCAATATGGTTTCCTCCTCTCCATTGTCTTTTGACTTTTTCCACAAAGCTGCAAATGTAAGTATGGATGGGTCTTTATTGTGACAGTCCTTGAAATGTTTTGATAGGGAATGTTGTTCAAAGCCTTTCTTTATGTTGTTGATACGATATGTTCTGATAATCTCTTTTTTAAGGTTCTTTTGGTTCTACCAACATATTGTTTATTTTTCTATATTGACTGTTAAATGGGAGTATCTGCTGGTCTTATTGTTATATTTTCTGATTTCTGTAATTTCGTGATTGCTTGTATTCCATTTTTAATAAATTATTTTTTAATGTTTTAATTTTGAGTTTCGAATTTAACACATTAATCCCGAATGGACACAATGCAGAAATGGAGCTTTTTGGTTTCTTATAGACCTGGGGTGGTTGCGCCTCATGGATGGGACTTTGAGGTCTGGCTGTGTTACCTTGATCTCTCCTCCATTGGAGGCCCCCGGCCCTATACTCATCTGCATCGTTATCACTATAAGAAAACAAATGAACAAGAAGTAGAAAATGCAAAGTCCCCCTTTTTAGACAACTAATAAACATATATAAAAAATAAGAGGAATGACCCTGAATAAATATAATATAGATAGAGCAATATTTTAATATACTACTTTACTTCATCTCATTTTCTTATTCCACTCTTGAAAATGAATATTTGCCCATATTATTCCTAAAACATTGATAAAAAAAAAACGCATTGTAACTGCAACAGCGAATTTCTGGACAAATAACACATACAATTCACTGCATCTATTAGTTTTATTCTTATTATTATACATATTCTTTAATATATGCCACCATATATATATTGGCTATGTCTTTTTATATACTGGATTAGCTTTTAGTATTGTTGCTGCCAATCATCAGATATGATATACATGTAATTTACAACATATCCATCCCAGAATTTTCAGGCAACTCTTTTAAATGTTCCAGGGATTAATGCCATCCCATATTTTCCAGGCAACTTCCTTAAATGGTTCCCACCAGAAGGCACAAGTATTTAAAGGATCCCACTATAGATGACATTCATATACCACTGAAGAAGGAGCGTGTAAGCTCCAAAAGGCATCTGGGGAATACATAAATTTATTTCTAAAGAAGCTTCTTATATATTAAAGATAATCCACTAAAGGAAATAATATTGCCAGCTGTGCAATACCACTAACTGTGGAACACAGTGTGGCAGAAACTAAATTGGGGTAAGATTCCTACAATCCCCAACTGCAAGGAGGATCTAAACAGCCAGACAATTCAAACAGCCCAGAGGGAAAGTGCGCCAACACGTGGGACGCCACGTGGGACACCAAGCTCAGGAGCAGTATCAGCACTCCGCTAAATGAATGAAAGGACTACGTCAGTGAGAATTACAACACAGACGTCAGTACGGTAACTGAGCTACATAGTAGCAAATAGCGCGCTATTGACACAATTTGATACAAATACTGAGCTCAGTACTTACAATATATCCTAATATAAAGGAGTCAACTTTATATTAGGACACTAATTATTGATAAATATGGCAACATCACCAGTCTATCTCTATTATTATTTATTTTTATTATATTTATTATATACTCATATTCATACACAACTTTTTACTTTTATATTTTATCATTTTTACTTTTTCTATATATTTTTTATTTTTATATATATATATATATATATATATATATACACACTATCTCACTATTTCATCATCACAATCACTGGACACTAAATAACTTTACCTCTTTGGGTCAACTTGATAACGAATATACTCATTTATCACATATGGAGAGACTGAACTAAATTGAATCATAAAAGGATATTAATGAACTGCTCTGGACTATTTACATAATTTTATTTATTAATTTTTATATATTTTTCCTTTCCTGATTAGTCTTTCTCTTTTTAATATTATTAATATCTACTGTCTTATTAAAATAGTGTTATTAATAATTGTAGTTCTATCCATTAATGTATATAATATTTTAAATAATTAAGTGCTGTGGCAGATACCCTTTATTATATTATACCCATATCTGTGATATTGAGCGCCTAGGAGGGTAGTCACATACAAAAATATACATCATCTATACAGAATTTCTATATTATTATATGTATAGACACTCAATGCAGTTCTGGCTGATAGAGTGCCTGTTATATATAATTATTTTCGTATTTGTTCTGTGAGGTTTTTCAGAGAAACCTTTTCAACAGAGCACCTTATCCATTTGCCACGACAGGTGAGCCACCACACACTCCTTTAAAACTGAGAAGATTTATATACAGTGCATGGGATAAGATTCAGTAAAACTTGTATTTCAGTCATTTAAATTCCTGCTCATTCTGAACTTTAAAGTCAAGGAGGCAGTCCTATCAGTAATTGGAAGCCTGACTCTATGACTTTGCATACAGAGATGTATGTCAATCACTGATAGGACCTCTGTGACCTCAAAGCCCAGAATAAGCAGAGCTATAAAAGAACAAATTATAAGTTATACTGAATATTTTCCCATAAAACTACATATCAATCTGCTCAGCTCCTCCTGCTCTAAAACATGCTGCTGCAACTCAGACACCTTGTTCAATGCTACAGGTTCCCTTTAAAGTGTAACTGTCTTTTTTTTTTTTTTTTCCTAGTTTATTAGAGCTAGGAATGTATACCTGAGTTAGTCTGTCAATGATCGTCAAAAGATCTGTAATTACGTTATATTAACAGCTTTCATCAATGTCCCCTGTCCCTTTTCATTGGTCCCTTAAAAGACTTTTGCCATGGCTTGTCTGTCTTCTCTTTAGTGTAAACAGAAGACAGAGGGGCGGTCTCTCAGTAAGCCAATCTGATTGG
Source organism: Bufotes viridis (assembly GCA_033119425.1). NCBI lineage: Eukaryota > Metazoa > Chordata > Amphibia > Anura > Bufonidae > Bufotes > Bufotes viridis. Next base: position 78,847,115 of record CM065592.1, read on the forward strand.
CTGGCAGGAAGCTGCTGGCTACAGCAAATGTGTATGTGAAGTGAGGGAAGGCAGTTTTGGCCTTAAAGAACTGGCAAAGAAACCATCTTGAGAAGATCCTCATAGGGGTTAAAACAGTCGTGACTAAGGGAAAAACTCAAGGAAAACAGTGGTATGGGAAGAAACTAAAGATTGCTTTATGCATAATGCTGCAGCAGCAGTAACATGCTAAAATAGATTTTTTTTTTATGAAAACATGACAGTTACACTTTAAACAATGGCACATCAAATCACTGACTATTAAACATTAGCAAAATTGTAGGCTTTTTCGGCAACATATCCTATATTCTACTGGTGCAGCTTGGAATATGCCTATAAAAAGGCTGGCTCATGCACAGGAAAAAAAAAGAAAAGATCTTTGTGGAGGCAGTCGAAGATTCCAGAAGCTGCCCTCACTGTAATACACCCAGACCCAATACATTACCTGCCCCATTTTTTTACCAACTAATAAATCCTGACACTCTAGCTAGTAATTCAACTTAACTAAATATATATACACCTAAGTATATGATATATATCTACATTGTCCCTGCAAGACCCTGAAATTGCTGCCTTTTGACTGCAATTGTTTTCTGTGAGAGACATGGCAGACATATCCTCTTATATAAGCGGCTGAGCTCAAAAAGAACTCTGGGGGGTAATTTATCAAACTGGTGTAAAGTAGAACTGGCTAAGTTGCCCATAGCAACCAATCAGATCCCCCCTTATATTTTTGACTGCTCTTTTGGAAAATAAAAGGCTGAATCTGATTGGATGTTATGGGCACCTAAGCCAGTTCTACTTTACACCAATTTGATAAATCTCCCCCTAATAAACCAGCCAATATATTCCCTCCTGATTGGCCGTTAGGGTGTCTGCAAAGCATTGTGGGTAAGCCCACCTGCCAGGGCCCTGCTCAGGGTCTTCATCCTCCCTGTCTTGTTTCCCTCACTAGTGTACTGAACTTTAAAACAAAAATGGCAGGTGCCATTTTGCATGATTCGTCCGAAGCAAATCTCTAAAACTTTGGATTGTAGTCAAAAGGAGAATTGTGAAATTCATAACAAATTAGATTTGTTTAGAATCTCTCATCTTGAGTGGACATACATTTTGATATGTTTGATATGTTTGCGTAGATTTTACATATATTGCGTCCAAACATATACTTGATGTAATGCAAAACCAGATCTCTTTTATCCTCAGCATCAGATCCTCTATGCTACCTGACCTTCCTTTCTCTTGGTTCGAGACATCCGGAGAGGAGTGATGCAAGATGACCAGCTTTAGCCCCTTTATGACTCGACATCAACATCATGATGATGGAGCGAGCACAGGAGGTGTGCGAGCCCCAATCAATGCAGGGGCCTGTCTGTGCCTGACAGCCAGGCCCCTGCTGTATCCGCAGGCATCACTGTAAACGCCAATGCCGGTGAATTAACCCCTTATTTGCCACTATCACTGCTGACCACGGAATATAAGAAGATTGCAGACGGAGGGGACTCCCTCTGCCTCTCCATTAGCCCCCTGCTGCTGTGACAGGGTGCCGATGGCTGCCATGGCAACCCCAGGCCTTGAAAAGGCCTCAGGGTCTGCCATGTACAGTAGCCTGTGACTCACCAGCACACTGTCAATTGGAAACTGACAGTTTAAATGTAGTACAATACAGCATGTATCATACTACATTGAAACAGAGATCAGACCCTGAAATGTTGAAGTTCCTGTACTGGGACAAAAAAAAAAAATGAAATAAATGTGTTTTATAAAAAATAAATTACAGTAAAAAAAAAAGTGTAAAAATTATTAAAATATACATATTAGATATTGCCGTGTCTATAACAAGTGGCTCTTTAAAAATATCACATGACCTACCCCCTCAGGTGAATGCTGTAAAAAAAAAAACTGTGCCAAAAATCTTATGTACCCAAAAATTCTACCAATAAAAATGGCAACTTTTCCTGCAAAAAATGAGCCCCTACAGAAGAGGATTGTCAGAAAAAATAAAAAAATATGGCTTTCAGAATATGGAGACACAAAAACATGATTTTTTCTTCAAAAATGCTTTATTATTAGTGATGAGCGGCAGGTGCCATATTCGATTTCGACGAAATTCGCGAATATTCGAATGAATATTCGTTTCATATTCGTCGAAATCGAATATTCGTAATTTTTTCTAGTTATCGCGATTAACATGCGATTTAAATAATCGCATATTGCGATTTGTACTTAAGGCTACTTTCTAACATTAATTCTTGGAAACTTGAAATTATCCCGGCAAAATCTTCCCTCTAAAATTCATATGTTGCTTCTACCCTTCTGTGTTCTGCCATGTGCCCAAAACATATGCTAACCCTTGCTGCGTTACAGGAAAAAATGTATTAAAATGGAGAATCTGCAAAAAAAATAATTTTTCCCTTTAATTAAGGGGTTTTCGGACAACTACATAATTATCGAATTAAGCGATATATCTTCCTATGTTGTCCCATTGAAAACCTCCATAAAAGTTGGCATAACACAGTTTCAAAGTTACAATCGCATTACTCGATAATGTCAACTACGTAATAATCGAGTAAGGCGATATATTTTCCTATGTTGTCCCATATCGAGTCTAGCGTGTGAAAAATACTTTAATCCTACAAATCGCTTCTTATAACATGTAGTAGTGTTGGTCTCAACTCTTGGATGGTAGACCTGTTAAAATAAATGAACCAATATAGTGTTCTAGCATAACAAAAGTTGCATTCGCAATGCGATTAATAATATTAAGTACTATCGCATTGCGACATCCAGCATAGTGGCAGGACGGAGCTCTAGCTGCAGTGTGCCATTGCACCTTTGTTTTTACGTTTGTATGTGTATTTCACCATAGCAACGTGCACCTGCGTATTGGGTTGTGCTGACTGCAATCCCCATTTTTTTTCCTTTGTAGCATATATGGGAGGCGTGGTGACCTCCATGCAGTCATGCACACCTGACTAGTGAATCCGCCCTGTAGGCTGGTTTTAAAGTCAGTATAAAACTGAGTCTGCTTTATAGAACTTACCAGAAGCCATTTGGTTCCAGGAGAAGTACTAGTGGGCTCAGCATGCATGTTGGTATTTGCATCCCTTGATCTGATGAACGCTGTATGGCACCAGACGGGGTTATAAGCAGAGTGTATCTGGCATGCATGCTGCACCTGCACTCCCTGGATTTTGTGTGGCTGATATGGCCCATAAAAGGTAAGAATTAATGTTAGGGACCACTCGTGAGGCAACCGTGAAGTGGTGGGTGGCTTACATAATTTGGCCAAAATATAAACTAATGCCTCATCTAACATCCAGCATAGTGGCAGGACGGAGCTCTAGCTGCAGTGTGCCATTGCACCTTTGTTTTTACGTTTGTATGTGTATTTCACCATAGCAACGTGCACCTGCGTATTGGGTTGTGCTGACTGCAATCCCCATTTTTTTTCCTTTGTAGCATATATGGGAGGCCTGGTGACCTCCATGCAGTCATGCACACCTGACTAGTGAATCCGCCCTGTAGGCTGGTTTTAAAGTCAGTATAAAACTGAGTCTGCTTTATAGAACTTACCAGAAGCCATTTGGTTCCAGGAGAAGTACTAGTGGGCTCAGCATGCATGTTGGTATTTGCATCCCTTGATCTGATGAACGCTGTATGGCACCAGACGGGGTTACAAGCAGAGTGTATCTGGCATCCATGCTGCACCTGCACTCCCTGGATTTTGTGTGGCTGATATGGCCCATAAAAGGTAAGAATTAATGTTAGGGACCACTCGAGAGGCAACCGTGAAGTGGTGGGTGGCTTACATAATTTGGCTAAAATATAAACTAATGCCTCATCTAACATCCAGCATAGTGGCAGGACGGAGCTCTAGCTGCAGTGTGCCATTGCACCTTTGTTTTTACGTTTGTATGTGTATTTCACCATAGCAACGTGCACCTGCGTATTGGGTTGTGCTGACTGCAATCCCCATTTTTTTTTACTATCGCATTGCTATTCAATTTTGTTTTAATGCTGGTATAGTAAGGCCCCTTTCACACGGGCGAGTTTTCCGCGCGGGTGCAATGCGTGACGTGAACGCATTGCACCCGCACTGAATCCTGACCCATTCATTTCAAAGGGTCTGTGTACATGAGCGTTGTTTTTCACGCATCACTTCTGCGTTGCGTGAAAATCGCAGCATGTTCTATATTCTGCGTTTTTCACGCAACGCAGGCCCCATAGAAGTGAATAGGGCTGCGTGAAAATTGCATTGCATCCGCAAGCAAGTGTGGGTGCGTTGCGTTTTTCACTGATGGTTGCTAGGAGATGTTGTTTGTAAACCTTCAGTTTTTTATCATGCGCGTGAAAAACGCATCAAAACGCATTGCACCCGCGCGGAAAAAACTGAACAACTGAACGCAATCGCAGGCAAAACTGAATGGCTTTGTCTGTGAAATCGCACAGTTTTCACTGAACGCATCCGCAACGCATTCGGACCTAATCCGGACACGCTCGTGTGAAAGAGGCCTAAGAATCAAGCAATATAGTGCTATTGTATAAAAAATAATTGTATTCAAAAGGCGATTTAGGAAATTTTAATTACTGTCATTGCTCTTTTAACTTTCAGCGAATCCTGCTTTATTTTATTATTTCTAAATTCGAACAGTGAGTTAACTTTCCAAATTGTACCCCACTCTAAGTAGAAATTGCGTTCAAATTGAACTTTGAGCTTTCTATTAGTCAGTTTTAGTATAGGTTGGCTTATAGAATTAAGTTTCATTCGTACGCGAATACAACTTAGAGTCAACTTTAATAAGTTTGCTGTCTTATCGCGATAATAAGTCATTTGCATAATCATGTGCGTGCGTCTGTACGTTGGTGCGTTGCCTTAGATCGTAAAGAGAGTGGAGAGATTGGTGAATTCGGAGCGATTTCTGTGGTGGTTACTTAGGGCACAACACAATGGCTAAAAGCAACTTTAAAGAAGAGGAACTGCAGTTTTTGATCAATGTAAGTAAGTCAACTGCATAATTGTGTCACACAGTGATGTCATTTCAAACTATTGATCATTTTTAATAGCCAACAAACCTGCAGCCTTCACTGAGCTCCTAACTGCCACACACTGTCACATGTCCTACTGCATCCTTCACTGAGCTCCTAACTGCCACACACTGTCACATGTCCTACTGCAGCCTTCACTGAGCTCCTAACTGCCGACACGCTGTCACATGTCCTACAGCAGCCTTCACTGAGCTCCTAACTGCCACACACTGTCACATGTCCTACTGCAGCCTTCACTGAGCTCCTAACTGCCACACACTGTCACATGTCCTACTGCATCCTTCACTGAGCTCCTAACTGCCACACACTGTCACATGTCCTACTGCAGCCTTCACTGAGCTCCTAACTGCCGACACGCTGTCACATGTCCTACAGCAGCCTTCACTGAGCTCCTAACTGCCACACACTGTCACATGTCCTACTGCAGCCTTCACTGAGCTCCTAACTGCCACACACTGTCCCTACTGCAGCCTTCACTGAGCTTCTAACTGCCATACACTGTCACATGTCCTACTGCAGCCTTCACTGAGCTCTTAACTGCCACACACTGTCACATGTCCTACTGCAGCCTTCACTGAGTTACTAAATGCCACACACTGTCACATGTCCTACTGCAGCCTTCACTGATCTCCTAACTGCCATACACTATCACTTGTCCTACAGCAGCCTTCACTGAGCTCCTAACTGCCACACACTGTCACATGTCCTACTGCAGCCTTCACTGAGCTCCTAAATGCCACACACTGTCACATGTCCTACTGCAGCCTTCACTGAGCTCCAAACTGCCACACACTGTCACATGTCCTACTGCTGGGTGACATAAACTCATCACAGGTTTTCGCAGACTGCACAACTACACTGCTAGTGATTAGTGAAAGACACTGTTAAAGGGGCGGCCACAGGAAAACTCACTGTTAAAGGGGCTGCTATGTTCAAGTCACTGTTAAAGGGGCTGCTATGTTAAAGTCACTGTTAAAGGGGTTGTTATGTTCAAGTCACTGTTAAAGGGGCTGCTATTTTGAAAGCACTGTTAAAGGGGCTGCGAAGGTTGAAATCACTATTAAAGGGGTGGCCACAGGAAAACTCACTGTTAAAAGGGGCTGCTATGTTCAAGTCACTGTTAAAGGGGCTGCTATGTTGAAAGCACTGTTAAAGGGGCGGCTAAAGTTGAAATAACTGTTAAAGGGGCGCCCAATGTTGAGATCACTGTTAAAAGGGCCTGCTATGTTCAAGTCACTGTTAAAGGGGCTGCTATGTTCAAGTCATTGTTAAAGGGGCTGCTATGTGCAAAGCACTTTTAAAGGGGCACCCAATGTCAAAATCACTGTTAAAAGGGCCTGCTATGTTTAAGGCACTGTTAAAGGGGCTGCTATGTTCAAGGCACTGTTAAGGGGGCTGCTATGTTCAAGTCATTGTTAAAAGGGCTGCAATGTTTAAGGCACTGTTAAAGGGGCGGCCTATGTCAAAATCACTGTTAAAGGGGCTGCTATGTCCAAAGCACTGTTAAAGGGGCGCCCAATGTCAAAATCACTGTTAAAGGGTCTGGTATGTTCAAGTCACTCTTAAAGGGCCTGCTATGTTTTAGGCACTGTTAAATGTTAGGCCATTGTATATTGTATGCCATATGTGGTCTCTGTGAAAGTAACTTTCAAAGTGTAGTCCACTGTGAAGTTTAGTTCTGACATTTGCTTTCAATATATATATTTTTTTAATTACATATACTTCAAAAGGGAACTATATAAATATCTACTCTTACTGTTTTGATATTAAATGTTATTTTTGATGGTTGAGATGACTATAATAACTAAGAATTGTATTTTTGAACTTTTTAATTACATGCTTTAATTGTTAACTTGCAGGAGATGTTGGCGAAGGGATACGACAATATCCGGTCAAGATTCGAAAAACAGTCTATTGTGCGGAGAGTGGCGTACCAGCTGTGGCAGCAGCATTGGTGCACGCACTCTAAAAATTTGATATTGAAAAAGTGGTCTGATCTAAAGAGACACTCCATGGATCGGATCACTGCGGTCCGAAACAAAGATTTTACTGGTACGATGCTTACATAATTTTTCTATCTATGACCAACATTTTGGTAGTTATATGTTCAGTTATGAAAATAAGTATTTTATCCCTTTACAACTGGTTAGTTAGTACAGTGGTGTCGAACTGATGGAACGGGTGCTAAAGGGTACAATCTAAGCCCTCTTTCTGGGCCCCATTGGTCACATGCCTGAAGCTTTATTACTCAGACAGATACAAATGTGGGGGGGGGGTAAAGGAGAGGGGGTTTAGTCCTCTTCTTCGTCGTCGACGCCCTTGGCGATATTGTAATCCCTCAGCAGACTATTGATAAGCATGCGGCAATCCAGGACATCCACATGCTCTCTCCAATTAGCGTGAGCCGAGTCCTGGCCAACAAAATAGCATCCTTAAATCAGTTCATAAGGCGCCAGGCCTCTTGAATGGCTCCAACAGTATGGATCCCAGGAAATAGTCAGTACTGTACTGATGAGTGCTGCTTATTGTTCCTGGTCACATAGTCTTTGAGTTCCTGTTCCATGGCATCCAAAAGGCTATGAGTAAAGGGGCACTCCCACAACAGGTGGTAAGATGTTTCTTCCTCGTATGGGCACCTAGGGAAGTACCGAGTCTTGCTCACGTTGCGGACGTGCATGAATGACCTGATTGGCAGTCATCCCTGAATGGCTGTCCTTGGGCCCGTTGGTTAACCTGTCGGACAACACATTAGTCCAAACTGTCTTTGCGGTGTCGTCAGAGAGCCCTGGGATGGACTCTAACATGTCCTTTGCTCTTATGGTCTTGGGGATGGTCTTTGGCTTCCACAGGTCAGGTTTAAGGCCCTCCAGCTGGTGTTCCCACACGAACATGACGACGTTATTGCAGAACCATGGAGCATGCCAGTTGTAAGGGACGGAGCTGTCCCACTTATCCCACCCGAGGGCCCTTTTGAGACGGAGGAGGAAAAAGCATGACATGGCCCTACCCGTGGAGCCGTTTGCAGTCTTCAGAGTTCAGCGCATGCATTCGCCTACAAAGGCGATCCGTAGTAGAGTGGGCAAGTCTGAAATGGCTTTCCTGCCGTTGTGGGGTTCTTTGTACATGACAGTTCACATTACTCTGTCCATCTTTGATCCCAAACAAAGCGAAAAACTGTCCTGGTGATGGCCCTAGAAATTGTGGCAAGAGGGAGCCATGCCTGTGCGGTGTACTGTAGCATGGGCAGAACTTCATTCCGCAGGACGAGTGCTTTGCCCTCAATAGTGAGCTTTATGAGGCTCCATAGTCTAATACTTTGGTTCACTTTGGTCATACGTTGTTCCCAAGACTTGAGGGCTACGCCTTCCTTCCCAACTGAACTCCTAAGATGTTCTTTTAGTGTGGTCTGATGGTGAATGGGAAGGGGGTAGAGGATGCCAGATGCCATTCCCAAAATAGCATGGCTTTTGACTTTACACAGTTGACTTTGGCCCCTGAAGCTTGTCCGAACTCCTCGCACGTCTGGACGAGTGTAGACACCGAGCATCTATCAGGACAATTAGGCCGCATGCCAAAATGAAGTCATAGACCCGAATCACTCTTATTCCCTGGGGAGTGGCCCTACACCCAATAGCAGCACTGAGCTGAAGCTGAACTTAATCAATCATGCCAAAAGACAGAGAGCATGGGGTACCCACAGGGTCCTGGGCCGGTAGGTCAAGGCAGACACTGACGATAATACACTTGATCTTAGCTAAAAAGCAGACAAGAAATCTATGGGTAATTATTATGCCCACCAGCTAACAGTCATGGAGGAGGCCCATATGAATGACCTCAACGATATGTACCAGGAAGTGAAAAGGGTGAAAGCGTTGCCCTAATTTCACTCCTTTTTTTTTCTTTTAATTTATGTTAATTAATATTCTTCTTTATTTAAATATTGTTTTCTAAAAATTTATGGTTCAAATTTATTGTGTTTTGTTTTCTTGTAACCATTGGGTTACAGTACAGACCATTTACTCTGGCCCAAAGTAATAATTCATTATCATTATATACACCAGACGCCGTTACATGGAAAAAGGGTTATAGACATGGCGCCGCTTACGGTCGGGCCAAAAATTGATTATGACTATTTTCTTGTGTCGGTGGTCACGTGTGTGCCACAATTCAAACCAAATACTGCGGACTGTGGCGCTCTTAGCAGCATGCGTGACGGAACCAAGTCCGATTATAGACCTTATCCTACATACATACATGTAATCCAAAATTACAAGTATTAGTAATTAATGTGATCATGTCACCAAAATATGACAAACATTAGTGCTAATAATGGTAATTATTTGATTTTAGGTTACCGTCATAACATTACATAGTATTTTAATTGTATGTGTGGGGGGTATGAGCAATGAGTTATTGGCCATCTAAGGAGAATGTTACACCCTGGGTTACGTTAAATGAACCAGAGAATACTGAAATACTGGAGGTCAAACATTACTTCTCATACACTGTGTGTGTGTGAGGAGGTCGGGGTTGGGAATTGATGGAAGGGGGTGTAAGGTGGTAGGGGGTTTAAGTGGGGAAGGGTGGTTGGTGTGCGCTTTATACAGTAGCTTGGGGTATACAGTGCGTAAGCACGTAAATGGAGGTGCTATGTGCATAAGAGAGATGTATGTCTGCTATCCATACATACATGTTACAGACATTGTAGGGTGATTTAACAACTATAATTTGTGCCATAATAATTAACCACTTCACAGCATACTTGATGTAGCTATACTTGATCCAGCATGATAATTATACAAGAATCAAGCCTTATGTGGGCACCATGGACACCTGCTTTGTATGGCTGCATACACCCACAACTTATGTCCGTGAACGTCAGAAAAACTGATACTGGGGATTGAACCCATAAGATGCAGTGGTTACTGGTTGTTAACTCTAACAATACAAGCAATAGGAAAATTTAAGCAATAGGGTTGGATTTGCAATGGGACTCATCTACTTGCATAGCAATTCAAGTTTTGGCAATTTTGCTATAGGAGGTATTGGTAGAATTAACGAATAAAACAAATGTAGTACTATATCTTAGAATAGTACATAATAAAAGGTGAATTTGTAATACGATTATTGATAGTGATTACTATCGCATTGCGATTACAACTTAGAGATCTATTTTGTTAATAATGGTATTGGGAAAATTAACGAATGTACTATATCTCATAATAGTGGATTATTAAAGTTGGATTCGCAATGCGGTTAATATTAGAACATATTATCGTATTGCGATTACAACTTTACTAATTTATTAACTTCGTCAATTCTAGCAAGCTGACCCATTAGAAACCCATCTATAAGGTAATATCACAATGTGATTGATACAACTTGAATTATTCGCATTGCGATTTCAACTAAGGTTGGCCTGCTAGAATTAGCGAACATGACGAATATATTTGTCATATATGTCACAACGAAGAAAAAGATATATTATCATCTTCGCTTCTACAAAGTCAACCATAGACTAAACCAGGTCTAAGTAGAAATCGTCATGCGATTAAAGCAAGTTATAATATTCGCATTATTCGATTTCTACGTAATTATCAAATCCGACAGTACATTCTAGCATGGAAGCGTTCCCATGGTGATGGGGGCGCACTATGAGCAGGGGAAGTAGATAGAGGCAGCAACGGACAATGACTGGAGATGGCAGGTAGAAGGGAAGCCTCTGGACATGTGAGTAGTAATACTTTTGAAAAATAAATGTTTACAATAAAAAAAAAACTGTGAAGGTAAGTTAAATACTGTAAATAACTACATCTGTAATAGAGATGAGTAAATCAATTCTAGATTAATTTAAATTCAACCTAAATTTTCCCAAAACTTGGGTCAAATTCTAATCCGAATCATTATCATTAATCTGTATGTGTAATATTTAGAGATGAGTGAATCAAAGTTAACTAAGTGGAATTTGATCCGAATTTCAGAAAAAATTCAATTTTCACCGAAGCAGAATTTCCTCACGCTTCTTGGTAATCATTTTTTTTCCCTAAAATGGCTGCTGCTTCATATGTTAGGACATGGAGCAAAGAACTCTGGGAATGAGGGATCACCCACAATGCCATGCATGCAGCCAATCAGCAGCCAGCCAGCACCTGTGATATCAAATCCCTATAAATACCCTCAGCCATTTTGGATTCTGCCATTTTCCACTGTGCTTAGTGCAGGAAGAGACGTCAGCAGGCGCTAGGGACAGTGATAGGAAAAACTATATTGTGCTAAAAAAAACTATTTACAAGTTCAGGGAAAGATTATTCAAGGTGTAGGACAAGGATAGGGAGGCATGATCTACACCAGGGGTCAGCAAGCTTTGGCACTCCAACTGTTGTGAAACTACAATTCCCAGCATGCTCCATTCATTTCTATGATATTTCTTAGAAAAGCAGAGCAAGTATGCATGCTGGGAGTTGTAGTTTTACAACAGCTGGAGTTCCGGAGGTTGCCTACCCCTGAGCTACACTATGAAAGGAGTAATAGGAGCTATTCTATTACACCTTGCTGCACCAATTGGGGATCCAAATTGCAGTTATACTGCTGCTTTTAGGTTGTTTGCACTATATGATACATCAGTAATTCCAGCAAACCTTACTTGTTATTGGGGTGCAAGTTCTGTGTGATACAGCCATTTCCGAGGTGTATTAAAGGGAAATAAACATATGTCCTATTAGCCGTTCTGCGTTATTACGCTATTTTACTTTTTTTTTTTTTTGGGGGGGGGTATTAAGAGGAAAAAAAAAAAAGAAAAAATATATGTCATAATTACCATTCAGCACTGAAGTTACATTGTACTACAGCAATTTAGGGGTTGTATTAATAGGAAATATACCTCCGTCCTGGTAGCCATTCTGCAGTGAATTTTTATTTATTTATTTCACCCTTCTCCTGATCTGTCAGAAGGAAGGAAAAATAAGATGCACAACCGATCCTGTCTATGTAGCAGCTGTAAGGCCTGTATGACATGGTCCCTATTTTGCACCAGAATTGGCTTATGAATTGGTAGCCAAAAGCAGGAGTGGGTACAAAACACAGAAGACATGCAAAGATTCTATTCACATGTCATCTCTGTTTTGGTTCCACTCCTGTTTTTTTTTTTGGCTTTAGCAATACTAATGGTTTACTGACCAAATGCTGACCGAATAAAGGCGGATGCTCCACAGACAGGATCCATTTTTTTGGGGTTCTTGTTCCGACAGATCAGAGGAAGGGCAAAATAATCAGTGATGTCAACACAAACTTACTGCTGACACCCTCTCCACTCTGTTGGGGGGGGGACGTTAGTGTGTTTCTACACGTATAAGCATTTCATAGCACAGGTTCTGTAGACATCTATGTGGAATCAGCTGACGATGGTGTAAAAGGAGTGCGCTCTTTCACGCTATAGTAGGATCTTAGGCCTCAGCACGGTTCTTTATACCTGGCGCTAACAATGACCTGTAAGGCTGAGTTCACACTTGAGTTATTTGGTCAGTTTTGGCGCCGTAACTGCCCAAATAAATGAAGTGTGCAGTAATTCTAAAAGGCACGCCTGTCATCTGCGTGTCATACTGACTCACAGTATTGTTTCACTACTACAGCAGATTCCCTATGCGTGTTTCTGAAAGGCACAGTGTTCTACACCACTATACAGTCTACACCACTATACAGGCTCTCTGCAGCCAGGAAATAGCAGTTTTTTTAACGTGATTCACGACGAATAAAATAGGACCAAATTGAATATTTTTGGAACCCACCGAATCAAATTTTTGAGAAATTCGCTCATCTCTAGTAATATTGTTGCTGAGATGTCCTCACCCAGATAAACTATATGGGAGCTGACATTTTCTACCTAGCCATCTGCTAGTATTCATGGCAGCACATGATAATGCCCTATAGCCATTGAAATACATTTTGATAATTTCCGGAACCACATATGTACTAGAACAGAGAGGAAGAGGTTAAGATCCACCTCCACTTTGCTGCTTTATTGGCTCTGACTGTGATTAAAATATTGTCTCCACATTAGCAAAGATTATTCTAACAAGATACGATTCGTTGTGAGTAAGACAAAGATAATTACGGTGTTACGGCAGATTGCGAGCTTTGTTTGCATATTATTTGCATGTTTACATTTTGATCCGGTTCTCACAGATTGGGGCTGACCTTTCTGTGTTCTGCTCAAGCTGTAATCTCTGTGTGTACACTTTCCATTTGTATTATCTGTTTCCATCTGTTCCTCCGTGTTAAAATCTCTCTGATTGTCTCTCTCCGACTTCTTTTGCTTTACAACGGCTGCTGTTTGCATTACAAAGCTGCAGTGCCACTTAGGACCATGAGCATCTAATGAGCATGATCATCCTAATTGGGCTTTATTTTGTTCTATATGTGAGGAACGTTCAGGGGCACAAACAAGAAAATAAAGCATGCTGCAATTTTCCCAGTGTGCTTGTCTAAAACACTAGGAGGCGTCCAAAAGTGTGTCGGGCACTGGTGCCCTGCTGGCTGATTTGAGTACCTGCCACTCTCCTGATAATAACAGTGTTAGAACAAAATACAACAAATGCTTTTTATGTATCAGATTATGCCTCACATGACTAATTGTCTTGGCTATGTATGCATATATTACTCATATAGTATACTAGTTTTATGTTGTGTATTCACAAATAATTTTGAAATGTTTCCTTTAAAGGGAATCTGTCTTCAGATAATTGCCTATTGTTTAAATTAAGTTTTTTATGTTAAACATATTCTTTAGAATTTTTACTCTGGCCACTAGGCCTAAAATATGGGCCATAGACACAAGGGGCCAGATTTATCATTACACTTACATCTTACTCCACTTTTACATCTGCCCAAAGTCACTTTTAGTTAGTCAGATTTATTAATGGTCCTTTAATACTGTGATAAATGTGGTTTGACGGTAGCAGTTTATCCTTCAGTTAGCGACTTTACAAAAGTCGCACGTCTTTACAAAAAAGTCGCATGTTCTATTAAAAAGTCACATAAGATAAGCATGGTCCCCCCTGGAGTGAAATTGCGCATTTTTTTGCGACTTTTTTGTGACTTTTTTGCGACTTTTTAAATGGTTGCAATAGTAAATCTGTCTAGAGATTCATTTACATAAGACAACACGCCCACTTTCACAAAACTGGAGAGCTTAGTGCAGAGCTTGAAAAAGTCGCAAAAAAATGCGCAATTTTACCGATTGCGCATTTTTTTGCGACTTTTTCACTCCATTAAAGTGACTTTAGCTAATGATAAATCTGGCCCAAGGACTTTTTCTAGGTATGCTCAGTGACTTGTGCAGTGGTCAGGAAGGAGTAGATAAGCTGTGATATCACCTATTATGAATGGTAGACCCTGTTTTTTAGGAAGAGTATATACAAATTACATATCTTAATTTAGTTGGCATGAGAAAAGATTACAATTATTTTCTGTTTGGTAAGAAAAATTAAGTTGAATATCGTTTCCAGAAAGCCAAAGTTATGTAAATTAGCTTGCCTGACAAAAAATAAAAGAGGGGATATGCTATCTAATGCCAGAAGAATTAAGATATGTGATTTTCCAAGGGGCACGTTTATCAAGATCGATTTTAGATGCTGGTCTTTATAACCCCTATATCTGGTGGTGGAGAGGCACCAGACTCTTCATAACTTCACAGATAATCTGTCAGTTCAAAATGTAAGACAGCTTCTTTGATGTTTTACATTTAGACCATATTCTACGCCTAGACCAGGCTTAGAAAATGATAAATGAGATGGGCCTTTCGGCCGGTCCCCTTTTCCTTCCCCGCCCACGACGCACCTACTTTTTTAGACCTGGTGTGAGTGGGGATAAGTCACAGATTGTGGCTCAACTAGCTGTTGCACTACAATCTGTGCCTGAAATACGTCAAATATAGAGTATTTCATCTTAATAAATGACCCCCAAGAGTAGTGTCGCCTGGCATACAATACTCGCGCATATTTGTTGGTCTCCCTAATGATAAAGAGAACCCCAAAGAGTACCCCACAAGGCCAGTCAACCAAGTAAGGCAACTTTTTCTTGAGATATTCAAGTTATTTAGTTCTTCTAGAAAGGGTACTAGCTAGTATGTTTCATTGAGAGGGATATAAGCTTTGTGGTCTGTTGTATTTTTGTTGATTCAAAATAGTTAAATAGAATTGCTGAAGGTGTTGTCTGTTTCTGCTATACTGATGATGTATCCTCAGGTTAATAGCAAAGAACCAGTGAGAAGCAGTGAGGTGAACTGAAACATCAGGTGCTATAAGTATAACTACTTGAAACTACACAGCAATTAACTATTACAGTTAAAGGAACACAGCACCCATATTAATGATAAGTTTTATAGCATTTCTTCATAGTGAACTGGCAGATACAATTCCCAGCCTGTCAAACAGGCTTATGCAGCAAAGCTAGGAGAATAACTCTTTCTGGACAAAAAGCCTATTATCAGAGCAGATAAGAACAGCTTAGCTAGATACTAGACCTTAAGGGAAACCTTTGGGTAGGTACTATTTTTTTATGGAGACCGGGTGATATATGTGATGACTGGGGATGAGCGAACTTCAAGTTTAGAAGTTCGACTTTGGCTATATGCTGAATTGCGTTAGAATTTCTGGTACAACGGACCATAACATAGAGGCATTCCATTACGCATACCATCATGATAGAAGTCTATGTCCAGCACAACAGATCCGTCCGGTTTCCGTTATGCAGGAGTCCTCAGTTGCTAATCCGCATCAAGCAGCAAATTTCCCACTGGATGCCTCCCTGCTAACTACAGTTAGTCGGTTGGTCAGCGACAATGGCAAGAATATTGTGGCTGCACTGCATTTGAGGGAAATAACACTATCTATCTATATCTATCTATCAATCTATATCTATCTCTCCCAAAATTCTAACTGAATCACGAACTGGTAGAACCAGTTTGTTCATCCTAATATCCCCTCTATGAAACAGATTTATGGGATGACAATAACTGTGCAAAGGAAGAATGCTAAAAATGGCTATACACATTCAGTAGGATTAGGGTGCCTAGGGCCCAAAAGTAAACCTCATTCTGGGAGCCCGCTGTATAGCTACATGCAAATAATACGTGATTCCTGCTCTTGAATCTTAGCCTGCTGCTTATCCTGTGACTCACACAGTTTTATGCTGAAGACCCGTCTCTGTGCCCACAGGTTATTACAGCCCCAGAGGCTTCTATAATAGTAAACTAAGAAGCTGGTAAAATAATCTACACCATTTTTTTTTTATATAAATGCATAGGCTAGTTGACATGCTGTACACTAAATATCTGTAAGTAGTGCAGTCAGTGTGCTGTGCCATACACCACTTGTGCATGAAGTGGAGGACTAGGGGCCCACTATAGCTCAGAGGCCCAATGAAGGATTCTCCTGCTCCCATGTAGGCCAGTCTGAGTATGTACACATTAATCAAATGTTGATCAAAAAGGAAGATTTCAAATAAAGTAATAATTTGTTGGTTGAAATATGATAAGAAGAGTAGAAAGTAAGATCCACCGCAACACTCCAGTTTAAAGCAAAAATCTTCTTTTATTAGCACCAAAGTGTAGCAGCAACGTTTCAACTTTTCAGTCTTTGTCAAGCTCAATTACATACATCATCGTGAACCATCCATGGATGTAAACCCGTTGCTTAGTTACTGGACACGCATCTCCCGGTTGCCTGCATGGAGTCACTGTTTTGCTTCTGCCCTTTTGTTGTTATTAGTCCTTATGACAACGGAAAATATGTAATACAGCCATGATTTACTCTGACTATGAAACGGGGGATCATGTGACTAATGTGGGAGTGGTAAGAATGAAGTCAGACGCTCCCATCACTGGAACTCAATAGGAGAGGTACATGGCTGAGTAACAGTGTCAGTAATAAGTAAAGCATGATCAGAATAGAGTGGACTATAAGCGGTTCTCCAGTCGAGATCTTACTAGTACGGCACTAGTAAGATAATGTAATAGTGTAAACTGAGGGCGGAAGTACATCGTGATGGTTGCGGTCATGTGACTCTGGAAGGCGCGGCTGAAATGATGTCACGCGCCCCAGATCACCTATCAGCTTGGGAAAGCGCGGAGAATAACTGGCGCATGCGCAGTTCCCCATTGAGGACGCAAACTTCTTATATCCGAGATATACAGGAGATACTGGGCTACTAACACACTAGGTAACTAATAGTATAAGCTACATTATGTGAACAGATGAAATGTATGATTGATCGCTAGAATATTGCTGGTACTAGAATATATGTCTGTGTACTATTGAAGAAAGGCGGGGTTTATTTTAACCTATTAGAAACAAGGGGGAGGTATATTAGGTTTACGATGATGTATGTAATTGAGCTTGACAAAGACCGAAAGGTTGAAACGTTGCTGCTACACTTTGGTGCTAATAAAAGAAGATTTTTGCTTTAAACTGGAGTGCTGCGGTGGAGCTTACTTTCTACTTGGACCAAAGAGGGGGTCAGAAGGTTGGGACCCTGCACTGCTTGCACCGCCACGTTTGGATACTAACTTCAGTGATATACGAAGTAATGAGTGCTGTCTTTCCCATATGATAGAGTATAATAAGAAGAGACCACATTCGCTGACACACAACTGTCCTTCATCATCTGGAAAGAAGTTCAATGTCCAAAAGTCTCTAGTCCTTGACTGTGGTTGATACAGTTGGCCGTCATACGAATGACCTTTCTATTAAACTCCCATGATCAGCTGTTGGAAGGCACCGCAATGCTCAGACATCTGCTGCATCCTATTCCTCAGGCTGTTGTCTTCTAGGTGCTCGGGTTCGACATAATGTGGATCGGATTGTCAGATTGCTGGGTGGGGCTGGGGAAGAGCCAGCGGTCATGGTACACATTGGCTCCAATGACAAAGTCAGTGGGAGATGGAAGGTCCTTAAAAATGATTTTAGGGAACTAGGAGAGAAGCTCAAGTCCAGGACCTCCAAGGTAGTGTTTTCAGAAATACTGCCAGTGCCACAAGCATCACCAGAGAGACAACGGGAGCTTAGCTAGGAAGGTGGTGCAGGAATGAAGGGTTTGGGTTCATGGAGAACTGGGCCGACTACTCTATCAGTTACAGGCTCTACAGTAGGAATGAGCTGTACCTTAATGGGGAGGGTGCAACTACTCTGGCTGCTCTGGGGGAAAAATGGTTAGATTGCTGGAGGAGCTTTTAAACTAGGATCCAGGGGCAGTGTGGGCGGTCATACTAATAAGAGGATAGATAGTGTGAAGATAGAGAGTGGGATATAGGAGAGGACAGTGGGGATTTAGTGGGGGCTGGGGTATTGAGGAAAGTAGGGAGAAGACTGGGCAGAAATGCTACACACAAAGATTAACCAAGGTAACCAAAAAATCCTGGATATTCACTTTAATGGAAATGGATATTTAAAATGTATTTTAACATATGCCAGAAGTCTAGCTAGTAAAATGGGGGAGCCGGAGGCTATGGTACTAGAAAAACACATAGATGTAGTTGGTGTGGCTGAGACATGGTTGTACTCTTCGCATGACTGGGCTGTAATATTGAGGGTTTAACACTATTTAGGAAAAACAGGGTCAATAGAAAAGGTGGTGGTGTGTGCTTGTATGTGAGGAGTAACCTGAAGACAAGTGTGAAAGAGGCTCTTGTGGGTGAGAATGTGGAAACCTTATGGGTGGAATTTCAAAAGGATATAAATACAGAAAATATAATACTTTGTGTAATCTATTGACCCCCTAACATCACAGAGGAGATAGAAGCTCAATTGTTTAACCAAATAGAGTGGGCTGAAAAGGCTGAAACAGTAGTCATAATGGGGAATTTTAATTTCCCAGACATTGACGGGGGTCATTGTTCTGTCTCAACTGCAAAGGGGAGAAGCTTCCTCAACTTGCTGCCGGACCATTTTATGGGACAGTTTGTAGAAGCTCCCACTAGGGGCAATGCTCTGTTGGATTTGGCAATTTCTAATGATGCAGAGCATGTTGGAAATGTTACTGTTCGAGAAATACTAGGTAATAATGACCACAATATAATTATATTCCCTCTACACTATAAGAAGCAAACTCTGTCAGGCAGAGCAAAAACACTGAATTTTAAAAGGGCTAATTTCTATTGGTTGAGGGCAGCATTTCAGGGCATAGACTGGGAGCAGCTACTGTCACATAATGAAACTAATAAATGGGAGAGCTTTAAATCCACATTGAGTAATTGCACAAAAAAATGTATTTCTTTAGGTAACAAGTATAAACGGCTAAAATTAAACCACCCATGGCTTACAGCTACTGTAAAAAGGGCAATAAATGTCAAAAAAGAGCATTTAAAAAAACATAAGCTGTAGGCTTTGAAGGGTCAGCTGTAGGCTTTGAAATATACAGAGGGCTTAATACAATCTGTAAAAAGGAGATAAAATTAGCAAAAATACAAAACAAACAGCAGGTGGCAAAAGAGAACAAAACAAATCCACAAAAATTCTTAAAATATGTAAAAGCTAAAAAAAAACAAGGTCTGAGCAGGTAGGTCTCCTGAATACTGGTAAAGGGGGGTTAGTCACAGAAGATAAGGAAAAGGCAGAGTTACTAAATGTTTTATTTTAGCTCTGTATATACAAAAGAAGACAAATGAGCTGATATCTGTGGTGCTGAGGCTGTTAGTACATCCAGTAATATACTCAGTTGGCTAACTGTTGATATGGTTGAAGCTAAGTTAAATAAGGTAAATGTGAACAAGGCTCTGGGTTCAGATGAATTACAGCCAAGAATTCTTAAAGAGCTCAGTTAAATCATTGATGAGCCCCTGTTTATAATCTTTAAAGATTCTCTAGGAACTGGTAAAGTGCCAAGTGATTTGCGCAAAGCAAAAGTGGTGCCCATATAAAAAAAAAATCTAGGTCCTCCACAGGTAATTATGGACCAGTTAGTTTAACTTCTGTTATGGGAAAAATGTTTGAGGGGCTCTGCAGGAACAGTGGAACAGTGGACAGGTTTAAAAAGGGTTTAGATGAATTCCTAAAAGTAAATGACATTAATGTATATGAAAATGTGTAGAAATATGAGTCTCACTTCCCTCTGGGATTCGCGTCCCCACCTATCCCTTTGTTGAACTTGATGGACATGTGTCTTCTTTCAACCGTATTAACTATGTAACTATTAGAGATGTCAAGAACAAAAAATTTTCCATTCGCGAATAGTGATGAGCGGCAGGTGCCATATTCGATTTCGACGAAATTCGCGAATATTCGAATGAATATTCGTTTCAAATTCGTCGAAATCGAATATTCGTCATTTTTTCTAGTTATCGCGATTAACATGCGATTTAAATAATCGCATATTGCGATTTGTACTTAAGGCTACTTTCCTATTGGTTTCATATCTAGAATTAGCGAGGATGACGAATATGACGAATGTATTCGTCTATTCCTCAAAACGAAGATAACGAAGTATTCTACATCTTCGTTTTAGCTACCTATTCGTCAACCTCGCTAATTCTAGCAATCAAATAGGCAGGTTGACTATAGAGACAGCTGTGTTTAATTCGCTATGCAATTTTTTTTTTTTTTTTTTTTTTTAATAAATAGAATACTTATAATAATTTTATCAAGTAATATAATTATTGTATTAAAAAAAAAATAATCGCATAGCGAATTTAACACAGCTGTCTGGTAAGTCAACCTTCCTATTTGATTGCTAGAATTAGCGAATAGCGAAGTTGACGATGACGAGACGAATAGGTAGCTAAAACGAAGATGTAGAATACTTCGTTATCTTCGTTTTGAGGAATATGACGAATACATTCGTCATATTCGCTATTCGCTAATTCTACCAAGCCAACCATAACTTCTGTGCTCATGGAGCGTCCCCATCACCATGGGAACGTCTCCATATACTAAAATGTACTGTCGGATTTGAGGAATTACGTTGAAATCGCAATGCGATTAATTCAAGTTATATTAATCGCATTGCGATTTCAACTTAGAGCTGGGTTTATAATGGGTCAGCTTGCTAGAATTAACGAAGTTAACGAATATGGACTATAGCAGCAGTGCTAAGTTGAAATCGCAATGCGATTAATTTAACTTAAAGTATTCGCATTGGGATTTCAACTTAGCACTGCTAGTGCATAGCTATACTCCATATTCGTTAATTCTAGCCTATGTAAGATAGCAGTGCTAAGTTGTAATCGCAATGCGATTAATATAACTTGAATTAATCGCATTGCGATTTCAACGTAATTCCTCAAATCCGACAGTACATTTTAGTATATGGAGATTCTCCCCTCAACGAATATTCGAAATAGCGAATTTATAGCGCTATATTCGAAATATTCGCGAATTAGCGAAGTGCCGATATTCGGTAAAAAAATTCGCTTTTCGAATATTCGCGCTCAACACTATTCGCGAACGGCAAACATGAATTTCCTCAAATGTCCGCGAACGGGCAAACCGGGCGAACCGCCATAGACTTCAATAGGCAGGCGAATTTTAAAGCCCATGGTACTCTTTCCAGCCACAGTAGTGATGGGAAAGTTGTTTCAAGGGGACTAACACCTGGACCTGGACGCAGAGTTCGGTTTTAATCCATAAAAGGCATAAATCACCTAACAATCCTAATTTTTTTTGAACAAAGTGGTTTAAAACATCCAGTGTGTGTATACGATCAGGTATGATGTTGTATTGATCAGGTAGTGTAAGGGTTATGCCCGCTTCACAGACATTGACAGACCAAACTCCCCTTTTAATGCACCGCAAACAACCGCAAACAGTCCATTTGCACAACCGCAAACTCCCCATTTGCACAAGGTTGGATACCAAGCTAGCCATGTCCCGGTGATGTCATTAAAGGTTTCTTCCTCCACCCAGCCACGTACAACACCAAGGGTCCCCGAAAGGTGAATTGAATTGATTTTTCGAACGGGGAGATGGTTAAAAAAACGCTGGCTCCCTCCCCTTTGTTTTAATCCACGGTCACTGCGTCTTCGCCATGCAATTTACTCTCACACCTGATATGAGTGTTATTTTCTGTAGTTCTCTTCTCATCAGTTTAATCCCTGTTACGTCCCCAATCCGGGGTCCATTTATTAAATTTATTTTTTCGAAGGGGGAGATGGTTAAAAAACCGCTGGCTCACTCCTCTTTGTTTTAATCCACGGTCACTGCGTCTGCGCCGTGCAATTTACTGTCACACCCGATATGAGTGGTGTCTTAACTAGTACTATTTGTATCAGTTTAATCCCTGTTATGTCCCATATCAGGGATTGCCTTTTGTGAAAAAAAATGTAGGCCAGGTACCTTCGACTGCCTTCACAGTGACAGACCAAACTCTCATACACCAAACTGAATTGATATTAGGAAACAGGAGATGGAAAACGAAGCTTGTTCGGTCCTCTTACTCCCAATTTGGGGCACTGCGCGTGCACAGAGCAATGTGCTGTGACACCCTATATGAGTGGTGTCTTAACTAGTACTATTCCTACCAGTTTAATTCCTGTTACGTCTCATATCAGGGATTGCCTTTTGTGAAAAAAATTTTTTGGCCGGGTACCTTCGACTGCCTTCACAGTGACAGACCAAACTCTCTATATGAGTGGTGTCTTAACTAGTACTATTCTTATTGGTTTAATCCCTGTTAAGTACCCTATCCAGGGTCGTATGTCGAGTTGATTAACCATTGTCGAATTAACGAACCATTACGACATCATGAAATAATTTAGTTCTGAGCTCTGTACTTGCTTTGTATTGGAATTGATGGGGATTTTTTAAATTGTCTGCATTATTTCTGGTAATAAACTATTAAGAGACTTTATTATGATTTTTTATTTTATGACTTAAAAACCCATACAACTTAAAAAAAAAATGTAAATTTATGTTTTTTCTATGAAATATTATCCAGCCGATCGCTTTTGGTCTGACCATAATGAAGCACCGGCCTTATCATCTGGGGTGTGGTAACATTGCCAACACACTCATAGAGGTGATGATTGCTTCATTGTGATACGCAAGCCCCTTCACCACAACAAGGTAACGATCACGAAGGGGAATTAACACTTGTATGTGCCTTTTTTTTTTGTTTTGTTTTTGCAGCCACAGTGCTGCACCATAGGACAGAAAAATTAGGCATGTACACATGCCTGAAAAATAATGGCATTGTTGCAGCCGTTGTTTTTCGGCAGAAAAGTAACTAAAACATTGCGGCTTGAACCCTAGTTGGTGGCGGAGAATATACGAAAGTCATCCGGTATGCAGACATTAAATACAGCAGCGTGGGGACCAATTTGAGGCCAAGGCATGTCATCAGGCCTTTTGTTAGTCAAACGTATCCCCCACTGTCAGTCCCTTCGGGATCCATGCCTCATTCATCTTTATGAAGGTGAGGTAATCAACACTTTTTTGACCGAGGCGACTTCTCTTGTCAGTGACAATGCCTCCTGCTGCACTGAAGGTCCTTTCTGACAGGACACTTGAAGCAGGGCAGGCCAGAAGTTCTATCGCAAACTGGGATAGCTCAGGCCACAGGTCAAGCCTGCACACCCAGTAGTGAAGGGGTTCATCGCTCCTCAGAGTGTCAATATCTGCTGTTAAGGCGAGGTAGACTGCTACCTGTCGGTCGAGTCGTTCTCTAAGGCTGGATCCCGAAGGGCTGTGGCGATGTGTAGGACTGAAAAAGCTCTGCATGTCCTCCATCAACAACACATCTGTAAATCGTCCAGTCCTTGCCGCCGTGGTAGGAGGAGGATTACATTCACCTCTTCCCCAGTTAGATTCCCGTTGTGCTGTGACATCCCCCTTATAAGCTGTGTAAAGCATATTTTTTAGTTTGGTTTTGAACTGCTGCATCCTTTCCGACTTACGGTAATTTGGTAACATTTCTGCCACTTTCTGCTTATACCGGGGGTCTAGTAGCGTGGCCACCCAGTACAGGTCGTTCTCCTTCATCCTTTTTATATGAGGGTCCCTCAACAGACATGACAGCATGAAAGACCCCATTTACACAAGGTTGGATGCAGAGCTACTCATTTCCCGTTCCTCGTCCTCACTGATGTCATTGGCGGTCTGTTCTTCCCCCCAGCCACGTACAACACCATGGGTCCCAGATAGGTGACAACAACGAGCACCCTGGGGTTGGTCTTCCTCCTCCTCAAAGCCACATTCCTCCTCTGACTCCTCTTCCTCATACTCCTCTTCCAGCGTTGCCGCAGGTCCGGCAAGCGATGATGACAAGGCTTTTTCTGGTGCTGATGGTGACCACAACTCTTCCTCTTCCTCTTCACGCTCATCTACAGCCTGATCCAGCACTCTTCGCAGGGCACGCTCCAGGAAGAAAACAAATGGGATGAGGTCGCTGATGGTGCCTTCGGTGCGACTGACTAGGTTTGTCACCTCCTCAAAAGGTATCGAATAGATATCGAAGAGGATGGAGTAGGAGGAGTAGAGGAGGTGTCAGTAGGCCTGCCTGCAAGTCGTGGCGGTGTCACCAACTCCGCTGCGGAGCCACGCATTCCATGATTGTCAGCTGTCAGCAGGTTGACCCAATGCGCAGTGTACGTGATATATCTTCCCTGGCTGTGTTTTGCAGACCAGGTATCAGTGGTCAGATTGACCCTTGCCCCAACACTGTATGACAGAGATGCCATGACTTCCTTTTCAATAACATAGTAGAGGTTTGGGATTGCCTTTTTTGAAAAAATAAATTTGTCTGGGTACCTTCCACTGTGGTGTCCCAATAGCGACAAATTTTTTGAAGGCCTCATACTCCACCAGCTGGTATGGTAAAAGCTGGTGGGCTAAGAGTTCCATCAAGCCAGCTGTCAGACGCTGGGCAAGGGGGTGACTCTGTGACATTGGCTTCTTACGCTCAAACATTTCCTTGACAGATACCTGACTGTGGGCAGATGAGCAGGAGCTGCCGACGGTGAGAGGTAGAGTGGCGGGTGGTTGAGAGGGGGCAAGGAGGACAGCAGTGGTTGACTTGGCGGAAGATGCTGGACCAGGAGGAGCATGGTGGCTTTGAGTTTGTGTGCTGCTTGTACTTATGTGTTGATCCCATAGGCGTTTGTGATGTGAGATCATGTGCCTTTGCAAAGCAGTTGTACTTAGGTGGGTGTTGGACTTCCCATGACTCAGTTTCTTTTGGCACAGGTTGCAAATAGCATCACTGTTATCAGAGGCAGACACACAAAAAAAATGCCACACTGCTGAGCTTTGCAATGACGGCATTTTGGTGGTGGCAACAGCATGCGTTGATTGGCATGCTGTCTGGCTAACCCCGGGTGCCGATACATGCTGTCTGACTGTGCCACTAGCTCCTTGCGACGACCTCTCCCTGCTTCCAACTCGTCTCCTCCTCCTCTCTGTCTCCCCATCTGAACTTTCCCCCTGTTCTTTTTCTCTTCGAGCGGGCACCTACGTGACATCCACGGACACATCCTCATCATCAACCGCTTCACTTGTATCTGACAATTCAGCAAAGGTAGCAGCAGCAGGTACAACATCGTCATCATCACACCGTACGTCCATGTGTGTAATGCTGCCTGACTGAGACATATCCCTGTTATCTACATCCTCTGGCAATAATGGTTGCGCATCACTCATTTCTTCCAACTGATGTGTAAATAAATCTTCTGACAGATCAAATGAAGCGGCTGTGGTGCTGGTGTTGGTGGTGGTGGCGGGCGGGCGAGTGGTAACTTGAGAGGTGCCCGAAGCTGAGCTGGAGGAGGATGGTGCATCAACGTTCTGAGCGGAAGCTGTATTAGATTGGGTGTCCTGTGTAAGCCAGTCAACTATGTCCTCAGAATTTTTCGAGTTCAGGGTATGTGGCCTCTGAACACTGGGCATTATTTTAGGGCCAAAGGAAATCACAGCACCACGGGGCCCCTGCGGGGTGGCCTGCCTCTGCCTGTCATTTTTTTATTTTTTTATTGTGGTACTATGCGTGCAAGGTACTGTGCCACCCGCTATGAGTGGTGGGCACTGGCAGTGGGCACACTACAGTCAGTGGAAGTCGGCCTGACACACACTGGCAGGCAACTTGTTGAGGAAGGGTTGAAATATATATATATATATATATATATATATATAGAGAGAGAGAGAGAGAGATGAGCGAACACCTGGATGTTCGGGTTCGAGAGGTTCGGCCGAACTTCCGGAAAATGTCCGGGTTCGTGATCCGAACTCAACCCGAACTTCATCCCGAACCCGAACCCCATAGAAGTCAATGGGGAGCCGAACTTTTGGGCACTAAAAAGCCTGTAAAAGACTCCCGGAAAGGGCTAGAGGGCTGCAAAAGGCAGCAAAATGTAGGTAAATCCCCTGCAAACAAATGTAGATAGGGAAATGAATTAAAATAAAATAAAATAAATAAAAATTAACCAATATCAATTGGAGAGAGGTCCCACAGCAAGGAATCATGCGTCATATCATCCACCACTGGAGAAGGCCACTCTCATTTATTTGGGACCAGCACCCAGACAGAGGATACAGGTTCCACAGCAATGAATCATGCTTCATATCAACCACCACCGGAGAAGGCCACTCTCATGTATTTTGGACCAGCACCCAGACAGAGGATACAGGTCCCACAGCAAGGAATAAGGCGTCATATCAACCACCACCGGAGAAGGCCACTCTCATGTATTTTGGACCAGCACCCAGACAGAGGATACAGGTCCCACAGCAAGAAATAAGGCGTCATATCAACCACTACCGGAGAAGGCCACTCTCATTTATTTTGGACCAGCACCCAGACAGAGGAGAGAGGTCCCACATCAAGGAATCATGCGTCATATCAACCCCCACCGGAGAAGGCCACTCTCATTTATTTTGGACCAGCACCCAGACAGAGGATACAGGTCCCACAGCAAGGAATCATGCCTCATATCAACCACCAACGGAGAAGGCCACTCTAATTTATTTCGGCCCAGCACCCAGACAGAGGATACAGGTCCCACAGCAAGGAATCATGCCTCATATCAACCACCAACGGAGAAGGCCACTCTCATTTATTTCGGCCCAGCACCCAGACAGAGGATACAGGTCCCACAGCAAGAAATCATGCGTCATATCAACCACCACCGGAGAAGGCCACTCTCATGTATTTTGGACCAGCACCCAGAGAGAGGAGAGAGGTCCCACATCAAGGAATAAGGCGTCATATCAACCCCCACCGGAGAAGGCCACTCTCATTTATTTTGGACCAGCACCCAGACAGAGGAGATAGGTCCCACAGCAAGGAATCATGCCTCATATCAACCACCAACGGAGAAGGCCACTCTCATTTATTTCGGCCCAGCACCCAGACAGAGGATACAGGTCCCACAGCAAGGAATCATGCGTCATATCAACCCCCACCGGAGAAGGCCACTCTCATTTATTTTGGACCAGCACCCAGACAGAGGATACAGGTCCCACAGCAAGGAATCATGCGTCATATCATCCACCACTGGAGAAGGCCACTCTCATTTATTTGGGACCAGCACCCAGACAGAGGATACAGGTCCCACAGCAAGGAATCATGCTTCATATCAACCACCACCGGAGAAGGCCACTCTCATGTATTTTGGACCAGCACCCAGACAGAGGAGAGAGGTTTTCACAGCAGAGAATCATGCATTTAGATCACCCACCACAGGAGTAGGCCACCATTTAATGGGACCCCGGCAACCATGTCAGATGGCACAAACATCAGCTTCAAATCACCCAGCACAAGAGAAGGCCACTTTGAGAGACTTTGACCCCTGCACCCAGACGGAGGAGAGAGGTTTTCACAGCAGAGAATCATGCATTTAGATCACCCACCACAGGAGTAGGCCACCATTTAATGGGACCCCGGCAACCATGTCAGATGGCACAAACATCAGCTTCACATCACCCAGCACAAAAGAAGGCCACTTTGAGAGACTTTGACCCCTGCACCCAGACGGAGGAGAGGTTTTCACAGCAGAGAATCATGCATTTAGATCACCCACCACAGGAGTAGGCCACCATTTAATGGGACCCCGGCAACCATGTCAGATGGCACAAACATCAGCTTCACATCACCCAGCACAAGAGAAGGCCACTTTGAGAGACTTTGACCCCTGCACCCAGACGGAGGAGAGAGGTTTTCACAGCAGAGAATCATGCATTTAGATCACCCACCACAGGAGTAGGCCACCATTTAATGGGACCCCGGCAACCATGTCAGATGGCACAAACATCAGCTTCACATCACCCAGCACAAGAGAAGGCCACTTTGAGAGACTTTGACCCCTGCACCCAGACGGAGGAGAGAGGTTTTCACAGCAGAGAATCATGCATTTAGATCACCCACCACAGGAGTAGGCCACCATTTAATGGGACCCCGGCAACCATGTCAGATGGCACAAACATCAGCTTCACATCACCCAGCACAAGCAAAGGCCACTTTGAGAGACTTTGACCCCTGCACCCAGACGGAGGAGAGAGGTTTTCACAGTAGAGAATCATGCATTTAGATCACCCACCACAGGAGTAGGCCACCATTTAATGGGACACAGGCAACCATGTCAGATGGCACAAACATCAGCTTCACATCACCCAGCACAAGCGAAGGCCACTTTGAGAGACTTTGACCCCTGCACCCAGACGGAGGAGAGAGGTTTTCACAGCAGAGAATCATGCATTTAGATCACCCACCACAGGAGTAGGCCACCATTTAATGGGACCCCGGCAACCATGTCAGATGGCACAAACATCAGCTTCACATCACCCAGCACAAGAGAAGGCCACTCTGAGAGACTTTTACCCCTGCACCCAGACGGAGGAGAGAGGTCCCACAGCAGAGATTCAGGCATTTTATATCAGCCAGAACAGGAGAAGGCCGCTTTCAGTGACTTAGGCCTTAGCACCGACACAGAGGAGACAGGTCAGATAGCACAAGCATCAGATTTACATCAACCACCACAGGAGAATGGCACTTTTAGAGACTTTGACCCCTGCAGCCACACGGAGGAGAGAGGTCCCACAGCAGAGAATCAGGCATTTATATCAGCCAGAACAGGAGAAGGCCGCTTTCAGTGACTTAGGCCTTAGCACCGACACAGAGGAGACAGGTCAGATAGCACAAGCATCAGTTTCACATCAACCACCACAGGAGAATGGCACTTTTAGAGACTTTGACCCCTGCAGCCACACGGAGGAGAGAGGTCCCACAGCAGAGATTCAGGCATTTATATCAGCCAGAACAGGAGAAGGCCGCTTTCAGTGACTTAGGCCTTAGCACCGACACAGAGGAGACAGGTCAGATAGCACAAGCATCAGTTTCACATCAACCACCACAGGAGAAGGGCACTTTTAGAGACTTTGACCCCTGCACCCAGAAAGAGGAGAGAGGTCCCACAGCAGAGATTCAGGCATTTATATCAGCCAGCACAGGAGAAGGCCGCTTTCAGTGACTTAGGCCTTAGCACCGACACAGAGGAGACAGGTCAGATAGCACAAGCATCAGATTTCACATCAACCACCACAGGAGAATGGCACTTTTAGAGACTTTGACCCCTGCAGCCACATGGAGGAGAGAGGTCCCACAGCAGAGAATCAGGCATTTATATCAGCCAGAACAGGAGAAGGCCGCTTTCAGTGACTTAGGCCTTAGCACCGACACAGAGGAGACAGGTCAGATAGCACAAGCATCAGTTTCACATCAACCACCACAGGAGAATGGCACTTTTAGAGACTTTGACCCCTGCAGCCACACGGAGGAGAGAGGTCCCACAGCAGAGAATCAGGCATTTATATCAGCCAGAACAGGAGAAGGCCGCTTTCAGTGACTTAGGCCTTAGCACCGACACAGAGGAGACAGGTCAGATAGCACAAGCATCAGATTTACATCAACCACCACAGGAGAATGGCACTTTTAGAGACTTTGACCCCTGCAGCCACACGGAGGAGAGAGGTCCCACAGCAGAGAATCAGGCATTTATATCAGCCAGAACAGGAGAAGGCCGCTTTCAGTGACTTAGGCCTTAGCACCGACACAGAGGAGACAGGTCAGATAGCACAAGCATCAGTTTCACATCAACCACCACAGGAGAATGGCACTTTTAGAGACTTTGACCCCTGCAGCCACACGGAGGAGAGAGGTCCCACAGCAGAGAATCAGGCATTTATATCAGCCAGAACAGGAGAAGGCCGCTTTCAGTGACTTAGGCCTTAGCACCGACACAGAGGAGACAGGTCAGATAGCACAAGCATCAGTTTCACATCAACCACCACAGGAGAATGGCACTTTTAGAGACTTTGACCCCTGCAGCCACACGGAGGAGAGAGGTCCCACAGCAGAGAATCAGGCATTTATATCAGCCAGAACAGGAGAAGGCCGCTTTCAGTGACTTAGGCCTTAGCACCGACACAGAGGAGACAGGTCAGATAGCACAAGCATCAGTTTCACATCAACCACCACAGGAGAAGGGCACTTTTATAGACTTTGACCCCTGCACCCAGAAAAAGGAGAGAGGTCCCACAGCAGAGAATCAGGCATCATGTCAACCACCACAGGAGTAGGCCACCTTTTGTTTCTTTGACACCTGCAACCAGAAAGAGGAGAGAGGTCCCACAGCAGTGAATCAGGCATTTATATCAACCACCACAGGAGAAGGCCGCTTTCAGTGACTTTGGCCCCCTGCACCCACACAAAGGAGACATGTCAGACAGCACCAGTATAACATTCATATCACCCAGCACAGGAGAAGGACACTTTCATGTACTTTGGCTCCAGCACCCAGACAGAGGGAAGGTTCATTCAACTCTGGGTTGCACCCCAAGATCCTACTTAATTTCAAAAATTGATTTTTCAATGAAGAAGTGGCCAGGAGTATAAGACAACATGGTTTAAGGCAGTTATTAAGGACTACTCTGCACAAGGGAGGGTCAGGTCTTGTGGGATCCATGCCTGGTTAATTTTTATAAACGTCAGCTTGTCCACGTTGGCTGCGGACAGGCGGCTGCGTTTGTCAGTAATGGCGCCCCTGCCGTGCTGAATACACGTTCAGATAAAACGCTGGCCGCCGGGCAGGCTGGCACCTCAAGGCATAACATGCTAATTCTGGCCACGTGGACAATTTGGAAACCCAGAAGTTGAATGGGGCCGAACCATCCGTCAGTACGTGGAGTTGTGTGCAGATGTACTGTTCAACCATGTTAGTGAAATGTTGCCTCCTGCTAACACGTTCCGTATCAGGTGGTGGGGCAGTTAGCTGTGGCGTGGAGACAAAACTTTTCCACATTTCTGCCATGCTAACCCTGCCCTCAGAGGAGCTGGCCGTGACACTGCTGCGTGGGCGACCTCTAGCTCCTCCTCTGCCTTGGCCTTGGCCTTCCACCTGTTCCCCTGTGACAGTTGGGAATGCTCTCAGGAGCGCGTCTACCAGTGTGCGCTTGTACTCGCGCATCTTCCTATCACGCTCCAGTGCAGGAAGTAAAGTGGGCACATTGTCTTTGTACCGTGGATCCAGCAGGGTGGCCACCCAGTAGTCAGCACACGTTAAAAATGTGGGCAACTCTGCTGTCGTTGCGCAGGCACTGCAGCATGTAATCGCTCATGTGTGCCAGGCTCCCCAGAGGTAAGGACAAGCTGTCCTCTGTGGGAGCGTATCGTCATCATCCTCTGTATCCCCCAGCCACGCACCAGGGATGTGCCTGCGCTGTGCTGGGTGCCACCCGCTGTGAACCTGCTTCATCCTCATCCTCCTCCACCTCCTCCTCATCCTCCTCGTCCTCCAGTAGTGGTCCCTGGCTGGCCACATTTGTACCTGCCCTCTGCTGTTGCAAAAAACCTCCCTCTGAGCCACTTCTAACAGACTGGCCTGAAAGTGCTAAAAACGACCCGTCATCCTCCTCCTCCTCCTCCTGGCCCTGGCCCACCTCCTCTTCCATCATCGCCCTAAGCGTTTTCTCTAGGAGACATAGAATTGGTATCGTCACGCTGATAACAGTGGCATCGCCACTGGCCATGTTGGTGGCGTACTCTAAACAGCGCAACAGGGCACACAGGTCTCGCATGGAGGCCCAATCATTGGTGGTGAAGTGGTGCTGTTCCGCAGTGCGACTGACCCGTGCGTGCTGCAGCTGAAACTCCACTATGGCCTGCTGCTGCTCGCACAGTCTCTCCAGCATGTGCAAGGTGGAGTTCCACCGGGTGGGCACGTCGCATATTAGGCGGTGAGCGGGAAGGCCGAAGTTCCGCTGTAGCGCTGACAGGCGAGCAGCGGCAGGATGTGAGCGCCGGAGCGCGCACAGGCGGCCCGCACTTTATGCAGCAGCTCTGACATGTCTGGGTAGTTGTGAATGAACTTTTGCACCACCAAATTCAGCACATGCGCCAGGCAAGGGATGTGCGTCAAACCGGCTAGTCCCAGAGCTGCCACGAGATTTCGCCCATTATCGCACACCACCAGGCCGGGCTTGAGGCCCACCGGCAGCAACCACTGGTCGGTCTGTTGTTCAATACCCCGCCACAACTCCTGCGCGGTGTGGGGCCTGTCCCCCAAACATATGAGTTTCAGAATGGCCTGCTGGCGTTTACGCGGGCTGTGCTGAAGTTGGTGGTGAAGGTGTGTGGCTGACTGGATGAGCTGGTGGAAGCAGAGGAGGAGGAGGAGGAAGCCGAGTAGGAGGAGGAGGCTACAGGAGGCAAAGAATGATGCCCTGTGATCCTTGGCGGCGGAAGGACGTGCGCCAAGGAACTCTCCGCCTGGGGCCCAGCCGCCACTACATTTACCCAGTGTGCAGTTAGGGAGATATAGCGTCCCTGGCCGTGCTTACTGGTCCACGTATCTGTGGTTAGGTGGACCTTGCCACAAATGGCGTTGCGCAGTGCACACTTGATTTTATCGGACACTTGCATGTGCAGGGAAGGCACGGCTGTCTTGGAGAAGTAGTGGCGGCTGGGAACCACATACTGGGGGACAGCCATGGCCATCAGCTGTTTGAAGCTGTCTGTGTCCACCAGCCGGAATGACAGCATTTCAAAGGCCAGTAGTTTAGAAATGCTGGCATTCAGGCCAAGAGCTCGAGGGTGACTAGGTGGGAATTTGCGCTTCCTCTCAAAGGTTTGAGAGATGGAGAGCTGAGCGCTGCTGTGTGAAATAGTGGAGACGCTAGGTGACGGTGGCGGTGGTGGTGGTGGTGTCGGTGGCACATCCTCTGTTTGCTGCTCGGCAGGTGGCAACATTCCTCTCGGCGGAAGCCGAGGCAGCAGCGCTAAAGGGAGCAGGGGGAGCCTGAGCGGGTTCCTTGTTTTTAAGGTGTGTACTCCACTGCAGTTCATGCTTTGCATGTAGATGCCTGATCATGCAGGTGGTGCTCAGGTTAAGAACGTTAATGTCTCGCCTCAGGGTCTGATGGCACAGCGTGCAAACCACTCTGGTCTTGTCCTCAGCACATTGTTTGAAGAAGTGCCATGCCAGGGAACTCCTTGAAGATGCCTTTGGGGTGCTGGGTCCCTGTTGGCGCTGGCCAATAGCAGGCAAACTCTCTGGACGGCGGCTGTTCTGCTTTTGCCCCCTGCTCCCTCTTTGACTTCGCTGTTGTCTCGGTCTCACCACTGCCTCTTCCTCTGAACTATTTAAGTGGAATGAAGCCGTGAAACGAGAAGGCGCTCATAGGGTAATACGTCTAGGAACTGTGTTATTGTGCTATTAAAATATTAGTTGTGTGCTCACCTTGTTTATTTCTTTTTTACCCGTTCTTTATATGTTGCGCTGTAGGGGGATAATCGGTGGATGCTGCCAGGTACGTCCAAAATTCCCGTTGGTGGCTGGCTGGGCCGCCGTTCGGAATCTCGTCTATAGTAGAAGTTTCGCCTCATACATATGTAAGAGTGTTTAGCTTTATGGACACCTTGTGGCGCAATACACCTAGCCAGATGGTAGTGTGCAGAGTAAATTTTAGTTGACAACGCGTTTCGGGGTCTCGGCGACCCCTTTATCAAGTCTGTTTTGCTCGCCAGCGAGTGGTGATAGAGAGTGCCAGTCACCACGTCGTCTTTACACCTGGTATGAGGAGCCGACTGGCGTGGTCAGCGTCCTCCTCACGTGGTCGGAAGGCGCGCTAGGAGTCCTCTCTAGCGGCCTTTCCGACCACGTGAGGAGGACGCTGACCACGCCAGTCGGCTCCTACCGAGTGTAAAGACGACGTGGTGACTGGCACTCTATCACCACTCGCTGGCGAGCAAAACAGACCTGATAAAGGTCGCGAGACCCAAACGCGTTGTCAAATAAAATTTACTCTGCACACTACCATCTGGGCTAGGTGTATTGCGCCACAAGGTGTCCATAAAGCTAAACACTCTTACATATGTATGAGGCGAAACTTCTACTCTGAACTATTTAAGTCAGCGGCACGACCTTCAGTCCATGTGGGGTCTAAGACCTCATCGTCCTCTGCATCGTCTTCCACCCAGTCTTCCTCCCTGACCTCCTCCTGTTCAGTCTGCACACTGCAATAAGACGCGGCAGTGGGCACCTGTGTTTCGTCATCATCAGAGACTCGGTCACTCTGCTGTGGTGGTATTCCCATGTCCTCATCATCTGGATACATAAGTGGTTGTGCGTCAGTGCATGGAATGTCTTCCACCGCTGGGGAAGGGATAGGTGGACGCCCCTGGAAAACCGTGGGAGCAGAGTCTTCAAACAGAAGAAGAGACTGCTGCATAACTTGAGGCTCAGCCAGTTTCCCTGATATGCATGGGGGTGATGTGACAGACTGATGGGCTTGGTTTTCAGGTGCCACCTGTGCGCTTTCCGCAGAAGACTGGGCGGAAGACAATGTGGTGAACGTGCTGGAAGCACTGTCGGCCACCCAATCGACTAATGCCTGTACCTGCTCAGGCCTTACCATCCTCATAACGGCATTGGGCCCCACCAAATATCGCTGTAAATTCTGCCGGCTACTTGAGGGAGTTGTTTCACTACTTTGTGCGCCTGAGGCCGAACGGCCACGTCCTCTGCCAGCAACAGAGGCTCCACGGACACCACCACGACCGCGCCTCGTCCCTTAATAGAATGTTTCCTCATTGTTGCGATTCAACTCGCACCACAATAAAATATATTATTTTTTAGCCCCAAAATTCCCACACTGGAAGATATAATTCCTTTTTCCGGTATTAATTACAAGAACACTGCTGCTAATTGGACACCAGATTTTTATAATGCTAGTTTTGGTACATAGATTCCACACGGGGAGATATAATTCCTTTTACAGGAGTAAAAACGTGAGGCCTAGTTTTTCTGGTCTAACAAACACCAGATTGATTAAATTGGCCTTTTTTTCAGCAAAATTACAACACTGGACAATAATGCCTTTTGGCGGTATTAATTACAAGAACACTGCTGCTAATTGGACACCAGATTTTTTATAATGCTAGTTTTGGTACATAGATCCCCACACGGGAAATATAATTGCCTTTTAGAGGAGTGAAAACGTGAGGCCTAGTTTTTCTGGTCTAACAAACACCAGATTGATTAAATTGGCCTTTTTTTCAGCAAAATTACAACACTGGACAATAATGCCTTTTGGCGGTATTAATTACAAGAACACTGCTGCTAATTGGACACCAGATTTTTATAATGCTAGTTTTGGTACATAGATCCCCACACGGGAAATATAATTCCTTTTAGAGGAGTGAAAACGTGAGGCCGAGTTTTTCTGGTCTAACAAACACCAGATTGATTAAATTGGCCTTTTTTTCAGCAAAATTACAACACTGGACAATAATGCCTTTTGGCGGTATTAATTACAAGAACACTGCTGCTAATTGGACACCAGATTTTTATAATGCTAGTTTTGGTACATAGATCCCCACACGGGGAAATATAATTCCTTTTAGAGGAGTGAAAACGTGAGGCCTAGTTTTTCTGGTCTAACAAACACCAGATTGATTAAATTGGCCTTTTTTCAGCAAAATTACAACACTGGACAATAATGCCTTTTGGCGGTATTAATTACAAGAACACTGCTGCTAATTGGACACCAGATTTTTTATAATGCTAGTTTTGGTACATAGATCCCCACACGGGGAAATATAATTGCTTTTTAGAGGAGTGAAAACGTGAGGCCTAGTTTTTCTGGTCTAACAAACACCAGATTGATTAAATTGGCCTTTTTTTCAGCAAAATTACAACACTGGACAATAATGCCTTTTGGCGGTATTAATTACAAGAACACTGCTGCTAATTGGACACCAGATTTTTTATAATGCTAGTTTTGGTACATAGATCCCCACACGGGAAATATAATTCCTTTTAGAGGAGTGAAAACGTGAGGCCGAGTTTTTCTGGTCTAACAAACACCAGATTGATTAAATTGGCCTTTTTTCAGCAAAATTACAACACTGGACAATAATGCCTTTTGGCGGTATTAATTACAAGAACACTGCTGCTAATTGGACACCAGATTTTTTATAATGCTAGTTTTGGTACATAGATCCCCACACGGGGAAATCTAATTGCTTTTTAGAGGAGTGAAAACGTGAGGCCGAGTATTTCTGGTCTAACAAACACCAGATTGATTAAATTGGCCTTTTTTTCAGCAAAATTACAACACTGGACAATAATGCCTTTTGGCGGTATTAATTACAAGAACACTGCTGCTAATTGGACACCAGATTTTTTATAATGCTAGTTTTGGTACATAGATCCCCACACAGGGAAATATAATACACTAGTCAGAGCAGTGTGACTTGCGGCGCTACGTGACTCCAGCTTAAATAGAGGCTGGGTCACATGCTGCACTTGGCCAATCACAGCCATGCCATTAGTAGGCATGGCTGTGATGGGCTCTTAGGGCAAGAAGTAAAACGCTAGCTGATTGGCTGCTGTGCAGCCCTTCAGAAAGCGGGAAGTAATCGACGAACACTGGACCCGAACCCGAACTTTTTTGAAAATGTCCGGGTTCGGGTCCGTGTCACGGACACCCCAAAATTCGGTACGGACCCGAACGATTCTCGAACTGTTCGCTCAACACTATATATATATATATATATATATATATATATATCCCATATATGGCCCCTTTTATCTTATCAACTTGATACAGGCCAGTGTTTAGCCTGTAGGCCATGGCTTGCATTGTTATCTGTTAAATCGCCCAACTGTCCCTGGGGGGTAGTTAGCATAGAGATGCTAACTAGGATGTGGGTCCAGGACAGGAGATTGCAGACTTTATGGCACCTTTTGATCAGCACATGGCTTACATGCTAAACCTGTTTCCTTCTCCCCCATCTTTGCCCATGGCCAAACTACTTGGGGGGAGGGCTCACAAGGGACAGTGGACTTCACAGATATTAGGGCATGCCACTACAGAGGAGAGTTTTTCTGAACTCGGCTCCTGACTGAGAAGGACACACACAGATGAGACCCGGAGATGGCTGAGTATCCCTAAAAACCCCTGCCCTGATTTCCCATATTCCTACATCCCCATGTACCCCTTCTCTGCCCAGCAGCATCAACTCCTGCTGCTGTGTACTCCTTAACCCCTTATTAACCCCTTAACTGCTGCATCCGTTATTCAGCCCAGTAGTACCCCAGCCCAGCAGCCCTGTAACCCTGTTCCCCTTTTAGGCTGCTGTGTGCAGAGTGACCCCTGCAGCCCATGTTGTGTTAACCCATGCAGTGCCATTACCCTGGACTGCATTGTGATATTGCAATAGGGACAGTGTGAGTATCCAGGTGGGTGGGTTACTGCTGTAATGTATGTTAGTGTAATTGTATAACTAGTTTATGGGGTGGAATTGGGATTGTATGTAGAATAGTTGGGAATATTGTATGTGTAGAAGTGTTGTAATTGACTACTGTATTACTGTGTGGCTATAAACATATATATTCATACTCCCTTGTATATGGATATATATAATTATAGACTATAGACGTGTATTGTGTTAATAAATACCTTTTATTATCTAAGCACAGCGTGTAGTCTTTTGTTATCATAGGCGCCACAGTATATAGTAGCAGTGTAAGTCATACGTAGTTGAGTTCAGTGGATAGTGTAAGGCAAAAGGAGGTAAATAGATTTTTATTTAAGGTATAAATAGGCGGAGCCATCAACAGCTGCCCGTCTATTTATGAATATTAAATATTGATATTTGCATAAATATTAATAATTAATATTCCCCTTTAACACAACTAATCTTAGATTAAAGGGTAAAAATTAAATGCCTTATTTATCGGCAAGCTACTGTGCCACCCGGTATGAGTGGTGGGCACTGGCAGTGGGCACACTACAGTCAGTGGAAGTCGGCCTGACACACACTGGTAGCAGGCAAGCAACTGAAATTAGACTAAAGTGTAAAAATGAAATGCCTTATTTATCGGCAAGCTACTGTGTGACCCGGTATGAGCTGTGGGTACTGGCAGTGGGCACACTACAGTCAGTGGGAGTCAGCCTGACACACACTGGCAGGCAATTAATCTTAGATTAATTAGGGTAAAAATGAAATGCCTTTTTGTGTTGCAAAGTCCTACAGCTCCTCACACACGGGCAGGCTAGGCAACTGCAATATACATATGGAGAAAAAATAAATAAAAGCAGACTAATGTAGCAGCCCTAAAATGGGCTTTTTGGGGTGCTGTGACGCTGTCCTTACAGCAGATGAGTCTATGGACACAGAACACTGGCCTAGCTAACGCTTTCCCTATGAATTCAGAATCATCAGCACAGCAGCAGCTGCAGTCTCCCTGCTCTCACTAACATGCAGCTACAGAGTGAATCTAAAATGGCTGCCCTTTTTATAGGAGGTGGTAAGGTGTGGGAGGGAGGGTGATGATTGGCTGGAATGTGTCTGCTGACTGTGAGGTACAGGGTCAAAGATTGCTCAATGATGATGTATAAGGGGCGGACCGAACGCGAACAAGCTATGTTCGCCCGGAACTGTTCGCCGATGAATACTTCGGGACATCTCTAGTAACTATATGATGTCATGTCCATCGGTCACTTTGCCTTTGTGCTGCTCAGTCGCATTCAAGTGAATGGGATCGAGCTGCAATACCAAGCACTGCCACTATACAATATACGGTGCTGTACTTGATATATATTGATTAGCCGAGTGCTGTGCTTCCTTCAAATAGCTGATCATGAGAATGTCAGAGATTGGATCCACACAGTCAGTGACTGATAACCTGTCCTGAGGATAGGTCATCAGTATGCTAGTACCAGGCAGCACCCCAACCTGAAGTAAAAACCATACTCACCTGCTCCGCGCTGCTCTGTTCCAGCTCCAGGATGGATTGAGTCATTGGCTGCAGCCAGGTATGTGACTCCGTCCAAGTGAAAGATGATAGACAGGGACCAGAAGGCTAATGAAGTGGAGTTAGAATGAAATACTGGGGAGTAGGTGAGTAAAGATTTCGATAGAGGTAATCCAGACTAGGGAACAATTTTAAAAGACTAGGGCTACAATGCCACTCCAGCCATGGCCCATAGGTTATAATTAGAGATTAGCTAATTTCATATTTTGAAATTCGTTCACACTTTGGTGGTAAAAGCAGAATTGCGTTATGGATTCCCTTACCACAGACCATAACGCAATTCTATGACGGAATGCATAACGGAATGCCTTTACAGGCATTCCATTATTCATTCCGTCATAATAGAGGTCTATGGGCTGCAAAACGGATCCGTCCTGTTTTCGTTATGCAGGGGAGTGCAGGGGATCCTTTAATGGCATTCCGCTATGCATTCCATCATGGAATTGTGTTATGGTCCATGGTAACGGAATCCATAAAGCAGTTCTGCTTTTACCACCAAACAAAGCGTGAACGAATATCATAACATGTTATAATGTAGTGCTGCCAGTATCACAACTAATAAATGTGAATGGGGTCGTGTTTCAGTATGACAAATCCTTTCATTACCAGGGGATTTAAGCCTCCGCCAGAGGTTTCTGAGAGAGGTGTATTCCCATCTACCTATTGAGACAAGTGTATGTATGTTGGGGGTTTGGAGGAATATATTACTCAGCTGAAGGATATCTAACATGTATGGACAGTTTTGCACAATTAAGGATGATGAACGAACCAAATTGGTAACACTGTAAAACTGTAGCATTCAGCAAATACAGTGATTATGTAATCGTATTGGCCTCCAATACAGACGTAACAAACGTTAATTTGACACTTAATGCATTAAATGCGCTGTTGCATGAAACTTGATGCTTAAAAGAGAAAGTCATTAAATGTCACGCTACAGTTTACTGCAACCGCATATTTAACGCATCATGTCCCGTTAATGTTTGCTACAGACTGGAATATAGGGAAAAACATTTACAAGCCCAGCTAAATACAGCGCAGAACGAAAGATGGTGAGAAGTGAGAACATTCTCAGTCCTCTATTTGCAGAGCTAATAAAATGTAAACTGTAGAACTACATGTCAATAAGGAGTCAATGCAAAGCACACACACGCACCAGAAGTGCACACATGTACTGTACAGTGTCTAACCAAGCAGAATACAGATGAGGATGTGTACAGAGCTCAGCAACCAGACCATGCCACAGGCAGACAACAAAGAAATATAGGGTAAGCCGTTCTAATGAAAGGAAGAGGAAGCCGGAGAGAATCACCTCGGTAATAGAGCATTAAGGTAAACAGGACAAATAGGATCTCGCTATGTCGGAGAATGCCGCTTTCATCTAGCGGGAAATATTTTTGTTTCAGAGGAAAATGAGATGAAGCTGAAGCAATCATTATCCATGGACAATGGCCTTCTAAACATCTAATCAAATGATGGGGGTAACGTAAGGTCTTCCAGTAAGACAAACACATCGGCACATCCGGTGTATTATCCTGTGTGTCAGGGTAAAGTTTACAGGATCCATTTATCGGTAAAATATTTTTAAAAATAACAAGCGCATTTTCAATGTCATTTTAACACCGGACAATCTGCAGACCAACAAAAGGCAGGCGGCATTTGTATGCACTGTATTTTCTTTCATAGAGGAGAAGATAAAGTTTTTTATTTTCTCTGATGGATGGAAACCCTGGATGTCTGGAAGCAGTGGGTGCCTGTTTCATCGGCAATTCAATTATTTGGTCTGCTGCTTAAACAAGAGGTTTATGCAGCTCAGGTTCACATTTGTATGTGGAAATTGTAATGCGGCATACATGCTGCAATATCATAGGCAATTGGACGTCTGTGGCCACAAGATGACCTCAGTATGAGCTGATAACACAACAGAGCTTAGGATCACGTTGCCCAGAAGATGCACAACGTGCTTAGAAAGCTTATCCATAAGAAAGAGCAAAATACAGAAATACAGAATCCTGAACTTAGTTATTTATTATTTTTTTTACATTTTTCCTCAGTTAGCCAATAACAGTATACCTTCAATTGATACCCTAATTATTTTCCTACTTGGGCCTTAGGCTTGTCAGGTGCTTGTTCCACTGACAGCTATCCTTCCTCTGAACCTAGCACAATCATGTGTGCATGGCCTCTAAATGGGGATAGTGCAATAACCTGCTCTGAAACCTCTGGTGATGACTTACCTTTTTTACAGACAGGTTGTCACCAGGAGAGGTACTGTTAAGACCGTCACAAGGCCTTGTACAACTAGCTCAGCTGAATGCAATGTGTTGCACATCATAATCAGTCCTATGGCTAGCCTTCCCTGGGTATTTAAGGCCCCTAACCCTAAGGGAGGGTGCATGAGCAAAAATATTCCTACTGTACCCTACCTAGTTCCTACGATGGTGTTGCTTCATTCTGGAAAGTAATTTTTATCCATATGGAAATGAACATCTACGTGCACCTAGGATGGGTCTATGCTGTTCTCTGCATCCTTGCTCCCCCTGCTTCCTCTGCCAGCCCCTCCCTTTCTTTCTTGATCGACAGGACCAGGCAAGATGACTATGCAAGAACCTGCAAAAAAAAAAAAGGGGGTCAGTCAGCACATCCCAATGCGCAGGTGCACGTTGCCATGGCTAGAAACACAAAGAAAAAAAAATACAATGCAACAGCACTCTGCAAACCAAATAAAGTACAAAAAAAGTATTCTGATGCTAATGCTATGCTTATTAAGTAAATTTGAGATTCTTAGCAAATACATTTTGCCACACGTCAAGGCGATCTCTGTAAGACGGGAACCTAAGGCCCCTTTCACACGTGGCGAAAGCGTCGCTGGCAATGCCGCGCGAGGAGGACGATTGCACCAAGACTGAACCGGATCTATCTTGTTTCATGGGGCTGTGCACATGAGCGGTGATTTTCACGCATCACTTCTGCGTTGCGTGAAAATCGCAGCATGTTCTATATTCTGCGTTTTTCACGCAACGCAGGCCCCATAGAAGTGGTTTGGGGATGCGGAAAATCGTTATCGCAACCGCGCGGATGCGCTATGATTTTCCCGCATTGCTGCTTAGCAACGGGACTAATCTTATTATTTCCCCTTATAACATGGTTATAAGGAGTCAATAGCATTCTTAATAAAGAATGCTGTGTAAATGAAGAGGAAGGGGTTAAAATAATAAAAGTTAACTTACCTTAGCCACTTGACGTGTCGCGATCTGTCCTCTCTTTCCTGCAGCATCACGATCTAAAGTGACCTGTGATGCCACACATGGTTCACTGCCCATCACTATGGTGAGCATGTGATTGGTCCAGGACCATGCACATCCAAGGTCCTTAATCACTATCCTCTCAGGCTGTATAGTGCTGGTGATCTTGGATGATGTTCATA
The DNA here is from genome assembly GCA_033119425.1 of Bufotes viridis. Lineage (NCBI taxonomy): Eukaryota > Metazoa > Chordata > Amphibia > Anura > Bufonidae > Bufotes > Bufotes viridis. Next base: position 78,889,897 of record CM065592.1, read on the forward strand.
CGTAGTCACATGGACCATCACATGCTCCATCACCATAGTGATGGAGGTGATTGGGCCATGTGATGCTGTGACATCATTACAGGTCCTTTTCATCTTCTGCTAACGGAGAGGAGGCCGGGCTTCGCGATCAAATGAACAGGTAAGTTATGATTAGTTTATTATTTTTAACCCATTCTGCACCTGCTTAAAAACATTAGGAGATGGGGCTGGGTGGTATTATTTTACATTATAACTATGTTATAATGTGAAATAATACCAGCGGGACAATTTCTGACCCAAACATGCACTTCTGTGAAAAAGTGCAGGTTCGGGTCTGGGTACCAAAAGTGCCGATTTTTCTCCCGCGCGTGCAAAACGCATGACAGCGCTTTGCACTCGCAGGGAAAAATCGCGGCGATTCCCGCAACGCACCCGCACTGTTTGACGGAGTGCACCCGCAACGCCCGTCTGAAAGAGGCCTAACACTAAATTCTACCTGTTATGGGCCATGACTGCGATCATAACATTCAGGGAGTGCAGAATCTGACCAATCAAGGAGGAGTGAGAGGAGCTGCAGAGGGAGCAAAAGGAGAAAAGGTGCACAGAGTGGATTAGAACCCCCCTTAATGCATTTAGCTGCTTATTTGTATATGGATTAAAAGTACTTTTTCTCCAGAATTTGGGCTTGTTCACACGAACGTGTCGTATTTTGCAGTCCGCAAATTGCGGATCCGCAAAAGACGGATGCCGCCCGTGTGCCTTCCGCAATTGGTGGAATGGAATGGACGCCCCTTTATAGAAATGCCTAATCTTGCCCGCAAAACGGACAAGAATAGGACATGATTCATAATTTTTACTGGGCCATAAAACGGAGCAATGAATGCGGACAGCACATGGAGTGCTGTCCACATCTTTTGTGGCCCCATTGAAGTGAATCGGTCCGCACCCGCAAAAAATTCGGCTCGAATGCTGAACCAAACCACGGTTGTGTGAATGAGCCCTTAAGAAATTGATCGCTAAGTGAAAGCTTTCATCACATTCAGCTGAGCTAGCCCTGCAAGACACTGTCTGGCTTAAAGGGGTTGTCCAGGCTTTTAATAGGTATGATACCCGGCACCCCCTCGATCAGCTGTATGAGGAGATGGCATGTGCAAACAGTGCGCGCCGTCTCCCTTCTCTCTTTCTGTTCCCTGCTGCTTTTCCATAAACAGCAGTAGGGAGCAGGAAGAGAGACAGGAGATGGCATGTGCGCACAATCTCCTCATACAGCTTATCGGCAGGGGTGCTGGGTGTCGGACTAAGGATAGGTCATTAATACTAAAAGCCCAGACAACCCCTTTAACAGTGAATTTCCTGGTGGCAGACACCCTTTAAAGAGAACCTGTTACCCCTCCTAACATGTCTGTTTTAGTAACTACTTGCATTCCCCATGTAATAACAATTCTAGAAACTTTACTCTTATGACTCTATGATGTGTCATCCCTATATTATTCATGCTAGAAGTTACAAATGAATTGCTAGCAGTTTGCACAGAAGGTCCAGATGAGTGTTACCAGTTGGGGGGGTGTCCCTGCACAGTCTGACATCATCCAATTAGTGCAGGGACACACGTCCAACTGGTAACTCCGATATAGACCTTCCATGCAAATTGCTAGCAATTCATTCATAACTTCTAGCAGGTATAATAAAGGAACATAGGCTCATAAGAATAGATGCTCCAGAATTGTTACATGGGGAATGCAAAAAGTTATTTAGACATGACGTTGTGGTAGCACAGTGACGTGCTTTTGTCTGCCTCCGTGAACTGGATTTTTTATACGGACTTTGGTATGTTTTGACTACATTTGTATATTTCTAGGTGTGGAATAAGGAAGATTAATTCAATATTATTCAGCGTGCTCTGCTACTGATTGCTATAAATTGGTTGCCAAAATGCTGTGAATGCAGCCCTTAGGTGTCCCTGCTGCTCCATATTACCATGTACTGTAACTACACCATATACCACGTATTGTAAGATAAGCACCAGGGGATAAATAATCAGGAGATGCAGCCTAAAAGCCTAAGCCAAATGTGCTACTAAAATCAACAGCGATTGATTTTCTATTTTGGAACATATTTAAGTTTATGGTAGTTGCTACATTAGCAATGTGTCATTTTAAAGCAACACTTATTAGAGATTTATAGAAAATCACATACCAGCCTCATAATGATTGTGTAGGCTTCACTAAAGCCTTCAGTCATGTGAATGAAGCCTAAGGCTACATTCACATTACTGTATGTGTTTTTCGGTCCGCAATTGCATATCCGCAAAAAAAAAAAAAAACGGATGACCGTCCGTATGGCATCCATTTTTTAGTGGATCCATTGTAACAATTCCTATCCTTGTCAGCGAAATGAACAAGAATGGGACATGTTCTATCTTTTTTTGCTGGGCTACAGAGCGGACATACGCATGCGGATAGCACACAGTGGGCTGTCGGCATTTTTTGCAGACCCATTGAAATAAATGGGTCAGCATCCTATCCGCAAAAAAACTGAACGGACGCAGAAACAAAATAAGTTCGTGTGAATGTAGCCTAAAGCTAAAACTGGAGACCTAGGGGGAGATTTATTATATTAGGGAAAAATTTGAAGTCAGTTTTGCTGAAGACTGTGTTGGAGCACTTTATGGAACATTTATGAAATGTCTTATGTTGTTTGATAACTTTGAGAAGAACTTAGAACTTAGAGAACCTTCTCCAGTTTTCCTACTCCATCGTCCTCCTATGGGAGTGAGATTGCAACTTTTTAGCAACTTTAAAAAAAAAAAAGTCTCAATGATAAATCTGGAGTGAAACTCATTAACATAGCTAACCACACCCACTTTCCCACCCACATTGCGCAATCGCCTAAATTCTGCACAAGCAAGGGCAAAAAGTTGCAAAAGTCCTATTTTTGTGACTTTTTGATGCCAGAATTCTGGAGTGAAGTTATCATAAATCAGTGCCCTAGTGAAGTGTCTAGATACCAAAGTTTGGAGCTACTGTATATGATGAGCTCCTCAAGACTTCATAAAGCCCTTTTCACAGGCACTATAAAGCCATAGGCTCTAAGAGAGTCATTTATCATATTTTAGAGTATATGGGATGCATGGGAGAAATCTTGGAGGTGAAGAGATGATAAGAGGAGAGAAGGAGGTTTTGTGAGGATTGGAGATTATGTGAGAAGATGTATCGCAAAGCAGTTCAGTAATGTAATGAGTGGACACACATGGACAGACTTATGTGTATTTGTATTTTAAACTGAATTCGCTAGACAATCAGGAGACTTAAGGCAGCCTTGAGGGACACTAACAGAAAAGGGATGAGACAGGAAGGTGGTGTGTAAGTGAAATACACTAAATGTTTGGTCTGTGAGGTATGATGTGACCTTGGAGATGGCCAAGCCCATGACTCCAAGAGATAAGAAAGTTTGTAACAGAAATGAGTGGTCGATGGTGTCAAAGGCAGGAGACAAGTCAAGGAGGAGGAGGACAGAGTAACGTTGTGTGGCTCTGGCAGTTAGCAGGTCGTTGGTGACTTTGGTAAGGGCTTATAACTTAGGTAAGCATAGGTAAGGGAGTATAGCTTCATTTATTAATTTATTACATTTAGCAGCATTGAGGAAGTTTATGAAGACCTTGGACAGCACTTTTAAACTTTACTTTTTTCGTAATGTGCTGCCGGCTTTACCCTCGTCTGATTGATATAACTGGGAAGGTACGGAAAACGTCAAAGCTGTCTCCATTATTGATTTGACAACATCTTGGTTTATTTGTACTGAATTTATTATTGAAAGGTACAATGAGAAAACATTACTTAGAGAGCATCATCTCTAGTTTGTTTTACTGGTTCATTCGCAATTAACATTTGTAATAAAGTGTATGATGGTTCCAGAAATGTGCTCACTGAAAGACAGAACTCTGCTACAATGGTACATGTGAATAACACCTATGTACAATACAGAATAGGAGTGAAGAGCATAAGGATGCGGGTGTCTGGAGCCAAAAAATAAAAGTGCAGCATATCTGGCCAAAATTTGAACCAGCAAAATTTTCTCCAAATAATAGTCCAAAGGGTCTGTACCCCTTACGAGGAGACCAGTTCTATCTATTGCTGATGTCTGATTGGGTTTGATGACCATATAACAGATTTCACATAAGGGCCCAGCAGCTTCAAGTGTACCTCTGGGTCTAAAACAGACCAAAATTTAAAGACTAGGGGGGGTTATCAAACTGGTGTAAAGGAAAACTGGCTTAGTTGCCCACAGCAACCAGTCAGATTCCACCTTTTATTTTCACAGCTCAATTGTAAAATGAAAGGTGGAATCTGATTGGTTGCTATGGGCAACAAAGCCAGTTCTGCTTTACACTAGTTTGATAAATCTCCCCCTAGGATCTTAAATATACAAGGATTGTGGCTTACTACACTGATTCATATTGTATGATAAAAATGTTGTCTCAGTAGAAAGTTTTGTGTTCCAGGAGTATTTGCAGTGACAGACACATCCTTTACCCTGAGCACTGCCACCCTACTGATATGCTGACCATATGTGCTATGTATTATAAGGATAGTATTACTTCTAGAGAACAATATGATGCCACATTGTGTTAGCACACTGCAGCACAAGTAAGGTCTAAAACAAGTCAGAAGTTACATAGTATGGATGAAAAAAGACTCAAGTCCATCAAGTTCAACCAAGAAATGGGTAAGGTTGGCAACATGCCATGTGAGTCCATATCTTGTTTAATACATGCCAATATCCTGATTGCCTTCAGAAGCCGCTGGTTGACATTGCATGCTATTTAGACTATGATCTACAAGTAAACCCAAATTCTTCTCTACAAGTGAGAGAAAGGTGTTTCTCTCACTAATACATATGATGCACATAGATTATTACTACCCAGATGCATAACTTTACACTTGCCCACATTGAATCTCATTTGCCAAGTAAATGCCTGAAAAAAACTCAGAGGCAAATTTATTAAGATCGGCATTTTAAACGCTGGTCTTAATAAGGTCATGTGCTGGCGGTGAATAGGGCCTCTTCATAACTTCAGTGGATTCACTTCCGCTTCTAAATGTAAGCCCGCATCCTAGTTGACTTACATTTAGACCCGGCCCATCCAAAGGACTTTTTCTTCACAATCTGCACCAGAAATACGCCTAATAGCAATAGCTCCAGTGCGTAAATCGGTCTCAGAACTAAGCAGTTCAATCATTGCACAGTGGATGGAGCTTGCTACCGCAGCATTGACCCCCATTGACTGCAGTACTGCAGTAACCAGCTCTGTCCACTACACAATGGCTGGAGCTGTGTAGTTCGGCACCTATTTCTGGTGCAGGAACAACACTAAAGCAGCTGATTTGCAGGTGTCAGACCCCTGTCGATCATTATTTTAAGGGTTGACCATCAATAACAAAATACTTCATTAATAACTGTATCCATGTAATGAATACAATAATAATGAAACAATAATGATGAAATCTGGTAATACATCTATCTTGTTGAATTGCTTCTTGTTCCTGTATTACTAGCACAATAGTTTTGTTGCAAAAATATAGCCTTCTAAGCCTGTTTATCAGATATTTGCTGACTTAATGTTCTAGGAAGGTAGATTTGGAAAGGGTTAAAGCAAAGCAGTAGTTGTCACACAATTACCTCTCTCAGTTGCGGCATACAATATACATCTTTAGGTCATATGGGAACATTACCCTTTTTGTCAGAACATTTTATTACAGCATGTACCCAAAATTTAATTTCCTTTTTAGCTTTCCTTTCATTACTATTGAGATCCTAATCACCATTCTCGAAGAAAGCATCTAATATGTCTTTGGAAGCACTATTAAGAGTGGATGTACAATAAGAATTCTGAGACGGATTCTGGGCATTCTTATTTCTCTAGATACTACCATCCTATTTGTACTAAAATATTGTCAACTTCATAGGATTTACATGTAAACCCTATAATTACATACCATAAGTCTCCCTAATAGGTCTTAGAAAGATAATAATGTCTTCACTAACCCTTACTACAAACATAAGTAATACTGCTATTTACCTCCTAATATAATCTGTTCTTGTATGAGCAGGGTTGATGTATATAAATGGATGCTACTCCAAAGTGGAGATTTTAGAGGAGAATAATCCAACTCCTGAGCACCATCGAGAAAGCATAACTATGTGTAGAGGAGACAAGCTCAGGAATGCAAGATCACCCATAATGCTGTGCAGCCAGCCAATCCGCAAACAGCCAGCCTCTGTGATATCACAGCCCTATAAAACCCTCGTCTCAGCCATTGTTCTGAGACCTGAGCACAGGGAGAGACGTGGCAATTGATCATGTGCTATCGATAGTGTTGCTGAAAACGATTAATAGAAAAATTTGATACCAATAAGATGGAAGCCTTTATTATTCCAGTGCACAGCATGCCAACCACTACCATCTAATTTTCACCCTTAAAGAGGGAGGGCGCGCAGGTCTTAATGATGACCATCCTCATCTTTTGCTGGCTTTACTTCCTAGAAAGATATAGAGAGTGGTTGAATGGTTCCGCAATTCAGTAGGTAAGTGTGGAACAGAGGCACAGAACCCCATGGAACACTACAGAGTGGTGAGCATGCTCTGCTCGCTTCGATCAGTACTACTCACCGCTTATCTTGGGATCTTGAAAGCTGAACAATGAGTACAGGAAAGAGGATCCTGGATCGGACACAAGCATAAGAGTGATATTCCAAATTAGCAATGAAGAGTTTCTTCTCCAGCACTTCATAAAAAAGATATCCTTTATCAAAAACACATTAAAAACATCTTGCAAAGAACAGTAAAAAATGTGCAACGTGTTTCAGACAGAGTGTGACTAGTCCTTAGTCATGGCCTAGTTTTAGGCAGCTGCCAGCTCTGGAAACTCGACAATGGATGGAGCCAGAAGCAGAAGGCTCCATCTAATTTATAGTGGTTGTGCCAGGGTATTTCAGCTCAGCTCTCATTCTAGTGAGACCCCCCTCCACTGTGTAATTTCCAGTTATGGTGGCTATCCAAAACAGTTGAGAGTGCTGGCTGTCAGACTCCCACTGATCTGATAGTGATGACTAGTGTTGGGCGAACTTCAGAAAATTTTTATTTGGCTGCTTTGTGAGAATGATAGTGAGGCCTGTCCAGGGTTAATCTGGTAAAAAGAAAAATACTCACCTTATCCGTTTGAGCACGAAGAGGCTGCCACAGCCATCTTGATTGAAGACAATGTGCAAGATTTTGTGCAGATCTTCAATCAAGATGGCCACAGCAGCCTCTTCCTGCTCAAATGGATGAGGTATGTATTTTTTTTACTGCCATTTCAGGAAAAATTGATTAGTTTCCACGAAGCACAAGGAAATTCAGCTTTGCAGTAAATCAAATATTTTAAAAAAGTTCACTTCGGATACTTCTATTCGCTCAACCCTACTGATGATGTATTTGGAGGATAGGTGATCAATTTCTACGTCCAAGAAAACCCTTTATGGACAAAGTACCCAGAACACAATACCAGCCTATACAGTATATACTGTATATACACATATTACATGTTACAAGGCGGCTTTGTGACTATTTGCTATCTATATGGAATTTGTTTCATCAAAACATAAGTGCACTTGTAGATGAAAGAAATCCAAGGGCTTTATAAGTGTTCAGTAATGTTCAAGATAAAATAGTTTATAGGGGTGAAGGTAGTACAAATTTACTCTTAGCAAGGTGAAGGTTGCTATATACTAAATGCATCATTATCTGAATGGCACTGCAAGCATGAAATTAAGGAAAAACTCACATTCAGACCTGGTCTAGTAATACATTTATTCACATTATTGGACCTTGACATCTAACATCATAGGTTAATAAATTACCATAGCAATCCTGTTTTCCCGTTAAGCCTTTGCTTCCAAAGCCTTCAGATTGACCTTCTTATGGTCGGCAACTAGATAAAGCATTCCATTAAAGTTTATCTGCCTCCGATTGTCTCAAAGGATTCCTTAAAGATATGGATCCCTCTGTGTTCCAGCTTCATATCAACGGGTCTTAAGAAGAGTGAACTATCTGACAGAGGCATGAGAAGAGATGGACAAATCAAACCTAAACTTATTAAAGAGGCAAATCTGTCTGACTAATCAATTAAAGCATTCCAATCTGCTCAAAAGAAAAGCTTTAAAGGACAGAGGTCATTATTATTGGCTTTCCTAAAGATCAGACAAAGACTCCTTCCACAAGTTTTTAAGGCAGAAAACACAGGGAAAGTCAAGCTTAGCGTTTCAATCAAGTTATAAATCTGAATCCTTTTTTTTACTAAATGATACAGTTGCACAAAAAATAAGTGAACCCTTTTTAATTACCAGGATTTCTGCATTGAGTACTTGTAAAATGTGGTCTGATTGCTAGCCAAGACTCAATTACAGCCAAACACTATCCAAACTAATAACAACAATTGTACTGTTCATGGCTTTTATGGAGCACTTTGAGAAGTAAACATGCTTAGCACAGGGTAATATGTAAGTGAACTTCTGAGATATTAACCTCTCCATGAACTAATTGGCAAACTGTGTTTCAGTTAAGGATATGCAATTGGAAGTGTGGGTTTATAAGTTTTTCATTAAATGAAGGCACACAAATCATGGTTACTGACAATTCTTTTCTCACAAAAGTATACATGTCTATATGTTTACATACATGCTAACTGCAAAAATATTGTCCCCTTTTGCCCCTCCAAGTCTTCATCTTTGAGAGAGAAGCCTGTATGTTATCCATCACCCACTGACATCCTTAAGGTATACTGTACATCTGCATACATTATCCCTCAACCTACACTTAAAATACACTTATTATCTGTCTTTATCATCATGCCACTTTTAGTTCTGAAATGTTGTGGATATGGTTATCTTTTTATTTTATCTGTATATTGGTTGGAACTCTGTTTTTCTTTATCAAACTACCAATTCACCTATATTTAAAAGATACCATGCATACTGTCTGCTGTTACCACTAGAGGGAGCTTAAGAGCTTACTGCATACTCTTTACATAGTTAGCTTATTGTATAACCGTATGTAGTAAGCTCCCTCTAGTGATGGCTGGAGGCAACTAGTATTTTCTAATCTTATATTTAGTGAATCGATTAGTCTGATCAGCAGGGCTTTTTCACCTGGAAGGGGAGGGAAGGGGAATTCCTGCAAGTGAAGAAGCGCCCACCTACTGCTAGATTGACAAGGCTGGAAGCAGATCAAGGGCCCTGCTTCATCTTCAGAGTAGCATCTGCGAAGGCAGGAATTTGTCAGGGTAGGACTAATTGTCTGAATTTGATTGGTGGAGTCCAACTACCCGAGACCCCCGCCGATCAGCTGTTTGAGAAGGAACTGGCGCTTCTCTGAGTATTGCAACCTTTTTCCTGCTTACCAAGCACAGTCCATTGTATAGTGGCTGTGCTTAGTATCACAGCTGATCCCAATTCTCCTCTATGGGACTGAGCTGTGACTTTTTGCAGGACGATCTGTAGTTTTTAAATTATACAATTTTGGACTGTGTATGACTTTTTTATCACATTTTTTGGGGTAAGAGGAACAATCAAAAATGGCGAATTGACCATTTTTATAGTTTTTTTCCATTACGCCATTCGCCGTATTGGAAAAATATTTTTATATTTTAATGGTACAGGCATTTTCGGATGCAGTGATGTCCATGATGTTTATATTTTTTGTTATTTATGTATTTGGGGGATGATTCAAATTGTTATATTTTTTAATATATATTTTTTTACATTTTGTTTTTTAAATTAATTTTTTTGAAGCCAGTTTAGGAGGCTGCAACAGTTACCTTTTTTTTTTTTCATTCAATATTACCATGTTCCATACAGGAGCATGGTAATATGTGAATTGCTTATTTCCTATGTTGGCCTGAGCAATTGCCTGAGCAATTAGCAGCTCTAATATGCTGGGTCTCTTCAGAGAGACCCAGTGTATTTAGGTCATATGCCAGTAATGACCCAGAAGCGGCGCCTCCGGGTTTTTCAAGGTTTCTAAGGTATCTAAAGGCTTTAATGACTGTGATCGGCATTATTGCCGGTCGCGGTCATTAGCTGTGTGCCTCTGCTGTTTAAAACTGCAGAGATCCAATGAACATGGAGCCCCTCTCTGCACGTGCAAAATGAGCTTGCACCATATTTACCCATCGCTCCAGCACCGTACATGTACAACGCTAATAGTGAAAGGGTTAAACTGTTGTTAACAGCCTTGAGTATCAGGGCACAGATAGGGGACCAATAAAGTTGGTATTAGATGATGTGATCTGGACACTATCCCCTCAGGTGCCTATTGATTATTGCATCTAAGGCACTTGACAGAGGAATCAGTTTCCCCCTGTCAGCCTCTGTGACACCCTTAATGCTTAGCACCCTTAACACAAATTAGTACCAATACAAACTACAATTCCTCCAACCCAAACAAGCCCTCATACAGCTGCACAGATGGAAAAATAAAGAAAGTTACTTCTCCCAGAATGCAGGCACACAAAAATGACTTGTTTCCATAAAATATGTCTTTATTATGCAAGTGCTAAAATGTAAGAAAACTACACATAAATAAAGTTTACATTTTGTCTTTCTTAGAAAAATAATATTAACACTTAACTAAATGTGTAGAATTCTGGTTCTCACTTATCACCAGGTTTACTGGTCATGCCAAAAGACTTTAACACATCCAGTACTTTGGACAAGATCCCTGGAAGATTGTCTGAGAATGAATGAAATAATGAATTTTAATGACTTTTAACTTGAACGCTGCCAAAGTCATTGCCTTGGGGTGTTAAACCTACATAATGGGTTACATAAGGAAAGAATGATAGAAGCTCTATGAATAATGAACAGAAAGCGAGAGGGATGAATTGGTCAATGAAGAGCTGAAGATACAGTAAATGAGCAATAGAAGCTTTACAAGATGCTAATTTAGATATGCATATTTATAATGTTAATCGGCTATTCAGGATTTCAACTAACAATGCAGAGTCGGCATGACCTCCCTAATGGTGAAGCCCTTTGGGAACATTTGAGATCTGCTGTCAGCTTCTTTATGTTGAACGTTGTACTTTCCATGATGTCCTTGAATGTTGTCCTCTTACTCCGGTCAGACACTCCTCTCACTATACTAATGTTGGACAGCTGGCAATGGACTATGAATATTTATAGGTAAAGGATTTTACTTGATTCTGATTAGTGAAGTTTCTGAAGTCTTAGCAACAAATAATGTCAGCTACTCTACTCTATGTACCCGATGTTCATTAAAAGTCTATCCATTAAATCTACTGTTTGGATTGGACAACAGCATTCTGAAGCATGGTGATAGCTTTAATTTGCATTTTTTTATTGTTTAGGTTTACGTTGTTGTGCATAATAGTTTTAAAATGGTGATTGCTAGTTTAGACAGCAGTAAAAAAATGATCTAGCAAAATGAAGAATATGAGGCTAAATGTATTCCTTTGATGTAGAACCTATAGTGGAAACTCCTCAAGAATGCCAAAGTTAGAGAACTCATCAACTAAAGGACTGGGGCTGCCATATTTCTCGCCCACATCACAAAACAAATTGTTACCAATTGACAGGTTATTTAAAGGGAATGTATCACCTAGACTTAAAAAGTCATATACTGATGCATATTATTTTTTTTAAATCTGTTTTAATTTTCTCTTTTGCCTTCTATTTTCTGCTCATGATTATGGGGTGTTCATCTTGCCTGAACTGCTTTTAACAACAGTCAGACATATGCTTTACAGCAGCCACATTGAGATAATTAATATCTTCTATGTGGCCATGCTTCAATGAAATGTGCACAAATCCTTGTTTAAGGAAGGAGAGTATATATGCATGGAGGGGAAGTAGATAATCTGTGACCTTCACATTTTGTAAATGGTGGATCCTGTGTTATCTACCTATCTAACTATCTATCATTTTAATCCTGCTATGATAATAATGAGATGACTGTTGAAAAGTGTCAGGATATCATGAGACCCTGTGACCATAGTGAAAATTTCAAGATTGCAAGAGATTTTGTGAATACAGATAGTGACATTGAACATTTAAAAAAATCAGCACAAATTCCTAAAAATATCTTTAACATAAAGCTTGATTTAAACAGTAGGTCATTTTCTGAAGACTAGAGATGAGCGAACCAATGGAAGTTCCTGTTCACCAGGTTCGGTTGAACTTCAGGTCAAAGTTCGGGTTTGGAACCTGAACTTGACCCAAACTTAACCCTGAACCCCATTGAAGTCAATGGGAACCCGAACTTCACTCTATTATTTTCCGTTATAACATGGTTATAGCGGAAAATAATAGCATTCTTTTTTTTTTTTGCAATTATCGTTTTACTAAAGTTTTTTTTGTGTTTGTATACAATAAAGTAATACACCAATAAGAACAATCATGTTTCCATCAAGTACATGGGTAATCAAAAGGGCTACAATAAGCCCGAAAGCAAAAAAGATGACAAAAGGATGTTTGACAAATATAGACATCAACAGCATCTTAATAAAGAATAGTGATCTATATAATAAATCGCAGGGTTCATCATAATAAGAACCTTAGAAACAATAAACGCAGACAAGGGGGGGGGGGCATCACAAGACAAGACCAAAATAGAGAGAGGGGAGTAGGAAAACCAGCACCAATAGTGACTATGTATAGGAGTCAAAATGCTCGTCCCACAACTGCCAAGTTTTTTCGTACCTAACATTTTGGGCTTCTAACATTGCCGCCAAACGTTCCATTCGTCGAACCTCAGCAACACTGGTGATAAGAATAAGTCGTGAGGGTGGAATACGTCTCTTCCAAAAACTTACAATCAGGTGCCTGGCCTCGGTCAAAATGTGTAAAGTAAGTCTTAAGAAGTGTCTCTTCAGCGTGACATGGGGTATATTCAGCAAGCAGATAAAAGGGTCCAGCGTAAACCTAATGTTGTGAAGTTGGAAGAGGACGTCTTGCACTACTAACCAAAACGTATTAAAGACGTATTAAAGAGCACTCCTAGAAAATATGAAAGTGAGAACCCAACTCGGATTTACAGCACCAACATTTATCTGAAATAGCAGGGTTGAGATGTTTCAACAGCTGGGGACTGTGGTACCAGAACATCAACACCTTGTATGAGTTCTCCCGGTGTGATACAGGAAGAAGTCATCGCCGTTCTATTCCAGATCAATCCCCATTCTCCAATTGAAATAGTGCGATCCAAAATCCTCCTCCACTTAGCCATGTAGGTATGCCTATGCAACTCAGGAGAAGGGGGGGAAGATAAGATAACATAAATGTCTGATATCAATCCTTTTGTAGTGTCCGAGAGCTTACACAACCGTTCAAATGCCCTAACTTAACCCCGAACCCCATTGAAGTCAATGGGGACCCGAACTTCACTTTATTATTTTCCGTTATAACATGGTTATAGCGGAAAATAATAGCATTCTTTTTTTTTGCAATTATCGTTTTACTAACTTTTTTTTGTGTTTGTATACAATAAAGTAATAGACCAATGAGAACAATCATGTTTCCATCAAGTACATGGGTAATCAAAAGGGATACAATAAGCCCAAAAGCAAGAAAGATGACAAAATGATTTTTGACAAATATAGACATCAACAGCATCTTAATAAAGAATAGTGATCTATATAATAAATCGCAAGGTTCGTCATAATAAGAACCTTAGAAACAATAAACGCAGACAAGGAGGGGGGGACATCACAAGACAAGACCAAAATAGAGAGAGGGGAGTAGGAAAACCAGCACCAATAGTGACTATGTATAGGAGTCAAAATGCTCGTCCCACAACTGCCAAGTTTTTTCGAACCTACCATTTTGGGCTTCTAACATTGCCATCAAACGTTCCATTCGTCGAACCTCAGCAACACTGTGATAAGATCAAGTCGTGCGGGTGGAATACGCCTCTTCCAAAAACTCGCAATTAGGTGCCTGGCCGCGGTCAAAATGTGTAAAGTAAGTTTTAAGAAGTGTCTCTTCAGCGTGATATGGGCCATATTCAGCAAGTAGATAAAAGGGTCCAGCGTAAACCTAATGTTGTGAAGTTGGAAGAGGACGTCTTGCACTACTAACCAAAATGGACGTATTAAAGAGCACTCCTAGAAAATATGAAAGTGAGAACCCAACTCGGAGTCACAGCACCAACATTTATCTGAAATAGCAGGGTTGAGATGTTTCAACAGCTGGGGACTGTGGTACCAGAACATCAACACCTTGTATGAGTTCTCCCGGTGTGATACAGGAAGAAGTCATCGCCGTTCTATTCCAGATCAATCCCCATTCTCCAGTTGAAATAGTGCGATCCAAAATCCTCCCCCACTTAGCCATGTAGGTATGCCTATGCAACTCAGGAGAAGGGGGGGAAGATAAGATAACATAAATGTCTGATATCAATGAAAGAGTCTATTAGCAAACCAAGGTTTTTTGAAAGACGGCTCAATACCCATTGGGAACAAGGGATTATATAGGAAAGGGGTCATAGATGATTTGTTTGGGACAAGGGAGATCCGTTGTTTACAATAATAACATTCTTATGAAAGAATGCAAAAGGATATGGCAATTAAGGATTAAAAAAAAAAAAAAAACTACTCACCTCATCCACTTGATAACGCTGTCGCCATGTCTTCTATCTTCATTCAGCAGGACCTGCATAAGGCCTTCGATGACATCATGGCCCTCACCACGTGGTGAGTGCAGTGATGTCATCACAGGTCCTTCTATCTTCATTCAGCAGGACCAGCCAAAATACCTGCGATTACGTCACCACTAGGGATGAGCGAATCGACTTCGGATGAAACATCCAAAGTCGATTCGCATAATACTCTGTTTGAATACTGTACGCAGCGAGCACTCTGTACAGTATTAGAATGTATTGGCTTCTACTGTATAAGCCGAAGTTATTACTTCACGAAGTCTCACGAGACTTCACATAATAACTTCAGAAATTGACTTATACTGTAAAAATACATTTCCCAATCTCAGGTTTAGTTACAAGGTACGACTTAGAACCGAACCTGAGTTCGGGAAATGTTTTTTTACAGTAGAAATTGATTTATGAAGTTAATATGCAAAGTCTTGTGAGACTTCTCAAAGTAATAACTTTGGCTCATAGGAGCCAATACATTCTAATACTATATGGAGCGCTCGCTCCGTACAGTATTCAAATTAAGTATTAT
The DNA here is from genome assembly GCA_033119425.1 of Bufotes viridis. NCBI lineage: Eukaryota > Metazoa > Chordata > Amphibia > Anura > Bufonidae > Bufotes > Bufotes viridis. Next base: position 78,905,112 of record CM065592.1, read on the forward strand.
GCAAATCGACTTTGGATGTTTTATCCGAAGTTGATTCGCTCATCCCTAGTCACCACGCTCACCACGTGGTGAGCTCGGTGATGTAAATGCAGTCCTTTTGCAGGTCCATCTGAAAAAAGATAGAAGACACTGCAGCAGCGTGATCAAGTGAATGAGGTGAGTTTCTTTTTATTTATTTTTTACCCCTAAATTGCCATACTCTTTTGCATTCTGTCTTAAGAATGCTATTATTGTCTGCTATAACCATGTTATAATGGAAAATAATAAAATAACCTGGACACCGAAACTGAACCTGGACTTCAGTGAAAAGTTCGCAAAGTTCGGCATGAACCCTTCCCTTCAAAGTTACACAGATTGATGTGTCAACCCTAAAAACTCAAATCCCAGCAAACGTTTAAAACAGTGGATCACAGAAGCTTCTGAGACCAAAAAGTATATCTACCATTTTAAATAGTAAATGCAATTATACTGGTTCTCTTATATTTCCACTAATAGTATGTGGCAAGGGTCTTCCTTCTCTTTTATATTTTTTTTGCAGACTGACTTTTTACGGACTATACAGATCTCACAATTTTGCTGCCCTTACTACAATGAAATGATGATTACGTTGAAAAGAATACAATATAGTCATACTTTTTGTGCCCTGTCTATATTTTGTTATGCCACAGAAGGCTCTCTGTAAAGTTCCACATTTGAAACTTTGCACCTTACTTCTGGTATATTAATCAAAAGACAATTCAAGGAGTAGATGGTCTTTAGAAGTAGCAGAATTGGGAGCACCAGACTCTACAGTTGTGACAAAAAGTTTTGAGACTGACTAAAATTTTGCAATAGGGTGATGAGCAATGTTTTTTCAAGTATGATGGAGCATCATGTCACAAGGCAAAAGTGATAACTAATAGTGTTGAGGGCGAATATTCGAATAGCGAATTTTTATTGCGAATATTCGCAAATTCGATAATTCGCGAATATTGCAAATATACCGCTATATATTCGCAATTTCGAATATTCGGTTTTTTGTTTTTTTTTAGATGTTAATCCTTGCTGCTCTCTGATTGTCTTCCCACTTCCCAAAAGTTGTTCTTACCTGTCCGGAGGATTCCTGGCTCCCTGCCCGCTCCAGTCAATGCCCGTTGCTGCTTCTGCCGACTTCCTGTGTGCATGGGAACACCTCCATCCTAAAATGTACTGTCGTATGTGAGAATCACGATCTCACAAATTTGACTAAGTTGCAATTAATGTGATTAATATAACTTGAATTTTCGCATTGCGATATTCGTTATATTCTAGCAATACAACCATTAGGAACCCAGCTTTAAGTTGAATTCGCAATGCAAGCAATACAGGTTATATTAATCGCATTGCGAATTCAACTTAGAGCTGAGTTGCTAATGGTTGTGTTGCTTGCTAGAATATAACGAAGATTGAGAATATAGTGCTATATTCGTGCATTCGTGATATTCGTCGTCTTCGTTGTATTCTAGCAATACAACCATTAGGAACTTAGCTCTAAGATCAATTCGCAATGCGAGTATATGTTCGCTTCGCGAATGAAACTTTGAGCTGAGTTGCTAATGGTTGTTGCTAGAATATAATGAATATTGAGAATATAGTGCTATATTCGTGTATTCGTGATGTTCGTCCTCGTTATATTCTAGCAATACAACCATTAGGAACTTAGCTCTAAGACAAATTCGCAATGCGAGTATATGTTCGCTTCACGAATGAAACTTTGAGCTGAGATCCTAATGGTCGTTGGTAGAATATAACGAAGATTGAGAATATAGTGCTATATTCGTGATATTCGTTATATTCTAGCAATACAGCCATAAGGAACCCAGCTCTAAGATTAATTCGCAATGCGAGTAATACAGGTTATATTAATCGCATGGCGAATTGAACTTAGAGCTGAGTTCCTAATGGTTGACAACCATTAGGAACTCAGCTCTAAGTTCAATTCGCCATGCGATTAATATAACCTGTATTACTCGCATTGCGAATTCAACGAAGATTGAGAATATAGTGCTATATTCTTGATATTCGTTATCTTCGTCAATTATAGCAATACAACTTAGTTTACAACCATTAGGAACTCAGCTCTAAGTTTAATTTGCGATGCAAATATAAATTTGCGTAACATTCGCAATATATTGAATAATGATGAATATTCGATTTCGACGAATATATGACAAATATTCAATCGAATATTCGTGAAATATTGCGAAATCGAATATGGCACCTCCCGCTCATCACTAATAACTAAGTGGCTCAGTGAACAGTACATTAAAATTTTAGGTCCATGTCCAGGAAACTCCCCAGATCTCAATACCATTGAGAAGTTGTTAATCCTCAAAGAGCAGGTGGACATACAAAAACACAAAAATTGCTATAAACTCCAAGCATTGATTAGGCAAAAATGGGTTGCCATCGGTTTAGGTCCAGATGCTGATACTCAGCATGCTAGGGTGGATTACAGAAGTCTTCAAAACGAAGGGTGAATAATGGAAATATTGAGCCTTTGGATAAACTCAATGTATTTGTCAATATGTTAAAAACACGTATCCTTATAATTGTTCTTTAGTATATTATAGAAACATCTGACAGAAAGATCTAAAAACACTGAAGCAGAAAAATTTGTGAGAACTAAAATTTGTGTCAGTCTCAAAACTTTTGGCCACCACTGTAGTGCATAGGCAACGTCACTTGTCCCATTGTAATATACTTTATTATGTGACTGGTGCAACTGTAGCGAATTAGCAAATAACTGAAAAGAAAAAGTATATGATACCAGAAAATGAACAGCAATAACCAACAGACTCTATGGCACATACAGTATGTGCTAGAATGCTCAACTAGCCCTGCACTGAAAACTGAACATGTGTTGAGAGGATGGTCATGGCAGAAAACTGAACAACATTTTTTGCATTGATATAGTTAAAGGTTATGGATACTTTTGTGATATTTGATCATTGAATTCTATTCATTTTGGACTAAAAAATCTTTTTTTTTTTCAGTTGGTCTTTTATTTAAAATTTTAAACAGCTTTTCGTCCACGGCTTTAATTTTTAGTTCATTTGCAGATTATTGCTTCCTCTTTCTCAGTGAATCTTTTAGAGAACAGTTCTGATGGCTCAGTGAGTAGTCCTTATCTTTGTTATTTTTACATAGTTTAGACCCTAATGTAGAGGGAAGTGGTATGATCATGCATATATGTATATATATATATATGTCAAATCCTATATAATAAAAGCACAGTGTCAGTGCTCTGTGTCCGTGTGTGTCACCAGTGCACACTGGGCATGCGTGGCTGGGTGACCAATCGGGACACAGCGCTCCAAAAGCAGCCACACCGATGCTGTGCCCAGCTCCGCCTTGCCTCCTCTTCCCCCTCTGCAGCCCACTCACACCCCGGGATCCGGGCCCTGTAAACGCCGCCTGCCACAGCGTCTTAGATATCCAGATGCGAATAATTGCCCCATCCAATTGTAAATGCTCCCATGATGTACCAATGGCCAAAGCTCCCTCATCCTTACCCTGGTGCTGAGGTAAAGTTTCCGCCTCATAGAGCGGAGCCAGCACCAGGCGGAAGAGACGCCAGTGTGGTCCAGCGGGCACCTCGCTATTATCAGCCCCGGAGCCTGTGTGCAGAGCAGACTGGCAGTGATGAGCACAGCATTTTCCCTTCCTTCTTCCTAGCGCCTCCTTCCTACCACAGCCGCTCCTGTAGTGTGTGCTGCCTCACTGATGCTCTCTCTGTCCGCTTCCACTGTCATCCAGTGCAGGGGACAAAGCATGGAACCGCTCCCCATCAGCCCCGCTCCTCCTCCACCCCCCTTGTGTGTGGTGGGGCACCTGCAAGGTCCTGATCATGGGGGACAATGGCACTGTGTCACTGCAGAAGGAGGGCACCTGAAGAGTGGAATAGACAGCTTTGGCTATTGGTACAGGTATCATCATGGGCACAGATACAATTGTATGGGGAAATTATTGCCACCTGGATATCCAAGATGCTGCGGCAGGCGGCATTTACAGGGCCCGGATTCTGGGGTGTAGGGTGGCGGCAGAGGAAGCCAGAGGGGGAGGAGGAGGCACTGGGGAGCTGGGCAGAGCAGTGGGCCAACGCGCAAGTCATGTACACCTTATATACAAACAATATATATCACACAATGGCTGTATACTAGAGATGACATACACAATAATCACACTATATACATATCATACCACCCACATGTGTCAGTATTTGTCTCCATTGTAGTACAGGAGTACTCCTGAGTACTGCATATTACACAGTAGTATTTGGCACTTGTCAGGTCCTGGGAGGATGCGGTCAGTGTGGGGCCACTATCCTCCCTGCAGGTACTGGCATACTGTGATGATGTGGTGTAGCTGGCATTGTGTGGCACATTGGTTCTCTATGTGTGCTGTGTCCGTGTGTGTGAGACGATTTTTACACTGGGCATGCGCGAAGACCAATCAAGACACGCCGCCCGCACCGCCCACAACTCCGTGCTGGCCCGCTGCTGTGCCCAGCTCCGACGTGCCTCGCCCCCCTCTTCGATTTCCTCTGCAGCCGCCTCACACCCCGGGATCCGGGCCCTGCAACCACCGCCTGCCACAGCGTATCCTTCACCGGACAATCTTATACCGGTGTACAATACCGGAGACTGATCGCAGCATTACACACGTATTACACTCCAAACCCCATCATTATATACATATTACACCCCCCCCCATTATTATATACATATTATACTCAAACCCCCATCATTATACACATATTGCACTCCAGCCTCCATCATCCATAATAATAATAGCCCTGTGTGCGTGCTCTGTCTCCTTTGTGTGCCGATAACTAAACCGTGCATGTGCGGTGCGCTGACCAATCAGCACATGGTGCTCCACACGCCACCCCCACCAGCGCGCTGCCCAATCACCACCGCCCCACACGCAACCTCACTGCCCACACCAACACGCCGACCAATCATCACACGGGGAGGTCTCAGCCATCCTTTAACTGCACATGCGCAGCCCGCCGAGCAATCATCACACGGTGCTCCACATGCTGCCCACACCTGCATGACGGCCAATTACCACCGCCTCTCGCAGGTTATGGTGTGCTCTCCACATTGGAGCGCCGTCATTTCTGTCCGTGCATCACAGAGCTGCATAGTCTCAGCACTCTGAACCACAGACAGCAGCCGCTGCCAGCAGTCTCTGCCACCAGTCAGTGTCAGCTGTTTCAACCATCAGACAGTGCCACAGCCACCAGTCACAGTGCCAGCAATCTCAGCCACCAGTTGCTGCCAGAAGTCTCAGCACCACCAGTCAGTGCCAGTTGTCCCCTTGCCATTTAATATATACTGTTCCTACTAATGTTTATGCAGTACTGTTCTAGCGTCCATTATATTTTATGGATCCCCTGTATGTGGGCCCAGTAGATGGGTATCTGCCCATATTATGCCCCAAGTTGTGTATATATATATATATATCTATATATATATATATATATATATTCTTTATTTTCTTCTTTATTTTTTTCTTTTTATTGATTTTTTTTGTTTTTTCAGATTATTTTTTGCAAGTCAAATCATCGACACTTATGTGCAGTGACAGTCGGAACATCGGTGGTGGAAATCTATATAAAACTATTTGAAACAATTGGAATATATTTGGCTACTGAAAAACTCTAATTCCAAGTCTCTTTGATTAACGATACTATGTACACAATTCAAGATAATGTTCTATGATATGTTATAAGTTTGGTGATACTGTTTCTATAGCCAGAATCATGTGATTTCTGCCTGTGGGCAGTACTAGATATCACATGATCGGAGCTAAGAGGAAGTTGGAAACAGGAAATATCTAAGCGGCCATCTTTGATTAGGTTAAGGCCAGCTCTTGATTACCTAGAGTAAGTTATCGTGAGATTTGGTTAATCTTGTGCATGCGCAGTAGCAACAATAGAACGCTATGAGGACGCGATGTTTTCCGATGTCACCTGCCACTAATGAATTGTCGATGAGTGAGTTTTTAATCACACTTATATTTATGAATTACACCTGTAAGTTTATTATTGAATAATTAGCACTTTGAGACATATTTTGTACAATATAATATATTTTTGCACGGAAGCACTTGCACTTTGAACACTATGTATGGGGTAGCACAAATCGGTACTTGAGTTTTTATATCAGTAATTTTTAGTAATGAATTTTATACTTTGTTGATTAATGATGTGATTGATAGTAATTACACGCACCCTCTATATATACTTTGTATGTACACATGACTGTATGGCTTGAGAAAGACTGCAACAAGCAGTCGAAACGTTGCTGTTTGTTCCGAACACTGGGTGAATAAACGTTGTTCACGGATTTATCGAGTGCTGCTGGCCCTTTTTTCAGTTTATATATATATATATATATATATGCCCTTATATATGTATATACTTATTTCGAAAATTTCCCCCAGTTACGGATGCCCCCCCCCCTCCAGGGTAGGAGATGCCGATTACTGGCAAATTTTGTTTACGTGTAATTGCATGCAAGTGTGCACGCAACGCCAGATTTAAATAGTCCGGCAGCGCTGCGCTCATCAGTTGAGCCCAACAGCCTCTCTCCCCATGGAGAAGCCATAATCATCCCCAGAAGAAATGAGCTTCCACAGCGGGAATTAACCCCTGGAGGATGAGCAAGATATGAGAATCATCCCCTGGGACGAGCATTAACCCATGGAGTACAAGCATTAACCCCTAGGACTAGCTGAGTATCTTTAACCCTTACCCACTACCACCAATCCCTGCAATATTATTTATTAAACCTTTCCCACTGCCACCAATATCTTCCAATATTCATTAACCCCAGCAATATCTACCTCTGCAATATTCCTTGAACCCCCTGCTTCAACCCCTGATATTAACCTTTTCCTTTTACCCCTGCATTATTCCCACTGCCACTAATCCCATATATATATATATATATATATATATATATATATATATATCCCTATATCCTTGTATTCCTACTTAGTTTAAACCCTGCCTTATATTGGTCTATACCCCATAGGGGCAGCATATAGCCAGGTGGGTGGGCGCTGCTAATAGTGTTTGCAGGTGAATGTATGTTTATATAGTTTGTGGGGTGGAATTGAGATTGTATATTGTATTGTGTTAGCATAGTCAGGTATCATAGTGTTGTTAGTGCATGGCAGTGTGCGTCTATATGTATATATATTTATAACCATTGATATAAATATATATAGATATAGCGATCATAATAGACTGTAGACTTGTATTTGTGTAATAAATTCCTTTATTGCTCAATACGCAGTTTATATTCCTTTTGGTTTCCACCGTAATAATCCATCGCACGTAGTTCAGGAAAAGGTAGAGGAACAGGTAGTTTTTATTTATAGTATAAATAGGCGGAGTCATCAATAGACGACTCACACCTATTTATGAATACAAATTATTGATATTAACCCAATATTTTAATAACTAATATTCAATTTTACACCTCACATATGTGGAAGCACTTAGAAGCATGTATTTACAATTAGTCAAAGACTATTAGTTGCCGTCTTTTAACATATATTATATTTCCCATAAAACTTAATTGTTAATATCATCATTAATATTCTTCTTTGACCATTAAAGTTCGTTAAAACTCTCAGTTGTGTCGCCTTATTTGTTATCAATACATATTGTCAGCACTATATTGTCAAATGCTGCTTGATCTGTGGTGGGAGATTGGTAGCTGCGCGCTAGCTCTAAAACTTCCCTAACTTTCTTCTCTAACCACCACATATAAATTATAATAGTTATTTCTGACATATAGGCTTCACTTTTGTATCTATAAAATCTCCCTCAAAGGCTGCCCCCGACATGTTTCGCCAGCTGCTCTGGCTACTCTGATAAAATAAAAAATTTGCCCCCAAAAGTGTCCATATTAGCATTTAAAATAATGCATTACCTCAGATATTTATATTTAATTTGTGGGAAACCCCTTTAATTAAAATATGTACTTCTTAATCTTTTATAGAGGCAGTCATACAGTAGTCTTCATTTAAGCTTCCAGTATTACAAGTTTCTGGATATAAATCTCCAATTTTTCTTCCTAAAATGCATTTTTCAACCCTCTTGTGGCTCACATCTGAACAGCACTCCAAGGTCTGGTCAACCTTTTACAGTCTACACAGCTGCTCTCACCAACATGAAGATGCTTCTCTCCTCTCTCATTCACAGCCTATTTAAACCCTTGAGATTGCCTGTATCTTGTTCTCTTTCATCAGTGCAACAGCTCATACGTTGACTCCAACAATGCAGAGTGCTCAGCTTCCCTCCCTCCTGCTGTAGAAGATGAGGGTAGAACAGCCATCCGTATATAAAAAAGGCATTTGTCACCACCGTCTGCAGCTAATGAAAGCCAGCGATAGCCCCCTTTGGGCAGCTTGTCATAAGATCTGATGTTTTTGAGAGATTCTGTTTATTCGTATCATCTTCGTCCTTCTTTGTCAAGAGGGAAACTCCAAGCCGTTTGGAATATTAAAAGAACACAATTTCTGAGGCATTATTTCACAGTCAGCCTTTTTGAATTGACCGTAAGGTATCTCAGAGGAATATTAAATTAAGACTTTGATTGTCGAAAACATATGCAGCTTGATTTTGATCTTATATATTAAATATTTAAGCTTTTTATAGAGATTAATGTTTTTTTTTTTTTCTTTTATACCGTAGAAGATTTGAGGCTTTCGGATTCGCAGTTTAAACTGTTTACATGAAAATCGTCTCTGTTATAATTAGGTGTGACACAACTTCTGGGTGTTCAGTAAATGGGTAAATCATCTTAAGCCCGGATTCTAATTAAGGGCTTAAGAATGATAGCTGCATGTGAACATGCATTTTATACTATATTTTCCAATTGCTTTTCTAAAAACGAGACATATGAGGGAAAGGGCATAAAATATTTATTTTGCTCACCCATATATTAAAGGGGAGTGCTGTCATGGGTGCAAATACAATGTTAATGCATAGCAATAGCTAGGCTTTTTACAATTGTGGCAAAGCTTTTTGGGGAAAATAAAAGATGGAATGTGATTGGTTGCAATGGGCAAGTAAGCCAATTCTACTTTACACCAATTTGTTAAATGATCCCATTTGTTTTCTTCGCATATCCCTAACTATATATCTAAATATCTTGGCATAGACAAATTTACCTTTTGTACCCCCTAGCATCCAGGATTCTGGCAGCCCCCCATCCCTCACTTCAGCCTTGTTTGTCAACCCATTAGTCCGCCAATATCCTTTTACAGCTGTCACTAACTGACCTTAGGCCAGGTGTTCCAATTATTGATATTAAAAGTGATACCTGAAATTTTTATATTAATGACCTATCCTCTGGAACCGCGCATTGGAACCCCGCTGAACAGCTGTTTTAAGAAGGCAGCAGCGCTCCTGTGAGCACCACGGCCTTCTCACAGCTTACCAAGCACAGCACAGTAAATTGTATAGCAGCTATGCTTGGTATCACAGCTCAGCCCCATTCACTTGAATAGGGCTGAGCTGCTCCTTCCTTGGCCAAATTAATGATGAACGTGACATCGCTGACCTAGGAAAAGCAGAGAGAATAGTTAATTGGTGGGGTCCTGGGTGTCTGACCTTTACCAATCAGATACTGATGACCTACCAGTAAAAAATAATCTTGTAAAACATGTTTTATTTGGGTCCAGCTCTTCCCACCTTCTCGGTGAGTCCTGTATACAGTATATGTTTGTGCGTTTGTACAGATCTACGTCTTGTCATCTAGGACCTTTGAAGTTGCCTTCTAGCTAGTCACACCTCAGCAACCCGAGATAACACAGGGCTGCCGTCATATAAGTCAAGAATCTAGCTATAATCAGATCTTCCACAGTGACAGAGGGTGAAGGGATGGATAGAGAATGATAGTTGATCAGCTATGAAAAAACAGGGTTGGGAGTCATTTATGGGGGACTCAGCAAAGTAGTGATGATTTGTGCTGGTTTCCTGCCTGCCCCAGCCCCAGAGACTATACCATCTATGGGAGTTTTAAGTTCTAGTTTATTTCCTTTTATTTTAAGAAGCTATTGTGTATTATTCGGACTCTTTTCGTTATAATAAACTCCATTTAATATGTTCTGTCTTGTGTTCTTGAACAAGTCTACATGCTAAGTTTGAAGCACTTAAGACTATCTGTTTAGATACTAGTTTGGTAGGATATTGTAGTATCATAAACTTGGATTATACAGAGATAGAAGGGAAAAACTGAAGGCTTTCTTAGTGGTGGCAGTGTGGATTACTGGGGAATATTAATAATTTAGATAGACCAGGTGTTTTGTATTGGCCTCCCAGCCACTTGCGCAATTTCCCTCCAGTCAGGACCATGCTTATGTTGGGAACATTATATATATATATGTCCTGTGCTTATTACATTCGTATCAAACACAAGACTCTTTTTACCTTTTTTTAATCTTTTTACCTTTAAAAATGCTGATTTTTATTCAAAATGTTCATCAAAAAAATTTTTTTTTCATTATTATTATATTAATATCTATGCCTTTCCACTTTTCTGCGACTTTTCTGTCAGAAACCTATAAACGTGCGACTTAAGAAGTGCGACTTTTGTAAAGCCGCTTACTGAAAGATAAACTGCTACCGTCAAAGCACATTTATCACAGTATTAAAGGACCATTAATAAATCTGACTTAGCCAAAAGTGACTTTGGACATATGTAAAAATGGAGTAAGATGTAAGTGTAATGATAAATCTAGCCCTATTATTTTTGCTAGGAGGGCTGCAGACTAATCCACCAACAACATAACTCAATGCTTATAATATTTTAAGACATACAGTGCATACAGTTTCTCCCCTTCCCTTCTCTCATTTTTTTCTTTATCTTTGTGTTTTTATGATGTGTACGAAGATGGCCGACTCAGCATATAGGTGATGTACAAAGGAGATACTAGCTGCATAATGTGAGGAGTGAGGGTCCTCAATCATTGGCAAGAGCAGGGAGCAACTAATTGAAGTGGCCAGGAAGGTCACAGTCCTGCTTCAGAGACTGGTTTGGCTGTAGAAGTTGCATCAGGGGCTGAGGGAACTTCTCTTACAAAGTGTTTTTATATTTCTCTGCCATGTGGATCTGGACACTTTCTTGCAGGGGTTTGAGAATACCTGCAGACAGTATCAGCAACCCAGCAGTCAGTGGGCACCATACTTAACACCTTGACTGAAAGGAAAAGCCTTGGAATCATTTGCAGATCTCCCCCCTGAGCTGATTCAGGATTATGAGGCGTTTTAACATTACCCCAGAGGCACACTGATAAAAGTTCAGAAGTTTATTGTGCAATGCTTCTGACACTTACTGTGGACTTGTGGCCAAGTTATCCACTATTTTCCAACCGTGGATTGGGGGGTTGAAAATAACCAGCTTTGATGAACTAAAAGATCTGATGATTCAAGCACAGTTTCTTAGATTGTGCCCAGCAGATCTGAAAGAATGGGTGATTGATCGGGAACTTTCTTCATCGGAGGAACCCGTCCAACTAATGGTTCGACATGCTGCTACTAGGACCCTGGCAGCTAGAAAAGAAGCCAACACTCCTCCGGGAGAGATAGGCAGCCCTGTTACCCTCTACCCCTCCTCCTGTTGTTTCTTCCATTTTTGGGGCATGGAAACAAAGCTTGGAGTTAGATACCCGACAGTGTTTTTTTTGCCATGAGGTTGGGCACCTCAGTGCTACCTGTCCCAAGAAGAGAAGACCAGTATTCACTGGAGTAATACCAACTTCAAGGTTACACTTAGCAGTTTTGTGTGCTGTGGGATCCATTGAGTGAGAAGGACAGCCTTTATCACTCCCTTTGGGTTTGATGAGTTCCTGACCATGCTCTTTGATATGAAAAATGTTCCTGCCGCCTCATGAATCACTTTCTATAGGATCAGGAGGGGCATGCAGTGGCCTACAGTACCTTGATGACAGTGAGATGTTCATCCAAACCTGGGAGGAACACCTGAATCATTTGAGCAATGTGCTAGATAAAGTAGCGGAGGCAAGTCTGACAATCAAACCTTAAAAATCTCAACTGCCATGAGTGAGGTGCAATACCTGGGACACCGGATACGGGGAGGTACTTTGCACTCACAGCCGTCTAAGGAAGAAGCTATTACTGCTTGGCCCACTTTGACGGCAACAAAACAAGTAATGCCCTTACTAGGGACTGCCAGATACTGCCAGAAGTTTGTAACCCATAACATCACCCTAGCTAAGCCCTTGACTGACCAGATCATGACACCAGGCCTTAGCCTTTTTACAGCAGCCTAGTCTAACATTGCATGGTTCTCCCAATCAGCATGGAACAGGATCTCAGCTCTCACATGAGAGCCGACTTCTGCTCTAATCGCTTAGATTGACAGAAGTGCTACTTTCGGCAATTTAAACCCTTAGATGCCATGGTCAATAGAGGGGAGGGTAGGTGATGATGTCTTCACATGGCAGATGAGGGCATAATGAAGACCACAGACTTGCCTGTAGTCTTTGCCTGTCAGGCCACGCCTCAGGAGAGCAGACCCTCTCATTGGTTTCTTGGTGCACACAGAGGTAACTAGAAGCAGCAAACTATATGAGCAGCGTCTGCTCTTCTGAATGCAGATAGGTTTAGAGTAGGACCTGCCTGAGACCACCTTGGCACTGGCAGACACAGATGTGTTTTGATCAAAATTTATCATATAAGAGTGAGGGCTTAGTCCATATATAATGTTTGCATCTATTGTATTAGTGCATTATTTTCTGTGATCTTTCTGTTATAAATGTAGCTATAGACATCCGCACATTCATCTATCATATCGTGCAGGATGTTTTGCATCTGGGATTTTTTTTATTAGTTTATACCCATTATTCTGCACTCAATACCCTATAATATAAAAGTGAAACATAATTTTAGACATTTTTGCATATGTGTTACAAAGGAACAATTTGATTGTGCAGAGGCTGTGCTTGATACGCAGCTCTGCCCAAGTCACTCCAATAGGACTGAGCTGCTCCTAGGCCATGTGACTGATTAACGTGATGTCACAGGCCTAGGGAAAGCTGGAGAAGGCTGAACAGCTGATCAGAAGGGGTCATGGATGTCAGACCCCACTGATTAGATGCTGATGACCTATCCAGAGGATGTCATCAGTAAAAATAAAAACCCCTTTAAGCACCAAACTTTTTTATTATATATATCAGCGCTGGGGTCCTAGGTTCAAACGCGACTAAGGATAACATTTGCATGGACTTTGTATGTTCTCCCCGTATTTGTGTGGGTGTCCTCCAGGTGCTTCGGTTTCTTCACACACTCCAAAGACATACTAATAGGGAACTTAAATTGGAACCCTATTGGGGACAGTTTGATGCTAATGTCTGTAAAGCGCTGTGGAATAGAGTAGCGCTATATAAGTACATAAAATAAATAAATTAGTAAATAAATATTCTGCCATTAATGTCTTTTTTTCTGACAACCCCTTTAACCATACTGCTAGTACAATGGACAGCTCCAACATGTAGCGTACCATATCATATGTTGTTTTGTAATAGAAAAAGACCCGCATTCAATTCCATATACAGCAGCCAGTCTGAACGTTATACCAAGAAGATATAGCAATGCTGAGGTAATGTATTACGTGCTGAATTTTTTAAACTCTGTTAATTATAATTGTGAGCAAAAGCCACTATAAGTGATGAATTTAGCTCTGCTACATCAGTAATTGCCTGAGTGGAGTGTACGTGGATCACTAGCATTTTTGTCAGGAAAGCCAAGAACGCCCATAGAGAAATTTCTCTTCCTCAATCCTGTTTTATCATTTTTATTTCCAGAAAGCTACTATACAAAATTATGCAGAGTTAAATTGAAAATAAATGTGTCTTAATTCATATAAATCGATGCTGTGCCGGAAGTTATAATCAAATTTCTTCCCAGAATGTTTCTGGAACAAGGGAGGAACCTGAAACGCCAGGAGGAAATCAATTATTTTTACTTTTTCCCTTAAGAAACACTACCTTGTCCTCAATAAGATTTTAACATAATCATAATAGGAAGGGAACATAAGTTCAGGCTGTGAGGTTTTTTAATATATAACATATTTTCTACAATATTAATGTTTCTGTACTTTGCATCGATGTAATCTAGCTAAAATAGCACATTTTCTCTCTACATTACATTCCTATAGGTTTACAAAGGAAATGTAGGCAACATTTAAGTAGAGCTGATAAAACCTGTTCTCTTTCCTCTTTGTTCTATACAGTATATCCAGAGATATGTGGTGTGAGATGACCATCCTTGAAAAAAACATGATTTTGTGATACTATGTTGGGAGACGTGTGGCCATCCAGTGGTTGTGATTAGTGTTGAGCGAACAGTTCGAGCATAGTTCGGGTCCGTACCGAATTTTGGGGTGTTCGTGACACGGACCCGAACCCGAACTTTTTCGTAAAAGTTCGGGTTCGGGTTCGTCGTTCGGCATGTATTTTGGCGCATTTTGAAAGGCTGCAAAGCAGCCAATCAACATGCATCATACTACTTGCCCTAAGATGCCATCGCAGCCATGCCTACTATTGGCAAGGCTGTGATTGGCCAAGTGCAGCATGTGACTCAGCCTCTTTATAAGCTTGTGCGCACGTCGGGACGTGCTCACTCCCGATGTGAATAGAACAGGGATAGACGCAGCTGATGCTAGGGCGAGAATAGGCAGGGATAATTGAATAACTGGAAGCAAATTTCTCTCCTCCACCTGTGATTCATCTGAACAACTGCAGCTGAGCTGCTTTTTTGATAGGGATTGGCTATTTTTAGAGTGGCCAGAGTGATTTTTCCATCCACATGTACCTGGGCTGACCGCCGGCCGCCATTTTGCGACTTGTAGTGCTGCAGCAGAAGCTGCCACAGTGTGCATTCCAAAGCTCCAAACAAGTCAGACATCTACACCTTGGATTCAGACCAATAGCGATTTAGCAGCACAGTCCAAGGCTATTTTTTTAAAGGTTGTGCAGACCATTTTGTGGCACATGTTACTGGGCTGATAGGCGGCGGCCATCTTGGGACTAGTGCTGCAGCACAATCTCTCCCAACGTCCATTAATCACTTGTAATAGTGGTCTGTGCCATAGAAATCCTACATCAGGGACTTGGGTGTGCTTGTGTCACCCCTACTAATACCAGTCCACCTGTAATCCATACAGTGAAAAGCCATAAAGTATTCCAGTGAGGGAATTTTTTTTTATTTAAAAAAGGCCAAGTTAGTTTATCTGGCGTTCAATATACTAGATACAGTTAGGCCTGCGTTTCATACATCTGGAATTAGCAAATTAATGTGCTGGGGTTGGGAAAACATATATGTACCCATACTAGAATCTGTCAAAGAAAGCGGTACTCACATATAACAGTCATTCCATCTGTAATCCATACAGTCAAAAGACTGAAAGTATTCCAGTGAGGGAATTTTTTTTTTTATTTAAAAAAGGCCAAGTTAGTTTATCTGGCGTTCAATATACTAGATACAGTTAGGCCTGCGTTTCATACATCTGGAATTAGCAAACTAATGTGCTGGGGTTGGGAAAACATATATGTACCCATACTAGAATCTGTCAAAGAAAGCGGTACTCACATATAACAGTCATTCCATCTGTAATCCATACAGTGAAAAGCCATAAAGTATTCCAGTGAGGGAATTTTTTTATTTAAAAAGGCCAAGTTAGTTTATCTGGCGTTCAAAATATACTAGATACAGTTAGGCCTGCGTTTCATACATCTGGAATTAGCAAACTAATGTGCTGGGGTTGGGAAAATATATATGTACCCATACTAGAATCTGTCAAAGAAAGCGGTACTCACATATAACAGTCATTCCATCTGTAATCCATACAGTGAAAAGCCATGAAAGTATTCCAGTGAGGGAATTTTTTTTATTTAAAAAGGCCAAGTTAGTTTATCTGGCGTTCAATATACTAGATACAGTTAGGCCTGCGTTTCATACATCTGGAATTAGCAAACTAATGTGCTGGGGTTGGGAAAATATATATGTACCCATACTAGAATCTGTCAAAGAAAGCGGTACTCACATATAACAGTCATTCCATCTGTAATCCATACAGTCAAAAGACTGAAAGTATTCCAGTGAGGGAATTTTTTTATTTAAAAAAGGCCAAGTTAGTTTATCTGGCGTTCAATATACTAGATACAGTTAGGCCTGCGTTTCATACATCTGGAATTAGCAAACTAATGTGCTGGGGTTGGGAAAACATATATGTACCCATACTAGAATCTGTCAAAGAAAGCGGTACTCACATATAACAGTCATTCCATCTGTAATCCATACAGTCAAAAGACTGAAAGTATTCCAGTGAGGGAATTTTTTTATTTAAAAAGGCCAAGTTAGTTTATCTGGCGTTCAATATACTAGATACAGTTAGGCCTGCGTTTCATACATCTGGAATTAGCAAACTAATGTGCTGGGGTTGGGAAAACATATATGTACCCATACTAGAATCTGTCAAAGAAAGCGGTACTCACATATAACAGTCATTCCATCTGTAATCCATACAGTCAAAAGACTGAAAGTATTCCAGTGAGGGAATTTTTTTTATTTAAAAAAGGCCAAGTTAGTTTATCTGCCGTTCAATATACTAGATACAGTTAGGCCTGCGTTTCATACATCTGGAATTAGCAAACTAATGTGCTGGGGTTGGGAAAACATATATGTACCCATACTAGAATCTGTCAAAGAAAGCGGTACTCACATATAACAGTCATTCCATCTGTAATCCATACAGTGAAAAGCCATAAAGTATTCCAGTGAGGGAATTTTTTTTTTATTTAAAAAAGGCCAAGTTAGTTTATCTGGCGTTCAAAATATACTAGATACAGTTAGGCCTGCGTTTCATACATCTGGAATTAGCAAACTAATGTGCTGGGGTTGGGAAAATATATATGTACCCATACTAGAATCTGTCAAAGAAAGCGGTACTCACATATAACAGTCATTCCATCTGTAATCCATACAGTGAAAAGCCATAAAGTATTCCAGTGAGGGAATTTTTTTATTTAAAAAGGCCAAGTTAGTTTATCTGGCGTTCAATATACTAGATACAGTTAGGCCTGCGTTTCATACATCTGGAATTAGCAAACTAATGTGCTGGGGTTGGGAAAATATATATGTACCCATACTAGAATCTGTCAAAGAAAGCGGTACTCACATATAACAGTCATTCCATCTGTAATCCATACAGTCAAAAGACTGAAAGTATTCCAGTGAGGGAATTTTTTTATTTAAAAAGGCCAAGTTAGTTTATCTGGCGTTCAATATACTAGATACAGTTAGGCCTGCGTTTCATACATCTGGAATTAGCAAACTAATGTGCTGGGGTTGGGAAAACATATATGTACCCATACTAGAATCTGTCAAAGAAAGCGGTACTCACATATAACAGTCATTCCATCTGTAATCCATACAGTCAAAAGACTGAAAGTATTCCAGTGAGGGAATTTTTTTATTTAAAAAGGCCAAGTTAGTTTATCTGGCGTTCAATATACTAGATACAGTTAGGCCTGCGTTTCATACATCTGGAATTAGCAAACTAATGTGCTGGGGTTGGGAAAACATATATGTACCCATACTAGAATCTGTCAAAGAAAGCGGTACTCACATATAACAGTCATTCCATCTGTAATCCATACAGTCAAAAGACTGAAAGTATTCCAGTGAGGGGATTTTGCTTATAAAAAATAATATATTTCATTGTGGTGCGAGTTGAATCGCAACAATGAAGAAAAATACTATTAAGGGACGAGGACGCGGTCGTGGTGGTGTCCGTGGAGCCTCTGTTGCTGGTAGAGGACGTGGCCGTTCGGCCCCAGGGAACGAACTCCCTCAACTAGCCGGCAGAATGTACAGCAATATCTCGTGGGGCCCAATGCCGCTCTTAGGATGGTAAGGCCTGAGCAGGTACAGGCATTAATCGATTGGGTGGCCGACAGTGCTTCCAGCACGTTCACCACATGGTCTTCCACCCAGTCTTCTGCGGAAAGCGCACAGGTGGCACCTGAAAACCAAGCCCATCAGTCTGTCACATCACCCCCAAGCATATCAGGGAAACGGTCTGAGCCACAAGTTATGCAGCAGTCTCTTCTTCTGTTTGAAGACTCTGCTTCCAGGGTTTCCCAGGGGCGTCCACCTAGCCCTTCCCCAGTGGAGGAAGACATACCATGCACTGACGCACAACCACTTATGTCTCCAGATGAAGAGAACATGGGAATACCACCACAGCAGAGTCACCGACTCTCTGATGATGACGAAACACAGGTGCCCACTGCCGCGTCTTTTTGCAGTGTGCAGACTGAACAGGAGGAGGTCAGGGAGGGAGACTGGGTGGAAGACGATGCAGAGGACGATGAGGTCTTAGACCCCACATGGACTGAAGGTCGTGGCGATGACTTTCACAGTTCAGAGGAAGAGGTAGTGGTGAGACCGAGACAACAGCGAAGCCAAAGAGGGAGCAGGGGGCCAAAGCAGTCGAGCCGCCGCCCCCAGAGTTCGCCTGCTACTGGACATCGCCAACAGGGACCCAGCCCCACAAAGGCAGCTTCAAAGAGTTCCCTGGCATGGCACTTCTTTAAACAATGTCCTACCGACAAGACCCGAGTGACTTGCACGCTCTGCCATCAGAGCCTGAGGCGAGGCATTAACGTTCTGAACCTCAGCGCAACCTGCATGACCAGGCATCTACATGCAAAGCATGAACTGCAGTGGGGTACACACCTTAAAAACCAGGCACTCGCTGAGGCTCCCCTGCTCCTCTACCGCTGCTGCCTCGGCTTCCGCCTCGAGAGGAATGTTGCCACCTGCCGAGCAGCAAACAGAGGATGTGCCACCGACACCACCACCACCGCCACCGTCAACTAGCGTCTCCACTATATCACACAGCAGCGTTCAGCTCTCAATATCTCAAACCTTAGAGAGGAAGCGCAAATTCCCCCCGAGTCACCCTCGAGCCCTTGGCCTGAACGCCAGCATTTCTAAACGGCTGGCCTTTGAAATGCTGTCATTCCGGCTGGTGGACACAGACAGCTTCAAACAGCTGATGGCCATGGCTGTCCCGCAGTATGTGGTTCCCAGCCGCCACTACTTCTCCAAGACAGCCGTGCCTTCCCTGCACATGCAAGTGTCCGATAAAATCAAGTGTGCACTGCGCAACGCCATTTGTGGCAAGGTCCACCTAACCACAGATACGTGGACCAGTAAGCACGGCCAGGGACGCTATATCTCACTAACTGCACACTGGATGAATGTAGTGGCGGCTGGGCCCCGGCAGACAGTTCCTTGGCGCACGTCCTTCCGCCCCCTAGGATCGCAGGGCATCATTCTCTGCCTCCTGTAGCCTCCTCCTCCTACTCGGCTTCCTCCTCCACTGCTTCCACCAGCTCATCCGGTCAGCCACACACCTTCACCACCAACTTCAGCACAGCCCGGGGTAAACGTCAGCAGGCCATTCTGAAACTCATATGTTTGGGGGACAGGCCCCACAGCGCAAAGGAGTTGTGGCGGGGTATTGAACAACAGACCGACGAGTGGTTTCTGCCGGTGGGCCTCAAGCCAGGCCTGGTGGTATGCGATAATGGGCGAAATCTCGTGGCAGCTCTGGGACTAGCCGGTTTGATGCACATCCCTTGCCTGGCTGAACTTGGTGGTGCAGAGGTTCATTCACCACTACCCCAACATGTCAGAGCTGCTGCATAAAGTGCGGGCCGTCTGTGCGCGCTTCCGCCGTTCACATCCTGCCGCTGCTCGCCTGTCTGCGCTACAGCGGAACTTCGGCCTTCCCGCTCACCGCCTCATATGCGACGTGCCCACCCGGTGGAACTCCACCTTGCACATGCTGGAGAGACTGTGCGAGCAGCAGCAGGCCATAGTGGAGTTTCAGCTGCAGCACGCTCGCGTCAGTCGTACTGCCGAACAGCACCACTTCACCACCAATGATTGGGCCTCCATGCGAGACCTGTGTGCCCTGCTGCGCTGTTTCGAGTACTCCACCAACATGGCCAGTGGCGATGACACTGTTATCAGCGTTACAATACTACTTCTATGTCTCCTTGAGAAAACACTTAGGGCAATGATGTTAGAGGAGGTGGCCCAGGTGGAGGAGGAGGAGGAGGATGAGGGCTCGTTTCTAACACTTTCGGGCCAGTCTGTTCGAAGTGGCTCAGAGGGAGGTTTGTTTAAGCAGCAGAGGACAGGTTCAAAAGTCGCCAGCCATGGCACTGTACTGGAGGACGAGGAGGATGAGGAGGAGGAGGTGGAGGGGGACGAGGATGACGCAAGTTCACAGCGGGGTGGCAGCCCAGGCCCATCACTGGTGCGTGGCTGGGGGGATACGGTGGACGATGACGATACGCCTCCCACAGAGGACAGCTTGTCCTTACCCATGGGTAGCCTGGCCCACATGAGCGAATATATGCTCCAATGCCTGCGCAACGACAGCAGAGTTGCCCACGTTTTAACGTGTGCAGACTACTGGGTGGCCACCCTGCTGGATCCCCGGTATAAAGACAATGTGCCCACTTTAATTCCTGAACTGGAGCGCGACCGTAAGATGCGCGAGTACAAGCACACGCTGATAGAGGCGCTCTTGAGAGCATTCCCACATGTCACAGGGGAACAGGTGGAAGGTGAAGGCAGAGGAGTGGCAAGAGGTCGCCAACGCAGCTGTGTCACGGCCAGCTCATCTGAGGGCAGGGTTAGCATGGCAGAAATGTGGAAAAGTTTTGTCTCTACACCACAGCTATCTGCACCGACACCTGATACGGAACGTGTTAGCAGGAGGCAGCATTTCACTAACATGGTTGAACAGTATGTCTGCACACCCTCCACATCCTGACGGATGGTTCGGCCCCATTCAACTACTGGGTTTCGAAATTGTCCACGTGGCCAGAGTTAGCATGTTATGCCTTGGAGGTGCTTTCCTGCCCGGCGGCCAGCGTTTTATCTGAACGCGTATTCAGCACGGCAGGGGGCGCCATTACTGACAAGCGCAGCCGCCTGTCCACAGCCAACGTGGACAAGCTGACCTTCATAAAGATGAACCAGGCATGGATCCCACAGGACCTGTCCCTCCCTTGTGCAGAGTAGTCCTTATTAACTGCCTAAAACATGTCTTGTTGTGCTACGGGCCACTTCTTTATTTGATACAAATTTTATGAAACCCACAGTTGAATGAAACTCTTCTCTGTCTGGGCGCCGGGCCTAACCAGATGAAAGTGGCCGGTTAAACTAACGGGTGACATGAAGCCATAACCTCTGCCATGCTACCTCTGTCTTCTGTCTGGGTGCTGAGGCCTAAGTCAAATAAAGCGGTCTTCTGCTGTGCTGGGGGATATGAAGCTAATCTCTGACCTCTCTCCTCTGTCTGGGTCCAAAGGCCTAAATCACTGAAAGAGGCCTTCTCCTGTGGTGTGTGATATGATGCCAGAATATGTGCTGTGGGGCCTCTCTCCTCTTCCTGGGTGCAGGGGTCAAATAAACTAAATTGTGGCCTACTCCTGTGGTGGTTGATATGATGCCTGATTCTCTGATGTGGAACCTCTCTCCTCTGTTTGGGTGAAGGGGTCAAAGTAACTAAATGGTGGCTTCTCCTGTGGTGGCTGATATGATGCCAGAATATGTGCTGTGGTGCCTCTCTCCTCTTCCTGGGTGCAGGGGTCAAAGTAACTCAATGGTGGCTTCTCCTGTGGTGGCTGATATGATGCCAGAATATGTGCTGTGGTGCCTCTCTCCTCTTCCTGGGTGCGGGGGTCAAAGTAACTCAATGGTGGCTTCTCCTGTGGTGGCTGATATGATGCCAGAATATGTGCTGTGGGGCCTCTCTCCTCTTCCTGGGTGCGGGGTCAAAGTAACTCAATGGTGGCTTCTCCTGTGGTGGCTGATATGATGCCAGAATATGTGCTGTGGGGCCTCTCCTCTTCCTGGGTGCAGGGGTCAAAGTAACTCAATGGTGGCTTCTCCTGTGGTGGTTAGTATGATGCCAGAATATGTGCTGTGGGGCCTCTCTCCTCTTCCTGGGTGCAGGGGTCAAAGTAACTCAATGGTGGCTTCTCCTGTGGTGGCTGATATGATGCCAGAATATGTGCTGTGGTGCCTCTCTCCTCTTCCTGGGTGCGGGGTCAAAGTAACTCAATGGTGGCTTCTCCTGTGGTGGCTGATATGATGCCAGAATATGTGCTGTGGGGCCTCTCTCCTCTTCCTGGGTGCAGGGGTCAAAGTAACTCAATGGTGGCTTCTCCTGTGGTGGTTAGTATGATGCCAGAATATGTGCTGTGGGGCCTCTCTCCTCTTCCTGGGTGCAGGGGTCAAAGTAACTCAATGGTGGCTTCTTCTGTGGTGCTTGATATGATGCCAGAATATGTGCTGTGGTGCATCTCTCCTCTTCCTGGGTGCGGGGGTCAAAGTAACTCAATGGTGGCTTCTCCTGTGGTGGCTGATATGATGCCAGAATATGTGCTGTGGGGCCTCTCTCCTCTTCCTGGGTGCAGGGGTCAAAGTAACTCAATGGTGGCTTCTCCTGTGGTGGTTAGTATGATGCCAGAATATGTGCTGTGGTGCCTCTCTCCTCTTCCTGGGTGCAGGGGTCAAAGTAACTCAATGGTGGCTTCTCCTGTGGTGGCTGATATGATGCCAGAATATGTGCTGTGGTGCCTCTCTCCTCTTCCTGGGTGCAGGGGTCAAAGTAACTAAATGGTGGCTTCTCCTGTGGTGGTTGATAAGATGCCTGATTCTCTGCTGTGAAACCTCTCTCCTCCATCTGGGTGTAGGGGTCAAAGTCTTTCAAAGTCGCCTTCTCCTGTGCTGATTGATATAAAGCTGATGGTTGTGCCATCTGACATGGTTGCCAGGGTCTGATTCAATGGGGGCCTACTCCTGTGGTGGGTGATCTAAATGCCTGATTCTCTGCTGTGAAACCTCTCTCCTCCGTCTGGGTGTAGGGGTCAAAGTCTTTCAAAGTCGCCTTCTCCTGTGCTGATTGATATGAAGCTGATGGTTGTGCCATCTGACATGGTTGCCGGGGTCCCATTAAATTGGGGCCTACTCCTGTGGTGGGTGATCTAAATGCCTGATTCTCTGCTTTGAAACCTCTCTCCTCCGTCCGGTGTAGGGGTCAAAGTCTGTCAAAGTCGCCTTCTCCTGTGCTGATTGATATAAAGCTTATGCTTGTGCCATCTGACATGGTTGCCGGGGTCTGATTCAATGGTGGCCTACTCCTGTGGTGGGTGATCTAAATGCCTGATTCTCTGCTGTGTAACCTCTCTCCTCCGTCTGGCTGTAGGGGTCAAAGTAACTAAATGGTGGCCTACTCCTGTGGTGGGTGATATGATGCCTGGTTCTCTGCTGTGGGACCTCTCTCCTTGTCTGGGTGCTGTGGTCAAAATAATAGTACGTGACCTTCTCCATTGGTGGGTGACTTGAAGCCTGATTCTGTGCTATGGGACCTCACTCCAATTAATATTGTTTAATTTTTATTTATTTTATGTTAACTCATCATTTCCCTATCTACATTTGTTTGCAGGGGATTTAACTACATTTTGCTGCCTTTTGCAGCCCTCTAGCCCTTTCCGGGTGTGTTTTACAGCCTTTTTAGTGCCCAAAAGTTCGGGTCCCCATTGACTTCTATGGGGTTCGGGTTCGGGATGAAGTTCGGGTCGAGTTCGGATCCCGAACCCGAACATTTTTCTAAAGTTCGGCCGAACTCGTCGAACCCGAACATCCAGGTGTTCGCTCAACTCTAGTTGTGATGTGAACTGCAGCATGTCAAGGATATTGCTAATAGGTTGCAATAGTGTATTGATTGTATTGTGAGAAATTGCAGTACTGACAAATTGTGTGGGCACTTTAGTGGTGGACACATCTGTAATACCGAATTATAGGGATGAATGTAACTGTAGAAGGTGCAGAGGTAGTAGTTGCACCAGGGTTCTGGGCATGAAGAAAGCCACTGACCTCTCTGCCACATAGACGGGCACTAGTATTTTTAATGGCACAGGTAGGTGGATTCTTTTACAGAGTTTCCATGGTGCCCATGAATTTCATGTTACATCCTTGTCTGAAGGCACATACTATCATATGACCCAGAAAATGATAAGGACATCATATTGTGGCTCCAGAAAACTTTGAGCTTGAGCTTGAGGGACAAGTGATATGAGTGGTTCCATTGCGGAAGCACTAATCTCTCTATATCCAATGCTACGGCGGGGTAAGGGCGAGGGGTCTCCATTCTCCGTTCCTCTGATAGGCTGCAGGCACTAGGTACTACTAAGGGCACTAAAAAGGGGTATTTTATACTGGCACATTATGGGGGCACTATGGGAAAGGGGGGAGAGGAGCACTAAGGGGGCATTTACTTGGGGGCATTATATAGGGGTATTTTATACTGGCACACATTATGGGGGCACTATGGGAACATTAGCTCAACTGGGGGCACTAAGAGGGGGTATTTTTGTACTAGCACAGAACACGGTCATTTTTGTACTAGTGTACATTATCAGGGGGCATTTTATGCACTGGCACACATTATAAGGGGGCATTTTTTGTACTGGCAAACATTATAAGGTGGCATTTTTGTATTGGCGCACATAAGGTGGTCATTTTGTACTGGTGTTCATTTTAAGGGAGCATTTTTCTACTGTCACATTATAAGAAGAATTATTACTACTGATAGGCATTATGGTGGGCTTTATTGCTAATTGGGGAAACTATGGGGAACATATGGAGAATTATTACTATTGGTGGTACTTTTGGGAGCACTATTCCTGTGGGAGCACCCTGGCACAGTATCCACTTAGCACAGTTTTTTTTGGAGGACATTATGTTTACACTATTGGGATCTATTCACATGTCTGTTGTTCTGGGTCTGCATCTGTTCTATAATTTTGTGGAACGGGTGCGGACACATTCATTTCATTGGGGCCGCAAAAGATTTGGACAGCACACTGTGTGCTGTCCGCATCCAAAATTCCGTTCAGTGGCCACACAAAGAAAATAGAGCATGTCCGATTCTTGTCCGTAATTTCAAATGAAAATAGACATTTCTATCAAAAGGCCGGCCATGTGAGGTCTGCAAAATGTGGAGCGCACATGGCCGGCATCCATGTTTTGCGGATCTGCAATTTGTGGTATGGGGCACTGTATTACCCTGCATGTTTTGTAGTGAAATATGTAATGTTAGGAGGGAAGGGGTTAGGTTGAGAATTTGATATAGGGATTGGGGGATGGGGGGGCACTATTTAAATTTGTATCTCAGGCAGCAGAAAGGCTAGGTGCACCCCTAGTCTCATCTGTGGCATCTGTGTGCCAGAAACTTAAAGGGGTATTCCAGTTCATTGGATTGGGTATGCTTTAAAAGCATTGTGAAGGTTTTACAAATGTCTAATATACTGTAATAAACATTTTTGCATTGCTATCTAATAATATCTACTTACTTCTTAGTCTCCCTCTGCCTTTTTTAGACTCCTGCATCCCATAGTTAGGACCTGCTCTCACCTGCTGCTGGTCCATCATGCTCAGTTTCTCTGCACTGTGTCTAGTCCCAGCTCTGTGAAGTGCATTCTCTTGCACTTAGGACTAGATCTGGTCTGGTCTTCTCTGCCCTGAACTTCCTTTTGGCTGAGAGAGGGAGTTTCCTGCTGATTCCAGGAGGCATGTAAGGGAGTTGTGCTCCACATCACCTGAAGCTGGCTTGCTGAATAATCCTGACATGTAGCAATAAGCTGAGGTTTTGTTGTGGCTTTTTCTTTTTGTAGATCTTGTGTCACTTGTAGAGATGGCCTGAACTATACGCCGGCGAACAGTTCCCGGCAAATATAGCTTGTTCGCGTTCGCCGCGGCGGGCGAACACATGCGATGTTCAGTCCGCCCCCTATACACCATCATTGAGCAAACTTTGACCCTGTACCTCACAGTCAGCAGACACATTAAAGCCAATCAGCAGCATACCCTCCCTCCCAGACCCTCCCATCTCCTGAACAGCATCCATTTTAGATTCATTCGGAATTTGCAGTCTTAGTGAGAGGAGGGACAGTGTAGCTGCTGCTGATTTAATTGTGAAATCGATAGCTAGGCTAGTGTATTCAGTGTTCACTCCAGTCCTGAAAGACTCAGCTGATCTCTGCTGTAAGGACAGCGTCCTGACAGCACCCCAAAAAGCCCTTTTTAGGGCTGCAACATTAGTCTGCTTTTTTTTTTTCTCCATATATATATTGCAGTTGCCTGGCCTGCCCGTGTGTGAGGAGCTGCAGGCCCACAGACTGTAGTGTGCCCACTGCCAGTGCCCACCCCTGTCATACCGTGTGGCACAGGACTTTGCATCAAAAAAGGCATTTAATTTTTACACTTTAGTGTAATTTCAGTTGCTTGCCTGCTAGTGTGTGTCAGGCCGACTTCCACTGACTGTAGTGTGCCCACTGCCAGTGCCCACCCCTGTCATCCCGTGTGGCACAGGACTTTGCATCAAAAAAGGCATTTCATTTTTACACTTTAGTGTAATTTCAGTT
This sequence comes from Bufotes viridis, assembly GCA_033119425.1. NCBI lineage: Eukaryota > Metazoa > Chordata > Amphibia > Anura > Bufonidae > Bufotes > Bufotes viridis. Next base: position 78,931,695 of record CM065592.1, read on the forward strand.
GCTTGCCTGCTAGTATGTTTCAGGCCGACTTCCACTGACTGTAGTGTGCCCATTGACAGTGCCAACCACTGATATTGGGTGGCACAGTAGCTTGCCGATAAATAAGGCATTTAATTTTTACACATTAGTCTAATTTCAGTTGTTTGCCTGCTGCCAGTGTGTGTCAGGCCCACTTCCACAGACTGTAGTGTGCCCACTGCCAGTGCCAACCACTGATACCGGATGGCACAGTAGCTTGCCGATAAATAAGGCATTTAATTTTTAGACAGTAGTCTAATTTCAGTTGCTTGCCTGCTGCCAGTGTGTGTCAGGCCCACTTCCACTTACTGTAGTGTGCCCACTGCCAGTGCCCACCACTCATACCGGGTGGCACAGTACCTAGCACGCGTAGTACCACTTATCTAAAAAAAAAATGACAGGCAGAGGCAGGCTACCCCGCAGGGGCCGTCGTGGTGCTGTGATTTCCACTGTCCCTGGAATAATGCCTAGTGTTCAGAGGCCACGTACCCTGAACCCGAAAAATTTTGAGGACATAGTTGACTGGCTTAGACAGGACACCCAATCTTCAACAACTTCCGATAAGAACCTTGACGCACCATCCTCCTCCAGCTCAGCTTCGGTCACCTGCTCTCAAGTTACCACGCTCCCGCCCGCCGCCACCACCACCACTACCACCACATCCACCACAGCCTCTTCACTTGATCAGTCAAATGGACTGTTTGCGGTTGTTTGCGGTGCATTAAAAGGGGAGTTTGGTCTGTCAATGTCTGTGAAGCGGGCGTAACCTTTACACTACCTGATCGATACAACTTCATACCTGATGGTATTCACACACTGGATGTTTTAAAGCATGTTATTCCAAACAATTTAGGAATGTTAGTTGATTTATGCCCTTTATGGATTAAAACCCGACTCTGCATCCACTACGTAATTTTCCATGGGAGTTTTGCCATGGATCCCCCTACGGCATGCCACAGTCCAGGTGATAGTCCCCTTGAAACAACTTTCCCATCACTATTGTGGCCAGAAAGAGTCCCTGTGGGTTTTAAAATTCGCCTGCCTATTGAAGTCTATGGCGGTTCGCCCGTTCGCGAACATTTGCAGAAGCTTGCGTTCGCTGTTCGCGAACGGAAAATTTTATGTTCGCAACATCACTAGTCACTTGGTCTTTCCTTATCTTCTTCATCTGTTCCTTGCTGTTTCAAACTGTATTCTGTGCCTGTGTCTTGATATGTTTCTGCCTTTTATATAGCTGCCTGTTTGTATGTGTGTGTTTCTGTATTGTTGTGTCAATCTGTCTGAGCCTGTCTGTCTGCAAATCTTACTGTGTGTCTATATGTTTATCACAATGTATTTTCCATCTCTCTCTCTGTATTTATTGTTCTATCTTTCTCACAAACATCACATGACAGAATAGGTGCACCACACTGTGGGTTTCAAGAAAGCAAAGTGAGGTGCATAATTTAAACCTACACCAGATACAAGCTGTTGTAGACTTCTACATAAATTGCATTATATGCATCTGTCTGCAGAGGCTCCACTCCTTCCTCTCAACTTTGCCCACTTTTAAAGAACGTGGGGAGAGCAGCATAAAAATTAAAAATAAAAAAGTTATAAACTATCATGCAAAATGCTATTTGTGCAAACATTTTTAACTTTTGTACATGTTTAGTGAATGACCCCAATGAATTACAGTGCCTTGAAAAATTGTTGGTAAATTTGTAGCATATAAGCCCAGCTCCCATGAATGCCCCAAACCTACCTTGGAATGCCCACTTATTGCTGGGACTTACATAACTCTCACACATTTTCGGCCCATGGTAAGCCCAAATTTACAAGGGCTATCTCTGAAATTGAGCAACAGTACCTGCAAATTCGAAACTGTCAAGCAACTATTGATGTTGCATACCACAACTCACTGTATAGAAAATTATATGGGCCTAAGGCCTTCATAAGGTAGTGATCAGGCTCATAGACCTGCACAAGGCACAGTATAGATATCTAGGCCTGCATGAGTTACATTATAGGCCTATAGGCCTACATGAGACATTGTAGGGCCCACAGGCCTGCTTGAGGTACTACAGGAATTCATACTTTATTCCCTTTTGGCCTACATAACCTTCACTTTGGGCCCATAGGACTACACAAAGTACAATATAGACTCATAGGCCTTTGGGTGGTACAGTATGAGCCCACAGGACTACATGAGTTTCAATATGAGCCCTTAGGACTACACAAGGTACAATATAGACTCATAGGCCTGTGGGTGGGACAGTATGAGCCCACAAGACTGCATGTGATAAAGTATGGCCTAATAACCTTGTATGAAGTACATTATGCACCACAGGACTGTATGAGCTATGGTATGAGCCCATAAGTTTACATGAAATACAATATAGACTCATAGGCGTGTGGGTGGGACATATGAGACCACAGAACTGCATGTGATAAAGTATGGTCTCATACACTTGTATGAAGTACATTATGCACCACAGGATTCCACGACCTTCAGTATGGGCCAATAGAAGTACATGAGGTACAATATGCACCCACAAGCCTACTTGAGGCCGAAAGGAAATGATTTCTGTGTTTCAAATGCAGATCGCTTATATACAAAGTAAAGGCTCATCAAAAGTCAAATCTTGCTTTAAGCAACCGAGAATAGTTAACTAAGTACAACGAGAATTACCAGAAACAAATTGCATTTCTAAAGAGCTTAATGATAATCCCAGTGTATTCTGCTTGAAGATCCTTTACCGTGAGACCATTTCTGAGCATATTTCAAACAGATTTCTTTTCAATACTTTTGTCTAGAAAACGTAGCTAAATATACCTAATTATCTTGAAAACCTACAAATAACTTCATCACGTTTTAGAAGCTAAATCAGCAGATAGCAGTAATGAGCCTCAATTAGAGGTGCTATATTATCGCTTTCTTATGATATAAAGAAATATTAAACCGTTAATATATCCAGATTTATGAGTGCTCTGCAATCGGGAAGCGGGAACTGTTTTCCTATTAATAATTATTCAGAATTCTCATTAGAGTTTATGATAAGGCAACTCCGTAAATGAATCAGTTCTTTAAACTTTGTAAATCACTTTTAATCACTGATAACACAGCATACATCATCATCAAGCTTAGGTGTCTAGTCTGATTAATTGGCTGACTGAATAAAAGTGTATTCATATGGGCCTTTAGCAAAAAAAAAAACATATTTTGGTAAAATGCATGTAGTTTTGCTGCATGGTTTTGTCAGTACAGCACACTACCAGCTTGTGTGAATCTAGCCTTGCAAAGGGAAATATTATTACTACCCACTGGAAGAGTTGATGCTAAAAATTATATTTTGTGATATATATATATATATATATATATATATATATATATATTTTTTTTTTTTTTTTTTTTAATTTTATTTTATGTTATTTTTTTTTTTTTTTTTTTTGCAAAGTCTAAAAAATTCTATGTTTGGGTTTGACTGATGTAGGCTAGGGTTACAGGGAAAACTTGGGTTTATTGTACATTGTGGGTAAAATTAGTTTATTGCTTTGACAGTGGGGGATTTTGCAATTTGAGCCAAAGAATGGGTGCATGTGCTTTGCAGCACATTTATCAAATGTTGAGACCCTGTTTTTTTACTCACCTGTAAAAGAAGTATGGCTTAGAAGGAAATGGGCTTGGTTTACAAAAGAGAGGCTGACATCATATGACCTTGTGCACCAAAATGGTTGACACAAACTCCTGCCACAAAGTATTCCAACGAAACTTAGATTAGAGAGAGTAAAGAAGCTCCAGATTTGTCACCCAGCATCAATCACTTGGCACTTCTTTAGACCAGTGTTTCCCAACCAGTGTGCCTCCAGCTGTTGCAAAACTACAACTCCCAGCATGCCCGCACAGCCAAAGGCTGTCCGGGTATGCTGTGAGTTGTAGTTTTGCAACAGCTGGATGCATACTGGTTGGGAAACACTGCTTTAGACTATCCAGTTTAAATTTACACTGTCTAAATCTTAGACAATATTAGAAAATGTGCCCCACTTTTTTCCCTTATTGGACCATGCAAATAGGTCAACAAGAGTAGATTTTCTTGCAATGGTGACCCTATAGGGAAACATTGAAGTCCAATGTAATTCATGGTTATTTTGTGATTTTACTGGGACTCAAGGATGATTGAAAATTACCTTGTAGCCCTAACCTTACTAAGACTATACACAAGAATGTTATATTATACTCAGGGGTGGACTGGAAACTTAAAGTGGCCATGGGCAAAAAAAGGTACAGAAGTAGGCAGGGCCAGCAATACCCCCAAATATTACAGTGCAGCATAAAATACAGCTGTATCGCCATACTGAGGATGGTAATACAGTTGAATTCAGGAGGGCACCTGCATCTGCTGGCTGGGTGCATAAGTATCTAATGCTCCAAGCATTAATTAATGCTGAGGGCATCATATTTTTATGTACCTGATCACCATCTATGAGGAAGACTGGGATCGCCGCCTTGGCATAGGCCCACCAGGAAATTTCCCTGTAGGATCTATAGCTAGTCTGCCCCTGTTTGTACTCCATATTAGGAGAGCAACCATATGTAATGTGTTTTTTTAACCTAAGAGATTCAAAGCACATCTTGAACTTCCTTCTTGATATGGGGCAAATCATAGAGCAAGATAGTCAGTGACTAAGGTTAATTTTGATGCAAAGCCAATTAACTTTTCAGTATATTTTTTTAATAAGAACCAAACTCCATGGAGATTCTGTCCTTGCTCAAATTGAACTCCAGAACCCAAGCGCTGTAGGCCACTGTATGTTGGAATTTACTGTGCATGTGCCCATATTGAAAGTCTGTGTGTGCACGCAGTAGATAAAATATTAATTAAGTAAATTACTAATATTGTTTTCTTTTTAAGAAGCTGTTTTCTGTGCTACATAAATTTATTCTTGGTCCCCAAAGGCTGCGCTCCGGCAGTTCTCATATATTTTTAGATTACAAAAATGTTCTGGGGTGTCAAGCGTAAGTCTAATCCAGTTATTTATTTATTTTTTTACTTATTACATTTTCTTTAAGATGCAATTAAGTGAATCCTTCCTTTTTTCTCTCTTATGTCCTTAGTCCTCTCTGATGTATTTAATATGCATCTTAATGATTTGATTACAATGGGGTAATTACATAATTGCAATTTATTACAAGAAGCTCTTTTGGTATTATGGTATTATGTTAACGGGAAGCTTACAAAAGTGAGAGCTTTGGATCCTGGAGCAAAGACCAACCAATATAAAAAAAAAAAAAAGATGGGAATCATATTTTTTACCTCTTTTGAGGCAATACAAAGGTGTCACCCTTAAAGGGAACCTGTCAAGTTGAACATTGTGTCTGAATTGCTAGCGGCATATTATAAAGCAGGAGGAGCTGAGCAGATTGATACATAGTTTTATGGGAAAAGATTCAGCATATCCTGTATTTTATTCATTTAAATTCCTGCTCATTCTGGGCTTTGAAGTTTCAGAGGTGGTCCTATCAGTGATTGACAGCCTTCTCTCTATGACTGTGTATACAGAGATAGCTGTCAATCACTGATAGGACCACCTCTTGGACTTCAAAGTCCAAAACGAGGAGGAATATAAATGACATACATCACAAGTTACTTTGAATCTTTTCCCATACAACTATATATTAATATACAATATATAATCAGCTACTCCTGTTCTATAATTTGCTGCCTGTAGCTTACATAGCATTCTCATGGTAACAGGTTTACTTTAAGTTTTCATGAATTTTGGTTATAGACTTCAATTTACATTCAACAATTTCAATACTATAGCAACATGCAAGCAAAACGCTAATAAGGCAGCAATGCACATCACAACCACTGGGTGGCTACACACATGCAAACATCGTACATACATCTCCTGACAGAGCATTGCAACAATGGTGTTTGTTTGTTCTTTCCAAAGCTGCCTATCTAGCACCACACATGTCTTGGAATATGTTGAGTCAAAGGGAAAGGTAAGAAAGGACACATCTGCATGTAGATATTTAGCCTTATTGTTGTGTCCTCTTTTAAGAGTTGCAAACGCATGAAGATTACTGGATGATTTGATTAAAGCAGTAGTCCTTTGTGTGGCTTTCATCATTGCTTGATCATAATTAGGTTTGATATCAGTTAATATATTATAAGAAGACTGCTCTAATATTGCCTTTAACACAGTCTACATAGGTTCTGTCCAAGTAGTCATCATAGACACAAAGTTTAAGGGACTATATGGTCCTTCATTCCATGGCTGGTGGGCTTCGTAAAGTGTGTACAAGTTTTGGCACACTGGCCGATCAGCTCAACATAACACTATGGGGCAGCCATTTTAGGAAAAATGCTATGTTACCACTAGAGTTGAGCGAACACCTGGATGTTCGGGTTCAAGAAGTTCGGCCGAACTTCCCGAAAATGTTCGGGTTCGGGATCCGAACTTGACCCGAACTTCACCTCGAACCCGAACCCCATTGAATTCAATGGGGACACGAACTTTTGGGCACTAAAAAGGCTGTAAAATAGCCCAGGAAAGGGCTAGAGGGCTGCAAAAGGCAGTAAAATGTAGGTAAATCCCCTGCAAACAAATGTGGATAGGGAAATGACCTAAAATAAAATAAAATAAATAAAAATTAACCAATATCAATTGGTAATAGGAGGTTGGGGTGGCATCAGGTGGAAATGCTATGGGAGTTGATGTTCTCATCACAGCCAAAAAGGATTCATGTCTGCCTGCAGTGCCACAGGTCTCATTCACAGACTCAGGGCCATGGCACCCGCAAAGAGGAGAGCGGTCCCGTAACAGCAACACAGGCCTCAGGTCAACCTGCAATGTAACAGGCCATTATCATTTATGTAGGCCCCTGACTCCCAGACAGAGGAGAGGATATTTGACAGTAAAAAGAGTTTAATGTCTCTCACCCAGAAAGCAAGCAATTAAACAAACTATAGGCCACTGACACCCAGACAGTTGTGCGGTCATTAGACAGTAAAAAGAGTTTAATATCTCCCACCAAGACAACAAATGTTTAAACAACATATAGGCCCCTGACAACCAGACAATGGAGTTGAGGAAAGCGTCAGAGCTAGCAGATCAGACGCAGGACTGCCAGGGGCGCACTCAAACAATCAGATGATGTAGTTCAGTTTGACTTTATTAGTTAGACGACGCGTTTCGGGGTGACATACCCCTTTCTCAAGTCTTAAAATTTGTTTCGTTCTTACACCACGGTCTGGGGATTGTAGGGCCTTTGTTCGATCTTTGAGAACGGGTCAGCAAGTGCTGACACGGCCGCTCAATGTTCAAGCACGTGGAGAAGACGACGACTCCTGACAATGGGGCAGTCATTAGACAGTAAAAAGTGTTAAATGTCTGCCACCAAGACAGCAAGCAAGTACGTGAAATTAAGGCCCCTGACACCCAGACAATGGGGCGGTTATGACAGTAAAGAGAGTTTAATATCTCCCACCAAGACAACAGATGATTAAACGACATATAGGCCCCTGACACCCAGCCAATGGGGTGGTCATTAGACAGTAAAAAGTTTTAAATGTCTGCCACCAAGACAGCAAGCAAGTACGTGAAATTCAGGCACCTGACACCCAGACAATGGGGCGGTCTTGACAGTAAAAAGAGTTTAATATCTCCCACTAAGACAACAAATGATTAAATGACATATAGGTCCCTGACACCCAGACAATGGGGCTGTCATTAGAGAGTTAAAAGTGTTAAATGTCTGCCACCAAGACAGCAAGCAAGTACGTGAAAATTAGGCCCCTGACACCCAGACAGAGGAGAGAGGTCCCATAGCAGCAAAAGAGGCATCATGTCACCCACCAACTGAGAAGGCCACTTTTAGTTATTTAGGCCCCAGCACCCAGACAGAGGAGAGAGGTCCCAAAGCAGAGAATCAGGCTTCATGTCACCCACCAATGGAGAAGGCCACTTTCACATATTTAGGCCCCTGGCACCCAGACGGAGGAGAGGTTCAATCAACTTTGGGTTGCCCCGCCAAATAATGATAAAATTAAAAAAAGAGGATTCAATAAAGAAGTGCCCTGAAGTACAAGAATATATGGTTAAGGGGAGGTAGTTATAAATGTCTATTCTGCAAAAGGGATGGACAAGTCCTCCGGGACCATCAGTCAGTATGTGGAGGGGTGTGCACATGTACTGTTCCACCGTGTTATTGAAATGCTGTCTCCTGCTAACACGTTTTGCATCAGGTGGTGGTGCAGTTAGCTGTGGCGTGGAGACAAAACATTTTCACATCTCTGCCATGGTAAGCCTGCCCTCATGGTAACCCTGCTGGCCGTGACACAGCTGCATTGGCGACCTCTCGCTCCTCCTCTGCCTTTGCCTTGGGCTTCCACTTGTTCCCATGTGACATTTGGGAAAGCTCTCAGTAGCACGTCTACCAACGTGCGCTTGTACTCGCGCATCTTCCTATCACACTCCAGTGCAGGAAGTAAGATGGGCACATTGTCTTTGTACCGAGGATCCAGCAGGGTAGCAACCCAGTAGTCCGCACACATTAAAATGTGGGCAACTCTGCTGTCATTGAGCAGGCACTGCAGCATGTAGTCGCTCATGTGTGTCAGGCTGCCCAGAGGTAAGGAGCTGTCCTCTGTGGGAGGCATATCGTCATCCTCCTCCGTTTCCCCACAGCCACACACCAGTGATGGGCCCGAGATTCGTTGGGTGCCACCCTGCTGTGAACATGCTTCAGCCTCATCCTCCTCCACCTCCTTATCCTCATACTTCTCATCCTCCAGTAGTGGGCCCTGGCTGGCCACATTTGTACCTGGCCTCTGCTTTTGCAAAAAACCTCCCTCTGAGCCACTTCTAAATGACTGGCCTGAAAGTGCTAAAAACGACCCCTCTTCCTCCTCCTCCTCCTCCTGGGCCACCTCCTCTTCCATTATCGCCCTAAGTGTTTTCTCAAGGAGACATAGAAGTGGTATTGTAAAGCCTATAACAGCGTCATCGCCACTGGCCATGTTGGTGAAGTACTCGAAACAGCGCAACAGGGCACACAGGTCTCGCATGGAGGCCCAGTCATTGGTGGTGAAGTGGTGCTGTCCCGCAGTGCGACTGATCTGTGCATGCTGCAGCTGAAACTCCACAATGGCCTGCTGCTGCTCGCACAGTCTCTCCAGCATGTGTAAGGTGGAGTTCCACCTGGTGGCCATGTCGCATATGAGGCAGTGAACGGGAAGGCTGAAGTTACGCTGTAGCGCAAACAGGCGAGCAGCGTCAGGATGTGAACGCCGGAAGCGCGCACAGACGGCCCGCACTTTATGGAGCAGCTCTGACATGTCGGGGTAGTTGTGATTGAACTTCTGCACCACCAAATTCAGCACATGCACCAGGCAAGGGATATGCGTCAAACCGGCAAGTCCCAGAGCTGCGACGAGATTTCGCCCATTATCGCACACCACCAGGCCGGGCTTGAGGCCCACCGGCAGAAACCACTAGTCGGTCTGTTATTCAATACCCCGCCACAACTCCTGCATGGTTGTGCAGGGAAGGCACGGCTGTCTTGGAGAAGTAGTGGCGGCTGGAAACAACATACTGTAGGCCATCGCCATCAGCTGTTTTAAGCTTTCTGTTTCCACCAGCCTGAATGACAGCATTTCAAAGGCCAGTAGCTTATAAATGCTGGCATTCTGGCCCAGGGCTCGAGGGTGGCTAGGTGGGAATTTACGCTTTCTCTACAAGGTTTGTGAGATAGAGAGCTGAACGCTTCCGTGTGACATGGTGCAGATGCTTGGTGACGCAGGTGGTGGTGTCGGTGGCACATCCTCTGTTTGGTTGGCGGCAGGTGCCAACATTCCTCCCGAGGTGGAGGAAGAGGCCAAGGCAGCAGAAGAAGAGGGAGCAGGTGGAGCCTGAGTGAGTTCCTTGTTTTTAAGGTGTTTACTCTACTACAGTTCATGCTTTGCATGTAGATGCCTGGTAATGCAGGTTGTGCTAAGGTTCAGAACGTTAATGCGTCGCTTCAGGCTCTGATGGCACAGCGTGGAAACCACTCGGGTCTTGTTGTCAGCAAATTGTTTGAAGAAGTGCCATGTCAGGGAACTCCTTGAAGCTGCCTTTGTGGTGCTCGGTCCCTGGTGGCGGTGGACAGTAGCAGGTGAACTCTTTTGGCGGCGGCTGTTCTGCTTTTGCCCCCTGCTCCCTATTTTGCTGCGCTGTTGGCTCGGTCTCACCACTGCCTCTTCCTCTGAACTATGAAAGTCAGTGGCACGACCTTCATTCCATGTGGGGTCTAGGACCTCATCGTCCCCTGCATCGTCTTCCACAGGGAGGAACCCGGACCCCCTGTTCGGTCTGCACACTGCAAAAAGATGCAACAGTTGGCACCTGTGTTTCGTCATCATCAGAGACGTGTGGACTCTAATGAGGTGGTATTCCTATGTCCTCATCATCAGGAAACATAAGTGGTTGTGCGTCAGTGCATTCTATGTCTTCCACCACTGGGGAAGGGCTAGGTGGATTCCCTTGGGAAACCCTGCCAGCAGAGTCTTCAAACAGCATAAGAGACTGCTGCATAACTTGAGGCTCAGACAGTTTCCCTGATATGCATGGGGGTGATGTGACAGACTGATGGACTTGGTTTTCAGGAGCCAGCTATGCGCTTTCTGCAGAAGACTGGGTGAGAGATAATGTTGTGAACGTGCTGGATCCACTGTCGGCCACCCAATTGACTAGCGCCTGTACTTGCTCAGGCCTTACCATCCTTAGAACGGCATTGGGCCCCACCAAATATCGCAGTAAATTCTAGCGGGTACTGGAACCTGTGGTAGTTGGTTCACTAGGACGTGTGGCTGTAGCAGAACGGCCACGTCCTCTCCCAGCACCAGAGGGTCCACTAACAACACCAGGACCGAGTCTGCGTCCCTTACTAGAAAAAAATTATTTGGCCCAATGTATTGAATTCAAATTCAGGCCTTTTTTTTACAGGCACCTAACACTATCTGGGTATCTATTTATATACCGTATTACACTAATCCAGGCACAGCAGTAACCACAGTTTTAGGGGAATATCAATTGTAGGCCTAGTATTTAGGCCCTGGATGAAAGGTATCCTTTTACGGGCAGATTTACACTTGGAGATGCACAGTAGCGTGTGAAAAAATGTATAGGATTAAGCTTTCAGCACTTGTATTTTAGCACTTTGTGTAATATACCCTTTAACGGAAAGAAATACACTTAGACATGCAAAACAGTGTGTGCAAATGTAGAGGATTATGCTGTATTTTAACACTTACTATAATATACCCTTTAACGGAAAGAAATACACTTGGAGATGCACGCTCAGTATAATACACCCTTTTACGGACAGATTTACACTTGGCCTGCAACAGCTGGAACACCAGATTTTGGGTATTGCTATTTTGGCAATTGAATTTCACCCGAGAAAATAATATATCCTTTGACGGACACCATGAAACTTGTCCAGTCACAGCTGGAACACCAGATTTACGGTATTTCTATGTTTGCAACTGAATTTCACCCCAGAAAATAATATATCCTTTGACAGACTCTATGAAACTTGTCCAGTCACAGCTGGAACACCAGATTTACTTATTTTCTATTTTTGCAACTGAATTTCACCCCAGAAAAAAATATATCCTTTGCCGGACACTATTAAACTTGGCGAGCCACTGCTGGGACACCAGATTTAGGGGATTGCTATTTTGGCAATTGAATTTCACCCCAGAACAAAATATATCCTTTGCCAGACACTATTAAACTTGGCAAGCCACTGCTGGGACACCAGATTTAGGGGATTGCTATTTTGGTAATTGAATTTCACCCCAGAACAAAATATATCCTTTGCCGGACACTATTAAACTTGGCCAGCCTGTAACGGGGTGCTGAGGGCAGACTTCAGGAATGAGGACCTGTGTTTGGCCTCATTCCCAGGGTGACCTTGCTAGCTGGGAGGCTCCCTGCTCCTTGGTTTGCCTTGAACGCCGAGCTCATCACTCGGCGCTCGACTTGTCGGTCTGTTGGTCATGTGACGTTGGCCACGTCACATGACCCTCACTCCCACTATAAATACAGGCGGCCTGCTGGCCACAGGTTGCCTGTGATTTTTGTCCTATAGGCTGTGTACTTTTTGTTATTTGTTACCTTTGGAATTGAACCTGGATTCGCCTCTTGACATCTCTTCTGCCTGCTCCCTGTACCTTGACGTTACCTCTAGGATTTCGACCTCGGTTTGTTTACGGATTTGCCTTTGCCTCTTCCTTGTTCTGACTTGACCTCCTTGACTGACCTCGGCTAGTTGACTCGTCTCGCCTTTGTTTTTGGATACCTCTGGTCCATTTTCTTTTGCTTCCCTTTGGCTGTCCTCTTCCCTGCCGCCTCTTTCTCTATCTCTCTCTCTGCTGGCACTTAGTAGGTTAGGGACCGTAGCCCAGTGGCGCCCCGTCAACTAGGGCGGGTGGTGCAAGTAGGCAGGGACAGGGGACCGGGTGGCAGCTCAGGGGGTGCACCTCCGCTCTATCTTGCTGTCTGTTGCTCTACCCTCGTGACACAGCCACAGCTGAAACCACTGATTTACGGTATTCTTATTTTGGCAATTGAATTTCACCCCAGAACAAAATCTATTCTTTTCTGGACACTATTAAACTTGGCCAGCGAACAGCTGAAACCACTGATTTACGATATTGCTATTTTTACAACTGAATTTCACCCCAGAAAATAATATATCCTTTGATGGACACTATGAAACTTGTCCAGTCACAGCTGGAACACCAGATTTACACTTGGCTAGCCACAGCTGGAACACCAGATTTAGGGGATTGCTATTTTTTGAAGTGAATTTCACCTCTCAATAAAATAAATTATCTCCTGATTTTCTAGGGGTGACAATAAGCACAGCCAAGCCCCTGATATAGGATATAGCAACAACAAAAAAACCCTGCTTTTGATGGATTAATGGACTTGGTGGCAGCTTGTGCTGGCGCACCACAAGACACAAATTGGCCGCCGATCACAACAGAAAAAAGTGACAGAAAAAAGCGCTCTGGGCAGCCTGAAAACTGTGAGCAATTAACTAGCAGAAGTTGAATTATTAAGAGCTGTAGATCGATCACTTCATTAAGTGTTTTTGCTGAGTTAATCCTTGCCTAATCTCGCCCTAACAGCAGCTACATCCTATCCCTTCACTAATCAGAGCAGAATGATGTGCGGGGCGATGTGACTCCTACTTAACTAGAGGCTGGGTCACATGCTGCACTTGGCCAATCACAGCCATGCCATTAGTAGGCATGGCTGTGATGGCTTCTTATGGCAAGAAGTAAAATGCTAACTGATTGGCAATTGTGCAGCCCTTCAGAAAGCGGGAAGAAATCGCCGAACAACGGACCCGAACCCGAACTTTTACATAAATGTTCGGCTCCGTGTCACGAACAGTCCAAAATTCGGTACGAACTCGAACTGTACAGTTCACTCATCCCTAGTTACCACGAAGCATGAGGAAATTCGGCTTTGTCGCGAAAAGAATTTTTGCTGAAATTCTAATCGAATTCCTCTTCGTCAACTTCGATTCGTTAATCTCTAAATATAATGCTGAAAAAATTCATCTGTCCATCCAGTTCAGCCTGTTATCCTGCAAGTCGATCCAGAGGAAGGTAAAAAGAAACTGTGAGGTTGAAGCCAGTTTTCCTCACTTTAGGGGAAAAAATTATTTCCCGACTCCAATCAGGCAATCAGAATAACTCCCTGGATCTACAACCCATAGCTATAGCCTGTAATATTTTTACACTCCAGAAATACGTCCAGTCCAATCTTGAACTCAACATCACCACCTCCTCAGGCAGAGAGTTTCATAGTCTCACTGCTCTTACCGTAAAAAATCCTGTTTATGTACAAACCTTCTTTCCTCCAGACACAGAAGATTTCCCCTCATCACAGTAACAGTCCTGGGGATAAATAGATGATGGGCGAGATCTCTGTACCGCCCCCTGATATATTTATATATAGTTATTAGTTCTCCCCTCAGTCGTCTTTTTTCTACAGTGAATAACCCTAATTTTGATAACCTTTCAGGGTACTGTAGTTCACCCATTACAGTTATTACTTTAGTTGCCCCCCTCTGAACTCTCTCCAGCTCTGCTATGTCCGCCTTGTTCACAGAACCCCAGAACTGTACAAAGTACTCCATGTGTGGTCTGACTAGTGATTTGTAAAGTGGCAGGACCATGTTCTCATCATGGGCATCTATGCCCCTTTTGATACAACCCATTATCTTATTGGCCTTGGCAGCAGCTGAGTGACACTTTTTTTGCAGCTTAGTTTTCAGTTCACCAAAATTCCTAGGTCCTTTTCCATGTCAGTGTTACCCAGTGTTTTACCTTTTAGTATGTACTGGTGACTTACTTTATTCTTTCTCATGTGCATAATCTTACATTTGTCAACGTTAAACCTCATCTGCCACTTTTCTGCCCAAGCCTCCAATTCAGGCATCCTCAAATGCGGCTCTCCAGATGTTGTAAAACTACAATTCCCACTATGCCCTGCTGTAGCTTGATAGCTGTAGGTTGTCTGGGCATGCTGGGATTTGTAGTTGTAGTTGAGAGATCTCTGTACTGACCCCTGATATATTTTTACATAGTTATTAGATCTCCGCTCAGTTGTCTTTTTTTCTAAAGTGAATAACCCTAATTTTGATAATCTATCAGGGTTCTCTAGTTGCCCCATTATTACTTTAGTTGCCTTCCTCTGAACCCTCTCCAGCTCTGCTATGTCTGCCTTGTTCACAGGAGCCCAGATCTGTACAAAGTACTCCATGTGTGGTCTGACTAGTGATTTGTAAAGTGGTTGGACTATGTTCTTATCACCGGCATCTATGCCCCTTCTGATGCAAAACATTATCCTATTGGCCTTCGCAGCAGCTTCCTGCCACTGGTTTTTACAGCTTAGTTTGCTGATCACTAAAATTCCAAGGTCCTTTTCCATGTCAGTGTTACCGAGTGTTTTACCATTTAGTATGTACGGGTGACTTGCATTATTCCTTCCCGTGTGCATAACTTTAAATTTGTCAGTGTTAAACCTCATCTGCCACTTATCTGTCCAAGCCTCCAATCTATCTTTGTCACCACGCCACGAAAACCAGCACCACCAGCAGATATGGAACGTCCTAGCAAGAGGCAGCATTTAAGCAAAATTGTGGAATAGTATCTGTGCACACGCCTACACGTACTGACTGATGGGTCTGCCCAGGGTCGTAGTTACAGGGGAAGCAGGGAAAGCGGCTGCTTTGGGGGCCTGACCCAGAAGGGGCCCATCCAGGAGATGGAGGACTAAAAGACTTTGTCAGGGCCCCCTCAACAGTATTATACAATTAAATTATATACAGTGGCAGTATAGACAGTGTAGAAAACGGATGGAACAGCTGCCGGGCCTGGTCTGAGAGAACGATCTTTAGTATCCACAGGAATGGGGGTGGCATGAAAAGAAGGGATTGCGAAAAAATTACTGGGGCCCCATTCAAAAAATTTCTGTTGGGCCCAGTCATTTCTAGCTACGCCACTGGGTCTGCCGCATTTAACTTCTGAGTCTCCAAATTGGGGACATGGCCTCAGCTTCACCTTTACACCTTGGTGGTGCTGGCCTTCCCTGCAGCCAGTGTATTGTCTGAACGTGTGTTTAGCATGGCTGGGGGCGTTATCACAGACAAGTGCAATCGCCTGTCCACAGGAAACGTGGACAATCTCACATTCATTAAAAAGAATCAGGCATGAATCGCACAGGGCTTGTTTGTACCTTATGCAGAATAGACATATATACTGGCCTCACGCAACCATTGTTATCCTACAGCGCAGTTACTCTTTGTTTTCTTTTTTTAATTTCCCAATGTTTTGGGGTGTACCCCAATTTATAAAAAAAAAAAAAAAAAGAAAACAAAACACATTGTTGTTGGCGACTACCTTTGGCTTCACAGCCAAAAAAGGCTTTATGTCAGACAACAATGTAACCGCCAATTGTAATGAATTTCCCTGTCTGTTATGCAGTGCAGGGGTACTTTAAAAGAAGAAGGGGTACAGATCAGCCAACAATCTGAACGCCACTTAATTTACTGAATATATTTCCAAGTCAGGTATGCAGTGCAGTGGTACATTGAAAGAAAGAAGGGGTACAGATCAGCCAACAATCTAAAGGCCACATAATTTACTGAATATATTTCCAAGACAAGTATGCAGTGCAGGGGTACTTTGAAAGAAAGAGGGGTACAGATTACCCAACAATCTGAAGGCCACCTAATTTACTGAATATATTTCCAAGTCAGGTATGCAGTGCAGGGATACTGTAGGGCAAAAAAATATTTTTTTTTTGAACCCCAATGTCCCAGTTGTATTTACTGATTTTATTTCAATATCAGATTTGCAGTGCAGGCCCCAAAGGTACTTTATAGGGGAAATATATGTTTTATTCACACACAGTGAAACAGATGGATTTACTGATTATATTTCACTATCAGAATTTCAGTGCAGGCAGAGGGAGTTTATTGATAAAAAAATATGTTTTTTTTAACCTACAAATGAAACAGATGGATTTAAATGAATTTCTTTCACTATCACTAGTGCAGTCTAGGGTGCAAATGTAATTTGTGCCCAAAATTAAGTGTTCTTTTTTTTTTTTTTTTTATTACCAACAATGTCACAGTTGTATTTGCTGATTTTATTTCACTATAAGATTTGCAGTGCAGACCCCAAAGGTACTTTATAGGAAAAAAAGAAGATTTTTTCACCCACAAATGAAACAGATGGATTTAAATGAATTTCTTTCACTATCACTAGTGCAGTGCAGTGGACAAATGTACTTTGTGCCCAAAAGTCAGTTTTTTTTCTCCAACAATGTCACAGTTGTATTTACTGATTTTATTTCACTATCTGATTTGCAGTAAAGGCCCCACAGGTACTTTATAGGAAAAAAGATGATTTTTTTTCACCCACAGTGAAACAGATGGATTTAACCATTTTTTTTTTTCCACTATCACAAATGCAGTGCACATAGCAAAAAGAATTTGTCAGCCCAGAATCTAACAGATGGATTTACTGAATTAATGACACTGACATATGTAGCACAGGGGAACTTTACAGAAAAAAATGTGGCCCCCTAGGTCCCTAAAATCACAGACAGATTAACTATAATATTTTTCCCTTCCTCTGGCACATATGCAGTGCAGGTGCAAAAAATGGGTATATGTTTCCCACTGAAGTAAAAGAACTGGATTAATTTATTGTCCCTGGCACATATGCAGGTGCAAGTGCACTACACTTGCACAAAATGGCCGCCGACACCAACCTAACTCTCAGACGGATTAAAGTCTTTGTCACTGGCCTCAGAGTCAGGACGGGGTAAAAACAGTTGCATTGCACCCACAAGAAAAAAAGGATGTAGATCGCTGAGTGAAAAGTTCTGATATCAGATATAATTCAGCTTCTTTCCTATTCTCTCCCTCACAGCAGCAGCAGCATGCTATCCCTACACTAATAAGATCATAGTGTCGTGCGGCGCTATGTGACTCCAGATTATATAGAGGCTGGGTCACATGCTGCACTTGGCCAATCACAGCCATGCCATTAGTAGGCATGGCTGTGATGGCTTCTAAGGGCAGACAAGTGAAACACTGATTGATTGGATGCCCTACAGCCTTTCAAAAAGCTCCAAGAAATCGCCGAACACCAAACCCGAACCTGAGTTTTTACGGAAATGTTCGGGTTTGGGTACCAAAAACCCTAAAAATTCGGTACGAACCTGAACTTTGCAGTTCGGCTTCACTCAACCCTAGTTAGTACTTTATGTTCACTATTTCCCAGGTGTCCCCCAACCTGCACATCTGTTGTTCTGTCAGGTCTATTAGTTAATACTAAGTCCAGTGTTGCCGTCTCTCTAGTCGGGTCCTGAACCAGTTGGGAAAGGTAATTGTCTTTGGTTATTGCCAAGAACCTGTTTCTTTTATGAGATGTACAGGTTTCAGTTTCCCAGTCTATATATGGGTAGTTGAAGTCTTCCATAGTGACAACCTCATTATGATTTTTCGCCTCGTCTATTTCATTTAGAAATAGATTTTCTGTGGACTCTGGTATATTAGGTGGCTTATAATAAACTCCTATTAGTATTTTATTATTGTTGTTTTGTCCTCCACGTATTTCCACCCACAGTGACTCCACATGTTTATGTCTTCCCGGAGTGTGGACTTTAAACAGGACTTTACATAAAGGCAGACCCTTCTCCCTCTCAGGTTTTGACGATGCTTTCTAAACAGACTGCAACCCTGTATGTTAACCGCTCAGTCATAGCTATCATCTAGCCATGTCTCAGTTATTCCCACAATGTCATAGTCCTCCTCACACATCACTAATTCCAATTCCCCAGTTTTCTTAGTCAGAGTTCTGGCATTAGTATACATACAATTAAGAGGTTTATGTATATTTTTTACCCTACACCTTTCCTTCTGAACTGTTCTAGTCCATTCCTCCCCCAGTTCCATTACCTTCCCCAGGTCTCTATCTGCACTATTTTCCCCCCCCTATAATGTAATTAACCTCCCCCAGTCCCTAGTTTAAACACTCCTCCAACCTTCTAGCCATCTTCTCCCCCAAAATAGCTGCGCCTTCCCCATTGAGGTGCAGCCCATCACTACGATAGTGTCACGGCTTGTCATGGTCTCGTGTAGTGGACCATGACACTTTTGCCAAGCATGCTGTTGTTTTAGCATATTTGGACACTTCCCCTTTAAGTTTTGTGTTCCTTTCCATCCTGGTGTGTTAGGGGTTAAGGTGTGAGCTAGGCGGAGCTGGGTGTGGCCTCTAGTGATGAGTGTCAGGGGCAATATTCGAATTCGCTATATTTCGCGTATATTCGGTAAAATATTTGTCATATTTTCGCGAATATTCATATTCAAGATAATTCTCTTGATTGCTAAGACTGGATGAACAGGTTGTCTCCCATTCCTGACAATTATTCCAGGGATCATTAGGGTCAGTAGGGCCCAGGTTCCGGAGGATGAGCCCTCTTACCATTTAGGTCGGCTCATGCAGGTAGGAGGTCAGGGATAGGATTTAGGGATGCATTAGGAGGTGACCTGCTCCCTTTTTCCTGAGTTCAGACCTAGCTGCTATCCTGCCAACCTAGATTGCACGATGGGGAGTTTTCCCCCACTCCCTATCGTGACAGATAGAGCCTGTAGCTGACAGAGATGTCAGCCCAGTTCTCCAGGAACCCAAACCCCTTCTTCCTACACCAGTTATTGAGCTTGTGGTACAGGCAGTATTTCGAAAAAACACTTTGAGGTCCTTGCCCTAAGCTTGTGACCTAAAAAAAATTTAAGGAAGCTCCACCTACCTCTAAATTTGTCATTGGTTCCGATATGGACCATGACTGCTGGATCTTCTCCGGCCCCTCCCAGTAACCTGTCAATCCGATCCGCAGTGTGTCGATCTCGAGTGCCTGGAAAACAACACACTGGTCTTTGTGACGGATTGCCCTATCTGTACTCCCAATAACTGAGTCTCCAGTGGGGGACCAATACTCTGTATCCACGCTAATCAGCCTTTCTGTAGCTGCTCTGGCACCAGATTTACACAGGGTCATCTATTGTGTGTAGTGGACAAGGCTGTTTATTGGGAGCAGCAATGCAGTAATCAGGTCCATCCACTACTTAATGGAAAGAGCCCCATAGTTTTGGCGATCAGGCTACTGCACAACAGTTGATTGGTGGGGTGCGGGGTTTCAGACCCCTGCCAATTTGATACTAATGGCCTATTTTAAAGATAGGCCATCAATATAAAAGTGCCAGAGAACCACATTAATTCTCCCGGTGGTGGTGCTGCAGTGAAATCGCATGCTTGCTGCAAGGTTCCTCCAGATCACAGCTTTGGGTTCTTACAGTGAAGTCCTGTGATTGGCTTATCATCAGGGGACTGTTCTTAAAAAAAAGGACTGTAACATGAACAACCTGAATCGTCACTATACCAATTTATACCACTTCATCTTTCATGATAATTCACTTAGCCTTTTGCAATAAAATTTGGCAGAATATTATACTTTAAATGAATCACACTATTTTCAATAGTGACCAAACACATTAATTATTTTCTTGACAGACAAATGTAGTGTGCAACGTTTCTCTGGCTGGCAGCAGCTATGGCCACTGATATTAATGGAAATGTGTCCACCAACCGGGTATTTTTTAAAATGCAGATGCATGTAATTGTGATAGAAACTTTACACTACCTTTTAGCTGATGCCTTCTATTAGAGTATTATTACACATGCTCTCGAGCCGTGGGTAACACACATTGTAGCAGTGGTTACCACTAATTGATAGTCCGCACCTGGACGTGCTACAGTCCAGATGTAGCCCAGCAATTAGTGATAACAGCGGTGTGACACTCAGGGTCAAGCTGCATGTATAGTTGATAAAAGTTGTCAAAATTTATACTGTACTAAAGTAGTCAAAACCTATCCAGTCATACTGTTTGTTGGGAAAGCCAGGCACCAGTAAATCCTCAATTTACAGTTCACACTTTATTCTCGCTTTGTTATTGCCTTACATCAATAGTTCTAAAACTGTATACTGTAGTATTCAACATCTGGGGGTACTATATATAATATATATATATATATATATATATATATATATATTTGTATATACTGTTGGTTTACATTGTTATGTACTGTGATGTATTTTGTAGGTTTCTGCCTGTTTGTTCCAGCAAGGAATGGATGGCAAATGGTTGGCAAGGGAGGTTAGCCTCCTCTTGGTACTAGTGGGCTGGTCCTGCTCCCTGCCAGAATGGGGAGTTCCTGACCAGAAAGTATGTGGAAAGGAAGCAAACTTCTGAACTCCTGCTCCATAGAAGGATTCTCCAAAGAGTGAACAGCTAATGTATATCCAGCATCAAAGACACTGCTGTAAGGTGAGAGACCACTGCTAAGACACCCATCACCTAGACCGTTACTAGGCCACTATAATACTAGTGTTAAACTGCAGCCAACCAACCTGTCTCTATCATCCTTACTGGAGCCAGTGTAAAAACACTTTTAGACATTCTTTTCTGGCCTCATCCTTCAATATCCCATCTCCACTGCACTGAACCCCAGAGAGCAACGGCCTTAGGTAGTACACTGTGGTACAACATTTCATAAGGGCCACTACCACTCCAATCCTCTGCACTGGCTCTTTCGGGGCTTGCTGCAATACCGTACCACATTTTTATATTTTGTGCCTTGTCGTGGAAGACTGTACTGAAGTAAGCTATTACATGCAAAGTGACACTTTTTTGGCATATGGTGTGTCAATGTGTATTTTCTAATGCACCGGAAGCTTTCCCAATGCATTCGCTGAATATAGTGCAGTAAAAGTGCATAAAGAGTAGAGATGGCCCGAACTATCCGCCGGCGAACAGTTCCCGGTGAACATAGCTTGTTCGCGTTCGCCACAGCGGGCGAACACATGCGATGTTCGGTCCGCACCTTATACATCATCATTGAGCAAACTTTGACCCTGTACATCACAGTCAGCAGACACATTCCAGCCAATCAGCAGCATACCCTCCCTCCCAAACCCTCCCATCTCCTGAACAGCATCCGTTTTAGATTCATTCGGAATTTGCAGTCTTAGTGAGAGGAGGGAGAGTGTAGTTGCTGCTGATTTAATAGGGAAATCGATAGCTAGGCTTGTGAATTCAGTGTCCACTCCAGTCCTGAAAGACTCATCTGATCTCTGCTGTAAGGACAGCGTCCTGACAGTACCCCAAAAAGCCCTTTTTAGGGCTGCAACATTAGTCTGCTTTTTTTTTTCTCCATATACATATTGCAGTTGCCTGGCCTGCCCTTGTGTGAGGGGCTGCAGGCCCACAGACTGTAGTGTGCCCACTGCCAGTACCCATCCCTGTCATCCCATGTGGCACAGGACTTTGCATCAAAAAAAGGCATTTAATTTTTACACTTTAATCTAAGGTTAGTTGCCTGCCAGTGTGTGTCAGGTTGACTTCCACTGACTGTAGTGTGCCCACTGCCAGTGTCCACCACTCATACTGGCTGGCACAGGACTTTGCATAAAAAAAGGCATTTAAGTTTTACACTTTAGTGTAATTTCAGCTGCTTGCCTGCTGCTAGTGTGTGTCAGGCCCACTTCCACTGACTGTAGTGTGCCCACTGCCAGTGCCCACCCCTGTCATCCCGTGTGGCACAGGACTTCGCATCAAAAAAAGGCATCTCATTTTTACACTTTAATCTAAGGTTAGTTGCCTGCCAGTGTGTGTCAGGCTGACTTCCACTGACTGTAGTGTGCCCACTGCCAGTGCCCACCACTCATACCGGCTGGCACAGGACTTTGCATAAAAAAAGCCATTTAATTTTTACACTTTAGTGTAATTTCAGTTGCTTGCCTGCTGCTAGTGTGTGTCAGGCTGACTTCCACTGACTGTAGTGTGCCCACTGCCAGTGCCCACCCCTGTCATCCCGTGTGGCACAGGACTTTGCATCAAAAAAGGCATTTCATTTTTACACTTTAGTGTAATTTCAGTTGCTTGCCTGCTGCCAGTGTGTGTCAGGCCCACTTCCACAGACTGTAGTGTGCCCACTGCCAGTGCCAACCACTGATACCGGGTGGCACAGTAGCTTGCCGATAAGTAAGGCATTTAATTTTTAGACAGTAGTCTAAATTCAGTTGTTGCCTGCTGCCAGCGTGTGTCAGGCCCACTTCCACTGACTGTAGTATGCCCACTGCCAGTGCCAACCACTGATACCGGGTGGCATAGTAGCTTGCCGATAAATAAGGCATTTCATTTTTAGACAGTAGTCTAAATTCAGTTGCTTGCCTGCTGCCAGTGTGTGTCAGGCCCACTTCCACTGACTGTAGTGTGCCCACTGCCAGTGCCAACCACTGATACCGGGTGGCATAGTAGCTTGCCGATAAATAAGGCATTTCATTTTTAGACAGTAGTCTAAATTCCGTTGCTTGCCTGCTGCCAGTGTGTGTCAGGCCGACTTCCACTAACTGTAGTGTGCCCACTGCCAGTGCCAACCCCTGTCATCCCGTGTGGCACAGGACTTTGCATCAAAAAAGGCATTTAATTTTTACACTTTAGTGTAATTTCAGTTGCTTGCCTGCTGCCACTGTGTTTCAGGCCCACTTCCACAGACTGTAGTGTGCCCACTGCCAGGGCCAACCACTGATACCGGGTGGCACAGTAGCTTGCCGATAAGTAAGGCATTTAATTTTTAGACAGTAGTCTAAATTCAGTTGTTGCCTGCTGCCAGCGTGTGTCAGGCCGACTTCCACTAACTGTAGTGTGCCCACTGCCAGTGCCAACCCCTGTCATCTCGTGTGGCACAGGACTTTGCATCAAAAAAAGGCATTTAATTTTTACACTTTAGTGTAATTTCAGTTGCTTGCCTGCTGGCAGTGTGTGTCAGGCCCACTTCCACAGACTGTAGTGTGCCCACTGCCAATGCCAACCACTGATACCGGGTGGCACAGTAGCTTGCCGATAAGTAAGGCATTTAATTTTTAGACAGTAGTCTAAATTCAGTTGTTGCCTGCTGCCAGCGTGTGTCAGGCCCACTTCCACTGACTGTAGTATGCCCACTGCCAGTGCCAACCAATGATACCGGGTGGCATAGTAGCTTGCCGATAAATAAGGCATTTCATTTTTAGACAGTAGTCTAAATTCAGCTGCTTGCCTGCTGCCAGTGTGTGTCAGGCCCACTTCCACTGACTGTAGTGTGCCCACTGCCAGTGCCAACCACTGATACCGGGTGGCATAGTAGCTTGCCGATAAATAAGGCATTTCATTTTTAGACAGTAGTCTAAATTCCGTTGCTTGCCTGCTGCCAGTGTGTGTCAGGCCGACTTCCACTAACTGTAGTGTGCCCACTGCCAGTGCCAACCCCTGTCATCCCGTGTGGCACAGGACTTTGCATCAAAAAAAGGCATTTAATTTTTACACTTTAGTGTAATTTCAGTTGCTTGCCTGCTGCCACTGTGTTTCAGGCCCACTTCCACAGACTGTAGTGTGCCCACTGCCAGGGCCAACCACTGATACCGGGTGGCACAGTAGCTTGCCGATAAGTAAGGCATTTAATTTTTAGACAGTAGTCTAAATTCAGTTGTTGCCTGCTGCCAGCGTGTGTCAGGCCGACTTCCACTAACTGTAGTGTGCCCACTGCCAGTGCCAACCCCTGTCATCTCGTGTGGCACAGGACTTTGCATCAAAAAAGGCATTTAATTTTTACACTTTAGTGTAATTTCAGTTAGCTTGCCTGCTGGCAGTGTGTGTCAGGCCCACTTCCACAGACTGTAGTGTGCCCACTGCCAATGCCAACCACTGATACCGGGTGGCACAGTAGCTTGCCGATAAGTAAGGCATTTAATTTTTAGACAGTAGTCTAAATTCAGTTGTTGCCTGCTGCCAGCGTGTGTCAGGCCCACTTCCACTGACTGTAGTATGCCCACTGCCAGTGCCAACCAATGATACCGGGTGGCATAGTAGCTTGCCGATAAATAAGGCATTTCATTTTTAGACAGTAGTCTAAATTCAGTTGCTTGCCTGCTGCCAGTGTGTGTCAGGCCCACTTCCACTGACTGTAGTGTGCCCACTGCCAGTGCCAACCACTGATACCGGGTGGCATAGTAGCTTGCCGATAAATAAGGCATTTCATTTTTAGACAGTAGTCTAAATTCCGTTGCTTGCCTGCTGCCAGTGTGTGTCAGGCCGACTTCCACTAACTGTAGTGTGCCCACTGCCAGTGCCAACCCCTGTCATCCCGTGTGGCACAGGACTTTGCATCAAAAAAGGCATTTAATTTTTACACTTTAGTGTAATTTCAGTTGCTTGCCTGCTGCCACTGTGTTTCAGGCCCACTTCCACAGACTGTAGTGTGCCCACTGCCAGGGCCAACCACTGATACCGGGTGGCACAGTAGCTTGCCGATAAGTAAGGCATTTAATTTTTAGACAGTAGTCTAAATTCAGTTGTTGCCTGCTGCCAGCGTGTGTCAGGCCGACTTCCACTAACTGTAGTGTGCCCACTGCCAGTGCCAACCCCTGTCATCTCGTGTGGCACAGGACTTTGCATCAAAAAAAGGCATTTAATTTTTACACTTTAGTGTAATTTCAGTTGCTTGCCTGCTGCCAGTGTGTGTCAGGCCCACTTCCACAGACTGTAGTGTGCCCACTGCCAGGGCCAACCACTGATACCGGGTGGCACAGTAGCTTGCCGATAAGTAAGGCATTTAATTTTTAGACAGTAGTCTAAATTCAGTTGTTGCCTGCTGCCAGCGTGTGTCAGGCCCACTTCCACTGACTGTAGTATGCCCACTGCCAGTGCCAACCAATGATACCGGGTGGCATAGTAGCTTGCCGATAAATAAGGCATTTCATTTTTAGACAGTAGTCTAAATTCAGTTGCTTGCCTGCTGCCAGTGTGTGTCAGGCCCACTTCCACTGACTGTAGTGTGCCCACTGCCAGTGCCAACCACTGATACCGGGTGGCATAGTAGCTTGCCGATAAATAAGGCATTTCATTTTTAGACAGTAGTCTAAATTCCGTTGCTTGCCTGCTGCCAGTGTGTGTCAGGCCGACTTCCACTAACTGTAGTGTGCCCACTGCCAGTGCCAACCCCTGTCATCCCGTGTGGCACAGGACTTTGCATCAAAAAAGGCATTTAATTTTTACACTTTAGTGTAATTTCAGTTGCTTGCCTGCTGCCACTGTGTTTCAGGCCCACTTCCACAGACTGTAGTGTGCCCACTGCCAGGGCCAACCACTGATACCCGGTGGCACAGTAGCTTGCCAATAAATAAGGCATTTCATTTTTAGACAGTAGTCTAAATTCAGTTGCTTGCCTGCTGCCAGTGTGTGTCAGGCCCACTTCCACTGACTGTAGTGTGCCCACTGCCAGTGCCAACCACTGATACCGGGTGGCATAGTAGCTTGCCGATAAATAAGGCATTTCATTTTTAGACAGTAGTCTAAATTCCGTTGCTTGCCTGCTGCCAGTGTGTGTCAGGCCGACTTCCACTAACTGTAGTGTGCCCACTGCCAGTGCCAACCCCTGTCATCCCGTGTGGCACAGGACTTTGCATCAAAAAAGGCATTTAATTTTTACACTTTAGTGTAATTTCAGTTGCTTGCCTGCTGCCACTGTGTTTCAGGCCCACTTCCACAGACTGTAGTGTGCCCACTGCCAGGGCCAACCACTGATACCGGGTGGCACAGTAGCTTGCCGATAAGTAAGGCATTTAATTTTTAGACAGTAGTCTAAATTCAGTTGTTGCCTGCTGCCAGCGTGTGTCAGGCCGACTTCCACTAACTGTAGTGTGCCCACTGCCAGTGCCAACCCCTGTCATCTCGTGTGGCACAGGACTTTGCATCAAAAAAGGCATTTAATTTTTACACTTTAGTGTAATTTCAGTTGCTTGCCTGCTGCCAGTGTGTGTCAGGCCCACTTCCACAGACTGTAGTGTGCCCACTGCCAGTGCCAACCACTGATACCGGGTGGCACAGTAGCTTGCCGATAAGTAAGGCATTTAATTTTTAGACAGTAGTCTAAATTCAGTTGTTGCCTGCTGCCAGCGTGTGTCAGGCCCACTTCCACTGACTGTAGTATGCCCACTGCCAGTGCCAACCAATGATACCGGGTGGCATAGTAGCTTGCCGATAAATAAGGCATTTCATTTTTAGACAGTAGTCTAAATTCAGTTGCTTGCCTGCTGCCAGTGTGTGTCAGGCCCACTTCCACTGACTGTAGTGTGCCCACTGCCAGTGCCAACCACTGATACCGGGTGGCATAGTAGCTTGCCGATAAATAAGGCATTTCATTTTTAGACAGTAGTCTAAATTCCGTTGCTTGCCTGCTGCCAGTGTGTGTCAGGCCGACTTCCACTAACTGTAGTGTGCCCACTGCCAGTGCCAACCCCTGTCATCCCGTGTGGCACAGGACTTTGCATCAAAAAAGGCATTTAATTTTTACACTTTAGTGTAATTTC
The DNA here is from genome assembly GCA_033119425.1 of Bufotes viridis. NCBI lineage: Eukaryota > Metazoa > Chordata > Amphibia > Anura > Bufonidae > Bufotes > Bufotes viridis. The sequence continues at coordinate 78,958,740 of CM065592.1, forward strand.
AGTTGCTTGCCTGCTGCCACTGTGTTTCAGGCCCACTTCCACAGACTGTAGTGTGCCCACTGCCAGGGCCAACCACTGATACCCGGTGGCACAGTAGCTTGCCAATAAATAAGGCATTTCATTTTTAGACAGTAGTCTAAATTCAGTTGCTTGCCTGCTGCCAGTGTGTGTCAGGCCCACTTCCACTGACTGTAGTGTGCCCACTGCCAGTGCCAACCACTGATACCGGGTGGCATAGTAGCTTGCCGATAAATAAGGCATTTCATTTTTAGACAGTAGTCTAAATTCAGTTGCTTGCCTGCTGCCAGTGTGTGTCAGGCCGACTTCCACTAACTGTAGTGTGCCCACTGCCAGTGCCAACCCCTGTCATCCCGTGTGGCACAGGACTTTGCATCAAGAAAAGGCATTTCATTTTTACACTTTAGTGTAATTTCAGTTGCTTGCCTGCTGCCAGCGTGTGTCAGGCCGACTTCCAATGACTGTAGTGTGCCCACTGCCAGTGCCCACCCCTGTCATCCCGTGTGGCACAGTAGCTTGCCGATAAATAAGGCATTTCATTTTTAGACAGTAGTCTAAATTCCGTTGCTTGCCTGCTGCCAATATGTGTCAGGCCCACTTCCACTGACTGTAGTGTGCCCACTGCCAGTGCCAACCACTGATACCGGGTGGCACAGTAGCTTGCCGATAAATAAGGCATTTAATTTTTAGACAGTAGTCTAAATTCAGTTGCTTGCCTGCTGCCAGTGTGTGTCAGGCCGACTTCCACTGACTGTAGTGTGCCCACTGCCAGTGCCAACCACTGATACCGAGTGGCACAGTAGCTTGCCGATAAATAAGGCATTTCATTTTTAGACAGTAGTCTAAATTCAGTTGCTTGCCTGCTGCCAGTGTGTGTCAGGCCGACTTCCACTAACTGTAGTGTGCCCACTGCCAGTGCCAACCCCTGTCATCCCGTGTGGCACAGGACTTTGCATCAAAAAAAGGCATTTAATTTTTACACTTTAGTGTAATTTCAGTTGCTTGCCTACTGCCACTGTGTTTCAGGCCCACTTCCACAGACTGTAGTGTGCCCACTGCCAGTGCCAACCACTGATACCCGGTGGCACAGTAGCTTGCCGATAAATAAGGCATTTCATTTTTAGACAGTAGTCTAAATTCAGTTGCTTGCCTGCTGCCAGTGTGTGTCAGGCCGACTTCCACTAACTGTAGTGTGCCCACTGCCAGTGCCAACCCCTGTCATCCCGTGTGGCACAGGACTTTGCATAAAAAAAAGGCATTTAATTTTTACACTTTAGTGTAATTTCAGTTGCTTGCCTGCTGCCACTGTGTTTCAGGCCCACTACCACAGACTGTAGTGTGCCCACTGCCAGTGCCAACCACTGATACCCAGTGGCACAGTAGCTTGCCGATAAATAAGGCATTTCATTTTTAGACAGTAGTCTAAATTCAGTTGCTTGCCTGCTGCCAATATGTGTCAGGCCCACTTCCACTGACTGTAGTGTGCCCACTGCCAGTGCCAACCACTGATACCGGGTGGCACAGTAGCTTGCCGATAAATAAGGCATTTAATTTTTAGACAGTAGTCTAAATTCAGTTGCTTGCCTGCTGCCAGTGTGTGTCAGGCCGACTTCCACTGACTGTAGTGTGCCCACTGCCAGTGCCAACCACTGATACCGAGTGGCACAGTAGCTTGCCGATAAATAAGGCATTTCATTTTTAGACAGTAGTCTAAATTCAGTTGCTTGCCTGCTGCCAGTGTGTGTCAGGCCGACTTCCACTAACTGTAGTGTGCCCACTGCCAGTGCCAACCCCTGTCATCCCGGGTGGCACAGTACGTTGCATCGATAAATAAGGCATTTAATTTTTACACTGTAGTGTAATTTCAGTTGCTTGCCTGCTGCCAGTGTGTGTCAGGCCGACTTCCACTGACTGTAGTGTGCCCACTGCCAGTGCCAACCCCTGTCATCCCGTGTGGCACAGGACTTTGCATCAAAAAAGGCATTTAATTTTTACACTTTAGTGTAATTTCAGTTGCTTGCCTGCTGCCACTGTGTTTCAGGCCCACTTCCACAGACTGTAGTGTGCCCACTGCCAGTGCCAACCACTGATACCTCGGTGGCACAGTAGCTTGCCGATAAATAAGGCATTTCATTTTTAGACAGTAGTCTAAATTCCAGTTGCTTGCCTGCTGCCAGTGTGTGTCAGGCCGACTTCCACTAACTGTAGTGTGCCCACTGCCAGTGCCAACCCCTGTCATCCCGTGTGGCACAGGACTTTGCATCAAAAAAGGCATTTAATTTTTACACTTTAGTGTAATTTCAGTTGCTTGCCTGCTGCCACTGTGTTTCAGGCCCACTTCCACAGACTGTAGTGTGCCCACTGCCAGTGCCAACCACTGATACCCGGTGGCACAGTAGCTTGCCGATAAATAAGGCATTTCATTTTAGACAGTAGTCTAAATTCAGTTGCTTGCCTGCTGCCAGTATGTGTCAGGCCCACTTCCACTGACTGTAGTGTGCCCACTGCCAGTGCCAACCACTGCATACCGGGTGGCACAGTAGCTTGCATGATAAATAAGGCATTTAATTTTTAGACAGTAGTCTAAATTCAGTTGCTTGCCTGCTGCCAGTGTGTGTCAGGCCCACTTCCACTGACTGTAGTGTGCCCACTGCCAGTGCCAACCACTGATACCGGTGGCACAGTAGCTCCGATAAATAAGGCATTTCATTTTAGACAGTAGTCTAAATTCAGTTGCTTGCCTGCTGCCAATATGTGTCAGGCCCACTTCCACTGACTGTAGTGTGCCCACTGCCAGTGCCAACCACTGATACCGGGTGGCACAGTAGCTTGCCGATAAATAAGGCATTTAATTTTTAGACAGTAGTCTAAATTCAGTTGCTTGCCTGCTGCCAGTGTGTTCAGGCCGACTTCCACTGACTGTAGTGTGCCCACTGCCAGTGCCAACCACTGATACCGAGTGGCACAGTAGCTTGCCGATAAATAAGGCATTTCATTTTTAGACAGTAGTCTAAATTCAGTTGCTTGCCTGCTGCCAGTGTGTGTCAGGCCGACTTCCACTAACTGTAGTGTGCCCACTGCCAGTGCCAACCCCTGTCATCCCGTGTGGCACAGGACGTTGCATCAAAAAAAGGCATTTAATTTTTACACTTTAGTGTAATTTCAGTTGCTTGCCTGCTGCCAGTGTGTGTCAGGCCGACTTCCACTGACTGTAGTGTGCCCACTGCCAGTGCCAACCCCTGTCATCCCGTGTGGCACAGGACTTTGCATCAAAAAAAGGCATTTAATTTTTACACTTTAGTGTAATTTCAGTTGCTTGCCTGCTGCCACTGTGTTTCAGGCCCACTTCCACAGACTGTAGTGTGCCCACTGCCAGTGCCAACCACTGATACCCGGTGGCACAGTAGCTTGCCGATAAATAAGGCATTTCATTTTTAGACAGTAGTCTAAATTCCGTTGCTTGCCTGCTGCCAGTGTGTGTCAGGCCGACTTCCACTAACTGTAGTGTGCCCACTGCCAGTGCCAACCCCTGTCATCCCGTGTGGCACAGGACTTTGCATCAAAAAAAGGCATTTCATTTTTACACTTTAGTGTAATTTCAGTTGCTTGCCTGCTGCCACTGTGTTTCAGGCCCACTACCACAGACTGTAGTGTGCCCACTGCCAGTGCCAACCACTGATAACCGGTGGCACAGTAGCTTGCCGATAAATAAGGCATTTCATTTTTAGACAGTAGTCTAAATTCAGTTGCTTGCCTGCTGCCAATATGTGTCAGGCCCACTTCCACTGACTGTAGTGTGCCCACTGCCAGTGCCAACCACTGATACCGGGTGGCACAGTAGCTTGCCGATAAATAAGGCATTTAATTTTTAGACAGTAATCTAAATTCAGTTGCTTGCCTGCTGCCAGTGTGTGTCAGGCCGACTTCCACTGACTGTAGTGTGCCCACTGCCAGTGCCAACCACTGATACCGAGTGGCACAGTAGCTTGCCGATAAATAAGGCATTTCATTTTTAGACAGTAGTCTAAATTCAGTTGCTTGCCTGCTGCCAGTGTGTGTCAGGCCCATTTCCACTGACTGTAGTGTGCCCACTGCCAGTGCTTACCACTGATACCGGGTGGCACAGTACCTAGCACGCGTAGTACTACTTATCTAAAAAAAAATGACAGGCAGAGGCAGGCCACCCCGCAGGGGCCGTCATGGTCGTGGTCCTGTGATTTCCACTGTCCCTGGAATATTGCCCAGTGTTCAGAGGCCACGTACCCTGAACACAAAAAATTCTGAGGACATAGTTGACTGGCTTAGACAGGACACCCAATCTTCAACAGCTTCCGCTAAGAACCTTGACGCACCATCCTCCTACAGCTCAGCTTCAGTCACCTGCTCTCAAGTTACCACGCACCTGCCCGCCGCCACCACCACCACTACCACCACAGCCACCAGAGCCGCTTCACTTGATCCGTCAGAGGAGTTATTTACACATCAGTTGGATGCAATTAGTGATGCGCAACCAATATTGCTAGATGATGTAGATTACAGGGATATGTCTCAGTCAGGCAGGATTACACACATGGACGTACAGTGTGATGATGATGTTGTACCCGCTACTGCTTCCTTTGCTGAGGTGTCAGATACAAGTGAAGCGGTTGATGATGACGATGTGTCCACGGATGCCACGTGGGTGCCTGCTCGAAGAGAAGAAGAGGGGGAAAGTCCAGAAGGGGAGACAGAGAGAATGAGGAGACGAGTTGGAAGCCGGGGGAGGTTGTCGCAAGGCACAGTCAGACAGCATGTATCGGCACCTGGGGTCAGCCAGACAGCACGCCAGTCAACGCATGCTGTTGCCACCACCAGAATGCCGTCATTGCAAAGCTCAACTGTGTGGCATTTTTTTTTGTGTGTCTGCCTCTGATAACAGCAATGCCATTTGCAATCTGTGCCAAAAGAAACTGACTCGTGGGAAGTCCAACACCCACCTCGGTACAACTGCTTTGCGAAGGCACATGATCTCACATCACAAACGCCTATGGGATCAACACATGAGTACAAGCAGCACACAAACTCAAAGCCACCATGCTCCTCCTGGTCCAGCATCTTCAGCCATGTCAACCACTGCTGTCCTCCTTGCCCCCTCTCAACCAACCGCCACTCCTCCTCTCACCTTCAGCAGTTCCTGCTTATCTGCCCACAGTCAGGTGTCTGTCAAGGACATGTTTGAGCGTAAAAAGCCAATGTCACAGAATCACCCCCTTGCCCGGCGACTGACAGCTAGCTTGACGGAACTCTTAGCCCGCCAGCTTTTACCATACCAGCTGGTGGAGTTTGAGGCCTTCAAAAAATTTGTTGCTATTGGGACACCACAGTGGAAGGTACCCGGACGAAATTTTTTTTCAAAAAAGGCAATCCCAAACCTCTACCATGTCATTGAAAAGGAAGTCATGGCATCTCTGGCATACAGTGTTGGGGCAAGGGTCCATCTGACCACTGATACCTGGTCTGCAAAGCACGGTCAGGGCAGGTATATCACGTACACTGCGCATTGGGTCAACCTGCTGATGGCTGACAAGCATGGAATGCGTGGCTCCGTAGCGGAGTTGGTGACACCGCCACGACTTGCAGGCAGACCTACTGCCACCTCCTCTACTCCTACTCCATCCTCTTCGATATCCTCCTCGGCTGAGTCCTCTTCTTCTGCGGTGTCTGGCTGCACATCAACTGAATCCCCCCAGCTCCCCAGGGGCTATTCCACATCCCGGATACGACAGTGTCACGCTGTCTTGGGGTTGACTTGCCTGAAAGCAGAGAGCCACACAGGACCAGCACTCCTGTCCGCCCTGAACGCACAGGTGGATCAGTGGCTGACCCCGCACCAACTGGAGATCGGCAAAGTGGTGTGTGACAATGGAAGCAATCTGTTGGCGGCATTAAATTTGGGCAAGTTGTCACATGTGCCGTGCATGGCACATGTGTTGAATCTCATCGTACAACGTTTTTTGTTTAGGTACCCAGGCTTACAGGACGTCCTCAAGTAGGCCAGGAAGGTGTGTGGCCATTTCAGGCGTTCCTACACGGCCATGGCGCACTTTTCCGATATTCAGCGGCGAAACAACATGCCAGTGAGGCGCTTGATATGCGACAGCCCAACACGTTGGAATTCAACACTCCTAATGTTCGACCGCCTGCTCCAACAAGAAAAAGCCATCAACGAGTATTTGTATGACCGGGGTGCTAGGACAGCCTCTGCGGAGCTGGGAATCTTTTTGCCACGTTACTGGACGCTCATGCGCAATGCCTGTAGGCTCATGCGTCCTTTTGAGGAGGTGACAAACCTAGTCAGTCGCACCGAAGGCACCATCAGCGACCTCATCCCATTTGTTTTCTTCCTGGAGCGTGCCCTGCGAAGAGTTCTGGATCAGGTTGTAGATGAGCGTGAAGAGGAAGAGAAAGAGTTGTGGTCACCATCACCACCAGAAACAGCCTAGTCATCATCGCTTGCTGGACCTGCAGCAACGCTGGAAGAGGAGTATGAGGAAGAGGAGTCAGAGGAGGAATGTGGCGGCTTTGAGGAGGAGGAAGACCAACCACAGCAGGCACCCCAGGGTGCTCGTTGTTTTCACCTATCTGGGACCCATGGTGTTGTACGTAGCTGGGGGGAAGAACAGACCGTCAATGACATCAGTGAGGACGAGGAACGGGAAATGAGTAGCTCTGCATCCAACCTTGTTCAAATGGGGTCTTTCATGCTGTCATGTCCGTTGAGGGACCCACGTATAAAAAGGATGAAGGAGAACGATCTGTACTGGGTGGCCACGCTACTAGACCCCCGGTATAAGCAGAAAGTGGCAGAAATGTTACCAAATTACCGAAAGTCGGAAAGGATGCAGCAGTTCAAAACCAAACTAAAAAATATGCTTTACACAGCTTATAAGGGGGATGTCACAGCACAACGGGAATCTAACAGGGGAAGAGGTGAGTGTAATCCTCCTCCTACCACGGCGGCAAGGACTGGACGATTTACAGATGTGTTGTTGATGGAGGACATGCGGAGCTTTTTCAGTCCTACTCATTGCCACAGTCCTTCGGGATCCAGCCTTAGAGAACGACTCGACCGACAGGTAGCAGACTACCTCGCCTTAACAGCAGATATCGACACTCTGAGTGTGCAGGCTTGACCTGTGGCCTGAGCTATCCCAGTTCGCGATAGAACTTCTGGCCTGCCCTGCTTCAAGTGTCCTGTCAGAAAGGACCTTCAGTGCAGCAGGAGGCATTGTCACTGACAAGAGAAGTCGCCTCGGTCAAAAAAGTGTTGATTACCTCACCTTCATAAAGATGAATGAGGCATGGATCCCGAAGGGGACTGACAGTGGGGGATACGTTTGACTAACAAAAGGCCTGATGACATGCCTTAGCCTCAAAATGGTCCCCACGCTGCTGTATTTAATGTCTGCATACCGGATGACTTTCGTGAATTCTCCGCCACCAACTAGAGTTCAAGCCGCAATGTTTTAGTCACTTTTCTGCCTGAAAAACATCAATTTTTCCGGCCGCTGCTACAATAGCGGCTGCAACAATGCCATTATTTTTCAGGCATGTGTACATGCCTAATTTTTCTGTCCTATGGTGCAGCACTGTGGCTGCAAAAACAACCCAAAAAAAAAGGCACATACAAGTGTCAATTCCCCTTTGTGATCGTTACCTTGTTGTGGTGAAGGGGCTTGCGTATCACAATGAAGCAATCATCACCTCTATGAGTGTGGTGGCAATGTTGCCACACCCCAGATGATAAGGCCATTGCTTCATTATGGTCAGACCAAAAGCGATCGGACGGCTGGATAATATTTCATAGAAAAAACATTACTTTACCTTTTTTTTATATGTTGTATGGGTTTTTAATACATAAAATAAAAAATCATAATAAAGTCTCTTAATAGTTTATTAGAAATGATGCAGACAATTAAAAAAATCCCCATCAATTCCAATACAAAGCAAGTACAGAGCTCAGAACTAAATTATTTCATGATGTCGTAATGGTTCGCTAATTCGACAATGGTTAATCAATTCGACCGGATAGAGTACCTAACAGGAATTAAACTAATAGGAATAGTACTAGTTAAGACACCACTCATATAGGGTGTCACAGCGCATTGCTCTGTGCACGCGCAGTGCCCCAATTTGGGAGTAAGAGGACCGACCAAGCTGCTTTTTCCATCTCCCGGTTCCTCAAATCAATTCAGTGTGGTGTATGTAACGGGTGCCAAGGGCAGACTCGGTCTCTCATCAGCCACAGACTTGCTGCTTAGCTTCAGGAATGAGGATCTGTGTTTGGCTTCATTCCCAGGGTGACCTTGCTTGCTGTGAGGTTCCCTGCTCCTTGGTCTGCCTTGAACGCCGAGCTGATCACTCGGCGCTCGACTTGTCGGTCTGTTGGTCATGTGACGTTGGCCACGTCACATGACCCTCACTCCCACTATAAATACAGGCGGCCTGCTGGCCACAGGTTGCCTGTGATTTTTGTCCTATAGGCTATGTACCTTTTGTTATTTGCTACCTTTGGAATTGAACCTGGATTCGCCTCTTGACATCTCTTCTGCCTGCTCCCTGTACCTTGACGTTACCGCTAGGATTTCGACCTCGGTTTGTTTACGGATTTGCCTTTGCCTCTTCCATGTTCTGACTTGACCTCATGGACTGACCTCGGCTAGTTGACTCGTCTCGCCTTTGTTTTTGGCTACCTCTGGTCTACTTTCTTTTGCTTCCCTTAGGTTGTCCTCTTTCCTGCCGTCTCTCTCTCTCTCTTCTCTCTCTGCTTGCACTTAGTAGGTTAGGGACCGTCGCCCAGTTGCGTCCCGTCACCTAGGGCGGGTGGTGCAAGTAGGCAGGGACAGGGGACCGGGTGGCAGCTCAGGGGGTCACTGTGAAGGCAGTCGAAGGTACCCGGCCTAAATTTTTTTTCACAAAAGGCAATCCCTGATATGGGACGTAACAGGGATTAAACTGATGAGAATAGTACTACAGAAAATACAGAACCAGAGATAGGTGCACACTGCCGTCACACTAAACCCTCACACTGATGTTAAAAATTGAGAGTTAGTTCGACATATCCTACTAGGAGGACATGTCTTAAGCCTCGGGCACCAGCGTCAAGGTCTCTCAAGTAGCCCGTGGGCCCTAACCCTCACCTACCTGCGCCATATGGGCGATATCAGGGGCCAGTGGGCAATTACAGGAGCATTAGGACGACTCACAAACATCTCCTCTGTTACCTCCAGCATGTAGCCATGCTTGCAATGGGAGGTGGGAGGTGTCTATGAGCCCTACCCAAGACTGACTGATATAGCCCAAAGCCTAGCAGGTGCACCCAAATGTGACCTGAAGATGAAAAACAGGCACATTTAAATTGGAGTTTATACACCTCCGTACATATATATATATATATATATAAACCATCAAAAATGTGGTGATAAGAAAGCAGGATGCGCTCATACCCATATGCAGTTGTGCATTTCTATAGGGGAGCACATCCTGCACTTGTAGTCCGTTGCTAATGGCAATCACCAGCAAAAAATGCATACAATGGATGATGCCAGCAACGGACTACAAGTACCACAGTGGACATCCTACATAAGATAAAATTTATGTGGATGTGGCAAGAATTCAGAACAAACACAGAACCAGAGATAGGTGCACACTGCCGTCACACTAAACCCTCACACTGATGTTAAAAATTGAGAGTTAGTTCGACATATCCTACTAGGAGGACATGTCTTAAGCCTCAGGCACCAGCGTCAAGGTCTCTCAAGTAGCCCGTGGGCCCTAACACTCACCTACCTACTACAGAAAATACCACTCATATCGGGTGTGACAGTAAATTGCACGGCGCAGACGCAGTGACCGTGGATTAAAACAGAGTGGAGGGAGCCAGCGTTTTTTTAACCATCTCCCCGTTCGAAAAATCTATTCAATAAATGGCCCCCAGATTGGGGACGTTAGAGAGATTAAACTGATGAGAATAGTACAACAGAAAATACCACTCATATCGGGTGTGACAGTAAATTGCACGGCGCAGACACAGTGACCGTGGATAAAAACAAAGGGGAGGGAGCCAGAGTTTTTTTTAACCATCTCCCCGTTTGAAAAATCAATTCAATTCACCTTTCGGGGACCCTTGGTGTTGTACGTGGCTGGGTGGAGGAAGAAACCTTCAATGACATCACCGGGACGTGGCTAGCTTGGTATCCAACCTTGTGCAAATGGGAAGTTTGCGGTTGTGCAAATGAACTGTTTGCGGTGCATTAAAAGGGGAGTTTGGTCTTTAAATGTCTGTAAAGTGGGCGTAACCCTTAGACTACCTGATCGATACAACATCATACCTGATCGTATACACACACTGGATGTTTTAAAGCATGTTATTCCAAACAATTTAGGAATGTTAGTTGATTTATGCCCTTTATGTATTAAAACCCGACTCTGCGTCCACTACGTAATTTTCCATGGGAGTTTTGCCATAGATCCCCCTCCGGCATGCCACAGTCCAGGTGTTAGACCCCTTGAAACAACTTTCCCATCACCATTGTGGCCAGAAAGAGTCCCTGTGGGTTTTAAAATTCGCCTGCCAATTGAAGTCTATGGCGGTTCGCCCGGTTCGCCCGTTCCCGAACATTTGCGGAAGTTCGCGTTCGCTGTTCGCGAACGGAAAATTTTATGTTCGCGACATCACTAATAAAGAGCATCTTTCCCAATGTCTTTTTAAAAAAATAATTATTTAGTACTACTGACGAAATAAGACATTAAAACCAATAAATAAATATAATTTTTTCATGTCTCCCATTCCTCTCTCCTCCCTATGACCATGAGGCCTTTATAAGTGGGAAACAACCATAATATATAAAAACAGAAGCTTAGTTTTCAGTACCATAAAACCTATACCTGATGACGGCTCTAGTTTCCACATTTGTGGTTACTCAGAATAGGTCTCCACCATCCTTCTCTGTAGCAGTATACTACTGAACTGCGGCTTAGGGCTGACGTCAAGTAAATAATTGAATGGAACAAGTAAATCCCTTAGAGAAAAAAAAGATTGAAGTGCGGTTTTATAAGTCATAGGAAACAAATCCAAATGGAACAATAAAGAACATGCATAAAACCTGCCCAGGGATATTTAATAACCCCTTCTGGAAACTGTAGTCATATGGACTAGGCAGAAACCCCGGAAATGTGCCCTGTAAGAATGACAGATTTCTAATGAGATGCTACAAGATGTGTGTTATCTTATAACTATGCTATTTACTGCACAGGGTTGTAGTTTATAGTTCTACCTTAATAATCATTGATCTGCCATGTGAAGTCCCAGGAGTTTACCCGGCAGCCTTGTGTGGTGCATATACTGTAGAAGCATTGGTGTAATTCACGTTATCCATGCTAGATCCTCCATTCCTTGCATCACTATCTATGTTACTAGAATCCTTGCAGAGTTTTAATTATAAATGTGTAAAAACAATCAGATTTCTTGTGTGTAATTATCCCCATCCTTATATTAAAGTGGAAGCAAATGTTCATATATTAACCCTATGTGCATGATGGATAACGCTGCTAAACAATTAGGGTCAAAGAGGCTCATTAGTGTGAGGTTATGCCATGCAAACAGAGGTTGTGATAAATGTGAGTTCCTTGAGGGCTCCATCATTGTGATCACCACTGGAAAATGGTGAAATCTGCAGCTAAAACTGCAAACAAAATGGACATGTTGCGGATCTGGAAATCAGCAGATCATTTTCCGCACAGAATAAATCTGAAAAATGCACATGAGATTTGTGTAATATCATACACTTTGCTGCTACTGTACTAGTAATTTACGAGGAAAAAAACTCACGTATTCCACAACGTGTGCAGGTGGCCTTAGGCCTTATTCACACATCCGTTGTGTTTTGCGGATCCACGGAGCCGCGGATCCGCAAAACACGGACACATCGGCAATGTGCATTCCGCATTTTTGCGGACCGCACATTGCCCGGACTCCATAGAAAATGCCTCTTCTTGTCCGCAATTGCGGACAAGAATAGGACATGCTCTATTTTTTTTGCGGAGCCGCGGACCGGAAAATCGGCGGCGCGCTCCGCAAAATCGGATGCGGAGAGCACAGTGTGTGCTCTCCGCATCTTTCCCGGCCCCATTCACAGTCAATGGGTCCGCATGTATTCCGCAAAATTGCGGAATACGTGCGGACTACATTGCGGATGTGTGAATAAGGCCTTAGTGTGAGATCACAGTAAAGTGGAGTTTTAAAGAAGCAGTGGTCACATATGTGTTCTGCCGCTGTGTTCAAACATCAGGGTCTAGGGACTTTTAAGACTGAAGCTGGTCCAAGCATCTGATTAGAGCCAATGGTATGGCTTCAGACACTTAGGGCCCTTGCAGTCGAGCGGATGCACTCCGTGTTATCCGCAGCGAGACATCAGAGGCACGAAGCAGTAACATGATAGATACTGCTCCGTGCCTCCTTGTGACCTTTTTACTACAAAATCACTGTGAGATAAAGTTGTCACAATGATTTTGTAGTGAAAGGGTTACAGGGAGGCACGGAGCAGTATCTATCATGTTACTGCTTCGTGCCTCTAATGTCCACCGTGCAGCTTGGCTCTTATTCTCACTGCGGATAACACGGAGTGCATCCGCTCGTCTGCAAGAGCCCTTACAGAAGTAACAGGGTTTTTGGAAGCCAGGTCTATGACCAGCCAGGTTCATCTTTCAGTCCATTTGCTATAACGTTGCCTTCACCCTGTGTCAGTCACTACAGTGGTTCCCTATCCACTATACAATATAACCTTATCAATTTCAACTACAAAGCTCTCCACAGTGCTGTGCCATCCTATATTTCTTCCCTAATCTGTTTTTCATCTTTCTGCTAAAAATCTAAGACTTAAATCTTCCATAATGTGAACCTCCCACCACAGTCTCCAATACTTCTCTTGAGCTGGACTTCTTCTCTGGAATGTGCTACACTAAACAATCAGCTTATTTTACAACAACCACATATTTACGTGTGCCCTAAAGAGTAAAGACATATGTGTTTAGGGTGGCCTAGCATATTCCAAAATAAATGTTTTCTCCATCAGCTTCCTCAAACATCATTCTTAAAAGGGTTGGCCACTTTGTGGTAATTGTTGACCAATGTGTTTCTTATGTGATAATATAACACTTACTAATATAGTTCTTGGTGAAATTCTGCACCATTTTCTATATATCATAAGATATGCTCCCTTGCTTACAAAGTCTTTTGTGATATCCACACAGAGGTCCTGTCCATAATATGGCCGCTGATAGAGGGTCATGTGACCAGGGAAATAATCTCCATGTGATGTCTCCTCTATTTAAAGCCACTGCATCTGCCATCTGTACTTGTTCTGTTGGGAGTTTAGTACAGATGCAGTGTGTTTGAATGGAGAAGCCATCAAATGGAAGTGTAGCAGTCTGCTGTCACGGGGTTCGGATCTCTTTCACGCACCGGATTGCACGCACGGCATCCGCTCGTGTAAAAGAGCCCTAAGCCCAATGCATGGCTACACTCACCCAGTCCCTATAAAATCTGGTCCTACCTCATCCAGGGTGTCGCTGCGTCGGTGTGATGTCCACTGGATCCAGAACAAGGTCCCTGTGGTGATAGAGAAAAAAAGAATAATCACATAAGGAAGGGATGGTGACTGCCCCTGTGAAATGACCAGCAAGGGGTGCTGTGCTGGCCTGTAAGACTGAGAAATGCCAATGTATATGAAGGCAATCTAGGACATTTCCTCTAAGTGCTACCACACAGTACTAATGCCCACCTTATGGCCCCTCACAATACTAATGCCCACCTTATGTCCCCGTCAAAATAGTTATGTTCTCCTTGTGGCCCCTCACAGCAGTTTTGCCCACCTTTGTTCCTGTCACAGTAGTTATGCCCACTTTTGTACCTCCTCACAGTAGTTATGCCCAGATTATGTGCCCCCTCACAGTGGTTATGACAGATTATGTGCCCCCTCACAGTTGTTATGCCAAATTATGTGCCCCTCACAGTGGTTATGCCAGATATGTGCCCCTCACAGTGGTTATGCCAGATATGGGTCCCTCACAGTGGTTATGCCAGATATGCGCCCCTCACTGTGGTTATGCCAGATATGTGTCCCTTACTTTGGTTAGGTCAGATATGTGTCCCCTCCCAGCAGTTAAGCCACATATGTGCCCCCTCACAGTCATTATGCCAAATTATGTGCCCCTCACAGTGGTTATGCTAGATATGTGCCCCTCACAGTGGTTATGCCAGATATGTGCCCCCTCACAGTCGTTATGGCAAATTATGTGCCCCTCACAGTAGCTATGCCCGATTATGTGTCCCCTCACAGTATTTATGCCCAGATATGTTCCCCTCACTGTGGTTATGCCAGATAGGTGCCCCCTCACAGTAGTTATGCCAGATATGTGCCCCTCACAGTGGTTATGCCAGTTATGTGCCCCCTCACAGTCATGCCAAATTATGTGCCCCTCACAGTAGCTATGCCAGATTATGTGTCCCCTCACATTAATATGCCCAGATATATGTCCCCCTCACAGTAGTTATACCCAGGTATGTGACCCCCTCACAGTAGTTATGCCAGATATGTGCCCCTCACTGTGGTTATGCCAGATATGTGCCCCCTCACATTAGTTATGCCAGATATGTGCCCCTCACAGTGGTTATGCCAGATATATGCCCCCTTACAGTCATGCCAAATTATGTGCCCCTCACAGTAGCTATGCCAGATTATGTGTCCCCTCACAGTAATATGCCCAGATATGTGTCCCCCTCACAGTAGTTATACCCGGGTATGTGCCCCCCTCACAGTAGTTATGCCAGATATGTGCCCCTAACAGTGGTTTTGCCAGATATGTGCCCCTTACTGTGGTTATGCTATTTGTTGCCCCCTTTTTGCAAAAACAAAAACCACATACTTACCTTCTTCCCTGATGACAGGCTCCCACACTCACATCATGCTGCTGGCTGTGCTGGAGGCCGATTCACGCGGCCGAGGCACTCCTCCCACAGCCAGCATTGCGATGTGCGGCAAGCAGGGGGAGCGCCTGAGCTCTGAAAACAGTGAAGCAAGGAGCGGAGAGATCGCCCTTCTTCACTATAGAAACGAACAGCTGGCAGTGACAAGAACTGCCAGGCTGGGTGAGTGCGCCCCACCCTCCCTCCTCCCCTCCTCCTTGCCTCTGCGCCACCTCATGTTTGAAGTGCGCTCTGACGGGACCCGACATTCTCACTGTACTTCATGCCGGGGCTGTCTGAGAGCTCTCATTACAAGTGAGTGCAGCAGGCCCCATCCCCCCGCCGGGCCCGATCGCATCCTCTGCGACTGCGATCGTTACGCCACTGTTCCTTGGTCACATGACCCTCCATCAGCTACTATTTTATGGACAGGACCTCTATGTGGAAATAAGGAAGCATACCTGATAAAATATAGAAAATGGTGCAGAATTTCAAAAATGCGTACCTTAGTAAGTGCTATCATCTCACAAACATATTGATCAACAGTAGCCAGAAAGTTGATTTGAATTTTTATATTTTTATTTGAAAAAAATATTTATTTATGTATAGTTCTTCCACTATATTTACTCTCTTTGGGTATGATGTACAGTGTATAATGTATAGATAATTGTTTCTGTTTATTTAAAGTAAGTAAAGCAAATCAGTCCTCTTACTAAAAGCTGAAGATTATATTATTGTTATCAACATTAGGGCTGAGTGAAGCAGGCTTTGGATCCTAGATCCAAAGTCACTTTTCTCAAAACTTAGGTTTAATGCTATACGGAGATCCATCTTTGTACAGCATTAAAATGTATGGACTCCGACGAGACGAAGTGAGTTATTCATATTTTTTTAACTTAAAAACCATTTTAAAACTTGGATCGGAACTCAGGTTCAGTTCTGAGGTGCTAGTCGGAACCAAAGCAGGGTTCGAATCCAAGTTTTGAAATGTTTTTTCAGTTTATCAATCAAATACCGAAGTTATTCACTGAAGTCTCGCAAGACATCGGGAATAACTGACTTCACCTCATTTGAGGCAATACATTTTAATGCTGTACAGAGATGGATCTCTGTACAGCATTAAATCGAGGGTTTTGAGCGAAGCTCATCCCTAATTATTATTTTTTCCTAGTCACCCTTTATGGCCTTCCCTGTAACATACAGACGTGTCAGGACTGCCAAAAGCGAGAGATGCTCTTTGGCATAGGCTTTCTGCTCTGCCTCATACTTCAATCAGATGAGTTTCATGGAACATCATAAATACTTACAGGTGAAACTTAAAAAATTAGAATATTGTGCAAAAGTTCATTTATTTCAGTAATGCAACTTAAAAGGAATTGCATTAAGGCAACTTAAAATGAGAATATTGTTAAAAGGTTCAATATTCTAGCCCCAAAGTGTCACACTCTAGTCAGCTAATTAATCCATACCTCCTGAGCAAAGGGTACCTTAAAATTGAGACTTTGGGGTTTTATAAGCTGTAAGCCATAATCATCCAAATTATAACAACTAAAGGCTTGAGATATCCCGCTGTGCATGTAACAAGTCTATCTCATATATTAGTTTCACTTTTTAAGTTGCATTACTGAAATAAATTAACTTTGCACAATATTCGAATTTTTCGAGTTTCACCTGTATATATTGAGGAGGTTTATCGAATAGCAACCAGAAATCATTCCAACTCTCATTTGTCAGAGTCCCTTCAGAAATAAAAGGGTAAATTCTCCAGGTTTCACTATCTATATAAACCTATTAATATGGTTTAGGGTACTTGGGGGAAACTTCAGTTCATGAAGGAAATCCAAAAAATTATGGAGGGAACGTGCAAAAAACACGCAAATGTCTCCCTACCTTTTTGGTATCTGATCTGAGGAAGTTCCAAGTAAGCCAAATTGGAACCATGAAGGTCATGTGTCCACAATGCTGACTGGTCAGTGATTGATCCGAGAAAATCACCACTGCACTGCTCCCAGCTACATTGAGGGGTACCATATCCAGATTGAAAATAAACCACCAGGTACCAAAACAGAGTAAAGGCAATTAGAGCTAGTACCATACAGTGGAAAAGTGATAGAAATTAGTAGGACCATTGCTATTTGCTCTTAAAATAGTGGTAGTACCATCTCTAGTATATGCTATCACCTGATCAGTGAGAACCAAATGTTGAGTTAGGTTGAATATGCATTTTAAATATAGCTGCTGGTTGCCAGCTATTACTCTTGACCCTGATGCTTGGATATATTGAACATTCATTGGTTGTAACTTTTGAGAAGGGTATAAGTCACTGCCAGACTCCTCTGGCAGTGTCTTCTACCTTGAGAGCAAAAGGACTGAGGATATGGAAATCCAACATGGTCGACCCTTTTTCCTGGTAAGAAAGAGTGGCTGATCCTTCTGAAATATGCAGGCTCAGACAATCATATTATAACTGTGTACATCTTTGGAGCAGAAATGCATCACCAATAGAAGCAAAGCAGAACCTTGCTGTACTGCCATTTGCCCTTATAATTTATACAGAGGCATATGGGTTTTCTTCTGCCAGTTTAATACAGTTAAAAATAGCATTGCTTTTAGGGGAAAATATCTTCTTAATATAAAACACTAAAGAGGCACCATGCCTATAGGCCATTGCAGACTCTCCCACAACATCCGGTTGGCTCCTGGAAAAAACAATAACCTCCTGGATTCCTGGAAGATCTGGCAAATTTCTCCTCCATGAGCTATAACTATATGTAGCATCATCAGAGATAGCCCTTTACGTGCTTTGCGGGTTCATGACACATTACAAAAGGGCATGCAGGAAAGGGTATAGACTATGAACAGGGGGTGTGTTAACATTCTAAAAAAATATTCTCTAAAATTTCAGCAAATTACAGTAGCTTTAAAAACTTGCCAAGTATGCTATGGGTTTTTAATATAGCACCACATTGATTCTGTGTAGTCAGTTCATGTGACTCTGCAGGTGCTTATTCCATTCCCTCCATCGCTTTCAGTACCAATCCTAGTCAAGATTAAAAACAGTGATATTCAAAAGCAGCTACAAGAGCAGACACTGAGAACTTTATTAAATTGCACCGCAGTGATCAAGATGTCCACCGAATCTTGACACCTGGATACTTTGATGTGATGAACACCTCCATAGTTTATCTCATCCCACATGTCATGTCCTGCACTATGCGGCAAACAATGATAAACTATTTTTTTTTTTCTGAGAATGTGTCCAATAATTTATTGGGTTTCAACTTGGCATAAGACTAGTGTATTTGAAATGCTAAATTCAAGCTACAAAACTGTGATATTTTCAGTGGTGCCTAAGCTAATATTTACAAAATAAAAATAATATTTCTGGATGTAGAGGTGATGAACGTCATTACCCAAATCATGTTATAATAATAAAATAAATATATTCTGCACTATAAGAAGGCTGATCCAACTACCACTCTGATCCTACGGAATATCATCTGTGTATCAGATCCAATAGGGGTTTTGTCATCTTATTATACATAATGTTGCAGCTTCCTCCTCTACAAGTTTACAGCTGGTTAGCCTGTCATGTGACCTTCTAGTCACTTCTGTGCAACCATCCCATACTTATCAACACTTGAGTTGGTTAAATCGGGGCATATAAGCCCCACCCCCAGGAATGCCCCATTCCAGCCGAGGTTTCCGTTAGCCCCACCTATTTTCCGGCCTGGGACAGAACAATTTTGCCAGGACTGTCTCTGAAAATAAAGGACATTCCTGGCAAATTTGGGACAGTTGGCAGCTATGCCATCCATGTGGTCCAAGCCATTAACCCCCAGCACGTAGAGACAGAAAACCCCTTAGGCCTCATATGCACCGCAGATCCACGTGCTCAGAGCTTGGCGTGTATCTGTACGTAATCTGCGTGTTGTCATGGTGGAGCTATTACCATATTGCCAGTATTACCAGACATATATGATGACATCTGGTGGAATATGACATGATTATTTTCTGTCAGAATTTTTTTATATGAAATTGGAGGGAAACTGGTGTGTACTGCCATTGGTGCAGAATTTTGACATCAAACAAAATAAAGGTTGAACACAGGAATATTACGCCTCTGAGCGTGATGTTTTAGGGTCTTATTAGGAAGACGTTTTTATTACCTAGGAGTGATCAATGACTTAGCCAGTTATTTGTGTTCAGAAATGCTAAATTGAAGGAAAAAATTATCACTAAATATTTTCTCCTGCTTGCTCATTATTGTCATTGTTGGTCACTCGCCCCTTAAGCTAGTGACTGCCATAATTTCTAATTAGACAAGAACATCTGGCAGAAATTAATGATAATGTTTCAGTCACGCAGATTCGTCCAATCCATGGAAAATAAATGATTTATCGCTGGTCATTCTATCATTGCATGCTGTTACATGTGACAATAATTGCTTAAAGGGGTTGTCCCACAAAAAATATTGTACATTTTTTTAACCAGCACTTTTTTTCGCCAGAAATTAGCATATCGATTAAAAGTGATTTTAAGAAGATCTGTGGATCGGACAGTATGAGCGTAAGAAGCATTTTAATGTGGGGGCTATATTGATCAGAATGGTCTAACTGTTAGAAATTGCCTATTTGGGGTGAAAGACTCCCTTTAATGCATGCATGTTCCAATAAAGCCAGTTCTTGTTACTCCACAATGTCTGATCTGAATTGATTCCACTGCACCCAATCTCTGCAACATTCTCATCATTCTGGCCAGCGTGCCCAAGAAGCCAGTTCTTTCCTGCTCCATCTCCCATGTAGATGATTGGATGTTGTGGCCGATGTCATTGCTATCATCACCCTTCTGCTCCCGCATTTCCGACTCGTCCTCCTTCAGTGGCAATTCACCATCCTCCTCTATGGTGCATGACAAAATCTTTCACTGCTTTATGCGTGACATTACTTGACTTTACACATGTGATAGTAGGGAGGGGGAGTGGGAACGATGCTTTACTGCTGTTGGGGATTGGAGGTTGTCCATGAAGGAGGAGATGTAGAAGGTGGATAAGCGCCTTGCAAGATAACAAAACCGACACAAATTTGTAAGTGTCAACAGGACCTGCCTTCTTTACTGGGGTGCTGCCTCACTGCTGCCATGAAAAACATTGACCCAGTAGGCCAAGAAAGACATGTACTGTGCCTTCCTTTAACAGCTGGTCCTGCAACAATTTTAAACAATTGTTTTGGAAAAAAGGACAGCTAGATAAAAGTATGAATATCATATAGCAGAATTACATTTTGTAGTAGTAGGAGTTACTCACACAAAGCTAGAGGCATGGCTTGGCACGTTTTGAGTCTGCACCCACATGATCAGCGGCATCAAAGTTCTACGACTGACTACAATAGTAGTAAATCTGGCCCTGACAGTTCTTTTGGAGGTTTAGGCAGTGCATTGCCTTCACTCTTTTATGTCACTGCACTCTCCACCCTGCTTCTTAGATGTCTGCTTCTTTTCCTCAGCAACCCAAGTCGGCTCCCAGGTGCTGTTCAACACACAATCATCATCATATTCATCACTGTCCTGGCCACTTTTCTCAAACTGCGATATGTCATTGTGGGTTCCTTGTCCCACCTACCAAATCTCTGCTTTGTATTTTTCCTGACTGCCATTGTCGCTACCACTGCCCCTACCACCATTACCGTCGCTTCAAGTGCCAAAACTACTACTACTGGCCAGATGGCTGAGGCTGCTAATAAACATATCTGACTTTCGGATGATGAGACATGAGTATTTAATCATGAGCATCTGACGGATCAGAAGAACAGAAAATGAAGCGTAGATGTGAACTCTCCCTTAGATTTTTTTCTGTCAGACAGTGCATATACCCTTCCACCCTCATTAACAGCTCAACACAGAATTACATTCTTCTCGTTCTGCGCAGGCATCTCTCTGCCTGCTGTAGCACTGATTGGCTGATCCAGGCTGTCTGTTAGCCTGTGAGCCAGTCAGGGCAAGCCATCTCCCCCATTTCCACCCAGGAAAATATGGCCTTCTGCGTAGTTTTTCCCGCCAACAAGTGCAGTAAAATGGCGCTGTGCACCAATTTACTGTATTCATCCAAAATGAACCTGAAAAGCTTTGGGTTCATTTGGCGGATTACATTTTGTGAACTTTGTAACAAACCGAGTTCATTAGGAATCGGTTTGCTCATCCTTAATATATACTGCATACAAACACATTAGGCTTTTAACTCATGGCTTTTGATGTACAAATGAGGAAAGATTTTATAAACATTTTGAAAGAAAACACATTTTGTGAAAGGGATTGTTCAGCAATTCTAAGAGTTCATAATTTAACAGTATATGATGGATTAGTCTTCTGGATTTCTTGGCAGGTTACTACAAGAAACATTGTGACCCACCTCTCTCTGTCATCCTCTCATATTTCAGGGAGTGAAGTACACTTTTTTTGTCTTGATGGTTTAAATTAACTTACATTTTTATGTGGAACATGATGTACCTATGCCAATGCTACATCAAAACCAATTCATCCTAAATTTCAACTACTTAGGGTGGTTTCACATCAGCATTATGGATTCCATTTTAGTTTTCCGTTATAACATGGTTATAACTAGAGTTGAGCGAACACCTGGAAGTTCGGGTTAGACGGTGAAAGGTTCTATTACTGATCTATTTTGTATGGGCTTTTGAGTTTCATCTATACATTAGTGTGGATGGGGCTTGGAGCTTGTGTGGAGTGGACTTTGGACTAATGTAGCTGTAAACGTTTATATTGCAGTCCAAGGTCTATATGCATTAGTATATCAGGCACACGGAGGTGAAAGAGTTCTCCAAAAACTATTTTGCTGACATATAGCTTTGACTCTAAAGACAAGATAACTGAAATATGTAGCTAAGATATGTGTTACTCTATGATTGGTTAACTTAAACATCATGTCATTGGATTACGACTATATACGTCTCATGGAAGTAATAAACAAGTCAGAGTGGCTTTGCACAACACCTAATTGTGTCCTGTGTGAATGCCGCTCTCCTGGCCAGATAAGAATCAAATCAAGCTGAATACCGAAGTCTAGTACCAGGGGTACCAATAAGAGGGGAAGAAATGAATATTCCTAACAGACGGGTTCGGCCGAACTTCACAAAAAAGTCCGGGTTCGGGATTTGAACTTAACCCGAACTTGACCCCGAACCTGAACCCCATTAAAGTCAATGGGGACCCAAACTTTTGGTCACTAAAATGGCTGTAAAATAGCCCTGGAAGGGGCTAGAGGGCTGCAAAAGGCAGCAAAATGACCTGCAAACAAACGTGGATAGAGAAATGGATTAAAATAACATAAAATACAGAAAAATAATAAGTAAAAGTTCTAAACCTGAGCCCAAGTGAGTTACAGTGGCATCTGCCACCCAGCATACAGAGGATGTGGCGGCAAATGGATGTGGGTAAATGCAGTGGCGGCTAGGCCTGAGGCGCATAGCATTTTTGCCAATGTCCTTCCGCCCCAGAGGATTACAGGGCATTTCTCTTTGCCTCCTATTACCTCCTCCTCCTCGGCTTCTTCCTCCTCCTCTACCACGCTCTCATCCGCTCAGCGTAATACCTTCACCACCCACAGCAGCACAGCCAGGGGGAAATGACAGCAGGCTGTTTTAAACTTGTGTGTTTGTGGGACAAACCCCACACCACGCAGGAGCTGTGGACAGCCATGGAACAACAGACCGATGATTGGTAGGTGCCACTGAGCCTCCAGCCCAGCCTGGTGTTGTGCGCTAATGTACGAAATATAATAGCAGGTCTGGGCCTAGCCGGTTTGACACACATCCCCTGCCTGCCACATGTGCTGAATTTGTGGTGCAGAAATTCCTGAACACTAGACAGTGAAAATCAATTCAGTTAATCGAACACACAAAACACACCCCCCCCCCCTTTCACTCAAACCATTAACAAACTATTTACAAATTTACTTAAAAACATATTAAACTAACTATATAAGCAAACAAAACTATATACATGCCTTATCCTTAACTTAAGGCCAGCCAAATACAAGTGGCTTGGAGGGTGGGTTCCTGCACCAACATAGTCCAGCCAGGGCACAGTTCTGGAGGATGAGGAGGAGGAACACTGGGGGATACAGATGATACACCTCCTTCAAAGAGGACAGCTTGTCCTTGCCTCTGGGAAGCCAGGCACACATGAGCGACTACATGCTGCAGTGCATGCACAACGACCGCCAAGTTACTGCCACATTATAACTGATTACTGGGTGGACACCCTCCTGAATCCCCGTTACAAGGACAACGTGCCACTCTTAATTCCCTCACTGGAGTGTAATAGGAAGATGCGCCCGCCAGTAGACACGCTGCTGATGGCATTTACACCTGACACCAGGGACTCAGTGGAAGCACAAGGTGAAGGCTGAGGAGGAGGAGAAAGAAGTCGCCAATGCAGTTGGGTCACCACCAACACCTCAGAAGGCAGGGTTATCATGGGCGAAATGTGGAAAAGCTTTGTCATCACGCCACAACAACCTGCACCACCAGCAGATCTGGAACGCCTTAGCAGGAGACAGCATTTTAGCAACATGGTGGAACAGTACACATACTGACTGATGGGTCTGCCTAGAGGAATGGCTACAGGGGAAGCAGGGGAAGCTACTGCTTTGGGGCCCTGACCTAGAAGGGGCCCATCCAGGAGGAGGAGAACTAAAAGACTTTGTCAGGGCCCCCTCAACAGTATTATTGAATGAAATTATATACAGTGGCAGTACAGACAGTGTAGAAAGTGGATGGAACAGCTGCTGGGCCTGGTCTGAGAGAGTGATCCTTAGTAGCCCCAGGAATGGCGGCATAAAAGGAAGGGGTTGCGCAAAAATTACTGGGGATGGGGGGGGGGGGGGCGGGTTGAAATATTTGCTGTGGTGCCCAATAATTTCTAGCTACGTCACTGGGTCTGCCCCATTCAACTTCTGGGTCTTCAAATTAGGCACATGTCCTGAGGTTGCCCTTTACGCCTTGGAGGTGCTGCCCTACCCTGCAGCCACTGTATTGTCTGAACGTGTGTTTAGCATGGCTGGGGGCGTGCTTTTATTTATTAAAAAGAACCAGGCATGTATCCCACAGGACTTGTTTGTACCTTATGCAGAATAGACATGTATGCCGGCCTCACCAAACCATTGTTATACTACCATGCACTTATTTTTTATATTTTCCTAATTTGTGGGGGTCTACAGCAATTTATTTAAGAAAAATAAAAACATGTTGTTGCTGACTACCTTTGGCTTCACAGCTCAAAAAGGCTTTATGTCATGCAAGAATATAACCGCCAATTGTAAGTTCCCTGACAGTTAGGCAGTGGAGGGGTTTGTATCTGGCAAAAATTGTAATATTTCACCCAACAATTTAAAAGAGGATTATTCACATTTTCGGTCACTGTCACTTATGCATAGCAGGGCTTCGTACCCGGCAAAAAAGGTAATATTGCACCCAACAATTTAAAAGAGGATTATTCACATTTTCGGACACTGTCACCTATGCAGTGCAGGGATATTTGACAGCAAATAATTGAAATATGTCAACCTCTGAACTCCCAGACGGATTAACTATATTATTGTCCCCGTTACATATTCAGCCCAGGCCGCAAAGGTAATTCCTGGCCTAAAAAAAATTATGATTTTATCACCACCCATGGAAAACATGGATTTCAGTGGTAAATTTTGGGGTGCATGACCACATTGTTCTCAACATCATCTTCTACCCAGTCTTCACCCCTGCCCTCTTTGTCGGTCTGCACACCGCAGAAAGCCGCAGTGGTTTGCACCTGTGTTTCGTCATCATCAGAGACATGCTGCAGTTGTCTTCCCATGTCCTCATCCTCAAACCTAAGTGGTTGGGCATCCGTGCACTCAATCTCTTCCACTTCTGGGGCAGGACTATGGTTATGGCCCTGGGAAACCCTGCCAGCAGAGTCATAAAGAAGCATAAGAGACTGCTGAATTTAACTGCCAATAGTCAACAATTAAGTTCACTATACGGTAAGGCAGTGTCCGTGTCATAAACAGAATAAATTTCTTTAGGTCACACAACAGTGTAACGGAACAATTCAATACAATTACTTCACTATCACCAAAAATTAGATTTTTCGGTTCACAATTTCTGTAACCTGTTCGTATTTTATGTTTCACGTCCATATACTATGGTGAATGCTTGACACAGAGGGTTATCCTCCCTTACGAAGGGTCTTTCTCCACTAAAATACTTGGTGGTAGTTTGCCATCTTCAGCATAGCAGCAACTTTATAACACAGTGGCGACTCTATACTGTGTGGCCTTGAGATTATACTTCGTTGTACAACATTCTCATAATTCTGCATAATATAACACTTGTATTGTATTGTACTGTATTGTATTGTACTTTTGTGCATTGTGACCCTCGCATTATGTCCCATTTTTCTAAAAAATGTTTCAATAAAAACTTATTGAACGATAAAAATTAGATTTTTCAAACCAACAATGTAAAAACAGAAGTTAACGGTTTTATTTGACTGTCTGAAATGCAGCATACACCACAAATGTGCTATCTACCACAAAACCAGTGTGTTTGCAACCAACTATGTAAATGTAGAGTTCAAAAGGTTACTTTAAATGACTGAAATACAGGGTAGGTCTCAGATCTGCTATGTAGCACAAAACCAGTGTTTATTGCAACAAACTACAGAAATGCAGTATGTCACTGCTAAATTTTAAAATATGTTTTTGTGCGTTGTATGGCAAACTGCTCTGTGTAACAACAATGCGGGTTTATTTCCCACAAAATACACTAATGCAGTATTTCACTGCTGAAATTTAAGCATAGGTATTTATGTGGTTTATTGAAAACTGCTCTGTGGACCAAGAATACGGCTTTTTTTCCCAAAAAACCACTAATGCACGTTTTGCATTCTGCCATAATCCAAGTCTATGGGCAGCATAACATATCAGTCCTGGTTTCCGTTATGCAGGACTGGACTACTGCATAATGGAAACCAGGATGGATCCGTTATGTTGCCCATAGACTTGTATTATGAAGGATCAAAACGGAATGCCTCTTAAATGCTTCCGTTTTGACTTCCGTCTCACGGATTCCATTATTTTCCGTTATAGCCATGTTATAACGGAAATCAAAAACGGAATCCATAACGATGATTAGTGATGAGCGGCAGGTGCCATATTCGATTTCGACAAAATTCGCGAATATTCGAAAGAATATTCGTTTCATATTCTTCAAAATCGAATATTCGTCATTATTCTATTTATCGCGATTAATATGCGATTTAAATAATCGCGTATTGCGATTTTAACTTAAGGCTACTTTCCTATTGGTTTGATATGATCATATCTAGAATTATAGCGAAGATGACGAATATGACGAATGTATTCGTCATATTCCTCAAAACGAAGATAAAGATGTATTCTACATCTTCGTTTTAGCTACCTATTCATCAACTTCGCTAATTCTAGCAATCAAATAGGAGGGTTGACTATGGAGACAACTGTGTTTAATTCGCTATGCGATTATATAATATTTTTTTTTTTAAATAGAATGATTTTAATAATTATATCAAGTAATATAATTATTCTATTAAAAAAAAAAAAAAAAAATCACATAGCGAATTTAACACAGCTGTCTCTATAGTCAACCTTCCTATTTGATTGCTAGAATTAGCGAAGTTGACGAATAGGTTGCTAAAACGAAGATGTAGAATACTTCGTTATCTCCCTTTTGAGGAATATGACGAATACATTCGTCATATTCGCTATTCGCTAATTCTACCAAGCCAACCATAAACTTCCGTGCTCATGGAGCGTCCCCATCACCATGGGAACGTCTCCATATACTAAAATGTACTGTCGGATTTGAGGAATTACGTTGAAATCGCAATGCGATTAATTCAAGTTATATTAATCGCATTGCGATTTCAACTTAGAGCTGGGTTTATAATGGGTCAGCTTGCTAGAATGAACGAAGTTAACGAATATGGAATATAGCAGCAGTGCTAAGTTGAATTCGCAATGCGATTAATTTAACTTGAAGTAATCGCATTGCGATTTCAACTTAGCACTGCTAGTGCTATATTCCATATTCGTTAATTCTAGCCTATGTAAGATAGCGGTGCTAAGTTGTAATCGCAATGCAATTAATATAACTTGAATTAATCGCATTGCGATTTTAACGTAATTCCTCAAATCCGACAGTACATTTTAGTATATGGAGACGTTCCCATGGTGATGGGGA
The DNA here is from genome assembly GCA_033119425.1 of Bufotes viridis. Classification (NCBI taxonomy): domain Eukaryota; kingdom Metazoa; phylum Chordata; class Amphibia; order Anura; family Bufonidae; genus Bufotes; species Bufotes viridis. The sequence continues at coordinate 78,986,037 of CM065592.1, forward strand.
CGCTCCATGAGCACGGAAGTCAGCAGAAGCGGCAACGGGCACTGACTAGAGCAGCCAGGAAGCCAGGAATCCTCAGGACAGGTAAGAACTACAGTACTTTTGGGAAGTGGGAAAGAAAAAAATATAACTAAAAAAACCCCCAAAAAAACGAATATTCGAAATAGCGAATTTATAGCGCTATATTCGAAATATTCACGAATTAGCGAAGTGCCGATATTCGCTAAAAAAAAATTCGCTATTCGAATATTCGCGCTCAACACTAACGGTGATGTGATCCCTCCCTTAAAGAGGTTGTCCCAAGAAAAATATTCTACAGAATGATACAAAATCCAGAAAATGAAACTGGCGACACTCACCGGGTCATAGAAATATACTTTATTGCTTAATCCATGAGGTAATAATCGGGCATGGAGCGGACTTCACCTTAGTCAAAGAGACAGGCTACAGCGACGGCCGTTTTGCGCAGTGGATGCGCTTCTTCTGGCTAGCATGTACGTCCTGGCGTGCGTCCACGCCGAGATTAAATAGCGCTTGTTACTCTGCTACCTAGGTTACAAAGTCACGCTCCACACACCGTACATTAAAATACAAACAGTAACGAAAAATAAGACACATGTATATTGACGGATACATAGTCAAATAGTGCTATAATTGCAGTCTATTCAGTGAACTTTAGTCAATACCATGGGGTAACGTGTACATTACACATGTGATTTTGCTCTACATACAAGCAATTGGATTGCCTACTTCACTTATATATGTACAGACATATCTTTTTTATCATTTAAGTCCAGTTGCCCCATTGCTCTTGTTTGAATTATCCATCTGGACTCGTGCTGTAACAGGGATATATGTCTATCTCCTCCTCTTAAAGGGGTAGTAACGTTTTCTAAGCCCGCAAATTTTAAACACTGTGGGTTCGTGTTATGGCAATGACGAACATGCTCAATAAGGCGTGGGCTACCTCTCCCTGTTTTTATTGAATATATGTGCTCCTTGAAGCGTTCACGTAGGGGCCTAATTGTTTTTCCAATATAGAAGGCTTGACACTCACATATTATTGCATACACAACATATGTAGTGCCGCAGTTTATGAACTGTTTTATTCTATGTGTCACACCTCCTATATTCAACACCTTACTCTGGAGGAAATGTTGACAATAAGAACCTGAGCCACATTTGAAATTACCCCTAGGTCTATTGGGTAACCACATGTTTTTCTGTGCTGGTTTGATGGCACTATGGACCACTTGATCACCTATGGTTTGACATCTTTTGAATGCTATTAAAGGTTTTTGGTCAGTTATACTCTGTAGGGCCCCATCTGCTTTTAAGAGATCCCAGTTATTATAGATGGCTTTCCTTATAATTGCTGCTCCTGGACTGTGTTTGAAAACAAAAGAGAATTCATCAGGATTCCCCCTGGTTGTAGGATTCTCACTGAGAAGCTCCTGTCTTGGACGGCTGGCCGCTTTAGACATGGCCGCGTATACTTCGGTCTGGGAATACCCCCTGGCAATCAAACGTTCAGACAATGCATTCGCCTGTTGCCAGTAACTCCCTTCTGTACTGTTTATCCGCCGGAGTCGTATGAATTGTCCGTAAGGTACGGCACGAGTTACGGCTGGCGGATGAAAGCTGGACTTTAAAAGTAATGAATTGGTAGCCGTTGGTTTGCGATATCCCTCAGTAGCAATAATGCGCTTATCTATAATGACTTTAACATCAAGGAAGTCTAAACTTTGACCTCCAAAGTTCATTGTAAATTTCATATTCATGTTATTGCTATCATTTAGGTATTTTACAAACCCTTGGCACTGGCTTTCATTCCCTGACCAAATCAAAAACACATCATCGACAAAGCGGAGAAACAGTTGTACATACCGCAGGAAGGGGTTATTGACAGTGAAGACAAATTTGTCTTCAAATACCGCCAGGTATAGGTTGGCGAATGTACACGACACTGGTGTCCCCATCGCCGTACCCCATACCTGGCGGTACCATTGCTGATCGAACACAAACACGTTATTCTTCAAGATAAAATTCAATGATTCTTCAATGAAGGTACAAAATAAAGCGTTCTTACTGGTTCTTTGTAGTACCTCTCTGATAGCTGCCACTCCTAAATCATGGGGGATCCTGGTGTATAAGGATTCCACGTCCAAAGACACTAAGTGATAGTCCTCCCGCCACTCAAAAACTTGAAGTGCGCGTAGGAAATCACTAGTGTCTTTTAGATATGTGGGGGTACCATATAATAGAGGGCGTAATAGCCAATCTATATATTTAGAGATCTGTTCTTTTGCTGATCCTATGCCCGCCACAATGGGACGGCCGGGCGGTTGAGTAAGGGATTTATGTATTTTGGGTACACAATACCAAACCGGGACTCTAGGAAATTTCGGAACTAATTTCTCTATAATGTTTTCTGCAAAAACTTTACCTCTACATATTTATGCAACAGTTTCATCAATTCTGCTTTTATACATGGTACCGGGTCACTCGACAGCTTGATATATGTGTCTGAATCATTGAGTTGTCTCCTGGCTTCCACCGTATAAAACTCCCTGGTCATAAGGACCACATTACCCCCTTGTCGGCCGGTTTAACTATTATATCTTGATGTGCAGTTAACCAATTTAGAGCATTTTGCTCCTCTTTAGTGACATTTGGTGGTGCTGCTGGATACATCAGCGCACTCACCTCCTTTTGTACTTTCTTATAAAAAAGGTCAACTGCAGAGCCGGCCGGCAGAGGGGGCACTAATGTGGACCGTATTCCCCCCGTGAATCTTGTGGACGTAATCCCCTCTGTGGGTTGGCTATTGATGGTACTCTCATCCATTAACGCTATCAGGGCTTCCTGCTCTTTCTGATCAAAGTGTTCCTCTAAATGAAATTGATGAACAGTTATATGTGCTGGGATCTCCCCCGCGCATGGTGTTCTAGGGACCGTAGATGTATTAGCAAACATTTTTTTCAGTGCTAATTTGCGGATATTTTTATATAAATCGACTTCAAAATCATCCATTTTGAATTGCTGTACTAGGCTGAACCCCAGTCCTTTATTAAGGACTGAGGTGCAGCCCAGGGGCAATTCATATGGGGTGAGATTGATCACAATATTATCAAACTGGGGTGCGGTTGTTGGTTCATGTTCTTCTTTTATTGTCTCCAGGTGATTTGTCTCCTGCGTCTGGTTGATTTCCTGAATGTGTTGCTTCTGGTGGTTCCTTCTGCATCCTCGGCCCGTTCTGATTCGCCTAAAGGGGGCTGTTTTTCACTATTAGGCTTATTTAACGGATTGACACTTCCCTCTGACTGGCTAGAGTCTGAATCAGTGGTCCAGAAATCAGAGTGATTTTTTCTCTGAGGGCGTCTGGACCTCTGTTTTTTCTTGTTCCATTCAAAAACAGATTCGTTTCCATAATCATTTTTGTCCCGTATTAATTTATCCTTTTTCCTTTCTTTTATTTCTATTTGGGTGATGGTTAACTTTTTGTTCAATCTCTTCTCGAAATTGAAAAATTGTAACTCGGTTAATCTTTCCTTCAATCTTTCACGTGCTCCTGTTAATTCAATTGTGGTTTTCTTGTATTCTTGTTGGTCTCTCTTCAGGACTAACTCCAAGATTTGTTTAGAAAATTGGAAGTGCATGTCTTTCCAGGCAGTTGCAAAGTCATCATCATCTTCATATTGTAATATTTCTTTGTACACCTGAAGACCCCTTGGGACCCGGTCACTATCATGATAAGAGGTAAGTGATTTCACAGTCCAAAACAATCGAACCTCTTTATCTGCTAGTTGAAAAATCCGTGCTTCCAAGGCACGAGTGCTCATGGAATATACATTGTCTTTTTCGTTACACTCAATGAAAAAGGAGTCCGCTCCTTCTCTGCCCATATTCAGACTGTCAGGTGCGTTTATTTGGTTATCCTCAGGAGCTGCTATCGGTGGTGTGGCACCCCTGGCGTGCTTAGCTTCTAAAGTAGACATATTGTGAGAGCATATATGATAATCAAGAAGAAAGTGAAGCGGCACTGCTCGGGTGCTATGAAATCACATGTGTGATAGTGGTAATGTACACGTTACCCCATGGTATTGACTAAAGTTCACTGAATAGACTGCAATTATAGCACTATTTGACTATGTATCCGTCAATATACGTGTGTCTTATTTTTCGTTACTGTTTGTATTTTAATGTCCGGTGTGTGGAGCGTGACTTTGTTACCTAGGTAGCAGAGTAACAAGCGCTATTTAATCTCGGCGTGGACGCACGCCAGGACGTACATGCTAGCCAGAAGAAGCGCATCCACTGCGCAAAACGGCCATCGCTGTAGCCTGTCTTTTTGACTAAGGTGAAGTCCGCTCCATGCCCGATTTTTACCTCATGGATTAAGCAATAAAGTATATTTCTACGACCCGGTGAGTGCCGCCAGTTTCATTTTCTGGATTTTGTATCATTCATTATATGAACTGTCACTATTTTCACATGGCTGAGCACCACGGGAGTTACTGACTGCAGGCTTACCTGGGAATAGCGTGCTACAACAGGTGGATTTCATAGCACCCGAGCAGTGCCGCTTCACTTTCTTCTTGATTATCAAAAATATTCTACAGGTTTCAAGCCAGCACTTACATCTGAATACTTTTGAAATTGAATGCAAATAAATTAGCATCTGTATAACACCACTCGCTATTTGTTCTTTTCCTCATTTCTTTGTCCACCGAGCTGAGGTGGTCGCAATTGCTCAGTTCCATGCTATGTGTGAATGTGCTTCTATTTTCTGGGGAGTAGCATTCTTGTGCACTTTTTACCCCACCTATCCCACATGGGACTTTAATTAGGTGGTACATAGAGGTGTGTGTGCTCCTCCTCTCGTTGGTTGCTTGATGCATACAGAGGTAACTAGGAGCAGCACACTGGTCTCCTGAATGCAGATGCCAAATGGCATAGGTAAGTTTAACATAGGACATGCTTGACTGAAACCACCTTAGCAGGAGTCGGTGGGCACAGACGTGTTTTGATCAAAATATATTGGCTGAGGGTCTCAGATTTGATCTTATCATAGTGAGGGCTTAGTCCATATACAGTTGAAACCAGAAGTTAACATATACTATATAAAAGACACATATGCATGTTTTTGTCAATATCTGACATGAAATCAGAATAAACCTTTCACTTTTTTAGTCAATTAGGATTACCATAATTATTATTATTTGCCAAAAGTCAGAATAATGAAAGAGAATGTTTTAAGGCATTTGTATTACTTTCTGCAATGTCAAAAGTTTAATACACTAAGATTATTATGCCTTTAAACAATACTGGATTGCCCATATGATGATGTCATCTGTGTGGAAGCTTCTGTTAGGTTTGGTAGCAACACCTGAGTTAATTAGAGACACACCTGTGGATGTATTTAAATGCACACCTGACACACACTGCTGCTTTGTGTAGCATCATGGGAAAGTCTAAGAATTCAGCCAAGATATCAGGAAGAGAATTGTGGACTTGCACAAGTCCGGCTCAACCTTGGGTGCAATTTCAAGATGCCTGAAGGTGCCTCATTCATCCTCGTCAGTGTTTTGGAGTGGCCATATCAAAGCCATGATCTTAATCCTATTGAAAATTTATGGGCAAAGCTGAAAAGGCAGGTACGAGCAAGGCAACCAACAAACATAGCTCAGTTACACCAGTTTTGTCCGAGGGAATGTGCCCAAAATCCGACCAACTATTGTGAATTGCTTGTGGAAGGATATACAAAACGTTTGACCCAAGTCATACAGTTTAAGGGCAATTGTATCAAATATTAATGAAATGTATGTAAACTTTTGACTTTGCAGAATGTAATAAAAATGCCTTAAAACATTCTCTCTCTCATTATTCTGGCATTTGGCAAATAATAATAATAATAATAATGATAATAATAATAATAATACTAATAATAATAATAATAATAATAATAATAATCATTATCCTAATTGACAAAAAACAGGAAAGGTTTATTCTGATTTCATGTCAGATATTGAGAAAAACATGCATATATGTCATTTTATATAGTGTATGTAAACTTCTGGTTTTAACTGTATAATGTTTGCATCTGTTGTGCAATATTTTCTGTGTTTCTTTCTTTATAAATGTTGCCATGTGCATCCGCATATTTAGTTATCATATTGTGCAGGATGTTTTGTATCTTTTTCAGTGATTTTTTTTTCTAATTTTATTCAAATCAGACCTGCCAGCGACGTACCCAAAGGAGAAAGGGTGTGACTCAACTATTTTCCCTATGATTCATAAAGTTATAGCCTGCCCCTCGTATAAGGGACTGTCCTATGTTCCTCCTTCATTCCAACCCTTTTAAAGCTTTGTGGTCTTCAAGTTGCTTCCTTTTTTCATTGCTAACTTTACAGCACTCTAGTGCTGTTTAAATCAGTGGTCCCCAACTTTTTTCATACCAGGGACCAGTTTAATACAAGATATTTTTTCCAAAGACCAGTGAGTGGGGGTTTGAGACAGAGGTTATTTACGTTGTACATAATGAAGAACAATAAAGTACATATTACAGAATAGATGACCAACATGGTCAATAATAACACTTTATAAAGGCCAAGTAATACCGCTTCTCCAGAGCCCCCCCCCCCCCCCCCCAGTATTGTTTTATGTAGTGTAGTTTTAGATGAGGACCCCTCCTGTAGTGGTCTCTTTTAACATAGTGCTGCCCCCCTGCCTAGTTAATTGTGGTCTCTTTCATCCGAGCACCCCCTCAGTAGTGCCTCTTAAGATGGGCTCTGCCTCTGAGGAACCAGCACTGGGCATTGGGTATTGAATACACAAAAGCTTTAGCGGCCGTCTACCGAAAACATTAAATTGAGTGTGTGAGCTTTTGGTTTGGGGGGACTCTTGGATGGGCCCAATTGATAGGGTCAGTTGATGGTTTCTGAATTCTTGGTCTACAAAAGGTTAAGCTCATTAGAATTTATGCATTTTTTAACCTTCTTGAATATGTTTCTTTATCGAAAGAACTCATTTCTTCCATGCTGAGTTTTAATGCACGATGCTTTCTTGGTAAGTTATTTGTTTATTCAGATTTACCCTTCTATAAATAATGATGTGCTGCTGGGACATTTTAATGCCAGAATACACAACTGAAAGCAAACTAATAATCTGGAAGTACTGCTCCTGCTTTGCAGCCAGGGGGAGAGGTCTAATACCTGCAATAACACGCATTCATGTTAGAAAAACTCAGCTGTAGAATAAACCTTGCAGTTATTCCAAATGACTTCACATAATGTTACCCACTGTATACATTTAAATAGTTTAAAAAACCCTCAAAGTATGTATAGGGAATCACACAAGGAAATCTCTAAGCTTAGTGAAAATCCATGTGTGCTGGAACTGGAGCAGAAAAATAAGTGAAATCCATAAAAATTACAAGTATAACAAAACTGTTTTCTTGCCAACTTACAGTATGTAGTTGGGAATAGACGATCTGCTTTCAAAGTCACACAATTCAGAAGTATAACATATATTTAACCTCTTAAGGACACAGGACGTACGGGTCCCCGAAAGGTGACAACAAGCCCCCTGGGACGCCTGCTGTGGTTGGTCTTCCACCTCCTCAAAGCCACCTTCCTTCTCCAGGTTTGTTACCTCCGCAAAAGGACGCATGAGCCTACAGCCATTGTGCATGAGCGTTCAGTAACGTGGCCAAACAATGCAATAGATTTTAGGAACCGGGAGATGGAAAAAGATGGTTGGTTGGTCCTCTTCTTTCCAATTTGGGGCACTGCACGTGCGTTGTGCAATGTACTGTGCCACCCTATATAAGTGGTGTGTTAAGTAGTACTATTCCTATCAGTTTAATCCCTGTTACGTCCCCTATCAGGGGACGTGAATAGATTTTAGGAACCGGGAGATGGAAAAAGATGATTGGTCGGTCCTCTTACATCCAATTTGGGGCACTGCGCGTGCACCGCACAATGTACTGTGCCACCCTATATGAGTGGTGTGTTAAGTAGTACTATTCCTATCAGGGGACGTGTATCGAATACATTTTAGGAACCGGGAGATGGAAAAAGACCCATGCTCGGTCCGCTTCGTTTGAATTTTAGGTCACTGCGCGTGCGCCGTGCAATGCACTGTGACAACCTATATGAGTGGTGGGCAGTGGGCACAGTACAGTCTGTGGGCCTGACACACACTGGCAGGCAACTGCAATTATATTAAAGGGTAAGAATTAAATGACTTTTTTATCTGCAAGGTACTGTGCCACCCTATATGAGTGGTGTGCACACAGTACAGTCTGTGGGCCTGCGGCCTCTCACACACAGGCAGGCAACTGCAATATATATATATATATATATATATATATATATATATATATAGAAGAAATAAATAAAAGCAGACTGATGTACCAGCCCCAAAAAGGGCTTTTTGGGGTGCTGTCAGGACGCTGTCCTTACAGCAGATGGCCCCTTTCAAACGAGCGTGTTTTCCGCGTGGGTGCAATGCGTGACGTGAACGCATAGCATTTGCACTGAATCCTAAACCATTAATTTCAATTGGTCTGTGTACATGAGCATTTTTTTTTTCACGCATCACTTGTACGTTGCGTGAAAATCACAGCATGTTCTATATTCTGGGTTTTTCACGCAGCCCCAGCCCCATAGAAGTGAATAGGGCTGCATGAAAAATGCATTGCATCCGCAAGCAAGTGCGTGTGCGTTGCGTTTTTCACTGATGGTTGCTAGGAGATATTGTTTGTAAACCTTCCGTTTTTTATCATGCGCGTGAAAAACGCATCAAAACGCATTGCACCCGTGCGGAAAAAAATGAACAACTTAACGCAATCGCAGGCAAAACTGAATGGCTTTGCCTGTGAAATCGCACAGTTTTCACCGAACGCATCCGCATCGCATCCGGACCTAAGGCCCCATTCACAAATCCGCAATTATTGTCCCCATCCATTCAGCAATTCTGCGGAGTGGATGTGGACCCATTCATTGTGAATTGGGCCGGACGTGATGCGGAGAGCACACTATGTGCTCTCCGCTTCTGCATTTCCGCAGCCCCGAACTTCCGGGTTTCAGCCCCGAAACATCCGGCCGCAGCTCCGCAAAAGATAGAGCATGTCCTATTCTTGTCCACAGCCTGCGGACAAGAATAGGCATCTCTATGGGGAGTGCCGACATGGTGTATTGAGGATCCGCAAGCATCAGAATGAATCTAAGATGGATGCTGTCCTTGCTTTTTGATAGAAGGTGGGAGGGTCTCGGAGGGAGGGTATGCTGATTGGCTGGAATGTGTCTGCTGACTGTGAGTTACAGGGTCAAAGTTTGCTCAATGATAAAGTATAGGGGGTGGCGGTGAACAGTTAGGGACATCTCTACACAGAACACACTTTGACTATGGCCTGATAGAGACTGCATTGAGCAGTTGAACGTTGCTTGTCTTGCACTGGGTCAATAAACCACAATTTTTTCGATATTGGAGTGCTGCCTTGTCTCTCTACCTTCTTGTCATGGTGTACTCCCTCAGGACAAGTTGCAACACCAATAAGGACAAGCAGTAAGGTTATGCAAAATTGAGGGAGTTGCAGATGGTAAGATCTAAATTTCAAGCACCTAGCTCTAAACTGTGGCTTGCCGGAGGGACATAAAAGCCAGACTGAAAATAATTTAGACATTTTTCCAGTTCATCGATATATGACAGTTATCACCACTTGACACAAACTGAGAGGGACCGAATCCTTCAACTGAGAGACCTTGGTTTATCACTCCAGCAGATCACTATGTGCCTACAATAGGCTGAAATGTCAACAATGTTCAATGTTGCATGTCCTGGTGGTTTGGAGAACAACGTCAAACTGAAATGACAGCAAGAGTTGCACAAAGGCGAACCTCTGCATGAACAGATTATCTGATTAGAAGAATGGCCCGTAGTGCCATGAACCAGCTACAGGGGTTCCTTTGACCTCACACCACCTCTCTAAAAGGCTATCATGGTGCAGAGCAAAACGTCAATGGAAGCTGGAATAGATGTCTACATTCTTCAGCAATGAGCCCTGCTTTTGTCTCAGATTCAGTAATAGCTGGAAGCCAGAGATTGGTCTGGATATCACATGTGCAATGTCATTTCCATAATTAAGGAATATCACACTGGTCCTACTCTTCGGATTATGGTGTGGGGTGGCACACGGTAGCCAGAACCCTCTAGTCTGCATTTCAGGTACATTAACAGCTTGGTGTTACATTTCTCTAACAGGTTGCTGGTGCTACTGTAAGCAGCCTTTGTTACCTAAACATGCTACTATGGCCTGCGGCATCTCCATACTTGCCCTCCATCAAGCACATCTGGGAAATCTTTGGTCAGCAATTGCAAAGGGAGCTAACAGCAGAGGATCTTGATGACTTGTGTTCCCAAGTGCATGTGGCATATAAGAACATTCCTCAGACCACCATTAATAACCTCATTGACATTGTGTCAAGGCATGTAAGTGCGTGTATTTCTTTGTGTGGTGCTTATACTTGATACTGAATACATTTTGAATATTTTGTTTCCATTTTTATTTGCATAACATTAACAATAACATCGTGTGGAGGCTCATTCATGCCTGGGCATCGGCAGAAAGTGCCAGGCGAGTGCTGGCATTCACTGTAGAATCGCACTTGTTGGCACGAGACCCACACTGCGGTACGCGATTCACAATACTCTGGGACGAAGCAGAGTTGGGCGCTAATGGTCAGGTGACTGTTGTTAGTATTTTTGTCCGGCTGTTTAGGGGCTTGTTGGGGGCTATTGCATATAGTTATCGGTGTAGCATGCGCCTAGAGTAGGTATGGTCGCATGTTTTCTGATATCTGTTTTATACAGGACGCGTGTCTCCAAGCTAAGCACGCTGTGTTTAGGTGATGGTATTATTTAGTTATCTCTCTGGAAGGGTCATGTATCAATGGCCGTTAATAATAAAAAAAAAAAAGTGCATGTTAAATGTCACCTGTTTTACATGTGGGGTGCATGTCCGCAGTTAGCGCCAAACATGCAAGGCGTTGGTAAATGTGCATCAGTGGTCTGTATATGGGGGCACAAGCAGATTGATCAAGGCGTCTGTATTTGAGTTCTGATGCTCTGGTAAGTGTGTTTAATCTATAAATTGTATGTTATGGGCACACATGTGTCTGTGCTATGTTTATAAGTGCACTATTATGTCGATTAATTGGCGTTGCATCAGGGTTTTGTTTAACCACGTTTATGTTTTCTTAGAGGAACACGAGGTGGTGTTGTGGTGACCATCATTAAAAAAAAAAAAAAAAACCTGCAGCATTATATGGAGGTTCGTTCGCACCTGGGCAATGGCAGAAGGTGCCAGGCAAGTGCTGGCATTCACGGTAGGATTGGACTTGGTTACACGGTCCGTGACTTGTATCGCTCTGGGGCGATGTGGGTTGGGCGCTAATGGTTGAATGATCATGGCTAGGTTTGTTACCTTCAAAAGCTACGTCCATTTGTCTGCATTTCCATTTTGTCCTATACTCCATTCACTACTAGAGCTGCGTTTATGCGTTTGCTGTTGCATCACATTAATACTCTGCTCACTTTCAGATTGCATTCATACGGCTGCGTTATACCTTGCTCTTCATGCTCAGAGCTGGGCCCATACCATGTTTTTAAGCACCACTCACATCCAGTGCTGAGTTCACCCACCTGTTCTTACATCAGATGTTATACTCTGCTTTAACTTAAAGCTGCATTTTCCTTTTCATTGCTACATCATGGTTTACTCAGTATTTTCACTAGGGCAGTCAACACAGCGCTCTGATACCGATAAACAAAGCTGCTTTCATTCAGGCTTACGTTTCTTTCCTCGCTGGTTGTTAGATTCAATAGGCCTACTTTTTCTGTTCACGTCGGTGAAAAAAAAATAAAAAAATGGTGGCGTTCTTTAGTCTTGGTTCGCATTCACTCAGATTGGTCTCCTGCCCCAGTTCACCATACAGTCCCTCAGCGGTCAGTGTACCAGTCGGAGTACGTTTCCGACTATGTTTCACAAGTTGTTCATTCGTTTTTCACGATAGGAGTCTTCTCTTACCGAACTGTAATGCCTCTGGCACTTGTTTTTCTCCCGTCTGTTCAATTTCAAGGTTGGTTTAATGTTTTATTGATGTACGTGGTTCGGATCACTAATGTCTATGCATATCCCATCAGGTCTGGCTTACGTTTTAATTACTTATCGTCACTGTAATGTCATCCAGTTCAGTCTTGGGTTTGGGGGGCCTCATGGCTTCAGGGGCCCGATGACCGCTTCAGCCTCATGGCTCCGCGGGGCCTATTACCGTTCTTCACGTTATTCGTTAGGGGCACTATATGGTTGTAGGCTGGTTAGTGTCCTAGGTTCACTGTTGAAGGGGGTCATGGTTATGCGAGTCCCCAAGTCATACTGGTGCTGCATAAGTGGTTTATATTTAATGAAAAAAAAAAAATCTGCCATTTAGTCTCGCATTCATATGCTATTAGAGTCTCTCACGCATGGCTTCTCCGTTTAAGTTCGACACACATGCCTCAGCCATTAGAGTCTCTCACGCATTGCTCCGCCATTAGAGTCTCTCACGCATGGCTCCACCATTAGAGTCTCTCCGCCATTAGAGTCTCTAACGCATGGCTTCTCCGTTTAACTTTTATACACGACTCTGCCATTAGAGTCTCTCACGCATGGCTCCACCATTAGAGTCTCTCACGCATGGCTCCGCCGTTTAACTTTTACACACGACTCCGCCATTAGAGTCTCTCAAGCATGGCTCCACCATTAGTCTCTCTCACACATGACTCCGCGATTAATCTCTCTCACGCATGACTCCGCCATTAGTCCCTCTCACGCATGGCTCTGCCATTAGTCTCTCTCACGCACGGCTCCGCCATTAGTCTCTCTCACGCTTGGCTCCGCCATTAGTCTCTCTCACGCTTGGCTCCACCATTAGTCTCTTTCATGCTTGGCTCCGGCATTTGTCTCTCTCACGCTTTACTCCGCTATTAGTCTCTTTCACGCTTGGCTCCATCATTAGTCTCTCACGCTTGGCCCCGCCAATAGTCTTTCACGCATGGCTTCTCCGTTTAAATTTTACACACAAAACTCCACCATTTGAGGTCGGCTGCGTGGTCCCGCCACAGTAGGTTCCATGTTTTTTTTCTGCCATCAGGCCCGCTCGCATGGCTCGGTCAGCTGTGGCTCGCAAAACAATTTTTCTTGTGGAGGCTCGCATGTGTGGCTTTTGCCATTAGAGCCTCACTCACATTATTGTTTTTTCTCTGACCTTTATTTTCTAGGTCGTTGGGTCTTCATTGTTATCTTCTCTTGCAGTCATCCCAAGCTTTCCTTTTCGGATATCACCTTCTCTCAGGTTCACATTTTCTCCCACTTACCCTCTCCAGGTTCTTGCTTCCCCTCGCTCCCCGCTGTTACTTTTTCTTGCCCGTCCTTGCATTATAGACCCATTCTCCCAGGAAGCTGACCACGTGGTCTCATTTTTCACGTTTCTCAAGTTCCCCCTCTCCAGGGGTTGTTTAGAAAAAAACAACAACGCTATACTATGGCGTCAGTTTCGTCCACAGGAGTCCTGTCACGACTACAGGCACAATTTGCGAAGTCTTTCACGTCTACAGACTAATAAGTCCTGTCTCACCACTACAGGCGATTTATTAAGTCGGTCACGTTTACTGACATGATAAGTCCTAGCGCGACTACAGGTGCAGCATACATAGTCTATCATGATCTTGAGCTTTTCCTGTCATAGCGGCAGGCATTGTGTGTACATTATGGCTTCATTACAGGTATGCTTACTTCATCTACAAACTCGGGCTGAAGGTGTTGGTGTCGTGCCTAGTTCCTGGGTACCAGTCCATCTTCCAGTAGGAGGTACAATAATAAGGCACAATATACGTAGTCTGTCACGTCTACGGACACGGCACGTCCTATTACTACTACACGCGCAGCATACATAGTTTATCACGACCTTAAGCTTCTTTGCTGTTACAACTGCAAGCATGGTGGGTACGTTCTCTGTCCTCATTACAGGCAACGTTAGCTCATTAATTGAAACAGCCATGTATTCGTGTTTATGGTTCCCCAGGCCTGGTGAGTTTATACATGTCACTTAATCTACTACTAGAGTTAGACCGCATACGCCATCTTCTAACTTTTTGGGTCCTTTACAAAAAAATAAATAAATAAATAAGCTGTGGCCTGAGGAATAAGTGTAGATAAAGTATTTTGCTACTAGGAACAGTTGGTGTCCGAGCAGGGCCCTTGGAGAATGGTTGGACTTCATTTACGCCCTTCCATCAGAAGCTCTCAGGATCCAGACCTTATCGTAATATGTTCATATGCTAGTCAACATAGGAGTAAATTGTTTCTGATTACCGGCCACTCTTTCAAACGCATCAACATTAGCTACCTCCAAGAACGACTTGCCGGCGCACGTGACAAAGAGGTAAGGTACATAGAAATCTCTGTGATGTGTACGGTACATTCTGCACCTTCATCGTGAAATGTCTTTTGCGTTCAAAGTAGGTGTCGTAATGGTATGGATATATTTTGCTCTAAACTGAGGTCTGCTCTTTTTGGCCCCTTTAGGCTGCCCTACAGCAGCAGTTATGGAATAATTATACGGCATGTTGTAGGTAGGGTTAGGTAGGTTAGGTACATCTTTCTGATAGCCGATCCGACCAGAAATAAGTATTTGTCTCTTCCAGAATTGATTACTTCTGGGAGTGTCAGGTAGCTATCTAGGGTTAAGGTTTACTATCTGGCAGAAATGGTCACCTGGCTCAGACAATGATTGGCTGAGGTGGCATTTACAGTTATTTCATGTGTGTTGAGGTGGAGCTGGGAGTAGAGGGCAGAGAGGTCCTGGGCAGCATCTGAACAATATAATTTGGAAAATTATGGGAGGAAGTATACCACTGCTAACAATATTTTATTAGCTGGAACACCATTTTAAGTTATCCCTTTTCCAAATAAGCTGCACTTCATTATGATAAAGCATACCCCTTATTGAGTGAGGTGCAAATACTATATAAAGCACATCATAAATGTAGTGCACAGTATGTATGCCAGAGGTTTTTTTATTTTTTTTTGGTGCAAAGCTGGAATCTCCCACATTGTGTGTCTTTGCTTTGAGAAGTTAACTAGAACATTTTAAAGGATCAGATGATGGATCAAGAAAGAATGCTGCACAGCTTTGTGACATCCATGATTTGTAACATCTGACATCCATTTTCTTAATGAACCGTGTTTATTGAACATCCAATTTTTCTTTGTCATCAATAAATCAAAACGTTGGCTGTATTAGGCATAACAGGGGAATGGCACTTTTATTCGGATTACTTATAGATATGACATATAAGTCCAAGATGGGAAAGTAGAGATGAACGAATTTCTCAAAAATGCGATTCGGACAGTTCGCCGAATTATTAGAAAAAATTTGGTTCGATCCGAATTTTTTCGTAGTGAATCGCGTTAAAAACTGCTATTTTCTGGCTGCAGAAAGCCTTTATAGTGGTGCAAAACAGAGTCTGCTGTGGTAGTAAAATAATACTGTGAGTCTGTATGACATGCAGATGACAGGCGTCGCTCTTAGAATCACTGCATACTTCACCTAATTGGGCAGTTATGGGCCGAAACTGACTAAATAATTCAAGTGTAAACTCAGCCTTACAGGTCAATGTTAGCGTCAAGAAGAAGCACACTCCTTTTACACCGTCGGCAGCTGATTCCACATAGATGTCTACAGAACCTGTTCTATTAAACGCTTATACAAGAAGAGCCCCCCTGATAGAGTGAAGAGTGTGTTAGCAGTAAATTTGTGTTGACGTCACAGATTATTTTGCTCTTCCTCTGATCCGTCAGAACAATAACCCCCAAAAAACGGATCCTGTCAGTGGAGCATTCACTTGGTCAGCATTTGGTCAGTAATCCATCAGTATTGCAAAAGCCAAAAAAAACAGGAGTAGATCCAAAACAGAGATGACACATGAATGAAATATTTGCATGTCTTCTACCAAATTATAAGCCAATTCTGAAGCAAAATAGGGACCATGTCATGCAGGCCTTACAGCTGTTACATAGACAGGATCCGTTGTGTTTCTTATTTTTCCTTCCTTCTGACAGATCAGGAGGCACAATGGCACAATGACAGTGGGGAGTTGGCAGCAGCAGCATGAGGAGACCACAGAGTGGCACAATGACAAAGTCTGGAGATGGGAGCAGCAGCAGCATCAGGAGGAGGCCACAGGGCGGCACAATCACAGAGTGTGTGGAGGTGGTGGCAGCAGCATCAGGAGGAGGCCAAAGGGTGGCACAATGACGGAGTGGGGAGGTGGCGGCAGCAGCATCAAGAGGAGGCCACAGGGTGGCACAATGACAGAGTGTAGAGGTGGCAGCAGCATCATTAGGAGGCCACAGAGTGACACATAGACAGAGTGTGCAGGTGGCAGCAGCAGCATTCTCAAGAGGCCACAGAGTGGCACAATGATAGTGTGGAAGTGGCAGCAGCATTAAGAGACCACAGAGTGGCAATCTGACATAAAGTGGGGGTGGCAGCAGCGTCAGGAGACCACAGAGTGGCAAGGTGACATAGTATGAAGGTGGCAGCAGCATCAAGAGACCACAGAGTGGCAAGGTGACATGGTGTGGAGGTGGCATCAGCATCAGGAGACCACAGAGTGACCCGTTGACAGAGTGGGGAGGTTGGTGGCAATACTAGTGCCAGCTGAAGATGGTGGGTGAAAGAAGGAGCACTTTGCATCAGATGTGTGGCATCAGGTGGGTGGCAGCATCAGAATAATAGCTGAGGCAGGTAGCCAGAATAAACCAGTTTCTTTTGTCAATGTGTTGGTATGGCACCATGGATGATCTAGTCTGATGGATCAGGCATGGGTGGGTGGATATCCTGGCTAATCCAGGCCTGATTCATCATGACAAAGGTCAGTCTCTCCACATTTTGGGTGGACAGGCGAGTTCTTCTTTAGGTAACTATATCCCCGCCGCAGTAAACACCCCCTCTGATGCCACACTACTGGCCGGGCAGGACAACTTTTCCAGGGCAAACTCTGCCAGTTACGGCCAAAAATCCAGTTTGTACAGTTTGTGCAGAAATTCTTTGGTTATGCAAACCGATTGTTTAGTATAATGACATGATCATTATACCAGGCCCTTTACCCCCTCTTATCCAATCCAGTACTGAGAAACGCCCCCTGCACTGATCACATGACGGTGACGTCAGCCCGGGTCCTTAGTGTTGTCCAAGGTTCAGGTTAATCGAAGAATCCCCTTATGGATTCAAAATTCCATTATGGTCCGTGGTAGCGGAATCCATAGCGGGATTCTTAGATAACCCCAACCCGAACTTTGGACGCCGAACTTAAAATACAAGTTCGCTCAACCCTAGTTGCAACATCTGTGGCATTGTGCTGTGTGGTCAAACTGTACATTTCAGAGTGTCCTTTTATTGTGGGCAGTCTAAGGCACACCTGTATAATATTCATGCTGTCTAATCAGCACCTTGCTATGCCATACCTGTCAGGTGGGATGGGTTATCTTGGCAAAGGAGAAGTGCTCACTAACACAGATTTAGACAGAGTTGTGAGCAATATTTAAGAGTAATGGGTCTTTTGAGTATGTAGAAAATGTTTCAGATCTTTGAGTAAAGCTCATGCAAAATGGGAGCAAAACCGAAAGTTTTGCATTTATTTTTTTGTTCACTGTATATTTTTTACACTTATACATGCCAAAAAGGGCTTTAGAACATATAATTGCACCGCTGAACAGCAAATATATGTTTTTTTGACACTAATACAGTAGTGTTGATTGCGAATATTCTAATCGCGAATTTTTATCACGAATATCGGAACTTCGAGAATTCGCGAAAATCTAGAATATATTGCTATATATTCGTAATCGCGAATATTCAACTTTTTTTTCCAGCAGTACTACTGCTTCTAACTTGTGGGCCAATGAGAAGGCTGCAATAACTTTGTCAGAGCTTAGCAACATCCCTAGCAACCGATAGGAAAGTTGCCTACCCCTTTACTATATAAGAAACTCCCCAATAGCCATTTTCTGCTGATTTTTGCAGTTCTGAGAGAGACAGCAGTGTAATTGCTGTGCTCTGCGCTTTGCAGACTCATCTCGATCCTTAATTAATTACATTAGATAGTTAGCTCTTATATACAGTTGTGTTCAAAATTATTCAACCCCCAATGCTGTAAAGGGTTTTAGGGAATTTAGTGTACATTTGTAATTGTGTTCAGAATAAAATCTTACAAGGACTTCTTAAAGAACCAAATGCAACTAAAATGACATCAATTGTTTTTGTAATACAGTATTAAATGTTTTTTTTATGATTTCTTCATTGAAACAATTATTCAACCCCTTAAAGACTACCACTCTTAAGAACAGAGGTTCATTCAAGTGTTTTCGATCAGGTATTGAAAACCCCTGTGGATGTCAAGGAGCAGCAATCAAGCATAATAAGCACCAATTAGGCAGATTTAAAATGACTGTGATACTCAGCTCCTTCTAGACATTTACTGGTGTGTTTACAAACATGGTGAAGTCAAGAGAATGGTCCAGGAAGACAAGAGAAGAGTTGATTTCTCTTCAGAACAAACACAGAACCAGAGATAGGTGCACACTGCCGTCACACTAAACCCTCACACTGATGTTAAAAATTGAGAGGTTAGTTCGACATATCCTACTAGGAGGACATGTCTTAAGCTCGGGCACCAGCGTCAAGGTCTCTCAAGTAGCCCGAGGCCCTAACACTCACCTACCTGCGCCATATGGGCGATATCAGGGGCCAGTGGGCAATTACAGGAGCATTAGGACGACTCACAAACATCTCCTCTGTTACCTCCAGCATGTAGCCATGCTTGCAATGGGAGGTGGGAGGTGTCTACCCAAGACTGACTGATATAGCCCAGAGCCAAGAGACACCATAGGAAGCATCGTTCACAAATTCAAGGCAAAGGGCACCGTTGAAACGCTACCTGGTCGTGGCAGAAAGAAGATGCTGAAATCGACTGCTGTGCGCTACTTGAAGCGCAAAGTGGAGAAAAGTCCCCGTGTGACTGCTGAGGAACTGAAAAAAGATTTGTCAGATGCGGGTACTATAGTTTCAGCTCAGATAATAAGGTGCGCACTGCGTAATGAAGGCCTCCATGCCAGAACTCCCAGGCGCACCCCCTTGCTGTCTCCAAAGAATAGGAAGAGTCGACTGAAGTATGCCAAAAGTCATGTGGACAAACCACAAAAGTTTTGGGATAGTGTTCTGTGGACTGATGAAACAAAATTAGAACTGTTTGGGCCCATGGATCAACGCTATGTTTGGAGGAGGAAGAACAAGGCCTATGAAGAAAAGAACACCTTGCCTACTGTGAAGCATGGCGGGGGGGTCAATCATGCTTTGGAGCTGTTTTGCTTCTACAGTACAGGGAAGCTTCAGTGTGTGCAAGGTACCATGAATTCTCTTCAGTACCAGGAGATATTGGATGAAAATGTGATGCAGTCTGTCACAAACCTGAGGCTTGGGAGACGTTGGACCTTTCAACAGGACAATGATCCCAAGCATACCTCCAAGTCCACTAGAGCATGGTTGCAGATAAAAGGCTGGAAAATTTTGAAGTGGCCATCGCAGTCACCAGACTTGAATCCGATTGAGAACCTCTGGTGGGACTTAAAGAAAGCAGTTGCAGCGTGCAAGCCTAAGAATATGACTGAACTGGAGGCTTTTGCCCATGAAGAATGGGCAAAGATACCCGTAGATCGCTGCAAGACACTTGTGTCAAGCTATGCTTCACGTTTAAAAGCTAACTGGAAAAGGATGTTGTACTAAGCACTAAGATTGAATGTCACTTGGGGGTTGAATAGAACTGATAATGATGTGAGCACAGAAAAGACATTTGTGGTTATTTCATTATAAATGTTATGTTATATTTGCCTGACTTACAAGTGCCTCTTTGATTTAATTGTAAACAAGATGACTGAAATGATCAAAATCAATGTCAAACTGGCCAAAACACTCAATTTCAGTGGGGGTTGAATAATTTTGAACACAACTGTATAATACAGATAGTTAGTGGGAGATAGTCAGTGTAGGTTAGATAGTGATATAGTGTAGCTGATATGTTCCAGTGCAGGGTGTTAGGTAGGAATTATTGTGCTGTGATAAGGATTTGTGTCTCTGTTAGACACAGTGCTGTGATGTCACAACAGTACTTAATGCACCAATCAGTAATATCTACTCAGACCTGATAAAATGTGAAGTTGCACGTAGTGCACAAAAATAATGTGCATCATTAGTGCCGATTTGCACAATCGCGAAAATAATACTGGAGTATTTATTGCTAATATCATGCGAACAATTCTTGAATTCTTGCCTATGCCGCTCATCACTATAATATACTTAAAAAAGGGCTGTCATTTTCTCACTTCACCACACAACAGCAAATACTTTTTTTTGTGCCACTAATACACGCCAAAAAGGGCTTTAGAACATATAACTGCACCGCTAAACGGCAAATAATATAAATATTTTTGCCACTAATACACGCTAAAAAGGCCTTTATTACATATAACTGCATCACTGAACAGCAAATTAATATTTTTTTGCCACTAATGCATGCCAAAAAGGGCTGTAATTTTCAAAACGACAAATCCTTTTTTTGTGCCACTAATACACGCAAAAAAGTGCTTTACAACATATAACTGCACAGCTGAACGGCAATATTTTTTTTGCCACTAATACATGCCAAAAGTGGCTTTAGAACATATAACTGCACTGCTGAATGCCAAATGATATATATTTTTTGCCATTAATACACACCAAAAAGGGCTTTAGAACATATGATTGCACTGCTTAAAGGCAAATATATATTTTTTTGCTACTAATACACACCAAAAGGGCTATAGAACATATAACTGCACTGCTAAACGGCAAATAATATATATTTTTTTTGCCAGTAATACACATCAAAAAGGGCTTTAGAACATATAACTGCACCGCTGAACGGAAAAAATGTATAGTTTGTTGCCTCTAATACATGCCAAAAAGTGCTTTAGAATATATAACTGCACCGCTGAACGGCAAATAATATATATATTTTTTGCCACTAATACACGGCAAAAAGGACTTTAGAAAACATAACTGCACCACTGAACGCCTAAAAGAACATTAGAACATATAAATGCACCCCTGAACGGCAAATAATATATATTTTTTTGCCACTAATAAAAGCCAAAAAGGGCTTTAGAACATATAACTGCACCGCTGAACGGCAAATAGTATATATTTTTTGCCACTAATACAAGCCAAAAAGAGCTTTAATTTTCTCACTTCACCACACAGCGGCCCAAAAAATTTTTCGTGCCACTAATACATGCAAAAAATGTCTTTAGAACATATAACTGCACAGCTGAACGGGAAATAGATATTTTTTTGCCACTAATACATGCCAAAAAAGCCCTGTAATTTTCTCACTTCACCACACAACGGTAAATACTTTTTTTTGTGCCACTAATACATGCCAAAAGGGGCTTTAAAACATATAACTGCACCGCTGAACGTCAAATAATATATATTTTTATTTGCCATTAATACACGCCAAAAAGGGCTTTTGAACATATAACCACCTCTGAAGAGCAAAAAGGCCCTTACTTTTTTCCACTTATACACTAGACAAAAGGCTTTAGAATATATAACTGCACCGCTGAACGACAAGTTGGTAAGGCTGATTAGTCAGCCTGCATTTGTGGGAGGGGCGGAGGCTCTTCATATGCCTCACTCACGGGCGTGTGTTCTCAGGTGCCCAGCTGCCGCTGGGTGTCATTAGCAAACTAGCTTTCCTGGTGGTAGGATCCTTTCTTTGCAGCATGGAGCCAGAATGGAGCTTGTTATTTTTCCCTCTGCTACCGTAGCATACATGCGCCATAATATGTAAGTAAGTTGGGCCGGGGCCGTCTCTCCTGGCCGGTCGGAACCGACTTTGCTAGTCAACGGGAGGCTTCGCCTTAGTATCTGCTACCTCAGGTTTGTTCGTTGGAGCTAAATATTTCTATTTCTTTTTAACTTTGTTTGTTTGGTAATAGGAGTTAGTTCCTATAAATCTTACAAGTTTTACTTCGCTTTGTTCGTCTCGTATAAAAAGTTACTTCAGCCTGTCTGCGTAAAGGAAGAGTTACCCGGGCTGCACGTGACGTCATGTTTGTAGATTGGATTCAGCTGTTATTGTTTAGGCTATTTGCTGTAGCTGTTCCTTGCCACGTGTCTCCCTCCTCCCCCCGCTACCACCATATTTAGACTTCACATATTTCACTGCTTACATCACATTCCGTACCCAGCCGACATTCGGATCCGCATTGAACGCCTTTTATTACAGGTTGTATACTCGGCTTACAGCCATAGCTGTCGCTGTTTCTCCATTTTTATTCTCTGGACTCACCACACTGGTGTTCACAATTGCTCCACTCACAACCAGAGCTGCGTTCATGCGTCGACTGGTATACCATGTTTGCTCTGCTCACAGTGAGAGCTGTGTTTACACGTCCGCTGTCACAACATGTTCATACTAGGCTTGTTTCAGAGCTGCATTCACGTTCACTGTTCCATCATGTTTATGTTCCTTTCACATTTAGAGCTGCTATTCTTCCAATTTCATTCTCG
This sequence comes from Bufotes viridis, assembly GCA_033119425.1. NCBI lineage: Eukaryota > Metazoa > Chordata > Amphibia > Anura > Bufonidae > Bufotes > Bufotes viridis. The sequence goes on from CM065592.1 coordinate 79,008,749, forward strand.
GCCACATCCAGAGATGCATTCACACTTACGCTGTCAAATCATTTTTTGCACTCCACCCACGACCAGAGTTGCATTCATAAGTCTATCGGTATGTCATGTTTGCTCTACTCACACCCAGAGCTGCGTTCACACGTCCTATGCTACTACAGGTTCTTTCCAGGCCCATTTCAAGAACCACATTCATGTCACTGTTATATCTATATTATGTTCCGTTCACAGCCAGATCTGCTGTTATACCAAATTTCATGCTTCTGCTTATACCCAGAGTTGTGTTCACACTTCTTCTGCTACACCAGGTTATATACCCCGCTCAGCTTTCTATGTCTGCTGTCACATCAAGTTACTATTCCGTTCACATCCAAAGCTGCGTCCGCATGTCTACTTTTACATCTTGTCCTATACTCCATTCAATACTAGAGCTGCGTTCACGTGTCTGCTTTTGCATCACGTCAATACTCTGTTCACTTTCAGATTGCATTTATACGTCTGCTTTATACCATGCTTTTCATGCTCTACCCATACTTAGAGCTGCGCCCATACCATGTTTTTCAGGTACCACTCACATCCAAAGCTGCGTTCACCCATTTGTTGTTACATCATGTGTTGTACTCTGCTACCACTCAAAGCTGCATTCTCCTGTTCATTGCTACATCATGGTTCTACTCAATAATCTCACCGGGGCAGTCTGCACCCACCGCTCTGGTACCTCTCTCCCAACAAACATAACTGCGTTCTTTTCAGGCTTGCGTTCCTTTCCTCTGTGGTCTGTTACATTCCATAGGTCTACTTTTCTGTTCACTTCAAAAAATAAATAAATATCCTTCTTTAATCCTGGTTCATATTCATTTAGACTGGTCTCCTTTTTACTTCTGGTTTGTATTCACTCAGATTGGTCTCCTACCCCAGTTCACCAAACAATTCCTCAGCGGGGGTCAGAGGGCCAATTGGAGTTAGTTTCCTGCTTTGTTTTCACAAACTGTTCATTTGTTTGTTACGATAAGAGACTTCTCTTGGCGAACTTGCCTCAGGCTCTTGTTTTTCTCCCATCTCTGTTTCAATTTCATGTTCACGTTTTATGGTTTGCGGTGGTTAGTGTTTTATGTATGCACGTGCTTCGGATTAATAATGTCTAAAATTTCAACGCCTGTTGGCAGTTATGTTTCTTCTAGCCAATCCAATCATTCAAGTTGCTGCATATCCCATCAGGTCCAGCTTACGTTTTAATTACTTATCGTCACCGCAACGTCATCCAGATCAGTCTCTCGGCTTCGGGAGCCGTATGACTGTTTTGGCCTCTCACTTCGGGGGCCTTATGACTCATCCGGCCTCGTGGCTCCTGGGGCTCCATGACCGTTTTTCTTGTTTTGTTTGTTATCGGTACGACATGGTTGTAGGCTGGTTAGTGTCCCAGGTTTGCTGTTGGAAGGGGTCATGGTTATGCGAGTTCCCAAGGCATTCTGGTGCTGCATAAGTGGTTTATTAAAAAAAAACAAAAAAAAAACATCGTCATTCATAGTTCGCACGGTCATCTGATACTTGTTTCGCCATCAGAGACTCGCACTCATGGCTCCTGCCATGAGAGACTCGCACGCATGGCTCCTGCCATAAGAAACTGTCACGCATAGCTCCTGCCATAAGAGACTCTCACGCATGGCTCCTGCCATAAGAGACTCACATACATGACTCCTGCCATAAAAGACTCGCACGCATGGCTCCTGCCATAAGAGACTCTCACGCATGGCTCCTGCCATAATAGACTCTCACACATGGCTCCTGCCATAAGAGACTCACGCGCATGGCTCCTGCCATAAGAGACTCGCACGCATGGCTCCTGCCATAAGAGACTCGCACGCATGGCTCCTGCCATAAGAGACTCGCACGCTTGGCTCCTGCCATAAGGGACTCTCACGCATGGCTCTTGGCTTAGAGGATTTCACAATTGACATCGACATTGGTAGTTCATACGGCCATCTGATACTATTTTCCATGGCACCCCTTTTAGAAGTTTTCTTTTGTTCATTTATATTTTAAAGATTAGTATTTGCGGTTCATTTCAGCCTCATTTCATTTTGTCTTTTTAGGTTATCGAGTCCCGGTTTCTTACTAAACCCGTCGGGTTAAGCCCCAATCTTTGCCCCAGCTATCCTTAATTCTTAAGGTTCGCATCCCGGCGACCGCCCGCCCCCATGGGCCCCTGGCGTTTGCTCCGGCCCCATGGCTTTAGGGGTCCGGCCAATGGTTGTCTGTCCACCTTTGCAGCTATGCTTTTGGTTTTAAACGACTCACATCTTTACCTGCTTGCCAGCTTATGTTATTTAGGTTTCATTTTAGTTAATGTCCGTTGTTGTCTCCATTTTCTGTCACGTTTCCCTTCGTCTTTTCAGGTCACGCAGTTGCAATCATGTTGGGGGTCACCTTTCACGTCAGTCAGGTCTCGTTCCTAACGATATTTCGCCTGGCAGGTTATTCAGGCCACATAGTTTATCTTAGGTATCGCCTGCCACATCGGTCAGGCTCAAGGTTTTAATTTCACCTGCACCTTATTCAGGTCACTTATTATAGTTATAATTTCTTTAAAAAAAAAATTGGCCCCATGGCTTCGGGGGCCCGGTGACAGCTTCGGCCCCATGGCTTCAGGGGCCCAACGACAGCTTCAGCCCCATGGCTCCGGGTGCCCGATCACTGTTTTTTCTGTCCGGCTGGGCTGATTGCCTGGTTGGTTGTCCATCTGTGCATCTAGGCTGATTTGGCCCCTATGTATTACATACATACCTGCTTCCCTAATTTCCTAATAATCCATGTTGATTGCCAACCAGGTCCCTGCACAAAGTCTTTGCCTTTTTACTATGGCCAGGAATTCATTTTTGCCGGTAGCCTCATTGCAATTGCATTCCCTCACTCATAGGAGTGCATAAACAGAATCTTCTATATTATGGCTTCATAGCTTCTTGCCGCATTAACCTCAGACTCCCTACAACTACGTTGAATCGGGTTTTGGACAAGGTCCAGTATTCCCTCACGGTAGAAGATTCAGACAGTAGGTCAGTCTTCACGTCTCAGGCGTTAAAACAATTCTCAGGGGTACACAGGAGAACAACGCTCGGACCACGGCTAGCAGATAGCTCTTGTCTGGGGAACTATTCAAGGATTATTTTCCTATCTACATGGTTCTTTTTGGCCCTCATTCCTGCATAGTCTAGGCAGTCAGGTTTCGGTTCCACGTTCTCCTGAGGCTAGGGCATTGCCAGTACTTGCACTAGAACCAAAAGTTTACAAGGTTCAGTTGGTTTTTCATGATCCATTTCACAACGTATTCCCGGTCCTCCATTCGGCTTTGGGGCAGTATCCGCAATATTGAGCATCATGTCTCCGGCCTTATCATCCACAAGAGGTCTCCTTCTGGTCTTGCCTCACACAACCCGAATTTTCACTAAAGACCCCTGACGCCTTGCAGTTGGCTTGGGTATTTGTTTGCACATGCCATTCGTGTTCCTTTTCTACCCTACTTGGCTTGACTTTTCCCCACTTTGATCATGGCTTAGGGCACACAAAAAGCCATTTAGTCAGGTTAGCTAAGACACGCCTAGCTGGGTTAGGTTGTTCCCATTGTTTCTCTCCCTAGAGATCTTCGGATATCTCTTGGCCATAGCCATGACCACAAGTTGGTAAGGCTGGTTAGTCAGCCTGCATTTGTGGGAGGGGCGGAGGCTCTTCATATGCGAGCCACAGCCTCACTCACGGGCGTGTGTTCTCAGGTGCACCACCCTCCCTCCTTTATCTTCTCATTTCCACAGGGTATGCCCACTTATAGGCCTACCCACGATCATGGCTTAGGGCACACAACAAGCCATTTAGTCAGGTTAGCTAAGACACGCCTAGCTGGGTTAGGTTGTTCCTGTTGTTTCTCTCCCTAGGGTTCTTCGGATATCTTTTGGCCGTAGCCATGACCACAAATAATGTATATTTCTTTGCCAGTAATACATGCCAAAAAGGGCTTTAGAACATGTAACTGCACGGCTGAATGGCAAATAGGCCATTTTTTTCCAGTTTTGCACTCCACAAAAGGCTTTAGAACATATAACTGTACCGCTTAACGGCAAATAATAAATATTTTTTTGCCACTTATACACGCAAAAAAAGGTTTTTAAAACATATAACTGCACCGCTGAACGGCAAATATATATTTTTTGCCAGTAATACACGCCAAAAAGGGCTGTCATTTTCTCAACTCACCATAAAAAGGCAAATCCTTTTTTTGGGCCCAAAAAGGGCTTTAGAACATATATTTGCGCTGCTGAACGGAAAAATTTATATTTTTCTGCCTCAAATACATGCCAAAAAGTGTTTTCGAATATATAACTGCACCGCTGAATGGCAAATAATATATATATTTTTTTCCCACTAATACGTACCAAAAAGTGCTTTAGAACATAACTGCACTGGTGAACGACAAATAATATATATTTTTTTGCCACTAATACAATCCAAAAAGGACTTTAGAACATATAACTGCACTGCTGAACTGCAAATAATATATATTTTTGTGCCACTAATACACGCAAAAAAGGGCTTTAGAACATGTAACTGCACCGCTGAAGGGCAAATAGGCCCTTTGTTTTCCCAGTTATGCACACCACAAAAGGCTTTAGAACATATAACTGTACCGCTGAATGGCAAATAATATATATTTTTTTTGCCACTAATACATGGAAAAATGGTTTTTAGAACATATAACTGCATCGCTGATCGGCAAATATATATTTTTTGCCAGTAATCACGCCAAAAAGGGCTGTCATTTTCTCAATTCACCACACAACGGCAAATCCTTTTATTGTGCCACTAATACACGCCAAAAAGGGCTTTAGAACATATAGCTGCACCGCTGAATGGCAAATAATATATATTTTTTGCAACTAATATACGCCAAAAAGGGCTTTAGAACATATAACTGCACTTGTGAACAACAAATAATTTCTATTTTTTTGCCACTAATACAATCCAAAAAGGACTTTAGAACATATAACTGCACTGCTGAACTGCAAATAATATGTTTTTATACCGCTAATACACGCCAAAAAGGGCTTTAGAACATATAATTGCACCGCTTAACAGCAAATAGGCCCTTATTTTTTTCCACTTATACATGCCATAAAAGGCTTTAGAACATAACTGCACCGCTGAACGGCAAATAATATATATATTTTTGCCACTAAAAAATGTCAAAAAGGGCTTTAGAATATATAACTGCACCACTGAACGGCAAATAATATATATATTTTTTTGCCACTAATAAACGCCAAAAATGGCTTTAAAACAAATAACTGCACTGCATAATGGCGCATATATATATATATATATATATATATATATATATATATAGTTTACGCTAATAAAAGCCAAAATTATCTGTAGTTTTCTCACTTCATCACACAACAGTAAATACTTCTTTTTTGTGACACAAATACATGCCAAAATCGGCTTTAGAACATATAACTGCACCGCTGAACGTCAAATAATATATATTTTTTGCCACTAATAAACGCCATAAAGGGCTTTATAACATACAGTATAACCACCGTTGAAGAGCAAATAGACCCTTACTTTTTTCCACTTTTCCACTCCAAAAAAGGCTTTAGAATATATAACTGCACCACTGATCGGCAAATAATATATATTTTTTTGCCAGTAACACACGCCAAAAAGGGCTTTAGAACATGTAACTGCACAGCTGAACGGAATATAGGACCCTTTTTTTCCAGTTGTGCAGGCCATAAAAGGCTTTAGAACATATAACTGCACCGCTGAACGGCAAATCTATATTTTTTTGCCACAAATACACGCCAAAAAGGGCTGTACATTTTTTCTCTTCACCACACAACAGCAAATACTTTTATTTCTGCCACTAATACGCCACTAATAAACGCCAAAAAGGGCTTTAGAACATATAACTGTACCGCTGAACGGCAAATAATATATATTTTTTGCCACTTATACACACCAAAAATGACTTTAGAACATATAACCGCACTGCTAAACTGCAAATAATATACATTTTTGTGCCACTTATACACGCCAAAAAGGCTTTAAAACATATAATTGCACCGCTGAACGGCAAATATATATATTTTTTGCCACAAATAAACACCAAAAAGGGCTGTCATTTTTTTCTATTCACCACCCAACAGCAAATACTTTTATTTCCACCACTAATACATGTTAAAAAGGGTTTTAGAACATATAACTGCACTGCTGAGCGGCCAATTATATATATTTTTTTGCCACTAATACATGCCAAAAAGGGCTTTAGAACATATTGTTGCACTGTTTAACGGCAAATAAGCACTTATTTTTTCCACTTATACATGCCACAAAAGGCTTTAGAACATATAACTGCACCGCTGAATAGCAAATAATATATATTTTTTGCCACTAATACACACCAAAAAGGGCTATATTTTTCTCAAGGCACCACACAACAGCAAATACTTTTTATGCTGCCACTAATATGCGCCAAAAAGGTCTGCACAACTGAACGGCAAATAATATATATATTTTTTGCCAGTAATAGACTCCTAAAAGGGCTTTAGAACATATAACTGCACCGCTGAACTTCAAATAATATATCTTATTTTGCCAGTAACACACGCCAAAAAGGGCTTTAGAATATGTAACTGCACCGCTGAACAGCAAATAATCCCTTTTTTTTTCCAGTTATGCACGCCACAAAAGGCTTTAGAACATATAACTGTACCGCTGAACGGCAATATATTTTTTTGCCACTAATACACACCAAAAAGGACTATAATTTTCTCACTGCACCACACAACGGCAAATACTTTGTTTTTGTTGCCTCTAATACACGCAAAAATATGGCACCCAGAATATATAACTGCACTGCTGAAGGCAAATAATATGTATTTTTTGCCACTTATACGCCAAAAAGGGCTTTAGAACATATAAGTGCACCGCTGAATGTCAAATAATATATATTTTTTTGCCACTAATACACGCCAAAAAGGGCTTTAGAACATATAACTGCACCGCAGAAGGGCAAATAAGACATAGAAAAATTTCCTTGTAATAAACCCTGTTAATGGCTGTATCAAACAGCAGTTGCACCCCAATAACAAGAATGGTTTGCTGGAATTACAGAGCTGTATAATGGCAATTTGGATCCCCAGTCAGTGCAGCAAGGTGTAATAGGATGTTCCTATTACCCAGGCTGTAAACTCCCCTACTGAACCCTGTTCTGCTTCAATACTGTAGAATGATTCCTGCCTATCCTTTCCCTGAACTTCTATACAGCAAAATAAAAGTTTTTTACCACTGTCCCTGCACTAAGTACACAGGAAAATGGCTGAATCCAAGATGGCTGAGGCTATTTATAGGGCTGTGACATCACAGGGTTGACTGGCTGCTGATTGGCGGCATGCATGGCATTGTGGGTGATCCCTCGTTCCCAGAATTCCTTGCTCCATGTCCTAAGATGTGCAGCATGCAGCACCCATTTTAGGAAAAAATGCGATTCGTTCTCATGAAGCGTGAGGAAATTCCACTTCGTCAACTTCGATTTGCTCATCTCGAATGGGAAGACAAATTTAATGAGAACTTCTTAGTCATGCTGCTCTAAGCACAGGCAATATGAAATACCAACAGGCTGCCTTATTACAAAGAGCAAAGTGTTGCTTCAGAGAAAACATATAGTAGTTTAAGAAAGAGCCAGGTAAGGGGAGAAGCATCCACTGGATGTCTCCCTATGGCTTCTACCCTGCCTAGCATGCTTTCGGTGATACACCACAGAGTATAGAATAAAACTTTGTCATTTGTAAAGAAGGCGCCTGTTGGTATTTCATGCTGTTCATGGGTGTTATAGCATGAATCATCTGACCGGTTCTCTTTAAATTGGACCTGTCTGCTCTCCTGGAGCATCTTTTCCGTACATGCTTGGTTTTGCCAGGACAATCCAGGGAACCTTGCCAGAAAGAGTGTTCCTCAATGGCTCAGGGGCAATGTTTGATGTCCCCAGGAGTGAAGATTGGGAAGTATGCTTTTCTTAAACCTCTCCATTGTTTCAGACTTCTCTTGTAAATGTCTGAATACATTGACAATTACTGTAGATATAAGCATTTCCAAACACTGTCATTACTGTTTGGACAGTGCAGAGATCTTCATTAAAGGTAGGAAACAATACCTCAGACTAAAAAGAGTTTTCTAAGAATTTATAACTGATGACCTTGGTTATCACAGTATCTGATCTGTGGGGGTCCGACACTCAGAACCACAGCTGATCAGCTCTTTGAGAAGGCACTGGCACTCCTGTGTGAGTATACTGTACATTGTATAGCGGCTGTGCTTGGTATCCCAGCTCAGCCGCATTCACTTCTATGGGGCTGATCTGCGCCTAGGCCACAGCTAGGTCCATAGAATTGGGTCACCATTCATTATATGCATCTTTCATTTGGTTTAGGTAAAAAAATTACATTTGAGTATTTATCACAGTGTACTATTTTGAAGGCCCTGCCCTTAAAAGGAACCAGTCAACAGGGCTGAAACAGGAGGTAGGCAAGGTAGATGCTGGAGTGGGGGGCAAAATTAACTAATGAGTGCTTCCATTGCTCATTAGTACAAAAGACCAAGGGAACAGTGAATATGGTGCTTCTAGGGTTAACATTACTCACTACAAACTAGTCCTCCTCTCTGATCGCCAGCACAGCATTGTGTCCTGATAGCATACAGTCAGGTAGTGTGTACAGCTGCACACTATGGCCTGTGCTATATTTTTTTTTGGACTGGTCTGAGGTATGCATTTACAGGCCTTACAACTGACAAGGGTCCTAACCTGTGCACCTTAACATAAAAAACCTGCCTGTGGTCCCGTTGCTGCTCCGTTTCTAGCCACTTTCCACAGGACCAGGTATTGGCTCTGTCCTGTGATCACGGTGGCTAATCCAAGGTCTCAGTGGTCACAGCGGCCTAAATGGTACCTAAAGGCCCCTTTACACCGGTAGATAGTTGATTTGATTGAGCTACAAAGAAATCATTATTCGCATTAACATTCGAACGACAACCCTTTAGATGCTCGAAGTATCATGTTAGTGTGATCATGTAATAAATCGTTTGTCCGGCATACAGCTGCATTCCACACCCACTGTTGAATCGTCAGTGCTGTAAAGAATACCTGTTTACACTTGTGGAATTGTGAAGGAGAAATGATAATCTACATCAGCGCTCACAAGAACAACAAACGAATCGATTATCACTTGTCATTCGATTGATCAGTGGTTTTATAATGATTATCTACACGTGTAAATGGGCATTAACAGCAGTGTTGTACCATAATTCTACTGTCACCAAATGGAGCAGCGGCAGGACAGTAGATAGGTGAGTGGGGGCTTTTATTTTATGTTCATGGGCACAGGTTAGAAATACAAGGGATGTCTGCTACAAGGCTAGGCAACCCCTTTAATTCTGGAGGGCTGTATTAATTTTGGGGTCTCATCTGGGTTATGTATTACAGGAATTAAAAATTTATTTTGGAAAAATGACTATAATTTCATAAAATAATAAAAGTATTGATACCTTTCTGATCCCCCATCACTCTCTGTTGATTCCCATGCCTCGCTAGTTCCTGTACTTACAAGTCCTTCTCACTCAGACATGTGTCCAAGGCAGCCAGTGACTGTGAAGCGAGTGGCAGAGGGATCAGTAAGGTATCATTATGTTTACTATTTTATAACATTCTAAGCCAGGGATGGCAAACCTTTTAGAGACCGAGTGCGCAACCTGCAACCCAAAATATTTATCTCAAAGTGCCAACACGGCAATGTAACCTGAATACTACAGTCCAATATAGTATATTCTCCATGTGCTTTATCCTTTAGATGTAAGAGCCTGCCTACATTCAGTGCGCTGCCTGTGCTGCTCATAGTGCGCCCTGATGAATGGCGGGAAAAGTCTAAGGCATGTTGGTACACCATAGACTTTTTCCAGGGTACGGGTGCCCACAGAGAGGGTTCTGAGTGCTGCCTCTGGCACCCGTGCCATAGGTTGGCCCCCACTGGTCTAAAAAGTTTAAAAGGCAAACTAATGTGGTCACATTGGGCAGCAGCAGGCAGAGTATTGGTGGTTACAGGATGGCAGTGTTAAAGGGGCAGCTGGATACAGTGTCTCCTGGCAATGAGTCAGAGGTGTAACCTTAATCTCCAGACATCTGTGGCTACACTCCCTTCTTTTTTGGGGGCCCCATTCTGGAAATAGGAGCAGTGCCCTGAGGTGTTAGCAGCACCTATCTGACATTTTCGGCATATCCTAGCAATATGTCGCAACCGTTAAACCATTAGTGCCTGGCCTGTTTTGAGACTTAGTGATCAAGCAATTTTTTCATTTTACCATTCCAAGAGCTGTAACTGTTTTATTTTTCTGCCAATACAGTTGTAGGAGGGCTTGTTTTTTGCAATGCAAGTTGTAGTTTTTACTGGCATGATTTTGGGGTATGCAAAACTATTGATTAATTTCTTTACAACGTTCACCATATGGGATAAAGTACATAATTGTGTAGTGTGGGTCATTATGGACGCGGCCATACTAAATATGAGGTGAGGATTTTATTTTTGCAATATCTTTCTATCGAAAAGCTTTTTTTTTTTTCAATGGAAAAAAGATATATTTTTTAACTTGGAGATTTTGATTATTCAATAAAACTTTAACTTTTTAAAAATCACTTATTAGTCTCTCAAGTGGACTTTAAAAGGTGATACTTTGATCGCTTCAATAATACACTGTACTGCTTAAGCAGTACAATGTATTATACTGTCAGTGCTATACTGACAGTCACCACCAAGCTGGGACAGAGAGGCACTGCCTGATATGGATATACTGCAGGCTGCCTAGAACCTTCATTAGGCCCTAGGCTGCTATGTGAATACATCGGCACTCTGCAATCTCATTTGTGGGGTGCTGATGAGAGATGAAGGGAGCATCCTCCCTCTAAATCACTTAGATGCCACAGTTGCTACTGAATGAAGCATCTAAGGGGTTAAACAGCCCAAACGTGTGCTTCTGCTGAGTCGGGATGTAAGAGCAGGAGCCCAGTACATGTGAGAGCTGATACCCACTTCTCTGCTGCATGGAAGACCCCTCCAGCATTTACACTAGGCCCCCGTGAAAAAGTGGCAGCGGTCTAGCTTAAGACCCCTTAGTGACTAGAAGAAGGAGTAAAAAGGAGTATTGACAGACCCTAAGGGGTATATATATATATATATATATATATATATATATATATAGCCATATTCATGAGGCTATATTCATTCAGAATTGTATGGTAAAACACATTATAACTAGTACATCCACGTTACATTGTCCCATTGATACACATCCCTGGCTATCAAAGCTAAGTAAAAGGTGGGTGTGAGGGGTTAAGCAATAAGATGCAATGTAAATGCCTGTATCTCTGATGTAGCAATGCAATAAGAGAAGAAAATAGGTTTTTAGATGAGGACTAGTCAAAAATTCATCACATTAGCAAGAGTCACCTACGTACTTGTCTGCCAACCGAGATTACTATTTGTTCCCTACTGGCTTCCTTCATACCCTGTGAATGAGTCTAAAATGTTCCAGGCAGGAAAGTAGTCACACTGCAAAGTAATCTTATGCTGCAACTCCAAAGTGTATTGAAATGACAATAAAGAAAATAGCAGCTAGTGAATGTGTACATTAAACACACATGCAGCATGGCCCATTTCACAGTTAATACCCCATTCCTCGTACGCATTCACCGTTTCTAGGCTGCCGCTTCTGGAAATTCCACCTTTTCATTTTCAGAATTGTCATTCGGTTGATAACATTACATTCCTGGAGAGACAAAAATGGCTACTACCATTCACATACACTTAGACTGAGGTTGCCATGGTAAATAGTGGCGGTGAAGAAAAGAATGTCAAGGTAGAAACACATTAAAAATGAAGAATTTGAAAAATACAGCACAGATCTGTTATTTAGCGCAAAAAAGTCTTTATTAGTGGCTTACTGAAAATCCGTTGTACAGAGCGCAGGGTTGAAAGGAATTAGAAGAGCTGACACAGCCATGCTTGACACTTTGTACGGTATTATACCTAAATAGGGTACAAGTAGATTTCAGAAAAGACACTTGAAAATTCATATTTTTACTGAGAAATTTAGATGTACGGTAACAGAATATTTTAAGACAACCTGTTTCAATGGAGTTAGTCACTCTTTCAGGCAAATTAGCTTCCACACTTCTGGGAAAGCTTTCTATTTCTACAAGATTACGGAGTGTGTCTCTGTATGTCTGTCCCATTCATCCAGAAGAACATTTGTGAGATCAGATAATGATGTTGGATGAGAGGGCCTAGCTCATAATCTCTGTTCTAATTCATTACAAAGGTATTCAACCGGGTTGAGGTCAGGGCTCTTTGTTGACCAGTTAAGTTCTTGCACACCAAATTTACCCAACCATGCCACAATATAAAATAATTTTGGACTAGCACATCCAGTGTCACAGGTAGACATCCATAATGCTAACATGCAAACAAAATATGTACGACAGAACACTATTAAACATGCAAACAAAAGAACTAGAGATTGGGGATTATTTTGGATTATAGTGGTATTATACTTACTATCAGTGGCGTAACTATAGGGGTTGCAGCAGTCACATTTGCGACCGGGCCCCTAAGCCAGGGGGGCCCCCAGAGCCCTCCTTGCAAGTGGCACACAGCCAAGGCGCAATGCGGAGGGAGGTGGCTTTGGCTGTAGCACTGCGCACAGTGCACATCACATTTTCCCCTTAAGGGCGCACCAGAGCCGATAAATAGGGGCTGGAGGACTGGCTGCTCTGTAAAAAAAAGAGATTAGCTACCAATGAGGATGTCTGCATCCAGTTCCGCGCATTGCAGTCTCATCTTCTATAGCAGCTGTTACCTTGCCCCCTCCGCCTCTGGTCATGAGGGCTGCTTCTGAGCTACGGTAGTTGCGCCCACCCCCCACTCCCAGAATAACTTTTCTGAGCAGGACCCCTCAACATAGGATGACTGGTGGCTGACTTTCCATCTGTTAGCTGAAGCCTGACAGGTCTGCTAGTCTCCTGTAACTGCATGCAGCTCGGGAGTCTCCATCTACTTCCTGATAGAAGGGATCAACTGCAAGAGAAATCTGAGGAAACAAGCTGACAGCAGACTACAGGTGACACAGGAGAAGGGGAGGAACGTGGGGGTTCTTAGATGAGGTGTGCCTGAATGTATGTATTTAAGTATACATGCTTGTGACCTCAGTAGATGGTAGCTAATCACCAATAGTATGGTTTCAGGGATTTATCCACATGTTCCCATCTCTCAAATTGGCCCTCAAGGCAAAAATTGCTGTATTCCCACACTACTTCCTTCCTCATGTGTATTATTGATGTTTTAAAACTTCACTTTATTGGTGTCTTTTTTTCATAAATGTGTAGGGCAAGTCAAGTGATTCTGATTATTATTACAAAGCTGCCTTTGACGTTTTCCCTCATCCGTCTTCACAGCACAGTTCTGAAGAGTGAAGACCCCCTTGGCTCACTGTTGATGCACCTACTGCCTCCCTCCTATATCACTGGCCATACATACTATACATATTCTGCCCTGTCTGGCTGACATCAGTACTCCGTCTGTGGTGAGCACTGACAGTGTAGGGTGCATTCACATGACCGTATGTATTTTGCAGTCTACAAAATGCAGATCTGCAGAAGATACAGATGACGTCTGTGTGACGTCCATGTTGCATCCGTTTTTTTCCCCAGCCCCATTGTAACAACGCCTATACTTGTCCACGAAATGAACAATAATAGGACATGTTCTATATTTTTGCGGGACTTCGGTCTGGACAAAGTGATCTGCTGTTCGCATTTTTTGCGGCCCAATTGAAATGAATGGGTCCACATCCCATCTGCAAAAAATATGGTTGTGTGATTAGTCAGCAATACAGATAACACACACTGTGAGCGTTCACCACTGACAGTGTATGTTTTTATATACATAAAAAAGTATGTGGTAAAAATAATCAGAATCACTTGACTTGCCCTGCACATTTAAGGAAAAAAAAACATCAATAACAGTTACACTATAAAAGCCTAAGGCTAGTTTCACACTAGCGGCACGGACCTCTGGCAGGCTGTTCCGCATGGTAAATAGCCTGTTGGATCCGTCCTGCTTCTAGTGAACATGTGCCCCCGGACTACCGCTCCGGCCCCATTGACTATAATATATAGGAACAGCCTGCCGGAGGTCCATGCAGCTAGTGTGAAACTAGCCTAAGTGAGGTTATGAACCTGTCAGTGCTCTGTGTTCTTTATATAAACAAGTAGTATTACACTGTATTGGTCATCATTAGCAAGCAGATTGTTCGGCAGCCACAGCCACCACCTGATTTCTTATGTGTCTGCAGGTCACATTGCCACTGTAAGATCAACACCCAGAACTGCAGGTCACAATTATTAGATAAACTCCCAGCCCCCCCCCCCCCGCCCCCCCCAACACCACCACCATGATTCACTAGTAATTTGACATTCAAAGGGTCTGGGGTCAATGACATTATTGGTTGCACGCAGTCAGGTGACAGTGAAGCACGGGCCCAGAGGAAGACCAGGGAGTGCGACTGGAAGAGAGGACGCTGGACCTGGAGAGTGGCAGCGGAGCAGGAGAGGTAAGTTAATTATATTATTTTAAGATCTGATCTGATATGGGCATCTGACATGGAAGTCTAATGAGGGTCTGATCTGACGTCTGATATAGGGGTCTGACATGGAGATCTGATCTGTGGTCTGATGTGGAGGTTGACATTGAGGTCTAAAGGGGGAGCTGATCTGAGGTCTGGTGCAGGGGTCTGACGTGGAGGTCTAATGAGGGTCAGATCTGAGGTCTGATATAGCGGTCTATGTAAGAAGAATCCCAGCAAACGCTCAATGTTTAAATAAGGTATATTCTTTATTTCAGAAGATAATCAAAGATAAAAAGGATGTGTTTTGGCCCATCCAGCCTTCCTCAGCTGCTCTATTACCCTGTATGTTTCGTAGAGCTGTAAGTAATGTTTTCCAAGTATGTCTTCAACAGTAGGGATGAAGAGAAGGGGTTAGGTTGAGAATTTGGTGTGGGCCTGTTATTTCAAATTTTATCTCAGGCAGAAAGCCAATTTGCTCCCCTGCCCATGGCCACAAAGCACTGAGGGACAGGGTGCCCAAGCTGAACTCCTGCACCAGGGCCCATGAGTGATTAGCTATGCCCCTGCCTACTATACAAATGTGTGTTGGGCCTATCTATCAACCTCAAGGTGCCTTCTGCAGATGGGTACCCAACCATACCTTTATGGACCTTGCTTTATGCACAGTCATACTGGAAAATAAAAGGGCCTTCCCCAAATTGTTCCCACAAATTTGTAAGCATAAAAGTGTCCAAATGTATTGAAATGCTAAAGAATTAAAGGCATATTCCAGTTAGATAAAGTTTCCCCTATACACAGGATAGGGGATAACTATTAGATCAGTTGGGTTCCTACCATTGGGACTTCCACAAATCATGAGAACAGGGACCCCATACCCTGTGGAGCCCCCGAATGGACCGGCCAGTCGGACATGGGACCTGCCTCTCCATTTACTTCTATGGGAGTTCTGGAGATACACTAGCTAAGTACAGTACTCGGCTATGGATACAGTTGAAAACGATTCTCTTTCTGGAACTATTGTTTCCAGAGGCACTATTGAAATATGGTTAGAAGTCACCATGGCAGTCTGGGGCGAATGGAGAGGAAAAGGGAGCGCTAAAGAATCCAAACAAAGGAGATGTCACTTGTGAGTCTGAAACTGTTTTGTTAATATGTCTAAAAACATTACCTCTAAGCAGATATAATTACTGGTAGGGTATATTCACATGTAACAGCCTTGTTCCTTTTTTCCCACAACTACCACAAAATGACACTGCTTTGCCCAAATTTCATAAAAATAGTTGCGCCAATAATCAGTGACATGTCTGCTATGTCTGAATTTACCATTTAATTGAATGTGTAGCTATCAGAAGGTAATTATTAACGTTTGTGAGGGGCTATTTCATGAAACTGCTGAACTGGGCCCACCAATGTATTAAAACACAAAGCATTATAACAATACTTACTAAGAAATTATTAAGCAGAACACTTGACGGCGGCAGTAAACTAGTGGCTGCAGAGGTAAAATCACAACCATACAGATGTAACTTTAATGGCCAGTGATTAACTGCTGCAGTCCTGAGTCAAACAACCCATCATCACTGTGGTGGTACAAAGATCCCTGGGAGCCAATGAAACCATGAGTGTAAGAACAGTGAGAAGGGAATTGAAAGATATTAAATGCAGAACACTGGATCAGATTCACTAAGGCCTGTATTAGACCTGCAGATAATACCAGGAGGGGTGTGGGTGAGACACTTCTTTTGGTGCAACTTGACGACCACTGCATTAGTAAGATTATCTTTTTATGTCAAAGAGATTACAACGCGTTTCGGAGCAACACAGTTCCTTTTTCAAGTCTAGCAGGTAGATATAGAATAAAAATATAAAATGCAAAAATCACAATATAACAAACAAAAATGAATTTTCCATACATGGTAAACAATATAGCATGATAAAATAGAGTGGACGCTTAGATGGAAACCTATGAGCAATAAATAGTCTATCAATATTTTTCAATTTTTTTAAATCATTATATTATTATATATTATTTTTTTAATAGAAGATGAATAATTGAATACAAAAATATAAAATAAGCTTTTAGATATTTAATAGAATATTGTACATTGTTCCTGATTGTTGTATATAGTATAAAATGAGAAGGAAAAAAAAGCGACCATCATTAGAGTAATTGTATAATGATTGTATCTATGGTTTGTGTATATGAAATAATACAATGTTAAAAAAAGACCTACAGATAGTCGGCCAGATCATTCGTAGGAATGCTTGTTAGGCTGCTTTCACAATCTGCGTTTTCCTTTCTCTTTTTGAGATCTGGCAGAGGAAAATGAATCAGTTTTGTCCCCCTTCATTGTCAATAGGGACAAAACTGGACAAGTTGGAACGGAGTGCACCAGAATGCATTCCGTTCTGTTTTGTTGTGCTCCCATGACGGGCACAAAACCGCTGCAAGAAGCGTTTTTGTGTGTGTCATGGGATACTGATCAGGACGGACACTAAAAAAAAAACAATCCAGCGCCCATTGAATTACAATGGTTTTAGTGCCGGATCCATCTTGTTAATTTTGGAAATAATACAACCTGATCCATTCTGCAGACGTTTGTATTATTGACCAGACTCATTTCTGCTGATCCCCTGCCGGATCCAGCAAAAATGCAGATGTGAAAGTTGCCTTGGTAATGAGCTGCCTGTTTAAAAGTGCAGTCGATTACCCAATGAATGAGCTTGTTCATTGAGCAACCTCAATTTTTAAGAAGGCAAAAAAATCTGTCATATCACACTCCACTGCTGCAAATAATGATTTTTTTTTAGGGAAACGAGTGATGAAATTAGTGATCTTTCCTCCCTATACTGTGGAGGAGATCGCTGCCTGTAATTGTAGCAATCTCCTCCGTTAACAAGCAGGCGATTCTCAGCCTCATCTGCAGGTCTAATACAGGCCTAAGACTAGTGCTTTATATGCAGACTCGGACTGGCCCATAGGGTTACACAGTGGAATACCCTGGTGGGCCCCTGAGCAAGATGGGCCTCTAATCTCCCACTCACTGCACAAGTGGCATATAACACAGTAAACTTACTGCCCTACATACATATATTCAATGTACAACACCTCAACCATCCTATGTTCACATAAAAAAACTTGATAGATTATAAAAGAAACTCCCCAGTTTATTATTATAGACACAATCAGATAGATGAGATGACATCTAGGTATAGAGCAAAGCTGTGAGTTTCCTCTTTTCCCCAGGACCTACCTTCTCAAAGTTGCTGCAGGTGCCCCTATATTCAATCATCCGGTAGCATCTTGCTGCTGTGTGAGCAGGTAATATTTGAATGTATCCATATGGGGGGACCCCAAAATAAATTTTAATGGTGGGTCCTAGTCACCCAAGTCCGACACTGTTAATATGCCAGTCCTAGTAAAAATGTATATTGGAACAAGAAGAGCGTAAATTATTGAGAGTCTTAGGTGTCCTAATACATTCAATACAGTCAGTGACTGAGAAAATCAAATCAAATGACTGAACAAGCATAGATGTGACTAAAAGTATAGATAGATGCTAATTATGTGCAAATACCTGGAGACAAGGACAAATATCATGAATAGGAAACATGAAGTAAAGGAGAGGAGAAATGAGGTCAGATTCACACATCCAGATTCCAGACCCTGGACATGTGTCCCAGACCAACCGTAGGTTTGTTGACAGCATCAAAGGCAACTATGACGTGGTGCGTTCTATGATGCCGTAAGCTCAAGTCACTAAACGCGTCATCAGCTCAAAGTATACCTCCAGAATCCAGATGTGTGAATCCAGCCTTATTATGACTATTTTATGGTTTGTAGGCAGAAACCATGACATAGTGTCTGTTCATTCACACAACAGACACCAACAGTGCCCCATAGGCTCCACTGACTCCATGGACGCCATTGACTTAATAGAGGTCCATCCGGATACAATCTTGGTGCCCTTTATTTTGAAGAGAAAAATAATACCGTGTGAATAAATATGATGAAAATGTGAGAATTTTCAATATAGTACCTCACTGAAATTCCACAACCAATTCACTACATGTGAACATGGCTGTATGCCTCTTTATCTTTCATCTTGATAAAAGATGACCCGACCATCTTTGAAAAGCCAAACATTTGGGTTACTCTATAGAAAGTTGTTTAAATAAGTTGTACACCCCTTCCTGCAAAGGCAATCATGCCTGATATTAACCACTGGGTTCCGGCTCCTTCACTCCCTCTGGCCCGCTGCAGCTCTCAGGTCTCCCCTCGTTAACATCCATTTGACGTATGGGTCATTGGCTGCAGCAGTCACGCGACCAGCGTCAAACCAGATTTTGATATACAGAGACTTGAGACCTGCAGCACCCAGTGAGAGTGAACGAGCCGGAAACTAGTGACGAGGGTCACGCTAGTATGATTACTTCCACAGATCTGTCAACATTGGGTGGTCCTCCCAAGGGTTTGAATAACTCAGATATACACTATATATATATATATATATATATATATATATATAGAGAAGAAAAATGGACAGCACTCCAGACGAAGGTTTCTTGAAAACAGATGTGGTTTAATCACCCGTGTGACAAAAAGGACAACGTTTCAGCTTTACAATCAAGCCTTTTTCAAGTCAATGACATAAGTGTAAGTGCGCTATTTATACTCAAACAATAATGAAAAGATACGCCCCATCAAATGACATCATATCCTGGGCGTGCACAATGATCGTGATTCTCATTAAATACATATCAAACAAAGTATGCAATCACACAGTGAATATACAAAAACACCTAGCTGCAATACGTACATATGTGTATAACAAAATTATATATCTATCAATAAGTGTGTTATGTACATAATAAGGTGAGAGTCCAAGTGAAGTTAAAACTAAGGACCGCCTACAAGGGGGCTGGAACGGCATGATGATAAGTGGATACAATCCATACGTCACAAAAAATACGCCCAGTCATTCGATCGTACCCGCATTGTATCGGAAGTGTAAGTCACTGCCGGTCATGCGCATTAGACTTAAACTGTAGAGGTGGCCATATTAGTTAAGGGCAAAATAACTATTGAGTAGCGCGCACGCGCATATCATAAACAAGGAAGTAACATCCATGTCAGTGTCTGGCAAACTTGCCAGTGTCCCATATCGGGACCTAAATAATCAATGAGGACCCGTTTAACCCAGCGAGGGCTTAACCAGGGGACACCCACCGTCAAGGGGGTGAAACCCCTAGTGCAGGCCGACTCCCTAATAACAGTGATGAAGCGAAAAAACGCCGTCACTATCCTCAGGAGTAAGCAATGCCAATCACTATCAGGTACGGTCCAATCGCGGGATTCTCCGCTGTCAACTACTGACAGACATATATATAATTTTTTATTTATTTTTTTAAAACCAAGTCATTTTGCACTACTCTCATGATATTGATCCAAGAAGAAAGGTATTTGTTTATTTATATTATTAATATGATGTTCTTTATATCATAATCACAGCATTAAAGTGTTTTTCTGGAACTTAGACAGTGATGACCTATCTTCAGAAGTCATCAATATCAAATCATGGAGGCTGACTCCCAGCACCCTCACTGATCAGCAATTTTGGGTAGTTTCCGGAATTTGAAACTATACAGTGGATGGAGCCAGCAGAAGAAGGTGTAGTGTTGGTGTACTGTAACTCAACTTCTATTCCAATAAATCAGAAGTGAGCACCAGTGCCAGAAATGATACAGTGGAGAGAGCCTTTTGCATCAGTTTTTCTTTCCACTGTATAGTTTCCAGTTGAGTCAGCCCCTCACCCACAACCTGTCCTGAGGATGCTTCTTCAATATCTAAGTCCCAGAAAACATTTTTTAGGAAGCACTTGGATTGTCCCGCATTCCATAAATATTCAGTATCTGTTCTGAATCCCCCATTCACAAGGCAGCTTGTCACTGACTTTTTATATTTACTCAGAGTATATCTTTTATTAAAAGCTTTGGACTGAGATTACACACATTTAAATAGAACAAGGCAGATGCTGGTCTCAGATGGAGAAGCCAACAATAGGTCGTGCACGGAAGCTGCAGCCGCTGGCAGGCTCTCGGGAGGTGTGAGGAAGGGCTAATTGCTGCCATTAACTGCCACGTCCCAATGGGTAAATAAAAATGGGGATTATTCTTTACACCGCAATACTAACAAAGTTTGACCCGCAGTTGCCTTTTTTATTTCTACACCAGAAGAAGGTCAGAGGAATGTAATTGAGAGAAATCTGAAGAAGGTCACGATTTCATGTAGATCTTCCCACAAGCATCTGTACTTAAAAAAAAAAGAGTGAGAACAAGAAAACTGTGACATCCAATTTATCGGACGGCAGCTCGGGAGACTGTAATTAAATTTCTGATCTTGTTATCCAATTTCTCTAGTCGCTGCCCCCAAACTAGGGAAATAGAGAGTGAAGGGGTGCAGATTCATGGGAGTGGGCACTGTTATCCTCCCCTCCCTAAGAAACAGCAGCAGGGGAAATTACTTTTTCATGCATTATTGCGTTAGTTCCACTAGTCACTTTTTAATCTGTGTGGCTATTTATTTCCCAGAAATCTCAAAGGCTGGGGATTTGATTTGCGCTCTGTCTTTCTCTCTCTCATCTTTGCATCCTAATTAAATTGGAGTTTGTGCTGATGGGAGATGGGCAAAGAGTGAAATTAGAGACAAAGCATTTCGCTTATTTAGAGTATCGTTTCCTTTGTTTTTAAATCCCCTTAATATCCCAGGTCCATAAAATGACAGATTAGGCTGGATATAACGGCCTCTTCTGAGAACCCCATGAAAAATTTGCAAATAAGGAGGAGGAATTGCAGGGTTCCGCATAGATATGAGTGGTTAAGGCTCTGTTCACAGTTAGCTAGACATCCATTATAATAGGATGCTGGCTGATGTTTATCTATGCTGCAAAGTCTCCTTCCTTCTCTTACTGCTACCATTGGCCTTTCCATTACAGCACACACAAGCTTGCCCACATCTGAAAAGTACAATCCTATGTAGTATGTATTGATTGTTTAAACCAGAGATGAGCAAATTTCTTAAAACATGAATCAGTTGAAATGAAAGTTCTCCAACTGCCCTGTAAAGTCATGTATAACACTTTGATATTCCCTAGGACTGTATCCAGTCTCGTTCAAGGTCTTAAACCCCAAGACAACATTAGTTATGTCAAAGTGGCTGCAACATATATGGCTGTGGGTAAATGAATGGTAAGAAGTAGAGATGAACGAAGTTTTGAAAAATTCAATTTGGCAACTTCATCGAAGTTAGTCAAGAAATTTCATTTGTTCCCAATTAGTTTGTCACGAATCGCTATAAATCAGGTATACCCGTATGTCACGGTGGCTGAGGGAATGTATGGAGCCAGCTGTTTTAGTGGTCCTGCACTATATGCAATGTTTGCCGGTTGTAACATACAGCAGCAACAGCACAACAGCAGACCTCAGATGCTGTGATCAACGCTGATCGCTGCATTTGTGAGGTAAGGCAGAGGGATGCGATATCCGATAAGAGCCTCCGCAGTGAAATCTTGGGACTACAATTGGCTACCTTGGCAGGCCAGGATGCTTCTGAAGCTTTCCAGGCCTGCCATAATAAACTCCATGCTCTGCTGTGCACAAGGCACAGCGCGGTATAATGCTATTCACCCAAATAGATCTCTATTAGGTTGAAAGGCACAAGAGATCAAATGATCCCAGGTTGTATCCCCCTAAGGGATCTAAAAGTATTGAATATATATATATATATATATATATATATATATATATATATATAAAGATTTAATCATTAAAAGTTTAAATCACCCCCCCCCTTTCCCAATTGTACATATAAAAATATATAAACAATAAAAAAATAAACATATCAGGTATCTGAAAAAGTCTGAACTATAAAGATAAATTTAAAAAATTTACTGTGCGGGGAATGCCATAATGAAAAAAAAAAAAAGAAAAGAAAAACACATGATTCACAATTTTTTTGTCACCTTTTCCTCCCTAAAAAATGTAATAACAGTGATTAAAAAGTCAAATAAAAACTACAGTTTGTCCCGAAAAAACAAGCACTCCTACAGCTCTGTAGACAGAAATATAAAAAAAAGGTAATGGCTGTCAGGAAATGGTGATGCAGTACCAGTGACAATAGTGGCCCCATGACAGAGTGGGGAGGGTGTCAGGAGCAGCGGCATACAGCACAAGATGGTGGCAGATAGTGTTGAGCGCGAATATTCGAAAAGCGAATTTTTTTAGCGAATATCGGCACTTCGCTAATTCGCGAATATTTCGAATATAGCGCTATAAATTCGCTATTTCGAATATTCGTTTTTTTTTTTTTTTTTTTTAGTTATATTTTTTTCTTTCCCACTTCCCAAAAGTAGTTCTTACCTGTCATGAGGATTCCTGGCTTCCTGGCTGCTCCAGTCAGTGCCCGTTGCCGCTTCTGCCGACTTCCGTGCTCATGGAGCGTCCCCTTCCATGGGAAAATCTCTATATACTAAAATGTACTGTCGGTTTGAGGAATTACGTTGAAATCGCAATGCGATTAATTCAAGTTATATTAATCGCATTGCGATTACAACTTAGCACTGCTATCTTACATAGGCTAGAATTAACGAATATGGAATATATAGCTATGCACTAGCAGTGCTAAGTTGAAATACGTAATGCGAATACTTTAAGTTAAATTAATCGCATTGCGATTTCAACTTAGCACTGCTGCTATATTCCATATTCGTTAACTTCGTTAATTCTAGCAAGCTGACCCATTATAAACCCAGCTCTAAGTTGAAATCGCAATGCGATTAATATAACTTGAATTAATCGCATTGCGATTTCAACGTAATTCCTCAAATCCGACAGTACATTTTTAGTATATGGAGACGTTCCCATGGTGATGGGGACGCTCCATGAGCACAGAAGTTATGGTTGGCTTGGTAGAATTAGCGAGGATGACGAATATGACGAATGTATTCGTCATATTCCTCAAAACGAAGATAACGAAGTATTCTACATCTTCGTTTTAGCAACCTATTCGTCAACCTCGCTAATTCTAGCAATCAAATAGGAAGGTTGACTTACCAGACAGCTGTGTTAAATTCGCTATGCGATTTTTTTTTTTTTTTTTTTTAATAAATAGAATACTTATAATAATATTATCATATCAAGTAATATAATTATTGTATTAAAAAAAAAAAAAAATCGCATAGCGAATTTAACACAGCTGTCTCTATAGTCAACCTTCCTATTTGATTGCTAGAATTAGCGAGGTTGACGAATAGGTTGCTAAAACGAAGATGTAGAATACTTCGTTATCTTCGTTTTGAGGAATATGACGAATACATTCGTCATATTCGTCATCCTCGCTAATTCTAGATATGAAACCAATAGGAAAGTAGCCTTAAGTACAAATCGCAATATGCGATTATTTAAATCGCATTTTAATCGCGATAACTAGAAAAAATGACGAATATTCGATTTCGACGAATACGAAACGAATATTCATTCGAATATTCGCGAATTTCGTCGAAATCGAATATGGCACCTGCCGCTCATCACTAGTGGCAGATCACGGTACTAGCAGGACACAAAAACAGGAGTGTGATAGCAAGGGCCAGTGGTTTGCATATCCTTATAAAAATGTAACATGTACATATCAGAAGCAATGGTAGTAGAGGCAGAAGGCAGGTGGCAGCATCAGAATGGAGCAGCAGCACATGGCCAGAAGTAACGGCCCATTTTGCAGAATATTCTGGTATGGCACCACACTACAGTGTGATCATAAGTGGTAGAATGATCTATTCTTTTGCATCAGACACAGATGTCTGAAAATCATGGTTGATCCATGCCTGATTCATCTTTATAAAGGTTAGGCTCTCAACATTTTGGGAGGAAAGGTGAGTTCTCTTAGGGGTAACTAGGCCCCCCGCCACACCAGCTCTGATGCCTCACTACTAGCCGGACAGGAAAGCATGCCCATGGCAAACTTTGTTTGCATGCCCAGTAATCTTGCCCAGGAAATCTTGAATCACGGTTGATTACGGATGCAGTCCAATTATGCGACCACATACTGGTTGAGGTTGAGTGCTTTCTTCAGAAGGCGGTTGAAGAAAACTGCTCAACAGAGACTCCAGATGATGAAGTTGCTGCATATGGAGCTGGTGCTGCTCCTGCCCACCCTTACTAGTCATGACAATGGAGAGTGAGCGCAGAAGGTTACCCTGGTCAGACCTTCTTGAGGACGGGTGATGGCACTTGTAGACAGCAACCAACCGACTACACAGCTTGTGTAGTTGGCTGTAGTCCATTTTTGCATCCCTCTCAAAAAATAACCTAATTTGTGACCGGTAGTGAGGGTCTAACAATGCTGATAGCCAGTAGTCATCCCTTTGGCGAATCCTGACAATGCGGCTGTCAAACATCTGCATCTGGCCATTTACACAAGGAACTTGGAGGGCCTTCCTTCCTCCATCTCCGCTGCATACTGCCATGGTCTATCGTGGTCATCTGCGTAGTCTTCGTTGTCACCCTCCAGCTCCTCCTGCTCCTCCTGCTCCTATCCTGTCGCTTGGATAGATAAACCACCTAGTTGTGTATATCATTCCAGGGTGTTTATTTCTTCCTCCTCATCCTCCTCTGCCAGTTATTATTCCCCAGGGGTCAG
The DNA here is from genome assembly GCA_033119425.1 of Bufotes viridis. Taxonomy (NCBI): domain Eukaryota; kingdom Metazoa; phylum Chordata; class Amphibia; order Anura; family Bufonidae; genus Bufotes; species Bufotes viridis. The sequence continues at coordinate 79,034,148 of CM065592.1, forward strand.
GTAGCTGTGAGATGTATGAGCCACGTATGCTGTCCCCTTAGAAATCATATTTCTCAGTGTCCCCTCCAGGAGGATATGAAGAAGTAAAATGACATAATTCATAGTTCTGCTCACTGAGGAATAAAGAGGCCTCCTCAAACGGCTTGAGCAAACAGCACATGTTCTGCATGAGCTGTCATTGGCTAATGTGGAATTAAACTGGGTAGTATACCTGTTTGTCTGCTGCATTAGGAAATCGTTGACTGCCTTCCTCTGCTCATACAGATGGTATAAAATATGGAATGTGTAGTTCCAACTGGTGAAAGTTGGCCTTTGCATTTAGCCTTTGCAGCTTAAGGAGGGCATGTTTTGCACAGTAATAGTGGCTGAAGTGCATGCAGTTTCCTGGACATTTTTAATAACTTTTGAAGTTCAGTGGAAGACTTGAGGAACCGGATGACAATGAGATTGAAGACGTGCATAATGCAGGATGAATGGGTCAGCCCTCCCTGGTGCAGCGCAGACAGAATGTTCTTCCCGTTATCAATAACCGTGGTTCCTATCTCCAAGTCAAGGAGCAGAACTGTGTGCCAATGCCTACTGTAGCTTTGCATAGGTGATATACTGGAGTACCACTGTAAACTGCGCCGTGAGGGGAAGGTGAGGACAAGGTGAGGACAAGGTGGATGATGGGGATGCAGAAGAAGACATTGGTGCAGAAATTTTAGCATTACAACATGGACATTTGCAGGGCTGGTAGGGATTTTTTTGGAAAAGTAATTTTGACTTGGGGCTCTCCACCTGGGCACAAGCCATCAGTTTTCTGAAATGTGCAGGGTCAACTACATGGAAAGGGAAGGCCTGTAGTATCAGCAACTTGGCCAGGTGCATATTCAGCTTCTGAGCTGTTGGGTGAGCTCACCCAGAATGTTGTCTTTTTGCAATCACCTCGGTGATCAATTGCTGTCAAAACAAGTGATAAGGAGTAGCAGGAGGAGTCTCAGGAAAATTGATGGGAAGGAACGACAGCTTCCTTCTGCTGATGCTGTCGAGCCCTGACTGCATCAGGCTGTAACACTAAATCAGTGGAACGGTCTTCTCACGCCACTTTATAGTGATGTTCCATGAGTTGACACAGGGCCTTCATGCCAACATTAGCACCCTGGCTACGCCTGACCTACTGTCCACACATCCTGCATACTACCACACTAACATCCCCCAGTGATAAATTACCACATTGCCGAGTATGGCCTTTTCTATCCACCACTGCGTGATGCCTGCTTGCCGTTGCTTTTATTAACCTGTGCACTGCTAGTGTGTTCAGGCTACCTGCGGATTGGCTGGCTGCATGGCATTATGGATGATCTCGCATTCAGGGGCTCCTTACTTTGAATTTGTAACATGTGAATCTGCCTATTTTAGGAAAAACTGATTCATAAACATGAAGCGTGAGGAAATTTGTATTTGTTGCAAATCAAAATTTTCCTAAACTTTCCTAAATTTTCCTAAACTTCAGATGCTTCACTTCGCTCAATGCTAGCAATGAGTGTTAAACAACAGCCTGTTTAATGACAAACTGCAATGTCCCAATTTTTTTTTTAATGGTCCAAAAAGTACCCCTTTGTGTGACAAACGTCTTCTGAAAAATAGTGGCTGCCAATTTCAGCAATTTGTCCAAATTCGTACAAATAGCAAAAGGTTTGGGTTTGCTAGAATCCGGATTTTTGAGAAATTCATCAACAAATTTGATTCATTTATAATTGATTTGCTTAGCACCAACTTAAACCTTTACAGAACTTCTCCACCTTGCCTAGGCATTAGATTGTTTGGATCCTGTCCATTTGTGAAGGTGATGTTGTTTCTGTATATAGAATTTTCCATCCTGATTGATAGCAGAGCTCTGCCATCTCTGACCTCAGATTTTTACGTCCACTCCTCTATAAATACCATCTACAAAGCTGTTACGTGTTACTATTGGAAGCTAATTTGGCATGACCTGAGGATTTCTTTCACATAGTTCACACCCCTGTGAAGATGAAGAAATCATTTTATCATTTGGTGTAGTGGTAGTCCAATTGACTAGTGACATAATGGGCCCAAACTACTGTCCATGAAGCAGATACATACAGATGTAGCAAGCACCAAACTAAACTCCCTATATTAACGCAGTGGTCTACGGCACTCTGTGCTAATAATGTACGCTGGCCATTCAAATAGTAAGTGTATGAACAACATGCTGTGTAAATAGCATAGGCACACTACGTTAATTGTGTACAGTATGTTCTCTTGGGGCTTACAACGACTGTACATCGACTACATATTATTATTTTTTATACATATATATGTACTGTATGCATATAATCTTCTCATTATGAAATAAATACGCTGTTTCCTTTATGCCTCTTTAATTATTATAATTATGTTTTTTGTATAATATGTAAAAGCATTAAAAAAATACAAATTGTAAGATTGCGCCTCATAATTTGAAGCAATATTCTGTATAATGCCATTTATGTTCATGTAGTAAATGCTTTAATTCATTTTTCTGATGATGGTAACATAATTGTGATCATTTTAATTCTAGAGGAGTGAAGTACTATGTCCCCCTCTGTTTCCTACTGTAAGGCCTGTAGGATTTCACGGAACTAATGATTGCTCTTTTTTTGTGTTATTTGGATTTGTGACATGCCATTGTCTGGGATGTGAGTAGGATGGATCATACCCTCAAGCTGAGAGATAGTTCAGTAAAGACTGAGAGAATCAAAGGACCCAGAGGAATTTGAGACCCGACTTGTTTATGTGCAGAGTCAACATATCCAACCTAGAGAACTGATAAGACGCATCCATCACTACGCATACTTACATAGCAGGTATACATGTGCCAATACCCACTGTGGCTCGAATGGAGTGTTTGCTTTCCAGGCTGTAACATTTTGATGAGTGATGATTCAATTAAAGGCGCTATCATTGCACGTGAAGACACACAAGAGGGTGTGATTGATTGCTGATAATCTCAAAAATCATTTACAGTGAAATCCCCCAGGGTCACCCATCAGCCCTCCCTTACTAGCAAAATCAGCAATGGAATCGCCACAGGCTGTCTCATCCCATGAGAAGCAAGCCATAAAGTTTGATTGAACTGAAACACCACAGAACCTTCATATGGAGAAAGAAAACCTTTTCATGCCACTTGACCTTTGATATCATCTTTTTCACCATATTGTTCAATTTATTTAAGTTTATTCTTCACAAAGCCATTATGAAATGTAAATTAATGTTGATTTTAATGTAAAAATTTACCCAAGGCAGTCTTTGCTTTCTTAAAATGTATTTCTTCATCTCGTTACATGTTTTCTAAACTTGCACCAACCATTCAGAGAGGTCCTGGCTAGCTATCTCAGAAAGATTTAAATAGTCCTAAAACTTTACATGTGAAAATCAAATTTGTAATCCATATAACACATTTTTTTGCTGATAAGAGCAAGACTTCAGGTTCGGATACTGTTTAAAGAGACTCTTAACTGAACTACAGCTACACTTCAAAGGAAGGTTTGTAATATGATTTTATTAAATATAATAAATAGTATATACATATAGCGATATAAAGTCCTTATTTTGCACTTATCTACATTGTATATACAAAGGATAAATAACATAATGCACAATTACATCAACACTTCAACTGAAGTCCTGAGCCTGACTACATTTAGAATGAAGGTACTTACATCACTGATTGAGTTATCATCATCGTCTGACAGCGACATCAGCTGGGAAGCCCTTTCAGCTACATCAGACAGAGTCTCGATCGGGAAAACACAGATTAAATCCCTACGCAGGGTGTCCCTCCATAGGATGAGCTTCTGACTTCTTTCCTGAAGGGTTACTGCTTTACACCGATTAATACAAAAGATCCATTCCCTAGTGAAACGTAGCCAGTGCATGTGCTCCATGATTGTCACTGTGTACGTGTTGTTCATCTGCTATCACCCCAGACCTTGGAGCAGCCAGTTCCCAAGTCTACAGTGAGTCAGAGTCCCAAAACAACCTTGAGAAAATATGTAAACAAAGCCTTACTCCCCTGCACCTAAATTCACTGATCTTGAAATGAAATTTAAATGAAAAGGTACAAAATGGAACTCAAATGGTCAGATACTACATCTTCACACTTTACACGTCTATACAGAAAATGGTGGCAATGCGGTTTCATGGGTCTGGTCGTGAGTTTTATGTATCAGACAAACCAAGTTTTCCTCTAAAGCAGAGCTTCTCATATTTTTTTCTAATCGGGCTCACCAGTAGAGATGAGCGAACTTTAAAAAAAAGTTCGGCGTTCGGGTTGTGGTTATCACCCCAGGTCCTTCGGCTGTTCAACAGTTCGGGTTCGTGGAAGCCGCCCCTTATGGATTCCATATGCGGCGGTAGTGGAATCCATAACGGGATGCGGCGATAACCACAACCCGAACGCCGAACTTTTTTTTAAAGTTCGCTCATCTCTACTCACCAGCCAAAACTTGGTGACTCCTGGGCCTCATCAATGGTCACAGTGCATGCAAAATTAAAAATGTATCTCAGTATAACTTTGCTTTGTCTTCTGAAACATTAGAGGGTTCCAAATTAATGTACAAAATGAAAATCAGACATCGTAAAGCACATGACAATCTTTCTACTAAAGCTAGAACCAGCCCTTTACCTCCCATGGATGATTTCTCTCATCATTGCTCCAATTGCTCTGCTCTTCAGGCTGGTGAAGTAGCTCAAAAGGTGTATCATTTCTGTGGAGTGTGTCCTTTCTCAAGGGGTGTGTATTTTTTGCTGCAGCTATCTACCTGTTAATGTCATATCCTCCAATAGTAGCTATGACTGGGGGCAACTGAAGAATGGAACTGAGAATGTGCAACAACCTCAGTAGGGGAACGCAGGGGCGGCTTGGCCATAGACCCTACAGGGAAATTTCCCTGGGGGCACTCAAGCCCTCTTGATGGCTGCAGGCCAGGTACATAATGATCTGATACTCAACAGCTACAGGTGCCCTCCTAAACTCAACGGTGATACAGTTGAATACTGTAGTATTTTGTGCTGCCCTGTGGTATTTGGTTCTGCTGGGGCGGAATTATGTGCTGCACTATGGTATTGCAGGCGCTGCCTACTTCTGTTGTCCCGTCTTGTCAATTTGGACCCACCTACAACTTAGGGCCATGTTTAGGTTTTTTTCCAGGGTGCTTTAAGTTCCCAAACCATCCCTGGGTGGACGTTCACATTATTACACAGCGTGAACACCAGAGGGTACCATTATTATGAATTAAAGAGAATATCTCACAACTGGAGCACTTTTGTAACATAATGTAAATCGCAATATAACAAATTTTTCATGCTGAATTATATTAAAACAGCATTTAAAGGTAGCAGAATCCATTAAATATCTTTGCATCCAGAGAAAGATCTTTGCAGCTTATGTTTGATCACTTATGTTGTAACTCCCCAGTTGCGCCTCACCGATAACCCCATGAGTTTTAAAAGGCAACATCTAATCAGAAATTAACAGATTTATATTATAAATTACTGTACTTTGTCCATTGCTGATAAAGACAAAAAAAAATCCTGAAATACTGCTGCTTTCTCACTGGTCACTAGAGTAGTCACGTTAGGCTAACACCCCCTTCAATTTACACTTGTGAGACCTATACTTGCAGACACTGTATCATTTTAACCTGTTCTGATACACTTTAAAGCAGTGATGGTGAACTTTTTAGAGACTAAGTGCCTAAACTACAACCCAAAACCTACTTATTTATCGCAAAGTACGAACAAAGGTATTTAACCTGAATACCAATAGCATACAGTATCTTCCATGTACTTTATCACTTAGCTATAATTGCCTGCCTACATTCAATGTGCTGCCTGTGCCATTCATAGCGTAGCCTACGCTGATGAATGGCAGTAAAAGTCTAAGGCATATTGGTACACCATAGACTTTTTCCAGGGTGCGGGTGCCCACAGAGAGGGCTCAAAATGTCCCCTCTGGCACCCATGCCATAGGTTCACCACCACTGCTCTAGAAGGTTATGCCAGCAAAAAAGTAATACATGACCAATTTTAAGCATTAGAGTATGTAAACCATTGCTAAACCAATGTTACTCTGATATCAAAGGTAACAACAAAGTTGTTGACGACCATACTGCTATATGAGTATCTTCATTAAATGCAATTGGAACAACCCATCTGTTTAACATTTGCCATTTTAAGAAATGAGTGTCCTTAGATTTTCAGAAAAAGTCAGGTTACTATATAAGAAGTTCCTCCTGGACTACAAAACAAGTCTTTAAAGGGAAATCCAGTAAAAGTGTCAGAGACACATACAGTATGAAAGGATTATATTGTGAACACAGAGATCTTAGACCAACAGTGATTTCCTGATGTATGGGCTCTATTTATGTTACTATAGATTTGAAAGGAAATCATGTTTTGTTTTGTTTTTTGTCTCTGTTTAAAGCAATAACTGAGAATGCTTCCAACGTGTATTCAGGACAGGATGCCTAAGAGGGGTATATGTTTAATGTTTGTGGTATACTGACTAATCGACCCCTAAGGGTATGTTTAGAATGCACACTGTGGGGTTTCCATGTGTACTCATAAAAGTAGACACAAAAAATGATGTACAAGTCAAAATCAAACTGTTGGTGAGCAGTACTGAAAGGGTTCAAGTCCTCCATAAAGCCCCACCATAGTGGAAAATGCGAGTTTGAGATCACAGACCTTTCACAACTACCTGCTCTTCTCATTTGTTCATATCTCAGATTTTTTATAAAAACATTTTGACTGGATTTCCCTTCACACACAGGTTCTGTTACTTGGCCACATAAGAAGACACCAATATTATAAACAGCACATTGTAAGGGGTCTGCAACAGGTCTATTACAGATTTTATATTGTGGTTAAAGTTTTCTTCTGGCTTAAAAGGAAGCTTGTTATCTGATTTGGGGCCTGAAAACTGCTGGAGGACAATTATACACCTTGAGTTTAGAGTTCTAAACTTGACAATCGTAAACTCATCTGCCCCTCCAAAAAATCTTAAATAAGAATTGAACATAACAGGAGAAGAGTCCAGGATTCTCCAGTGGCATCAGGTCCATATTGCACATGTCTGTAGAGTAGTCCCAGGTAGAGATGAATGAAATTCTTAATATTCATTCTGGGTTGTTCTGTTTCTGTCAATAAGTTAAATCTAACTTACTAACTATTGTCCAACTAAACTCTTCCTGACAACAAACTAACTATATTCAGTATTTAGGCCTTTCTGAACCTCCGCTATACATGTATGGTGGAAGTCTGGTATTTAAAGATTGCGCCATAACCTCTGGTTTTCTGCTGTTTTAAATAGTGATGAGCGGCAGGTGCCATATTCGATTTCGACGAAATTCGCGAATATTCGAATGAATATTCGTTTCATATTCGTCGAAATCGAATATTCGTCATTATTCTAGTTACCGCGATTAATATGCGATTTAAATAATCGCGTATTGCAATTTTAACTTAAGGCTACTTTCCTATTGGTTTCATATCTAGAATTATAGCGAAGATGACGGATATGACGAATGTATTCGTCATATTCCTCAAAACGAAGATAACGAAGTAGTCTACATCTTCGTTTTAGCAACCTATTCGTCAACTTCGCTAATTCTAGCAATCAAATAGGAAGGTTGACTATAGAGACAACTGTGTTTAATTCGCTATGCGATTATTTATATATTTTTTTTAATAAATAGAATAATTATAATAATTATATCAAGTAATATAATTATTCTATTAAAAAAAAAAAATCGCATAGCGAATTTAACACAGCTGTCTCTATAGTCAACCTATCTATTTGATTGCTAGAATTAGCGAGGTTGACGAATAGGTTGCTAAAACGAAGATGTAGAATACTTCGTTATCTTCGTTTTGAGGAATATGACGAATACATTTGTCATATTCGCTATTCGCTAATTCTACCAAGCCAACCATAAAGTTCCTTGCTCATGGAGCGTCCCCATCACCATGGGAACATCTCCATATACTAAAATGTACTGTCGGATTTGAGGAATTACGTTGAAATCGCAATGCGATTAATTCAAGTTATATTAATCGCATTGCGATTTCAACTTAGAGCTAGGTTTATAATGGGTCAGCTTGCTAGAATGAACGAAGTTAACGATTCAATGAACGAAGTTAACGAATATGGAATATAGCAGCACTGCTAAGTTGAATTCGCAATGCGATTAATTTAACTTGAAGTAATCGCATTGCGATTTCAACTTAGCACTGCTATCTTACATAGGCTAGAATTAACTGAATATGGAATATAGCAGTGGCACTAGCAGTGCTAAGTTGAAATCGCAATGTGATTACTTTAGGTTAAATTAATCGCATTGCGAATTCAACTTAGCAGTGCTGCTATATTCCATATTCGTTAACTTCGTTCATTCTAGCAAGCTGACCCATTATAAACCCAGCTCTAAGTTGAAATCGCAATGCGATTAATATAACTTGAATTAATCGCATTGCGATTTCAACGTAATTCCTCAAATCCGACAGTACATTTTAGTATATGGAGACGTTCCCATGGATGGGGACGCTCCATGAGCACGGAAGTCGGCAGAAGCGGCAATGGGCACTGACTAGAGCAGCCAGGAAGCCAGGAATCCTCAGGACAGGTAAGAACTACTGTTGGGAAGAGGGAAAGAAAAAAATATAACTAAAAAAAAAACAAAAAAAAAACGAATATTCGAAATAGCGAATTTATAGCGCTATATTCGAAATATTCGCGAATTAGCGGAGTGCCGATATTCGCTAAAAAAATTCGCTATTCGAATATTCGCGCTCAACACTAGTTTTAAACAGCAGAAGCAGGGACTAATGTTTGTGATTGGAGATATTGACAATCACAGACATTTAACTCCTCAGATACCATGGTCAAGTGTGACCACAGCATCTGAGAGCTCTAAAACCAGAAGCCACTCTTGGCCCGGGATGCCTTCCTGAGATCGAGGAAGGCATTCTGTAGTAGTGCTTCCAGGCCCTTTAGTGACATATTCTAATGCTGGCCTGCAGGTGGCAGAACTGCATTGAAATATACTGAATCCTGTATTCTGTAATGGATATAAATCAATTACAGAATACCAGATGCAATCTAATGATTTTATGTTTTAGTCACCTAAAAAGTAAAAGAAAGAGTAAAGAAAAGTTTTCAAAAAAATAAATAAATAATATATATATATATATATATATATATATATATATATATATATATATACTGTATATATACAGTGGATGTAAAAAGTCTACACACCCCTGTTAAAATGACAGGTTTCTGTGCTGTAAAAAAAGAGAGACAAAGATAAATCATTTCAGAACTTTTTCCACCTTCATTGTGAACTATAAGCTGTACAACTCAATTGAAAAACAAACTGAAATCTTTTAGGTAGAGGGAAGAAAAAATATAAAATAAAAACTTTTGGTTTTTGGGTGTGAGTCTATCAGCATGGCACATTTTGACTTGCCCACTCTTCTTTTCAAAAACACTTCAAATCTGTCAGATTGCGATTCAGGTCTGGGCTCTGGCTAAGCCATTCCAAAACTTTAATCTTCTTCTGGTGAAGCTATTCCTTTGTTCATTTGGATGTATGCTTTGGGTCGTTGTCATGCTGAAAGATGAAGTTCCTCTTAATGTTCAGCTTTCTAGCAGAAGGTTTTGTGCCAATATTGACTGGTATTTGCAACTGTTCATAATTCCCTCTATCTTAACTAAGGCCCCAGTTCCAACTGAAGAAAAACAGCTCCAAAGCACGATGCTGCCACCACCATGCTTCACTGTGGGTATGGTGTTCTTTTGGTGATGTGCAGTGTTGTTTTTGCACCAAACATGTCTTTTGGAATTATGGCCACAAAGTCCAACCTTGGTTTCATCAGACCATAACACCTTTTCCCACCAGCTTTTGGGAGACTTCAGATGTGTTTTTGCAAAATGTAGCCTGGCTTGAATGTTTTTCTTCGTAAGAAAAGGCTTTCGTCTTGCCACTCTACCCCATAGCCCAGACATATAAAGAATACGGGAGATTGTTGTCACATGTACTGTACCACACAGCCAGTACTTGCCAAATATTCTTGCAGTTCCTTTTATGTTGCTGAAGGCCTTTTGGTAGCCTCCCATACCAGTTTTCTTCTCGTCATTTCATCAATTTTGGAGGGACTTACAGTTCTTGGTAATGTCACTGTTGTGCCATATTTTCTCCACTTGATGATAACTGCCTTCACTGTGTTCCATGGTATATCTAATTCCTTGTAAATTCTTTTGTACCCTTCTCCTGACTGATACCTTTTAACAATGAGATCCCTCTGATGCTTTGGAAGCTCTCTGTGGACCATGGCTTTTGCTGTGGGATGCAACTAGGAAAATTTCATGAAAGACCAACTAGAGCAGCTGAACTTTATTTGGGGTGTATGCTGACTCCTATGTAACACGATTTTGAATGTGATTGCTTAATTCTGAACACATGTACATCCCCATAAGAGGGTTTGCACACTTATGCAACCACAATATTTTTATTTTTTTCCCTCCACCTAAAAGATTTCAGTTTGTTTTTCAATTGAGTCGTACAGTGTATAGGTCGCTATAAAGGTGGAAAGAGTTCTGAAACTATTTATCCTCGTCTAATTTTTTTACAGCTCAGAAACCTGAAATTTTAACAGGGGTGTGTAGATATATATATATATATATATATATATATATATATATATATATATGATATATACAAATTCAAATCACCATTTCCCTAGAAAAAAAAAGTATAAAAAAAAATTAAACACCATTGGCATCTGAAAACACTCTTAGGCTATTTTCACACTAGCATTTTTGCTAGATCCGGCAGGGTTCAGCAAAAATACTTCCATTACTGATAATACAACCATCTGCATCCATTGTGAACGGATCCGGTTGTATAGTCTTTATAAAAATATAAAAATACGTATCCCATACAATGAACGGAACAGTGTAACAGGAAAAAAATGCAATTTTTTGGTCACTTCAACTTCCCAAAAAATGTATAAAAAGTAATCAAAAGTCTTACACACCCCAAAATGGTATCAATAAAAACAACAGATTGTCTCACAAAAAAATGAGCCCTCATACAGCTCTGTAGACACTAATATGACAAAGTTATGGGGCTCAGAATATGGTAATGAAAAGACCGCCCTCTCCCAATGTTTTTATTTTGTTCATTTGTAAAAAAAAAAAAAAAAAAAAAAACATTATATAAATGTGGTAATTGTACGTAATCTTACTGACCCAGAGAATGAAGGACACATATCAGTTTTACCACAAAGGGGACACCATAAAAACCAATGCAGAATTGGCATTTTCTTCCAATTCAATCCAATTTAGAATCCCAGTTTCCCACTACATTGTATACAACAGTAAATGGTGCCATTAAAAATTATAACTTATCCGGCAAAGAGCAAGGATTTATTTTCAAGCCTACCAGCCAGAACACCATCCATGGTCTTCTGATCCTCCATCTTCTTTCTCTATGCCATGCTGTTCTGTCTTCTGATCTGTAAAACTGTGGATGTTATGCGGCCTGACGAAGCGCGTGTGTTCGCGCGAAACGGCCGTAGCCGCCGACATCATATTAATATATATTAATACATCATATTAAGAAATAAAGATAAGTTTTAAGCTCATGGTGAGTGCCGCATGTTATTTTATATTCTTATTGAAGATGTGGATGTTATTAGTTTTGATAACTCCAAAACTAATAGCAAAAGTTTTTGGATTTGCTAGAATTTTATTTTTTGGAAATTTGTGACAAATTCAGGTTTATATTTAATTTACTCACCTATAGTCCCATGCTCTTCTCCTGGTAAGGGCTCATGCATGCGACCATATGTATTTTGCAGTCTGCAAAACACGGGTCTGCAAAAAATAAGGATGACGTCCATGTGCTTTCATTATTTTGCGGAAAGGAACAGCTGGCTCTTAATGGAACAGTCCTATCCTTGTCCGTAATGCGGACAATAATAGGACATGTTCTATTTTTTTTGTGGAATGGACATATGGACATATGGAAACGGAATGCGAAGGAGTAACTTCCATTTGTTTGCGGACCCATTGAAATTAATGGTTTCACATACGGTCTGCAAAAAAAACGGAACAGAAAGAAAATATGCTCGTGTGTATGAGCCCTCAGTCTGATTTTCATTTATTATTCTTTTCAAGGATTGAAGACTTTGCTTTGATCAGTGTTTGGACCCTTAAAATGGTGGCTTAGCGGCTCCAAACAGGTTCCCTTTAAGATGTTAACACAGCTACAGTGTATTCTCTGTGTAAATCCAGTATTTCTTTCTATATCAAAAAATCTTCTTCTTGCCTTCAAAACAATTATAAATTACTCTTTACTCAAAGCAGCTTTTAAATTAAACTCTGAATCACCCACATTATGCAGCGGAATATGTAATTCACATGAAAATATGCTCTTAAATGGAAGCCTACTGTTCCTACTTGTCATTCCACACACATAATTACACTGTATTGTTGGCATCTTAGATGTCCTTATTAGGACACTGCTGCAAAATTTTACATACATATTGTATCATACTTTGGGGCATTTTGATTCCTTGAGCAATTTCTCATTCCTTTTTAATGAAGTGGGAACATACAATATGTGAGCTTAGAAGACATTACAGCAAGGCACTGTCAGTTAGCAGCCCTGTCACCTATGGATCTCATATTGTATTACCGTTAATACCAAGGTGCTGTACAAGCCTCACAAGCTACAAGCTGCCTGTGATTTCAGACAAACTGGCAATTAATAAAGGCTGGTCATCCACGGCTAATGTGTCGCCAGTATTTAGTAGATAGATGCTACTGCTTTAAGTTAAAGTGTGGCTCGCAAAAATTTATATAACTGCAAAATTTATATATTAACCAATACCACATTTCATATGATAAAAAATATGATGTTCTTAAAATAACAAAGCCCACCTAACCCTGTAAGGTGACCTCATTATAGGCAGGAATCATCTGTATTTAAAACTTATCTCAATGCCACAGGGCATCGAAAATCATGACCTCCTCGATACATGTAAGCCCAGACTCTAAAGATGGCTCCTGATTGCGAATGTAGCGGGCACCATAGACGCCCGGATTTCTGCTGTTTTACACAGCAGAGACCCGGGACTAATGTCTGTGCTCTGACCACAGTAGCCGAAACAGGGGCCTTACCCTAACTCAGACTCCTGCATGCTCTTCTTTACACTTCACAATTCTTCTATGCACATTGCACATTTCAATTAATTAATTAATTAATTAATTAATTAATTAATGGAGCAGAGTGGTGTGGAGTCAATACAAATAACAGGTGTTTCTATTCCTCTTGGTTCAACATATCCCAAGAGAGATGACCAGATTAAAAAAAATATAAATAAATAAGATTTTGTGATGCTCTCTCAGTGGTTGTTTATGCTATATGTGTCTACATATGGCCCCACAGTGGTTCTGATGTGACTTACAACCTTCCAGGTTCTTGCTAGCATGTCTTAATATTGTATTGAATTAGTGTCAGGAGAAATTGGAACAGCAAGTGCAATTTTCAGAAAGTTAAGGATGTCCATAACTGTAACAGCTCAGTTTTTAAGCAGGCCTATTTAGTGTCCACCTTATTTGGTACTAAGTAGTAGTGCTTGTCAACACATTTTATCAGCCCATCATATGGCATACAGCAAAATCAGGAAGGCTTGGTAAAGTCGTTCAAGTGCAGAACAAAGTCCAATGTAGAAGAAATAAGTTCAAGATAAGTCCTTATGGCTTCAAATTCTCAACATTGTCTACAATTTACAGTCAATGATGGATAAAACAAATAAAAATTATCTAATGACCGTGGGCTCCGTGTTTAAAAATATTAACAAGAAAGATCATAGGTCACTGTCCACTCGGGGTAGAGGTTGATGGAAAGGTGACAGTAATTTAAGTATTATGCCAATATATTGCTGTATTTGTGGGAGGTGAGGCTGATTACAAGACTATTTAGATGCACCTGTGGGCCTAGGCTTGCTGATTACTAGGCTATTTATAGGCACCTGTGGGCCCAGGCTGACGCTGATTCCCCTGATTTAACTACCTCTGGGTCAGCTCTAGGATACAGCAGCATGGTGTGGAGGCTCCTTACGGCTGGGCGACGGCAGAATGTCTCAGGAGGGCGCTGATATTCATAGTAGGATCGGAGTGGTTTGCATGGGACCCACGCTGCGGTCCGTGACATGTAGCGCTCTGGGATGAAGCAGAGTTTGGGCCCTAAATGGTCGAGCAATGGTTGTTAGTATTGTTTGTCTGGCTATTCAGAGGCCTGTGTGGGGCATTGTATTCAGTTATTGGAGTATCATGCGCTTAGAGTAGGTATGGTTGTATGTTTTTGATACCTGGTTTACAGGTGGGGTGCGTGTCTGCAGTTGGCTCAAGCTATGCACGCTGTGTTTTGTGTATCAATGGTCGATTATAGAAAAAAAACGCAGCAGTGTCATGTGGAGGCTCATTCACGCCTGGGCATCGGCAGAAAGTGCCAGGCGAATGCTGGCATTCACTGTAGAATCGCACTTGGCACGGGACCCACAGTGCGGTATGCGATTCGCAATACTCTGGGACAAAGCAGAGTCAGGCGCTTATGGTCAAGTGACTGTTGTTAGTATTTTTGTCCGACTGTTTAGGGGCTTGTTGGGGACTATTGCATATAGTTATTGAAGTAGCATGCGCCTAAAGTAGGTATGGTCGCATGTTTTAAGTGATGGTATTATTTAGTTATCTCTCTGGAAGGGTCATGTATCAATGGTCGTTAATAAAAAATAAAGTGCATGTTTTTTTTTTCTGTCACCTGTTTTACATGTAGGCAGCATGTCCGCAGTTAGCGCCAGACATGCAAGGTGTTGGTAAATGTATATCAGTGGTCTGTATATGGGGACACAAGCAGATTGGTCAAGGCCTGTATTTGAGTTCTGATGCTCTTGTATGTAAGTGTGTTCAATCTATAAACTGTATGTTATGGGCACGGATTTGTCAGGGGTTCTGTGCTAGGTTTATAGGTGCACTATTATGTCGATTAATTGGAGCTGCATCAGAGTTTATGTCAAACCGTGTTTATGTTTTTCTTAGGGGAACACGAGGTGGTGTTGTGGTGACCATCATTTAAAAAAAAAAACTGCAGCATTATGTGGAGGTTCGTTCGCTCCTAGGCAATGGCAGAAGGTGCCAGGCGAGTGTTGGCATTCACGGTAGGATCGGACTTGGTTACACGGTCCGTGACTTGTAGAGCTCTGGGGGGAAGGAGGTTGGGCGCTAATGGTCGAATGATCATGGTTAGGTTTGTTACCTTCAAAAGCTACGTCCATGTGTCTGCATTTACATTTTGTCCTATACTCCATTCACTACCAGAGCTGCGTTCATGTGTTTGTTGTTGCAGCACAATAATACTCTGCTCACTTTCAGATTGTATTCATACGGCTGCGTTATACCTTGCTCTTCATGCTCAGAGCTGGGCCCATACCATGTTTTTAGGCACCACTCACATCCAGTGCTGCATTCACCCACATGTTCTTTCATCAGATGTTATACTCTGCTTCCACTTAAAGCTGCATTTTCCTTTTCATTGCTACATCATGGTTTACTCAGTATTTTCACTAGGGCAGTCAGCACAGCGCTCTGATACCGTTCTCCCGATAAACATAGCTGCTTTCTTTCAGGTTTACGTTTCTTTCCTCGCTGGTTGTTGCATTCCATAGGCCTACTTTTTCTGTTTCACTTCAGTGGAAAGAAAAAAAAATGAAAAATTGTGCCGTTCTTTAGTCCTGGTTCGCATTCACTCAGACTGGTCTCCTTTACTTCTGGTTCGCATTCACTCCGATTGGTCTCCTGCCCCAGTTCACCATACAGTCCCTCAGCGGTCAGTGGGCCAATAGGAGTAGGTTCCTACTATATTTCACAAGTTGTTAGTTCGAACTGTAATGCCTCTGGCTCTTTTCTCTTTTTCTCCCATCTGTTCTATTTCACAGTTGGTTTAATGTTTTATTTATGTTCGTGGTAATGTCTATGCATATCCCATCAGGTCTGGATCATGTTTTAATAACTTATCGTCACTGTAATGTCATCCAGTTCAATCTTGGCTTCGGGGGGCTTATGCCTGTTCTTCACGTTATTAGTTAGGGGTACAATATGGTTGTAGGCTGGTTAGTGTCCTAGGTTCACTGTCGGAGGGTGTCATGGTTATGCGAGTCCCCAAGTCATACTGGTGCGGCATAAGTGGTTTATATTTAAAAAAAAAAAATCCGCCATTAGTCATGCATTCATGTCTACGCCATTAGAGTCTCTCACGCATGGCTTCTCCGTTTAAGTTTGACACACATGGCCCCGCCATTAGAGTCTCTCACTCATGGCTTCTCCATTTAAGTTTGACACACATGGCCCCGCCATTAGAGTCTCTCACACATGGCTCCACCATTAGTGTCTCTCACGCATGGCTTCTGCGTTTATGTTTCACGTCGACAGACTAATAAGTCCTGCATGGCCAATCCGACCGACCACAAATGTTTTATAATGCTAGGCTCAGATAGGCCCAGGTTCTGATACATTGCATTACTTAATGGGTCCAGCAGAAAACAATGCCAATTGAAGTTTACTTTGGAGCTCATGACTTCATTCCGATTTAATTTGTCACAAAGTTTGTTAAATCAGCTATATCCTGGCCTGCAGATATACATCACTGTCCATTGCAGCAACATAAATAGCTATAGTAATCCATTCTGGTAGTGAACAGTTACTGTGACAGGCAGGTGGACACTCCAATAACAGTAGAACAAGACAGGTTATTCACCTTAATTTTAGAATAAAGGCCTTATAGAATTGCCTATGTAATAAATTAGCTGGACACCCCTTTAACAGTAAAACAAGACAGTTTATTCACCCCAATTTGAGAATCAAGGCCAAATAGAATTGTTTATCTATTAAACAATGTGAACAACTCAATAACAGTAGAAGTAGACAGCTTTATTCAAACCAATTTGAGAATCAAGGCATAATAGAATTGCTTATCTATTAAACAAGAAGTACACTGTTTAATTACATAGCTCTGTGCCCTACACAGAGAATCATGCAAACTGTGCTGTCTCCTATGGATCCCTTTAGCTTCAGATTACAGTCCCTGCACTGCCCCTGAAGTCTCCCAATGCTCTCCCTACCATGTGTAAAACTTTCCCTATGATCTCCCTATACTGTCCCTTAAAATGGTTCCAACAACACTGCTCCTGGCGCTTGTCACATCTCTCCCTATGCTCAGATCACAGTGAAATGACAGAGGCAGTGCGTGATGAGGCTGTGACATCACAGGGCTGGCTAGCTGCTAATTGGCTGTCTGCATGGCATTATATAACATGTGTAGCCACC
Organism: Bufotes viridis; assembly: GCA_033119425.1. Lineage (NCBI taxonomy): Eukaryota > Metazoa > Chordata > Amphibia > Anura > Bufonidae > Bufotes > Bufotes viridis. The sequence goes on from CM065592.1 coordinate 79,051,585, forward strand.
ATTTTAGGAAAAAGAACAATACATTACCATGAAGCGCAAGGAAATTTCGGATTCGTTGTGAATCTAATTTTTCCTAAACTTCAGATCGAATTCCACTTCGGATGGTTCGATTTGCTCAACACTAGTCTCTATCTACTTCAACCCAGTGGTTGTATTGTAATTGCATTCTGTTGAGGGTTTTGATAGCATGTCATTTATCATGTAGAGAAGGTAAATACTAATGTATTGTGATTGTCCATATTATTTCCTTTACTGGCTTGATTCATTTTTCAACCACATTATATACCTCTCATCTCCAGGGGTTATGACTAGTGATGAGCGGCAGGGGCAATATTCGAATTTGCGATATTTTGCTAATATTCGTTAGAATGTTTGTCATATATTTGCGAATATTCGTATTTGAGGTTATTCTATTGATTGCAAATAATCGGCAATAAAATATTCGCATAATGCGAATATTCTTAAGGACTCGCCAACCCAATAGGAAAGTTGCTTAATGCTTACGTGATTCGATTAACGCGCATATTTAATTGTAGATTTTTCGCTTAACATAAACTATATTAAATAATGAAGAAAATTCTAAATTATCAATGACTCATTACTGATTTAGAATATTCTTCATAATTTAATATAGTTTGTTATGTGAAAAATCGGTAAATAAATATGCGCATTAATCAAATCACGTAAGGGTGTTAAGCAACTTTCCTATTGGGTTGGCTTGGTAGAATTGTCGAATATGTAGAATATTTCGCTATATTCTAGATATTCGACAATTATACCAAGCCAAGCTAACCCAATAGGAAAGTTGCTTAACGCCCTTACGCGATATGATTAATGTGCATATTTAATTGATGATTTTTCGCATAACATAAACTATATTAAATAATGAAGACTATTCAAAATCAGTAATGAGTCATTACTGACTTGTTGGTCAATTGAGAATATTTGTAATTTTTTTTTATCTAAAGTCATGATTCCTCCCTGTGTAAGTTGCTTGTGGGCCAATGACTGTTCACATTAAATTAGGAAAAATGACGAATATTCTAAAAACGAATATATGGCACTATATTGTATAGTGCTATATATTCGTGTTTTAGAATATTTGCAATATGCGAATATTACATTGCTGATTTTTCGCATAAGAGAAAATAAATTGAATAATGAAGAATATTCTAATTCACTACAGACTACAATATTGCAGCCTTCTCACATTGGACCACAAGCAAGAAGCAGGTAGGTATACTAGGTAATGGCTTCAGATGAAAAAAAAAAAAGACAAATATTCATTTTTGCAAATATATATCATTATATTCAAAATATTCGCGAATTCTCGAAGTCCTGTTATTCACAATAAAAATTTGCAATTCGAATATTCGTGCTTAACACTAGTTATGACCACCTCTGCAACACAAATACATTGGCCGGGACAGGAGCTGCTGCGCATGCATGTCTATATGTGCTCCCACGGTCTCAGTCATCAGAGAGGCCGGCTCTTTTTCCTATAGTGTGCAAGCATGAACACCACTGCTGGATTGTAGGGTGGTCATAACCATGGAAACAAGCAGTGTATAATGTGATTGGAAAATGACTCAAGCTAGCAAAGGAGGCAATATGGACAATCACAATACATTAGTAAGTGCCTTGTATTAACTTTCTCTACATGATAAATGCCATATGCTGAAGTGAGACAAACCCTTTAATCTAATTCAAGCAAAAGCATGTATGGACTCATCTGTAGATAGATAGATAAATACACAGAATTGAGATTTCCCTGTTATTCCTTTTGTTGCATTGTACAATATAAAATGAAAAACATCTGAATTTTTATTGTTACACCTGCCACCAGAATGAATGTTCTCCTCATTAAAAACAAACATATTATGCATCATGTAACGGTAATATCCTTAATCATGTGAAAATTGGGACTGTCTGTATTTTGCTTTTTCAGGCAGAGAGCACTGAATTTTTTATTGGCTCCTAGCTAATCTTTCATCATGACATCATGTGTTCTCTAATAATCATCTTTACTAAGCTACAGTGCCCTATATGAGCTTGTTAATTATTGATCCCCACCAGCTGGATTTCTGCTCCTCACAGCTGCAGTGGTCAGAACAATGTGATGGACCGGCCGGGTTTATCTTTATCTTTTTATTCATGAAAATGAAAAAATAAAGCATTCTCTCAATGTGCAGTACAATGCTGTAATAGTAGAGCATTCATTTCCAGACCTCACGCCACGTCGTACAAAGCAGTTCACTGATGAGACTAGTTACTTATTATAAATGTAGTCAATTTTGCTACCATACATATGTGGTACAGGTGATTTTTCACATACCCATGGCTTGGAACTAAACAAAGCTGTAATAGGGCACACATAGACTTCTGTGGGGCTCTATTGTACTTCTGCACGCCTTTGATTTTATTTGGAGCATAGTGCGTTTAGCATGTTCCATCTCATTTCATGTTGCAAGGCTACAAATATGTAATTCCTTACATTTCTTGTTAGTTCAACATATCCTGAGATGCTCGGCACGAGATAGCCAACTCAGAAAAGAAAGATAATTTTGCAAAAAATGTCAAATATCTATACTATATACTTTTATCTGTGAGCAGTGTTAGTCTGCAATGTGCATCGAGCCTGTCAAGAATTTTACTAGCGTGCTGTGATATTGTATTGAATTTGTATTGTGAGATATTGCAGTCCTTAACCAGTTGCAGATTGCCTGTAGACTATACAGCGCCTTGAAAAAGTATTTTACACCTTGAACTTTCCCACATTTTTTCACATTACTCCCACAAACTTATGTGATTTTATGTGATAGACCAACAAAAAGCAAGTATGTGTGCAGTGAAAAGAAAATGATACATGATTTTCAAAATTTTTAATAAATAAAAATCAGTGGAGTGCTTTTGTATTCAGCTCCCTGTACTCTGATACACCTAAATAAAATCCAGTGTGGCCAATTGCCTTCAGAATTCACCTAATAAGTAAATAAAGTCCACATGTGTATAATTTCTCAATATAACTACTGCTGTTCTGTGAAGGCCTCAGAGGTTTGTTAGAGAACATTAATGATCTAACAGCATCACGAAAACCAAGTAACACACCAGACATGTCAGGCATAAAATTGTGGAGAAGTGTAAAGCATGGTTAAGTTATAAAAAAAATATCCCAAGCTCTGAACATCTCACATAGGACTTTTCAATCCATCATCTGAAAATTTAAGTATGCCATAACTGCAAACCTACCAAGACATAACTGTCCACCTAAACTCACAGCCCAGGCAAGAAGAAGCAGCCAAGAGGCCCATGGTCACTCTGGAAAAGCTGTAGAGATCCAAAGCTCAGGTGGGAGAATCTGTCCACAGGACAACTATTTGTCATGTAATCCACAAATCAGACCTTTATGGAAGACTGGCTAGAAGAAAGCCATTTTTTAAAGCAAGCCATAGGAAGTTCCATTTGAAGTTTCCCATAAGCCATGTGGGAGACACACCAAACACGTGGATGAAAGTGCTCTGGTCAGATAAGACCAAAGTTTAACTTTTTGGGCTAAATGCAAAACACCGGGGCCTTGATTTATCATACCTGCACAACAGAATTCTGGCATCAAAATGTCACAAAATAGGGCTTTTGCAACTTTTCTGGCCCAGTCAAAGTCCAGACCTAAATCTCATGACCAATATTAGCAAGACTTGAAAGTTGTTGTTCACAGATGATCTTCAAATCTTCAATAGAGATGAGCTAAATTAAGTGGAATTCGATCCGAATTTCAGTAAAAATTCGGTCCGCACCGAATCTAAATTACCTGCTGCTTTGTGGTACCGAATCACAAATCGAAGAGTAGGGAAAGAATAGGGAGGAATTATTCCCCAGTATTGAAACCGAACAGGGTCCAATAGGGGAGTGTACAGTCTGGGTAACAGGAACAATCCTATTACACCTTGCTGCACTGACTGGGGATCCAAATTGCCATTATACTACTGCTTTCAGGATTGCAATAAATGATACCTCTGTAATTCCAGCAAACTTTGCTTGTTATTGTGGTGCAAGTGCTGTGTGATACAGCCATTAACAGGGTGTATTACTAGGAAATATTTATATGTCTTATTAGCCCTTGTGCCGTGCAGTTATATGTTCTAAAGCAGGGGTCCCAAACTCGCGGCCCGTGGGCCATTTGCGGCCCTCAGTACAATATTTTGTGGCCCGCACCAACGGTCGGCCTGCGCAAAAATGAATGAATGAAAAAAAATCATCTGACTTACTGTAGTACTGCTGCAGCGCCACGCCGCCCACCCAGCCTGCGAGTACCGTCATGGCAACACACGGTCACATGGGCTCAGAGCAGACCACGGGGGTGTGACAGGGTGAGTGAGCAGCGCCGCGGCGGCGGGAAGCAGCCAGAGCAGAGAGACTATCGGGGCGAGCAGTCTGACACAGCCACAGCGGTCAGAAAAAAGATTGAATTAAAGAGTCGCAGGCAGCTGGCAGGAGAGTCAGGACAGGTCAGGTTGTGTTATTTAAGGGTAGTGAGTGTGGTGTGAGTGACAACACAACATGGATGGCATGGAGGGGAGAAATATGATAACATGGATGGGGGGAGAAATATGACAACATGGAGGGAGCCAGAGGGGGAGAAATGTGACAACATGGAGGGAGCCAGAGGAGGAGAAATGTGACAACATGGAGGGAGCCAGAGGGGGAACTTCACTCAATGTTCAGGACACATCATGTTCAGAAGAAATAATTAAAATTGTTAATAATGACATTTGAGGACTTTTTTTTTTGTGTAACCCCTTATGCGGCCCAGCCTCACCCAGACTTTGCCTCCTGCGGCCCCCAGGTAAATTGAGTTTAAGACCCCTATTCTAAAGCCTTTTTCGCATGTATAAGTGGAAAAAATATGGGCTTATTAGCCGTTGTGTGGTGAAGTGAGAAAATTACTGCCTTTTTTGGGGTGTATTAGTGGAAAAAAATAAGGGCTTATTTGCCGTTAAGAGGTACAGTTATATGTTCTAAAGCCTTTTTTGCGTGTATAAGTGGAAAAAAGGGCTTATTAGCAGTTGTGTGGTGAAGTGAGAAAATTACAGCCTTTATTGGCATGTATTAGTGGAAAACAAAAAGTATTATATGTGCAGTTATATTTTCTAAAGCCTTTTTTGCGGTGTTAGTGGAAAAAAATAAGGGCTTATTTGCCGCTCAGCGGTGCAGTTATATGTTCTAAGGCCTTTTTTGGTGTGTATTAGTGGAAAGAAAGGGCTTATTAGCTGTTATGTGGTGAAGTGAGGAAATTAAAGCTTTTTTTGGCGTATATTAGTGGAAAAAAAAGTATTATTTGCTGCTCAGCGGTGCAGTTATATGTTCTAAAGCCTTTTTTGGGGTGTATTACTGGGGAAAGAAAAGGGGCCTTATTAGCCGTTGTGTGGTGAAGTGAGAAAATTAAAGCCTTTTTCGGGGTGTATTAGTGTAAAAAAATAAGGGCTTATTTGCCGTTCAGCGGTGCAGATATTTTTTCTAAAGCCTTTTTTGGGTGTATTAGTTGAAAAAGAAGGGGCTTATTAGCCGTTTTGAGGTAAAGTGAGAAAATTACAGCCTTTTTTGGGGTGTATTAGTGGAAAAAAATAAGGCCTTATTTGCCGTTGAGCGGTGCAGATATTTGTTCTAAAGACTTTAGGTTTATTAGTTTAAAAAAAGGGGCTTATTAGCCGTTATGTGGTAAAGTGAGAAAATTACAGCCTTTTTTGAGGTGTATTCATTTCCTTTTTATTTATTTATTTGCTCTAACAGTATGTCAGACAGAGAAGTGACAGGGGAGGGGCAGAGGCCTAAACGTTTCTGGTGCAGGCACAGGTCGCAGCAGAGTAAAGGGGCGTGGAAGCAGGGGTCACTTTGAGAGGTCTGAGCTAGCAGTCATGTCTTGACCAGCAACCCAATGCTTCTTGAATGGTTGACTCAGTCATCCACTTTGTCGCAAGTGACATCAGAAACCCCAAGCCAAAAGTCGGTGGGTTTGTCAGACACAACCCTTAGTTGGCATGCCAGGGAGCAGGCCCTGTGCCCTCACCTGTCCTCAACCTGCCTCTGTCCTTTTCTGTTCCCTCAGCCTGAGAAGTATTATATGCTGTGGGCTCAACTCCACTATATAGCAAGGACGAGCTACTAGAGGACAGTCAGCAGCTACTGCCCAGCCAAGATCTTGAGGAGACATCCGCCGCTTCCTTCGGTAGGTGGGCAAGTAATGATGAGGAGAGTGGCGTGGGATCTGGTGTTGTGAGCGGTAAGGCTCCTGGCTCAGAGACCGTTGAAGAGGACATCAGTGACATGCAGACAGTACTCGATAATGATGTAGCCGATCACAATTGGGAGCCGGGTGACAAAAGGGCTTCATCATCATCAGGAGAAGAGGGAGACCGCTTGCTCGTGAGGCAGCGGTGGAGCCAGCAAGACACTAGCGTGGCCAAGAGTCAGCAGGGTGGCAGTAGTAGGAGGTCGGGAGCCAAACATGCCTGGAGTATACCACCCTCTTTGCAGAAGTCTACCTTCCCGGAAAGAAGTGGTGCAGGGGTGCACGGAGGCAACGGCCATAGCAGTCAATCAGTGCGGAGGGGTGGGGGTAAAATCACCTACTCAGTGGTGTGGCAATTTTTGTTAAGCCGCTGGAGGAGTTGAACATGTCCATTTGCTGAATCTATGTACAGAAAGTGAAGCGTGGCCGGGTTGCCAATGTTGGGAGAACCGTGGCTCTAATGTGGCGGTCCAGCCTGCCGCAGCAACCGCTGCATCACCCAGTGGTACGAACCTGATTTCAGGCAGTTAAGGCTCTACCACCTCAGCAGAAGGAAGCTGTCTGTCCTTCCTATCATCTACAGGTCCTGATGCTCCTGCTCCTCCTCCTACTTCTCGTCAGTGATTCCATCAGCAATCGCTCACTGAAGCGATTGCCAAGAGAAAACAATATGCGTGCACTCATCCAACGGTGCAGAAGCTGAACATGCTCCTGGCCAAGTTGCTGGTGCAGCATTCCCTCCCTTTTTCAAGTGGTGGACTCTTCACCTTTCAGAGAAATGATGGCTTGTGCCGAGCTGAGGTGTAGGGTCCCAAGCCGTCATTTATTTGCCAAAAAGGCAGCACCAGCCCTGCACAAATATGTAAAACAGAAGGTGGGCCAGTCCTTGAGCCTATCGGTGTCTGTCAAAGTGCACGGCAGCGTCGACGTGTGGAGCTGTAATTACGGTGAAGGACAACATATGTCTTTTTTGGCCCACTGGGTAAATATGCTTTCTGCCCAGCCACACCAGAAACTTGGCCAGGTGATGCTGCTTCCGACTGCACGTTCTCACACCGTTGGTCCTACGACAATGTCCACCTCTGCCTCCTCATCCACCACCGTGTCCTCAGCCTCCACTGCAGGGACAATTCACAGTGCTCCTCCAGCATACCACATGTGCAAGGCCCAGCGGTGTCATGCTGCCCTGCACCTCGTTTGCCAGGGTGAACGTAGTCACACAGGGGAGGAACTGCTCCGTGTCCTTTATCAAGAAATCGAATCCTGGTAACAACTCAAAATCGGAACCATGCTGACCGACAACAGCAAGAACATGGTGTCGGCGCTGGTCAATGAGGGCGGAGCCATGCACCCTGCATGGCGCACGTGTTCAAACTGGTTATCAAGCGGTTCCTGAAGTCTAAAAATCCTTAAAATGGCCAGAAAACTTTGCATGCACTTCAGCCACTCGTACACTGAAAAAGCACACACTCCTTGAGCTGGAGGAGGACATTGGAGCACAAGCAATGTGTAGCAAAATGGGTGGTTTTTCTACACAGGTGACAGGAGAGGAGGAGCAGCCGGAGGAGCAAGAGGGAGATGAGGAGGATGAGGCAGATGAACCACACTCTGTCATTGTGCCACTCTGTGGTCTCCTCATGCTGCTGCTGCCTCTTCCACACTGTCACTGGCCCAATCTGTGGACGTCTCAAGTTGGTCTCCCACCCTCTCCACTTCATGACTGGGCCACTATTCAGCCTTTTTGGCCTGGTTGACATCATCATTTATTTGACCCTTCTTCTGATCTTTCAGAAGGAAGGAAAAATGAGACGCAGAACGGATCCTGTCTGTGTAGCAGCTTGAAGCCTGTATGGTCCCATCAGAATTGGCTTATGATTTGGTAGCCAAAAGCAGGAGTGGGTACAAAACACAGAAGACATGCAAATATTCCATTCACGTGTCATCTCGGTTTTGGATCCACTCCTGTCTTTTTGGGGGGACTTTAGCAATACTGATGGATTATTGACCAAATGCTGACCAAGTGAAGGCGGATGCTCAACAGACAGGATCCCTTTTTTTTGGGGGGGTTATTGTTCTGACGGATCGGGGTAGGGCAAAGCAATCAGTGATGTCAACACAAACTTACTGCTGACAGCCTCTCCACTCCTTCAGAGGGGGCTCTACTTGTATAAGCGTTTAATAGAACAGATTCTGTAGAAATCTACAGTATGTGGAATCAGCTGACGACGGTGAAAAAGGAGTACGCTCTTTCACGCTACAGTAGGATCTTGGGCCTCTGCACGGTTCTTCATTCCTGGCACTAACATCGACCTGTAAGGCTGAGTTCACACTTGAGTTATTTGGTCAGTTTTGGCCACATAACTGCCTAAATAAGTGAAGTGTGCAGTGATTCTAAGAACATTTATTTACAAAAAAGTCACATAGACCTACTAAATACTTTTAGGGGTTACAACATAGATATTAAAACATAACCTTTATTATATTTTTTATAAAAGCTGATACATTTATTTATGCACCCAGTCCCATTAAAATTATCAGGGAAGGAATCAGATATTCCACTCAATACTGAATGTGTGTAATCCTCTTTTACTTGGAGGTACTGCTTATGGCTGCAGTTCACTTTGCTGTGTTATAATGTGTGCATCTGCCATAGGTTAATACCCTATTTCCCTGATGAAGCCGCACATGTGGCGAAACATGTCGGGAGTAGTGTTGAGCGCGAATATTCGAAAAGCGAATTTTTTTAGCGAATATCGGCACTTCGCTAATTCGCGAATATTTCGAATATAGCGCTATAAATTCGCTATTTCGAATATTCGTTTTTTTTTTTTTTTTTTTTTTAGTTATATTTTTTTCTTTCCCACTTCCCAAAAGTAGTTCTTACCTGTCATGAGGATTCCTGGCTTCCTGGCTGCTCCAGTCAGTGCCCGTTGCCGCTTCTGCCGACTTCCGTGCTCATGGAGCGTCCCCTTCCATGGGAAAATCTCTATATACTAAAATGTACTGTCGGATTTGAGGAATTACGTTGAAATCGCAATGCGATTAATTCAAGTTATATTAATCGCATTGCGATTTCAACTTAGAGATGGGTTTATAATGGGTCAGCTTGCTAGAATTAACGAAGTTAACGAATATGGAATATAGCAGCAGTGCTAAGTTGAAATCGCAATGCGATTAATTTAACTTAAAGTATTCGCATTGCGATTTCAACTTAGCACTGCTAGTGTAGTGCATAGCTATATATTCCATAATGGAATATATAGCTATGCACTAGCAGTGCTAAGTTGAAATCGCAATGCGAATACTTTAAGTTAAATTAATCGCATTGCGATTTCAACTTAGCACTGCTGCTATATTCCATATTCGTTAACTTCGTTAATTCTAGCAAGCTGACCCATTATAAACCCATCTCTAAGTTGAAATCGCAATGCGATTAATATAACTTGAATTAATCGCATTGCGATTTCAACGTAATTCCTCAAATCCGACAGTACATTTTAGTATATGGAGACGTTCCCATGGTGATGGGGACGCTCCATGAGCACAGAAGTTATGGTTGGCTTGGTAGAATTAGCGAGGATGACGAATATGACGAATGTATTCGTCATATTCCTCAAAACGAAGATAACGAAGTATTCTACATCTTCGTTTTAGCTACCTATTCGTCAACTTCGCTAATTCGAGCAATCATCATCATTCATCAAATAGGAAGGTTGACTTACCAGAGAGCTGTGTTAAATTCGCTATGCGATTTTTTTTTTTTAATACAATAATTATATTACTTGATATGATAATATTATTATAAGTATTCTATTTATTAAAAAAAAATCGCATAGCGAATTTAACACAGCTGTCTCTATAGTCAACCTTCCTATTTGATTGCTAGAATTAGCGAGGTTGACGAATATGACGAATGTATTCGTCATATTCCTCAAAAACGAAGATAACGAAGTATTCTACATCTTCGTTTTAGCAACCTATTCGTCAACTTCGCTAATTCTAGCAATCAAATAGGAAGGTTGACTATAGAGACAGCTGTGTTAAAATTCGCTATGCGATTTTTTTTTTTAATACAATAATTATATTACTTGATATGATAATATTATTATAAGTATTCTATTTATTAAAAAAAAAAATCGCATAGCGAATTTAACACAGCTGTCTCATTAGTCAACCTTCCTATTTGATTGCTAGAATTAGCGAAGTTGACGAATAGGTTGCTAAAACGAAGATGTAGAATACTCGTTATCTTCGTTTTGAGGAATATGACGAATACATTCGTCATATTCGTCATCCTCGCTAATTCTAGATATGAAACCAATAGGAAAGTAGCCTTAAGTACAAATCGCAATATGCGATTATTTAAATCGCATTTTAATCGCGATAACTAGAAAAAATGACGAATATTCGATTTCGACGAATATGAAACGAATATTCATTCGAATATTCGCGAATTTCGTCGAAATCGAATATGGCACCTGCCGCTCATCACTAGTCGGGAGGATTAGTGTCTGCTGGCTTTTAGACAGGGACCGAATCAGAAGTATGTATATATATATATATATATATATATAATTATATATATAGAGAAGATAGTGGCAGCAACGTATCAAGTTCAAAAGGCGGGTGCGCGCCTCACAGAGACCAGCCAGTCCCAAAATAAGTATACCAGGAAAAAAGGCAGCACTCCAAAAATATAAAAGCAAACAAACCGAGCTTTATTCACCCATGTGGGCAGTGCGACGTTTCGGCTCAGACTGAGCCTTTCTCAAGCAATGTGTAAGACAAAGTACCACATATTTATGCGTGCAACAATCAAAACATGATTACAAATAAATTACCAATCAATTAAAGTATAAACATGTGAATTACAATATTGTGCATAAAATTATTATACCAAATTCATTATACTTGTACCCATCAAATGTGCATAACTGTATTTAACAATGTGACTTTATAGATGGATACCTAATATAATAAAAATATAAATGATCATAAAATACATAATTGCTATTTACTCCAAACACCTGATCAAAATTAATAAAGTGCATAGTGCAGAAAGTCCGGTGAATATACTCAGCTGTGGGAGGAGGAGCTCCATGAGAACAGTAGGTGACATGCTGTATTGGAGGAATGGCGTCCCGCTGCATCAGATCGCGTCCTGTACAACACTGAGCGCATGTCCGGAAGCTGAGTGACGTCACTGACCTCAACTTCCGGATACGCATGTCATTAGTAGCTTGAATCGCCATTTTGTCTAAGGGCAATCTACCAGTTTTCTATCTATATCAACTACCACTCTCAAAAGGATAATACTGGTTCCTCTCTAAATGGAGCGAATCGCGTATATCTCTGTAGGGAAAAGATATTACAGGGACATGTCACTATGACTATAAGCGACAACCGCTGTAACGGGTCCCGACACCCGAGACCCTGTCCAAATAGGGCAGGCAACCTGGGATCGACGTGAAGTGGGATCACATATGGCCATCATATTATTGAGGACCAATTGTCAAACCCCATCCCCCACAAAACCCACAGCAAACGTCGCGGGAGGGATCTCCTCCCATATGTCATATCAGTGACATTGTCCCAAGATAGGCCGTTTTTTCGAGCCATATAATTTCAAGTATTGTACCAAATATTTGTCAGTTCCAATATGCAGTAGTTTCTTTTTATTCAGGACAACCTCCAAGTCACCAATACAGTAGTAGCCACCCCAGGTCTATGATAAAAAGTCTCCCATACTCACAATATATGAGGGCCAAACGGATTACAACTGACCCTGTGCTGTTAAATGATACTCTGGATGAATTCACGAATAGGTTTCTGCAAAGAGGTTACCCCAGGAAACTCCTGAAAACGCAGATGGACAGGGTATCCAAGATTGATAGAGATACGTTACTAGAGGTTACCAATGTAACAGAAAGAAAACCTAGAGTGGCATTTATATCAACATATACCGATTTGAGTTCAGAAATTGCGCAAATTGCTAGAAGACACTGGAAAATACTAAAAAGTTGTCATAATGCAATTCCTGAATTCCAAATGCCACCACTAATGTCTTACCGGAGGTCCAAAAGTCTACATGATAGGTTGGTCAGGGCTGATGTTGGACCTGCCACTGCTTGCAGACAGTCTACCATAATGGGCACGGGGGTGGGTTGCTACCCCTGTCTTCATTGTGTAAACTGTCGATATGTGATTAAAGGGAGATCCTTTGTTCATCCAGAAACAGGTATTGCCTTCCCAATAAGGTTCCACTTGACCTGTGACAGTAACTATGTTATTTATGTTCTTGTTTGCCCATGTCGCAAAGTTTATGTAGGTGAGACCTCCACGGATTTTAAGACACGACTCAATAATCATCGCTTCACAATCAGACAAAAGAGAGCGGATTTACCAGTCTCTAGACACTTCACTGAATTTAAACATTCAGAGAAGGAGTTGAAATTCTGTATAATCGATCATGTCCCAATGCCCAGGAGAGGGGGTGATAGAACAATCTTGATAAAAAAGAGGGAGATTATGTGGATCCATACATTGGGGTCTCTTAAACCAGGTGGTTTAAATGTAGACTTTAATCTGGGTGTGAGAATGTAACTCAATACGGGCTGCTGCCCTTTGACTCCTCTTGAATTAACGCTGCTCCACTGACGACTGTGTATATGGTAGAAGCTACTAGACAATAATTTTAAAATCTCTTTTTCACTTTTTTACTTATTTTCTATAGATGGTGCGATACCAGAGGTGGGAGGTGTCAGCCCGGAGAAGAATTGGTGACTTGGAGGTTGTCCTGAACAAAATGAAACTACTGCATATTGGAACTGACAAATATTTGGTACAATACTTGAAATTATATGGCTCGAAAAAACGGCCTATCTTGGGACAATGTCACTGATATGACATATGGGAGGAGATCCCTCCCGCGACGTTTGCTGTGGGTTTTGTGGGGGATGGGGTTTGACAATTGGTCCTCAATAATATGATGGCCATATGTGATCCCACTTCACGTCGATCCCGGGTTGCCTGCTTTATCTGGACAGGGTCTCGGGTGTCGGGACCCGTTACAGCGGTTGTCGCTTATAGTCATAGTGACATGTCCCTGTAATATCTTTTCCCTACAGAGATATACGCGATTCGCTCCATTTAGAGAGGAACCAGTATTATCCTTTTGAGAGTGGTAGTTGATATAGATAGAAAACTGGTAGATTGCCCTTAGACAAAATGGCGATTCAAGCTACTAATGACATGCGTACCCGGAAGTTGAGGTCAGTGACGTCACTCAGCTTCCGGACATGCGCTCAGTGTTGTACAGGACGCGATCTGATGCAGCGGGACGCCATTCCTCCAATACAGCATGTCACCTACTGTTCTCATGGAGCTCCTCCTCCCACAGCTGAGTATATTCACCGGACTTTCTGCACTATGCACTTTATTAATTTTGATCAGGTGTTTGGAGTAAATAGCAATTATGTATTTTATGATCATTTATATTTTTATTATATTAGGTATCCATCTATAAAGTCACATTGTTAAATACAGTTATGCACATTTGATGGGTACAAGTATAATGAATTTGGTATAATAATTTTATGCACAATATTGTAATTCACATGTTTATACTTTAATTGATTGGTAATTTATTTGTAATCATGTTTTGATTGTTGCACGCATAAATATGTGGTACTTTGTCTTACACATTGCTTGAGAAAGGCTCAGTCTGAGCCGAAACGTCGCACTGCCCACATGGGTGAATAAAGCTCGGTTTGTTTGCTTTTATATTTTTGGAGTGCTGCCTTTTTTCCTGGTATATATATATATATATATATATATATATATATATATATTATATTGCAGTTGCCTGCCCATGTGTGAGGCGACGCAGGCCCACAGACTGTACTGTGTGCACACCACTCATACAGGGTGGCACAGTACCTTGCAGATAAAAATGTCATTTAATTTTTACCCTTTAATAAAATTTCAGTTGCCTGCCAGTGTGTGTCAGGCCCACACAGACTGCACTGTGCCCACCACTCATATCGGGTGGCACAGTACCTAGCAGATAAAAAAGTCATTACATTTACAATTATTACATTTGCCTGCCAGTGAGTGTCAGGCCCACAGACTGTACTGTGCCCACTGCCCACCACTCATATAGGGTGGCACAGTACCTTGCACGCATAGTACCACTAATCAAAAAAAAAATGACAGGCAGAGGCAGGCCACCCCGCAGGGGCCTTCATGGTCGTGGTGCTGTGATTTATTTTGGACCTAGAATAATGACCAGTGTTCAGAGGCTACGTACCCCGAACTCGAAAAATTCTGAGGACATAGTTGACTGGCTTACAAAGGACACCTAATCTTCTACAGCTTCTGCTCGGAACCTTGATGCACCAACCTCCTCCAGCTCAGCTTCGGGCACCTCTAAAGTTACCACTCGACCGCCCGCCGCCACCACCAACACTAGCACCACAGCAGCTTCTCTTGATCATTCAGAGGAGTTATTTAAACATCAGTTGGAAGAAATGAGTGAAGCACAACCATTATTGCCAGAGGATGTAGATAACAGGGATATGTCTCAGTCAGGCAGCATTACACACATGGACATACGGTGTGATGATGATGTTGATGCTGTACCTGCTGCTGCTTCCTTTGCTGAGTTGTCAGATACAAGTGAAGCAGTTGATGATGACGATGTGTCCGTGGATGTCACGTGGGTGCCCGCTCGAAGAGAAGAAGAACAGGGGGAAAGTTTGGATGGGGAGACAGAGAGGAGGAGGAGACGAGTTGGAAGCAGGAGGAGGTCGTCGCAAGGAGCTAGTGGCACAGTCAGAAAGCATGTATCGGCACCCGGGGTCAGCCAGACAGCACGCCAATCAACGCATGCTGTTGCCACCATTAGAATGCCGTCATTGCAAAGCTCAGCAGTGTGGCATTTTCTTTGCTTGTCTGCCTCTGATAACAGTGATGCCATTTGCAACCTGTGCCAAAAGAAACTGAGTCATGGGAAGTCCAACACCCACCTACTGTAGGTACAACTGCTTTGCGAAGGCACATGATCTCCCATCACAAACTTCTATGGGATCAACACATGAGTACAAGCAACACACAAACTCAAAGCCACCATCCTCCTCCTGGTCCAGCATCTTCAGCCACGTCAACCACTGCTGTCCTCCTTGCCCCTCTCAACCACCTGCCACTCCGCCTCTCACCTTTATCAATTCCTGCTCATCTGCCCACAGTCAGGTGTCTGTTAAGGAAATGTTTGAGCGTAAGAAGCCAATGTCACAGTGTCACCCTCTTGCCCGGTGACTGACAGCTGGCTTGACTGAACTCTTAGCCCGCTAGCTTTTACCATACAAGCTGGTGGAGTCTGAGGCCTTCAAAAAATTTGTAGCTGTTGGGACACAGTGTTGGGGCAAGGGTCCATCTGACCACTGATACTTGGTCTGCAAAGCACGGTCAGGGCAGGTATATCACGTACACTGTGCATTGGATAAACCTGCTTACGGCTGCCAAGCATGGAATGAGTGGCTCTGCAGCGGAGTTCATGACACCGCCACGACTTGCAGGCAGGCCTGATGCCACCTCCTCTACTCTTCCTACTCCATCCTCTGGAGTTGTTGCTGCACTGTGGGTGCAAAAACAAAACAAAAAAGGCACATACATGTGTCAATTCCCCTTCGTGATCGTTACCTTGTTGTGGTGAAGGGGCTTGCATATCACAATAAAGTGATCACCTCTATGAGCGTGTTGGCAATGTTGGCACACCCCAGGTGATAAGGTCGTTGCTTCATTGTGAACAGACCAAAAGCGATCGGCTGGATAATTTTTCATAGAAAAAACATTAATTTTCTTTGTGATCATCTAAGGTGATCATTAAAGCCTATTAGGCCAACAATGGGCCCACACTGCAGAATCATTGTTTTCTGGGTCACTTCACTGTCACTGAACTACCTCAGCATGACATCTCCTGCAATCTCCCAAACGTGCGCACGAGCACAGTCATCACTACACCAAGAATGACGCATAGAGGAATAAAATTTATGTCATGAGTGTGTCAACTATTGACAACTCTTTGTGGTTGTCTAAAATCTATTCGATACAAGTCCCCTGATAGGGGACCTTACAGGGATTAAACTGATAGGAATAGTACTACTTAACACACCACTCATATAGGGTGTCACAGAACATTGCACAGCGCATGCGCAGTGCCCCAAATTGGAAGGAAGAGGACCGACCAACTATCTTTTTCCATCTCCCGTTTCCTAAAATCTATTCCATACACTGGCCCCTGATAGGGGACAAAACAGAGATTAAACTGGTAAAAACAGGTTTTTTTTAAATTTAACAAAAAGAGGACAGCCTCTGCAGAGCTGGGTATTTTTTGGCTGTGTTACTGAACGCTCATGCACAATGGCTGCAGGCTCATGCGTCCTTTTACGGAGGTGACAAACCTGGTCAGTCAAACCCAAGGCAACATCATCGACCTCATCCCATATGCGTTTTTTCTGGAGCGTGCCCTGCGAAGAGTGCTGGATCAGATCGTAGATGAGCATGAAGAGGAAGAATTGTGGTCTCCATCACCACCAGAAGCAGCCTTGTCGTCGTTGATTGCTGGACCTCCGGCAACGCAGAGAGAGGAGTCTGAAGAAGAGGAGTCAGAGGAGGAAGGTGGCTTTGAGGAGGTGGAAGACCAACCACAGCAGGCATTCCAGGGGGCTTGTTGTCACCTTTCGGGGACCCTTGGTGTTGTACGTGGCTGGGTGGAGGAAGAGACGTTCAATGACGTCAGTGAGGACAAGGAACAGGACATGGCTAGCTTGGTATCCAACCTTGTTCAAATGGGGAGTTTGTGGTTGTGCAAATAAACAATTTGCGGTGCGTTAAACGGGGAGTTTGGTCTGTCACTGTGAAGCGGGCCTAACTCTTACACTACCTGATCGATACAACATCATACCTGATCGTATACACAAACTGGATGTTTTAAGGCACGTTATTCCAAACAGTTTAGGAATGTTAGGTGATTTACGCCCTTTATGGATTAAAACCCGACTCTGCGTCAACTACATCATTTTCCATGGGAGTTTTGCCATGGATCCCCCTCCGGCATGCCACAGTCCAGGCATTAGTCCCCTTGAAACAACTTTTCCATTACTATTGTGGTCAGAAAGAGTCCCTGTGGGTTTTAAAATTCACCTGCCTATTAAAGTCTATGGCAGTTCGCCCAGTTCGTCCGTTCGCGAAAATTCGGGGAAGTTTACGTTCACCGTTCACGAACGGAAAATTTTATGTTCGCGACATCTCTAGTCATACTGACTCACAGTTCTGTTTCACTACCACAGCAGACTCTCTATGTGTATTACTGTAAGGCACAGTTTTCAACACCACTATACACGCTCTCTGCAGCCAGGAAATAGCTGTTTTTTTAACGCGATTCACAGCGAATAAATTCGGATTGAATCGAAATCTTGAGAAATTCGCTCATCTCTAATCTGAATAAGCTTGAGCTATTATGCAAAGAAGAATGGGCAAAAATGTCAACCTCTAGATGTGCAAAGCTTGTAGAGACATACCCCAATAGACTTGCAGCTTTAATTGCAGCAAAAGATGGTCCTACAAAGTATTGACTCAGGAAAGGGCTAAATGCAAATGAACACCACACTGCAATTCGACTGGGCATGCTCTCAATCAACTTCTGGGCCAATTCCCGACTGATAGCAACCCATTCTTTCATAATCACTTCTTGAGTTTGTCAGAATTAATGGGTTTTTCTTTGTCCACCCGTCTCTTGAGAATTGCCACAAGTTCTCAATGGGATTAAGATCTGGGGAGTTTCCAGGCCATGGACCCAAAATATCTACATTCTGGTCCCCAAGCCACTTAGTTATCATTTCTGCCTTATGACACGGTGCTCCATCGTGCATTGTTCTTCACCAAACTGTTGTTGGATTGTTAAAAGAAGTTGCTGGTGGAGGGTGTTTGGTACCATTCTTTATTCATGGCTGTGTTTTGGGGCAAAATTGTGAGTGAGCCCACTCCCTTGGATGAGAAGCAACCCCACGCATGAAAGGTCTCAGGATGCTTTACTGTTGGCATGACACAGGACTGATGGTAGCGCTCACCTTTTCTTCTCCGGACAAGCCTTTTTCCTGATGCCCCAAACAATCGGAAAGAGGTTTCATCGGAGAATATGACTTTGCCCCAGTCCTCAGCAGTCCATTCACCATACTTTCTGCAGAAGATCAATCTGTCCTTGATGTTTTTTTTGGAGAGAAGTGACTTCTTTGCTGCCCTTCTTGACACCAGGCCATCTTTGAAAAGTCTTCGCCCCACTGTGCGTGCAGATGCGCTCACACCTGCCTGCTGCCATTCCTGAGCAAGCTCTGCACTGGTGGCACTCCGATCCCACCGCTGAATCCTCTTTAGGAGACGATCCTGGCGCTTGCTGGACTTTATTGAACGCCCCAAAGCCTTTTTAACAAGAATTGAACCTCTTTCCTTGAAGTTCTTGATGATCCTATAAATTGTTGATTGAGGTGCAATCTAAGTAGCCACAATATCCTTGCCTGTAAAGCCATTTTTATGCAACGCAATGATGGCTGCATGCGTTTCTTTGCAGGTCACCATGGTTAACAATGGAAGAACAATGATTTCAAGCATCACCCTCCTTTTAACATGTCAAGTCTGCCATTTTAACCCAATCAGCCTGACATAATGATCTCAAGCCTTGTGCTCGTCAACATTCTCACCTGAGTTAACAAGACGATTACTGAAATGATCTCAGCAGGTCCTTTAATGACAGCAATGAAATGCAGTGGAAAGTTTTTTTTGGGATTAAGTTAATTTACATGGCAAAGAAGGACTATGCAATTCATCTGATCACTCTTCATAACATTCTGGAGTATATGCAAATTGCTATTATAAAAACTTAAGCAGCAACTTTTCCATTTTCCAATATTTATGTAATTCTCAAAACTTTTGGCCACGGCCCACGACCTTATATGTCCAGGTGGTCTGTATTTCCCTCTCAAGGATTTTGTGGGAACATTCTTGATGAGTTGGCAGCTGATCAGAGATTATGCATCTTCAGCAACCCTGTTGCCAGTGATAGCCGGACTCCTCATAGAGAGGGCAGAGGATTTTTTGTACATGCCTCAATAAGCTTTATGTGTATAAATAAGGACAAAGCCTTGCCAATTCCTGCTACAGTCCTAGCGATCATGTGCTGTTTGTTTCAGCAATTAAAAAATAATAATGGTAAAATGCCCCCAAAATGTCTTTATGGGGGCATGAAATGTAAAATAAGAAATAAAAAAATAATGAAGAAAAATCACCACTAGCCCACATGCCAAAGAAAATTATAAAAAAAATCACCACTAGCCCACATGCCACCCCTGAATACTGTTGAGCCGAAGGTTGACCCAGGTGGTTGTTGTGGGTGCATGTCCCCGGGTTGGTTTCCCTCCACCAGGATCATTGAGTATATCTATATTTACAGTATGTAGGAGACAGCACACCAAGCAGTTTTTTTGCATGTTTCCACACGTCTGCACTCCGGACCAGCTTGAGAAGGGGCACCAATAAAAATGGTCGAAACATTGCACTGATGTAAATACAATACCACTGGTGTTGAAGATTATCTAAATATGAATTGAATAAAGAAGCATAAAAAAAAAAACTGATTGGTGTGCTGTGTCCTACATAAATATAGATATACCCCTGAATACTGTAAGTTATACTGTATATCCTCTATACTAAAATCACAATAATGGAAAGATTACATAAGTAAAAAATATTTTAGTTGAACATTGCACTATTAAACTAATATAAGAATCACAGAAAAAGACACCATAACTATTTAAGTAACTGAATAGAAAAAAATACATGGCTTTTGAAGGTAAATGCACAGAAAAACAGAAAACGTATCTGATCAGAAAGGGGAGCGAATGGCCCAAGGCTAGAGTTGAGCGAACTTGTATTTTAAGATTGGGGTCCAAAGTTCGGGTTCGTGTTATCAAAGAGTCCCGTTATGGATTCAGCAACCACGGACCAGGGGGCGTGGCTCAGTACTGGATCACCTCTTATCCAATCCAGTGCTGAGCCACGTCCACTGCACTGATCACATGACGGTGACGTCGCCCCAGGTCCTTAGTGTTGTCCAAGGTTCGGGTTCATTGAAGAATCCCCTTATGGATTCCAAATGCCGTTATGGTCCGTGGTAGCGGAATCCATAACGGGATGCTTCGATAGCCCGAACCCGAACTTTGGACGCCGAACTTAAAATACAAGTTCGCTCAACACTACCCAAGGCTTGAACTTGTTAAACTGGGTATTCCAAGGCAATAATTTTAAACAAAAATGGGTTGGAGAGAGCAGAAATAACAAAAAGTGATTACTCACCTTAACAACGCCCCTTCCCCCCACCTTCTCCAGCGCAGTTCGACAGCTGCTCCTGTCCCTGCTCTTCCTCACTTCCTATTCTCAAGCTCGAAATGCCTGAACCGACTTGGACTTCCTGCTCAGCCAATGACCCTCACACATACAAAGATTTAATTTTACATAATAGTCAAGCTCTCTTATTGTCATACTGCAGTTTTGGGATATTGATGTGAATTGAAGAAAGATTGGGGAGACCCATGCTCCACTTGGCTGCTGTCCACAAAGGCAACAATAATAAGCAGTTGCCTGGGATACTATGTGTGGTGCCTCCATACTCGATTGCAGGGGAGAATACCTCAATAATAAATCATTTCCATGCTTAACTCATGAAAAGCAGGCCTATGCTAAAAATTTTGCATATTCTCATATTTTTCTAAGGCTACTTTCACACTAGCGTTTTTGCTGGATCCGGCAGGGTTCAGCAAACATGCTTCCGTTACTTATAATACAACCATCTGCATCCATTTTGAACCAATCCTGTTGCATTATCTTTAACATTGCCAACACTGGTCCGTCATTAAAGTCAATGGAGGACGAATCCAATTTCTATTTTGTCAGATTGTGTCAGAGAAAATGGATCTGTCCCCATTGACTTACATTGGTGGTCATGACGGTTCCGCCTTGCTCCACACCCCAGGACGGAAAGAAGACTGCTGCATGTTGCGGTTTGCTTTCCGGTCTGGGAACGCAATTAAATAAAACGAAATGCATTTTGAAGCATTCCGTTCAGTTCAGCTTTGTCCCTATTGACAATGAAAACTGAAACGTTTTTTTTCCGGTTTTGAGCCCCTATGACGGAACTCAATAACGGAAAACTTAAACGCTAGAGTAAAAGTTTACAATTATGGTTCTAGGGTCCACTGCGGTATACAGGTCTTGAGAGGCTTGGTTGGCTAGGATGTGGTTAAGTTTGACTGCTCTCTTAACTGGAATTTCTCACAAGCAGCAAAATCTGGTTAGCTGTAGTCGAAAGTTACCTTACTAAATTAATCTGTCACATCATTAATCTGTCAATTTCTTTAAAAACACAAGCCATGGTGCTAGTGTGATCAGGTCCTCATATTCATGACTAGCCTTTTCTATGCAATATATACGTTCAAATAGAAAATCTAAATTAAAGTGCATTCACAAGATCATATTTTTTTATGTCATCTGTGCGCTATCTGCAGCCGTGAGGCCGAACCACAAATTATAGTACATGTCCTATTCTTGTCCATTTTGAGGACAAGAATGGGCACTTTATCAGTGGGCCCTTCAGATTTTAGTTAATCTGCAATTTGAGGACTGCAAAACAGGTGTGGTCGTGTAAATGCACCCTTATGAATAGTAACTCTAGCAGTAGCATAATCATAGGCACACCCTAATCAAGCCGCAAAAAATGAGGTATTGTCTCTGCTACAGTGCTACCCCTCCTCAGTTGTCCCCTGTATAATGTACACTGATACCCCTCAGTTTTGTGTTTGCGCATGTATAACACATATTATATATATGTATGTATATATATTTATACACACACGCAAGCATGCTTATGCTTTCGGGTGCACACCCTAATGCAATAGGCTGCGCACGCCGATGAGCATAATAGACACCCCTTTATTTCCAGCTACTAGAGTCTCATATGATCTAGATGCTTTATTACAAGACCTCTCTAACATATTTCATCTACTCATTCCTCAACACATTCCTCAACCAGAACATATGAAAGCTAGGAAATAGAAAGCAAATTAATGAAGCTCATTTTCAGTGCAGATTCATTGGGCTCACTCTGGCTGTCCACATTTGGCGGAAATGAATTATCTACACCCTATCATTAAAATGGAATCACACGTCAGCTTCATAAATAATGACTGAGCCCCCAGGATACCAAGAGGGAAGAAGACAAAAATATAGAAGCAATTACCCTGGCCCCTGCTCACTTGAATCTAGGGGAAAAAAAGTTATTTATTTCTATAGTTTGTGATTTTTTTTATTTGCACTTAATGTGGACATTTAACCTTTTCTGTCAAGGTAGAGTATAATGCATTTATGGCGGTATTATAGAAATAACTGTAAATGTGATCGGCCTGCTGTGAATATTAATCTAGGTCTCCGGCTTTATACATTATGCAGCCTTTGAGTACAATGTAAATTGTTTGGCAGTATACATTTTTAATGCTGTTTTTTTCTTTAGTCTTGTTATATTGTGGTTTTGTGAATACACTGTTTGTTTTCCAATGTTGGCCATTATTACAGTGGTAAATGTAACAATGGACACACCATGTATGCACTTTTGGCTTTCAAGTGCAAAATTAGTTGCCATATAAATGAATTTCTCAAAATTCGATTCTGGTCTGATTTGGTGGAATCATCCATGATTTGATTCAGAACTAAATGAACTTTAGCTGAATCGAAAGTTCTATGATTGTCTGTAAAAGTCTATCTCTCCCTCTTTCTCTCCTTGATTCTCCCAAATTGAATCACACAAAATTCAGTAGAATTAGAATTTGACATCCATGGACAAATTATATTTTATTTTGATGAAGACATCTTGTGTAGTCCAACTTTTTCTTCCATCTATGATAGCTGCAAGCTATTGTTTAGCATATTTACTGGAGGAGCTGAGCAGATTTCTATTTCGTTTTGTGGGAATGATAAAAAAAATATATATATATATTACTCAATAAAAGTTAGGACACTACAGTGATATTATATCATGAAAGTAGGGCATTTAGGTAGAAGCATGCAAAGATTTTCAATAAGAGTCAGGTCTGGAAAACGTGCAGGCCACCCCATTTATGGTACCCTAGTCTCCAGCAGCCGTTCCCTAATGATGTGACCTCGATGAGCTAGCGTATTATCATCCATGAAGATGAAATTAGGCCTGTGTTGTTCATTTAGAGGAACAATGACTGGATTAATGATGTTATTCAAGTAGTATGGACTTGTCACTGTACCATTTACAAAGCATAGGGCAGTTCTATACTGACTAGACACTTCTGCCCACACTTTAACACTACCACCACCAAAGGCTCGTCTGGTGACAACAGTGGCTGATGCACAGCGTTCTCCTTAACATCAACATCATTTGCGGCCATCATTTCAGCTGAGTGTGAATTGACTTTCATCAGTGAACAACACTGAGGCCTACTGGTCCCTCATCAAGCGTAGATGCTCCCCGGCCCATGCAAGACGATTATGCCTGAGCTTTGTGGTGTGGTCATATACCCTTGCAGGTCGTCTAGCAAGCAAACCATGCTGATGTAAACAGTTTTGAATGGTGTGATGTGACACTTGGGTGCCTCTCACCTCCCTTAAATGTGCCTGGAGTTGTGTGGCATTCATCATCCGGTTCCACAGGGCATTGTTCACAATGAAGTAGTCATCAGTGTGGCTGTGACTCATCCAATCTCTCTGTATCTCTGTTGCAACCTGCTAATGACCCTTTGTGACACTCTAAAATCAGTGGCCACTTCTGTCTGAGAACATACTGCTTGAATCCTCACAATAGCGATCAGTTGTTAGGTGTTGTCTTGGTCTCTTGATGTCAAAATGTGAACAGCATGATGAGGAAGACTGTTTAAATACCAGTTCTAATTGAACCAGCAAATTTATTGGGTGATTCATGGATCAAGCACCTATTGTGAATTTTGCCATTAACCACTTCAGCCCCCCTAGCTTAAACACCCTTAATGACCAGGCCACTTTTTACAATTCCGCACTACACTATTTTCACCGTTTATTGCTCGGTCATGCAACTTACCACCCAAATGAATTTTACCTCCTTTTCTTCTCACTAATAGAGCTTTCATTTGGTGGTATTTCATTGCTGCTGACATTTTTACTTTTTTTGCTATTAATCAAAAATTACCGAAATTTTTGCAAAAAAATGACATTTTTCACTTTCTGTTGCAATTTTTTTTAAAAAAAACTACATTTCTATATCAATTTTTCGCAAAATTTTTGTTCTACATGTCTTTGATAAAAAAAAAATCCAATAAGTGTATATTTATTGGTTTGGGTAAAAGTTATAGCGTTTACAAACTATGGTGCAAAAAAGTGAATTTCGGCATTTTGAAGCAGCTCCGACTTTCTGAGCACCTGTCATGTTTCTTCAGGTGCTAGAATGCATGGATAGTATAAATACCCCCCAAATGACACCATTTTAGAAAGAAGACACCCCAAAGTATTCACGGAGGGGCATGGTGAGTTCATGTATCATTTCATTTTTTTTCACAAGTTAGCGGAAAATGACACTTTCTGAGAAAAAAATAAAAATAATAAAGTTTCCATTTCTGCTAACTTCTGGCAAAAAAAAAAAAAAATCTCCCAAGGACTCACTATGCCCCTCAGTAAATACCTTGGGGTGTCTATTTTCCGAAATGGGGTCACTTGTGGGGTGTGTTTACTGTTCTGGCATTTTGGGCGGGGCTAAATTGTGAGCAGCCATGTAAAAGCTAAAGGTACTCGTTGGAATTTAGGCCCCTTTGCGCACCCAGGCAGCAAAAAAGTGTCACTCATGTGGTATCGCCGTACTCAGGAGAAGTAGGGAAATGTGTTTTGGGGTGTATTTTTACATATAACCATGTTGGGTGAGAGAAATATCTCTGTAAACTGACAACTGTGTATAAAACAATTTAAAAAGTTGTCGTTTACAGCGATATTTCTCACACAAAGTATGGGTATATATAAAAATACACCACAAAACACATTGCCCAACTTCTCCTGAGTACGGCGATACCACATGTGTGACACTTTTTTGCAGCCAAGATGCGCAAAGGGACCCTAAAACCAATGAGTACTTTTAGGATTTCACATGGCATTTTTACGCATTTGGATTCCAGACTTCTTCTCACGCTTTAGGGGCCCCTAAAATGCCAGGACAGTATAAATACCCCACATGTGACCCCATTTCAGAAAGAAGACACCCCAAGGTATTCTGTGAGGGGTATGGTGAGTTAATGTAAAATTTTATTTTTTGTCACAAGTTAGTGAAATATGAGACTTTGTAAAAAAAAAAAAATATATATATATATATATATATATATATATATATATATATAAATTTTCTGCTAACTTGTGCCAATAAATAAAATAAAATTCTGTGAACTCCGCCATGCCCCTCACAGAATACCTTAGAGTGTCTTCTTCCAAAATAGAGTCACATGTGGAGTATTTATACTGCCCTGTGCATTTTAGGGCCCTAAAGCGTGAGAATCCAAAATGCGTAAAAATGCCCTAGTGAAATCCTAGTAGTACTCATTAGATTTAGGCCTTTGCGCATCTTGGCTGCAAAAGTGTCACACATGTGGTAGTCGCCGTACTCAGAAGAAGTAGGGCAATGGCTTTGGGGTGTATTTACATTATACTCCTGCTGGAGTGTGAGAAATATCTCTGCAAATGACAACTTTAGAAAAAAATTATACAAAGTTGTCAATTTACAGAGATATTTCTCTCAGCTCCAGCATGGGTATATGTAAAAATACACCCTCAAAACACATTGCTCTACTTCTCCTGAGTACGGCGATACCACATGTGTGACACTTTTTGCAGCCAAGATGCGCAAAGGGACCCTAAACCAATGAGTACTTTTAGGATTTGCATGGCATTTTTACGCATTTGGATTCAGACTTCTTCTCACGCTTTAGGGCCCCTAAAATGCCAGGACAGTATAAATACCCCACATGTGACACTCATTTCAGAAAGAAGACACCCCAAGGTATTCTGTGAGGGGCATGGCGAGTTACATGTAAAGATTTTATTTTTGTCACAAGTTAGTGAAATATGAGACTTTGTAAAAAGAAAAAATATATATATATATATATTATATATATATATATATATAAGTTTCTCTAACTTGTGCCAAAAAAAAAAAATTTTCTATGAACTCGCTATGCCCCTCACAGAATACCTTAGGGTGTCTTCTTTCCAAAATGGGGTCATCATGGGGTGTTTGATACTGTCCTGGCATTTTGAGGGGCCTAAAGCGTGAGAAGCCATAAAATGCGTAAAGGTACTCGTTGGAATTTAGGGCCCTTTGCTGCATCTTGGCTGCAAAAAGTGTCACACATGTGGTATCGCCGTACTCAGGAGAAGTAGGGCAATGTGCTTTGGGGTGTATTTTACATATACCCATGCTGGTGTGAGAAATATCTCTGTAAATGACAACTTTAAAAAAAAAAATTATACAAAGTTGTCAATTTACAGAGATATTTCTCTCACCCAGCATGGGTATATGTAAAAATACACCCCAAAACACATTGCTCTACTTCTCCTGAGTACAGCGATACCACATGAGTGACACTTTTTTGCATCCAAGATGCGCAAAGGGGCCCTAAAACCAATGAGTACCTTTTAGGAGGGCATTTTTACGCATTTTTCTTCTCACGCTTTAGGGCCCCTAAATTGCCAGGGCAGTATAAATACCCCACATGTGACACCATTTTGGAAAGAAGACACCCCAAGGTATTCTGTGAGGGGCATGGCGAGTTCACAGAAGATTTTTTTTTTTGGCACAAGTTAGCGGAAATTGATTTTTTATTGTTTTTTCTCATAAAGTCTCCCTTTTGACAAAAAGTTAAATTTTTCATGGACTCACTATGCCCCTCAGCGAATACCTTGGGGTGTCTTCTTTCCAAAATGGGGTCAATCTTGGGGTGTTTGTTATGTTCTGGCATTTTGGGTGGGGCTAAATTGTGAGCAGCCATGTAAAAGCTAAAGGTACTCGTTGGAATTTGGGCCCCTTTGCGCACCCAGGCTGCAAAAAAGTGTCACTCATGTGGTATAGCCGTACTCAGGAGAAGTAGGGCAATGTGTTTTGGGGTGTATTTTTACATATACCCATATTTTGTGTGAGAAATATCGCTGTAAATTGACAACTTTGTATAATTTTTTTTTAAAAAAGTTGTCATTTACAGAGATATTTCTCTCACCCAGTATGGGTATATGTAAAAATACACCCCAAAACACATTGCCCTACTTCTCCTGAGTACGGCGATACCACATGTGTGACAATTTTTTGCAGCCAAGATGCGCAAAGGGGCCCTAAAACCAATGAGTACCTTTAGGATTTCACAGGGCATTTTCACGCATTTGGATTCTCACGCTTTAGGACCCCTAAAATGTCAGGGCAGTATAAATACCCCACAAGTGACCCCATTTTGGAAAGAAGACACCCCAAGGTATTCCGTGAGGGGCATGGCGAGTTCACAGAAAAAAACATTTTTGCCACAAGTTAGCAGAAATTGATATATATTTTTTTTTTTACAAAGTCTCATATTCCACTAACTTGTGACAAAAAATAAAATTTTACATGAACTCACCATACCCCTCACGGAATACCTTGGGGTGTCTTCTTTCTAAAATGGGGTCACATGTGAGGTTTTTGTACTGCCCTGGCATTTGAGGGTCTCCGCAATCATTACACGTATGGCCAGCATTAGGAGTTTCTGCGATTCTCCTTATATTGAGCATACGGGTAATGAGATTTTTTTTTTTTCCGTTCAGCCTCTGGGCTGAAAAAAGAAAAAAAAATGAACGGCACAGATTTCTTCATTCGCATCGATCATCGTGGTTAAAAAAATCTCTGCCAAAATCAGTGACTGCGGTGCGGTGGGCTGGGCACTAACTACCTAACAAGTAGCTAGCTAACTGGCGGTGATAAGGGACCCTTATGCCCCATTCACACGTCCGAAATTCTGTTTGCGGAACGGAATTGCGGACCCATTCTGTTTATATGGGGACAGACTTTGTCCCGCTCGGATCCGGAATTGTGGATCCGCACTTACGGGTCTGCATTTCCGTTCCGCAAAAATATAGAACATGCCCTTTTCTTGTCCGCAATTGCGGACAAGAAAAAGCATTTTCTATATAGTTCTGGCAATGTGCGGATCTGCAAAATGCGGAAAGCACATTGACAGTGTCCGTGTTTTGCGGATCCGCGCCGCGGATCCGTGGCACGGATCTGTGGATCCGCAAAACACATATGGACATGTGAATAGAGCCTTACAGGGGGGTGATCAGTGACAGGGGGGTGATCAGGGAGTCTATATGGGGTGATCAGGGGTTAACAAGGGGTTAATAGTGGTTATAAAGTGAGGGGGGGTGGGGGGGTTAGTGTAGTGTTTGGTGCAACTTTACAGAGTTACCTGGTCCTCTGGTGGTCGATCCCAGTAAATGGGACCACCAGAGGACCAGGTAGCAGGTATATCAGACGCTGTTAACAAACAGCGTCTGATATACCTCTTTGATCTAATTTATTTTACATTTACAGCCTTCCAGCGCTGGCAGGCTGTAGTATAACTGCAGAGCCGCGCTCTGCTGTGAACGCGCGCACGCGTTCACAGCAGATCTCACCTCTCGCGAGATGACGCACGGATGCGTCCAGGAGGAACAAACTTGCTGCCGCCTGGACTTATCCGTGCGTTCAGCGGTCGGCAAGCGGTTAAGCTCTTTGTTAGAGAACAAGTCATTAAACAGTTGGACATGTGCATTCATTAATTTAGAGAAGGTCAGATTAAGTTCAGCTGTGAAGGTTAGCGTGCATTTTAGGTTCATCCTTAGATTTCACCCACAAGCCAAATATATATATATATATGTAATTTTTTTTTTTTCAATATTTACGAGTACAGTGGGTTGTCCTACTCAGTGCTCAGTGGCTTAATGTTTGTAATGTTAAAAATCCAGGCCCAGCACTCTTTGGAGCTCAGGATATGGGCTTCCTAGTTCCAGAAGATTTCAGTCAGAATAGTTGTAAAGAGGGAGTGAGAAAGGGGAAGTCACCAGGAGATACAAACATCGGGATCGGGAGAGAGCTGTCGGCCAAATGATCTGCTTCATATGTATAACCAGCTTTAAATGTACTTATATATTTATGAATTTGTTTCTTTAGATAAACCCTCAATACGACATTAGTAAGTGTTTGGAAAGCAAATAAAATCATTCTTCTTATGTCTCGTTCTTGCTCTAAATCCCCTACTGAGATCTTGCTATTTAATGAGTGATCCACAGTGTGACTGGTGTTTATTTTGATGTACACAAGAACCTATTGACAATAATTGCTTAATTGAATTGTTTGATAAATGAACGTTAACTGGGAAAGACTGCCCTCACTGGACTTGTACAGAAACAAGATATTAAGTCAGAGAATGAACTACAGCGGAGGGGAATTCACTGAACACAAATGTCAATGAAGGAGGTCAAGTTCTGAGGCAAGGAATGACAAGCACAAAGAAACAATCCAGTCTACAAAAAAGAGGCAATAAAGTATAACCATGCAACCTGCTGTACTCCATGATCATATCACATCCCTTGGCATGAATCCTGCATAGCATTGCATTGTCTGCAGACATAGAAGCCATCTTTAGTCACTCACTTGTATCAAATGACGAATACTGCAGCACTTGGTGTCTTATAATTAGTGTTGGGCGAGACTATTCGAATCGCAAATTTTAATCGCGAATATCACCACTTCGAGAATTTGCGAAGATTTAGAATATAGTACTATATATTAGCTTTCGCGAATATTCTAGATTTTTTTTCCTCTGATGATGATCATGATCCCTCCCTGCTTCTTGCTTGTGGGCCATTCAGAAGGCTGTAAAGTGTTTGTCTGAGCTTAGCAACATCCCCAGCAACCAATAGGAAAGTTGCCTACCCCTTGAGTATATAAGAACCTCCCCAGCAGCCATTTTCTGCAGTTTTTCTTTCAGTTCTGAGAGAGACAGCAGTGTTATTGCTGTGCTCTCTGCTTTGCTACATTACATTAGATAGTTAGTTAGGTTATATATATAATACAGATAGTTAGTAGGATATAGTCAGTGTAGGCTAGATAGTGATAATAGTGTAGCTGATCGGTTCTGCTGTCCATACATACATGCTACATACATAGTGCTGTGATGTCACAAGTTCACATCAATACTTAGTGCACCAATCACTAATATGCAGTCTGACCTGCTAAAATGTGAAGTTGCACGTATTGTGCAAAAATATGCGCATCATTAATTGACGATTTGTGCAATCGCGAATATGTTGGAGCACTCTATCTGCATATATAGCTATTGTAATGTTCTGCTGTGCCAACCATTTTCTCCAGTCTCAGGAATCTTCTAGCAGCTTAAAAAATGTAGCAATAGTGACCCACGCCTGTGCCTGCAATACGCGCATATTACATTGCCGATTTTTGCAATCAAGAAAATAATCAAAAATTCTCAAATTCTTGAATTTATTATAAATATTTGCCCAAAAATATCGTGAATTCCAATATTGCCCCTGCCGCTCATCACGTTTTATAATTATGCAGGGTTATTCACCAAAAAGACTTGATAAAGACTATAAGCCGAAATGTTGCATCTTCTTGGTGAATAAACCTGCATAATTAGAAGAAGACACCGAGTGCTGCCGTATTCTTCATTTGATAGTGTAAACTAGTAGTCTTTAGGCTAGAACTGCTGGCACCACCACCTGATGTACTCAGAGACTATTGTTGAATGACCGTCAGTGCTGCTATACCTCTTTTAAGTTTAGAGACTCACCTGCACATTGTACAATCCTGCATTTGACTGTTTTTGTCTGAGTCCATGGTTAATATTCAGAACTTGATGAACAACCAGAAAACATACAAAAACACTAAAAAGTTTTACGGTTTTTCTAAACTTAACAAACCATACTAGCCATCTGATATCAGCTATCAATCAGAAACAGTGGCATTGCTAGGTCTGGGCTCAAGGAGTAGTTCCTTTGGGTCTTTTGCTCCTCTTTCCAGTAAACCAGAGCTTCAAGGGAACCCAAAAGTTTTCTTGTCTTGTGACACCCTTGACCAGAACATAAACCTCTTGTTCAACTGTATTAAACTACTTTGTTAAAAGCAAAAGCAAATGTCTACCATAAATTTTTTTTTACTGTTTTCATGTAAAGAAAATCAGCAGAAGTTGAATCCCTTTTCAAATACATTACATATCTCATATTGATACTCATTATAAGTCTGTATTATAGTTCAGAGCTGCATTAACAATTTTGAAATATTCCTTTTCCACAGTTTGATGTCTGGACATATTGAATGCCAATCGACAATATCATTTGAGCATTATCATAAATGCTTGTTCAGTTAAATTTTGGCCCATATAATATCTGCACAGAACTTTCCTGGTAATGCATATTCTGTAAGTTTACACCAGGCACTGTATAGCAATCTGATATATTAAACACTTAAGATGACTCTACACATTAGACAAATGTCGATCATTTGGGGGTTTCCTGACTTTCCCACCTACAGAAGATGTCAGGGAAAAAAAGGTCTCAGGTACATATGTTATTTGCAGGGTACCATAGATAAGTGACCACCAGATGTGTGTGGTGGAGGTTTATTCCCCTTTCCCCGTTATAAATACATGTATGTTCAGCAGAGTTAAGCGTGCATGTGTAAAAGGGAGTCGAGAGGAATAAATGTCAGCAGAACAAGCCATTTAACAGACAACTATTTTAAAGGGGTTGTCCAACCGTTAGTATTCATTAGTAGAGTTAAGTGAACACCTGTATGTTCGGGTTTGAGAAGTTCAGCCGAACTTCCCGAAAATGTTCAGGTTCGGGATCCGAACTCGACCCGAACTTCATCCCGAACCCCATTGAAGTCAATGGGGACCCAAACTTTTGGGCACTAAAAAGGCTGTGAAATAGTCCAGGAAAGGGCTAGAGGGCTGCAAAAGGCAGCAAAATGTAGGTAAATGCCCTGCAAACAAATGTGGATAGGGAAATGAATTAAAATTAAATTAAATGAATAAAAATTAAGCAATATCAATTGGAGAGAGGTCCCATAGCAGAAAAACAGGCGTCATATCACCCACCACTGGAGAAAGCCACTTTCAGTTATTTATGCCCCAGCACCCAGACAGAGGAGAGAGGTCCCACAGCAGAGAATCAGGCGTCATTTCACTCACCACTGGAGAAGGCCACTTTCAGTTATTTATTTATTTAGTGGTGCTGTTCCGCAGTGCGACTGACGCGTGCATGCTGCAGCTGAAACTCCACTATGGCCTGCTGCTGCTCAAACAGTCTCTCCAGCATGTGCAAGGTGGAGTTCCAGCTGGTGGGCACGTCGCATATGAGGCAGACAGGCGAGCAGCGGCAGGATGTGAATGCCGGAAGCGCGCACAGACGGCCCACACTTTATGCAGCAGCTCTGACATGTCGGGGTAGTTGTGAATGAACTTCTGCACCACCAAATTCAGCACATGCGCCAGGCAAGGGATGTGCGTCAAACCGGCTAGTCCCAGAGCTGCGACGAGATTTTGCCCATTATCGCACACCACCAGGCCAGGCTTGAGGCCCACTGTCAGAAACCACTCGTCGGTCTGTTGTTCAATACCCCGCCACAACTCCTGCGCGGTGTGGGGCCTGTCCCCCAAACATATGAGTTTCAGAATGGCCTGCTGACGTTTACCCCGGGCTGTGCTGAAGTTGGTGTTGAAGGTGTGTGGCTGACTGGATAAGCTGGTGGAAGAAGAGGAGGAGGATGCCGAGTAGGAGGAGGAGGCTACAGGAGGCAAAGAGTGATGCCCTGCGATCATTGGCCGTGGAAGGACGTGCGCCAAGGAACTGTCCGCCTGGGGCCCAGCCGCCACTACATTTACCCAGTGTGCAGTTAGGGAGATATAGCGTCCCTGACCGTGCTTACTTGTCCACGTATCTGTGGTTAGGTGGACCTTGCCACAGATGGCGTTGCGCAGTGCACACTTGATTTTTTTGGTGTCTGTGGCAAATCCTCTGTTTGGTGAGCGGCAGGTGGCAACATTCCTCCCGAGGCGGAGGAAGAAGCCGAGGCAGCAGCAGAAGAGGGAAGCGGCAGGTGGTGAGCCTGAGTGAGTTCCTTGTTTTTAAGGTGTTTACTCCACTGCAGTTCCTGCTAGGATGTGTGGCTGTGGCAGAATGGCCACATCCTCTCCCAGCACCAGAGGGTACACTAACACCACCACGACCGCTCCCGCGTCCCTTACTAGATGTTTTCCCTCATTGCTACCGTTCACCAAGCACCACAATAAGAAAAAAAATATTTGGCCGAATGTATTGATTTCAAATTCAGGCCTTTTTTTACAGGCACATAACACTATCTGCCTATTTATTTATGTAGCGTATTACACTAATCTAGGCACAGCAGTAACCACTGATTTAGGGGAATATCTCTTTTAGGCCTAGTATTTAGGCCCTGGATGAAAGGTATCCTTTTGTGGACAGATTTACACTTGGAGATGCACAGTAGCGTGTGAAAAAATATGTAGTAATATGCCTTCAGCAATTGTATTTTAACAATTTGTGTAATATATCCTTTAACGGACAAAAATACAATGGAAGATGCACGGTAGCGTGTAAAGTTATTGAGGATAACCCTCTCAGCACTTGTATATACACCTTGAGTGTAATATACCCTTTTACGGACAGATTATCACTTGGCCTGCAACAGCTGGAACACCAGATTCAGGTTATTGCTAAATTAGCAAGTGAATTTCACCCCGGGACAAAATCCATCCTTTGACGGATACTATTAAACTTGTCCAGTCACAGCTGGAACACCAGATTTACAGTATTTATATTTTGGCAACTTAATTTCACTCCAGAAAAACATATACCCTTTTACGGACTGATTTAAACTAGACCTGCAACAGCTGGAACACCAGATTCAGGGTATTGCTATTTTGGCAATTGAATTTCACCTCAGAAAAAAATATATCCTTTGCCGTACACTATTATACTTGGCCAGCCACTGCTGGGACACCAGATTTACTGTATTTCTATTTTTGCTACAGACTTTCACCCCAGAAAATAATATATCCTTTGGCGGACACTAGGGAAATTGTCCAGTCACAGCTGGAAAAGCAGATTCAGGGTATTGCTATTTTGGCAATTAAATTTCACCCCAGAACAAAATCTATCCTTTGACGGATACTATTAAACTTGTCCATTCACAGCTGGAACACCAGATTCAGGGTATTGCTATTTTGGCAATTTAATTTGACCCCAGAAAAAAATATACCCTTTTACAGACAGATTTAAACAAAGCCTGCAACAGCTGGAACAACAGTTTTACTGTATTTCTATTTTTGCAACTGAATTTCACCGCAGAAAATAATAAATCCTTTGACGGACACTATTAAACTTGGCCAGCCACTGCTGGGACACCAGATTTACGGTATTGCTATATTGGCAATTGAATTTCACCCCAGAACAAAATATATCCTTTGCCAGACACTATTATACTTTGCCAGCCACTGCTGGGACACCAGATTTAGGGGATTGCTATTTTGGCAATTGAATTTCACCACAGAAAAAAATTATATCCTTTGCCAGACAGCAGACAGTATTACACTTGGATAGCTACAGCTGCAACACCAGATTTAGGGGATTGCTATTTTGGCAATTGAATTTAACCCCTTAATAAAATATAGAAATTTCTATCCTGAGTTTCTAGGGGTGACAATAAGCACAGCCAAGGCCCTGCTGTGTGATATAGCAAAAAAAAAAAAAAATAGTATTGATGTATTGATGGACTTGGTGGCAGCTTGTGCTGGTGCACCACAAGATACATAATGGCCGCCGATCAAAGTGACAGAAAAACGCTCTGTGCAGCCTAAAAAACCAGTGAGCAATTAACTAGCAGAAGTTGAATGATTCACAGCTGTGGATTGATCACTTCATTAGGTGTTTTTACTGACTTTTCCCTGCCTAATCTCGCCCTCACAGAAGCTGCGTCCTCTCCCTACACTAATCAGAGCAGTGTGACGTGCGGCGCTACGTGACTCCAGCTTAAATAGAGGCTGGGTCACATGCTGCACTTGGTCAATCACAGCCATGCTATTATTAGGCATGGCTGTGATGGCTTCTTAGGGCAAGAAGTAAAACGCTAGCTGATTGGCTGCTGTGCAGCCCTTCAGAAAGCGGGAAGAAATCGCCGAACAACGAACCCGAACTTTTTTGAAAATGTTCGGGTCCGGGTCCCGAACACCCCAAAATTCGGTACGAACCTGAACTATGCTCGAACTGTTCGCTCAACACTATTCATTAGTTCTTTATCATCTTTTGCAGGGTAGTCCTTTGTGTTTCTTGTAGTGATCGTAACAGAATGCCCATTCCAAGGAAGAGTGGTGATAGTCCTGAAGTTTTTCCATTTGTAGATATTGAGGGAAATTTATCATTATGGTATTATTGGAAGTCAGTTTTGCAGTAGTCTATGTTGTAGTATTTTGCACCAAATTCATCAAATGTCACACAATGTTAAATCTGATGCAACTTTGAACCTAACACTTCTGTCTACAAATGCTACTCTACTTTTCCTACTGTACCCTCTTACTGAAGTGAGTTTGTGACGTTTTGGGGGGACTTTTTACAAAATCTGGACTAAAACTGATGTCATGCCTAACCATGGATTGATGTATACCAAAGTATTTAGCCTTACTTTTCACTTTAAAACATCTTCTAAGAGTTTCTGGAAGTTGTTTGCACTAAGGTAATCTTTCTTGGGAAGAACAGATTTGCCAGTAACCAAGATTTATGTCCCTTTATTTGGTCCACCTGTGAAATTTATACTTCTAATCCCATCCTGTTTATTGAGACTCCTTTTGCCAATTTGGTCTTAAGGAAATCATTAATATCACTTACTTTTCAGCTTGCACTGTAGGTAATTACTCATTGTACAAAAAAAAAAAATCATAAATGGTAAAACTGTTTTTGTGTTATTAGTATAGTTTTTCTATAATTGTCATAACTAATATTTTATTTTATTGTTTACGTATCATAGTGAAACATCCTGCTCCAAGAGTCGCGTATACTGCAATGTGCAAAAGTATATTGTCATCATGTCATATATACTGTACATTCACTTTGTATTACTGTACTTAGACCATATCTCACAGCTAGTGATGTAGCGAACATAAAATTTTCCGTTCGTGAACGGCGAACGCGAACTTCCTCAAATGTTCGCGAACGGGCGAACCGGGGGAACCGCCATAGACTTCAATAGGCAGGCAAATTTTAAAACCCACAGGGACTCTTTCTGGCCACAATAGTGATGGAAAAGTTGTTTCAAGGGGACTAACACCTGGACTGTGGCATGCCGTAGGGGGATCCATGGCAAAATTCCATGGAAAATTAAGTAGTGGACGCAGAGTCGGGTTTTAATCTATAAAGGGCATAAATCAACTAACATTCCTAAATTGTTTGGAATAACATGCTTTAAAACATCCAGTGTGTGTAGACGATCAGGTATGATGTTGTATCAGTCAGGTAGTGTAAGGGTTACGCCCGCTTCACAGACATTGACAGACCAAACTCCTCTTTTAATGCACCACAAACAGTCCATTTGCACAATGGCAAACTCCCCATTTGCACAAGGTTGGTTACCAAGCTAGCCATGTCCCGGTGATGTCATTGAAGGTTTCTTCCTCCACCCAGCCACGTACAACACCAAGGGTCTGCGAAAGGTGAATTGAATTGATTTTTCGAACGGGGAGATGGTTAAAAAAACGTTGGCTCCCTCCCCTTTGTTTTTATCCACGGTCACTGCGTCTGCGCTGTGCAATTTACTGTCATACTCGATATGAGTGGGATTTTCTCTAGTACTATTCTCATCAGTTTAATCCCTCTAATGTCCCCAATCTGGGGTCCATTTATTGAATAAATTTTTCGAATGGGGAGATGGTTAAAAAAACACTGGCTCCCTCCATCTGTTTAAATCCACGGTCACTGCGTCTGCGCCGTGCAATTTACTGTCACATCCCATATGAGTTGTATTTTCTTTAGTACTATTCTCATCAATTTAATCCCTGTTACATCCCATATCAGGGATTGCCTTTTGTGAAAAAAAATTTTGTCTGGGTACTTTCCACTGTGGTGTCCCAATAGCGACAAATTTTTTGAAGGCCTCAGACTCCACCAGCTGGTATGGTAAAAGCTGGCGGGCTAAGAGTTCCGTCAAGCCAGCTGTCAGTCGCCGGGCAAGTGAGTGATTCTGTGACATTGGCTTCTTG
This sequence comes from Bufotes viridis, assembly GCA_033119425.1. Classification (NCBI taxonomy): domain Eukaryota; kingdom Metazoa; phylum Chordata; class Amphibia; order Anura; family Bufonidae; genus Bufotes; species Bufotes viridis. Next base: position 79,089,304 of record CM065592.1, read on the forward strand.
CGCTCAAACATGTCCTTGACAGACACCTGACTGTGGGCAGATGAGCAGGAACTGCTGAAGGTGAGAGGCAGAGTGGCAGTTGGTTGAGAGGGGGAAGGGAGGACAGCAGTGGTTGACGTGGCTGAAGAAGCTGGACAAGGAGGAGCCTGGTGGTTTTGAGTTTGTGTGCTGCTTGTACTCATGTGTTGATCCCATAGGCGTTTGTGATGAGAGATCATGTGCCTTCGCAAAGCAGTAATATCGAGGTGGGTGTTGGACTACCCACGACTCAGTTTCTTTTGGCACAGGTTGCAAATGGCATTGCTATTATCAGAGGCAGACACAAAAAAAAATGCCACACTGCTGAGCTTTGCAATGATGGCATTCTAGTGGTGGCAACAGCATGCGTTGACTGGCGTGCTGTTTGGCTGACCCCGGGTGCCAATACATGCTGTCTGACTGTGCCACTAACTCCTTGCGACGACCTCCCCCTGCTTCCAACTCGTCTCCTCCTTCTCTCTGTCTCCCCTTCTGAACTTTCCCACTCTTCTTCTCTTCAAGCAGGCACCCACGTGGCATCCGTGGACAAATCGTCATCATCAACCGCTTCACTTGTATCTGACACCTCAGCAAAGGAAGCAGCAGCGGGTACAACATCATCATCATCATCATCACACTGTACATCCATGTGTGTAATCCTGCCTGACTGAGACATATCCCTGTTATCTACATCATCTGGCAATAATGGTTGTGCATCACTAATTGTATCCAACTGATGTGTAAATAACTCCTCTGACGGATAAAGTGAAGCGGCTGTGGTGGCTGTGGTGGTAGTGCTGGTGGTGGCGGCAGGCGGGAGCGTGGTAACTTGAGAGCAGGTGACCGAAGCTGAGCTGGAGGAGGATGGTGTGTCAAGGTTCTTAGCGGAAGCTGTTGAAGATTGGGTGTCCTGTCTAAGTCAGTCAACTATGTCCTCAGAATTTTTCAGGTTCAGGGTACGTGGCCTCTGAACACTAGGCATTGTTCCAGGGACAGTGGAAATCAAAGCACCACAACCACGACAGCCCCTGCGGGGTGGCCTGCCTCTGCCTGTCATTTTTTTTTAGATAAGTGGTACTACGCGTGCTAGGTACTGTGCCACCCAGTATGAGTGGTGGGCACTGGCAGTGGGCACACTACAGTCTGTGGAAGTGGGCCTGACACACACTGGCAGCAGGAAAGCAACTGAAATTAGAATACTGTCTAAAAATTAAATGTCTTATTTATCGGCAAGCTACTGTGCCACCTGGTATCAGTGGTGGGCACTGGCAGTGGGCACACTACAGTCAGTGGAAGTGGGCCTGACACTCTAGCAGGCAAGCAACTGAAATTACATTAAAGTGTAAAAATGAAATGCCTTTTTTTGATACAAAGTCCTGTGCCACACGGGATGACAGGGGTGGGCACGGGCTGTGGGCACACTACAGTCAGTGGAAGTCGGCCTGACACACACTGGCAGCAGGCAAGCAACTAAAATTAGACTAATGTGTAAAAATTAAATGCCTTATTTATCGGCAAGCTACTGTGCCACCCGGTATCAGCGGTGGGCACTGGCAGTGGGCACATTACAGTCTGTGGAATGGAGCCTGACACACACTGGCAGCAGGCAAGCAACTGAAATTAGACTAAGGTGTAAAAATGAAATGCCTTATTTATTGGAAAGCTACTGTGCCACCCGGTATCAGTGGTTGGCACTGGCAGTGGGCACACTACAGTCAGTGGAAGTGGGCCTGACACACACTGGCAGCAGGCAAGCAACTGAATTTAAACTACTGTCTAAAAATGAAATGCCTGATTTATCGGCAAGCTACTGTGCCACCCAGTATCAGTGGTTGGCACTGGCAGTGGGCACACTACAGTCAGTGGAAGTGGGTCTGACACACACTGGCAGCAGGCAAGCAACTGAAATTAGACTAATGTGTAAAAATTAAATGCCTTATTTATCGGCAAGCTACTGTGCCACCCGGTATCAGTGGTTGGCACTGGCAGTGGGCACACTACAGTCAGTGGAAGTTGGCCTGACACACACTAGCAGGCAAGCAACTGAAATTACACTAAAGTGTAAAAATTAAATGCCTTTTTTTGATGCAAAGTCCTGTACCACACGAGATGACAGGAGTGGGCACTGGCAGTGGGCACACTACAGTCTGTGGGCCTGCAGCTCCTCACATACGGGCAGGCCAGGCAACTGCAATATATATATGGAGAAAAAAAATAAGCAGACTAATGTTGCAGCCCTAAAAAGGGCTTTTTGGGGTGCTGTCAGGACGCTGTCCTTACAGCAGAGATCAGATGAGTCTTTCAGGACTGGAGTGGACACTGAATTCACTAGCCTAGCTATCGATTTCCCAATTAAATCAGCAGCAGCTACACTGTCCCTCCTCTCACTAAGTCCTTATTCACACATCCGCAATGTAGTCCGCATGTATTCCGCAATTTTGCGGAATACTTGCGGACCCATTGACTGTGAATGGGGCCGGGAACGATGCGGAGAGCACACACTGTGCTCTCCGCATCCGATTTTGCGGAGCGCGCCGCCGATTTTCCGGTCCGCGGCTCCGCAAAAAAAATAGAGCATGTCCTATTGTCCGCAATTGCGGACAAGAAGAGGCCTTTTCTATGGAGTTCGGGCAATGTGCGGTCCGCAAAAATGCAGAATGCACATTGCCGGTGTGTCCGTGTTTTGCGGATCCGCGGCTCCGTGGATCCGCAAAACACTTGCGGATGTGTGAATAAGGCCTAAGACTGCAAATTCCAAATGAATCTAAAATGGATGCTGTTCAGGAGATGGGAGGGTATGTTGGCTGGAATGTGTCTGCTGACTGTGAGGTACAGGGTCAAAGTTTGCTCAATGATGATGTATAGGGGGCGGACCGAACATCGCATGTGTTCGCCCACCGCGATGAACGCGAACAAGCTATGTTCGCCGGCGGATAGTTTGGGCCATCTCTACTCACAGTCACTACTAGATGGGGTTGGTGTCACTCTCTATATAAGGAGAGGAGTGAGTCAGCATAGTGCACAGTCAGTGACTAGTGCAGAGGGACAGTCTAGTCTGAACCATTCTGAGTCAAGAACCAGCAAAAAGTGATGGTGTACAGCTGACATTTTAGCTCATCCTGGACTTGGATCCACCCAGCATAGAGCCATAACATCCCTAAAGCGGATCAGATGACAGAGAGGTGTAAAGCAAGACCTGTAGAAGTGAGTCTACAAAGGACTTATTTGACTCTACAGCACCCATTTTCAGGAGAAACCACCGGTGCCTGAGCACACATCAAATATAGTTTGACACACCTATATGTACCTTCACATCCCAAGGCAGAAACGTATGTAAGCAACCAATGTAGTAGAGGAGGTTGCCTGCCATTAGGGAAAACTGCCTTAGTAGTTGCATTGCCTTCAGTGAACGTATTACACCCTAAATCTGCCAGCTAAAGTCAGTCAGTAAAGTGAAGCAACTGGTTTGGCTTATGGTTATCTGTGCAGCTGTGAAAACTGTATCATCTGAGGATACTGTATTTCTGTGTAACATCAGCAAGTCCATAACAAGTAAGACCTGTCCTGTATTGTGTCTGCACCTGAAGCTTCAGTAAAAAGAAAAAATGTTTGCCGTTAACATGGATTCATTGGGACACATTTATTAAGACCGGCGTTTTAGATGCATTTCTCAATAAACCACTAAGCTGGCAGTGGATCTGCCAAAGTTATGATGAGGGCCAGCCTCTACATAACTTCGTTGGATTCCCTTATCAGTTCTAAATGTAAGATAGCTTCCGCACTGTCTAATATTTCGACCTTTTTCTTTTCTTTTTTGGCCATCCGTCCCCTTCCCCACCCACTCTTTTAGACCTGGCATGAGTGGGGAGAAGTCACTGAATTTGGCGCACATAACCAATGTGCCACAATCTGTGTCTGAAATATGCCTAATGTAGGCGTATTTCAGCATCATAAATGCATCATTACCTGTGCTGGCATGACAACAACAGCCTTGCACTGTAAAACATCAGCATCAAAGGCACCTCAACTGGAATCAGGCAGAAGTACCCCAGAACCAGAGAACACGTGCGTCCTTCCCATCACTGCACGATGGCCCAGGGGGCTTCAGAAAAATAGTGAGTATGACTACTGCATCCATCCGGCCACCCACACACATGTACGCCCCTGTGACCTGGCTGCTGCACTAGTGCACTAACGTAGTAATTTGATGACAATTTTAGCACCGCTATACCTATAAGCACTATTAACCTGTTTTGTAATATTAGCTAAAATGTAGTTTTATCTTTACACCTCATCTGATATCAGCTGTTGGCCATCTGCTGCATAACACAATAGCTCTCTAGTAACACATTAATACATGACAAGTAACTGAGCACAAGATATGTTCAAACTTTCTATTGATATATAGTTCCCAAGATTAGCACTTAGGGCCTGCATTTTAACAGACAATATATCAGAAACTTAGAACATGTCTTGTGCTGTTACTTCACCAATAATAATGATTTCCCAAAGAACTCCTTCATATTCATATAACCTCCTGAGTCCTGACATATTTATAGACTTAAAATTATGTTTTGTGACATTAATGACCCTGGAACCTATATCTAAAGGTTTGAATTATAAGATTAGTGACTCTTTAACTACTACAGGATCGCCTAACGCAGGGATGCGTCCTGCGGGCGGTCCTGTAGTTCTGAGACGACGCATCGGCGCGTCATCCCGCGAGAGCCGAGACTTCCTGTGAACGCGCGCGCGCGTTCACAGTGAAGCGCGTCTCAGGAGTTCTCCTACAGCCTGCCAGCGATGATCCATCGCTGGCAGGCTGTAGATGCGAATTAAATCGCATCAAACAGCTATATCAGACGCTGTTTTGTGAACAGCGTCTGATATAGCTGCTGCCTGGTCCTCTGGTGGTCCCATTTGCTGGGATCGACCACCAGAGGACCAGGTAACTATATAAAGTTGCACCAAACACTACACTAACCCCCCCCACCTATTAACCCCTTGTTAACCCCATGATCACCCCATCTAGACCCCCTGATCACCCCCCTGTCATTGATCACACCCCTTGTAAGGCTCCATTCAGACATCCCAAGGTATTCGCTGAGGGGCATAATGAGTCCATGAAAAATTTAACTTTTTGTCAAAAGTTAGCGGAAAGGGAGACTTTGTGAGAAAAAACAATAAAAAAATCAATTTCCACTAACTTGTGCCAAAAAAAAAAATCTCCTATGAACTCGCCATGCCCCTCATGGAATACTTTGGGGTGTCTTCTTTCCAAAATGGGGTCACATGTGGGGTATTTATACTGCCCTGACATTTTAGGGGCCCTAAAGCGTGAGAAGAAAAATGCGTAAAAATGCCCTCCTAAAAGGTACTCATTGGAATTTGGGCCTTAGCATCTTGGCTGCAAAAAAGTGTCACACATGTGGTATCGCCGTACTCAGGAGAAGTAGGGAAATGTGTTTTGGGGTGTATTTTTACATATACCCATGCTGGGTGAGAGAAATATCTCTGTAAATTGACAACTTTGAATAAAAAAAATGTAAAAAGTTGTTGTTTACAGCGATATTTCTCACACACAGTATGGGTATATGTAAAAATTCATCCCAAAACACATTGCCCTACTTCTCCTGAGTACGGCGATACCACATGAGTGACACTTTTTTGCAGCCAAGATGCGCAAAGGGGCTCTAAAACCAATGAGTACCTTTAGGATTTCACAGGGCATTTTTACGCATTTGGATTCTCACGCTTTAGGGCCACTAAAATGCCAGGGCAGTATAAATACCCCACAAGTGACCCCATTTTGGAAAGAAGACACCCCAAGGTATTCTGTGAGGGGCATGGCGAGTTCACAGAATTTTTATTTTTTAGCACAAGTTAGCGGAAATTGATAATTTTTTTATTTTTTTTTTGTTTTTTACAAAGTCTCATATTCCACTAACTTGTGACAAAAAATAAAATTTTACATGAACTCACCATACCCCTCACGGAATACCTTGGGGTGTCTTCTTTCCAAAATGGGGTCACATGTGGGGTATTTATACTGCCCTGGCATTTTAGGGGCCCCTAAAGCGTGAGAAGTCTGGAATCCAAATGCGTAAAAATGCCCTGTAAAATCCTAAAGGTACTCATTGGTTTTAGGGCCCCTTTGCGCACCCATGCTGCAAAAAAGTGGCACACATGTGGTATCACCGTACTCAGGAGAAGTAGGGCAATAAGTTTTGTGGTGTATTTTTATATATACACCCTTACTTTGTGTGAGAAATATCTCTGTAAACGACAACTTTTAAAAAATGTTATACAAAGTTGACAATTTACATAGATAATTCTCTCACCCAACATGGGTATATGTAAAAATACACCCCAAAACACATTTCCCTACTTCTCCTGAGTATGGCGATACCACATAAGTGACACTTTTTTGCAGCCTGAGTGCGCAAAGGGGCCCAAATTCCAACGAGTACCTTTAGTTTTTACATGGCGGCTCACAATTTAGCCCCGCCCAAAATGCCAGAACAGTAAACACACCCGACAAATGACCCCATTTCGGAAAGTAGACACCCCAAAGTATTCACTGAGGGGCATAGTGAGTCCGAGATTTTTTTTTTGCCAGAAAGTGTCATTTTCCGCTAACTTGTGAAAAAAAATGAAATGATACATGAACTCACCATGCCCCTCCGTGAATACTTTGGGGTGTCTTCTTTCTAAAATGGTGTCATTTGGGGGGTATTTATACTATCCTGACACTCTAGCACCTGAAGAAACATGACAGGTGCTCAGAAAGTCAGAGCTGCTTCAAAATGCGGAAATTCACTTTTTTGCACCATAGTTTGTAAACGCTATAACTTTTACCCAAACCAATAAATATACACTTATTGGACTTTTTTTCATCAAAGACATGTAGAACAATAAATTTAGAGAAAAATTTATATAGAAATGTAGTTTTTAAAAAAAAAAAATTTACAACAGAAAGTGAAAAATGTCATTTTTTTGCAAAAATGTCGTTAAATTTGTATTAATGGCAAAAAAAGTAAAAATGTCAGCAACAATGAAATACCACCAAATGAAAGCTCTATTAGTGAGAAGAAAAGGAGGTAAAATTCATTTGGGTGGTAAGTTGCATGACGGAGCAATAAACGGTGAAAGTAGCGTAGTGCGGAATTGTAAAAAGTGGCCTGTTCATTAAGGGTGTTTAAGCTAGGGGGCTGAGGTGGTTAAAGCAGAGGTTCACAACTTGTCTGAGGTCCACATTGTCAGACTGTGCCACGCCTATGGGTTGCAATAAATTGAAAGATATGTCTTTTGCTGGAACACTTATGGTCAGAGGCGGATTGGAAACTTAAGGTGGCCCTGGAAAAAAATATTTAAAATTGGCCCGATATTGTAGGAGGGTCTAAATTGACAGGAGTTGGGGAAACAAAAGTAGGGGGGTTAGCGATACTTTTGGGCAAAATACCATATACCCTTAGTGCAGCACAATATATTGCCCCAAAAGCTGGTCAACAGTAGTGGCCATTTTCTGTATGTGGGCCGTGTACATAAGAACCTGATTCTCACAGTGTTAATTACCACTGAGAGCTTATTATGTACCCGGCCAGCGGCAGAGACGGGGGTTTGGGCGGCCCCCTGGACATCGGCCCACCGAGAAATTTTCCTATAAGGTCTATGGCCAATGCGCCCCTGCTTATGGAACGGTATATCAACAATACATGCCATAGATGTCTGACAGGTGGAGGTCTCAAGTTTCATACTTTGACCTATTGGGAACACAACTATGTGCCAACAGGAGACCAAGTATATGCCATAAGTCTAAGGTGAGAAAACAACTTGAAAAGATTGCTCTGGCAAAGCTAATTTACTCCATCATGATCAGGGAAGGGCCTGACAGAGCTGTTGTTGCTCCTCTTCTCTGATTTGGTTGATACAATTAACCCTTAGGCTCTCAGCACTGTACATGTATGGTGCTGGAAGAGACTTTAAACATTGCGCCCACTTACACGTACAGTGGGCTCGATAGCCAGCAGATCACTGCTGTTTCAAATAGCAGAGGCCCGTGGCTAATGTCTGTGACCAGCAATAATGCTGATCGCAGGAATTTAACTCTATAACCCTGTGTTTGACCACAGCATCTAAACAGCGAAAAACCCTGAAGTGTCCACTTCCAGGTTAAGACCGGCTGCTTTCGATCTAATATGCTGAGTCTCTCTGAAGAGACCCAGCCAGGGCCAGTGCAAGGATTTTCGCTGCCCTAGGCAAAGATCTATTTTGCCGCCCCCTCATGTCACCCACTCACTGACAGACACACACGTTGACACACATACACTCACTGACACATACACACAGAAACTCACTGACAGACATACTCTCACTCACTGACAGAGACACACACACTGACAGACAGACACACACTAACTGACAGACATGCACTCACTCAGACACTCACTGAATGACATACACAGAAACTCACTGACAGACATACTCACTGACAGATACACACACACACAGAAACTCACTGACAGACATACAATCACTCAGACAGACATACACCTACCCACTGAAACACACACAAATTTACTGACAGACAAACACACACATATACACTCACACAGATATTCACTGACAAACATACACACTCACTGACAAACACACACACAGACACTTACTGACAGACAGACATACAAACTCATTGACATACACACACTAACTCAATGACAAACCCTCACTCACTGACATACACACACAGACACTCAATAACAGACAAACATACACACAGACATTTACTGACAGAGACATACACTCACTCACTGACATACACACACAGGCAGACACTTACTCAGTCAAACACTTAAACACTCACCTACCTGGGGTCCAGTGTGGTGTAGCTCCTCAGTCCTCCAGCGTGCCGTTTATTATGCCGGGGATGGAATGACAATATATTATGGCTCCCAGCATCACAGAGGGCGCGCGAGGGAGGAGTGGGGAGCTGCTAGAACAGCCGCCCGCCTCCTCCGGTAATTTACTGGCAGAGCAGGCACCTGCCATCAGTGTAAGCAGGTGCCTGCTCTGCCATATTTAAGAAGGACCTCCACCTCCTGGCCCCCCTGTAATGGCGCTGGGGGCGGCTCAAAAGCTGCAGCCCCAAACAGGAGGATGGCACCCTAGGCGAATGCCTAGTTCGCCTAATGGTGGCGCTGGCCCTGGACCCACCGTATTAGAGCTGCACTGCCTATGTTGGTCTGCAGGTGGCAGGTCAACATAGGATAATAGCAAATTCAGCTTAGGCATGTTTAACACTGCTGTTCTGGCATAAAAGGCAAAAAACAAGCCCTCATACGGCTATGTGAACCAAAAAATAAAAAAGTTATGGCTCCTGGAAGACATGGAATAAAAATGAAAACACAAAAATGAAAAAACCTCTGGCATCCAAGGGGCTAAGCAACAAACAGAAGGTGCTCATATTTTTCTACCAAAACCTGCAATGATATCCTATGTTTAGTTCAGGGAAGAGAGAACAGACCTGTCTAATGATGTGACTCCATTCTTTACATCAGTAATATGTTTCTGTATTTTCGTTATTGGGATATCAACAAGCATGTCTGTGTCCTCACATTGTGGGCCTAACAGAGTCCAGAGACCACAGGTTGTTTTAAAGGGAATGACTGGTTAAAAGGAAACTCATTTTTACATAATCCATTAGGGAATTCTAATTAATCCAAATATCAGTTTGCAAGATCAAAGAGCAGCTACCAAGAGAATCTCCATTTGGAGAAAACAAGCAGCCTTAGGGCTCATGCACATGGCCGTTGCCCAGCTGTGGCCGTATTGCGGCCCTCAAACAGCAGATCTGCAATACACGGGCACCGTCCGTGTGCTTCCCCTATCACGGATGTGGACCCGTTCACTTGAATGGGTCCGCAATCCAGGAGATGCGGTGTGGAATGGAAACATGGATCGGAAGCCCACTGAAGCACTACAGATTCACATCACGGACCCAATTCAAGTGAATAGGTCCTCGATCCGCATGCGCCGGCCCCATGGTCAGTGCCGGTGCATTGCCGATAGCAAATTGCGGTCCGCAGCATGTGCCCGGCCGGCACATGTTCGTGTGCATGAGGCCTTAGGGAGAGTTCACATCTCCGTTTCATTTTATGTTCATCTGATCCATCAGAAGAACAGAAAAAAAAAACACAGAATCATGTAAAAAAAACGGATTCTGTTGCTCATTTGGCATTCAGTTTAGCCATTTCCATATGAAATCCCTTTTTTAGACATGCAGTACTTTTTTTCCAATGGATCTCTGACCGAAATGACTTAAATGGATGCCAAATGTGCAACAGGTTTTTTTTTTTTTTTTTTTCTGTTCTTCTGACGAATCAGAAAAATTGAAACTGAAACAGAGATGTGAACTCTCCCTTACTTGCACAATTAAAGTCTACTTTCATAACTAATTACAAATAGTTAATTAAAAATATTCTATTATTCTGTGTCTACAGCTCCCTTTTAAGAAGAAGAAGAGAGGAATGCCACCAAAAAACGGTTATTTTATGGAGAATACATGCCAAATTCGACATGTCAGGACAGCAGAGGTGACAAGTTCACTTTAATTAAGACTATTTGCAAAGTTATTCAAACTAATCCAAGCTAAGGAGTCTGATATACGCCTCCTCTCATGCACCAAACTGCTCCAAAATTATCAATCTGCCATGTTTGGAGCCATTCTTGTCAGATAAAACATAGCTTTTATTGTTTCAAATTGCTCCATATAAAAAAAGAATGTAATACTTTCAGTTAGGGTGGGGTTTTCATGAGCACTAGGAATTCTGTTATAGTCTTCAGTTATAATGGAATATAAAGGAATTTAGGACGGAATTCCAAACGGAAACCACAGTAGTTATAATGGCACCCAGTTGTCCCCCCACTATAGATAATGGCCTCTTTAGTGTTTCCCATTAGTTATAGTAGCCCTCAAGTTGTTCCTAGTATGGATATTAGCTCCTAATTGTGCCTCCGTGCCTATTTTATGGCCCCAGTTGTGCCCCAATATATAATGCCCCCGCATTCCCCCATCACCGCTAGTGCCGACATAAAAAAATAAAAAAATAAATAAAATTTTCTCCTCATCCACATGGGATGGAACAATCGCTCTGCACTGGAAGCACTGACACTGACCTGACATTCCAGAGTTTGTGATGTCACTTGTGATGTCACAACGCTGGGAGAACAGGTCCTGCTGCCTCCAGTGCAGAGAGAGTGTTCCATCATGTGCAAGTGGATGAGGTGAGTGTTTTATTATTTTTAACCCATGAAAAGCCAACTTTTTTTTTGTGTACCCGTTTTTAACAGCTGTTAGACAGTCAGAAGGGTGCATTTCCATCCGTCCCTCTGCCCATGAAAGCAGCCAAAAACTAGCATGCATTTTTTTGATGGCCCCTATTCTCCTGGAAGACATGGAATAAAAATGAAAACACAAAAATGAAAAAACCTCTGGCATCCAAGGGGCTAAGCAACAAACAGAAGGTGCTCATATTTTTCTACCAAAACCTGCAATGATATCCTATGTTTAGTTCAGGGAAGAGAGAACAGACCTGTCTAATGATGTGACTCCATTCTTTACATCAGTAATATGTTTCTGTATTTTCGTTATTGGGATATCAACAAGCATGTCTGTGTCCTCACATTGTGGGCCTAACAGAGTCCAGAGACCACAGGTTGTTTTAAAGGGAATGACTGGTTAAAAGGAAACTCATTTTTACATAATCCATTAGGGAATTCTAATTAATCCAAATATCAGTTTGCAAGATCAAAGAGCAGCTACCAAGAGAATCTCCATTTGGAGAAAACAAGCAGCCTTAGGGCTCATGCACATGGCCGTTGCCCAGCTGTGGCCGTATTGCGGCCCTCAAACAGCAGATCTGCAATACACGGGCACCGTCCGTGTGCTTCCCCTATCACGGATGTGGACCCGTTCACTTGAATGGGTCCGCAATCCAGGAGATGCGGTGTGGAATGGAAACATGGATCGGAAGCCCACTGAAGCACTACAGATTCACATCACGGACCCAATTCAAGTGAATAGGTCCTCGATCCGCATCGCGCCGGCCCCATGGTCAGTGCCGGTGCATTGCCGATAGCAAGTTGCGGTCCGCAGCATGTGCCCGGCCGGCACATGTTCGTGTGCATGAGGCCTTAGGGAGAGTTCACATCTCCGTTTCATTTTATGTTCATCTGATCCATCAGAAGAACAGAAAAAAAACACAGAATCATGTAAAAAAACGGATTCTGTTGCTCATTTGGCATTCAGTTTAGCCATTTCCATATGAAATCCCTTTTAGACATGCAGTACTTTTTTTCCAATGGATCTCTGACCGAAATGACTTAAATGGATGCCAAATGTGCAACAGGTTTTTTTTTTTTTCTGTTCTTCTGACGAATCAGAAAAATTGAAACTGAAACAGAGATGTGAACTCTCCCTTACTTGCACAATTAAAGTCTACTTTCATAACTAATTACAAATAGTTAATTAAAAATATTCTATTATTCTGTGTCTACAGCTCCTTTTAAGAAGAAGAAGAGAGGAATGCCACCAAAAACGGTTATTTTATGGAGAATACATGCCAAATTCGACATGTCAGGACAGCAGAGGTGACAAGTTCACTTTAATTAAGACTATTTGCAAAGTTATTCAAACTAATCCAAGCTAAGGAGTCTGATATACGCCTCCTCTCATGCACCAAACTGCTCCAAAATTATCAATCTGCCATGTTTGGAGCCATTCTTGTCAGATAAAACATAGCTTTTATTGTTTCAAATTGCTCCATATAAAAAGAATGTAATACTTTCAGTTAGGGTGGGGTTTTCATGAGCACTAGGAATTCTGTTATAGTCTTCAGTTATAATGGAATATAAAGGAATTTAGGACGGAATTCCAAGCGGAAACCACAGTAGTTATAATGGCACCCAGTTGTCCCCCACTATAGATAATGGCCTCTTTAGTGTTTCCCATTAGTTATAGTAGCCCTCAAGTTGTTCCTAGTATGGATATTAGCTCCTAATTGTGCCTCCGTGCCTATTTTATGGCCCCAGTTGTGCCCCAATATATAATGCCCCCGCATTCCCCCATCACCGCTAGTGCCGACATAAAAAAATAAAAAAATAAATAAAATTTTCTCCTCATCCACATGGGATGGAACAATCGCTCTGCACTGGAAGCACTGACACTGACCTGACATTCCAGAGTTTGTGATGTCACTTGTGATGTCACAACGCTGGGAGAACAGGTCCTGCTGCCTCCAGTGCAGAGAGAGTGTTCCATCATGTGCAAGTGGATGAGGTGAGTGTTTTATTATTTTTAACCCATGAAAAGCCAACTTTTTTTTTTGTGTACCCGTTTTTTAACAGCTGTTAGACAGTCAGAAGGGTGCATTTCCATCCGTCCCTCTGCCCATGAAAGCAGCCAAAAACTAGCATGCATTTTTTTTGATGGCCCCTATTCATTTGCTGATTTAAAAAAAAACAGCCATGTGAATAGCCCTATTGAATTTGATTGGTTCCAAAAATGGCAGTGTGACGGTCGTTACAAAAACAGCCTTCACACGACTATTTTTTTACATTCTTGTGAACATAGCTTTAAGTTGAAACTGCAATGCTTTTCTTTCCATTGTGGTGGCACTGCATGGAAAGTGACAACTTGCTTTCAGGTTTCCCCATGGATAACGACTGAATGAAGGATGGCATGTGCAGGACACTTTGTGGGTAATTTTCATCCAGAAATACACCTATATGAGGCATATTTCTGGAACAGATTGTGCACAGCAGTTAGTTGTACCCCAATTTACGACTTTTCCCGCTCGCGCTTGATCTAAAAAAGTGGGGGTGGCATGGGCGGGAAGGGGACGGACCGGCAAGCCTGTCTCATTCATCATTTTCTTTTGCCTGTTTTAAGGGTAGAAAATGGTCTAAATGTAAAACAGCAAGAAAGCTGTCTTACATTCAGAACTGGCGCTGGATACTTCATAGTTATGAAGAGGTCGGCGTCTCTTTATAACTTTGGCAGATCCACCGTCAGATATAGGGGTTATTAAGACCAGCGTCTAAAACTCCAGTCTTAATAAATAACCCCCTTTGTTTTCAGATTATTTTTGTGTGACAAAAAGAACTATAAAAAGTGAGCTGACCTCTTATAGTCAGACTTCAGAATTTCTGCTCTCTAGAGCAGCATAGCAATAAATGTCAAAATGTCATGCTTAGGTTGAAATTGACAATATAGATTTCTTCAGGCCAAACAGTGTGCAAAACCTTTTCACTAGACATATGGTATATGCAGTTGACTACTGCCATTAACAAGACCATTTTTGCTGGATGCTATGATAATACTGTACAGCTTCTGTTACTTCATTATATGTTGCCCTTAAGCCTAGATGAGAAATGAGGATGGTTGGTGGGATAAACATAAAGGTCCAGCAAAATATTTGTATTCTTATGATTGGGTAACTTATAGTCAACCTCAATAGTCCAGCAAAAAGTTAATGTACCCTAAAAGTCATATACTTGAATAGTTATATTAAAAAACGGGATAAAGACCCAATCGATATTCTTCATAAACAAAAGCTGTGATACAACAAAAAAGACCAAACAAATGGACACAAGGGAACCTGTTAGGATAGACAGGTATGAAGTGTGGGGGGAGGGGGGAGAACTGATGTATGTGTCTATCCAATCCCTACACTAGCCCTGTCTAGTTCTCAGCCCAGGGAAGACCCTTAGTGGTAGGGACTCCCTGTCCTTGTACCTCGGCTGCTTTTTCCCTGGTTGTCCCTGTAGTGAAATGAACATATATACAGTGAATAGATCCCTGCCTCTGATAAATTGGGACAGAGTGCAAAAAATGCATATAAGTGACATCTCGATGCGTTTCTCCCTCTATTATGGGTTGTTCAGGAGGTTAATACATTTAGTCACTTTTACGTTTTGGCAATATGTCACTTGATATGATAATCATAGCGTGCAGCAGTGGTAATAGTGTGTACGTCTCCCATATGGGTATGCTATGCAGGCGACTACCATTCAACCTATAGTGCTGTGAGGTACCACCGGGGTCCCTTAGATAGTGGGATCCCACAGTTATGATTACCCGCAGCACCTACGTAGATATCGGTAAATGCCACAACACATGGAGTCCCACTAAATGGTTACACTAAGGCCCACCAATGGCCTATAAAGATGGGCAAGCTGTCACGATTGAAGGAGGACTTCAAACAATGTGTACTGATAAAGACCAGTTGAAGGGTGCTGTGGACAATTTGTTCAATTTGTAGCCCGGTGGTCCACATGCCAGAAAGCCAATGACCGTTATCTATTGACTATGTTACCACACATACCATTACTTTGGTGGTCCCCCCGTATAATGGCCTCTCCTCACAGCGTTGATTCTGAGTGGAATATATGTTATTGCCACCAAAAAAAAAAAAAAAAATCGGTGGTCCTAGAATCAATCATGTTGAGCATAATGATAAAGTTACTAGTGTAATGACCCAAAGGTTTGCATGTATTCAATCACAGGTTACTTACAATGGAAGACGTGACGCCAAAGATATCCACTCTGCTGCTGCCGCCACAATGAACTGTTTAGTCTCCGACCTGTTTCTCATTTAAACAGGATGCCCAATTTGCGCCATGACAAGCCCCTCCCCTCCCCAGCCGGCATGTGATGTCGTGTGCCCACTGGGAGGAGATGACATCAACCCTTCAAGTCCCACAATGCTTTTTGCGTTACTCTTTTTTCGCAAAACGCGCACTTCCTGTCAGTGGAACGCAACATTCGCGTACTTCCGTTCATGTATGGAACACAAGCTGCAATGACGCGCATGATACCTGAATGTAAAAGTTTCGCGTTGCTCTTTTTTCTCACAGAAAGCACACTTACTGTCAGTGTAACGCAACATTCGCGCATTTCCGTTCGCGTATGATGCCCGAATGTTAATGTTTTGCGTTGCTCTTATTTCACAGAGCGCGCACTTCCTGTCAGTGGAACTCAAGATTTGCGTACTTCCGTTCGCGTGTGGAACGCAAGCCGCGATGACGCTCATGATAGACACATACATCAGTTCTTCACCCTCCCCCCACACTTCATACCTGTCTACCCTAGCAGGTTCCCTTGCATCCAATTGTTTGGTCTTTTTTGTTGTATCACAGTTTTTGTTTATGAAGAATATCGATCGGGTCTTTATCCCGGTTTTTTAATATAACTATTAAAGTATATGACTTGGTGGGATATACACTTAGGAGGAGATTTATTAAACTGGTGTAAAGTAAAATTGGCTTAGTTACCCATATCAACCAATCAGATTCCACCTTTCATTTTCCAAAGGAGCTGTGAGAAATGAAAGGTAGAATCTGATTAGTTGCTATGGGCAACTAAGCCATTTCTATTTTACACCAGTTTGATAAATCTCCCCCTTAGTGTCTCGGATCACATCTCCAATTCTGAAGAAGAGGAGATGTTGGTTATTATACATTTCATGAACCTTAGTCATGAATGACATAGTCTGTCCATCTCTAGGACACACACTGAAGGATGCAGCTCATCTGCATAAATGTTCTGTTTTCCTCTCATGTCATTCGGAATCAGAATTTTCAAATTTTTAAACAGATTTGGAAGTTCTCAAGTTTTATAATAAAACTAAAAAGGTAAAATGCAGGAAAAAAGGCAAAGTATTAGATTATTAGAGTCACAACAGAATGGATTTACTTATGCCAGGTTCTGATGCAATTATTCTATCTTCTCCCTATGTGGCAGCCATTTTCCATAAATGCTTTATCAATGGTCATCTCTATATGACATGCATACCATTTTATTTTAAAATATTTCACATAAAAACACTAATTATACAATCTAAAAAAAGAAAATAATAATAAAAAAAATTGTAAAACATACATATACAATATATGTCTCGTAATAGCGTATAGTTTAGCAATTGTAATCACAGTTCCTCTTTGGTTCCTGTTGTGGAGCCCGCGCAATACTTTGGAACCTTTGTTAATAAGTAGCGGTCTTGTAAAGATAAATTGTGGTCGGGGCTACATGACACGTAATCGTCTACCTGCCTACCTAACTAGGCTAAGCGGCTTGAGTTGTGCCATAACCGCTGCGTAGGAGGAATGCCTGAAGGGGGGCATGCCCTGCAAAGTGTTTATGAAAAATAAGGGTGGGTTGGGAGGGTACGCAGCAGCCGTCGACACGCCCAAGGGAGGCCAATAAACTGGCCTTCTAACTTGTCACCAATTGTTATATTCCTCTATCATGTGACTTTTATATTCATGCAGTATAACTTTATTGCCTCTTTGTTTTACTTTCTCCAATGCAGCATACTTTATACACACCTGGGCCAGATACAATGCTTGTCTTGCTTACCCATCTTTTGGTGTGTTTATTTGATGCTGGGAATAATGATTAGTACATACGTGGCTTTCTCCTGTATGGCTGTTCCCCTTCAGAAGCGCTGGATCTCGCATTTAGTTCGCGCTCTAGTGCCAGCACTTTTCTTTTAGCCCATGCGGATTAAGGATATCGGGACGCCAACTTCGCTCCGTGGCATATGTTATGGACAAATTAGGCTTCAGCATGTTGTTTCTATCGAGGGGGTGCACAGGTGAATTCACTCAGCAAGGGGGAGTAGTAAGGTTCAGGAAGAGTGTGTGTGTTTTTTTTTTTTAAAAAAAGGGTTGCTATAAAATAAATTAAATGTCTGGAAAAAAATAAAAAAATAAAACATACATTTATTATGGGGTAGGGACATTGAGTCTAGTGTTCTAGTCAGGGTATGTTAGGCTTCTTAATATGGCTTTAGTGTAAGATCACACTATGTGGAAAGCACGTCACAGGAGTCGCTTACAGGGGTCACTCGACCATGTATTCAGCTCTGCTCTGCAGCTGGCTGTCATGTGTTTTCCAAAGTATAGTTCCACACGCAGAGCTAATAGTGAGGTGGGGTGCATAGGATGCACGGTGTCTGTTTTAGTCAGTTTCTCTTCCTGCACTATTCAGGCATGCACTCACCTCTGCCCCTCACTCTGATCTGCTGGCTGGGTTCCACAGACAAGCATATTTGTGGCTCTGGCGCCCTCTATGTGGCCACAGCTGGAAGTGCGGGGCAGAGTGTGAGTTCAGGCTCCAGTGTTAGTTTGAAAAAAAAAAAAAAGAAAACACATATATGTGTGTTTAGTGTATATGTATATATATATATATATATATATATATATATATATATTTATCTCTCCAGGTTCAAGTGTTTATATATGCCTTAATGTTCAGGCGATTGCTGACATTCCATATGGGACCACTTTCTCAGGCATTGGTATGGTATTTCTCTTTTATTCAAGAGGTATACAATAATTCTCCTAGTTTCCTGAGGTCATGTCGAGCTCAGGTTTTGCTGCCATTTTTGGCCCCCACTGGCTAGCTGATGGGTGGCCGAGTGAGGTTGGTTAATCCCAGGTTCCACAGATTTCAGCATTGTTTGAACTTTATCCTATATTGGCGGCTGTGCATGCAGGGGGTTGGCATGGGCTGGTTACATGGTGTATGTTTACGTCAATGTCGTGGTCATGGATATGGTCCTACTGATATCTTTGTTAGGCGTCAGGTGCTTTGCTCGTTACTACACCAAATTCATTACACACGTTTGTGTACTCGAATCCAAAATATAGCAGCCGGTGCCCTGTCCCGAACAAATTCTCTTTCACAAGTTTCCGGTGCCACAATGCCTCGGTACGCTTCACTACTTCCGATCTAATTACCCTGGCTGCAGCTCGCTCGTTAGTAGCCAAATCGCAATTGGAGGTTGTAATAAAGCTCTTTGATCAAGTTTGTTGTGCTTTTGGCCCCTTTCAGGCATCCCTTCAGCGTCGCAGTTCCGGCATAATTCTAACCGCTTTTAGGTACCCAGTAGGTAGGGGTCATTCCTTCATGTTTAGCCCCGACCACAAATAAAGATATAGTAAATAGTCAAATATAAATGAAGAAAAAAAATAATGTTTTTTTTTCTTCATTTATATTTGACTATTTACTGTTAGTGTTGATCAAAGACCAAAGTGCTTGTGTTATAATAAGAGAAAAAACTGCGGCTCTTCAGTAATAAACAGGAACGTAGCAGCTGCAGTCCTACCACAAAACGGAGTTGGTCCTAATACTCCTTGTAGATACAAACAGTCAATAAAAAATCTGTAGGGCTGCGCTTTTACAGTGAGCGCTTTTCAGGGAACTTCAAGAAGCCAAGCTGCTGTATGATCATGGCTGGCTCTGTATACAAAGCTTCCGCTCTCCCGGCACCGAACCCGCTGTGTTTTTCCACTCTCCTCCTTAACAGAATAGAACCCTGGACATAGTGTAATACCGCCTGTATTGCATGTAAGATAAGTTTCTGTTGTACTTACAGGATATAAACTTTGTTCAGGCACATCAAGTTTCTCCAGTAATTGCACTTTATTTCAGACGCTCATGTTGTAGTCTCGGTCACGCTCTGCTCTATTCCTTAATGGAGTAAAAAGCCCGGGACATAGTGTAATACCGCCAGTGGTTCTTATAAGTATTTGTTTTATTGTACTTACAAGACATCCACTTTAAAACAGACGCATCAGGTCCATAAAATAATCGTATCGTATGTGAGATATTCACGATATCACCCGACCTAGGTTTCGCTTTTAGCTTCTTCAGGGGTATCAAGTTTGTGTGTCTCTCCGTGATTTAAAATGGGGAGATATCGTGGCGTCACTTCATTCATGCATATTCAGCACAATTCAGCCTGCCGGATCTGTCCTGCCGCAAGTGCCCGTGCACTACCGTGCTGCCGCTCCGTCCCCATTGACTATAATGGGGCGGGGAGCGGAGCTACGGCGCAGCATGGCAGTGCGCGGCCGGAGATCGTCGGACTAAAAGTCCTGCATGTCCGACTTTTAGTCCAGCGATCTCCGGCCATGCACTGGCATGCTGCACCGTAGCTCCGCCCCCCGCCCCATTATAATCAATGGGGACTGAGTGGCAGCACGGTAGTGCACGGGCACTTGCGGCAGGCCGGATCCATCCTGCGGCAAGTGTGAAAGTACCCTAAGTGATTGGCTATGCAGCTATATAGTGTAGTGGGCTGTGATGCAGAAGCTGTAAGTTCATATCCTATCACAAGCTTTTTCATAAATAGAGGTTAAATTAGATTTATATATTTTATATTTTTTTAATAATTATAAAAAATGTATGGCACAAAATAAATGTGAAATTACTAAAAAAAATTAATAATATATAACCATACTTCATAATATGTGGGAAACTACTACATATTTTTTTAGCCATATATATATATATATATATATATATATATATTATAATATATTATATATTCTAAATATATAACAATATGTGTAAATATATTATAGCTAAAACGTATATATATGTTTAAATTTAATTTAGCCTCTATTTCTGGTAAAGATTGTGATGGGATTTGAACTCACAGCTTCTGCATCACAGCCCATAAATTTAACCACTACACCATATAGCTGCATAGCCAGTCATAAAAAAAAATGAAATATGAGACTTCAACTGTATAGGAATACTTACTAGTATTAAGTATTTCTCTACACAGTAGAAGTCTCTCTTTTTTTTAGTAACTGGCTATGCAGCTATTATAGCTGAGTGGTTAAGTGCCTTGCTTTTAATGCAGAAGATTATGAGTTTAAATGCCAGCAGAAACTTTTCTGAAATACAGGCTACATTTGATTTAAATACACTGGGAACAGGAACCAAAGAGGGGCTTTGATTACAATTGCTAAACTATACGCTATTACGAAACATATATTGCATATGTGTGTTTTAGATTATTTTTGAATTATTATTTTCTGTTTTAGATTGTATAATTGGTAAATAAAATGGTATGCATATCAAATAGAGCCAGCCATTGATGAAGCATTATAGTATTTATAGGTAGGTGGTTACATCAGGCTGGGCTGTATTCCAGTGAGCTCTTCACAATAATTGTATGCTTATATATTTTGCATAAATGCTTTATACAGGCCATATCTTCTGTTGAACCCTAGGTGGGTTGAAGCTGCCATGATGTTATGCCCAGTTATTGAGTCAGAGCAGGCAGTCTTTGTACCACATCCTAGCATCAGAGTATTAAGGAGGTATTCTCCCGGAGTAGCAATGCACCTAGATGAGAGTTATTCTCATATTGTAAAGAAATAGTACTGACTCAGAGAATGAAGGAACTGTAACTGGCCCTATTCAGTTGAATGGTATCATCAAAAATATAGCTAGACCTTTCATCAACTGGGACAGAACATTCAAGGGAACATTTATTAAGATTGGCATTTAGATGCGGGTCTTAATATGCCCCTATGGTGGCACTGAATCACCGAATCACTGAAGTTATCTAAAGCTTCCAGACTTTCTATATCTTCGGCGCATCCACCCAATGTAAGACAGCTTCCTTGCTGTCTTACATTTAGACCATTTTCTACGGCTAAACGAGGGTAGAAAATAATGAATGAGATGGGAATCCCGGCCTGTCTCCTTCCCCGCTCCACACCGCACCCCGTTTTTTAGACCTAAGAAGAAGTCACAGATTCTGCTGCAATATGGCGTGCGACAGAATTTGCATCAGATATATGCAACAAAAGTGATGTATATCTGTTCATAAATGACCCCCTCAGTTCACTGCTCTAGCCCTGTATCTAAATACTCTGGCTAAAGCAAAGTGGTTTATTGGCAGCCCCTCTGGTACCAAACACGTAGGGTTTATATCCAACCAGCCTTCTCCCACTTATGCCCTTGGCTGCCGCACTGCATTTCCCTGCACAGTGAGAGGTCAGAGTGCTGCTGTGAAAGGAACAATAGTGATGCTGAAACAGCATTGTGACCCCTTCAGTCTCAGGAAGGGTCTCAGAGGTCTGAAGAGTGAGAGCTGCAGGGATAGGAGAGAACAGCAGCCTGAGCCAATGACAGAATAGGAGGAGTGTCTCAGACTACCTCAGACTTCCTGTAGACATTGTAGCTACACTGTAGTCATTGATCACAGCTCTAACCAAATTGAAAATAGAAAAGCTAGCTATGTAGCAATAGTGAGGAAAATGAGTAGTGGGTAATCACCCCTGTAGGTAGTGACTTACAAATCCTTCTTGATATTCCATATGGAGATTCTCTTTTACGTGTATTGCCATCAAACTGTTTTTAAGATTTACAGGAAAGAATTATCCTGATAAGAGAAAATAGTCATCCAAAAATAGTCCTGGGCAAATGATGGAAAATCTGCATAATACAGGCTTCTGCTGTGGAAATAGACCTCTCACATGTACTATCATGAAGTGCAGATGGCCATCTCCACAGGCACTACTTTCTGAGCTGCTTCCAGTGTTTGATTATCATCTATTTTTTAATATGAGGTTTGTTTGTTTTTTTTGTCTCCAATTTTGACATTGTATCTGACATTTTCTATTTCATTTACATGTGTTGGGGCAAATGTCAATTAAACTTAACATTAAATTGCATACAATTGTCAAGCATTATGTAGGTCCTGTTGAAACATAATGTACAATGATACCTAAAATGTACTGACATTTATGCAGTCTATGTTTCATGCCCATGTCCATAAAGTTTAATTCTCCATTCTTCAGAATCAACTTTTTGTGTAGATCTTTCTGGATTTACTCCCACTCATAGAACACTGTCACTTCTAAAGACATGGTGGGTCCCCAGAGACTGCAAAAAGAACTGTACGCTCTACAGCAGAACACTTTCTACATCATATAATCTTGTGTCAGAAAACCTAAAGCCCACCGAGGATTCTGCTCATCACTGGTTTTCATTTCAGCCTGCGCATAAGTGATACCATGTCCTGAGGAGAGGTGATAATCTGTTATCGCAGATTGCTTAGAGGCTCTAAATAATAAAATGCTCTTCTCTTTACTTGTTCCGTAATACCACTGTCTACAGTTACCCACTGGGCTTATGAAAACGAGAAAGAGCATCAAAGAAGTGATGAAGCAAGAACATACAATACAATAAAATTGTTAGAGTTCATTTCATAAATTGAATTTTGTAGTGTTCACCTTGAGCCTTTGGTCTATAGATTTGTGCTGATGAGGCTTTGTAGATGGTCCTTGAGCAAATGTGTTTTTTAGGGATTTTAAATCCTAACTATTTAGCTTAACTAGAGTTGACTACATTTTGTGAGATGTGACATAGAACAGCAGATGGGTCATTACACAGTGAATTAATTACGGTTTTGTAGGGGTTTTAGACTCCTGTTTACATGCCCTATTAGGGAATATAGACATTATGGGGGAGGCTTTTTGAGACCCATATCTATTCCCTATTGTTGTTAAATAAATAATATCATCAAGGATGTCTGTTGAGAAACGCTAATGATGAGTCCACCCTTTATACTACGGCTAAGTAAAAATCCAGGA
The DNA here is from genome assembly GCA_033119425.1 of Bufotes viridis. Classification (NCBI taxonomy): domain Eukaryota; kingdom Metazoa; phylum Chordata; class Amphibia; order Anura; family Bufonidae; genus Bufotes; species Bufotes viridis. The sequence goes on from CM065592.1 coordinate 79,112,782, forward strand.
TAAATAAGCCTCGGTTCTTTTCCCGAGATGAAGCTTGTATTTAGATTATCAGGCCCATAGACAACAAGTATTATATGAGGGAACCTACTACTATCAAGAATGATGTTATCTCAATTCATTCATCCCTAATCTCCCCTCAGCCTTCCTTCTTATACCAGTTTTACGTTGCGCAAACAGCTTATTCACCCTAATTAAGAATCAAGGTGAAATAGAACTGCATATCTATTAAACAAGGTGGACACTCCAATAAGAGTAAAATTAGAAAGCTTATTCACCCCAATTTTAGAATAAAGACCTAATTGAATTGTTTATCGATTATACAAGGTGAGCACCCTAATGACAGTAAAATTAGACAGCTTATTCCCCCCAATTTGAAAGTCAAGGCCTAATAGAATTGCTTATCTATTATACATGGAGGACACTGTTTAATTAGATAGCTCTGTGCCCTACACGGGAATTGATGTAAACTTTGCTGTCTCCTAAGGATCGCTTCAGCTTCAGATTACAGGCCCTGCACTGTTCCTGCAGTTTCCCTATTTTCTCCCTAGAATTTGTAAAAACTCTCCCTACGATCTCACTACACTGTCCTTGCACTGTGCCTGCACTCTACCTACCCAATATTCCACAATTAAAAGCTTTTAGCAACACTATCCCTAGCACATGTCACATCTCTCCCTATGCACAGCTCACAGTGAGACCCCACGGGATGAGGCTTTTAAAAGACTGTGACATCACAGGGGCTGGCTAGCTGCTGATTGGCTGTCTGCATGGCATTATGGGTTATCTTGTGTTCCCAGGTTTCTTACTTTCACTTTGTAACATGGTTAGCCACCATTTTAAGAAAAAAAAAAAAGATCCATTACCACAAAGTGCAAGGGAATTCAGATTTGTTGCAAGTGGAATTTGTCCTAAACTTCAGATCAAATTCCACTATGGATGCTTTGATTCACTCAACACTAATCAGGAGAGGTCAGCTGAGTTTCCTAATGGAGTAACAGTAATGTATAAACACAGAGCTTGCTACTAGAGAATCTCAAGGCAATCCAGAAAAAGATGTTGAAAATTTTTAAAAAAGACACATATTTTGCTAAAAATGAGTATAATGCAATAATAAAAAAAAATTGTTCCCTCCAGTAACAATAATAACCCCTCCCCCATAGTGGCCCAGAAAAATAACAAACTCAAATGCTTACCTGAATATTGCTGTCAGTGATGCAGTAAAGGATACAGGTCTCTTAGAGTCTGTGTACTGAGCTGTATGCTGGCTAACTCAGGCGACACAATTATGATGATGTCATCACACTGCCTGTGCCGGCCTCTGATAGGATACAGACATTAGGCATTCCTCCTGTGCCCTACTTCAGCATTTAACTTTATTGCCATCCTTCCAGAGGATGGTGGTTACAGTTGAATATTGAGAAATGAGCACTTCTACAATGGAAGCACACATTGCCAATGACCCTGCCACTGTCCCCAAAGTTTACCTAGGTGGCAACACCTGATCCAATCACCTCACATCCCCTTATTGGCAGTGCGCCCCTGAGCACTGTACACATCTTACCATATTGCTATACATATAATAATCCAACATAACCAACAAAAGTTAATTTTGATGCAAATATACTGTAGCAATTGTGAAACGTGATGCTGTTTCTTTCTGTAAGTTCGATTTCTGTATCTCAGTAATGAAGACGGTCAGCTCAAATGCCTTGAAGTGAGAATGACAACTGTAATTTGTCCCACCTAAAGATTCAATGACAGTGAAAGGAGGTTAAAGCAGCAGTGTATGAATCCTTCTAAGCCAAATAAAAGAATGGTGCTTAGAATATTTACAGGTGGTAAACTAGACTGCTTCAAATTCACAGCCACTATTGTATCCCTCAGAAATCTGGTCACTAAGCGCTGAGATGAAAAGCTTGTAAAAGCCTATCATAACACTATGAACAGTGCTTGACAAAAGCTGGAAACATCTAGACAAGCTTTTTTTCTCCAAGGTTTATGGCAGCTAGCAAAAGAGTTGCATAGGATAGGGAAAACATGGTTGCTTTCTCCTTAGTTACATAGTTAATATGGTTGAAAAAAAGACATAAGTCCATCAAGTTCAACCAAGGATAGGTGGGGAGTGGGGACCCGAAGCCGAGAAGGAATTTAAACTAAGATTTCTACACATTTTCATAAGCATCAATGTTGTTTTCTTTTAAGAATTTGTCTAAACCCTTTTTTTTTTTGGAGACTGAACTTTTTCTTCTCCAGTCAGAGGCAGTGCCCCCTTGTCTTTTGAGGGCATTTTACATGGAACACTTTTTCACCATATTTTTTGTATGGTCAATTCATATATTTGTATAGGTTAATCATGTCCCCGTCCCCCCCCCTTAGACGTCTCTGCAAGACTACATAAATTCAATTCTTTTAATCTTTTTTCATAACTACGACCCTCCATGCCCCTTATCAGTTTAGTCGCTCTCCTCTGTACTTTTTCTAGCTGAAGAGCATCCTTTTTATTGACTAGTGCCCAGAACTGAACTGCATATTCCAGATAAGGCCTCACCAACGCATTGTAAACTGATAATATTACATCCCTGACCCGAGAGTCCATGCCTCGTTTAATGCATGACAATATCCTGGTGGCCTTAGAAGCAGCTGATTGACATTGTATGCTGTTTTTCAATCTATGATCTACAAGGACACCCAAATCCTTCTCTATAAGTGACTCCCCAGACTTTCATCCCCTAGGACATATGAAGCACAGATATTATTACTACCAAGATGCATAATTTTACATTTATCCACATTGAACCTCATTTGCCAAGTTGAGGCCCAATCACTTAGAGTGTTCAAGTCAGCTTGTAGTTTAAATCCTTTTTTGAATATGGGCACCAAATTTGCCTTACGTCAATCACTTGCCACTGTACCAGTACCTAGTCAATCTTTAAAATTTATAAACAGGGGCACATCAATGATTGAACTGAGCTCTTTAAGCACTCTTGGGTGTAATCCATCTGGACCTGGAGCCTTGTTCAAATTTACCCTATTTAACTTTTCTTGGATTATATTTACAGTTAGCCAATTGCATATATTACTGGATGTACTAACAGCCCCAGCAGCACAGATATCAGCTCCTTTCTTTTCTTTTGTATTTACAGAGCTAAAAAACCCATTTAGTAACTCAGCCTTTTCCTTATCTTCATTGTCTAACCCCCCTTTACAATTATTTTGGGAAAGTGCTCAGACCTGCTAACCTTGAAACAGTGTCACAGTTTAGCTCCATTGTAGTGAAAGAAGCTTAGCTGTAATACCACACACAACCCATAGACAGATATGAGACAGTTTTATAAAGGAAGCTGCTATGATTTTCTAAACCTGGACAACCTCTCAACCAGATTACAACCTGTTACAGGTTTTTTAAAAGTAGAAATGCACTTATCACTCACACCTCCTCTATTTCCACTTACAATTTTAGAATTTATACTGAATTCAATGTAGTAAATTATCTATTGTACACTCAAAATAAAACCTATTCTAGTAGATTTAAAAGTCTAGTCATTGCAGTTCCGTATGCAGTCTGACATTGTCCAGTCAGTGCTGTTTGTGTCAGACTGTACAGTTGCAATAAAACTAAGTGAAGTCTTTGGAATTATCTGGAGTTCAGCATTAATCACAATTATAGACTGACACAATCTGAGTAAACTAATAACACAAACAAATGTACTGTTCTGGTCTTTTATGCAGTACATTTAGTATATCCACAGAGCAGGAAGAAAAAGTAAGCAAACCTCCACGTTAATCACTTTTTTAAAGGCTAGTTAGCAAAAGGTGTTTCAATTAATTATATGAGATTTTAAATATTGGTTTCACATGTGTGTTGCCCATTTGAAAAAAAAGTCACAATAAGCCTAGTTACTTACAAATCTGTTATTCTCAAGAATATGCAAATAACTTTCAGAAGACATCAAAAGTAGGTTATAAAGACAAAAGATGGAAAGGACTAAAAATAAGCATTTCTAAAGACCTAGGTGTACATCAATTTACAATTAGACAAATTATCTACAAATGATGAAAAATTAAGACTGTTACTACTCTCTTTAGGTATCCTGTTAAAATCTCTTCTAAAGCACAAAGACCAATCCTTAAGGAGGACACAATCTATTGACAAGAGGAATGGGAAATCTCCAGTTTTATTCATATTTTTCCAGGAAGAGTAACAGAGAAATGGCACAACAGAGTTTCATGAAAAAATACTTAAAATTGGTTGCTCCGGGATACAAATAATTTCTAAAAGAGACTTGTCAGGAAAACATGAAAACTATAGGCTTGTAGTTAAGTTTCCTGAGGCAGAGTGCAGATGTGGATTTGGAATTTCTGGGGTTCGAAGTGAAGTTATGTCTGGGGGCCCCTGTTGCACTAATAATCTCTGCCCCGTCATGTCACTAACCTCTGCCTTTTCACACTGCTAAATTCCACCCTGGTCGCACTACTTAGCTCCAGTACTGTCAGCCCACTCTCAGCTTTTCAGTGTAGCCTGGGCACTGCTACTAGAGCTCTATTGCTAGGAAGGGCTCCCTTCTCCCCCAGCCCATGGGTCCCATGTAGTATTAGAAAAATGTATTAAACAATATGCTTTTTACACAGTTTTCTATAACACTATGACAATTCTACAGCAGTAATTATCAAGCAAGCACCACTCTTTTTGTCTCTAGAGAATCAATTTAATTCCTTACTGATTAATTTGTTATGGTGGGTAACATATCACAATGCTCACAATACAGTCTTGTGCATATTGTGCAACCGGACGAAAAGTCTTCTTGCACAGAGGGATTCATTCCAACAGTGTTAATATATCAAAATTGTATACTATGCCTAAAATGCTAATGAGTAGCAGTTATAATGGACAATGAAAAAGAGAACATTATTGTCTATAAATAAATACAGAGCAAAGAAAGAGATCAGATCTCAAAGGACATGAGGTTTAACAGAGACGTGGGCAGAGATGGGATCCACGGATACATTTGAATAATAATGAATAATACAAGATGAGATTAAAAATGGAACGAATAAAAGATAAAACCTCAGTGTCAGTGACAAGTACTGTAATTATAAGCGATTTATATAAATATTTGCAAAAGCCTATAGTGCTTAAAGTAGTGTAAAATCTACAAAATGTGATTTCACATGCTGTAAAATGAAAATTGTACAGTTGCAAACTTCATAGTCAAGAAGAGGTTCAGATAAGGATGGTCACCAAACATGCTATAGTAACCATCGGCTTGGGTCCTGAAAAATCTTCAGTATTTATGTGTGCGGTGCACAAGGGTTTTGAAACTACTGTGGAGATTTTATGGAGCCCAGTACTCATGCTCAACCAACACCCTATACAATCGCCATCTCACAATCATCAGACCCACCACCATTGATGGTAAATATTTATTATTCCAAAGTAATGTATAGAATGTTCTTACCGTTTCTCCAGTTGCAGTGTGATGACTCATAATGGTAAATTTACTTCACTATCAACTGTTAGAAATATTTTTTTTCGGAGGTTTCAGGGGAACCAAATGATCCCCCAGTATTTTAGTGCCACATTAAGATGTCCCTCCTTTCATTGTCATATGGTTAACATTTGGCTTTTATTGACTTTTTTTTTTTTTGAGTCGCAAGAAGTGAGAATTTCATCTCTAACACACATATTTTAGCTTACGGTCTTCATAGCATTCTTGCCTAGGTGTAAAAGCCTCAGGTCCCTAGTCAAACAAGAGAAAGACAGATTGCAAGTTTGTCAAAGGTCTACACCATGTTGTGGGCATTGCAGAGCAACGTTTTGAGAAAATATTGTCTTTGACAGTGTATTGCACCACCAGGCTGGACTAGGTGGAAATATAGTAATCCATAAAGAGTACATCTGATGTGGTCTGTTGAGTTCACTTTCTTTCTTCTGCCAGAAATGTATTGAAACTGTTAATAAGAAACTGTGCCTACTTTTACAAGTATGTGTATGTGCAAACTGCCAAGGATATCAGTAAGGATCTAGTTACTTGTTTAAAACAGCCTTTTACCCTGTGTTTGTGGCCAATTTCTCGGATCCCTGCCCTGCACCTCCTAACAAATTCTAACATGAAGGGCACCCCAGCTTACATCGGGCAGAAGACCCCTCTTACCAAGATGTGCCCTGGGAGATCTATGTGTTCCCTCTCAGCACTGTGCATAACCATGGGAAAGGGTTAGGATTGCCGCCACCATCCAGACTAACTTCATATTCACAATATATGATATACTGTACAAAGTATAAAGTTCAAATTTCAAAAACATCTACCTTCGGAAAAAGCTGTGTTCTGTTTTCCTAGTCGTGGTAGAAAATCAAAATGACTCTGAGCCCAGGAAAACAGCTGTCCATTCAATACAGCTTGAGTCCACCTGTCTTATGGCTCCTAGAGTGGGGTATGCCTAACCAGTTGACCATAGTTTTCATGTTATAACATAATTTTGGTTCACTTCATAGAGTTCTATATGTGACTTTGGAATTCAATGCAGTTTCAGGGTTGGTATTTTTTTATAGTGCCAGATTCAAGATATTATTGAGACATATGGCATGATCAGAGGTCTCATGGAAGCGTCTACTTTTAAGGAGAAAATAATCTTGTCAATGGCAACTTTGAGTCACAGGTCTGAGACTTTCCCTGCTGCATGTCCCATTCAAATCAAATTACTTATATATTCCAATTGATATAAATGATCTTGGTTAATTATTTCTTTATCTTCTTCCTGAATAGACAATTTCCTCAATGACTAAAAATGTACTGATGGTAATTTTTGCATTCAAACCTATACTACTGATTAATCCCCCTCTCCATCTCCAAATATCTTCATAATGCTGAGCTATATAATTATATATACTGTTATTTCTTGCAGGCTTGTGCCTCTTTTATTCTTTACAACTACTTATCATCTTCTCACCTTCCCAGTGCCCTAAGACTGCAATTCTATAAAGATGTCAAACAGGAATAACAGATTAACCCAAGAGGGACGAAGGTGGCACAGAACATAATGACAGCAGCGATGGAATAGGGTGTATGTGTATATAGCCACAGTAGCAGAACACCTTCAAGGTGGTGATAAATTATTCCAGCCTGGGCATACTTTTATAGTACCTGTCTATGTATTCTTCCACCTTTTCTGATGATGTATAGTAATGCTTCCAAGGCAATATAAAAGACTGTATATATGATACATAGGACCAACTCATGCTCTATGTATCAAGGCGAGATACGTTAATGAAGATTATTTATCACCCTGAATGCTTTGCACGTGGAACGTTTCCAGATTTATACAACATATGCTGATCTCTTTTATGGGAAGAGTAAAAAAAAAAGTGCACTCCTTCTGTGAAGAGAATGGGTTACACTTGTTATATGTGCCCATCGATGTTCAGAGGAGATAGGAGAAGACAGAAAATTAATGAGGGTGGGAGTAAGACGTAAGAGTCATAAAGAGCGAGAAAATTAATGAGTGCATAAAACGGAGAATTAATTGCACAACAAAGCAACGAGAGAGAGGGAGCTCTAGAAGAACTGACAAAAGGAAATAGAGAAATAAAAGAGATTAACCGCTAATTCCCTTTGCAGTTCCCTAATCCTTTACAAAGTGCCAATTTTTCTTCTTTCTTTTTTTTTCTTGTGTTGTAAGTTTTAGAAACAGAACTGATGGTAGAAAACAGTCAAGACACATTACAAGGACAAGTGATGTGAGGTATCGACAATATACACTATACACAGGGTGACGATACAATTGTGTCCACCCATACCTCTTCTTGAATTCGGTAAGGAAGAATTTCAATATAATCAAGGTCATAACTATAAATGACTAGGTCCCATAGCAAATTTTTGAAGGCCCCCAGAGTGACTTTCCCGCAATTCTTTCCTCTCCTCAAACTTCCACAAAATCCCCTCCTCTCATGTCACCCCCACATTAAAGATCACCCATGCTCACCATACAATGCCCCCACCCACTCGGTCATGCTCTTTGCATCACTATATTCTAACAGCCACAGCTTTTTTATATTCTCACCTACAGGGCTGTCTGAGGGCTTGTTTACTGCAGGAAACGCTGTTCTTTTTTATTGGCAGCATTTTGGGGTAAATATGACTTAGACTGCTTTTTATTAAAATTATTTTGAGGGGCAAGATGAACAAAAAATTGCAAATGGCACATTTATAGCTTTTTTTCAATTCTGGCATGCAGGAAAAATATTTTTATATTGTAATAAATCAGACATGTTTGGAATACTGCAATACCATTATTTTAATAGCATCATGATGCTCTTTACCAGCGTATACAAAATGTACTACTGAGTCCCGGCACCAGGGCAGTGCTAGAAACAGGAGGAGCCTGCAGTGCAAGTACCTACAGTTAGGTAACATGTTGGGCCCTGGCTCCCAGCTACATGGGTTGTGGGCCCATATCAATAACAGTGGTTCAATTCACCTTCCATGCTTTCCTTTCCAGGCCTACGGGCCTCACCCGGCCCCCTTCTCATATGGGCCCCTTAGCAGCAGCTATGGCTTCTACGGCAATAGTTATATCCACTGAATACAATATTGAAAAAACTCTTACAGACTGTAATTCACATCACAACCACTGGGTAAACAGCAAATAAGCATATATATGATTGAAATCTCATGACAGATTATCATGAAATCATGTTTTTATGTTTAACTAGCAACAGGTATATTTCATCTATTTAATTTGATTTTTGTGTGTGTTGTGAAAAGATATCGACAGTATCCACTATAACAGTGACCTCTACAGCACCCCAACCGCTTTAGCAGTGAACTCCACAGTCCCCCACCCCTTAACACTGACCCCTCCACAGTGCCCCACCACTTTAAAATGAGACCTCCACAGCAGCCCACCTCTTTAATAGTGAGTTTCACCTTTCATCTTTAGTAAACTAACAATCTCCCCTGAAGAAGCGACGGCAAAACACGTGTCTAAGCTGCAATTACCCCTGTGGTCTGTATTGCTACCATGTGATTCACATATACTACATCTAGGGCATTTGTTTTGGTTTTAACCCCTTCCTGACATGAGTCGTACATGTACAGAGCACGTCTTTAATCATGGCGCTAGATCCGGAAAGAGCGGGTGCCACAGTCACCAGGTGTCTGCTGTTTTATACTGAAGAGCTAATGTCTTTGATAAGCAATAATGCTGATCACAGACATTTAACCTGTCAGATGCCATTGTCAATTGTGTCCATGGCATCTGAGTGGCTTTTTCTCAGCAGCACTGCTCTCCATGGGTCCACATGGCTCTACCACACTGAGATTGAGGAATCCATTCATACCTTGTGGTAGCCTTGAGCCCCTTAGGAGGGTTTTAGGCTACCATGGTATTAGTTCCTATGATGTCTTGCCTGTGGTATGGCTTTGTATGAATGTACCGAATCTCCCATAGGCTGCAATGATTGATTAAAATGATTCACTGCAGCTGTATATTGTGCTTTTGGTATTGTTAACTATCTGATTTAAAATGTGCTTATGACCCATATATACTGCTTACCAGGAAACTTTCGCATTCAGTATTGTCACCGATGTCTTGCTCCAATTGTCTTTAATGGGAGAGTGCTCCAGTGTTGAACACTGTCCACTACATGGTTGATGGAGCTATGTGGTTTTGGCACCGACTTTTGGCAAAAGAGCTACACCCAAATAAATGATAGGTTGGGGGGTGCGGTTTGGTAACCTCACTGATCAGCTAGTGACAGCCTATCCTGGTAAAGCCCAGACAACCTCTGTAATGTAGAAGTGTAAACATTTAATCAGCATCATACTGGAATTTCATTGAAATGTGATTTTTTTTATGTTACTATCTATATTAAAATTACCCTGAAATCTTGCAGTTTTCATTATAGTTTTTAATTATAGGCAGACATGGGCTGGCATGTCTTGTTCTGTATAGAGCGCTTTTCTGCAATCATTTCATCATCATCATCATCACAGGTATAATGACAATAAAATATAAAACCTTTGTATAGATAACAAAGGGCTAAAGCTTACCTATATGCACAGTGACCTCTGCACAGGTCATAGAGCATACCCAAAACACTCTTCCATAGAAGGCAATGTATACCTCTCAACTTTTTGGCAGGGCAGATGGCAGTCAGTATACTGGAGGTCCTGGGCTGGTGTGGTTACATAGGGTCCGCAGTTGTGAGGCCGGTTGGATGTACTGCCAAATTCTCTGAAACGCCTTTGCAGACGGCTTATGGTAGAGAAATGAACATTCATTGCATGGGCAACAGCTCTTGTAGACATTCCTGCAGTCAGCATGCCAACTGCATGCTCCCTCAAACGTTGCAACATCTGTTGAAGGAGAAGTGCTCACTAACAAATATTTAAACAGATTTGTGAACAATATTTGAGAGTAATGGGTCTTTTTTGTATCTAGAAAATGTTTCAGATCTTTGAGTTCAGCTCATGCAAAATGGGAGCAAAACCGAAAGTGTTGCGTTTATATATTTGTTCAGTATATATATATATATATATATATATATATATATATATATATATCGTTTTTGTTTATGTAGATTGCATGTTTCTATTTATGTTTATAACATGACCTGAAGCACCTGATCTATGCTAGAGTCTAGTCACAGGACCAATCGGTGGGGTACACTAGGACTCCATCTTGAATGTGCCTTTTTTTTGCTATATATATGTGCCATGTTGTATTATGAGACATGCTTGTTTGAAAAATGCTGAAACGCGTCACATTTTCCTGTATTCTGTTTATGGCAATAAATTGAAGATTTATTAGTATCAAAGGGCGAGTGCTGATCCACTTCTTCTACTTTTAAGAAATGTAGGCATACAGACAGGGGCATGGACAGATCGCACAGGGACCCATAGCAAAATTTAGCATGGCTCCTCCAGCCAATCCAATTTTCCAGTACGGTTACAGTTTCCAGTTAAACCAGAACACATTTCTGATGAATCTGTAATTTTTTTTATTAGTGGAAGCTGCATGAAAATGCAATGTTTTCAAGTAGGGAGCAGATAGAATTCAGCACCTGGCCCCCTCCCTATGAACCCCATAGCAGTTGCATAGTCTGCCTACATTGAAGGTACGCCATTGCATACAGGTATAGAAGCATCATAATAAGACGGGTAATACAAATGTGTTGCTGTGCCCATCAACGCGCATACTGTACCGAAAACATCATTTTTAACGATGGAGACCAACAGTATAATGAATGTCTGAATCAACAGAGAAAATAATTGTCCATGGTATAGTCACACCATGAATGCACTGCATGTAATCCAGCTCTAAAGACAGACTCTTAATATTCAACCCTGTTTGGTAGACAAAGCCTTAAAGTTTGAAGCTTATAAAATCAACAACAGAGGGCTCCTAATCCATGCCGACAGCCAGTCATTTTTGCTCACTTGGTTAAAGAAGAACTTGCTGTTGCATATTTATGATAAGAAGTTGTCATGTGTCAAGCCCGAAAAACTGTAATGAGCTGACTGAGGAATACACAACGATATATAGACAATTTTATCTTTATTTTCCAAGCATAAAATAAACAAAGAACTCACATTGACATTGACAGCAAATAAATAAATCATTGAAAATGCAAAAAAAGTAAAAAAAAAAAAAAAGAAAAGTCAGGTTGATGAAGTTGCAATGTGCAAATTCATATTTCAAGAATCTCTGTCCACCCGCTAATTACTCTAGATGCCTTTAATTAAAATCACGAATAACAGGAAACATTAATATGTAAAATACTTTTTACATAAACATAACATTCTGATATCTGATGATGATATTTGGTACAATACAGATGCTACTTATGTCTTACTGTTACAGTTTGTTTTTGCAGGGTTACTTTTTCTGTGTGATAAACACTGATTGACTGCCATGTACAGTAGTACTCCCTCTTTTTAAAAAAGAGGTTCCTCAGCAACTGCAGTGTATATTATACCCTGTCCTTTATCCCAGATTCTACAAAACAACATAATATACACCAACTGATGCAAGGGTGATTTATGTCTGACAGTCACTGGTGAACAGGTATCTCCCCTTTACAGTTCAAAAAGAGCTTCTGAAGAAGTTGTGCTTTATAAGGAATTTTATACCCGACACTATACTTTTTTAATAGTATTAATTAGAGGTCACATTTAAGTTCTGTGACCCGTATACATACACTTGGCGTGTGATTTTTTTTAAAACTTTTGTATGGTCCCTTAACTCCCTGGTGACTTCTAATATCCTTATAATTTAGAGCAGAAGATGACTTGTCCCAATAAAGCAGTCATATCAATATTAATCATTCATGGATCATTCACCTAACAACTTCATACACACTTCATACACATGCCTAGCCATGACAACTTGAAAATTGTACTGATAGCAAAAACCATAATTACTTTCTGCATTGCACCGACATGGAACAATTTTAGTCAATTAATTTAAATACTATCGACCATCACTATCAGTCTGAGAGAGTGTGTCAGAAGTTTTGACCATGCTAAACTGCTGACTGCAATACATAGGGACTTGAGCGAGCAGTATAAACATAGCTTTTGTGGAGCTTTTATTATCTGAAGTGGTGTGAATATGAAATTTTATTCTTCCAGTTTCTGCTCCTACAAGTGCACTGAAGTGCTCTCTGTATTGAGCTGTTTTACAGCCCTTCCCCTTTGCTCTGAGTGATGGCACCCAAACATTTGACCACTACCTCTCTAGGAATCCCATAGAAATAAATAGAGCGGCAGGACACATGCCGGGTGGGCTGCATCATTCATTTCAGGGGTCTCCATGGGGTATGGAATCCCTGTTCTCATGACTGGTAATTGTCACAGGTAGTGTTGGGCGCGAATATTCGAATTGCGAATATATTGAAGCACTCTAGCTGCATATAAAGCTATTGTAATATTCTGCCGTGCCAACCATTTTAACCAGTCTCAGGAAACTTCTAGCAGCTTGAAAAGTGACCAGCGCCTGTATTGCGTGCGCATTACGTGCATATTACATTGCCGATTTTCGCAATCAAGAAAATAATTTGAATATTGCCCCTGAGGCCCTGACGCTCATCGTTAGTCCCAGTGGTAGGACTCGTGCCATATGGTTTTTGGAAGGCAGATTTTGCTGGACTGGTTTATAGTTAAACCAGGCATGCTCAACCTCCAGCCCTCCAGCTGTTGCAAAACTACATTTCCCAGCATGCCCAAACAGCTTGCAGCTATCAGCCTACAGCAGAGAATTGTGGGAGTTGTAGTTTTACAACAGCTGGAGGGCCGCAGGTTGAGCATGCCTGATCTACACCATTTCCCATTTGAAGACCCCCAATGCACCCCTACAGTAGAAACTCCATAAAAGTGACCACATATAAGAAAGTACACCCCTCAAGGTATTCAAAACTGATTTTTCTTTTTTCCACAAGAGTTATTGGCAAATGGAGATTAAATGTGGTCTTAAACTGCTGTATGACCAAATGGTAGGGCTCAGAAGAAAAGGAACGCCATATGGTTTCTGGAAGGCAGATTTTGATGGCCTTTTTCTTGACACCATGTCACATTTGAAGCTCCTCTGATGCACCCCTACAGTAGAAACTCCAACATAGTATTTTGGAAACTACAGGATAAGGTGTCAGTTTTGTAGGTAATATTTTAGGGTAAATATGATTTTTGGTTGCTTTATATTACACTTTTTTTTGAAGCAAGATAACAAAAAATTTAAATTCTGAAATTTCATCTCCATTTGCCAATAACTCTTGTGGAATACCTAAAGGGTTAACAAAGTTTGTAAAATCAGTTTTGAATAAATTGAGGGGTGTAGTTATATGGAGTCACATTTTTGGAGTTTCTACTCTAGGGGTGCATCAGGGGGGCTTCAAATGGGACATGGTGTCAAAAAAACAGTCCAGTAAAATCTGCTTTCCAAAAACTATATGGCGTTCCCTTTCTTCTGTGCCCTGCCATTTGGCCATACAGCAGTTTGCGACCATATATGGGGTGTTTCTGCACTACAGAATCAGGGCAATAAATATTTGTTACTGTAAAAATTGATTAAAATGGAAAATTTATAAACCATCAAAAAGTGTGGTGATAAGAAAGCAGGATGCGCTCATACCCATATGCAGTTGTGCATTTCTGTAGGGGAGCACATCCTGCACTTGTAGTACGTTGCTAATGGCAATCACCAGCAAAAAATGCATACAATGGATGATGCCAGCAACGGACGACAGCACTACAATGGACATCCTACATAAGATGAAATTTATGTGGATGTGGCAAGAATTCAGAACAAACACAGAACCAGAAATAGGTGCACACTGTCGTAACACTAAACCCTCACACTGATGTTGAAAATTGAGAGTTAGTTCGACATATCCTACCAGGGGACGTGTCTTAAGCCTGGGCACCAGCGGCCAAGGTCTCTCAAATAGCCCGTGGGCTAACACTCACCTACCTGCGTCGTATGGAGCGATATCAGGGGCCAGTGGGCAATTACAGGAGCATTAGGACGACTCACAAACATCTTCCTTCAGCCTCAGCATGCGGCCATGCTTGCAGTGCGGAGGCGGGAGGTGTCCATGAGCCCTACTCAAGACCGACTGATATAGCCTAAGCGCCAAACAGGTGCACCCAAATGTGACCTGAGGTTGAAATGCAGGCACATTTGTAAATGGAGTTTATACACCTCCATACATATATATATATAAACCATCAAAAGTGTGGTGATAAGAAAGCAGGATGCGCCATACCCATATGCAGTTGTGCATTTCTGTAGGGAGCACATCCTGCATCTTGTAGTACGTTGCTAATGGCAATCACCAGCAAAAATGCATACAATGGATGATGCCAGCAACGACAACAAGTACCACAATGGACATCCTACATAAGATGAAATTTATGTGGATGTGGCAAGAATTCAGAACAAACACAGAACCAGAAATAGGTGCACACTGCCGTAACACTAAACCTCACACTGATGTTAAAAATTGAGAGTTAGTTCGACATAATCCTACTAGGAGGACGTGTCTTAAGCCTCAGGCACCAGCGTCATGTCTCTCAAGCCGTCGGGCCCTAACACTCACCTACCTGCGCCGTATGGGCGATATCAGGGCCAGTGGGCATCACAGGAGCATTAGGACGACTCACAAACATCTCCTCTGTTACCTCCAGCATGTGGCCATGCTTGCAATGGGAGGTGGGAGGTGTCTATGAGCCCTACTCAAGACTGACTGATATAGCCCAAGGCCAAACAGGTGCACCCAAATGTGACCTGAGGTTGAAATGCAGGCACATTTTAAATGGAGTTTATACACCTCCATACATATATATATATAAACCATCAAAAAGTGTGGTGATAAGAAAGCAGGATGCGCTCATACCCATATGCAGAGGAGATGTTTGTGAGTCGTCCTAATGCTCCTGTAATTGCCCACTGGCCCCTGATATCGCCCATACGGCGCAGGTAGGTGAGTGTTAGGGCCCACGGGCTATTTGAGAGACCTTGACGCTGGTGCCCGAGGCTTAAGACACGTCCTCCTAGTAGGATATGTCGAACTAACTCTCAATTTTTAACATCAGTGTGAGGGTTTAGTGTTACGGCAGTGTGCACCTATTTCTGGTTCTGTGTTTGTTCTGAATTCTTGCCACATCCACATAAATTTCATCTTATGTAGGATGTCCATTGTGGTACTTGTTGTCCGTTGCTGGCATCATCCATTGTATGCATTTTTGCTGGTGATTGCCATTAGCAACGTACTACAAGTGCAGGATGTGCTCCCTACAGAAATGCACAACTGCATATGGGTATGAGCGCATCCTGCTTTCTTATCACCACACTTTTTGATGGTTTATATATATATATGTATGGAGGTGTATAAACTCCATTTAAAATGTGCCTGCATTTCAACCTCAGGTCACATTTGGGTGCACCTGTTTGGCCTTGGGCTATATCAGTCAGTCTTGAGTAGGGCTCATAGACACCTCCCACCTCCCATTGCAAGCATGGCCACATGCTGGAGGTAACAGAGGAGATGTTTGTGAGTCGTCCTAATGCTCCTGTAATTGCCCACTGGCCCCTGATATCGCCCATACGGCGCAGGTAGGTGAGTGTTAGGGCCCACGGGCTATTTGAGAGACCTTGACGCTGGTGCCCGAGGCTTAAGACACGTCCTCCTAGTAGGATATGTCGAACTAACTCTCAATTTTTAACATCAGTGTGAGGGTTTAGTGTTACGGCAGTGTGCACCTATTTCTGGTTCTGTGTTTGTTCTGAATTCTTGCCACATCCACATAAATTTCATCTTATGTAGGATGTCCATTGTGGTACTTGTTGTCCGTTGCTGGCATCATCCATTGTATGCATTTTTGCTGGTGATTGCCATTAGCAACGTACTACAAGTGCAGGATGTGCTCCCCTACAGAAATGCACAACTGCATATGGGTATGAGCGCATCCTGCTTTCTTATCACCACACTTTTTGATGGTTTATATATATATATGTATGGAGGTGTATAAACTCCATTTTAAATGTGCCTGCATTTCAACCTCAGGTCACATTTGGGTGCACCTGTTTGGCCTTGGGCTATATCAGTCAGTCTTGAGTAGGGCTCATAGACACCTCCCACCTCCCATTGCAAGCATGGCCACATGCTGGAGGTAACAGAGGAGATGTTTGTGAGTCGTCCTAATGCTCCTGTAATTGCCCACTGGCCCCTGATATCGCCCATACGGCGCAGGTAGGTGAGTGTTAGGGCCCACGGGCTATTTGAGAGACCTTGACGCTGGTGCCCGAGGCTTAAGACACGTCCTCCTAGTAGGATATGTCGAACTAACTCTCAATTTTTAACATCAGTGTGAGGGTTTAGTGTTACGGCAGTGTGCACCTATTTCTGGTTCTGTGTTTGTTCTGAATTCTTGCCACATCCACATAAATTTCATCTTATGTAGGATGTCCATTGTGGTACTTGTTGTCCGTTGCTGGCATCATCCATTGTATGCATTTTTTGCTGGTGATTGCCATTAGCAACGTACTACAAGTGCAGGATGTGCTCCCTACAGAAATGCACAACTGCATATGGGTATGAGCGCATCCTGCTTTCTTATCACCACACTTTTTGATGGTTTATATATATATATGTATGGAGGTGTATAAACTCCATTTTAAATGTGCCTGCATTTCAACCTCAGGTCACATTTGGGTGCACCTGTTTGGCCTTGGGCTATATCAGTCAGTCTTGAGTAGGGCTCATAGACACCTCCCACCTCCCATTGCAAGCATGGCCACATGCTGGAGGTAACAGAGGAGATGTTTGTGAGTCGTCCTAATGCTCCTGTAATTGCCCACTGGCCCCTGATATCGCCCATACGGCGCAGGTAGGTGAGTGTTAGGGCCCACGGGCTATTTGAGAGACCTTGACGCTGGTGCCCGAGGCTTAAGACACGTCCTCCTAGTAGGATATGTCGAACTAACTCTCAATTTTTAACATCAGTGTGAGGGTTTAGTGTTACGGCAGTGTGCACCTATTTCTGGTTCTGTGTTTGTTCTGAATTCTTGCCACATCCACATAAATTTCATCTTATGTAGGATGTCCATTGTGGTACTTGTTGTCCGTTGCTGGCATCATCCATTGTATGCATTTTTGCTGGTGATTGCCATTAGCAACGTACTACAAGTGCAGGATGTGCTCCCCTACAGAAATGCACAACTGCATATGGGTATGAGCGCATCCTGCTTTCTTATCACCACACTTTTTGATGGTTTATATATATATATGTATGGAGGTGTATAAACTCCATTTTAAATGTGCCTGCATTTCAACCTCAGGTCACATTTGGGTGCACCTGTTTGGCCTTGGGCTATATCAGTCAGTCTTGAGTAGGGCTCATAGACACCTCCCACCTCCCATTGCAAGCATGGCCACATGCTGGAGGTAACAGAGGAGATGTTTGTGAGTCGTCCTAATGCTCCTGTAATTGCCCACTGGCCCCTGATATCGCCCATACGGCGCAGGTAGGTGAGTGTTAGGGCCCACGGGCTATTTGAGAGACCTTGACGCTGGTGCCCGAGGCTTAAGACACGTCCTCCTAGTAGGATATGTCGAACTAACTCTCAATTTTTAACATCAGTGTGAGGGTTTAGTGTTACGGCAGTGTGCACCTATTTCTGGTTCTGTGTTTGTTCTGAATTCTTGCCACATCCACATAAATTTCATCTTATGTAGGATGTCCATTGTGGTACTTGTTGTCCGTTGCTGGCATCATCCATTGTATGCATTTTTGCTGGTGATTGCCATTAGCAACGTACTACAAGTGCAGGATGTGCTCCCCTACAGAAATGCACAACTGCATATGGGTATGAGCGCATCCTGCTTTCTTATCACCACACTTTTTGATGGTTTATATATATATATGTATGGAGGTGTATAAACTCCATTTTAAATGTGCCTGCATTTCAACCTCAGGTCACATTTGGGTGCACCTGTTTGGCCTTGGGCTATATCAGTCAGTCTTGAGTAGGGCTCATAGACACCTCCCACCTCCCATTGCAAGCATGGCCACATGCTGGAGGTAACAGAGGAGATGTTTGTGAGTCGTCCTAATGCTCCTGTAATTGCCCACTGGCCCCTGATATCGCCCATACGGCGCAGGTAGGTGAGTGTTAGGGCCCACGGGCTATTTGAGAGACCTTGACGCTGGTGCCCGAGGCTTAAGACACGTCCTCCTAGTAGGATATGTCGAACTAACTCTCAATTTTTAACATCAGTGTGAGGGTTTAGTGTTACGGCAGTGTGCACCTATTTCTGGTTCTGTGTTTGTTCTAAAATGGAAAATTTGCCCAAAAATACCTGTTTTGGTACAGTTTTAATTTTTTTTTATTTACATCGTCTATATGACCGGTTAGATCATGTGCTATTTCTCTAGAGCAGGTTGTTACGGACGCGACAATACCAAATATGACTGCTTTTGGGGGGTTTTGTTTCAGTTTTACATAATAAAGCATTTTTGTTTTTTGTTTTTTTAAATATATAATTTTTATTTTGAGGTTCATAGGACATACAATCCATAAAAGGTTATAGCATTACAAAGTCATGCCTATCTACCCCACCATAAATCCCCTCCTCCCCTTCTAACCCCGCAGGGAGGAAAAAAATAAATAAATAAATAAATAAACCTCTTAATTGTCCCAATCCTTCCAAATAATACTCCATTTGATAGAAGAGCCTCTTTGTCTGTACAACACCTTCTCATAGCTTTTCACCTTCTTAACTAAGCTTAGCCAATGGTTGGAGGAGGAGCACCATTCTCTGGCTATGAGAAACCTAGCCCAAAACATCACTTTGGTCAGCAATTGGCGCTTGGGGGGCTGGCAGTTAACTTCCGATAGATCACCAAGGACCCATATCTTTGGGGATAGAGGAATATTCACACTAAGCCTCTGAACCAAAACTATTTGAACCATTCTTCAATACTTGTTCACTATCGGACAATCCCAGAACAGATGAAGATGGTCTGCCCCGGGGTCCCCACATCGAAGGCAGTCCGAAGAAGTTCTAAGTCCTCTCCTGTGAAGCCATAAAGGTGTAAAATATATTTTGTGTATAATATTAAACTGAACAACGATATGGTTGAAGTTGTGAGAAACCAATCTTAAACCATTACCTATATTCTCCCAATCCGGGAACCCACCTCAGACAGTAAAACAGACCAGGATCTCTGTCCTGGAGAAAGACAATCCATAAAAAAAAATTTCATCAAGTGCCTGTAACAATGTGAGAGTTTAACTTTCATACATCCTTTCTTACTAATCAAATTGTGCAGAGTGTCTACGTTAAGTGAATGACTAACAGCAGTGCTAAAAAGTGCCGACCTCAATTGGAAGTAGGCATACCAAGCCACCTCACCTACATTTAACTTTTGTTTTAGCTCCATATGCGACAGGATCTGACCATTTCTAACCACCTGATGTACATATTGAATATTTTTCATCCTCCAGTATTCCCTGCAATTAGGGTCCTCTAAGTTCAGAAGTTTTTGGTTATGCCATAATGGGGTACAAATTAGTAATGCCTCAACTTTAAACCAGCGCTTTATAACCAACCAAGCTTTAATAGCCATCCTGCAGAAAGGTTTATATCCAGTTTGTATATTAACTAAATAATCGGACTCTAGTACTGTAAAAAAATCTGAAAAACCCGAGTCTTTTACCAATTTTCTACAAAGATGGCTATTTTCCCAGTCATAAAAAAAGCTTAGTTGAGAGGCCATATAGTAACCCCTAAAATAGGGGAGGTTAAGACCTCCCCGATTGTAGGGCATAGAAAAATATAGCGCCTTTAATCTCACACGCTTTCTCCCCCATAGCAGATCGTTGAGCATCCGCTCTATCAACCTAAAGTACTCATCTTCAATCCATACAGGCGAATTGCGAAGAACATACAGTACCTTGGGAAGCACCACCATTTTTATTAATGAGTTTCTGTCTGCTCTTGCGGGCAGAATTTTTTGCCATACCTTAATTTTAGATCTCACTTTTAACAATAAGGGAAGCAAATTAAGTTGTAGGTAATCTTGAATTTTGGCAGTAACTATTATCCCCAGGTATTTTATTGAGTCAGAAATCATTAACCGATTAATAATAGAGTTTTCCCTCGATTCTCGCAATTCATCTACAGGGAGAAGAGCAGTTTTTTCCCAGTTAACCTCAAGTCCGGAAGAGGCAGAAAACAGATTGACCAATTCCATAATTCGAGGGAATGTAGTTTCTGTTTGCTGGATAAAAAACAAGATATCATCTGCATAAAGAGATATACGATCCTGCTAGCATTTTTGTTTTAAAATGATTTTTTAGTGTCTCCACATACTGAAAGCCATGTTTTTTTTTTTAATTTTTGGGAAGCTGTCTTATGTAGGGGCTCATTTTTTGCAGGATGAGATGTTGGTTTGATTGGTACTATATTGGGGTGCATATGACATTTTGGTCGCTTGCTATTACATTTTTTGTGATGTAACGTGACAAAAATGGCTTTTGACACTGTATTTATATTATTTTTTTTTGCTATATTCCTCTGAGTAGGTCATGTGTTATTTTTATAGAGCAGGTTTTTACGGACACGGCGACACTTAATATGTATACTTTTTTATTTATTTAAGTTTTACTAATAATATTTTTGAAACAAAAGAAAGTCGTTTTAATGTCTCCATAGTTTGAGAGCCATATTTTTTATTTTTTTTAAGCGATTGTCCTATGTAGGTGCTCATTTTTTCGGGATGAGATGACGGTTTGATTGGCACTATTTTGTGGTGCATATAACTTCTTGATCGCATGCTATTACACTGTTTGTGATGTGAGGTGACAAAAATGTTTATCTGTTTTTATTTTATTTTTTTACGGTATTTAACTGAGGGGTTAGGTCATGTGATATTTTTATAGATTAGGTTTGTACGGACACGGCGATACATAATATGTGAACTTTTTAATATTTATTTTACTTTAACACAATAACAGCGTTTTAGGGGGAAAAAATATGTTTTAGTGTCTCCTTAGTCTGAGAGCCATATATATTTTATTTTTTGGGCGATTGTCTCATGTAGGGGCTCATTGTTTGCGGGATGAGGTGCTGTTGGATTGGTACCATTTTGGCGTACATAAGACTTTTTTGATCACTTTTATTACTTTTTTTGGGAAGTAAGGTGGGCAAAATTTCAATTTCATCATAGTTTTTATTTATTTATTTATTTTGTTATGGCGTGCGGGTAAAGTAACATGACCGTTTCATAGATTAGGTTATTACAGACGTGATGGTATCAAACATGTATAGTGTATTTTACTTTTTTAATTTTTATTCAGTGATAAATGTGTTTTTTTATTTACATTTTTTTTCTACATTTTTTTTTTACATTTTTTGACCTAGTTCTAGAAGAACCAGTGGGTCTGATGCCTGTATAATACAATACAGTACACTATATAGTATACTGTACTGTATTTTCAGTTTACACAGTCTGATAAGACTTCTGCCTTTAGCAGTAGTCTGATCAGACTCACCATTACCATGGCAATGGTAAGTCAGAGATCAGAAACTGCCGAAAGCCGATACGGGGGGTCACAGAGTGCCTGCTGAATAATTTCAGCAGGCACTCTGTTCCGATCACCGCGTGCCGCTCGGAGGTGATTGTAAATGCACATGACGTACAGGTACCTGAAGTACCAGGGCATCATGACGTATCGGTACGTCATGTGTCCCTAAAAGGTTAATGTAACTTCCTGACATATATTGTATATTAGCTGAATGGCATATTTTGGATCAACAGAAATTTAGGCAATAGAAAAACTTTAGGAACATGAAAGAGGTTGTCCAAGATCTTAAAAAATGTTAGCTCTGGCAGAGCATGGTTTGCAAATATAAAAAAAATAGCACTACTCACCGTGCGTTGTACCTCCAGTGTCTGCTGATTCTGGTCCCCACTGCTTCTGCCCAATCAACAGCCTCAATGGTAATGTGTCAGTAATTGCAAAGGAGCACTCAGCCTCAGCAGTCATGTGGCATTCCTACAAACACACCACTCAGGCCATTGATTGGCTGGCAGCAGTGACCACCATGTATAGTGTGGAGCCAATCGAGATCACAAAGTTGACTTCAGGGAAAATTTGATTTGCCACAAAGCCGAATTTCCTTGTGCGGGGTGGTAACTAATCAATTTTTCCCTAAAATGGTGGTAAAAAAAAATTCATACTCACCTCAATCATTTCGCACTAGGTTCTCAATCAAGATGGCTGCGACTGACTCTTTACAAGCAAATGGATAAACACATGATTTAACTTTGGCACCAACAACTATTTGAGGTGTGTGACCAGCTTAAAGGGGTTTTCCAGTTTGTAACGTCCTTTAGGATAATCATTTATGAAGGTAGCTATAATTTTGTAATGTATTTATTTTTCCTTTATTGCTGCTTTCTCCAGTTCCGGGCTGTGGTCACATGACCGTGTCCATCCAGATCTTTGTTATTTCCTGTGATGTTATGTCTATGGCAGTGTCAGTAATAGGACGGTATCTATGTAACTATCTGGGTGGGAGGAGCTATGAACTAACTGGGCGTTTTTAGGGGCAGTGATAGGGGAGTGTCTATGTAACTATCTGGTGGGGGAGCTATAAACTAGCTTGGCATTGTTAGGGGCAGTGATAGGGGGGTTTCTATATAACTAGCTGGCGGGAGGAGCTATAAACTAGTTGGACGTTGTTAGGGGCAGTGACACAGGAGTGGCTATGTAACTAGCTGGGTGGGAGGAGCTATAAATTAGCTAGGCATTGTCAGGGGCAGTGATAGGGGAGTGTCTATGTAACTAGCTGGATGGGAGGAGCTATAAACTAGCTAGGCATTGTCAGGGGCAGTGATAGGGGAGTTTCTATGTAACTAACTGGTGGGAGGAGCTATAAACTAGCCAGGTGTTATTAGAGGCTATTCTGAAGCTGTGGCAGAGAAAGAAGAATTGCATCATGGGTTTGGTTGGATACAAGAGGAAGAGCTACATACAGGATGGAGACAATCCAGAGGGATTTGTTTACATGGTCAAAGATCAGTACAGTCCATATTAGAAAAAAAGATGGGGAAGACATACATGAGGTAAGCAACTACATGAGCATATCTGTAAAATCATAGTACTCCTGGAAAATCCCTTTAAGGTGTAAAGGTCTCCCAAAAAAATAAAGGGGTTCTCTGTGCTTTCTTAAAAATCTTGCTGTGTCCTGACCTGCGGAACACAATCTGCTCAGTACTTAACCCTCTGTCATGCTGCCAATGCCAAGCCTCTGCCTCTCTCATGTGGCCACCGGGACTGGATGTGGGTTCTTCAGCTCAGGTTTTAGGTTCTCAGGTTATGTTGTTTCTGAGTCTTCTTGCTACAGGGAATCTGTCAGAGGTGTACAGTGTAAGTGACGCCGAGTTCGATTATGTAATTTGTATCTTCATACTCACTGGCATTCTAATGCTGTGCTCCCACGAATCAGCGGTAAAATGTATTAAGTGAACTCCCGAGCTCATGCACATAATGGAGAGGATTAAAACAGGACTCCTCTCAATGCAGTTTTCTGTTGGTTTGTGGGAGCACAATGTCGGAATGCAAGGGAGTATGAAGACAAAAATAACTTTTTTTTGTTAATCTGAATTCTATGTGATGGATCAGAACACAATAGTCTAGGTTGGTGAAGAGAAATAGTTGGACTCAGCATCACATACACAATACACTGCATACTGTAGTTTGGGAGGTGTTTTGGAGCTGAAAGATTACCTTTAAGCTCCATATACACTATATGCAGCTAAACAGGAAGACTCAGGAACATTTCTGGTCAGGCCCGCAGCCGGTCTAAGAGCAACCAAGATGGCAGGATCAGCGGCACAATGGATGGGTAAGTGTTGAGCGGACTATCATCCTTCCATAGGTCAGCAAACTGCCAAGAGAGCCTGGAGAACAAGCTAATGTGTATGGGAGTGTCACATGCGGTTCACAGTGACGTCTTTTGCCGTGCAGGCTGGCTGCATGCCTTTTGCGTACTGGCTGCGGGTGATTCCGTGTAGGCTGGTTGCTTTTGACTGCGTGCTGGCTGCGGTATCTAGTGTGAACATGCCCGTGTGTGTGTGTTCCCCCTTTGACTGTGTCGTCTCCCTGTGGGTATGTCAGGTTGGTTGCGCTCTTGCGTACTGGCTGCAGTGTTCGGTGCATGCTGGTTACTAGGGGCAATGTCCTGTATTGCAACTTTGTATGCTGTGGTTTCTGGTTACCCCTGACCCGATTTGGTACCTCCCTGTTTGGTTCTGATGGGTAACTTCCCCTGGTCAGTTCCTGGGTGTGTCCTTTCAGGTGTGCTCGTTAGGCTGCTATTTCTGCCTTTGAGCGTGGAGTGTTGGGGTCAGTGTTGTTCTGTCTTGTCTTGTGGGTGTTTGTTTGTCTTGCCAGGTTTTGCCCTTTGCTGCTTACCCAAGGGGTCCTACCATCTACACCTCGGTATGTTCTGCTGGTTCTGTACTGTTTGTCTTCATGCCCTGTACCTTGCCTTGTATCTGTCTTGTATTTGTATAGCCTAGCAGAGTTTATCTGCGTCTGTATAGCCTAGCAGAGCTTATCTGCGTCTGGATAGCCTAGCAGAGCTTATCTGCATCTGATCTATGTTCCTGTTTGTCTTCATGCCCTGTAACTTGCCTTGTATCTGTCCTGTATCTGTATAGTCATTGTCACGTGTTGTTCCTTTGTTATAAATCCTGTGTTCCGTGGTCCTTGGCCTGTTTTCCTTGTATCCTGCTCGCCCGATGTCTCGGAGGTCTCTCTGGGACATCTGGCACATGACAGGGAGCCTCTTGACTCCCCATACATGAAAATACATACCTGCTTGAAAGAGGTAGGATAGATAGCTGTTTGATGAACAAGCATTTGGCACACAGCTATTTATGGTGCATGGGCACCTTAAGACCAACTGAACCGCACTTACCTGCAGCTCCTCATTATCTCACTCTTGCTAATTGGTCTGTGGCATTTTTCAGTGTTCCCAATTAAAGAGAAATATGCGCTTGTACAATACTCAGGCACAATGCTTAGCACTGAGATCTGCATATTTGCTAATATATTATAATGTATTTAAAGTCTTACCTTACGATACATTCATAACAGTCTAATCAGCCTGTAGTGACAGTATATGGGTTGCATGGGAAGTGATGCCTCCCATGTGGAGTGACAGAGAGCAATCCAGCAAAAGAAAATGCTGCTTTCAGGGGTAGACTCAAGGGAATGTCTCAGCAGGGCCTGGGGAACAGTCTAGGAAATCGGAGTCATTGTGTTTAATTCATCAGCTGTAGTAACCCCCGGGACTCAATGACTAGATAATCTCTGATTATGTATTCAGCCCCCAGGTTTCTGTAGTACTGTTATTTCATTTATAAGTGATTTTATGTTTTTTGCTATTGTTATATTCCTGGAAGTTCACTAGAGAAAAAAAATAAGTCATGCGACTCATCTTTCTGGGTAATGAATGCACATAATGGTACATAATGCACGGTTAGGTGATCTTAATAGCAAATACTGCAAAAGAATCAGTTCCTAAAATGGAATATATTGAAAGCTCCACTGAAACTTTGCCACTGACATCTAAATCCCAAGCTGTAAAATATTCACTACCAGAAACTTTATCTGATTCTTTTAACTTGTTTTCTAAGACTTTTGAAAGTGATGGCAACCAGAGGCATAGCTTTAGAGGTTATAATAGTAAAAATTGATAAGGGGCTCACACATGGATTATATGGATAGCGGCGGGTTCACAATTAATATGGGGCACCCAGTCCCAATGGTGATGAGATAGTATAAAGCAATAAGATAGGCATTAGGCACTCCTCCTTCTGGTATATATGTAGGACAAAATAGATTTATTAATAAGGGGGAAAAAATTACTATAACCAATAAAAACTTATGTACGTAAAAATATTAATCAAATAATGAAAAATTATGACCATGATACAATATTACACATGATACGTTAGTTCATAAATTCTATTTCCTATAAAGTAAATATATTGAAGTTAAAAAAAGGATAATTGTCATATACTAAAAATAAAATACCCACTAATCTTCCAATTCATAAAAAATACAGTCATATACTCATATGCATAAAGCATGATGCTGCCACCACCATGTTTCGCTGTGGGGATGGAGTTCTTTGGGTCATGTGATGTGTTGGGTTTGCGCCAGACATAGCGTTTTCTTTGATGACCAAAAAGTTTAATTTTAGTCTCATTAGACCAGAGCTCCTTCCTCCATACATTTTGGGAGTCTCCCACATGCCTTTTTGCAAACTCACAACGTGCCTTTTTATTTTTAGCTGAAAGTAATGGCTTTATTCTGGCCACTCTGCCATAAAGCCCAGCTCTATGGAGCGTACGGTTTATTGTCGTTCTATTTACAGATACTCCAGTCTCTGCTGTGGAACTCTGCAGCTCCTCCAGGGTTACCTTAGGTCTCTGTGCTGCCTCTCTGATTAATGTCCTCCTTGCACAATCCGTTAGTTTTGGTGGGCGGCCGTCTCTTGGTAGGTTTGCTGCTATGCTATGTTTTTCCCATTTGGTTATGATAGATTTGATGGTGCTCCTGGGGATCATCAAAGATTTGGATATTTTTTTATAACCTAACTCTGACTTATACTTGGTAACAACCTTTGTCCTTTACTTGTTTGGAGAGTTCCTTAGTCTTTATGGCAGTGTTTCGTTAGTGATAGTTTTAGTTATATTGATATATTTTCTAATTTCTCTTCACCAACCTAGACTATGGTGTTCTGATCCATCACATAAAATTCAGATTAACAAAACATTGAACGTTATCTCTCTCTCTCTCTCTATCTACCTATCTATCTAGAAAAGAAAATTCTTAAAAGTTGTTCAAAGGTTGCGTTCTTTAATCACCAATGCGACGTTTCAGTTCTCTTACCAGGACTTTTCTCAAGCATTATAAAAATACTGCTAAGAGAACTGAAACGTTGCACTAGTGATTAAAGAACACGACCTTTGAACAACTTTTGGGAGCAGCGTGGAATTTTCTTTCCAGTTACTTGGATGCTGAATCACTTCCACAGCTGCTGGCACAGCGTCATTCACATTGCTTCTGCTGTGCCGCTTGTGTTTTATTTTTTTGGGATATCTAATATCTATCTATGTATCTATCTATCTAAAATTATGGAAGGAAGGCAGCATTTTGACTTCAGTGAAACAAGTGGATTTCTTTATTCACCCAACCCTCAAAGCTTCTTGCCTGTTGGTAGTCTATAGATTGCTTAGCTTCAGTGTGTATCATTTGCATTCCTTATTACTGAGCCATTGCATTTTTTTATTGAATCTTGGTATAAATCTGGCTTTTGCACACAATCCAGCCATTCCGTGCATTGGCAACCGTAATTTGCTGTCCCCAATGCACGGGCACCATCCGTGAAGTTGCCGCAGACGGAAACAGACCCATTCAACTATAAAGGGTCCGTGATCTGCCCGCACCGCAAAAAAAAAGAACATGTTCTATTGTTTTGTGGTGCAGAGGCATGGAGAAAAACCCCACAGCAGCTCTCCATAGTTTCTATGAGCCCTTACTCTGTATGAGCCCTTAGGCTGAGTTCACACACTTCAGTTATTTCCATCAATTATTGTGAGCCAAAACCAAAACGTATATGTACCTTATCTCTGAGTAGCCTTTACTACTGGTTTGGGCTCACAATAACTGATGGAAGTAACTGACCAAACAACTGAAGTGTGAACTAGGCCTTCCTGACACTGGCTTTCGGCTCCGGTGCTCTCTAAACTCTGCTTAGGTCCCTGGATGTCATCATCCATTTTGATGCTGTCTGCAACCAATCGTGGGCCACGGCGGGGACTTCTCCGCTTATGTTGTGAATTAATTTGACGGATGATACAGTACTTCAGAATTTGGGGCCCTGTTTTTAATTTCACCCAGGGCCACATTTTGTCTAAAACCGACCCTGGTGCAGGGTGTTAGATAGTGTGATATGAATTACTGTACTGTGATAGGGATTAGTGTCTAGCAGATTGAAAAATGTAGCAAAAGTAAGCCACGTCTTACGATTTTTGCAATCAAGAAAATAATGACTGGAGATCACAAATTCTAGAATTTGCTAATTTATAGTGAATATTAGGCCAAAAATTTGTGAAATATAGCGAAAACTAATATTGCCTATGCTGCTCATCACTATTCATCTATTGCTATCATCTGTTTAATTTATCTCTATATTTTGAAAAGAATTAATGATGGATAAAAAATGCCAACTATATCAATCAGAATATTCATGTTGGTTGGAGACGAGTATAAAAATCCCAACTATAAAATTATTGGAGTATTTTCTTGACATGATTGTTTATGAACTTTATGCATATGAGTATATGACTGTATTTTTTATTTATTGGAATATTAGTGGGTATTTTATTTTTAGTATATGACGATTATCATTTTATTTAACTTCAATATATTCACTTTATTGGAAACTGAATTTATAAACGAATAAATCATGTGTAATATTGTACTATGCTCATAATTTTTCATAATTCTTCATAATTTTATTAATTTTTTTATGTACATAGGTTTTCATTGGTTATAATATTTTTTTTCCCCTTATTAATAAATCTTTTTTGTCCGACATATATATCAGAAGGAGGAATGCCTATCTTATTGTTTAATAGTAGCTTTAGAGGTTGTAGAGTTGACATTGATTCCTAGACCCAGTGTCTGGGGGGGATGGGGGTACATATAGGAGGACAAAATTATTATATATGTGGGGAGTAGATAGATGGCATGGCATATCATATCATACAGTATAGTGCAATGATGTAATAACACTAGAAATAGCTAAATGACTATCCAGAAGAGCAATTCGCCTTTATCATAGATATTGATCCATGTTCTTTAACTACAACTCCTAGCATGTTAGGGAAAGCCTTCACAGTGCCACTGTTCAAAGTGATTGCAATTTTTTACTGTCCAACTTTGTTGTTCATCTTTAATTTCAATGAAGAGCACAATGAAATACCATATCCAAATCTACCGGTGGACCTCTTTAATGTTATCTATTTTGCTTATATCTATTTTGTGTGTGTGTGTGTGTGTATGTATGTATATATATATATATATATATATATATATATATATATATATTTATATACAGTGGGTACAGAAAGTATTCAGACCCCCTTACATTTTTCACTCTTTGTTATATTGCAGCCATTTGCTAAAATCTTTTTAAGATCTTTTTTTTCATCGTTAATGTACACAGCACCCCATATTGACAGAAAAACACAGAATTGTTGACATTCCTGCAGATTTATTAAAAAAGAAAAACTAAAATATCACATGGTCCTAAGTAGTGTTGAGCGAACAGTTCGAGAATCGTTCGGGTCCGTACCGAATTTTGGGGTGTCCGTGACACGGACCCGAACCCGGACATTTTCAAAAAAGTTCGGGTTCGGGTCCGGTGTTCGACGATTACTTCCCGCTTTCTGAAGGGCTGCACAGCAGCCAATCAGCTAGCGTTTTACTTCTTGCCCTAAGAGCCCATCACAGCCATGCCTACTAATGGCATGGCTGTGATTGGCCAAGTGCAGCATGTGACCCAGCCTCTATTTAAGCTGGAGTCACGTAGCGCCGCACGTCACACTGCTCTGATTAGTGTAGGGAGAGGACGCAGCTTCTGTGAGGGCGAGATAGGCAGGGATAAAGAAGTGAATGATCTACCTTTCTACACCTGTGCATCAGAACAACTCAGCTGAGCTGTTCACTGAAAGTCACTATTTTGTTGAGACTGGCCAACGCCATCTCTACTGGCACATGTAACTGGGCTGACTGGCGGTGGCCATTTTGGGACTTGTGGTGCGCCAGCACAAGCTGCCACAGAGTCTAAACCAAAGCTCCAAAGAAGTGAAAAATCTACACCTGTGAATCAGAACAACAGCGATTCAGCTGCTCAGTCAAAGTCAATTCTTTTTCTGGCTGGGCAGACCGTTTTCTGGCACATGTTACTGGGCTGGTAGGCGGCGGCCATTTTGGGACTTGTGGTGCTACAGCAAAAGCTGCCACAACGTCCATTAATCTCATGTAATAGTCGATTTTTTCATAGATATACTACATCAGGGGTTTGGCTGTGCTTGTGTCACCCATACTAACTGCAAAGATATTTAATATATCAGTGGTGAAACTGAAAGTAACCCACTTGGATAGCAAATCCCATGAATGTGCTGTTCCAGCTAGGCTAGCCAGTGCCACTACAGCCAAGTCCAATACTGTCAGCCAGAATTTTTTTTTTTTTTTATGTGCCGGAAATATAAATTAAAAAAAGCTTTCACCGTAATAATAAAATTATTCTGGTGTTAGACCAGGAGAAGCACTCATGTTGTAATTAATACTGTAAAAAGGCTTAGGCAATATTTCTCCCAGTGTGGGAAATTTATCTAGCAAAACTAGCATTTTATAGCATTTTATAGCATTTAATACCAGCAGTCCTCTTGAAATTAATACCGCAAAAAGGCATTATATCGTCCAGTGTTGTAATTTTGGTGAAAAAAAGGCCAATTTAATCAATCTGGTGTTAGTTACACCAGAAACAGTAGGCCTCACGTTTTTACTCCTGTAAAAAGTAATTAATACAGGAAAAAGGCATTACATTATCCAGTGTTGTAATTTTGGTAAAAAAAAGGCCAATTTAATCAATCTGGTGTTAGTTACACCAGAAACAGTAGGCAGCACGTTTTTATTCCTGTAAAAAGGAATTAATACCTGAAAAAGGCATTACATTGTCCAGTGTTGTAATTTTGGTGAAAAAAAAGGCCAATTTAATCAATCTGGTGTTAGTTAGACCAGAAACAGTAGGCCGCACGTTTTTACTCCTGTAAAAAGGAATTATATCTCCCCGTGTGGGAATCTATGTACCCAAACTAGCATTTTAAAAATTCTGGTGTCCAATTTGCAGCAGTTTTCTTGTAGTTAATACCGGAAAAAGGAATTATATCTTCCAGTGTGGGAATTTATGTACACAAACTAGCATTTTAAAAATTCTGGTGTCCAATTAGCAGCAGTCTTCTTGTAATTAATGCCTGAAAAAGGCATTACATTGTCCAGTGTTGTAATTTTGGTGAAAAAAAGGCCAATTTAATCAATCTGGTGTTAGGTACACCAGAAACAGTAGGCCTCACGTTTTTACTCCTGTAAAAAGGAATTAATACCGGAAAAAGGCATTACATTGTCCAGTGTTGTAATTTTGGTGAAAAAAGGCCAATTTAATCAATCTGGTGTTAGTTAGACCAGAAACAGTAGGCCGCAAGTTTTTACTCCTGTAAAAAGGAATTACCATATTTTTCGCCATATAAGACGCACTTTTCCCCCCCCAAAAGTGGGGGGAAATGGCAGTGCGTCTTATAGGGTGAATACTACCATTTTCCTATAGCTAAAGCCGATACATCGCACAGCCTGCGATATATCAGCATGGAAGGAGGAGGGGGCGGAGCCTGGCAACACGTGGCGGGCGGCCCGCAGCTCACAGCGTGACTGCTTTCATAACATTTATAATCTTTAATCATGTCCCCTTATTCCCTATAAGCCCAATACAGTAGCGCTCTGCTAACCTGCTATACCGATCCTCTAGCAGGCAGAGCGGTGCTGTGTAACGTCCTCACTGACGTCATCTGCCTGCTCCTTTCACTTTATGAATGAAGCAGGAGGAGCAGGCAGATGGCGTCAGTGAGGACGTTACACAGCAGCCTGCCGCCGCACCGCTCTGCCTGCTAGAGGATCGGTATAGCAGGTTAGCAGAGCGCTACTGTACTGGGCTTATAGGAATAAGAGGACATGATTAAAATTATAAATGTTATGACAGCAGTCACGCTGTAGCGCGGCCGCCTGCCATGTGTTGCCAGGCTCCGCCTCTAAGCAGTCACTATGGGCCAGATGTTTTAGAAAAGGGGCATCTTTGGATGGCAATGTAATGGGGGCACCTGTGGATGAAACTGTAATTGGGGTGATCTGTGGATGACACATATAGCATAAGATGCTATATATGTGTCATCCACAGATCAATCCATTACAGTGTCATTCATAAATGCCCCCATCACAGTGCTATCCACAGATCCCCCATCACAGTGCTATCCACAGATCCCCCATCACAGTGTCATCCACAGATCCCCCATAACAGTGCCATCCACAGATCCCCCATAACAGTGCCATCCACAGATCCCCCCATAACAGTGCCATTCACATCTCCCCCACATAACAGTGCCATCCACAGATCCCCCATAACAGTGCCATCCACATCTCCCCCACATAACAGTGCCATCCACAGATCCCCCCATAATACTGTCATGCACAGACCACCATTACTTCAAAAGTACACCTTTTGGTTAAAAATATTTTTTTCTTATTTTTCTCCTCAAAAACCCAGGTGCGTCTTATAGGCCGGTGCGTCTTATAGGGCGAAAAATACGGTATATCTCCCCGTGTGGGAATCTATGTACCAAAACTAGCATATTAAAAATTCTGGTGTCCAATTTGCAGCAGTTTTCTTGTAATTAATACCGGAAAAAGCAATTATATCTTCCAGTGTGGGAATTTTGGGGCTAAAAAATAATATATTTTATTGTGGTGCGAGTTGAATCGCAACAATGAGGAAACATTCTATTAAGGGACGAGGACGCGGTCGTGGTGGTGTCCGTGGAGCCTCTGTTGCTGGCAGAGGACGTGGCCGTTCGGCCTCAGGCGCACAAAGTAGTGAACCAACTCCCTCAAGTAGCCGGCAGAATTTACAGCGATATTTGGTGGGGCCCAATGCCGTTATGAGGATGGTAAGGCCTGAGCAGGTACAGGCATTAGTCGATTGGGTGGCCGACAGTGCTTCCTGCATGTTCACCACATTGTCTTCCGCCCAGTCTTCTGCGGAAAGCGCACAGGTGGCACCTGAAAACCAAGCCCATCAGTCTGTCACATCACCACCATGCATATCAGGGAAACTGTCTGAGCCTCAAGTTATGGAGCAGTCTCTTATTCTGTTTGAAGACTCTGCTCCCACGGTTTTCCAGGGGCGTCCACCTAGCCCTTCCCCAGCGGTGGAAGACATTCCATGCACTGACGCACAACCACTTATGTATCCAGATGATGAGGACATGGGAATACCACCACAGCAGAGTGACCGAGTCTCTGATGATGACGAAACACTGGTGCCCACTGCCGCGTCTTATTGCAGTGTGCAGACTGAACAGGAGGAGGTCAGGGAGGAAGACTGGGTGGAAGACGATGCAGAGGACGATGAGGTCTTAGACCCCACATGGACTGAAGGTCGTGCCGCTGACTTAAATAGTTCAGAGGAAGAGGCAGTGGTGAGACTGAGACAACAGCGAAGCCAAAGAGGGAGCAGGGGGCAAAAGCAGAACAGCCGCCGTCCAGAGAGTTCGCCTGCTATTGGCCAGCGCCAACAGGGACCCAGCACCCCAAAGGCATCTTCAAAGAGTTCCCTGGCATGGCACTTCTTCAAACAATGTGCTGATGACAAGACCAGAGTGGTTTGCACGCTGTGCCATCAGACCCTGAGGCGAGGCATTAACGTTCTTAACCTGAGCACCACCTGCATGATCAGGCATCTACATGCAAAGCATGAACTGCAGTGGAGTACACACCTTAAAAACAAGGAACCCGCTCAGGCTCCCCCGGCTCCCTCTAGCGCTGCTGCCTCGGCTTCCGCCTCGAGAGGAATGTTGCCACCTGCCGAGCAGCAAACAGAGGATGTGCCACCGACACCACCACCACCACCGCCACCGTCACCTAGCGTCTCCACTATTTCACACAGCAGCGTTTAGCTCTCTATCTCTCAAACCTTTGAGAGGAAGCACAAATTCCCACCTAGTCACCCTCGAGCCCTTGGCCTGAATGCCAGCATTTCTAAACTACTGGCCTTTGAAATGCTGTCATTCCGGCTGGTGGACACAGACAGCTTCAAACAGCTGATGGCCATGGCTGTCCCCAGTATGTGGTTCCCAGCCGCCACTACTTCTCCAAGACAGCCGTGCCTTCCCTGCACATGCAAGTGTCCGATAAAATCAAGTGTGCACTGCGCAACGCCATTTGTGGCAAGGTCCACCTAACCACAGATACGTGGACCAGTAAGCACGGCCAGGGACGCTATATCTCCCTAACTGCACACTGGGTAAATGTAGTGGCGGCTGGGCCCCAGGCGGAGAGTTCCTTGGCGCACGTCCTTCCGCCGCCAAGGATCACAGGGCATCATTCTTTGCCTCCTCTAGCCTCCTCCTCCTACTCGGCTTCCTCCTCCTCCTCTGCTTCCACCAGCTCATCCAGTCAGCCACACACCTTCACCACCAACTTCAGCACAGCCCGGGTAAACGTCAGCAGGCCATTCTGAAACTCATATGTTTGGGGACAGGCCCCACACTGCGCAGGAGTTGTGGCGGGGTATTGAACAACAGACCGACCAGTGGTTGCTGCCGGTGGGCCTCAAGCCCGGCCTGGTGGTGTGCGATAATGGGCGAAATCTCGTGGCAGCTCTGGGACTAGCCGGTTTGACGCACATCCCTTGCCTGGCGCATGTGCTGAATTTGGTGGTGCAAAAGTTCATTCACAACTACCCAGACATGTCAGAGCTGCTGCATAAAGTGCGGGCCGTCTGTGCGCGCTTCCGGCGCTCACATCCTGCCGCTGCTCGCCTGTCAGCGCTACAGCGGAACTTCGGCCTTCCCGCTCACCGCCTAATATGCGACGTGCCCACCCGGTGGAACTCCACCTTGCACATGCTGGAGAGACTGTGCGAGCAGCAGCAGGCCATAGTGGAGTTTCAGCTGCAGCATGCACGGGTCAGTCGCACTGCGGAACAGCACCACTTCACCACCAATGATTGGGCCTCCATGCGAGACCTGTGTGCCCTGTTGCGCTGTTTAGAGTACGCCACCAACATGGCCAGTGGCGATGCCACTGTTATCAGCGTGACGATACCAATTCTATGTCTCCTAGAGAAAACGCTTAGGGCGATGATGGAAGAGGAGGTGGGCCAAGGCCAGGAGGAGGAGGAGGAGGATGACGGGTCGTTTTTAGCACTTTCAGGCCAGTCTGTTAGAAGTGGCTCAGAGGGAGGTTTTTGCAACAGCAGAGGGCAGGTACAAATGTGGCCAGCCAGGGACCACTACTGGAGGACGAGGAGGATGAGGAGGAGGTGGAGGAGGATGAGGATGAAGCAGGTTCACAGCGGGGTGGCACCCAGCACAGCGCAGGCACATCCCTGGTGCGTGGCTGGGGGGATACAGAGGATGATGACGATACGCCTCCCACAGAGGACAGCTTGTCCTTACCTCTGGGGAGCCTGGCACACATGAGCGATTACATGCTGCAGTGCCTGCGCAACGACAGCAAAGTTGCCCACATTTTAACGTGTGCTGACTACTGGGTGGCCACCCTGCTGGATCCACGGTACAAAGAAAATGTGCCCACTTTACTTCCTGCACTGGAGCGTGATAGGAAGATGCGCGAGTACAAGCGCACGCTGGTAGACGCGCTCCTGAGAGCATTCCCAACTGTCACAGGGGAACAGGTGGAAGGCCAAGGCCAAGGCAGAGGAGGAGCTAGAGGTCGCCCACGCAGCAGTGTCACGGCCAGCAGTGTCAGGGTTAGCATGGCAGAAATGTGGAAAAGTTTTGTCTCCATGCCACAGCTAACTGCCCCACCACCTGATACGGAACGAGTTAGCAGAAGGCAACATTTCACTAACATGGTTGAACAGTACATCTGCACACAACTCCACGTACTGACGGATGGTTCGGCCCCATTCAACTTCTGGTTTTCCAAATTGTCCACGTGGCCAGAATTAGCATGTTATGCCATGGAGGTGCTGTCCTGCCCGGCGGCCAGCGTTTTATCTGAACGTGTATTCAGCACGGCAGGGGGCGTCATTACTGACAAACGCAGCCGCCTGTCCGCAGCCAACGTGGACAAGCTGACGTTTATAAAAATGAACCAGGCATGGATCCCACAAGACCTGACCCTCCCTTGTGCAGAGTAGTCCTTAATAACTGCCTTAAACCATGTTGTCTTGTACTCCTGGCCACTTCTTCATTGAAAAATCAATTTTTGAAATTAAGTAGGATCTTGGGGTGCAACCCAGAGTTGAATGAACCTTCCTCTGTCTGGGTGCCGGGCCAAAGTACATGAAAGTGTCCTTCTCCTGTGCTGGGTGATATGAATGTTATACTTGTGCTGTCTGACATGTCTCCTTTGTGTGGGTGCAGGGGGCCAAAGTCACTGAAAGCGGCCTTCTCCTGTGGTGGGTGATCGAAATGCCTGATTCTCTGCTGTGGGACCTCTCTCTCTTTCTGGGTGCAGGGGTCAAAGAAACAAAAGGTGGCCTACTCCTGTGGTGGTTGACATGATGCCTGATTCTCTGCTGTGGGACCTCTCTCCTCCGTGTGGCTGCAGGGGTCAAGGTCTCTAAAAGTGCCCTTCTCCTGTGGTGGTTGATGTAAAACTGATGCTTGTGCTATCTGACCTGTCTCCTCTGTGTCGGTGCTAAGGCCTAAGTCACTGAAAGCGGCCTTCTCCTGTGCTGGCTGATATAAATGCCTGAATCTCTGCTGTGGGACCTCTCCTCCGTGTGGCTGCAGGGGTCAAAGTCTCTAAAAGTGCCCTTCTCCTGTGGTGGTTGATGTAAAACTGATGCTTGTGCTATCTGACCTGTCTCCTCTGTGTCGGTGCTAAGGCCTAACTCACTGAAAGTGGCCTTGTCATGTGCTGGGTGATATAAATGCTGAATACTAATGTGGACCATCTCCGACATGGTTGAAGCTATCAAATTAACTAAAGGTGGCCTACTCCTGTAGTGGGTGATCAGTAAAACTGATGCTTGTGCTATCTGACCTGTCTCCTCTGTCTCGTTGCTAAGGCCTAACTCACTGAAAGTGGCCTTGTCATGTGCTGGGTGATATAAATGTGATACAAGTGCCATCTGACATGGTTGAAGCTATCAAATTAACTAAAGGTGGCCGACTCCTGTAGTGGGTGATCAGTAAAACTGATGCTTGTGCTATCTGACCTGTCTCCTCTGTCTCGTTGCTAAGGCCTAACTCACTGAAAGTGGCCTTGTCATGTGCTGGGTGATATAAATGTTATACTTGTGCCATCTGACATGGTTGCCGGGGTCCCATTAAATGATGGCCTACTCCTGTGGTGGGTGATCTAAATGCCTGATTCTCTGCTGTGAAAACCTCTCTCCTCCGTCTGGGTGCAGGGGTCAAAGTCTCTAAAAGTGGCCTTCTCTTGTGCTGGGTGATGTAAAACTGATGCTTGTACCATCTGACATGGTTGCAGGGGTCAAATTAACTAAATGGTGGCCTACTCCTGTGGTGGGTGATATGAGGCATTAATATGTGCTGTGAAAACCTCTCTCCTTTGTCTGGGTGCAGGGGTCAAAGTCTCTAAAATTGGCCTTCTCTTGTGCTGGGTGATGTAAAACTGATGCTTGTGCCATCTGACATGGTTGCCGGGGTCCCATTAAATGATGGCCTACTCCTGTGGTGGGTGATCTAAATGCCTGATTCTCTGCTGTGAAAACTCTCTCCTCCGTCTGGGTGCAGGGGTCAAAGTCTCTAAAAGTGGCCTTCTCTTGTGCTGCGTGATGTAAAGCTGATGCTTGTACCATCTGACATGGTTGCCGGGGTCCCATTAAATGATGGCCTACTCCTGTGGTGGGTGATCAAAATGCCTGATTCTCTGCCATGAAAACCTCTCTCCTCCGTCTGGGTGCAGGGGTCAAAGTCTCTAAAAGTGGCCTTCTCTTGTGCTGGGTGATGTAAAACTGATGCTTGTACCATCTGACATGGGTGCAGGGGTCAATTTAACTAAATGGTGGCCTACTCCTGTGGTGGGTGATATGAGGCATTAATATGTGCTGTGAAAACCTCTCTCCTTCGTCTGGGTGCAGGGGTCAAAGTCTCTAAAATTGGACTTCTCTTGTGCTGGGTGATGTAAAACTGATGCTTGTGCCATCTGACATGGTTGCCGGGGTCCCATTAAATGATGGCCTACTCCTGTGGTGGGTGATCTAAATGCCTGATTCTCTGCTGTGAAAAACTCTCTTCTCCGTCTGGGTGCAGGGGTCAAAGTCTCTAAAAGTGGCCTTCTCTTGTGCTGCGTGATGTAAAGCTGATGCTTGTACCATCTGACATGGTTGCCGGGGTCCCATTAAATGATGGCCTACTCTTGTGGTGGGTGATCAAAATGCCTGATTCTCTGCCGTGAAAACCTCTCTCCTCCGTCTGGGTGCCAGGGTCAAAGTCTCTAAAAGTGGCCTTCTCTTGTGCTGGGTGATGTAAAACTGATGCTTGTACCATCTGACATGGGTGCAGGGGTCAAATTAACTAAATGGTGGCCTACTCCTGTGGTGGGTGATATGAGGCTTTAATATGTGCTGTGAAAACCTCTCTCCTCTGTTTGGGTGCAGGGGTCAAAGTCTCTAAAAGTGGCCTTCTCTTGTGCTGGGTGATGTAAAACTGATGCTTGTGCCATCTGACATGTTTGCCGGGGTCCCATTAAATGATGGCCTACTCCTGTGGTGGGTGATCTAAATGCCTGATTCTCTGCTGTGAAACCTCTCTCCTCCGTCTGGGTGCAGGGGTCAAAGTCTCTCAAAGTCGCCTTCTCCTGTGCTGGGTGATGTAAAAACTGATGCTTGTGCCATCTGACATGGTTGCCGGGGTCCCATTAAATGATGGCCTACTCCTGTGGTGGGTGAACTAAATGCCTGATTCTCTGCTGTGAAAACCTCTCTCCTCCGTCTGGGTGCAGGGGTCAAAGTCTCTAAAAGTGGCCTTCTCTTGTGCTGGGTGATGCAAAACTGATGCTTGTGCCATTTGACATGGTTGCCGGGGTCCCATTAAATGGTGGCCTACTCCTGTGGTCGGTGATCTAAATGCCTGATTCTCTGCTGTGAAAACCTTTCTCCTCCGTCTGGGTGCAGGGGTCAAAGTCTCTAAAAGTGGCCTTCTCTTGTGCTGGGTGATGTAAAACTGATGCTTGTGCCATCTGACATGGTTGCCGGGGTCCCATTAAATGATGGCCTACTCCTGTGGTGGGTGATCTAAATGCCTGATTCTCTGCTGTGAAACCTCTCTCCTCCGTCTGGGTGCAGGGGTCAAAGTCTCTCAAAGTCGCCTTCTTTGTGCTGGGTGATGTAAAACTGATGCTTGTGCCATCTGACATGGTTGCCGGGGTCCCATTAAATGATGGCCTACTCCTGTGGTGGGTGATCTAAATGCCTGATTCTCTGCTGTGAAACCTCTCTCCTCCGTCTGGGTGCAGGGGTCAAAGTCTCTCAAAGTCGCCTTCTCCTGTGCTGGGTGATGTAAAACTGATGCTTGTGCCATCTGACATGGTTTCTGGGGTCCCATTAAATGATGGCCTACTCCTGTGGTGGGTGATCTAAATGCCTGATTCTCTGCTGTGAAAACCTCTCTCCTCCGTCTGGGTGCATAGGTCAAAGTCTCTAAAAGTGGCCTTCTCTTGTGCTGGGTGATGTAAAACTGATGCTTGTACCATCTGACATGGTTGCCGGGGTCCCATTAAATGATGGCCTACTCCTGTGGTGGGTGATCTAAATGCCTGATTCTCTGCTGTGAAAACCTCTCTCCTCCATCTGGGTGCAGAGGTCAAAGTCTCTAAAAGTGGCCTTCTCTTGTGCTGGGTGATGTAAAACTGATGCTTGTGCCATCTGACATGGTTGCCGGGGTCCCATTAAATGGTGGCCTACTCCTGTGGTGGGTGATCTAAATGCCTGATTCTCTGCTGTGAAAACCTCTCTCCTCCGTCTGGGTGCAGGGGTCAAAGTCTCTCAAAGTCGCCTTCTCCTGTGCTGGGGGATGTAAAACTGATGCTTGTGCCATCTGACATGGTTGCCGGGGTCCCATTAAATGGTGGCCAACTCCTGTGGTGGGTGATCTAAATGCCTGATTCTCTGCTGTGAAACCT
This sequence comes from Bufotes viridis, assembly GCA_033119425.1. Classification (NCBI taxonomy): domain Eukaryota; kingdom Metazoa; phylum Chordata; class Amphibia; order Anura; family Bufonidae; genus Bufotes; species Bufotes viridis. Next base: position 79,153,321 of record CM065592.1, read on the forward strand.
CTCTCCTCCGTCTGGGTGCAGGGGTCAAAGTCTCTCAAAGTCGCCTTCTCCTGTGCTGGGTGATGTAAAACTGATGCTTGTGCCATCTGACATGTTTGCCGGGGTCCCATTAAATGATGGCCTACTCCTGTGGTGGGTGATCTAAATGCCTGATTCTCTGCTGTGAAAACCTCTCTCCTCCGTCTGGGTGCAGGGGTCAAAGTCTCTAAAAGTGGCCTTCTCTTGTGCTGGGTGATGTAAAACTGATGCTTGTGCCATCTGACATGGTTGCCGGGTCCCATTAAATGATGGCCTACTCCTGTGGTGGGTGATATGAGGCCTTAATATGTGCTGTGAAAACCTCTCTCCTCCGTCTGGGTGTAGGGGTCAAAGTCTCTAAAAGTGGCCTTCTCTTGTGCTGGGTGATGTAAAACTGATGCTTGTACCATCTGACATGGTTGCCGGGGTCCCATTAAATGATGGCCTACTCCTGTGGTGGGTGATCTAAATGCCTGATTCTCTGCTGTGAAAACCTCTCTCCTCCGTCTGGGTGCAGGGGTCAAAGTCTCTAAAAGTGGCCTTCTTTTGTGCTGGGTGATGTGAAACTGATGCTTGTACCATCTGACATGGGTGCAGGGGTCAAATTAACTAAATGGTGGCCTACTCCTGTGGTGGGTGATATGATGCCTGAATATGTGCTGTGGGGCCTCTCTCCTCTTTCTGGGTGCAGGGGTCAAAGTAACTAAAAGTGGCCTTCTCCTGTGCTGGATGGTATAAATGTAATGCTTGTGCTATCTGACATGTCTCCTCTGTCTGGGTGCTAAGGCCTAAGTCACTGAAAGTGGCCTTCTCCTGTGGTGGTTGATATGATGCCAGATTCTCTGCTGTGGGACCTCTCTCCTTTGTCTGGATGCTGGGGTCGAAATAATAGTAAGCGACCTTCTCCATTGGTGGGTGATTTGAAGCCTGATTCTGTGCTATGAGACCTAACTCCAATTAATATTGGTTAATTTTTATTTATTTTATGTTAAGTCATCATTTCCCTATCTACATTTGTTTGCAGGGGATTTACCTACATTTTGCTGCCTTTTGCAGCCCTCTAGCCCTTTCCGGGAGTCTTTTACAGCCTTTTTAGTGCCCAAAAGTTCGGGTCCCCATTGACTTCTATGGGGTTCGGGTTCGGGATGAAGTTCGGGTTGAGTTCGGATCACGAACCCGGACATTTTCCGGAAGTTCATCCGAACCTCTCGAACCCGAACATCCAGGTGTTCGCTCAACTCTAGTCCTAAGTATTCAGACCCTTTGCTGTGACACTCATATATTTAACTCAGGTGTGGTCCATTTCTTCAGATCATCCTTGAGATGGTTCTACACCCTAATTTGAGTCCAACTGTGTTTGATTATATAGTTTGGACTTGTTTAGGAAAGCCACACACCTGTCTATTTAAGACCTTAAAGCTCAGAGTGCATGTCAGAGCAAATAAGAATCATGAGGTCAAAGGAACTGCCTGAAGAGCTCAGAGACAGAATTGTGGAAAGGCCTCTTCTTAGTGCAAGACACATGAACGCCGCCTGCATGGAGTTTGCTAAAAAAACACCTGAAGGACTCCAAGATGGTGAGAAATAAGATTCTCTGGTCTGCTGAGACCAAGATAGAACTTTTTGGCCTTCATTCTAAGCGGTATGTGTGGATAAAACCAGGCACTGCTCATCACCTGTCCAATACAGTCCCAACAGTGAAGCATGGAGGTGGCAGCATCATGCTGTGGGGGTGTTTTTCAGCTGCAGGGACAGGATGACTGTTTGCAATTGAGGGAAAGATGAATAAAGTCAAGTACAAGGATATTTGGACAAAAACCTTCTCCAGAGTTCTCAGGACCTCAGACTGGGCGAAGGATTACGTTCCAACAAGACAATGACGCTAAGCACACAGCTAAAATAATAAAGGAGTGGTGTCACAATGACTCCATGACTGTTCTTGAATGGCCCAGCCAGAGCCCTAACCTAAACACAATTAAGCATCTCTGGAGAGACCTAAAAATGGATGTCCACCAACCTGACAGAACTGGATCTGCAAGGAGGAATGGCAGAGGATCCCCAAATCCAGGTGTGAAAAACTTGTTGCTTCTTTCACAAAAAGACTCATGGCTGTATTAGATTAAAAGGGTGCTTCTACTAAATACTGAACAAACGGTCTGAATATTTAGGACCATGTGATATTTCAGTTTTTCTTTTTTAATAAATCTGTAAAAATGTCAACAATTCTATATGTTTCTGTCAATATGGGGTGCTGTGTGTACATTAATGAGGGAAAACAATGATCTTAAAATTTTAGCAAATGCCTGCAATATAATAAAGAGTGAAAAATGTAAGGGGGTCTGAAAAATGTAAGGGGGTCTGAATACTTTCCATACCCACTTTATATATAGCAGAGAAGAGGAGTTGCTATAGGTGGTGATAGTGCTGTTATTAGTCCAACCAATAATATACTTATCGGAATATACAGTCATGGCCGTAAATGATGGCACCCCTGAAATTTTTCGAGAAAATGAAGTATTTCTCACAGAATAGTATTGCAGTAACACTTGTTTTGCTATACACATGTTTATTCCCTTTGTGTGTATTGGAACAAAACCAAAAAGGGGGGGGGGGGGCCCAAATTGGACATAATGTTACACCAAACTCCAAGAATGGGCTGGACAAAATTATTGGCACCCCTAACTGAATATTTAGTTGCACACCTGTTGGAAAAAATAACTGAAATCAGTTGCTTCCTAGAACCATCAATAAGCTTCTTACACCTCTCACCCAGAATTTTGGACCACTCTTCCTTTGCAAACTGCTCTAGGCCTCTCTTATCGGAAGGGTGCCTTTTTCCAACAGCAACCTTAAGATCTCTCCACAGGTGTTCAATAGGATTTAGATCTGGATTAATTGCTGGCCACTTCAGAACTCTTCAGCACTTTGTTGCCATCCATTTCTGGGTGTTTTTTGACGTATGTTTGGGGTCATTGTCCTGCTGGAAGACCCAAGATCTCTGACGCAAACCCAGTTTTCTGACACTGGGCTCTACAGTGCGACCCAGAATCCGTTGATAATCCTCAGATTTCATGATGCCTTGCACACATTCAAGGCACCCAGTGCCAGAGGCAGCAAAACAACCCCAAAACATCATTGAACCTCCACCATATTTCACTGTAGGTACTGTGTTCTTTTCTTTGTAGGCCTCATTACATTTTCAGTAAACAGTAGAATGATGTGCTTTACCAAAAAGCTTTATCTTGGTCTCATCTGTCCACAAGACGTTTGTACTCAAGTACATTTTGGCAAAATGTAGTCTTGCTTTTTTATGTCTCTGTGTCAGCAGTGGGGTCCTCCTGGGTCTCCTGCCATTGCGTTTCATTTAATTTAAATGTCAACAGATAGTTCACGCTGACACTGATGCTCCCTGAGCTTGCAGGACAGCTTGAATATCTTTGGAACTTGTTTGGAGCTGCTTATCCACCATCCGGACTATCCTGCGTTGACACCTTTCATCAATTTTTCTCTTCCGTCCACGCCCAAGGAGATTAGCTACAGTGCCATGGGTCTTAAAGTTCTTGATAATGTTGCGCACTGTGGACAAAGGCAAATGTAGATCTCTGGAGATGGACTTGTAACCTTGAGATTGTTGATATTTTTCCACAATTTTGTTTCTCAAGTCCTAAGACAGTTCTCTAAATGAGGCATGGATTCTTGGGACAGGGACATAGTATTACCACTTTACAAATCTTTCATGCATAATCATTTAGAATATGTGCAGTACTCCAGACATGGGGGTATCTGCAATTATGTTTTCCCTGTACACCAGCAAAAGAAGTATGTTTGGCATGAACATGGTTAACCACCCTGTTCCTCCCCTCTTGGTAGCAGTAGGCTGGTCTTACTTCTTGTCTGGAGTGCAACTTTGACTTCATATCATGTGGGGTAAGAAACCACATCCTTGAGCTCCTTCGCTAATGGACATTATCTAATTCTCCTGTGAGACCACTATCCCAGAGAGTCTCCTAGAACCAAAATTACTTCTATTATCGAAGCTAAAGCATGTTAGTAAGCAGAGTGACCAGCACACAGCATTGTTACAGACCCTTCTGCAGGTGAGGGAATACAGATCAGACACATCACATAAACAACTCCAAGCCTGTATTACACAGTAGACACCTACTTCCACAAGTACCCACAAGTGCCATTTAATTGCCATATATCCAGCCACCATACCTCATCATCTGGTGACAGAAACTACACTTTGTACCTAAAAAAATATCCTTTGTACTAATGCTAAATAACCCAAGTTATATTTTGCACTAAGTAAAGAAAGACTCAATCCACTGCACCAATCCATAGGGAGCAACGGCCTGATGGAGTACATTGTGACACAGCATCACTTCAGGGCCATCACCACTCCTATCCTCTGCTAGAGATGTCGCAAACATAAAATTTTCCGTTTGCGAACGCAAATTTATGCAAATGTTCGCGAACAGCGAACAGGGCAAACCGCCATAGACTTCAATAGACAGGTGAATTTTAAAACCCACAGGGACTCTTTCTGGCCATAATAGTGATGGAAAAGTTGTTTCAAGGGGACTAACACCTGGACTGTGGCATGCCGGAGGGGGATCCATGGCAAAACTCCCATGGGAAATTACGTAGTTGACGCAGAGTGTGGTAAATTGAATTTGCAATGCGATTACTATAACCTGTATTAATCGCATTGCGATTACAACTTAGATCTGAGTTCCTAATGGTTGTATTGCTAAAATATGACGAAGATTGAGAATATAGCGCTATATTCTCAATCTTCGTTATATTCTAGCAATACAACCATTAGGAACAAGGATCTAAGTTGTAATTGCAATGCAACTACCAACACTGCAGCTTCAGAATGAATCTAAGATGGATGCCGTCCTTGCTTTTTGATAGTAGGTGGGAGGGTCTGGGAGGGAGACTGATGTACTAGCCCTAAAAAGGGCTTTATGGGGTGCTGTCAGGACGCTGTCCTTACAGCAGAGATCAGATGAGTCTTTCAGGAATGGAGTGCACACTGAATACACTAGCCTAGCTATCGATTTCCTTTTTAAATTAGCAGCAGCTACACTGTCCCTCCTCTCACTAAGACTGCAGCTTCCGAATTAATCTAAAATGGATGCTGTCCAGTAGATGGGAGGGTCTGGGAGGGAGGGTATGCTGTTGATTAGCTGGAATGTGTCTGCTGACTGTGAGGTACAGGGTCAAAGTTTACTCAATGATGACGCATAGGAGGCGGACCGAACATCGCAGCGAACGCGCACAAGCTATGTTCGCCGGGAACTGTTCGCCGGCGAATAGTTCGGGACATCTTATATGCGAATTCAACTTAGAGCTGGGTTCCTAATGGTTGTATTGCTAGAATATAACGAAGATTGAGAATATAGCGCTATATTCTCAAATCTTCATTATATAATTCTAGCAATACAACCATTAGGAACCCAGCTCTAAGTTGAATTCGCAATGCGATTAATATAACCTGCATCAATCGGATTGCGAATTTAACTTTGAGCTGGGTTCCTAATGGTTGTATTGCTAGAATATAACGAAGATTGAGAATATAGCGCTATATTCGTTATATTCGTCAATTCTAGCAATACAACCATTAGGAACTCAGATCTAAGTTGAACTAGCAATGCGATTAATACAGGTTATATTAATCGCATTGCGATTACAACTTAGAGCTGATTTCCTAATGGTTGTATTGCTAGAATTGACGAATATAATGAATATAGCTCTATATTCTCAATCTTCATTATATTCTAGCAATACAACCATTAGGAACCCAGCTCTAAGTTAAATTCGCAATGCGATTAATACAGGTTATATTAATCTCATTGCGATTACAACTACTAACACTGCAGCTTCAGAAGGGAGGGTATGCTGATTGGCTCGAATGTGTCTGCTGACTGTGAAGTACAGGGTCAAAGTTTGCTCAATGATAAAGTATGGGGCGAACGCGAACATCGCAAATGTTCGCCCGCCGCGGCGGACGTGAACAAACTATGTTCGCCGGGAACCGTTCGCCGGCGAATAGTTCAGGACATCTCTATCCTCTGCACCAGCTACTCAGGGCTTTCTGCAGAAAAGATACCCTGAAGCTGGAAAAAGTAAAAGATGAGCAACTAAACTGATAAAGGGCAAGGAGATTGGTGTTGGGCGTGAATTTTCGAATTGGGATTTTTATTCGTGAATATCTCAACTTTGAGAATTCACAAATATTTAGAATATAGAGATATATATTCGTATTTTCAAGTATTCTATTTTTTTTTTCATCAGTAATCTCCCTTTTTGCTTGTGAGCCAATGAAAAGGCTGCAATGTCTTTGTCTGAGCTTACCAACATCCCTAGCAACCAATAGGAACGTTGCCTACCCCTTTAGTATATAAGAACCTCCCCACAGCCATTTTCTACAGTTTATTACAGTTCTGAGAGAGACAACAGTGACATTGCAGTGCTCTCTGCTTTCCTGTGTCACATTACATTAGATAGTTAGTTAGTTAGCTTATATATATAATACAGATAGTTAGTGGGAGATGGTCAGTGTAGGTTAGATAGTGATATAGTGTAGCTGTATCACTACACTATATAGTGATATAGTGTAGTGTAGTATAGTGTAGCTGGTTCTGCTGTCTATACATACATGCTACATACATAGTGCTGTATGTATGTATGCTACATACGTACATACATACATACATAGTGCTGTGATGTCAGAAGTTCACAAACATACTTAGTGCACCAATCACAAATATGTAGTCAGACCTGCTAAAGTGCCGATTTGCGCAATCACGAATACATCGGAGCATTCTATCTGCATATAAAGCTATTGTAAAGTTCTGCCGTGCCAACCATTTTCTCCAGTCTCAGGAATATTCTAGCAGCTTGAAAAATTTAGCTATAAATTTTACCCACGTCTGTATTGCGTGCACATTACGCGCATATTATATTGCTGTTTTTCACAATCAAGAAAATAACCGCAAATTTGCGAATATATGATGAATATTTTACCAAATATTCGCAAAACATCATAAATTTGAATATTGCCCCTGCCGCTCATCACTAATGAAGATTAGATTCAACTTTACTGTCCCTGTGCGCAGTACAAGTTCAAAGCCAATGAAACACTAATTGCATCCTGTTAAATATCGTCCAGCATTTCTTAAAATGATTTAATTTGTATAAAAAGAAAAAAGGTTACAAAATTTTAGGAAGCGGAAGATAGATAAAGCATAACAAAAGAATCTCAAAAAGAAACAAACAAGCAATTACACAAGTTGAAATGAGTAGTGTATGTGTAATTGCATGCGTAAATGTGTGTGTAGAGAGAAATGCTCTCCCAATGTCACAAGATGAAGCCTTTTTAAAGTCTGCACCTCCATAGAGTTACATTGTATCGTATATTTAACATTCTAACAAACATATATGGTTAACAAGTAAAACCCCTTACATCATGATTTTCTAAATAATCCTTATTTGTTAAGCTAATAATGATATGCTGAGGTAGGAGGATTGCTAACCTTTCAAATACTATTGACGTCTCAAGATCTGTCAAAAATTGACACTTCAACACAAGTGCTGGCCTTTCGTCGTCCTTAAAATAAACCTAGCCTACTAAAAAGTGTTAGTATGTTATTTTACATTTCCCCCTGATTATGATTTGAAATATACATTTTCAAGTATAATTCGTAACCGTGTAATTTAACTCAATTACTCACCATTCGTATCACATTCACTAATTGGCCATGTTACAGCACTTGGTTGTTTGATCAATTTTTGATTCAGTATTTAATATAGAATTGGAAAACTGACTTCTTTTTAACATTTCTTTTAAAATGTTGTCTTCCTTATTAATTTATTTCTTTATATTACTATATGTTTTCCTAATCCTATACATAATAAAAATTTGATAGACAACACACAAAAATATAATAAATAAAATAATAATTGGATGGGGGACAGTTTTCCCAACTGCTGTTTGTGCAGAAGATTTTGACCTCATATTTACAGATTTATTCAAGTTTCCTGACCAAGATGTTCCAGACATGGTATTCCATTCATGTTCTATTTCTGATAATTGTCCTTGTTGATGATTAAATGCAATTTCTGCTTCTTTTACTTGTTTGCTTAATATTTTCAAAAGAACTTTATCGATTTTTAAAATTTCTTCTGTCCACTCATCCCACGGAAATTTGTCAATTTGAGTGAGATTGAATTGCATTGGAAGAGTTTTCAATTGATTAATATTTATGGAAGAAATATTAAGTCTTCCTAAATTCATAAAACTAGCTCTCAAGTCTCCTTCCAAGCAATATAGACCTTTTGTCAAATTCTCGTAATGTACACAAGAAGAAAACAATGCTACAACCTTTTCTTTCTCAGAGATTACTTGTTAACAAACTTGAGCAACTTGAGTTACCAAATCATGAATTGAGTATACATTCTCAATCTGTGCATGATAAGAAGTTTTCCGAGTCTGCTGCCTTGGAGTGACCTTGGATTCTGCTCTCTCCTTCCGACCGCACATCCAAGCCCTTTCCACCACCTGCCAATCCCTTTACTGGTTCTCTGAGCTACTTTCCTGACACATGACACACACAATCTCCGATCCTCACATGACTTCCTTCTATCCTCTCCTCTTATCACCTCTTCCCACAATTGCATCCAAGATTTCTCCCATGCATCCTCTGGAACTCGCTACCCCAACATCAGACTCTCACCTACAGTGGAATCCTTCAAAAAAAAACTAAAAATACCTCTCCTTTTGTCCAAGTTCCTTGTAAATGAACTTTGGTTTGGGTCCTGCTGTTGCATGTAATTCAATGTGTGTATCATGTCTGAAATATAATTCAATACAACAGTTAGTGCCAAAACCCATACAAAGACTTCTGGAAATGTCTTTGGAATTATCCTAAATTTGTTCTTTCAGAAAATCCTCAAGACAAAATCCTCTTCTTCTTTGTGCAAGGATCGAAGTCTCTTTATCATAGTCGCTTCTTTTATCATGAAGGAATTCTGCGAATGTAGCACTTGTGAACATTATCATCAACAATGATATTCCCATCAAGAAACAACTTTTCTGAAGACATCTTTGTTTGTCGTAGATTGTGTGTTCCATTAAGAGTTTTGTTCCCTATGAAGGAAATCAGTATCATAATTTTGGTACATATAATTTACATTGATCAACATATACCCACAATTTTTGTTGTCTGCGAATATTCTTTAAAGCATTTGGTGCTCTTTGAACCAAAATCATTACTTGTCCCGTAGTATCAATTATTTCAAAGGGACCTTCCCAATTGCTTTCCCAAGGTCCACTCTTCCTGAAGGTCTTAATCATTACAAAATCACCTTTCACAAATTTAGAAGAGTGAGGTGGTATCATGCATTACATTTTGGATTCAGCATATAGAAGAATTGTACTTAAATTCTCCTGTAATAACTGTAACTACCTGGACCTTGCTATTGCATCTTTTTGAGTAGTAGACAAGAATGGTTCATTTGGGAAAATTAATGGCATTGTTCTTCCAGTCATCAATTCAAATAGAGTATATTGTGTCATAGAGGAAACAGTTCCTCTTATACTCATCAGTATAAAGGGTACTGCATCAACCCATGTATTCCCTTTGTCTTATAACAGTTTTGCAATCCTTGTCTTAATTGTTCTGTTCATTCTTTCCACAATGCCTGCAGATTGTGGGTGATACGATACATGGAACTGTTGTTATAGTCCTAGAATAGCACAAACTGTTTGGATGATTTTACCTGTAAAATGACTTCCTCTGTCAGAGGTAATCATTCTTGGGAACTCCCAAGTATTAAACACATGATTCACCAACGCCCTCACTGTAGACAGAGCATCATCTTTCCTGACATTAAGATCTCTACCCATTTTAAAAATACATCCACCCCCACTAATGCATACCTGAGTTCATGTTTACCTGTAGGTAGAGGACCTATGTAGTCTATCTATAATGTAGACCAAGGACCATCTGCAGGTGCAATTTGTAAAAGTGGGGGCTTTTATCCTTTAGGTTGTGGGTTGACTTGAGCACAAACGAGACATGACTGAACAACATCTTGGACAGTCTTCTCCATTTTGTCCCAGTAAAATTTCTCTTTGAGAACTCCTAACAATTTTTCCTGACCCAAATGACCTAAACTCTCACAATTGAATTTGGTAAATTCAATTTGTAAGTGTTTTGGGACAACAGGACGCAATTCCCCCTTACAGTCATGACACAAAACTCAGTTTTCACAAACAAAGCGAGGTTTTGGATCAACCTGAGAAGCAGCAAGGGACGAATCCTTTGCTTATTCTTCTGCAAAAGAAGGCAAATGCATGTCTGTTTTCCTAACTGGTAAAGCTTTCAAAAATTCAGTTTCTCCCTCCAACTCTCCTGTCATAGCTGCTTCCTTAGCCAATGCATCTACGGTGTTGTTTCCAATAACTAATTCATGTTTGCCTTTCTTATGTGCTGGGACTTTGACTACAGCATAGCCATTAGGATTTTTAGCAGCTAACCAAAATACTTCCTTGAGTGTATCACTATGAACCAGTACCTTGTTAGAGGAATGTATAAAACCACTTTTCTCCCACGCTGGTAAATAGTCTGTCACTGTGATCTCACAACATATGAGCTGTCACTATAAATGACCAATAGACTCTTGTTTTCTTTCTCATCAATTGTCAATACAGTCTTGACAGCTTCTAACTCTGCTCTCTGAGCTGAATAATGTCCTGGCAGCCTATGATGAACTTCATATCCTCTTTAAGGATACCAGATAGCATAACCTGAATAGTACTTTCCCCCTGAACAGAATCTGGAACCATCAACGAACACTGGTTCATCAATGTTCTCTGACTCTCTCCTAAAGAGAGAAGGAAAAGATTCATAAAATGTGTCTAAACATTCATGGGATTTCCCTTGACACTGCATTAGTTGAGGAAGTACATAATTGGCCTTGTGATCAATTTCAATTTGCTTTGATGACAAAAAGAACAACCAATGTGCAAATCTTTGATGCAACACACCTGGGATGTTTTTCTCAAGGAGAAGTTTTAATGTGGAGTGAGAAGTCTGCAGAATGACATGTTAAATCCAACTATGTGTTCTGTTGCATTGACAGCTAAATGAACACCCACCAAATGTTTTGCACAAGTTTCAAACCCTTTTTCCACAGGTGTGAAAGGCATGGAGAAATAGCCCAAAATCCGCCATTCTTCCCCCTGCAACTGCAAGAGTACAGCTGACACAGCCTTGTCTGAGGTATGAACCTACAAAAGCAAAAGGTTCCCGAGGCATAGCCATTGATAACGCTTGAGAGTTTTGCATATTTTGCTTTAAAAATTCAAATGCCTTCTGTTTTTCCTCTTCCCATGGTCCCAAAGAGTCATCATCATTCTTTTTCAAAAGATCATATAGTAGCTTAGTTTTTTCTGCAAACCCTTCTATGTATTCTCTGGAAAAGTTTACCAGACCCAAGAAATGTCTTAGAGCCTTGTGTGCTGTTGGAATGGGAAGAGAAGCAATGGCTTCAATCCTTTCTTGAAGAGGCTGTCTCTTTCCTGGGCTGATTAAGGCCCCTTTCACATTGCTCACAGAAAAAAGATGCACCACATGGATAAGCACCTGACAACACTGGCTAATCCCTCACTCTGGTGTTAAAAGCTGAGAGATTCGCCAATATTTCCAATCAGGAAAATATCGGAGCCCCTTTAGGCACCACTTCACGGTTTCTCAGCATGACATGGAGTCCTACCACTAGACTACCTATGGTGTGTGAACAAGGTCTGAACAGGTATTAAGCAGCCTACAGCCCCCTCCCACTCACCTGCATTGCAGGACCAACAATGCAATGGGGAACAAATGAGGCCGCAAGCTACACCTACAACAGACCATGTGACACCGGCTTCCAGGTGCAACAGAATGTTTACCAGCCATATGCAATGGCACATTCAATACATATAAAACAAGAATCACAGAAATAAACGTGGCCTAAATGGGTGGGACTGCTCCAAACCTCAAACACTGTGGCGTGTTTCTAACTGGGGGGGCAGTTCCTCCGCATGTGGTTCGCAGCGAACGGCTATCCCCAGCAAAAATTGCATACAATGGAGGATACCGGTGCGAACCACAAGCACCACACAAACATCCTACACAAAAACATGTGCGGATGAAAATATATAGACACATAACTCACAGAAAAAAAGATGCACCACATGGATAAGCACCTGACAACACTGGCTAATCCCTCACTCTGGTGTTAAAAGCTGAGAGATTCACCAATATTTCCAATCAGGAAAATATCGGAGCCCCTTTAGGCACCACTTCACGGTTTCTCAGCATGACATGGGGTCCTACCACTAAACTACCTATGGTGTGTGAAAAAGGTCTGAACAGGTATTAAGCAGCCTACAGCCCCCTCCCACTCACCTGCATTGCAGGACCAACAATGCAATGGGGAACAAATGAGGCCGCAAGCTACACCTACAACAGACCATGTGACACCAGCTTCCAGGTGCAACAGAATGTTTACCAGCCATATGCAATGGCACATTCAATACATATAAAACAAGAATCACAGAAATAAACGTGGCCTAAATGGGTGGGACTGCTCCAAACCTCAAACACTGTGGTGTGTTTCTAACTGGGGGGGGCAGTTCTTCCGCATGTGGTTCGCAGCGAACGGCTATCCCCAGCAAAAATTGCATACAATGGAGGATACCGGCGCAAACCACAAGCACCACACAAACATCCTACACAAAAACATGTGCGGATGAAAATATATAGACACATAACTCACAGAAAAAAGATGCACCACATGGATAAGCACCTGACAACACTGGCTAATCCCTCACTCTGGTGTTAAAAGCTGAGAGATTCGCCAATATTTCCAATCAGGAAACTATCGGAGCCCCTTTAGGCACCACTTCACGGTTTCTCAGCATGACATGGGGTCCTACCACTAGACTACCTATGGTGTGTGAACAAGGTCTGAACAGGTATTAAGCAGCCTACAGCCCCCTCCCACTCACCTGCATTGCAGGACCAACAATGCAATGGGGAACAAATGAGGCCGCAAGCTACACCTACAACAGACCATGTGACACCGGCTTCCAGGTGCAACAGGTGCAAGTTTTCTGGGCAGGTGCAATTTAAAAGAAGATTTTTCAAATTTTAGGTCCCTGTCACCTATGCAGAGCAAGAGTTTGAACCCGGCAAAAATGGTAATATTTCACCCAACAATTTAAAAGAATATTTTCCGCATTTTCGGTCACTGTCACCTATGCAGAGCAGGGTTACTTGACAGCAAAAAATTGGAATATGTCAACCCCTAAACTCCCAGACGTATTAACTATATTATTGTCCCCGGCATATATGCAGCGCAGGCCGCAAAGGTAATTCCTGGCCTTAAAAAATATAATTTTTCCACCTCCCATGAATAACATGGATTTAAGTGGTATATTTTGGGTTTTAGGACCTCATTGTTCTCAACATCATCTTCCACCCAGTCTTTACCCCTGCCCTCTTTGTCGGTCTGTACACCACAGAAAGCTGCAGCAGTTTGCACCTGTGTTTCGTCATCATCAGAGACATGCTGCGGTGGTCTTCCCATGTCCTCATCCTCATACCTAAGTGGTTGGGCAGTGCACTCAATTTCTTCCACTTCTGGGGCAGGGCTATGGTTATCGCCCTGGGAAACCCTGCCAGCAGAGTCATCAAAAAGCATAAGAGACTGTTGCATGACTTGGGGCTCAGATTGTTTGGTTGATTTGCAAGGGGATGAGGTGAAAGACTGATAGGCATGGGCTTCAGGTGCCAACTCTAAGCTTTCAGCAGTGGGAGACAATGTTAAGGTACTGAAGGCACTGTCAGCCACAAAATCTACTAGCGCCTGCACTTGTTCTGGCCTCAAAATTCGTAGAGCGACATTTGGCCTACCAAATAACGCTGCAGATTCTGTCACTTACTAACACCTGAGGAAGGTGTTTCACTTGGACCTGTAGTTGGTGCTAAATGGCCACGTCCTCTCCCAGCAACAGGAGCTCCACCAACACCACCACAACCATGCCCACGTCCCTTATTTGATGTTCTCCTCATTATTTGCGTTCACCCACCAAACTAACAGATGGTTTATCTACTGCCAATAGTCAACAATTAAGTTCACTAACAGTAAGGCAGTGCCCGTGTCAGAAACAGAATACATTTCTTTAGATCACACAACAGTGTAACCGAGCAATTTAATAAAATTACTTCACTATCACCAAAAATTTGATTTTTCAAACCAACAATGTAAAAGCAGAAGTTAACTGTTTAATTTGACTGTCAGAAATGCAGCATTACACCGCTAATGTGCTATCTACCACAAAACCTGTGTGTTTGCAACCAACTTTGTAAATGCGGAGTTCCACAGGTTACTTAAAGTGACTGAATTACAGGGTAGGCCTCAGATCTGCTATGTAGCACAAAACCAGTATATATTGCAACAAACTACAGAAATGCAGTATGTCACTGCTAAATTTTAAAATAGCTTTTTGTGCATGTATGCCAAATTGCTCTGTGGAACAACAATACGGGTTTATTTCCCCCAAATACACAAATGCTGAATGTAACTGCTAAATTTGGAAATACGTTTTTGTGCATTGTATGCCATACTGCTCTGTGGAACAACAGTATGGGTTTAATAACCCAATTCCATAAATGCAGGTTTTCACCGCAAAATTTTAAAATAGGTTGTTCAGCGGTGTATGCAAACGTGATCTGTGGTACGACAGTACCATCCTGCACAATGTGGTATTAAATGTGCGGATGCATATGGTTACATAATACAAAATCACAGAAAATAATACACTCTACAAATAGATGCAAGCATAACATATGGACTAAGCCCTCACGCTAGATAAAATCTGAGACACTTGGTCAATACATTTAGATCAAAATACATATAAGCCCACCTACCAGTGACAAGGTGGTCTCAGTTCAGGCGGGTTCCTATGCTAACCTATTCATGCTGTGGTGCATTTTTCAAGAGCACAGTCCCAACACATATGGTGTGCTGCCCCTTGTTACCTTCATGTGCATCAGCAACCGGTGGGAGGAGAGACACACACACCTATATGTACCACCTTAATCAAGGTCACCTGTTAGATAGGTGGGACAAAAGTGCAACTGAATATCACTCCCAGTTTAGGAGAGTATTCACACATGAAGGTGCCATTCCTTCAAGACAAATCAAACATATCACAGAAAAAAACTATATACAAACCATCCTGCACGATATGGTTTTAAATGTGCGGATGTATATGGCTACATAATACAAAATCACAGGAAATAATGCACTCTACAAATAGATGCAAGCATAACATGGACTAAGCCCTCACGCTAGATAAAATCTGAGACACTTGGTCAATACATTTTGATCAAAATACATCTAAGCCCACCTACCAGTGACAAGGTGGTCTCAGTTCAGGCGGTTTCCTATGCTAACCTATTCATGTTGTGGCGCTCTTGAAAAATGCGCTACAGCATGAATAGGTTAGCAAAGGAACCCGCCTGAACTGAGACCACCTTTTCGCCGGTAGGTGGGCTTAGATTTATTTTGATAAAAATGTATTGACCAAGTGTCTCAGAATTTATCTAGTGTGAGGGCTTAGTACATATGTTATGCTTGCATCTATTTGTAGAGTGCATTATTTTCTGTGATATTGACGCGTCTGTAACGACCCGTTCTATAAAAATATCCCATGAAATACCCCCACAGGTGAACACTGTATAAATGAATAAATAAAAACTGTACCAAAACAATATTTATCAAAAAATCATATGTATCCAAAAATGGTACCAATAAAAACATCAACTCAAAAATAATACTAATAGTACTGTCATCTTACCCCATAGTTTTCAAAATATGGTTATTTTTGGGGGTTTCTACTGTAGGGGTATATCTGGGGGGTTTCAAATGGGACATGGTGTCTAAAAACCAGTCCACTTTTGCTTATCCAAGCCATTCTGAGATTTTTTAATCATGACACATTGTACTTTATGTTAATAGAAAGACCGGCACTCGCACTGTAGATATTCAAGATGCTGGATTTATTGTCACATGTGACAATAAATCCAGCATCTTGAATATGTACAGTGCGAGTGCCGGTCTTTCTCTTCACATGAAGTACAATGTGTCACAATTAAACAATCTCAGAATGGCTTGGATAAGTAAAAGTGTTCCAAAGTTATTACCACATAATGTGACATATGTCAAATTTGCCAAAAATGGCCAGGGCAGGAGGGCGAAAACTGGCCTGGGGTAGAAGGGGTTGATTAAGGAATTACAGCCCTAAATACAGTCGTAGGTAAACAGGGAATACCGATGGGGACTCAGTACACAACCTTGTGGAACACCAATATTTAATATGATCAAATGAGGAAAATAGTGTACCTATTCTGACTGTAACTGAGTTTTCAACCAACAGGACTCAAAGACATGTACTAATGCCAAGTAAGCTTACAAATCAACTTGAGAGGAACCACTGTGTTGAATGCTGAACTGAAATCAATGAACAACATTCTAATATATGAGTTAAGATGATCTAAATGAGCAAGTACCCTATGGAGCACATTAGAAACCACATACTCAGTTAACCTATTACGAGGGTAAACAAATGAATACGGATCTAATGTAACAGGTAGAGATTAGCAAATGTTTTAAAAAAATAGATTCAGATTCTTCGCTGAAATTTCTCCAAGTTTGGTTAGTTCCCAATTAATTTGTCACAAAGCACGTTAAATCAGCTATATTCCAGCCTACAGAGAGAGTGAATCTTGATGTACATCACTGTGCATTGCAGCAACATGCATAGCTAGTTCTTTCTGGTGGTGAAAAAGTTGCTGTGCGTCAGCATGACAGGGAGCTCATACAGAATATGGATGTGCGTATCGTTGTGCAGGCCACAAACAGTCCTAGCTAACCCCTAACTAAACCAAAATAAAAGCATTTAGCAGATTTTAGTACATGGAAAATAAACACTCTGTGCCTCTGCAGGAACTGTGTCCCAATGACTTTTTAGTAGAACAAAAAAAGGACATGGAGACAGTGCCAAAAAAGTGGTGGAGACCCAATAACAGTAGAATTATATTCACCCTAATTCGAGAATCAAGGCCTAATAGAATCTCTTATATATTAAACAAGGTGGGCTGCCCAATAACTGTAGAAGTAGACAGGTTATTCACCCCAATTTGAGAATCAAGGCCTAATGGAATTGCTTATCTATTAAACGAGGTGGACACCGTTCAATTACATAGCTCTGTACCCTACACAGGGATTGATGCAAACTGCACTGTCTCCGATGGATCTCTTCAGCTTTATATTACAGTCCCTTCACTATCAGTCTCCCCATGCTCTTCCGCCAGTGTCTGAAAACTCTCCCTGTGATCTCCCTACATTATCCCTTCACTGTCCATGTACTCTTCCTATCCAATATTCTATAATTAAAGGCTTCTTGAACACTGTCCCTAGCGCTTGCTATGTCTCTCCCTATACTCAGCTGAAAATTGTGGAGACAACGTGAGATTTGGCTTTTAAAGGGCTGTGACATCACAGGAGCTGGCTAGCTGCAGATTGGCTGTCTGCACAGAATTATGGGTGATTTTGCTTTGCTTGGCTTCTTACTTTCACTTTGAAATTTTTTCTAAACTTTGGCCCCCGAATTCCACTTTGGATGCTTTGCTTTAGTCAAAACAAGTAACAGGTAAAAGGGACTTCATGTGTAAACGACTAAAAGATTAGCAAAGTTAGTGCAACAGGACGAAAATCATTAGGAGTTGAAGCAGTAGAAGTCTTAGGCACTGGCACAACAGTAGCAGTCTTAAAACTAATTGTAATAACAGCTAGGACAAACAATATATTAAAAATATCGGTGAAAACCCCAGCCAGCTGCTTGGCACAAATTCTCAACACACTGCCAGGCACACCATCAGGACCAGCTGCCTTACATACATTCACTTTACTTAAGACATGTAACAAACATCCTCAGTAGAGAATTGAAGTGGCTGCTTGTCAGGAACAAAATCTATCCTGGAAGAGACCATTCCATTGCCCCTCTCAAAACAAAAGAAAAAATAATTTGGCTTGTCGGGCAAAGAGGTATGATTAATGCTCGGCATAGAGTTTGATGGTTTAAAGTTAGTAATTGACTAAATGCCTGGTCACATGCCCTGTTGGTTGGAGGAATTAAAATGCTCTTCAATCCACTGTTTATGTTGAGTGTCTTAGTTTTGACAGAAGATTAAAAAATGTAAGTTTATTCAGTGTTGAGAAGAGACATCTATGGATTAACTGTATACGTGTATAAACGTATACTTGGCCTGTACAAAAATATGATGAGAAGCTATTCTATGAATAATCTTTCAAAAGACAACAAAGAAAAGGTTAAGTCTCCAGAGACAAGTCTTCTTGACCAAGATCTGCAAATCAGTGGAATAGTCACCTCAGGAGGTGGTCACAGCAGTGGTAGATGATGGATTCAAAAAAGGCTTGTTCTGCTACACTATTTAAGTATGCTCCCATTGACTTCAATGGATGTTACGGAAACAGCGGAGTTGAAAAATAAATAAGTATAACATAAAAACTTTTATTCACTGATAAATCCCCTTTAAAAAATACAGTGACTTCACAACTGTAGTGATGACATTTATAACATACTTAATAAGAAGAATCACTAATTGTGATCTCTGATCACAACATCAACCGGAATTAATGTGTGCATGATGGAGCAGCTCTGGCATGAAGAGGGAACCAAAGTGGTTCAGACTTGATGTAAAATATCTGCGCATAACATATCAGCATAGGAAGCAAGTATGCAGATATTTCTCAGCTTATATCTTCCATCTCTATATATTTACCAGGCTCACAGTCCTCGTCACGCATAAAAAAAGTGCACCCGCCAGATCAGATACTGAATGATCTTTGGACATCTGCGTCCTTTCTGCATCATTAAATATGTTTATCTCCCTCTCTCTCTACTGAGCTGTCATTTATAGAAAAGATTATTGCCTTTGGCTTTGTCACTTTTCCATCTCTCACTCCATTTCCTGCCCAAGACTCTCTTGAGATCTCTTCTCTTAGATGATGCTTTGGGGATTTTTTCAGTTTTTATAGGCATACTAACCTGCAGTATCAAAGTTTTCTTTTAAAGGTCTTTGTTCAAACAATTCTTCCCTTTTTTATTGCTTTTGTCTAACTTTGTGTTACAACTTACAACCTCTCACTTGGTTCACAAAGTTCACTCTTTTTGCTTTGTTGATGAAGTAAGAGTCAGGGATGGGAAGCAATGGGGAGTGGAGCCTGAGTGATGGAACAGAACAGCTTTGAAACATTGAGTGGGTTTCTTTTTTGTTTTACTAAATTTTTTCACCACCCTCTAAATTTTTTAGGGGTTGACAGCATATTATCAATAGGTCCTAATAGGTTCTTTATGAAGGAACTCTTAAGAAGATGGCCTTAGTAGGATGTGATTGGTTTAATAGTCAGCTCCAGATTAAACATCTCAAAACTGAGTTTGGATTCTCTTGTTGGCTGTTTCAACCCTATTATTGGTAAATGATGTTTCAGAAAATCTGAATCAGATATCAGGAACAACAGAATGTAATGTACCTGCAGAATATATTGTCGAGGCGAAGTGTTCTTTAAATAGTCTGCCCGAAACAGCATTATCCAGGAATGCCCAATGCAAGACAATAGAGATGTGGCCAGAACCGGCAAAGCCATGGTTAACAGTGGGGTTTTGTCATTGGTTTGGAGACAGCAACACTGCCATGATTTCAGTAGTGCTGCCTCCTGTTTATTATCTTCATTGAGTGTGACAGATAATTCTCAGTATTTATTGCATTTTACGATTTTCAATTACCAGGAACCAACTAATGGGATGTGAACTATAATGACAATGTCTTTGCCCTGTATATGTAGACTGCCAGTCCAATTCCTCAGCCACTTTCCCTATCTGAGCCTATTTTTCCCCTCCTCAGTCTAAACAGAGATCAGCAAATTTCCTATTTTCTTTGCCTTTAGCGTACACAGTTCACTACTTCTCACTTCCCTATCATTGTGACAGCATACTGTGAAAGCCTCTCAGTTATTTTTTGAGTACACGCGGCTATTATGACATTTAAAAAATACAGTGTGCTTGCCCTTCTGTACAAAATATCAAAACATCAACATTTTATAGAAAGGTTTTATAAAACTTTAAAGTTAGTTTTTTCTATCAGTTTAATACAAAGCTATTACAAACTATTTTGGTGAGCTAAGCCTGCATTTCCATTCTCCGAAACCTCTCAGGTGAATATCACATACTGCTTTCTAGCTAGTGTGGTAAGGTGCAGGGTGCCGTTGTGGATGGCAGGTATGTGTCACCGAGGTTCATAGCCTCGGTGAGGTAAGAGCCCGTTTTTGTTGATGTCAGCAGCAGCTAGTGCTACTGACAGAGTTTAAATAGCATGGCTGCAAAGCCGATCCGGGCCGGCTCTTACCGGGAGCAGCTAAAGTGTAGGGTGGGTGGCTGCTCCCCACGACCCAGTCCTGGTTTTGGGCTGGGTTTAAAAGCTCAGCCAGCTCAGCAGCTGGAGGCTGTGATTATCCTGGAGCTGCTAACAGGGCTGAGGAGTTCTCTGTCCTGGAGGAAAGAGCTCAGCAAGGAGGTGTTTTGTTCCTGGCTACCTGAAGCTGGATTCTCCTGCGGCTGGGCCGACAGCGTGGTGCGAACCTGCACCTACACCTCCCAGGTGACTGAACCTGTGTTGGCCTGTTTTTGTTTTGCCACGTTATTTCCGTTGTGTGTGAACTGTCACCAAAGAGACTGTTTTTCATTTATGGTGTGCAAGTGTGAATAAAACACTGTTTGTTGCACAATCTGGACTCCTTGTTTTGCCTCTAAACTGCACCCGCACCGCTGTCTACCAGAGCGACTCCCCACATTTGGTGTCGGATGCGGGCATGCGCAGTGAGGCTGGCGTGAACGCCGAAGTTTTGTTTTTCTAAAGTGCATGGAATATATTAAGCCAGCAAAGCTGCAAGCAGGAGTTTCTGGCAACATGGAGGCTGCTGTGAAGGCTCTCATAGAGGCTAACGTGCAGCAGCGGGAGACCAACCAACTACTGCTACAACATGTGATGGCGTTACAGGCGGCAGGAGCGTCCCACCACGTCCATGATGCCCGGAAAGCGGTCCGTGCGGCGATCCCAAAATGACCCCGCAGACGACGTTGAGACGCACCTGGCGGTTTTTGAGAAGGTCGCCGTGAGGGAAAAGTTACCCCGTGACCAGTGGGCCGAGGTGGTTGCTCCGCTCCTGGCATCCGGACCCCAGCAAGTTTTTTTTGATTTGGCAGACGACCAGGCTGCTGACTATTCCACGGTGAAGGGGGAGATCCTGGCCAGACTGGGGGTAAACGTGTTGGTCCGGGCTCAGCGGGTCCACCAGTGGGACTTCAAAGTGGCTGAACCCGCCAGGCCGCAGTACTATGAGTTGCTGCACAGGTTGCAAAAATGGCTGCAGCCTGAGGTTCTAAGTCCGACTGCTATGCTGGACCGGCTGCTGGCTGACATGTTTTGGAGGGCCTTGCCTTACCCCCTTCAACACTGGATCGGCCAGGTATCCCCCACCAATGCCCTTGAGATGGTCGACCTGGTGGAGCGATATGAGGCCACCAGAAACCTGCAGGGGGTTCTTTGGGAGGGGGCCAGTCAAACCCCGGAAATCTCCACCCCAGTCCCGGCGGCCGGCCAAACCCGCCCGGGATGTACCTCTTGCAGATCCGTCCCCAGTGGTCTGCTGGCAGTGTCGGGAGCCTGGACACATAAGGGCCAACTGTCCACAGTGGGGGAACCCATGGAGACTAATTATGGGTACCGGGCTTCCATGTATGCCCGGAGACTGTGTGCGACCGGCATCCCCGGGACAATAGACAATCGTCATCTGTGCCAGGTGCAAGTCGGGGATAACCTGGCAGTGGCGCTGTTGGACTCAGGGAGCCTGGTAACCCTGGTAAGTGCTGCCCTGGTACAGCCCACCCAGTATACGGGCCGGACAGTGGGTGTGGTGTGCATACACGGAGACTTAAAGGACTATCCCACTGCTGTAATGTCTCTGTCCACGGCGGTCGGCACCTGGACTTGTGAAGTGGCGATCTCCACAAAGCTGCCCTATGAACTAATAATTGGGAGAGACTTCCTGGTTTTCCGTCACTGTGGCCTGAGATGAAAGTGACTAATAGCCCTGAGACAGGGGTAACCCTAGCAGAGTGGCCTGATACCCCTGGAAGGCCAGAACCCTGGGAGCCCGAGTCTGAAGGGCCAGCGGTAGGGGTGACCACTGCTGCAGCGGTAGTGGGGGAGACAACCCCACTGAGTGTAATGGTGGGAGACACGGAGGACTTGCCACCGGGACCTGAGTTGGCAGACCTCAATGTCTCCGGGAAAATTTTGGGACCGCACAACACCGGGACCAAACCCTAACCAGGGCCTGGGAGAATGTGCTGGAAATTGATGGTAAAACCCCAGAAACCAGGGGCTGAATTAATGTTCCCACGATTTATTGTTCTGCAGGATATGTTGTATCGGGTGAACCAAATCCGAGGTGAACCTGTTGAACAGTTGGTGGTGCCCACAGCGTATCGCAAGCTTGTCATGGAGCTTGCCCACCAACATGTTCTTGGGGACACCTGGGGTGGCAGAAAACCCAGGACCGCATACTGCAGCGGTTTTATTGGCCCAGTGTGTTCAAGGAAGTAGAAAATTATTGTAAGTCCTGTCCAACCTGTCAGGTAACTAGCCCCCAGCCACATTTCCGTAGTCCTCTGGTACCTCTGCCAATTATTGAAGTACCGTTTGAGCGAATTGCTATGGATTTAATTGGGCCTGTACCAAAGTCTGCTAGGGGCCACCAACACATTCTGGTAGTTCTCGACTATGCCACTCGGTATCCGGAGGCGGTGCCTCTGCGACATACCTCAGCTAAGCTCATTGCCAAAGAGTTAATGGAGATGTTTTCCCGTGTGGGCCTGCCAAAAGAGGTTCTGACAGACCAAGGGACCCCTTTATGTCCAAAGTAATGAAGGAACTGTGTAAATTGTTGCGTATAAAGCAGTTACGGACGTCCGCTTACCATCCGCAAACAGACGGTCTTGTTGAGAGGTTTAACCAAACTCTAAAGAATATGTTAAAAAGGGTGGTGTCTAGAGATGGGAAGGACTGGGACCTGCTTCTGCCCTATCTCATGTTCGCAGTGCGAGAGGTACCCCAGGCCTCTACTGGGTTCTCGCCCTTCGAACTGCTTTATGGCAGACACCCTCGGGGCCTGTTGGATATCGCCAAGGAAGCATGGGAACAACAGCCTGTCCCCCACAAAAGTGTCATTGAGTATGTCACCCAGATGCAGGAACGGATAGAAAGGGTGTTGCCGTTGGTCCGGGAGCATATGGAGGCAGCGCAACAAGCCCAGAGTAGGGTGTATAATCGTCAGGCTCGGGTACGGGGCTTCAATCCGGGAGATCGAGTGTTGGTTCTGGTACCCACCCTTGACAGCAAATTCCTAGCTAGGTGGCAGGGCCCCTATGAGGTGGTCGAGAAGGTAGGGGAAGTAATTACAAAGTACACCAGCCAGGCGGCGCAAGCCGGAGCAGGTGTACCATGTGAATTTGCTAAAGCCGTGGAAAGATAGGGACACGGCCGACGACCACAGCCCCGGCCAGGGCTTCTAGGTGAAAAGGGTCCAGCCCCACAGTTCGAGGCCTGTGAAGCCGTAACCACGGTAAAATTGCAGACAGCCTGTCTTCCACACAAGTTCAGGAAGTCAGGAGTTCTCAGTCGGAACACGGATGTGTTCTCGGACCTCCCTGGCCGCACGCCTCTCATCCGACATGACATCGCCACTGAGCCTCAGGCCAAGGTCCGGTTAAAACCATACCGGGTACCCGAGGCTCGGCGGCGGGCCATCGCGGAGGAAGTGCAGTTAATGTTGAAGCTCGATGTCATTGAGGAGTCGAAAAGTGAGTGGGCCAGTCCCATAGTCCTAATACCTAAGCCGGATGGGACGTTGCGGTTCTGCAACGACTTTCGTAAGTTAAATGAAGTATCCAAGTTTGACGCGTATCCCATGCCCCGAGTAGACGAGCTTGTTGAAAATTTAGGACAAGCCCGTTATTTTTCTGTGCTGGACCTCACTAAAGGGTACTGGCAGGTACCCTTAACGGAGGCGGCTAAGGAAAAACCGCGCTTGTTACCCAGCAGGGCCTGTATCACTACAAGGTGTTACCCTTTGGCCTGCATGGCGCCCCGCCACTTTCCAGAGGTTAATGGACATAGTGCTGCGACCACATCGTCGGTACGCCTCGGCCTACTTAGATGATGTAGTCATCCACAGCACCGACTGGGAAAGCCATTTACCCAAGGTGCAGGCGGTAGTGGATGCCCTGAGGAAAGCTGGACTAACCGCCAATCCAAAAAAGTGTGCGATTGGGTTGGAAGAGACCAAATATCTGGGATATGTAATTGGGCGGGGAGTCATCAAACCTCAGGTAACTAAGGTAGAGGCCATTCGTAGCTGGCCCCGACCGGTCACCACCAGGCAGGTAAAGTCGTTCCTGGGGATTGTAGGATACTACATGAGGTTTGTGCCCCACTTTGCCACAATAGCAGCGCCATTGACAGACCTGTTGAAGGGACGAAAGTCTGGGAGGGTTAGCTGGAGTGAGAAGGCGGAGGAGGCTTTCTCCGCGTTGAAGTCGGCCCTGTGTGGGTCCCCGGTTTTGGTGACACCCGACTTCAACAAGGAGTTTGTCGTACAGACCGACGCCTCGGAGGTAGGCCTCGGTGCGGTACTGTCGCAGGAGGTCAACGGGGAAGAACATCCCGTTGTCTTCCTGAGCCGTAAGCTCAGTCCCGCCGAGTCCAGATATAGTATAGTGGAGAGGGAGTGCCTGGCTATCAAGTGGGCACTCGAATCTCTCCGCTACTACCTGTTAGGGAGGAGGTTCCGTCTGGTGACCGACCATTCCCCTCAAATGGATGAGTCAGGCCAAGGAGAGGAATGCTCGGGTCACCAGGTGGTTCCTATCCCTTCAAAATTTCAAGTTCTCCGTGGAACATAGGGCAGGTCGCTTGCAGGGAAATGCAGATGCCCTTTCCCGCGTCCACTGCCTCACATGTGTCCACCCCTCAGGGTTGAACAAAGGGGGTGTGTGGTAAGGTGCAGGGTGCCGTCGTGGATGGCAGGTATGTGTCACCGAGGTTCATAGCCTCGGTGAGGTAAGAGCCCGTTTTTGTTGATGTCAGCAGCAGCTAGTGCTACTGACAGAGTTTAAATAGCATGGCTGCAAAGCCGATCCGGGCCGGCTCTTACCGGGAGCAGCTAAAGTGTAGGGTGGGTGGCTGCTCCCCACGACCCAGTCCTGGTTTTGGGCTGGGTTTAAAAGCTCAGCCAGCTCAGCAGCTGGAGGCTGTGATTATCCTGGAGCTGCTAACAGGGCTGAGGAGTTCTCTGTCCTGGAGGAAAGAGCTCAGCACGGAGGTGTTTTGTTCCTGGCTACCTGAAGCTGGATTCTCCTGCGGCTGGGCCGACAGCGTGGTGCGAACCTGCACCTACACCTCCCAGGTGACTGAACCTGTGTTGGCCTGTTTTTGTTTTGCCACGTTATTTCCGTTGTGTGTGAACTGTCACCAAAGAGACTGTTTTTCATTTATGGTGTGCAAGTGTGAATAAAACACTGTTTGTTGCACAATCTGGACTCCTTGTTTTGCCTCTAAACTGCACCCGCACCGCTGTCTACCAGAGCGACTCCCCACACTAGCAAAAAGGGCATATTAAAACTGTATTGAAATGCATTTCTCTAGAATCTACTTAAATTGGGGTAAACTTCATGTAAATTCACATAATTTGCGGTGGTTTAGCATTCAGTCTATGAGGTATAAGCAGACTTACCTTCATCCTCTGGTCCAACGGTTTTCAGCTGTCACAGATTTGTGCAGAGGGTAGGCAGAGAGGAGGATGGGAGCAGTAGTGGTCATGGTACTCACGGTGGCTGGATCCTTCTCCCTCCCAGGGCTGGTGCAACGATGAGGGGTATACCTTTTGTATGTTTCTCAGGAATCACCCTGTGTTGAGTCTCCTGGCTGATGGAGGATGGGGTGCCCCTGATGGTGAAGTGCAGAATGATAGACAGGAGATCAAAGTGAAGTTGAATGAGGTAAATGACAGTCTTTACTTAAGTGTTAAGATGCAACACACGCTCATGATGAAGGCATAATGTCTTAGTAAAACAGTTCCAACCAAGTTTTGGCTGAAGCATAGGCTATCTAACTTTGAGATAGAATTCTTTGAATAGCATTTTCTCCAAATTTCTCTGCAATTCCTCACAGTGAGTTATAGATTCCACAAGCAGAAATGCAAGCTGCAAAAACACTGCTAGGCAGGCTGGAAACTTATACATATCATGACAAATGCTATGGGGCTCCTTTTTGGGCTGTTCCCACAGGCAAAATACTCTTATCTCTAGCTCACCAACTCCCTAACTCAAGTCCAAATTGACAGAAGCAGGGCAACACAAGTAGACAAGGCCAACAGAAGTAAGCAGAACCAGCAATACTATGCAGCATAAAATACTGCCATATGTCCATACTGAGGACGGTGATAGAGAAGGGCACCTGTAGCAGCTGAGCAGGTGCTTAAGTATATTATGCTCCTAGCTTTGATCAATGCTGAGAGCATCAGATCCTTATGTACCCAGCCAGCGGCAGTGATGGGGACTCAGGTAGTCCCCTGGGCATTGGCCCCCAGGGAAATTTCCCTAGAGGGTCTATGGCCAGTCCAACCTTGCTTCCTTTTAGTAAAAGTAAAAGAACTTTCTAACCCAGGATAGGTTAAACACTCATTGTCAAGAAATATGTTAATATATTACATGACGTCACCATGTGATCTTGCTGAGAGCGTGTGGTGACGTCATCACACAGCGCAGGTCATTCGGCAGGTCTTTTTCAATCAAGAAAGAAGTGGACTGCCTCTGCGTGAGCAAGTGGATGAGGAAAGCATTTTTAATGGATGTTAGACGGGTGCACTTCGCATTGATTGATAGGCTGAGTGGGGTTTTAACATAGCCATTTGTGACAAATTAATTTGTAACAAACTAAATTTCTTGTCAAACTTCAACGAAGCTGCTAAATGAAATTTTTCAAAACTTTGCTAATCTCTAATTATAGTGATTAGAGAAGAGCGAATCGAAGCTGGCGAAGTGGAATTCGATCCGAATTTCAGGAAAAACTTGATTTGCACCGAAGCCGAATTTTCTCACACTTCGTGGTAACGAACCACATTTTTTCCTAAAATGGCTGCTGCACATGTTAGGACATGGTGAAAGGAACTCTGGGAAAACGGGATCACCCATAATGCCATGCATGCAGCCAATCAGCAGCCAGCCAGTGCTGTGATGTCAAAGCCCTATATAGAGTGGCAGCCATCTTAGATTCTGCCATTTACCAGTGCACTTAGTGCAGGGAGAGACATCTGCAGGCACTAGGGACAGTGATAGGAAAGACTTGATTGTGGTGAAAAAAAACATTTATAAGTGCAGGGAAAGGATAAGGAATCATTGCACAGGGCTCAGTAGTGGAGCTTACAGACTGAGCAATAGGAACAATCCTATAAAAACTTGGTGCACTGACTGGGGATCCAAATTGCCATTATAGAGCTCTGTCATTACAGCAAACCATCCTGATATCATAAGAAGCGCAATTAGAAGTAATTGGAATCTCTTAAAGGGGGACACAGCATTGCAAAAATTAGCGGAGCAGAAACCGCTTGTTGCTTTTAAGAGGTGTCCAACAATAAAGGACAGGAAAGTTCACAGTGTAATCCACCCATTGAAAAGTACCTCCTGGCTCACTGAGAGGCGAACAGTCGGAACTTCAAATGTGGGAGGTGCTCCTTTTGTTCACAAAATGCACAGAGCAAGACTTTGTTGTTAGGTGGGGTGACACACAGGGTACGTCAATTCATTACCAGCAGAACAACTTTAGTTGTGTATGTGGTATTTTGCGAGTGCCACAGCTTTTATATAGGAAAAATGATTCGGCCGTTGTTTAAACGGTTCAGAGAATGTGTCAACTCGGTGAGAACGGGAAAAGGGTGTCCCTGCCTCATCGAACATGTTCGTGATAAGCATAGGAGCAACCCTCGTTGCTTAAGATTTGCAGGTATTGAAATCGTTAATAGACTGAAGTGGTTTAGAGACGGCTCCACCGATCTGTGATTGGACTATGGTGCTCAATACTCAAATGGTGTAAGCTTCCAAACACCACAAAAATTAAAAGTGAGATATTAGAATCAGGGTATGGCACTCAACTTATCTGGAAATATGCAGACAGTAGGCACTATTCAAATATATGTAACATTTATTAAAACACATAATAGAACAGATATGAAAAAACATTTTTTATAAAAAAGTTTTTTAAAAAAGAAAAAGAAAAAAAGAAAAACTAAAAAAGTAATAAAAAATGAAGTGAGTTCATGAAGAATCCATTAGCTCAATTGTACTAAAAAGTCCATCTTGCAATAATTCGTTAATGTGTACAGACTTGGCTATGGAGCCACTCCAGATAGTTAAAACACTAGAGGATATGAAGTATGTCCGTACTTGGTTGGACCAATTCACCGTTAGTGTATTTTTCAAATATTTGCTAGATAGGTGGTGGCGTCCCACCACAAATCTTACCTCCGTGGATTAGTCAGTGTCGGTACCAGTACTCACTTTCTTTGCGATAAGCCGGCTCAAATCGACGATTATTTGGAGACGATTCAGCATGGACACTTTGCTTTAAAACAGCAACCTTTCCCGGGCGTTGATTTGTAAGAGACCACTTAGCTTGTGATATCAAGCGGTATACTCTACCGTAAATAACGTCAAACCTTTAATTCGCCCGGAGGTCTGTTTGTCCTTTTAGACTCCGAGGATACGTATTTCTCCACTTCAAATAGCAGCGCTGCAAGGAGGTTTTAAGTAAGTGTAGTCACCAAGCGCGTTTCGAGGTCTCAGTAATGCTGACCTCTTCCTCAGTGGTATATTTTTGTTCAAATGAACACCTCCTTATATAGCCCAAACTGACCCCAATTGATTTAATTGGATCACTCCTCCCTTTTGGGGAAGTCTGTTTGGATTGTGGATCAGAACATAGTCACACACAGGTGTATTCTCCTTATTCATCGACTATTTTGCACATTTCAGACCCAAAATAATCTTATCAAAAGGTCTAGACCATCAAAAGTGAACATCATACCCAATATATGAAGATTTTTTATCAAAAAACATGGGTGAACACATATTTTAACTTCTTTGCGTTTGGTCTGCGGTTTTTGTCGATCAATGCGTTTTCTTTACCATAACTGCTATTATATTAAAATGCATATATAAAATAAAAGAAAAGTCTATATTATCCTCTATTAGAGTTATATAGTTACAAATTCAAGAACATCTTTAGAGCTTTCTACATTGCATATCATAAAACAACACACGCATATAAATTATTCTTTCTTTTCAATTAGAACACATTACCTCTTTATAACTCAACAGCCCCTGACCAAAAAAACTCCAAATGGTGGATACCGCATATTGCTGTTTTTTTTTTTTTTTTTTTTAATGTCTAACGAGCGGTTTTTTGGGTCATCATGCGTTTTCTTTACCATAACTGCTGTTTAGTTGAGGTACATACTTCCAATAGAGGAAAACTTCATAATACCTTCTGTTCGAATTTTACAGTTAAAAACATGCTTGAAACATTTATGAATCTTCACTCTTTTGTACCCAAAAGGGAGTCAACTCTTATTCGAAATTCTCACATAACAATGATAATCGTGAAGAAATAGTGTGAACCAGTCATCAAGGCCCGGTCAGATGTACGTATAATACCAGCCGACCAAGTGTCGATGACTGGTCCCCACCACTCATAGAAAGCCAAAAATTTCCAAATCTGTGTTTAAACCATAAGGTACCCGAGAGTCCAGATCGAAGATCCATCTTGACTCAACTCGAGACATCCTATCGATGTGATATCCTCCTCTCCAATCATATTCCACTTTCTGAATTGCACTAAAGGTAAGACCCGCTACCTGTTGTGAATGAAATTCCTTAAAATGCCTAGAAAGTGGGTGATCTACCTTACCCTTCTTAATATTTTTAAGATGTTCGGCGATTTGAATTTTTAACATTCTTTTAGTACGTCCGACGTAGATCTTATTACATGGGCATTTTATTTGGTAAATCACACTCGTCGTACTACATGTCAAATATTCTTGTATTTTATATGTAAAGGAATTTACTGGAGATGTTATTTCTGTAGTTTTCCTTGATAATTTAGTTAGTTTACAGTTAAAGCAGGTACCACATCTATAAAAGCCCTTCCAACCCAGCATATCCTGTAACAGTGTGCCTCTTCCTTTTTTGATTTTAACTGTGGGTGCTATTTTTAGTCCCAAATTGGGGGCTCTCGTATATATTACTTTAGGAATTGCTGGGATAAGTGGGCCTATTATTTTATCCTTTTCAAGAAATGCCAATGTCGTTTCACACTTTGCTGGACCTTTCGATATTGTACATTATATGGTAATATAATTCTTATTTCATCATCAGCTTTTTCTCCTTTTCTATAGATACGAAAAAGGACTTCCTCTCAATTGACAGACCTTTTCAAGAAAGACTCAATTACAGGTAGGATAATCTTTTATCAGGAATTGTTCTTCATTTATTAGCCTCTTCCATAAAATCTCACCCTAGTACAATTTCGTTTTAGGCGTCTAAACTGTCCATAAGGGATATTAAGTAACCATCTAGGTAGGTGGCCACTAGTGAATGGTATAAAACTATTTCTCACTACGTTTTGAAAGGTTCTACATGTTAATTTGTTGTTCTCTATTCGAATGTCTAAGTCCAAAATTCAAGGTGGTCACTATATTTCTTGGGGAAAGTTTTATGTTTTGTCATTTTCATTTAGTTTTTCTTAAGTTTATAGAAAAACTAAATGAAAATGACAAAAACATAAAACTTTCCCCCAAGAAATATAGCGACCACCTTGAATTTTTGGACTTAGACATTCGAATAGAGAACAACAAATTAACATGTAGAACCTTTCAAAAAAACGTAGTGAGAAATAGTTTTATACCATTCACTAGTGGCCACCTACCTAGATGGTTACTTAATATCCCTTATGGACAGTTTAGACGCCTAAAACGAAATTGTACTAGGGGTGAGATTTTTATGGAAGAGGCTAATAAAATGAAGGAACAATTCCTGATAAAAGATTATCCCTTACCTGTAATTGAGTCTTCCTTGGAAAAGGTCTGTCAATTGGAGAGGAAGTCCTTTTTCGTATCTATAGAAAAGGAGAAAAAAGCTGATGATGAAATAAGAATTATATTACCATATAATGTACAATATCGAAAGGTCCAGCAAAGTGTGAAACGACATTGGCATTTCTTGAAAAAGGGTAAATATACTGATTAGGTGGCTCACTCAGCTTTTGAATTAGAAAAGGTGCTCTATCCCGAGTTTTTGACGCACCCCACGTCAAACAAAAGTGGTTGTAGAAAGGTTTGTATAAAGGGGGGATGGCACTCAGTATATTGGTGATGCACGGATGGAGCTAAATAAATTAGTTAGTTTAATGGAAAATAGTAAAATAGAAATACACAAGTAGCAATAAAATATAACACAGTATATAGTAAAATATAGTAAACTCCGGATAAAATCCCACTTGATTTTTATCCGGAGTTTACTATATTTTACTATATACTGTGTTATATTTTATTGCTACTTGTGTATTTCTATTTTACTATTTTCCATTAAACTAACTAATTTATTTAGCTCCATCCGTGCATCACCAATATACTGAGTGCCATCCCCCCTTTATACAAACATTTCTTGAAAAAGGATAAAATAATAGGCCCACTTATCCCAGCAATTCCTAAAGTAATATATACGAGAGCCCCCAATTTGGGACTAAAAATAGCACCCACAGTTAAAATCAAAAAAGGAAGAGGCACACTGTTACAGGATATGCTGGGTTGGAAGGGCTTTTATAGATGTGGTACCTGCTTTAACTGTAAACTAACTAAATTTCCAAGGAAAACTACAGAAATAACATCTCCAGTAAATTGCTTTACATATAAAATACAAGAATATTTGACATGTAGTACGACGAGTGTGATTTACCAAATAAAATGCCCATGTAATAAGATCTACGTCGGACATACTAAAAGAATGTTAAAAATTCAAATCGCCGAACATCTTAAAAATATTAAGAAGGGTAAGGTAGATCACCCACTTTCTAGGCATTTTAAGGAATTTCATTCACAACAGGTAGCGGGTCTTACCTTTAGTGCAATTCAGAAAGTGGAATATGATTGGAGAGGAGGATATCACATCGATAGGATGTCTCGAGTTGAGTCAAGATGGATCTTCAATCTGGACTCTCGGGTACCTTATGGTTTAAACACAGATTTTGAAATTTTTGGCTTTCTATGAGTGGTGGGGACCAGTCATCGACACTTGGTCGGCTGGTATTATACGTACATCTGACCGGGCCTTGATGACTGGTTCACACTATTTCTTCACGATTATCATTGTTATGTGAGAATTTCGAATAAGAGTTGACTCCCTTTTGGGTACAAAAGAGTGAAGATTCATAAATGTTTCAAGCATGTTTTTAACTGTAAAATTTGAACAGAAGGTATTATGAAGTTTTCCTCTATTGGAAGTATGTACCTCAACTAAACAGCAGTTATGGTAAAGAAGACGCATGATGACCCAAAAAACCGCACGTTAGACATTAAAAAAAAAAAAAAAAACAGCAATATGCGGTATCCACCATTTGG
Organism: Bufotes viridis; assembly: GCA_033119425.1. Classification (NCBI taxonomy): domain Eukaryota; kingdom Metazoa; phylum Chordata; class Amphibia; order Anura; family Bufonidae; genus Bufotes; species Bufotes viridis. Next base: position 79,186,270 of record CM065592.1, read on the forward strand.
AGTTTTTTGGTCAGGGGCTGTTGAGTAATAAAGAGGTAATGTGTTCTAATTGAAAAGAAAGAATAATTTATATGCGTGTGTTGTTTTATGATATGCAATGTAGAAAGCTCCAAAGATGTTCTTGAATTTGTAACTATATAACTCTAATAGAGGATAATATAGACTTTTCTTTTATTTTATATATGCATTTTAATATAATAGCAGTTATGGTAAAGAAAACGCATTGATCGACAAAACCGCAGACCAAACGCAAAGAAGTTAAAATATGTGTTCACCCATGTTTTTGATAAAAATCTTCATATATTGGGTATGATGTTCACTTTTGATGGTCTAGACCTTTTGATAAGATTATTTTGGGTCTGAAATGTGCAAAATAGTCGATGAATAAGGAGAATACACCTGTGTGTGACTATGTTCTGATCCACAATCCAAACAGACTTCCCCAAAAGGGAGGAGTGATCCAATTAAATCAATTGGGGTCAGTTTGGGCTATATAAGGAGGTGTTCATTTGAACAAAAATATACCACTGAGGAAGAGGTCAGCATTACTGAGACCTCGAAACGCGCTTGGTGACTACACTTACTTAAAACCTCCTTGCAGCGCTGCTATTTGAAGTGGAGAAATACGTATCCTCGGAGTCTAAAAGGACAAACAGACCTCCGGGCGAATTAAAGGTTTGACGTTATTTACGGTAGAGTATACCGCTTGATATCACAAGCTAAGTGGTCTCTTACAAATCAACGCCCGGGAAAGGTTGCTGTTTTAAAGCAAAGTGTCCATGCTGAATCGTCTCCAAATAATCGTCGATTTGAGCCGGCTTATCGCAAAGAAAGTGAGTACTGGTACCGACACTGACTAATCCACGGAGGTAAGATTTGTGGTGGGACGCCACCACCTATCTAGCAAATATTTGAAAAATACACTAACGGTGAATTGGTCCAACCAAGTACGGACATACTTCATATCCTCTAGTGTTTTAACTATCTGGAGTGGCTCCATAGCCAAGTCTGTACACATTAACGAATTATTGCAAGATGGACTTTTTAGTACAATTGAGCTAATGGATTCTTCATGAACTCACTTCATTTTTTATTACTTTTTTAGTTTTTCTTTTTTTCTTTTTCTTTTTCAAAAAACTTTTTTATAAAAAATGTTTTTTCATATCTGTTCTATTATGTGTTTTAATAAATGTTACATATATTTGAATAGTGCCTACTGTCTGCATATTTCCAGATAAGTTGAGTGCCATACCCTGATTTTAATATCTCACTGAAATCGTTAATACCCCGATTAGGGGAGGAGACAGACATTGTTTATTACTTCAATGTGAGTTGAGGTGGATAATTCGGACCCAAGCGATGGGCAGCCTCGGACTAAATCACAAAAATGACCTGTCTGTACACCTACTGTATAATGAATGTATGTAGGAATACCCCTGTTTTCTCCTAATTATGATTGTTAGTTTTCTCTGTGCCTCTGATATAGAGTATATTGTGTGCAGTATGAGTAGATGTGTAACAACTTCTACAAGTAATACTTGTTATGATGTTTTGTTATCATGCTCTCTAGGAATTGTACTATTCTTTATGAATGGATTTAGGCGTTTAGTTAATTCTGGTCGTGTGATACTTTGTCTCTCACTTTGTATCGACTGTATTTTATCAATGTCCGGGCTAGGGAGCGTGACTCTCGTCACCTAGGTAATGAGAGGCGGCACGCTAATACATTGGCGTGGACGCACGCACAGACATGCTTGTGGCCAGAGGAAGCGCAGTACTTGCACGAAACGGCTGTCCCCGCGAATCTCTCTGTGAGGAGGAATTGTCCGCCCTAGCCCGCTTTATGAATTTTGAAGTTCTACAATAAAACTTTTGGATATTTGCAACATGGGTGAGTGCCGCTGATTTAATCTCTTCAATATAATGCATTCATATGGACTGTAACCTATGCAGCTGAGAACCGCCATACATGTCATTTATGACTGGAAGGCTTTCTTGTTATTGAAGCGGTGAAGTGAATGGAGCGTTCAGTAGTGCCGTCTTGATCCAGTTTTCTATCAGTTCTATGCTGTTTGATACAGCCATTAACAGGGTTTATTACAAGGAAATATTTCTACAGTAAGTCTTATTTGCCCTTGTGCAGTGCACTTACAAGTTGTAAAGCCCTTTTTGCCGTGTATTAGTGGCAAAAGAAAAATATATTTGCCCTTGTGCGGTGCAGTGTTATATTCTAAAGCCCTATTTGCTGTGTATTAGTGGCAAAGTAAAAATATATTTGCCATTCAGAGTTGCACTTATCTGTTGAAAAGTCTTTTGTGTTGTGTAAAAGTTGAAAAAAAGTTAGGGCCTAATTGCCTTTCAGCGGTGCAGTGATATTTTCTAAAGCCCAGTTTGCCGTGTATTAGTGGCGAAATTAAAATATATTTGCCGTTCAGCATTGCACTTATCTGTTGAAAAGTCTTTTGTGTTGTGTAAAAGTTGAAAAAAAATAGGGCCTAATTGCCGTTCAGTGGTGCAGTGATATATTCTAAAGCCCTGTTTGCTGTGTATTAGTGGCGATGTAAAAATATATTTGCCGTTTAGCATTGCAATTATCTGTTGAAAAGTCTTTTGTGCTGTGTAAAAGTGGAAAAAAACTTAGGGCTTAATTGCCTTTCAGTGGTGCAGTGATATATTCTAAAGCCCAGTTTACCGTGTATTAGTGGCGAAATAAAAATATATATTCGCCTTTCAGAGTTGCAATTCACTTTTGAAAAGCATTTTGTGTTGTGTAAAAGTTTTAAAAAAGTTAGGGCCTAATTGCCTTTCAGCGGTGCAGTGATATATTCTAAAGCCCAGTTTGCTTTGTATTAGTGGCGAAATAAAAATATATTTACAATTCAGCGTTGCACTTATCTGTTGAAAATTATTTTGTGTTGTGTAAAAGTTAAAAAAAATTAGGACCTAATTGCAGTTCAGCGGTGCAGTGATATATTCTAAAGCCCAGTTTGCCGTGTATTAGCGGCAAAATAAATATATATTTGCCATTCAGCGTTGCACTTTACTGTTGAAAAGCTTTTTGTGTTTGTAAAAGTTGAAAAAAAGTTAGGGCCTAATTGCCTTTCAGCGGTGCAGTGATATATTCTAAAGCCCAGTTTGCTTTGTATTAGTGGCGAAATAAAAATATATTTGCAATTCTTTTGTGTTGTGTAACAGTTGAAAAAAATTAGGACCTAATTGGCGTTTGGCGGCGCAGTGATATATTCTAAAGCCCTGTTTGCCGTGTATTAGTGGTAAAGTAAAAATATTTTCGCCGTTCAGCGTTGCAATTATCTGTTGAAAAGTCTTTTGTGTTGTGTAAAAGTTAAAAAAAATTAGGGCCTAATGCCGTTTAGCGGTGAAGTGATATATTTTAAAACCCAGTTTGCCGTGTATTAGTGGCAAAATAAAAATATATTTGCCGTTCAGCATTGCAATTTATTTTTGTTGAAAAGCCTTTTGTGTTGTGTAAAATTAGAAAAAAATTAGGGCCTAATTGCAAGACATGCAAGACATGACAGGAAAGCCTCTGCTTTGGAGTCCAAGTCCAGTTTCTTAAGATCAAGAGTTCCATCAGAATTGTGCGAAACATTCTTGCTCCCTGTGCAAAGCCATAACAAAAGAATTCCGTAGGCATACACATCAGAGGAAGTTGAAGCTGGTTGCCCCCATTTAAATTCAGGAGCAGTAAACAGCGGGAAGCAAATAGAGGTGGCTGCATCTCTTGTGAAGTCAATGTCTCCAACTATGCCCCTCTAGCAATTTACAGCAAATATATTATTTTCTTGTAGAGATCCAAGAATTATGCTGAAGCCATTTTATTTCAAACATGTTTTTTTCTGGAACATTTATGGGTGTACACCTACTTTTGCTGTATGGACTGAATTACCTGGTGGTGAACTTTTTTATGTGAAACAGGCTTTTTTGGAGAAAATTGATGGATGATTATCGACTTTCTTCTGTATGAACCGAATTCTATTATCCTTTCATTGGTGAAATTTTTAATTTCAAACACAATTTTTTCGGGAAAAATAATGGGTGATTGTAGACCTCCTTTTGCTGTATGGACCAAATTACGTAGTGGTGAAATTTGTTATGTGAAACAGGCTTTTTTGGGAAAACTGATGGGTGATTGTAGACTCTCATCACTCTAAGGCTGTTCTGCACCTAGTTTGCCTGGGCGAACTGAGTCACACAGGGGAGGAACTGCTCCGTGTCCTTCATCAAGAAATCAAATCCTGGCTTTCTTCGCTCCAACTCAAAATCGAAACCATGGTGACCGAAAACAGAAAAAAATGGTGTCAGCGTTGCGTCAAGGAGAGCACACATGTTCAATCTGGTTGTCAAGATGTTCCTGAAGTCTTCCACCCATCTTCAAGACATCCTAAAAATGGCCTGGAAACTTTGCATGCACTTTAGCCAGTCGTACACCACAAAGCACACCCTTATTGAGCTGCAACAGCAGAACGGCATCCCACAACATATGCTGATATGTAACGTTCCCACCCGTTGGAATTCCACTCTCCATATGTTGGACCGACTATGAGAACAGAAAAAGGCCATCAACGATTTCATGATGATCCAAGCGGAAAGGAGTACTCCACTATGTAACTTTGATGTCAGCTAGTGGAAGCTCATGCGTGACACCTGCTATTTGCTCGAGCTCTTTGAGGAGGCCACGTTATTTGTCAGGACTATGGGATGAAAAACGTCATTCCACTGCTTCATGTCCTGGAACAGATGATGGTAAATCTGGCTTGTCAGGGGACTGGAGATGTGACACCTACATCTCATGGTCACATGAGTCACATGAGTCCTGTAGGGGCTGAACTGGAGGAGGAGGGCATTGGAGCACAAGCAATGTGCTCCGATAATATTGCATTCTTACTATGAGGGGGCACTAAGGCAGCATATCTACTGTGAAGAGGCAGGCACATGCCGCGGCAGCAACATTCTGCAGGCGTATGTATGGTCTCTTCTGGATAGGCTTTAATCTGCACCACGTTGAAGGTGGCACAAAGTTTTTGTGCAGCTTACATCACAAAAAAGTGCCAAATGGCAGGGCAGGTGACCAGTAGTTTGGAGCATTTTTTCTGATGCCATTGGTAACATTCTGCAGATACAGGCCTGTGCATAAATGGTTATAACATGAGGCACACTTTAGGGGGAACAGAACATGAGGTACACTATAGGGGGCACAGAAAATGAAGCACACTATAGGCGGGGGCAGAACATGAGGCACTATATAAAAGGGCCATTGATCCTTGCATTATATAAAGTGGACACTATATACAGTGGGCACAACACATGTGGCACTTTTTACAGGGGACACATAACCCATCTATGCCCGGCTTTACCAAAGCAGACAGACAGGAGCAGTGATGTGTGCTGTACATGGCTTACTACAGCCCCAGTGATATCCTTACTCCCATACAGCACTGTCATATCAGAGGTGTATGACAGTGTATGAGAGTACGGATATTAAAAGTTGGTTAATAAAAATAAAAAATAAAAAGACTTGTCCCTAACGGTTTTAGTAGGTCCTGTATACATTTCTTTATTGACAAATGGGTGTGTGGCAGGGGAGGACTCATGACAGGAGGTGGGGTGGGCGGGGTTAGAGGGCCCAATTCAGATTCTTTCTATGGGGCCCAGTGATTTCTATGTATGCCCATGCTTTAAGGGCTTATGTAGGGCCAGCTTTAGGAAAGTGTGAACTGTGCGAGCTCCACAGAGGACTTGGTAGTTAAGGCTTGCAATCACAATGAATCTTATACAGCTGTATTATCTAGACATTGTAATGCAGTAGTAGTTATTTGGTCACTATTAGAGATGAGCAAATTGAAGCAGACGAAGTTGAATTCGATTCGAATTTCAGGAGTTATTTGATTTGCACCAAATCCAAATTACCTCGCGATTCGTGGTAACGAATCAAATTTTTTCCTAAAATGACTGCTGCACGTGTGAGAACATGGAGAAAGGAACTCTGGGAAGGCGGGATCATGCATAATGCCATGCATGCCATGCAGGGCCCCTTGCTGTTAGATATCTAAGTATCCTTCCCCCCCAGTCTCACCAGAGCTCAGTGACAGGCCAGCATCAGGACGTTCTGTGTGGGTGGAGGAAACATAGCCTCACCCCCAGCCTTTGCCTGCACTTGCTCTAGGCGGCAATGCCCAAACAGGGTGACTGGGCCTTCTGCTGTATCTGACCCACAGGCTCTGACCTTAGCTGCTGGACTTCTGGAGGTCCCAGGAACTTCTTATTAAAGCACCTGGTAAGTCCATCTAGTAAGAAGCATGCAGCAGTGTGGAGGAGGGGGTGCAGGGCTGCTGGTGTCACACTCTCATTGTAGCAGCCCTGCACTGCCCTCAAGTACAGATGGTCACTGACCTGTGAGTTCCCACTGTCAGCTCTGTGTTTTCCCTGTGACTCTTAGGTCTCTGTGTGAGCTCCTTGTGTCCTGTGGGCTCCCTGTGACTGCAGGGCACAACCAAACGACATAGTCGTGTGGTGCTTGTGATGTGGGCATGCTGTGTTCAATTACCACATGGCTGTCTGGGCCATAGAGGGCTCTAGTTAAAATAATAAAGACAACATTGTTTAGGTACTCTGCATTGTTAATGGGGGGGGGGCTCTACTTGTATGAGCGTTTAATAGAACAGGTTCTGTAGACATCTATGTGGAATTAGCTGACGAGGGTGTAAGGAGTGCGCTTCTTCTTGACGCTAAGATCAAACTGTAAGGCTGAGTTCATTTGAGTTATTTGGACAGTTTTGGCCCCGTGACTGCCCAAATAAGTGAAGTGAGTAGGGTTGAGCTTTATAGTTCGAGTTTGTACCGAATTTTGGGGTGTTCGGGACACGGACCCGAACATTTTTTAAAAAGTTCGGGTTGGGGTCCGTTGTTCAGCGATTTCTTCCCGCTTTCTGAAGGGCAGCCAATCAGCAAGCGTTTTACTTCTTGCCCTCAGAAGCCATCACAGCCATGCCTACTAACGGCATGGCTGTGATTGGCTGAGTGCAGCATGTAACCCAGCCTCTTTATAAGCTGGAGTCACATAGTGTCGTACATCAGTCTGCTGAATTGAGATTAGAGCAAGGTTGCTGCTGGTGCGATCAGGGACAGAATACGGTAGAAATCTGAAGAACCTGTGCAACTTTAATCCATAAGATACAGCACATAGAGAGGGAGGGAGCCTCAGAAATCTAACATTTCTGTACCCAGCCACTGCAAGGGAGATTTTTTTTGTAATCCATCTGTTACTGAGGTGGGGGTCGGTGGCCATTTTAGGCACTGCAGTGTACTGCATGTCTGCCAGCCTGCCAGGGACATCAGCCTAATCCTATTGTGTAGCTCAGTAAAGGAAAAAAAAACTTTTTTTTCTGGCTGCTCAAGTCCCCTATATTGCCTTTTGTATGTTTAAGGGGTGATATAGTCCATTTGTCTAGCCTGGGATCTGTGGTGCCACAAAGCACTTGTGCATACAATGCACTAAAGCGTATATTCCATTTCAGCTAGTGCATCGGTGTATTTTAGTTTAAAAAAAAAAGTGGTCATCCTGATACACCAAGCCTATTTTACACCGCCAAAATATATATTTGACATTTACATAGTAACATAGTATATAAGACCGAAAAAAGACATTTGTCCATCCAGTTCGGCCTGTTTCCTACAAGTTGATCAAGAGGAAGGTAAAAAAAAACCTGTGAGGCAGAAGCCAATTTTCCCCACTTAAGGGGAAAAAAATTCCTTCCCGACTCCAATCAGGCAATCAGAATAACTCCCTGGATCAACGACCTCTTTCTAGTAGGTGTAGCCTGTAATATTATTACACTTCAGAAATAAATCCAGTCCCCTCTTGAATTCCTTTATTGTACTCACCATCACCACCTCCTCAGGCAGAGAGTTCCATAGTCTCACTGCTCTTACAGTGAAGAATCCTTTTCTATGTTTGTGTACAAACCTTCTTTCCTCCAGACGCAGAGGATGTCCCCTCGTCACAGTCACAGTCCTGGGGATAAATAGATGATGAGACAGATCTCTGTACTGACCCCTGATATATTTATACATAGTTATTAGATCTCCCCTCTGTCGTCTTTTTTCTAAAGTGAATAATCCTAATTTTGATAACCTTGCAGGGTACTGTAGATCCCTCATTCCAGTTATTACTTTAGTTGCCCTCCTCTGAACCCTCTCCAGCTCTGCTATGTCTGCCTTGTTCACAGGAGCCCAGAACTGTACACAGTACTCCATGTGTGGTCTGACTAGTGATTTGTAAAGTAGTAGGACTATGTTCTCATCACGGGCATCTATGCCCCTTTTGATGCAACCCATTATCTTATTGGCCTTTGCAGTAGCTGCCTGACACTGGTTTTTGCAGCTTAATTTGCTGTTTATAAAAATTCCTAGATCCTTTTCCATGTCAGTGTTACCGAGTTTTTTACCATTTAATATGTACGGGTGACTTGCATTATTCCTTCCCATGTGCATAACTTTACATTTGTCAGTGTTAAACCTCATCTGCCATTTCTCTGCCCAAGCCTCCAATCTATCCAGATCCCTCTGTAGCAGAAAACTGTCCTCTTCAGTGTTAATTACTTTACACAGTTTAGTGTCATCTTCAAAAATAGATATTTTACTGTGCAGGCCTTCTACAAGATCATTAATAAATATATTGAAGAGAATAAGGCCCAATACTGACCCCTGAGGTACCCCACTAGTTAGTGACCCAATCTGAGTATCTACCGTTAATAACCACCCTCTGTTTACTGTCACTCAGCCAGTTACTTACCCACATACAGACATTTTCTCCGAGTCCGAGCATCCTCATTTTATATACTAACTTTTTATGAGGTACAGTGTCAAATGCTTTGGAGAAGTCCAGATATATGACATCCATTGATTCGCCGCTGTCAAGTCTAGAACTTACCTTCTCATAGAAGCTGATTAAATTCGTTTGGCATGACCGATCCCTCATGAAGCCATGCTGATATGGCGTTATTTGCTTATTTTCATTGAGATACTCCAAAATAGCATCTCTTAGAAACCTTTCAAACAGCTTACCAACAATAGATGTTAAACTTACCGGCCTATAATTTCCAAGCTCTGTTTTTGGACCCTTTTTGAATATTGGCACCACATTTGCTATGCGCCAATCCTGTGGAACATTCCCTGTCAGTATAGAGTCCGTAAATATCAGAAATAATGGTCTGGCTATGACATCACTTAATTATCTTAGGATACGGGGGTGTATGCTATCCGGTCCTGGCGATTTGTCTATTTTAATCTTTTTAAGTCGCTGTTGTACTTCTTCCTGGGTCAGACAGGGCACTTTTAATGGGGAATTTACTTTTACATTCTGCATTTCATCTGACAGTTTATTTTCCTCAGTGAATATAGTGGAGAAAAAATATTTAATAGTTTTGCTTTATCCTCGTCGCTCTCTGCAACACCCCCCTCATTGCTATGTAGAGGGCCGACTCCTTCAGATTTATATTTTTTACTATTTATATAATTGAAGAACATTTTAGGGTTAGTTTTACTCTCTTTGGCAATTAATCTCTCGGTCTCTAGTTTGGCAAATTTTATTAGTTTTTTAAATATTCTATTTTTTTCCTTATAGTTTATCAGTGCTTCCTGAATCCCCTCCTGTTTTAGTGATTTATATGCTTTATTTTTGTCATTTATTGCTTTCTTTATGGCTCCATTTATCCACATTGGTTTCTTATTGTTCCTTAGCCTTTTATTCCTATAAGGTATGTACCTCTCACAATTAGATGTACAATGCTTTTAAAAATCTCCCATTTTATGGTTGTATTTTTATTTTTGAGGACTTTGTCCCAGTTAGTTAGGCCTATGGCCTCGCTTAGTTGGCTAAATTTTGCTTTTTTGAAGCTTGGTATTTTTGTTCCTCCCTTTAGAAACTCTCGTTTGAATGATAATTGGAAGGTTATTACTTACTATGGTCACTATTTCCTAGGTGTCCCCCAACCTGCACATCTGTCGTTCTATCAGGTCTATTGGTTAATACTAAGTCCAGTATGGTCGTCCTTCTAGTGGGGTCCTGAACCAGTTGGGAAAGGAAATTGTCTTTGGCTATTGCCAAGAACCTGTTTCCTTTTTGGGATGTACAGCTTTCAGTTTCCCAGTCTATATCTGAGTAGTTGAAGTCCCCCATAATAACGACTTCATTATGATTTGCCGCCTTGTCTTTCTCGTTTAGTAATAGATTTTCTGTGGACTCTGGTTTATTAGGTGGTTTATAATACACTCCTATTAGTAATTTATTATTATTTTTTGCTCCATGTATTTCTACCCACAGTGACTCCACATGTTCATGTCCCTCAGAGATGTATTCTCGAATTACGGGATTTAGACAGGACTTCACATAGAGGCAGAACCCTCCACCTCTCCGGTTTTGACGATACTTTCTAAACAGATTGTAACCTTTTATATTAACTGCCCAGTCATAGCTATCATCCAGCCATGTCTTAGTTATTCCCACTATGTCATAGTCCTCCTCACACATCACTAATTCCAGTTCACCAGTCTTGTTAGTCAGGCTTCTGGCATTAGTATACATACATTTGACAGGTTTATGTGTATTTTTTACCCTACATCTTTCATTCTGAGCTGTTCTAGTCCCCCCTTCCATTCCTCCCAGTCACACTACCTCGCCCCTGGTCTCTATCTGCACTATCTTCCCTCCTATAATGTAATTACCCTCCCCCAGTCCCTAGTTTAAACACTCCTCCAACCTTCTAGCCATCTTTCTCCCCAACACAGCTGCCCCTTCCCCATTGAGGTGCAGCCCGTCCCTACAATAGAGCCTGTAGCCGACAGAGAAGTCGGCCCAGTTCTCCAGGAACCCCACCCCTCCTTCCTACACCAGCTCTTGAGCCACTTGTTAACCTCCCTAATCTCCCGCTGCCTTTCTTGTGTGGCTCGTGGTACAGGCAGTATTTCAGAAAATACTACTTTTGAGGTCCTTGCCCTAAGCTTTTGACCTAAAACCCTGAAATGATTTTTAAGGACTCTCCACCTTCCTCTAACTTTGTCATTGGTTCCGATATGGACCATGACCGCTGGGTCTTCTCCAGCCCCTCCGAGTAATCTGTCAACCTGATCCGCGATGTGTCGAACTCTAGCGCCAGGAAGACAGCACACTGTTCAGCGATCACGATCTTTGTGACGGATCGCCCTATCTGTACCCCTAATAATTGAGTCTCCCCTGCGGTGAAATAGAGAATCCGTGTAATTTTGGGGGAAAAACGTATTCCTTGTCCACACAACAGTTCTGCATACACCGCCTAACAACATATTTTATATTTCTGCATGGAAATAGTGCTTCTTTGTTTTTTTTTAGAAAAAAAACGTTATTAAAGGTCCACCAAACAGTCCATTACAACCACCTATTTTACATTGCTGCTGTGAAATACAGCATAAGTGTATTTTTTTGACAAAAGAGTGGTATTCCTGATCCACAGAGCATCTTGAAATACACTGCTTAACTCCTTAAGGACACGGCCCTATTTCACCTTAAGGACCAGGCCATTTTTTCAAAATCTGACCACTGTCACTTTAAGTGTGGATAACTTTAAAACGCTTTTACTTACCCAGGCCGTTCTGAGATTGTTTTTTCGTCACATATTGTATTTCACGACACTACTAAAATTGGGTCAAAAAAGTCAATTTTTTTGCATAAAAAATACAATTTTTACAAAAAATTTGGAAAATTTAGCAAATTTTAAAGTTTCAGTTTCTCTACTTCTAGAATACACAGTAATACCCCCCCAAAAAGGGATGATTTTACATTTCCCATATGTCTCCTTTATTTTTGGAGCATTTGGGGAATGTCATTTTATTTTTTGAGATGTTACATAGCTTAGAAGTTTAGAAGCAAATTTTGAAATTTTTCCAAAATTTCCCGAATTCCACTTTTATGGACCAGTCCAGGTCTGGAGTCACTTTGTGAGGCTCACATAATAGAAACCACCCAAAAATGACCCCATTTTAGAAAGTACACCCCTCAAGGTATTCAAAGCTGGGTTTACAAACGTTGTTAACCCTTTAGGTGTTCCACAACAGTTTGTGGAAGATGGAGAAACAATTTTGAAATTTGGAATTTTTGGAAAAATTTCCATTATAATCCATTTTTTCCAGTCATAAAGTGAGGGTTACCTGCCAAACAAAACTCAATATGGGTTGCCCTGATTCTCTAGTTTACAGAAACACCCCATGTGTGGTCCTAAACTACTGTTTGGCCAAACGGGAGGACATTGAAGGAGGGGAACGCCATATGGGTTTTGAATGGCAGATTTTACGGGACTGTTTTTTTTACACCATGTCCTATTGCAAGCCCCCTGATGCACTCTAGCATACAAATTCCAAAAAGTGACTCCATCTAAGAAAGTACACCCTCAAGGTATTCAAAGCTGGGTTTACAAACGTTGTTAACCCTTTAGGTGTTCCACAACAGTTTGTGGAAGATGGAGAAACAATTTTGAAATTTGGAATTTTTGGAAAAATTTCCATTATAATCCATTTTTCCAGTCATAAAGTGAGGGTTACCTGCCAAACAAAACTCAATATGGGTTGCCCTGATTCTCTAGTTTACAGAAACACCCCATGTGTGGTCCTAAACTACTGTTTGGCCAAACGGGAGGACATTGAAGGAGGGGAACGCCATATGGGTTTTGAATGGCAGATTTTATGGGACTGTTTTTTTTACACCATGTCCTATTGCAAGCCCCCTGATGCACCCTAGCATACAAATTCCAAAAAGTGACTCCATCTAAGAAAGTACACCCCTCAAGGTATTCAAAGCTGGGTTTACAAACGTTGTTAACCCTTTAGGTGTTCCACAACAGTTTGTGGAAGATGGAGAAACAATTTTGAAATTTGGAATTTTTGGAAAAATTTCCATTATAATCCATTTTGTACAGTCATAAAGTGAGGGTTACCTGCCAAACAAAACTCAATATGGGTTGCCCTGATTCTCTAGTTTACAGAAACACCCCATGTGTGGTCCTAAACTACTGTTTGGCCAAACGGGAGGACAATGAAGAAGGGGAACGCCATATGGTTTTTGGAAGGCAGATTTTGCAGGACTGGTTTATTTACACCATGTACCCTTTCAAGCCCCCTGCTGCACCCCTAGAGTAGAAACTCCATAAAAGTGACCCCATCTAGGAAACTACAGGATATGGTGGTTGTTGTTTTGGGACTATTTTAGGGTAAATTTGTTTTTTGGTTGCTCTATATTATACTTTTTTGAGGCAATATAACAAAAAATTGAAATTCTAAAATTAATACATTTGCCATTAATTTTTGTGGAACGCCTAAAGGGTTAACAAAGTTTGTAAAGTAATTTTTGAATACCTTGAGGGGGGTAGTTTTTTAGATGGGGTCACTTTTTTGGAGTTTCTAGTCTAGGCTACATCAGGGGGACTTCTAATGGGCCATGGTATAAATAAACCAGTCCATCAAAATCTGCCTTCCAGAAACCATATGGCGTTCCCTTCATTCTGTGCCCTGCCTTGTGGCTATATAGCCATTTACGACCACATATGGGGTGTTTCTGCAAAGTACAGAATTGGGGCAATAAATAATATATATTTTTTTAATGTTAACCCTTGCTTTATTACTGGAAAATATGGATTAAAACGGAAATTTTGCCCAAAAATTGTTTTTCTTGCAGTTTTTTTTTTTTTTTAACACCGCTCCTGTAAGGGGTTGGGTCTAATGTTATTTTTATAGGGGAGATTATTACGGATGCGCCAATACGTAATATGTCTACTTTCTTTGAATTATTCAGATTTGACACTAGATTATCATTTTAGGAACAAAAAATAGATAATTTTACTATCTCCATAGCCTGGCTGCTGCATTTTTTTTGGGGGGTGGTTACTATATAATGTAGGGGCTCATTTTTTGCAGGATGAGTTGGCGGTTTTATTGGCACTATTTGGGGGTGCATACGATTTTTTGATCGCTCACTATTACACTTTTTGTAGTGTTAGGAGACATAAATGGCTTTTTTTTAACACTGTTTTTATTTTTTATTTTTAACACCGTTCATCCGAGGGGTTGGTTCTAATGTTATTTTTATAGGGCAGATTATTACGGACGCGCCGATACCTAATATGTCTACATTTTTTGATTTATTCAGATTTGACACTAGATTATCATTTTAGGAAAAAAAAAAGATAATTTTACTATCTAAATAGCCTGGTAGCTGCATTTTTTTTGGGGGGGGAGGGGGGGGGGAATATATAATGTAGGGGCTCATTTTTTGCAGGATGAGATGGCGGTTTTATTGGCACTATTTGGGGGTGCATACAACTTTTTGATTGCTCGCTATTACACTTTTTGTAGTGTTAGGAGACATAAATGGATTTTTTTAACACTGTTTTTATTTTTTATTTTTAACGCCGTTCATCCAAGGGGTTGGTTCTAATTTCATTTTTATAGGGCAGATTATTACGGACGCGCCGATACCCAATATGTCTACATTTTTTGATTTATTCAGATTTGACACTAGATTATCATTTTAGGAAAAAAAAAAGATAATTTTACTATCTAAATAGCCTGGTAGCTGCATTTTTTTTTTTTTGGGGGGATATATAATTTAGGGGCTCATTTTTTGCAGGATGAGATGGCGGTTTTATTGGCACTATTTGGGGGTGCATACAACTTTTTGATCGCTCGCTATTACAATTTTTGTAGTGTTAGGTAATAACACAAATGTCTTTTTGGACATAGTTTTTATTTTTATTTTTTTAAGAAGTTTTTCAAAGAGGTTAGGTCAAATTTTATTTTTATAGAGCAGATTTTTACGGACGCGGTGATGCCCAATATGTATGGCTCTCAGACTTAGGTGACACTAAAACAGGCATCCTCAAAAAGCGGCCCTCCAGATGTTGTAAAACTACAATTCCCACTATGCCCTGCTGATACCTGTAGCTGGGCATGCTGGGAGTTGTAGTTTTACAACATCTGGAAGGCCGCATTTTGAGGATGCCTGCACTAAAACTAATATTTTTGGGGAAAAAATGTTTATGTGCCTCCAAAGTCTTAGAGCCATACTTTTATGTTTTCTAGGGGACTGTCGGGACTTATAAAAATTTAGTACTCCATGGAAGTGTGATACTCCCTGAAGCAATTGATGACGCAGAGGCCGGATGATGGGGCAAGTGTCACATTGAGTGGTGGTGTCCTTCCGAATCCCCTCTTGTGACACACTTTGCATCTTTTTGGGTTCATCCCTTTTTCCAGTATGGGGACCACACCTGGAAAATGTTGGCCAGGGACGACCCGGGCGCTCCAATTCCCGAGGTACTCCGACCTGCTCTTTCCCGGTCTGAAAAGATCAGGTTCTTGAGGACTGCCTCATAGAACTGGAGGAAAGTCCCTGTGCTGCCAGCGCTTTGGCATAGTACAAAAGCATTGTACATGGCAACCTGCACCATGTTGACCGCAACCTTTTTGTACCATGCCCGGGTTTTCCGCATGGCATTATATGGTTGGAGAACTTGATCAGACAGATCAACTCCACTCCATATACCGATTGTAGTCGACGATACAATCGGGTTTGAGGACCGTTGCCGAGGATCCTCGCACAGAGACTGGGGTGGTGCCATTACCATGGATTGTGGTCAGCATAAGGACATCCCTCTTGTCCTTATACCTGACCAACAGCAGGTTTCCACAAGTAAGGGCACGGGTCTCACCCCTGGGGATAGGTACCTGGAGGGGGTGGGCAGGGAGGCCGCGCTGATTTTTCCGCACGGTCCCACAAGCGAACGTGGATCTGGCGTAGAGGGCCTGGTACAAGGGTATACTGGTATAAAAGTTATCCACGTACAGGTGGTAACCCTTATCCAGTAGTGGGTACATAAGGTCCCACACGAGTTTCCTGCTAACACCCAGAGTGGGGGACATTCTGGGGTTCAATACGGAAATCTCGTCCCTCGTACACACGAAATTTGTAAGTGTACCCTGAGGCACTCTCACAAATTTTGTACATTTTGACGCCATACCTCGCCCGCTTAGTGGGAATGTATTAGCGAAACTGAGTCTCCCTTGAAAGAAACGAGAGACTCATCAACCGCGACCTCCCTTCCAGGCACGTAGGCCTGTGCGAATGCGGCCCCAAAGTGATCGATGATCGGCCGTATCTTGTACAGCCGGTCATAGGCGGGATCACCTTGGGGGACATGCTGCATTATCTGCATAATGCAGGCATTTCCGGATGGCCTCAAACCTTGAGCGCGTCATGGCCATACTGTACAGTGGGGTCTGGTAGAGGACGTCCCCACTCCAGTATTGCCTGACGCTTGGTTTTTGCACTAGGCCCATGTGCAGCACGAGGCCCCAAAACGTCCTCATCTCGGCTGCACTGACTGGCGTCCAGCCACCGGGCCTAGCCAAAAAGGAACCTGGGTGCTGAGCGACGAAATGTTGGGCGTACAGATTCGTCTGCTCCACCATCAGATTCACCAGCGGGTCACTGAAAAAAAACCTGAAATAGTCTATTTCAGTGAACCCCACTGTGGGAATCTGGATTCCAGGATTGCCAACGAAATCCAGAATCACAGGTTCATAGTCCACTGGGGGACACCAGCTAAGTTCACCGGTAGGGGGCTCCGGTGCGCTTATTTGGTGGGCCGGGAAACCAGTACGAGCCCCAGGGCTGCTCGTACTGGTGTGGGCCACAGGGTCCCTAGCATGTGGGGCCCCTGGCTCCACCTGGCGGCGTCTCCGCTGCCTTGGGGGCTCATCGTCATCAGATGATGATGAGGAGGATGCAGATGACAGGAGGAAGGTGGGGTCATCGTCATCCTCACTGGCGCTCTCGGTGTCGGAGAGCATCTGGGCGTATGTCTCCTCCACTGAGAACATCCGGTGGGCCATGAATGTGTGTGCGTGTATGTGCGTGTGTGTCAAACTTTATTCAATGTGCGTGTGTGTTGGGGCGGGTGTTCGCGTACTAAGAATTACAAAAAGAGTGGTGGAGGAGGACGGCGGAGGTGAAGGTAGGTGGCGGAGGAGGGCATCATGTGCAGATCATCATGAGTCAAACTAATCTTCAAATGGTATTACACCCCATACAGGCTCTATATCAGGTCAGCAACCTTTGGCACTCCAGCTGTTGTTAAACTAAAATTCCAAGCAAGCTCGATTCATTTGTATGGAAGTTCTGAGAAGAACAGAGCAAGAATGCTCTGAAAACATCTGGAGTGCCGGAGGTTGCCTACCCCTGTTCTATATAAAGATTCCCCTGATTTATGTAGGATAGGCTGTAATCAAGTCGGCACATTACTACATATATTTTGGGAATGCCCAATTATTACAGGTTTCTGGAAAGAAACTGCATTTTTAATCTACTCTTCACTTAACATCAATCTACCATTTAACCCTGACACTTTTTTGTTATCGATAGGTACTCGGTCCCCCAAAGGACTGTTCTCTGTCATATTTTAACAGCCTCTCTCCAATGTATAGCGCAAAATTGGAAATACTCATCAACTCCTCACATGTCTCAAATAATAAGGAAGGTAAATATCAATTATAGTTTTGAAAAAATAATTGCCAGAAGCAACAATGCACTTAATAAATACTAAAAAAAATTGACACCATGGTCTTCATCGAGGTACTTCTCATTATTAGACATTTAGATTAGGTTGTAATTTACATTTTTTTCCTTTGCATAAGGGACCTAAATAGTTTTTTTTAAGATCTCTCTAGTTACCTATCTTTTTATTTATTTCATCTCTACCCTCATCTACCAGTTTATTTTTTCTTCTGTACTTTATATACAGTACAGAATACTTTTTGGCCACACAAGCAGGCTCCAAGCACCAACAAGAAGGGTGCTTAATTGAAGCACAATAAAGAATAGGATGATGCTTTACATAAGATAATGTTATCTGAATAATTGTATTATATTGGAATTTATATTCTGTTTTGATTACCTGATTATAATGGTATTCTGCTTCACCCTGGAAAAATCAAACTGTAATGTACTTTCTTTAACCGTTTGAAATGGAAAACTCAATACAAACTATTAAAACAGAAGGTACCATCCAACATAAGTTTAACCATGATGGTGGTGGACAAGCCTTGCAAAAAGTCTAACAAGGGCAATACTGCACTTTGAAAGGGTCCAATTTCATATGGAAGAACATAAATTATTATTATAGGATTCTTTTGAAAACCAGCAGGAAGCCAGAACTGTTTTTCCATAGTTCCGAAATGAAGGAACTGAATAATGAACGACTCTACTGAAAAAGGTTTTTCAAACTGTTGGCAATGATAGCCTATTGGGTGGTGACAGCAATCTTGCTCAATGAGAGTTTCTTTAACTAACATCAGTGTTAGAAGTTATAGGAATGGTACTGTGCAAAAAGCACTGAGGGAGCATCTGGAGGATTATATCATGCTCTGAGGATTTTTAAAATGTTGCTTTGCTATAAAGGAAAGTATGGCATTGTCTGCATGACACGAGGATGAAACACTTAAATAAATCAGTCTTTCTTCTGGCTCAGAGTTGCTGCAAAGTTCAGTTTAACTTTCATGTTGTTTCAAAAGAGAAAGGATATCTGAATCAATAAAACATCTTAGGAGAAAAAAAAGAAATTTCTCCGATATACACAGATCAATAGAATAAGTAGAAGCTGCTAATAGCTGCCCCAGGCTCCTATACTGCCTCTCTGAGAATCAGGCTAGGGAAGCTAATTAATGAACCTCATTATTCTCTTTTGATTAATATTTTTCCCCTAGAAGTCTCTGAACTGTTTCAAGTCATGTTTCACCATGTTCAGGACTTTTTAGTATGGGAACGTAAATCATTTTAACCCCTTCTACTTTCTAGCTGTCGAGAACTGATGTAACAGGTATATCTAGCAATGGAAGATTGACATCTGAATCATAGATCACAACTATGACCCTTTACAAGCGGTTTTTCGGATAAAACCTCCAGGCATACAGTATTCGCAAGTGAGACATATCTATAAAAATATTAATATTCTCATGTAATATTCTCAATATAAAGTATGACTTGGAGGACTAGTAAAATTTACCATCTAGAACACGACTAGAAAATGTAGAAAATAGAAATTAGACATTTATATTGGCTCTATATGATGCATTGGCACAAAGGAACAGTGCCTACCTTTAGATTTGATCCACCAACCACCATAGATAGAAGACAGAAGACTTGGAGTCGACTAAACAGTTTTTGCATCTCTTATGAATTTAGCATGCATCTTTTTCTCACCACTCCTAGTGTCAGTATTACTTCTTCTCCTGATGATCCTTGTCTCCAAATGAAGTCAGGACTGGACCACACTCAGCTTTCCTTCATTTCCTCGTCTCTGTCAGTGGCTAAGGAACACAATCACCCTTAGCAAGCGGATCAGCAGCTTATGTTGGCAGCTTCCCTTTGTAATAGAAGGATTCATGAGACCCCTAAAAATAGTTTCAACCGTCAAGATCAATACCAGATACAGTAAAGGATCGATATAAAAATGTGAATAATGAAAAAAGAAAGAAATGGAAAGAAAAAAGAAAGAAGCTCGGTTTGGAATAAAGAATTCAACGATTCTCACAGAAAATAGATTTTCTCCGCTAGAGCAAATAGAGGAAGACGTTTTTTAGAAGCTTCAAATCAGGACAACAATCTGAATCGAATAAATGTAGAATAAGTAAATCATAGTTACATAAACTTTTATGCATCTAAGTCATGTTAAATCTATTTTTTCATGAATCTCAAAATTCAAGGTAATACATAGATGATTATCTACAAACAATACTAAGTGACAATCCAGGCCGCGAATGTGGAAGGAAGAGAAACTGAGCTCCAAGGTTCTTCTCCTCCTTCCTCCCTAAATGACACTCCCCCTGGTCCTTCATCTTAATTTTCATTGATTGGGCAGCGGCACAATCCATACAGTCCCTCCCTGACAACCTCCCTCCCTGACATCAGCCTTTTCATTGGTGGCAGTGGCTGGCCGGCATCACCATCTCACCTCCTCTGTGTAGCCACAGACTGGCAGAAAATCATCCAGGGGACCGGTCCTGGGCCTCGGCCCAGTCATTGTTGACCACTGGTGTGGACCATCAAAGAAGACAAACAGGGAAAGTATATAGAATTTTTTGAGTAAGGGGAAGGACAATGCTGACAAAGTGGGTTTGTCCAATGTAAGAGCAACACAATAATGGTGGAGCACAAAGTTGTATATGGACTTATTTATACTAAAATAAAGAGTTATTCAATTATGTTGTCTGTTTGTTCTGTATTACTTAATAGTTATTGGTGTATACAGAAAGATTACCCGCCTATGCCTTAGAGTATGTTTAACCCCTTTGCAACTTCTGCCGTTCATGAACAGGGGAAGACTCAGCACATAAAAAGATAGCCGCCGTGTCTCTGCTGTTCCAAACTTCAGAGGCCTGAGGTGGATGTATGTGATCAGCCATAAGGCTCTGTACACATAACTATAGTAAAGTTCAGAATATGAGTGATGAGAAGAAAAAAAAGATTCATCATGTTGTTTTTTTTCAGCAAGAAAAATGCAAGAAAAACTATACAAGGGTGGTATCATTGTAATCAGTAAATTTGGCGGCATAGAGAATGTTGTAAAAAATAAAAAAAATAAGCAAATATACAACTGTGTCAAAATTAGTGATGAGTAGTGTTGAGCGAACCCTAACTGTAAAGTTCGGGTTCGTACTGGACTTTAGGGTTTTTTGTACCCGAACCCTAACTTTTCCATAAAAGTTCGTGTTCGAGTTTGGTGTTCAGTCGTTTAATAAAGCTTGTTGAAAGGTGCATGGTTTTAGCAGTTCATGTATAGTTTGCTCATAATGCTGAAATGCAATAGCATTCTGCATTAATTAACTCCCAGCAGAGATATGTCACATTCCCATCATGGTCTTATATTTCATATTGGTGATGAGAAATAAAAAAATGTAACTCAAAAATAGTACCCAAGATTGCTCACAATGATATCCTGCCCCTGCGTGTGTAATATTGTATGCTGTCTCATGTATCTATTGCTATCATGTGCAATACTGTCTGCTAAGCTGTTCATCTAATTCTATCATGTGTGATAATGTCTAATGAGCTGCTGTATTTAATCTTATTAGGCTGAGCAGATGTGTGGTGGAGGAGTTCCAGGCTTGTGGGGGGGAACGTGCCCTCCATCCCTGCCCAGGAACTAGAGAATATAAGGATGGAGCCTCACACTCCTACCCCCGGAGCAATCCAACAAAAATACTTTGTGTAGAACTTTTTTTTTTACACCTAAAAAAAAATGATCTCAGACGGAAATGGCTAAAGAGGATGCAAAATGTGCATAACTGACCAAAATGGATGCTTAAAATACAGGATCAGAACAGTGATGTGAACGTGGCCTAAGACTTCATTCATATCTCAGGTGACTGTATCCGGCAGGCTGATCCGACAGAGAGCATCCTGCCAGAGTTCACCAGATCCAGCATTGCTAGATTCTACTGTTCACCACTGGACCCCATATACCATGGATGCCCAACCTACCGCCCTCCAGCTGTCGCAAAACTACAACTCCCAGCATACATTGAAAACCTACACCTATTAGGGCATGCTGGGAGTTGTAGTTTTGCAACAGCTAGAGGGCTGCAGCTTGAGCCTGACTACCAGCAGGGTTTCAACATGACAAAAACTGTTCTACTGGTGAAGGGCAGAATCCAACAATGCTGGATCTGGTGAATTGTGGCAGGATGTTCTCTACCAGATGGCGATCACCAGAGATATGAACGAAGACTAATAAGGCATTAAAGTGCAATGATCAGATGATTTCATGCTCCAATGCTCATGTCAGCAGGTCTGAGTGGGGGAAGAAGGGAATATGTCTGGGTTCAGCTCTGAACCAGAACAACACCTTTAACAGTCACAGTTGTAACTAGTATTGAGCAAACTTGTGTTTTCAAGTTCGGCGTACAAGGTTCGGGTTCGGATTATCTAAGAATCCCGTTATGGATTTCGCTACCACGAATCATAATGGAATTCTATGACGGCATGCACCATGGAAGCACATAAGAGGCATTCTGTATTGGATTCCGTCATAATAGAAGTTTATGGCCAGCATGCAATATGGTATGCCTCTTATAGGCTTCCGTGGTGCATGCCGTCATAGGATTCTCGGATAATCCAAATCCGAACCTTGTAAGTCGAACTTGAAAACACACGTTTGCTCAATACTAGTCATAACGCATTAAAGAGGACCTTTTACTTAGGATTGAGGTAGTGAAATACAGGGAGTGCAGAATTATTAGGCAAATGAGTATTTTGACCACATCATCCTCTTTATGCATGTTGTCTTACTCCAAGCTGTATAGGCTCGAAAGCCTACTACCAATTAAGCATATTAGGTGATGTGCATCTCTGTAATGAGAAGGGGTGTGGTCTAATGACATCAACACCCTACATCAGGTGTGCATAATTATTAGGCAACTTCCTTTCCTTTGGCAAAATGGGTCAAAAGAAGGACTTGACAGGCTCAGAAAAGTCAAAAATAGTGAGATATCTTGCAGAGGGATGCAGCACTCTTAAAATTGCAAAGCTTCTGAAGCGTGATCATCGAACAATCAAGCGTTTCATTCAAAATAGTCAACAGGGTCGCAAGAAGCGTGTGGAAAACCAAGGCGCAAAATAACTGCCCATGAACTGAGAAAAGTCAAGCGTGCAGCTGCCAAGATGCCACTTGCCACCAGTTTGGCCATATTTCAGAGCTGCAACATCACTGGAGTGCCCAAAAGCACAAGGTGTGCAATACTCAGAGACATGGCCAAGGTAAGAAAGGCTGAAAGACGACCACCACTGAACAAGACACACAAGCTGAAACGTCAAGACTGGGCCAAGAAATATCTCAAGACTGATTTTTCTAAGGTTTTATGGACTGATGAAATGAGAGTGAGTCTTGATGGGCCAGATGGATGGGCCCGTGGCTGGATTGGTAAAGGGCAGAGAGCTCCAGTCCGACTCAGACGCCAGCAAGGTGGAGGTGGAGTACTGGTTTGGGCTGGTATCATCAAAGATGAGCTTGTGGGGCCTTTTCGGGTTGAGGATGGAGTCAAGCTCAACTCCCAGTCCTACTGCCAGTTTCTGGAAGACACCTTCTTCAAGCAGTGGTACAGGAAGAAGTCTGCATCCTTCAAGAAAAACATGATTTTCATGCAGGACAATGCTCCATCACACGCGTCCAAGTACTCCACAGCGTGGCTGGCAAGAAAGGGTATAAAAGAAGAAAATCTAATGACATGGCCTCCTTGTTCACCTGATCTGAACCCCATTGAGAACCTGTGGTCCATCATCAAATGTGAGATTTACAAGGAGGGAAAACAGTACACCTCTCTGAACAGTGTCTGGGAGGCTGTGGTTGCTGCTGCACGCAATGTTGATGGTGAACAGATCAAAACACTGACAGAATCCATGGATGGCAGGCTTTTTGAGTGTCCTTGCAAAGAAAGGTGGCTATATTGGTCACTGATTTGTTTTTGTTTTGTTTTTGAATGTCAGAAATGTATATTTGTGAATGTTGAGATGTTATATTGGTTTCACTGGTAAAAATAAATAATTGAAATGGGTATATATTTGTTTTTTGTTAAGTTGCCTAATAATTATGCACAGTAATAGTCACCTGCACACACAGATATCCCCCTAAAATAGCTAAAACTAAAAACAAACTAAAAACTACTTCCAAAAATATTCAGCTTTGATATTAATGAGTTTTTTGGGTTCATTGAGAACATGGTTGTGGTTCAATAATAAAATTAATCCTCAAAAATACAACTTGCCTAATAATTCTGCACTCCCTGTACTTACATCACCTTCCTGGGTGGCCACCGCTGAGGTCCAGGCAACATTTTTTTTTTTCAAAATATCCCCCGCTTCATCCGCTCCGGTCTCCATTAGTTTTCATATGCGGTGATTTTTTGTATGAGGGGGGGCTCGTCTTTTGCCTGGGGAGTGTTTTTTTACTCCCTGGCTGCAAGCGCAGCCAATCATAGCGCTCGGCTCACAGCCAAGGAGAGGATATTTTGAAAAAAACTGTTGCCTGGACGTCTGAGGGGGCCGCCCAGGAAGGTGGTGTAAGTATTTCACTATCCTTAATCCTAAGTGAAAGGTCCTCTTTAAATAAATGTGAAAACTTATCAAGTGTGTGTTAACTCTGCTACATCTGTGTGTGTATGTGTGTATAGATAGATAGATAGATAGATAGATAGATACATGAAATCAGGGGCATAGCTATAGGCTCATGGGCCCTGGTGCAAGAGTTCAGTTTGGGGCCCCCCTACCCTCAATACCGTTTCATAACACCACCAGACCTCTGTACGCCTAATGGCAGAACTAAAATCTCACAGAGAAAATACATTTTGATCCAATAAGTGCATAATGCTAGGAGTTGTGGTTTTGCAGAAGCTGGAAGACCAGAGTTTCGACATCCCTGGCCTAAGGGAACCATTTTTCAGAGTCTTCAATGCAAGAACGCGGCATGCCCCCACTTGTAACTCAGTTGTGATTTCTTGCGCAACTTCTATGGTTATGCAAGAAGTATACACACCGTATATAGCCGGTGTATGGGTCAGTCCAGCATTATTGCATACCATGCATCAAATTTATTTCGCCCTGATTTTAATTGCTAATATATTTCCAAATTAAAATCAGGCGAAATTTGATAAATGTGCAGTGAAAAAATTCTTCAGACAGCACATGGTGTGCAATAATGCTGGACTGACCCATATACAGGCTATATATATGGACAGACCGGTAATATCGTATATTATAGCTGGTGTATGGGTCAGCCCAGCATTATTGCACACAAGGCTCACAGTCACTGCCTGCCCCAGGGCCAGTGCCCCTGCCTGGCGCACACACTGCCTGCCTGCGGACTGCCCCCTGGCACACACACAGTGTCATTAAGTGCCCAGCCAGTCAGCAACAGACAGTCCCACTCCCATCACGCTGGGGGCCTGGGGCGCAGACTGCAGCCTGCCCCTGGCAGGCTGGCACAGTGGCACCCACACTTGCTTGCAGTGCTACTCCTGGCTCACAGTCACAGCAGTCACTGCCTGGCCTGCCCCAGGTGCCAGGGCCAGTGCCCCTGCCTGGTGCAGGCCCACACACTGCCGGCCTGCCCCCTGGGCCTGGCACACACACACAGTAAATAGTGCCCAGTGCCCACTTGCCCACCACTGCACAGCCAGTCAGCCACAGTCCACAGTGTCTAGTCCCAGACTGAGTCCCACAGTCCACTCCTGCATGATCCTATTCCCCATCCCATCCCATCACGCTGGGGGCTTGGCGCTGCGCTGCCTGCGCCTGCCCCGGCCGGCCTAACACTCACTCACCTCGCCGCTGCACCGCGCGTCACCGCACTGCCGCCTGCCTCCGGGGTCTTGAGAGTCTGGGACCCGGAGATGCACCGAAACCATGCCTCCTCAGACCTCACTCAATCTCTGCTTCCGCCCCCTCTGGCATGTGAGCCGCCCACAGCCTGCGCTGTGCCCTATTAGATTTACTCCGTAGTGGCCTGGATTTTGATGGAGGAGGCGTGGGGGGCCCGGTCGCAATTGCGACCGCTGCGACCCCTGTAGCTATGCCACTGCATGAAATACATCTATATCTACAGTATGACTGAGTAAATGTATATATGTGTGTGTGTGTATACATATCCACACACACATTATACAAATATATTACACAGACATATACATTTACTCAGTCATACTGTAGATATATTTCACATCTACTCATTTCACATCTCTAGTTAGACAATTACACATACATATGTACTGAGTACAGTACACTACACAGGCATATGTAAACACAGACATCTTACACTTACCTTCTGTGCAGGTCTCCAGCCAGGGTAAATAGAAATGATGGGAGGACATCTTCTCCTCAGCAGGCAGTGCAGCAGGCTGTCTTCCCCCCTTCCTCTGTCCCGACTGCTGCACATGGTTTACATAACAGCAGAGGAGGACTCTGCAGTGTGCCAGGACAGGGAAGAGTAGCAGAGTGGGGGAGGGGAGCACTGGGGAGGCTTCTGATGGCAGCAACACATCCTGCTGTAGCTGCTGAAAAACCAACCTCTCCTCATCAGTGCAGCCCCTGTGGCCATGTTGCAGGCTGCTGACTGATGGTAGGATCGGGCCCTTGCTGGTGGGGGTGGTGGTGGTGGGGCGGGGGAAGAAGGGGGGAGAGACCACATCCTGGTGAGGAGAAGCAGTGAGGGGAGTTGGAAGGCGGACCCAGAGGCCCTGGCAAGGACTCTAAGCAGGAGCTGTTGCACTAATTGTAATAAGGGAGCAGGGCCTTTCCTCCACAGCCGGGCCCCCTTCCCCTCTGGGCCCCATTGCAGCTTGGTGGTCTGCCTCTATTAGAGGTACGCCACTGAGAAGCACCAATGGTAAAAACACTGGGCCAGGACAATAAACAAACCAAGGAAGTGAAGGGTGCTGTCAGAAGTACACCACTCATGACAGCTGGTAATGAATGATGGTAAGATGTCCAAGCTTGTTAATGTGGAGATGACTGCTAATGTTAATTATGTTGTTGCTGATGGTAAGAACGTTTCTGATGTTAATGCTGCTTTTGCTATTGATTATGTTGGTCCTGAAATATGGAGCAATACCTTTGCAGTTCCTAGTGTGGTTGCTCCTTCTGCTGCTCCAATTGGCAGGACTTACGCTAGTATTGTGGCAGGAGGAGTGCCCCCCTGCCCTCCTAGGTGCTCTACTGGCAGGGGAAAAGTCCATATCAGTAGGGGGTCAGTAGAGAGACTTGTTCTTCTGGATTATCAGACATGAGATACGACTCGAGCTTTCCAAGAAAAAAGAGAAGATCAATGGTTGCTCCCAGCAGCTCTGCCAGCAGTTGCCAGGAGGAATGTAGTCCATTGGTGTGGCAATAATGCATGCCCTCCCAGAAAGATGATGGTGGTGGAGCTACTGCTGGCGATGGGTTTCAAGGCAAGTGACATCTTTGCCTTTATACATCCTTATGATATGGCTGAGATTAACATTATCTTTGTCCACCCAGGAGGCCATGAAGTCTTCTGAGGGAATTATGAGTAGGTGAAGAACGAGCCTTGCTGTAGAAGCGGTTTCTTGCAAAAATGGGGTAAAAAAAAAAAAACATTTTGAACTACAGTATAATAAAACACTTTCTTGTTTTGACATCATGTGCTGGTTAGGAGACACCAAAGAAAAATCTGGAAGAGTTCGACATCTTGTCAGGGTCATAGACCTTTATGGTCAAATTTAAACATCTAGGCCACTCCGTGTTCTGCATTCCATTGTCAGCCTTTCTCTGCAGGGATTGTATCCTTGTCTTCTACCAGGGGCAGCCGAGGTTGTGTCACAAGTGTGGCGACTCCCACATCTGAGCGCCAACTGCCAAGTGCAGAAGTGTGCTCTGTGTGGGGGAGTTGGTCACCTGGCTATATCTTCTGACCATATGCGCTATCACCTGTGCAGTGACCAAGGGAACCTAGGGAACTCATTCAGCCAATACCCTACTTTGTTAATGTTGCATGTAGAGAGGGGACCAGGAGATCAAGGAGCACAAGTGCCAAGGAAGTACAGTAAGAAGTGTCCAGTTAAGGTGGAATGAAAAACATAGGAGAGGGAGTTGAGTGAACTCAAAGTTGCTGAGCGGATGTTTGGTCTAACCCTGGATACAGCTATTACTACTGAGGCTCTTGGGGATGAGGTACTTAAAGAGGAGATAAGTAGTGTTGATCGCGAATATTCTAATCGCTAATTTTTATTGTGAATATCGGCATTTCAAGAATTTGCGAAAATCTAGAATATAGTGCTATATATTTGTAATCACGAATATTCTATTTTTTTTTCATCAGTACTACTGTTTCTTGCTTGTGGGCCAATGAGAAGGCTGCAATATATTTGTCTGAGCTTAGCAACATCCCTAGCAACCAATAGGAAAGTTGCCTACCCTTACTATATAAGAAACTCCCCAGCAGCTATTTTCTGCTGTTTTTTGCAGTTCTGAGAGAGAGAGAGAGAGAGAGAGAGCAGTGTCATTGCTGTGCTCTGTACTTTGCAGACTCATCTGGATCCTTATTTAATTACATTAGATAGTTAGTTCATATATAATCTCTACACACCCCTGTTAAAATGTCAGGTTTATGTACTGTAAAAAAATTGAGACAAAGATAAATAATTTCTGAACTTTTTCCAACTTTAATGTGATTATAAATTGTACCACTCAGGAGGGGGAGGGAAGAAAACAAAAAAAATAAAATGATGTGGTTGCATAAGTGTGTGCACACCCTGTTATAACTGGGGATGTAGCTGTGTTCAGAATTTAGCAATCACATTCAAAATCATGTAAAATAGGAGTCAGCATACACCTGTCATCATTTAAAGTGCCTCAGATTAACCCCAAATAAAGTTCAGCTGCTCTAGGTGGTCTTTCCTGAAATTTTCTTAGTCGCATCCCACAGCAAAAGCCATGGTCCACAGAGAGCTTCCAAAGCATCAGAGGGATCTTATTGTAAAAAGGTATCAGTCAGGAGAGGGGTACAAAAGAATTTCCAAGGCATTAGATATACCATGGAGCACAGTGAAGACAGTCATCATCAAGTGGAGAAAATATGGCACAACAGTCACATTGCCAAGAACTGGACGTCCCTCCAAAATTGATGAAAAGATGAGAAGAAAACTGGTCTGGGAGGCTACCAAGAGGCCTACAGCAACATTAACTGCTACAGGACCGCCGCACGCAGGATTGCGTCCTGGCGGCGGCCCTGTAGCTCTGATCGGACGCATCTAGGCGTCATCTCGCGAGACGCGAGATGACGCGAGGACGCGCCCGCACATGCGCAATGCGCGCCATCGGCGAGCTCGCATGTAGTTATACTACAGCCTGCCAGCGCCGATCGTGCGCTGGCAGGCTGTATATGGCAGAAAAAATCGCAGATCAGGCGTTGTTCTGTGAACAGCGTCTGATCTGCTGCTACCCGCTTCTCTGGTGGTCCCTTTGCTTGGGACCACCAGAGAAAAAATATCAAAGTGCACCAATCACCACACAACCCCCCCACCGCCCCCACCCACCCACCACCCCCTGTCACTGATTAACCCCTGATCTCCCATGTCACCCCCTTGATCACCCCCTGTCACCCCCTGTCACTGATCACCCCTGTAAGGCTCATTCAGATGTCCGCATGTGTTTTGCGGATCCACGGATCCGCAAATCCGCGGATCCATAAAGCTACGGACACCAGCAATGTGCTTTCCGCATTTTGCGGATCCGCACATTGCCAGAACTATATAGAAAATGCCTTTTCTTGTCCGCAGTGCGGACAAGAATAGAGACATGTTCTATACTTTGCGGATCTCCAATTACGGATCCGCAATTACGGATCCGAGCGGGACAAAGTCTGTCCCCATAGAATTGAATGTATCCACAATTCTGTTCCGCAAAATTTTGCGGAACAGAATTGCGGACGCTGAATGAGGCCTTAGGGTCCCTTAGCGATCGCAGCTTTATAGCTTTTCCCTCTTTTTTTGCACATTTTTAGAGATTTTTCATCCACATTGATCAATGTGAATGGAAAAATCTGTGACGTTCATTTTTTTCTTTCAGCGCAGAGGCTGAACGGAAAAAAATTCTCATTACCCGTATGGTCAATATAAGGAGAATCGCAAAAACTCCTAATTCTGGCCATACGTGTAATGATTGCGGAGACCCTAAAATGCCAGGGCAGTACAAAAACCTCACAAGTGACCCCATTTTAGAAGAAGACACCCCAAGGTATTCCGTGAGGGGTATGGTGAGTTCATGTAAAATTTTATTTTTTGTCACAAGTTAGTGGAATGTGAGACTGTAAAAAAAAAAAAAAAAAAAAAAAATACCATTTCCGCTAACTTGTGCCAAATTTTTTATTTTTTTCTGTAAACTCGCCATGCCCCTCACGGAATACCTAGGGGTGTCTTCTTTCCACAATGGGGTCACATGTGGGGTATTTATACTGCCCTGGCATTTTAGGGGTCCTAAAGCGTGAGAATCCAAATGCGTAAAAATGTCCTGTGAAATCCTAAAGGTACTCATTGGTTTTAGGGCCCCTTTGCGCATCTTGGCTGCAAAAAAGTGTCACTCATGTGGACAACTTTTTAATTTTTTTTATTCAAAGTTGTCAATTTACAGAGATATTTCTCTCACCCAGCATGGGTATATGTAAAAATACACCCTAAAACACATCGCTCTACTTCTCCTGAGTACGGCGATACCACATGAGTGACACTTTTTTGCAGCCAAGATGCGCAAAGGGGCCCAAATTCCAATGAGTACCTTTTAGGATGGCATTTTTACGCATTTTTCTTCTCACGCTTTAGGGCCCCTAAAATGCCAGGGCAGTATAAATACCCCACATGTGACCCCATTTTGGAAAGAAGACACCTCAAGGTATTCGCTGAGGGGCATAATGAGTCCATGAAAAATTAAACTTTTTGTCAAAAGTTAGCGGAAAGAGAGACTTTGTGAGAAAAACAATAAAAAATCAATTTCCACTAACTTGTGCCAAAAAAAATCTTCTATGAACTCGCCATGCCCCTCACGGATTACCTTGGGGTGTCTTCTTTCCAAAATGGGGTCACATGTGGGGTATTTATACTGCTCTGGCATTTTAGGGGCTCTAAAGCGTGAGAAGAAAATGCGTAAAAATGCCCTCCTAAAGGTACTCATTGGAATTTGGGCCCTTGCGCATCTTGGCTGCAAAAAGTGTCACTCATGTGGTATCGCCGTACTCAGGAGAAGTAGGGCAATGTGTTTTGGGGTGTATTTTTACATATACCCATGCTGGGTGAGAGAAATATCTCTGTAAATTGACAACTTTGAATAAAACAATGTAAAAGTTGTCGTTTTCAGCGATATTTCTCACACACAGTATGGGTATATATAAAAATACACCCTAAAACTTATTGCCCTACTTCTCCCGGGTACGGCGATACCACATGTGTGACAATTTTTGCAGCCAAGATGCGCAAAGGGCCCTAAAACCAATGAGTACCTTTAGGATTTCTGCAGGCCATTTTACGCATTTGGATTCTCACGCTTTAGGGGCCCCTAAAATGCCAGGGCAGTATAAATACCCCACAAGTGACCCCATTTTGGAAAGAAGACACCCCAAGGTATTCTGTGAGGGCATGACGAGTTCACAGAATTTTTATTTTTGGCACAAGTTAGCGGAAATTGATATTTTTTTTTGTTTTTACAAAGTCTCATATTCCACTAACTTGTGACAAAAATAAAATTTTACATGAACTCACCATACCCCTCACGGAATACCTTGGGGTGTCTTCTTCCAAAATGGGGTCACATGTGGGTATTTATACTGTCCTGGCATTTTAGGAGCCCCTAAAGCGTGAGAAGAAGTCTGGAATCCAAATGTGTAAAAATGCCCTGTGAAATCCTAAAGGTACTCATTGGTTTTAGGGCCTTTGCACCCAGGCTGCAAAAAGTGGCACACATGTGGTATCGCCGTACTCAGGAGAAGTAGGACAATGTGTTTTGGGGTGTATTTTTATATATACCCATACTTTGTGTGAGAAATATCTCTGTAAGCGACAACTTTTAAAATTTTTATACAAAGTTGACAATTTACAGAGATATTTCTCTCACCTAACATGGATATATGTAAAAATACACCCCAAAACACATTGCCCTACTTCTCCTGAGTACGGCGATACCACATAGTGCCACTTTTTGCAGCCTGAGTGCAAAGGGCCCAAATTCCAACGAGTACCTTTAGCTTTACATGGCTGCTCACAATTTAGCCCGCCCAAAATGCCAGAACAGTAAACACACCCCACAAATGACCCCATTTCGGAAAGTAGACACCCCAAGGTATTCACTGAGGGGCATAGTGAGTCCGTGTGAGATTTATTTATTTTTTGCCAGAAGTTAGCAGAAATGGAAACTTTTATTTTTTTTTCCTCAGAAAGTGTCATTTTCCGCTAACTTGTGAAAAAAATGAAATCATACATGAACTCACCAAGCTCCTCCGTGAATACTTTGGAGTGTCTTCTTTCTAAAATGGTGTCATTTGGGGGTATTTATATTTTCTGACATTCTAGCACCTGAAGAAACATGACAGGCGCTCAGAAAGTCAGAGCTGCTTCAAAATGCCGAAATTCACTTTTTTGCACCATAGTTTGTAAACGCTATAACTTTTACCCAAACCAATAAATATACACTTATTGGACTTTTTTTATCAAAGACATGTAGAACAATAAATTTAGAGAAAAATTTATATAGAAATGTAGTTTTTTTTGAAAAATTTTACAACAGAAAGTGAAAAATGTCATTTTTTTGCAAAAATTTCGGTAATTTTTGATTAATAGCAAAAAAAGTAAAAATGTCAGCAGCAATGAAATACCACCAAATGAAAGCTCTATTAGTGAGAAGAAAAGGAGGTAAAATTCATTTGGGTGGTAAGTTGCATGATGGAGCAATAAACGGGTAAAGTAGTGTAGTGCAGAATTGTAAAAAGTGGCCTGGTCATTAAGGGTGTTTAAGCTAGGGGGGCTGAAGTGGTTAAAGGAGCTGCAGGAATATTTGGCAAGTACTGGCTGTGTGGTACATGTGACAACAATCTCTCGTATTCTTCATATGTCTGGGCTATGGGGTAGAGTGGCAAGACAAAAGCCTTTTCTTACAAAGAAAAACATTCAAGCCAGGCTACATTTTGCAAAAACACAACTGAAGTTTCCCAAAAGCATGTGGGAAAAGGTGTTATGGTCTGATGAAACCAAGGTTGAACTTTTTGGCCATAATTCTAAAAGATATGTTTGGCGCAAAAACAACACTGCACATCACCAAAAGAACCCCATACTCACAGTGAAGCATGGTGGTGGCAGCATCATGCTTGAGGGCTGTTTTTCTTCAGCTTAGTTAAGATAGAGGGAATTATGAACAGTTCCAAATACCAGTCAATATTGGCACAAAACCTTCAGGCTTCTGCTAGAAAGCTGAACATGAAGAGTAACTTCATCTTTCAGCATGACAACGACCCAAAGCAAACATCCAAATCAACAAAGGAATGGCTTCACCAGAAGAAGAATAAAGTTTTGGAATGGCCCAGTCAAAGCCCAGACCTGAATCCGATTGAAAATCTGTGGGGTGATCTGAAGAGGGCTGTGCACAGGAGATGCCCTCGCAATCTGACAGATTTGGAGTGTTTTTGCAAAGAAGAGTGGGCAAATCTTGCCAAGTCAAAATGTGCCATGCTCCAAACAGACCGAGTGCTGTAATAAAATCAAAGTATTAGTTTAAGGGTGTTATGCAACCATATTATTTTATTTTAATATTTTTCTTCCCTCTACCTAAAAGATTTCAGTTTGTTTTTTAATTGAGTTGTACAGTTTATGGGTCACATTAAAGGTGGAAAAAGTTCTGAAATGATTTATCTTTGTCTAATTTTTTTTACAGCATCAGAAACATGACATTTTAACAGGGTAGTTTAGACTTTTTATATCCACTGTAGTTAGTGGGAGATAGTCAGTGTAGGTTAGATAGTGATATAGTGTAGCTGTTAGGTTCCAGTGCAGGGTGTTAGGTAGTGTGATAGGAATTACTGTACTGTGATAGTGATTAGTGTCTCTGTTAGACACAGTGCTGCGATGTCACAACAATACTTAGTGCACCGATCAGTAATATCTACTGAGACCTGATAAAATATGAAGTAGCACGTATTGCGCAAAGAAAATGCGCATCATTAGTGCCGATTTGTGCAATCGTGAAAATAATGACCGGAGATCGCGAATTCTAGAATTCACAAATTTATTGCAAATATTATGCAAATAATTTGCGAAATATTGCGAAAACGAATATTGCCTGTGCCGCTCATCACTAGAGATAAGGAGAGGGAAGATCCAGAGGGAAGAGAGTGAAGATGACTCTCAGCCTCCCTCTATGAAAGTGTGGATGTGAAGAAGTCAAGGCCCAAAATTAAGAGTGGGACAAGGAGTGAGCAAGAAAAGCAGTACTGGCAGCCCTCTGGTGCTGTCCCCTGACTGGCTCCACTTCCAGGAGGGTGAGGTGGGTCAAGCAGGTGGCGTCTTCAGGTGAGATTGACCTGGAAACTAAAGATGAGGATGGGGAACAAAAATAAAAAAAAAACAGGGCTGGCGAGAAAAAATTAACTGCTGCATGTGCAGTTCTTTCCATTAAGTTGATGCTAGCACATGGATCGGAGACCGTCAAAACGTTCAGGTGACAAGTGCGCTTATGTAAGATTACAGTGCAGCATCAGAATGACATCAGAGGAGCTAGGAGCAGACTTAAAGGGGTTGTCTCACTTCAGTAAGTGGCATTTATCATGTAGAGAAAGTTAATACAAGACACTTACTAATATATTGTTATTATCGATATTGCCTCCTTTGCTGGCTGGATTCATTTTTCCATTACATTATAAACTGCTCGTTTCCATGATTACAGATCACCCTGCAATCCATCAGTGGTGGTCGTGCTTGCACAATATAGGTAAAAGCACTAGCCTATGTGTGCTCCCATGGTGCACAGTGTGCAAGCATGACCACCACTGATGGATTGCAGGGTGGTCTGTAACCATGGAAATGAGCAGTGTATAATATGATGGAAAAATGAATCCAGCCAGCAAATGAAGCAATATGGATAATAACAATACATTAGTAAGTTGCTTGTATTAACTTTCTCTATGTAATAAATGCAACTTACTGAAGTGAGAAAACCCCTTTAACCACTTCAGCCCCCCTAGCTTAAACACCCTTAATGACCAGGCCACTTTTTACAATTCTGCACTACACTACTTTCACAGTTTATTGCTCCGTCATGCAACTTACCACCCAAATGAATTTTACCTCCTTTTCTTCTCACTAATAGAGCTTTCATTTGGTGGTATTTCATTGCTGCTGACATTTTTACTTTTTTTGCTATTAATCAAAAATTACCGAAATTTTTGCAAAAAAATGAAATTTTTCACTTTCTGTTGTAATTTTTTTTTAAAAACTACATTTCTATATAAATTTTTCGCAAAATTTATTGTTCAACATGTCTTTGATAAAAAAAAATCCAATAAGTGTATATTTATTGGTTTGGGTAAAAGTTATAGCGTTTACAAACTATGGTGCAAAAAAGAGAATTTCGGCATTTTGAAGCAGCTCTGACTTTCTGAGCACCTGTTATGTTTCTTCAGGTGCTAGAATGCCAGGAAAGTATAAATACCCCCAAATGACACCATTTTAGAAAGAAGACACCCCTAAGTATTCGCGGGGGGGCATGGTGAGTTCATGTATGATTTCATTTTTTTTCACAAGTTAGCGGAAAATTACACTTTCTGAGGAAAAAAAAAATAATAAAGTTTCCATTTCTGCTAACTTCTGGCAAAAAAAAAAAAAAAATCTCCCACGGACTCACTATGCCCCTCAGTGAATACCTTGGGGTGTCTACTTTCCGAAATGGGGTCATTTGTGGGGTGTGTTTACTGTTCTGGCATTTTGGGCGGGGCTAAATTGTGAGCAGCCATGTAAAGCTAAAGGTACTCGTTGGAATTTGGGCCCTTTGCACCCAGGCTGCAAAAAGTGGCACACATGTGGTATCGCCGTACTCAGGAGAAGTAGGGCAATGTGTTTTGTGGTGTATTTTTACATATACCCATGTTGGGTGAGAGAAATATCTCTGTAAACTGACAACTTTGTATAAAAATTTTTAAAAGTTGTCATTTACAGAGATATTTCTCACACCCAGCATGGTTATATGTAAAAATACACCCCAAAAAACATTGCCCTACTTCTCCTGAGTACAGCTATACCACATGTGTGACACTTTTTTGCAGCCAAGATGCGCAAAGGGGCCCAAATTCCAATGAGTACCTTAAGGATTTCACAGGGCATTTTTACACATTTGGATTCCAGATTTCTTCTCATGCTTTAGGGGCCCCTAAAATGCCAGGGCAGTATAAATACCCCACAAGTGACCCCATTTTAGAAAGAAGACACCCCAAGGTATTCCGTGAGGGGTATGGCGAGTTCATGTAAAATTTTATTTTTTGTCACAAGTTAGTGAAATATGAGACTTTGTAAAAAAACAAAAAACAAAAAAAATATATCAATTTCCGCTAACTTGTGCCAAAAAAAAAAAAAATTCTGTGAACTCTCCATGCCCCTCACAAAATACCTTGGGGTGTCTCCTTTCCCAAATGGGGTCACAAGCAAAAGGGACCACCAAAGGAACTATCAGCAAGCATATCAGACGCTGTGGGGCGAGATGACGCGTCCGCGCGTCAAAGAGGAACAAACCGACCACCCGCAGCAATCCTGCGTTAGGTGGTCGGTAAGCGGTTAAGAATGAGGGGAGGTGCTGGGCTCACACATAATGGGCATGGCTAGGCTCCACTAATTGGTAGGACTGCCCCTTAAACTCTTTTCACAGTTCATTTGCATATATAAACTCTTTTTTATGCAAAACTATCGTTGTCATACTTTATACACTGGTATATTTCTGGCATGCTGTAGGAGACCTCTGATAACATGTAATTGGCTCTATAGGGATAATCCTGGTGACAGAATCCCTTAGGCCTTTCCTTTTTACAGTTCGTCCAATTTTCTTTGGAGTAGACTTCAACACTCTCGTCAGGCCCCAAGATAGAGGAGGTTCCAGAGACAGGTTGACCTATGATGGTATAGCTTTAAAAGGATTTTCCAGTATTTTTTAACTCATGAGCTATCCTCTGAATAGAAGCAATGTATGGAAACAGCAACAACTTCCCACAATTAGTCATCAAATGCACGATGCCCAGCAGTGAGGTTCATCACTGCTCAATCTATAGAAATAAACATGTAGCCAGCATCTACACCTTGCAGATTTATTCCAATCCCGTCAATACTCCAAATCCCAGGCAACATTTTGGCTAATTTCAAGCTCAATACATCAGTGATTTCACTGGTTCATATACACTATACAAAAGGGGTTGTACAAAATACTCAACCAATCGGCAGTGTATACATACATATGCTTTACCCAGCACCAATCAATATTAAGTGCATAATGTGGATTCAGAAATTCTCCAATAATAATCAGACTCTCACATGTCTCAGCATATAATACATCTAAAGGCAGGGGGCTGCAATAAGGCCGCATTGGTACTTCCCTGGCGTCTCTCCGACACAACTGTGCATGCCATCACTTGTCCTATCCACTTCCTCTCAGTTCTCACACTTCCAATGCGCATGTCCTGTGAGATCAACTTCATCTGGATTTATTCATAGCTAACATTATAGACAACTGGCGTTCTAAACCTCTCGCGGTATCTACACTCCACACACCTGCCAGCTATCAGCCAATGGGTACCAGGCATGTTCCCATGGCAACCTGGCATCCCCAGGCCGGCTCTATAGACAGACCTTTACCTCAGCAGACCTCTGTCTATGTGCTCGGACAGTATGTGCAATCACCCCTTGATCATTCTGTTGAAGGGTAAGAATTTGAACCCATATTTAGAACTGACGTCCCATAACTCTCATTAACACAGACAACTCTGGTGGTGGGCTGGCATGCCACCATTCCAGACTGGTGAAGTTTACACCTCAGCTTCGTCGGCCCAGCATTGCTCTGTGCAAGGCAGCAGTACTTTTAGTGCTTTGCTCAGAGTGCAAGAGGCAGTGGAACAGGTAATGCAGGCTTTTGGAAGGGGTGCATGCTGCATATGTGTTTGCAATTGATGTCTTTCTTAGGAGTATTGATTGTAGACCATTGGCAGGAGTCGGGATGGATCTGAATGACCCAAAAATCACTCAGAGGATGGTTGTGTATGTGGAAGGCATTACTATCTTTGTGTCCTTGAGAGTGGAGGCAGAGTGGGTGATGTCTGAAGTGGAAAGCATCTGGGTCCAAGATTTATCAAGATCAGTGTAAGGACCCATTCACACGTCCGTAGTGTGTTGCGGATCTGCAAATTGCGGATCCGCAACACACCTTGCCGCCAGCCCCATAGAGATGCCTATACTTGTCCGGCCAGAAGATCGGCTGCGCGCTTCGCAAATGCGGATGCGGAGAGCACAGTGTGTGCTCTCCGCATCCATCACGTCCCCATTCAAAATGAATGGGTCCGCACCTATTCCGCAGATTTGTGGAACGGGTGCGGACGAACATTGCGGACGTGTGAATGGGGCCTAAATGTCTCTGGCACGGAGGAGGAGATCCTGATTTCAGTCTCCCGGACACTCTTTCAGGGCCTCATAAGTCTGCTAAAATATTAGGCATTGAATTTGGCTTAAATGTTTACCCAATGAAACACTGGGAGGGTTGGATGCAAATAGCTGCTCAGAAGGTAGGTCAGTGGAAGGGTTGGTCTTTGACCCTTTGGGAAAGGGTTTACTTGGCCAAGGCTTACCTGTTACCATGTTAATATACTTTGGCAGTGTGAACCTGACAACTCTCGCAAGAGAGCACTTCTCAGTGTATATGCTCCTGTAGGGAATGGTTTTGGCCTTTGCTTCAGGAATGGAAGAATGGAGGGCAAGTGATGGACTTTTATATGCCCCATGGACATTTCCCAGCGTATGCCGCCCTGGCTTTGAAGATGATTTGTCAGTGGGGTCTGGAGGTGCAGGAGATCAAGGCCTTGTCAAGAAAGGGTTAGGGTTTTGTTGAGCCATTTCCAAAGACTGGGATTAAAATTTTTAAATTCAGCGTGGATCCCCTAGAACTGTTGGGATCTGGCTTGGTGCGACTTCCATGGGAGGCTGTATGTAAGGGGCAGCTTGAGGTCCAGAAACTCTGATGAAAGAAGCTGTCCTCAGGAAAATTGTGGCAATGTGCTGGAAATCACGGAGCACTTCCTGCTTTGTTGTCCTTTTAATACAGAGGTGTAAGAATGGGTGGATTCCTCCATCGGCTGGCCTGATCTTGCCAACCTCTCTTATGTGGAGTTGTAATATGAATCATTCGGAGGTCTAAATGGTAGCAACATCCTGGGTAACCTGGTAAAGGTCCACTCTTTGGAGATTGAAAGGTTGGGTTCATCCAAAGCCTCTCGCCTGTTGAGTTTTTTTTTTTTTTTTTGCAGGTGTCCTTACTGAGTAGTTTTCCTTGAAAGGGGTTGAGGGGTTCCTAGTTCTTGGCCTGTTTGGTGAATTGGGTATTTGCCGTACATGGCATTCTTTACTGAGATTAGGGTCAAATTTAGGAATAAAGATTCTGGCGGTCCAGCAAAATAGTATTCAGCTGTATCTTCTTTATTATGGTGAAGGTCATAAATAAGAACTTCGTTCGAAACGCGTTGACGGTGTGAATCTGTTGTAAATTTATGCGCTACAAGTTGTGATAACCTTCACCATAATAGAGAAGATACAGTTGAATACTATTTTGCTGGACCGCCAGAATCTTTATTCTTCAGTCTACGGTCACTTACCGCATGGTCCGTGCATGAGAGATCCCAAAAGGGGAGACATACAGCAGGTGAGCTGGACATTTTTCCTATATAGGTCAAATTTAGGGTCAGAGTTAGAGACAGAATCAGGGATAATTTTTTTGTTTTGCAGGATCAGTGTTAGGGATAGGAATAGAGTTCAGGATAAGGGAAAGCTTAGGAGTGTTGTGGTGAGCATGGGTCTTATTTTTTGTTTTATTGAAGATTAAAGGCTGAATAAAGGCTTACAAGTACAGAATTTTGACTTGCAGAAGTGTTGCTGGTAGTCAAATGTCTAATATGCTTTTGTTATTAATTTGATGCTTATGTTGATTTTTTTTTAAATCATTTTATATTGTGTATTGGGTCTTATAGGAGGTTTAGATTAGGTTGGGTTGTGGTATAAGGAAGAAGGGGGGGGGGGGATTTTTGTTGGGATATGTGCACCCGGCCCAGCCCTGAACATGCTACGGAAATGAGGTGAGGGTTGGGCTTGGATTTTGAATTGTGGTGGTGGGGACCAGTATCTGGAGTATGCAGTCATGAGAGGACAGGAGGCAAGATACTGGCTGGGGTATGCTGTTGGTTTATCCTAGGATGTATTTTGTTTGCTGTGGATTATAAAAAATAGTACTTAGTTTGTTATTATTAGTAGTAGTATTTTTTAGTCTGTGGCTATGCTCAATTTTATATATATTTGTATATATGTGTATATTTGTAGCGTAGTTCTAGGTATAATTGTGGCTGGGCTGGATCAGGTTTTGGTTTGATTATGTATTTAGAATTTTTGGTTGTGCAATTATAATTATTTGTTATGTTTTTCATTTTTATAATGTGTGATACTGGCTACTGGGTTGCTAAACAAAGCTATTGAAATGTTTGTGTCAGTGTTCAGTCAGGATGTGCTCTGTTGTAAAAACAAACAACATCTGGACAGAAAATTAGTCTTAGATCCTGCAACTTATGGTACAGGCCATTATCCTCCTACCCTCTGGTATTTTGATTGTCTTTATCTGTTATTTAGTTATTCTTTTTTAATTATTTTACTCACCTATACATATATAGCGGTGACATATTTCACAGTGTGTTACAGATGTTATCATTAGAGTTGAGCGAACACCTGGATGTTTGGATTCGAGAAGTTCGGTCGAACTTCACGAAAATGTTCGGGTTCGGGATCCGAACTCGACCCGAACTTGACCCCGAACCCCATTGAAGTCAATGGGGACCCGAACTTTTGGGCACTAAAAAGGCTGTAAAATAGCCCAGGAAAGGGCTAGATGGCTGCAAAAGGCAGCAAAATGTAGGTAAATCCCCTGCAAACAAATGTGGATAGGGAAATGACTTAAAATAAAATAAATAAAAATTAACCAATATCAATTGGCAACTTGGAGGAGGAGGTGGAATAGGAGGTTGGGGTGTCGTCAGGTGGGAATGCTATGGGAGTTGAAGTTTTCATCACAGCCAAAAAGGATTTATGTCTGCCTGCAGTGCCACAGGCCTCATTCACAGACTCAGGGCCATGGCAATCATACATGGGAGTTGAAGTTGTCATCACAGCCAAGAAGGAATCATGTCTGCCTGCAGGGCCGCAGGCCCTATTCAATTATTCAGGCCCACGGGACCCACAAAGAGTAGAGTTAAAATAACGCCAAGACAGTATTAATTTCACCCAGCAGTGCCACAGGCCTCATTCACAGATTCAGACCCATGACACCAACAAAGAGGAGAGTTACAATCATGCCAAATCAGTATTAATTTCACCCAGCAGTGCCACAGGCCTCATTTACTAATTGGGAGGACCATGGCACCCGCAAAGAGGAGAGTGGTCCCGTAACAGCAACACAGGCCTTAGGTCAACCTGCAATGGAACAGGCGATGTAGGCCCTTGACACCCAGACAGAGGAGAGGTCATTTGACAGTAAAAAGAGTTTAATGTCTCCCACCAATGCAGCAAGCAATGAAACGAAATATAGGCCCCTGACAACCAGACAATGTAGAGGTCATTTGACAGTATAAAGAGGAAAATGTCACCCAACAAAGCAACAAATGTTTAAACGACATATAGGGCCCCGACACCCACACACGGGGGCGGTTATTTGACAGTAAAAAGTGTTTAATATCTCCTACCAAGACAACAAATGATTAAACGACATATAGGCCCCTGACAGCCACACAATGGGGAAGTCATTTGACAGTAAAAAGAGTTAAATGTCTCCAACCAAGACAGCCAGCAAGTAAACGAAATATAGGCCCCTGACACCCACACAATGGGGTG
Organism: Bufotes viridis; assembly: GCA_033119425.1. NCBI lineage: Eukaryota > Metazoa > Chordata > Amphibia > Anura > Bufonidae > Bufotes > Bufotes viridis. The sequence goes on from CM065592.1 coordinate 79,228,021, forward strand.
GTAATTTGACAGTAAAAAGAGTTTAATATCTCCCACAAAGACAGCAAGCAATTAAACGAAATATAGGCCCCTGACACCCAGACAGAGTAGAGGTCAATCGACATAAAAAAGAGGATAATGTCACCCACTAAAGCAACAGGCGATTATCTGAAATGTAGGCCCCTGGCACCCAGACAGACGAGAAAGGTCCCATAGCAGCAAAAGAGGCCTCATGTTATCCACCATTGGAAAAGGCCACTTTCAGTAATTTAATCATCCCCAGCACCCAGACAGAGGAGAGAGGTTCCATAGCAGCAAAACAGGCATCATGTTACCCACCAATGGAACAGGCCACTTTCAGTTATTTAGGCCCCAGCACCCATACAGAGGAGAGAGGTCCCATAGCAGCAAAACAGGCATCATGTTACCCACCAATGGAACAGGCCACTTTCAGTAATTTAAGCCCCAGCACCCAGACACAGGAGAGGTCATTTGACAGCAAAAAGAGGTTAATGTCACGGACCAAAGCAGCAGGCGATTAGCTGAAATGTAGGCCCCTTGCACCCAGACAGAGGAGAGGTTCATTCAACTTGGTGTGGCCCCCAAAATAATGGTACAATTAAAAAAAAGAGGATTCAATAAAGAAGTGCCCAGGAGTACAAGAATGTATGGATTAAGGGTGAGGCAGTTATAAATGTCTATTCTGCACAAGGGATGGACAGGTCCTGTGGGATTCATGCCTGGTTCATTTTTATGAACGTCAGCTTGTCCACGTTGGCTGTGGATAGACGGCTGCGTTTCTCTGTAATAACGCCCCCTGCCGTGCTAAATACATGTTCAGACAATACACTGGCCGCTGGGCAGGCCAGCACCTCCAAGGCATAAAAGGCTAGCTTTGGCCATGTGGACGATTTGGAGACCCAGAAGTTGAATGGGGCCAAACCATCAGTCAGTACGTGGAGGCATGTGCACACGTACTTTTCCACCATGTTGTTGAAATGCTGCCTCCTGCTAACACGTTCCTTATGAGCTAGTGGTGCAGTTAGCTGTGGCGCTGTGACAAAACTTTTCCACATCAAGGCCATGCTAACCCTGCCTTCAGAGGAGCTGGCCGTGACACAGCTGCGTTGGCAACCTCTTGCTCCTCCTCTGCCTTCGCCTTGTGCTTCCACTTGTCCCCCCGTGTCAGTTGGGAATGCACACAGGAGCACGTCTACCAGCGTGCACTTGTACTCGCGCATTGTCCTATCACGCTCCAGTGCAGGAATTAAGGTGGGCACATTGTCTTTGTACCAGGGATCAAGCAGGGTGGCCACGCAGTAGTCAGCACACGTTAAAATGTGGGCAACTCTGCTGTCGTTGCGCAGGCACTGCAGCATGTAGTCGCTCATGTGTGCCAGGCTGCCCAGAGGTAAGGACAAGCTGTCCTCTGTGGAAGGTGTATCGTCATCGTCCTCCGTTTGGTGGTGAAGGTCTGTGGCTGGAAGTTGGTGGTGAAGGTCTGTGGCTGACCGTATGAGCAGGTGGATGAAGAGGAGGAGGAGGCCGAGTAGGAGGAGGAGGCAATAGGAGGAAAAGAATGATGACGTGCACCAAACAGCTCTCCGCCTGGGTCCCAACCTCCACTACATTTACCCAGTGTGCACTTAGGGAGATATAGCGACCCAGGCCGGGCTGACTGGTCCACGTATCTGTGGTTAGGTGGACCTTGCCACAGTTGGCGTTGCGCAGTGCACACTTGATTTTATCTGATACTTGGTTGTGCAGGGAAGGCATGGCTCTCTTGCTGTTTGAAGCTGTCCGTGTCCACCAGCCTAAATGACAGCATTTCAAAGGCCAGTAGTTTAGAAATGCTGGCATTCAGCGCCAGGGATTGAGGGTGGCTAGGTTGGAATTTACGCTTTCTCTCAAAGGTTTGTGAGATGGAGAGTAGAACGTTGCCATGTGACATGGTGGAGATGCTTGGTGACGGAGGTGGTGGTGTTGGTGGCACATCCTTCAGAAGTTGAGGAAGAGGCCGAGGCAGCAGCAGAAGAAGGAGCAGGAGGGGCCTGAGTCCTTTCTTGGTTTTGAAGGTGCTCCACTGCAGCCCATGTCTCGCATGTAGATGCCTGGTCATGCTAGTTGTGCTAAGGTTCAGAACGTTAATGCGTCGCTTCAGGCTCTGATGGCACAGCGTGAAAACCACTCAAGTCTTGTCGTCAGTACATTGTGTGAAGAAGTGCCATGCCAGGGAAATCCTTGAAGCTGCCTTGGGTGTGCTCGGTCCCTGGTGGCGGTCGCCAGTAGCAGGCAAAATCTCTTGGCGGTGGCTGTTCTGATTTTGCACCCTGCTCCCTCTTTTGCTATGCTGTTGGCTCGGTCTCACCACTGCCTCTTCCTATGAACTCTGAAAGTCAGTGGCATAACCTTCATTCCATGTGGGGTCTACTACCTCATCGTCCCCTGCATCGTCTTCCACACAGTCTTCCTCCCTGAACTCCTGTTCGGTCTGCATACTGCAGAAAGACGCAGCAGTTGGCACCTTTTCTTCGTCATCATCAGAGATGTGCTGACTCTGCTGAGGTGGTATTCCCATGTCCTCATCAGGAAACATAAGTGTTTGGGCATCAGTACATTCTGTCTTCCACCGCTGGGGAAGGGCTAGGTGGATGCCCTTGGGTAACCCTGCCAGCAGATTCTTCAAACAGCATAAGAGACTGCTGCATAACTTGAGGCTCAGACAGGTTCCCTGATATGCATGGGGGTGATGTGACAGACTGATGGGGGTGGTTTTCAGGTGCCACCTGTGCACTTTCTGCAGAAGACTGGGTGGGAGATAATGTGAACCTGCTGGATCCACTGTCGGCCACCCAATCGACTAGCGCCTGTACTTGCTCAGGCCTTACCATCCTTAGAACGGCATTAGGCCTGACCAAATATCGCTGTAGATTCTGGCGGCTACTGGGACCTGAGGTAGTTGGTTCACTAGGACGTGTAGCTGTGACAGAACGGCCACGTCCTCTCCCAGCACCAGAGGGTCCACTAACACCACCACGACCATGTCCGCGTCCCTTATTAGATGTTTTCCTCATTGTTACCATTCAACACAATAAAGAAAAACTTGTTTGGCCCAATGTATAGAGTTCAAATTAAGGCCTTATTTTACAGGCACCTAACACTATCTAGCTATCTTTTTATGTACCGTATTACACTAATACAGGCAGCAGAAGTATAGGGCTAGTATTTAGGCCCTGACTGAAAGGTATCCTTTTACACACAGAATTACACTTAGAGATGCACAATAGCGTGTACAAATATAGAGGATTATGCTTTCAGGCCTTGTATTTAGACACTTAGTGTAATATACCCTTTTACGTACAGAAATACACTTGGAGATGCACAATAGCATGTGCAAATATAGAGGATTACGCTTTCAGCACTTGTATTTAGACCTTGAGTGTAATATACCCTTTTACGGACAGAAATACACTTGGAGATGCACAGTAGCGTGTGTAAATATAAAGGATTTTTTTTTCAGGCCTTGTATTTAGACGCTAACACGCTGAATGTAATATACCCTATTGCGGACAGAATTACACTTGAAGAGGAACAGCGGAAAGTACAGATGTTTAGGATTTCTATTTCAGGTATTTTATTTAACCACAGAAAAAAAAAATAGCCTTTAACGCACAGTATTACACTTGGACAGCCAGAGCTGAAACCCTAGATTTAGGGGATTGGTATTTTGGCTATTGAATTTCAACCCACAAAAAAATCTATCCTTTGACGGACAGTATTACACGTGGCCAGCCACAGCTGGAGCACCAGATTTAGGGGATTGTTATTTTGGCAATTGAATTTCACCCCAGAAAAAAATTTATCCTTTGACGGACAGTATTAAACTTAGCCAGCCACAGCTGGAACACCAGATTTAGGGGATTGGTATTTTGGCAATTGAATTTCACCCCTCAATAAAATATAGCAATTTATATCCTGTGTTTCAAAGTGTGACCGTAAGCACAATCCCTGATGTAGGATATCGCAAAAAAAAGAAGCCTACTATTAAACCAAAAAATGTATGTTGAACTTGGTGGCAGCTCTAAACATGTGCTGGTGCACCAAAAGATCACAAAATGGCCGCCGATCACCCCAGAAAAAAGAGACAGAAAAATGCTCTGGGCAGCCTTAAAACCAGTGAGCAATGAACTAACAGAGGTATAATGATTCACAGCTGTAGATCGATCACTTCTTTAAGTGGTTTTGCTGAGTCTTCCCTGCCTAATCCCACCCTCACACCAGCTGCATCCTATCCCTACACTAATCAAAGCAGAGTGATGGGCGGCGCTACGTGACTCCAGCTTAAATAGAGGCTGGGTCACATGCTGCACTTGGCCAATCACAGCCATGCCATTAGTAGGCATGGCTGTGATGGCTTCTTAGGGCATGAAGTAAAACGCTTGGTGATTGGCTGCTGTGCAGCCCTTCAGAACGTGTGAAGCAATCGCCGAACAACGGACCCGAACCCGAACTTTTTTGAAAATGTTCGGGTCCGTGTCCATGTCCTGAACACCCCAAAATTCGGTACGAACCCGAACTATACAGTTCGGGTTCGCTCAACTCTAGTTATCATCATTTATTGTCTCCCCAGGAGCTCACAATTTAAGTTCCCTATCAGAAGAGCAGAGAGACTAACCAAATCCTACAGTGCTCTGAAGAAGTATCACCAGCGGTTCTTGAGTGTCTTCACAAAGAATGGATTAAAAGTTTAACCATGTGTGTCCAGCAGAATGATGAATACATAGAACACATTATGTAAATCACTATGACCTTGTTTAACTCATAAACAAGTAAAGATAGGTCAAAATTGATGCTTCCAGTATGTTTCTGAGTAGGGGCAGACTGGGAACTTTAAGTGGCTTTGGAAAAAATACTAAAAGTGGCCCTGTTTTGTAGTCTGTTCCAAATTGATGGAAGGCAGAGCCAGCAATACCATATTTTGGCACATTATACCACCCTAACAGAGCCAAATACCACAGTGCAACACAAAATACTGCAAGCAGCAAAAAAATATATCCCCAAAAACTCATCCTGTAAGGTCTATGGCCAATCCGCCCATGTTTCTGAGTAATTCCAGCCAAGATTGATATATCACATGTCCCCTTCCCATTGCAAAAAGCTAAGCTGAATTTAATATGTCAAATTTCAAAATGGAGTCTGAAAATGTTTCCTCCACTTAATAATGCAGCCTCCCTCCCCATTAATACTTTCATACATCAGAAGCCAATTTCTACAAATTATACCACTTAAAAGGGTGTGTCCAGATTTTTTGCTTCACCGTGTAACTTTATAATTTCATATTGTATATAAGGTAAGGCTGAACAGATTCATTTATTTGATGTGATATGTAAGACAGCTGTGGTGGGTCAATTTCAAAATAGAAAGCAAAATATTCTGATGGACCATAAAGACATTAACAAACTCATTGCTTCATCTATGAGAAACAAGGTCATGGACAGCCTCCAAACCAAAAAAACGTATTAGGTCTGACCTTTGTGATGGTTGCATCACTGCAGCTTGACAACTCCAGCTGCTATTTTAGGAAAAATAATTAGTTACCACGAAGAGCAAGAAATGTGACCAATCCAATTTTTCCTAAACTTTGGATCAAATTCCACTTCGGATGCTTTGATTCACTCAACACTAATAGTAAGTTCTGCTGTGGTTTGCACTAGCCTTGTGCACTCTGAATAGATCACTTCTAGCAATGTTTCCTGTCCTATGGTTTTCCTACTATCCATCCAATGAATTCTGATCTTTGATAACTTATATTTTGATTTACTTAGGGTTTTCATTAAGAAAAAAGTATTCATGCTTTTATGTCTACAAAGAGAGATTTACAGAAATAAAAATTCCACATATGTTATTATCCGTAAAAAATGTAGCCTTCAGTGCAGATTAGTTCAAGGCATTAGCAACGGAAACACACTTATATGTAGATCAGAGGGACAAATCACAGGAACAAAGGAAAACTTAATCTCATAATTTATTGAATTACCACTTATCAGGCAGAAGGTGACAAAGGTTAATGAATCTTTTTGTTGAATATAATTTGTTCTAAAATTAACATAATAAAAAGTTGGTATTCTTGATATAGCTAAATGTTAATGTCTTTATTTGACGAATTATTAGGCTTCTAGTTAAATAATTCACTCAGTAAGAAATAAATAACAGTGTTGATCCTGAGCTTTGCATGTTTGGAATCTTTATATTCATCTTTAATGACTACATTGTTCTAAAAGCGGCAATGGTGATCCCTGTCTTCCATTTTTCATCTTCAAATGCATGATTTCTGTTCTAAAATACATAATTTGCATGATAAAATGTGTTTCTGTTAATTCACAATGTTTAATGTTTGGTAAAAAGCACAGCGTTTACCAGGACCTTTAAAAAAGATATCACACACTTAGGATAAATATTGTTTCCAGCATGTTGAGACAAAATTCATTAAACCGCTTGTTACATGGCAGTACATGCCTGCCGCCACGCCACTCTCTCTGGCAATCCTGGGCTCAGCTCCACTCACCGTTCTGTTCCTCTGCCTGTGGCCCCGACCAGTCTGTCTTCATCAGTCTCCTTGTGGTGAGACCAACAATCTCCCATGGCAGTTAACACCGATAAATATCTCAGACATAAACAAGATGTAAAAGGGGTCTAGTATATACATACAATATATCCTATCATAGATCCCACCAATAACCTCCAATAATAGATACAAAATATCTTATAAAAATACCAAAGTTTATTTAAGCTACAAAAAGTCACATACATTGGTGAAATCACATAATTGGGAAAGGTGCACCCGTTCGGGTCCCAAACCCCTCCCCTGTTGTACAGAGACCAACCAGGACCCCAATAAATCAACAGCTCAGAATAAATAAGTCCAAACTTATAAGTAGGACCAAGGGTAACATATGTTATTCAGCTATATGCCGAGTAATAGCCTTACAAGTAGAGTGAAAAAATAGCATGTGTTAGTCAGCTTTATACAGAGTCGGCTTCCAGAGTAACAGCATTGTTAAGTAGGAGTCATTCCAAATATACATAGTTGGCTCTCAAATAACAAAATCATAAAGCAAAAGTCATTCCACATATACCAAGCATGTACTCTAACAGAACCCAAATATGAACTATGGACCAGCTCTGATGAATAGCAGTTGGCATAAATACATCAGTAATAATAGTCAAATACTATAATACGTAAACTATGCATCTATAATATTAAACTGGGTGGTTTGTTAAATAATCTACCCAGTTTTTTTATAGGAACATAGGCTACTTGAGATGTTGTCCACTGCCTATCTGTATGCAGTGCAGTCACTCTGCTATGCCATGTGCCACTTGTGAAGGGGGTCGGGGAATAGAGGCCCACTTTTCTCAGGGACTCTCCGGAGGATTCACCAGTAACCCTGCGGGTAAGTCCCAGCCTGTCTTTTAGTAAGAAATATCCTCATCCTTTCACCTTCCTCTGGTGCTTACTTGTGAAGCTCTACAGTCAACACCACCCACAAAACTGCCTTTTCTGAAAACATTTGACAAGTCATAGTGACATGTCAGATTTCATTGATGTTTTCCGGTTACTGAGATACTCACTGATCACTGAATTGAAGGAGAAGGTGAGGGTTCCAGCACCCAGTCCTCCATGGATGAAAACTTGCCACAGACATGTCGCTATGAGGACTGTTACTCCTTAAAGGACTTCTTCAGACAAAAAAGGACAAATCTTCCATCATATGGTCATAACATGTGAGCTATCATTGTAATGTGATGTGATTGGGAATATCAGTTGAATGGGACTGAGGAACAGAAAAACAATGTGACTGATGAACACGAAACTGGCCCAAAGGAAAGGCACAGCACTCACCACAGCTCTGGGGGCCTTTCAAAGTTGGGGGGGGGGGAGGGGCAGGGAGTCAGATCTCTACTAATCTAATATTGATGACCTAGCCTAAGTCCCAGAAAACTCCTTAATTACAGAGATGATCTGTTGTTATGGTCAGCACTGCCTTCAGTTATAACCTAGTAAAGGTCAGCAAATAATTTCTGTAATGGCACAATTCAGATGAATGAAACTTAAGCGGTATGTAAAGCTTATGCATGCTACTGACTACCCTTGAAAAAATACTTTTTTTAGATACAGTTTCATTGAACAGTCCTCTCTCTGCACTTCAATAAGTTGAGGCAGTGGTCAACGTAGATTGGGAAAACTTATCCTAAAATCGCAGTTTTAAAACATGTCTTGCCAGGGCCACTGCCCTTAACCATAGGGAAAATAGTGCAACTGCACGAGGCACACCAGAAGTAGGTTGCTTTACTTATGCTTCCCAGGTATGCCAGATTTGGTGGGACAGTCCTGAGACTGTCGAGTAGTCCAAGGAAGGCTGCAGCATGTCACAATTTCAACTGTATCTGTGTCCTGAGGATGCAGATACAGTTGCATACAATTGTGAGGCAGGAACCATCAGCTCCTTGCTTTTAACTGGCCTGTGCTCTCCCCACCAGGCAAGCATCATACAGTGACATGATCGCGCTTGCTGATCAGGTGAGAGCACAACCCATGGATAGGATGCCCTCTGTACATTGGGAGAGCTGGGCTCCATGAGTATTGTAAGTATTGAATATTTTATTTAAACTACTGAGGCTTCACTATTAAGAGGAGACACTAAGCAGCACTATTGTAAGGAGGATGCTAAGGGGCAGCAATATTGTAAAGGGACATTAAAGGGAACACTGTAAGGGACCACTAAGGGAGAGATGTCAGTCCACTAACTCTAGTTGTTTCACTCAAAGGTGGGTCCAGGTGTCTACTAATTCCAGACGCCTTGTGAACTACTTATTTTTAATCTGTAGCCACCTTGGTTCCCTACCCCTTATGCTTTGTCCCTTGAGGAGTTTACCATCATATGTAACAGAAACACGGCATGTTGGGCAGGATTAGGGCTAATCAAGGGTTATACAGTAGTTCCAATATATAGGGCAAGGTTCCGGATGGGTCGCCCTTGTCAGGGCAGGTGCTCTGTAGATAGGCTTTTAGGGTCTGATAGGCCCTTTCCCCTGAATTGTAAGGGCGATATTAGTGACTAATAGGCCACTATCATCAGGGGACCCAGTAATAATTACCTTGACTGACTTCTGGCTATATCACTACTGGATGCCAACTTCCAACAACAAAAGGTCCAGAATAGAGGTGAAGAGAAACTATACTGGCGGTGCCCACACCAACTATCCTCTACTAACAAGGTAATACCACTCCTTTTAAAATATTTGATCCAGTATATTACTGTTTAATACATATTTAGCACAGACATTTTTATGGTTTATCATGAATATCAAATTTAAAATGTGAATTAAAAGTTAAGTTTTATTAAATCCCTATTACTATTACTTACCAATAAGAGTGCAGCATTATTTTAAGAGGGCGCTCAGTAAGCAATCTGCTGTAAAAGAGCATTCTACTGTGAAGGAAACACTAAAGGAGCATAAGCACTGTGTGGGAGCACTAGGGAGGACACAACTACTGTGTGAGGGCACTAATAGCGGACCATTCATGAAATTTCTGCACTGGGCCCAATGTTTTAAAAAGGCATTGGAGGTCATTTATTAAGACCATCGTTTTAGACGCCAGTCTCAATAAGACCCTGCGCTGGCGGTGGAGACGCAGGTCTCTATTTAACTTCAGCACATCAACCGCTCCTTCCAAATGTACTCCAGCTCCCTTGGTAGCGTAGATTTAGAACATTTTCATTTACGTCTAAAACAGGCATAGAAAATAAAGAGTGAGATGGGCCTGCTGGCCTGTCCCCTTCCCAGCCCAAGTCACGCCCACTTTTTTAGACCTGGCATGAGCGGGGAAAAAGTTGCAGACTGTGGAGCAAATAACTTTTGCACCGCAATCTGCGCCAGAAATACGCTTAATATAGATCTATTTCAGTTAGTAAATAAACCCAATTGTGTCTAGCAAATTAACTTCTAAGGACTTATTAGACAAATGTCAGGAGAATTTCCCAGTATGTTTAAACTAAACATGGGTGCTCTATGTGATGTGAACCTAGCATTATATTGTTACTGTCACCAAAGTTCACATAAACTTTTTTTGACATGCATTAAACAGTTCATGGGAGTCATATATCACACCACCTATATAGAGTGAAACATCATATAAAATATTTTATTTATTTAGAGACATAGAGACATGTTCCTGAGGTTACTTAACTTAGTTTAACTTATTTTTTTTTTTTTTCATTTCTAGCTAACTTTTGCTGTCACTGAAATGTGATCTACACCTTCTTATATTACTTTGCTAAGTGCGTTAATGTATTTCAAAGTTTTTACAGCATCAATCTTCACTTCAAAAATAGAATGATTAAGTCTTGAAATCATATCCTACAATCATCCGCCTTATCTTAGGGAGTGATTTCTTAACTAATTCTACCCCAGTCATTTATTTATCTGTAATTTAAGGTGATATGTTCTTTAATTGTCCTTATAGTCAAACACACGACTCTTAAACTGGCGAGGATCCCGGGAGCTTGCATCTGCTTCAGTTTTTATATCCTAAATCCATGAGTACAACTTGTCACCATATACCGGTTGATGCAAAAAAAAATGGCAATTAATTTGTTTCATTAAGCGCTTACAGCAGACGTCTGATCTTTTACTTTGCAGACAGGACGCTCAATTGTCGACTCAAACTGATCTGAACTTTTAATCATAAAGTCATTGGTTATATTAAGAAAGGTGATTGATAATTGCATCACCCAGCCAATAATCTAATAGGGAAGGACGCTTGTCTCCACTCTCTGCGGCCGACAATGATAAATGTGCTTTATAAGCTATTGCCTACCATATCACTTCCAAGTGCGGTATAATATTGTATGCAAGATACTACTCAGGACTGTGGATAATATTTCTTCTTGGACAAAAAGCGTGTTTTCATATGCTGCGTAACTAGACTGAAACTCAATAGAACGATAAAAAATAGGGGCATATATTGTTCTTGAATATCCCTGTGGGGACGGCAGTATATAAAACATATTGTATTATAGCAGAAACCTCTGACCATATTAAATATTTTGGGCAAAATGAACTGAAATAATAAATATCTTTCCCACCTACTCGTCAGCTGATATTGAAACAGTTTCTGCTTACTTATAGTACAATGTACCTTGTCCGCAATGCAAAAAAGCTTCTTCTGGAAATTAAACCAGCTAAGAAGCTACATCCAACCTCAGTGAAATGATACCTGCTATTATGTGTAATAATTAGTGTTGATGCAGTCCGAAGTCAGTCGTGCCCTGAACTGCTCATAAACAAGCCGTGCGGTCGTAGATTTAGACTAGCCATCTGGCCATGGAGTTGCAGGACAACTGTAATAACTGTTTGTCCTTGTTCTTTGTTGTACTGTATGACCCACCCAAGGAATCAGCCAACAGAAAACTTGTCTGTGTAAATGTAGGAATGTTTTAAGGTATATCTAGTGGTGGGTCTGTTGGGTAACTATTTTAAGGATCCTCCACTAAGGGTCACTGCAGGAACACAGGCATAGCAGAAAGTACTATCAACTTTGAAGTCTTTCCCCAGGTGCCTCTGGATATGCAAGCTGTGACCAAACACCATCTTTTTCCTCTCCCCCCAAACTCCACATTGATAAACAGCAATCATCCAGCATTCCCTGAGATGTTAATAATGATCCACAAGTGTGGGTGATGAGCCCTTGCTTTGAGCATAAATACATTATATCATTTGTGTATTGTTCATAGCTGCATGTTTTCTGTTAGGAGTGACACCATTCTTAACTGTGTTATGACACTGTACTACTGTCCTTAGTTGCTGGTAAATATACTGTATATTCTTCTGCTTATAGTTTTGTATAGGGTTGAACTAATTTAGTTATTATAGAGTCAGGAAGAATAGCTGTAAGAATACCTAAACAAGTATTTTGGAAGCTCCAAAGGCTAGATCTTAATAAAAACCTTTGAAGCTGTTGACCGACACTGCATTACAAAGGGAAGGACTTAAGTTATGCTATGTTCTTATTGTACCAGTAAATAAAGGATAGTCCATTCTGGTGATCAGTCCACATAGAAGGGTTAACAATTTGTGAACTTGTATTGAAGCAGTCATGTAAAGAACAGTGTGTATTTCTGTGCTTGTATTTTGTAGATAGGTCTTGGCCGTGACACCTCATCATCATGAATCTATGCATAACTAAAGCATAAACACATAACAATTCTCATGTATATTTCAACCCCTTAACGCATTCCAACGAGAAGCTATTCTTCATTGTCACAGAGCCGAGATCTTTTCACAGTCCGTGCAATCTTTCCCAGTGAAATAATTGTTAGTGACTAAAAATTCCATCAAAGAAATATCTCCCCTTTTCTTGGTCAATGTTTTCTTTTATAAGAAGAAAAATGAATTAGAGAAGTTCCGGGTCAGAAAACAGTCCAATTATTTACTGAATTAATTATCTATTTTATTTTCAGAAAACATGTTTTCAGATTAAATTCATTGCTGTTTAATTTGGAATGTGACTATTGGCACAGGTTCTGAAAATACTGGGGTGTTTTTTTCCCATCCTCTTCATGTTTCTGTGTCGAGACTCAAGGATAATTAATATTCAATTTGTTGGATCTAATGTGTCAGGAAACGTCCGTTTCCTCTTCGGCGAGAGAGGAGCCCGGCCTATGACTAATTGCATCTTTTGTTATCAGACCTGATTAGCAGATTCATTGTCATGTACAAAGGATGTTTGTTTTTGGAGGAGGTTTTTATGTTAAAGTGCTCTGACACTTTTGTCATGAAGCATCAGGATGGGAGTATAGGAAAATATTCTGTAAATAGTTACAGTCTGCAGTGCTGTCAAAAAAAGAAACAAGGTTAATGTTAATTCAGAATCTTAATGTCTTATTTTATGAGTTTATTGCCCGCTCTAGGGCATAGTAAGTGGGCCTGGCGCTCCCTGTGCAGGAGTGTCCGCCAATCAGGAGTTCCTGTCGTCACATCCAGGAAACTTCACTGTGTGTGTGGTACTGGATTTTAAAATCTGATTGGACCTGGGCCTTGACTATAGCCTGATGATATGGACCCTGACATTTCTTCCTAGTTTGAACCGTGGCTTGTTATTCTATCTGATTTGTCTATGTCTAGCTTTTACCCTGTCCGCTCTTCTAGTATAGACTTTGGCATGCTTCTGACTACGATTTATGGTTCCTGATTCGGTTTCATCTTGTCCACTATTGTCTGAACCGGCTTGCTTATTGTGTCTATCAATCTGCCACTAGTTTATAATTTTTTTATCCTGTGCTTCCCTCCTGTATAGTCCCCTCCACTTATTTAGGAAGGGACTGTCGATCAGTTGTGGTTTAGGGAACATCATACGTATTGGAGGTAGGGACAGTGGGAGTGGCGAATTCAGGGTTCACTGCTTCCTACCATTTGGGAAAATTCATAATTATCATCAATAATCTAGAGTAATTTCATGACCATTTCTCTACAATCATTTTTATAGTAAAGGTATTTTCAGAGGCAGAGACACAGAGAAGCACCGCTGAAGACTCTAGAAAGTTCTCTTAAGGTTTTTATTTTTTTCTTAGCTGCACTGATAAGTATTGCTGTAATGTCCTCCATGTTGATGATACTTCAGAGGGTGTGCTGCAAAGATATAGGGGAGAAGGATCTCCTCTTTTCTGTGTGTAGTATATGGGAGACATGATATCAGCTTATCCACATCTACTAGACAGGGAAAGCTGAGAGATGGAGCCTGCAGAGACGAAATTGCTAAACAATACAAAAAACACAAGTGCATGATAGTCAGAAATACTGGAATTGCTCATGTGTCATTACTTATTACTTCTGCTAGAGCGTCATTAAGGGCTCCAACATATCACACCCACACACAGGACAACAAATTCCAGTTCGGGGTCACTTTACATGTGACAGCAGTTTTGTTATTTACTTACTAAAATGTCCGTGTGGGTTGTGCTATATTGGAGAGACCACAATGTGCATAAAAGACTGAGTGGGGAAACATAAATCTACCATTAGGAAATAGAACACCTTATTACCTATTCCTCAACATTTTATTGAGAAAAATCATCGCATCTCACAATTGCGTTTTCAAATTATAGAAGAAGTGACCTTACCTCGACGTGGAGGGAATCGGATCCAGATGCTCCACCAACGTGAAGCATATTGGATCTATCGGTTGGAAACACTTGCCCCCATGGGTCTGAACAAGGAGTATACATTGAACAGCTTTATCTGAAAGTAGCTTGTGGAACTAAAGGTGATTAAATATATATACTGTAATATATTGGGTATTTGGTTTACATAATAGATCGCTGACCTAATTACTCAGGCTCAATAATAATGTACAAGTTTGGATACATACTCTGCTTTGTTTCATTTATATCTAATTTTGTTTGTATTGGTGTCACGTAGCAAGATGATGTCGCAATCATGTGACTAGTCATGTGACTAGGGGGTGGATTGCCTCTAGCCACAGTCATGTGACCAGTCATGTGATTAGGGGGCGGGTTATTTAAAAGATTTAAAAGATATGTTTTACTTGTGGGAATGAGCCATTATCACCTATTGTTTGACAAAGGCACATGTCTGTGCCGAAACGCACGTCACATATGGGTGACAAATAAAGAAGTCTTTTTTGCAAAGAAATTACGGAGTGCCGGTCCTTTCATTTCATTTTGATGGGGATCCGACCTGCTGACCGTGCACCCGGACCTCAATGAAAGCACAGTGCCGTCCATTTTCTCTAAATTGATACAGCTTTATGCTCTGTCTGGAGACATTTATGCTACATGGAGGACATTCATCATGTAAGAGGGTGCAAGGTGTCATATTTGATGGCAGGTACGTGTCACCGAGGTTGCTGGCCTCGGTGAGGTAAGAGCCGGGTTTTTTGTCTGCAGCAGCTAGTGCTGTTTGACTCTGTTAAATAGCATGGCTGCAAAGCCGATCCGGGCCGGCTCTTACCGGGAGCAGCTAAAGTGTAGGGTGGGTGGCTGCTCCCCACGATCCAGTCCTGGTTTTGGGCTGGGTATAAAACACAGCCAGCAGCTGTGTCTGAGGTGGTGATTATCCTGGAGCCTGCTAACAGGGCTCTGGAGTTCTCTGTCCTGGAGGAAAGAGCTCAGCAAGGAGGTGGCTTTTGTTCCTGGCTACCTGAAGGTGGATTCTCCTGCGGCTGGGCCGACAGCCTGGTGCGAACCTGCACCTACACCTCCCAGGTGACTGAACCTGTGTTGGCCTGTTTTGTTTTGCCTCCTTGTTTCTGACATGTGTGAATTTCCACCGAAAGACTGTTTGCTGTGTATTTTTGTGTCAGTGTGAATAAAACACTGTTTATTGCACATCCTGGACTCTTTGTTTTGCCTCGGTACTGCACCCGCACCGCTGTCTACCAGAGCGACTCCCCACATTTGGTGGAGGATGCGGGCATGCGCAGTGAGGCTGGCGTGAACGCCGAAGTTTTTTTTTGCTAAAGTGCATGATATATATTAAGCCAGCAAAGTTGCAAGCAGGAATTTCTGGCAACATGGAGGCTGCTGTGAAGGCTCTCATAGAGGCTAACATGCAGCAGCGGGAGACCAACCAGCTACTGCTACAACATGTGATGGCGTTACAGGCGGCAGGAGCGTAACACCACGTCCATGATGCCCGGAAAGCGGTCCGTGCGGCGATCCCAAAGATGACCCCCGCAGACGACGTGGAGACATACCTGGCGGTCTTTGAGAAGGTCGCCGTGAGGGAAAAGTTACCCCGTGACCAGTGGGCCGAGGTGGTTGCTCCGTTCCTGGCATCCGGACCCCAGCAAGTTTTTTTTGATTTGGCAGATGACCAGGCTGCTGACTATTCCACGGTGAAGGGGGAGATCCTGGCCAGACTGGGGGTAAACGTGTTGGTCCGGGCTCAGCGGGTCCACCAGTGGGACTTTAAAGCGGCTGAACCCGCCAGGCCGCAGTACTATGAGTTGCTGCAACGGTTGCAAAAATGGCTGCAGCCTGACATTCTAAGTCCGACTGCTATGCTGGACCGTCTGCTGGCTGACATGTTCTGGAGGGCCTTGCCTTACCCCCTTCAACACTGGATCGGCCAGGTATCCCCCACCAATGCCCTTGAGATGGTCGACCTGGTGGAGCGATATGAGGCCACCAGAAACCTGCAGGGGGTTCTTTTGGGAGGGGGCCAGTCAAACCCCGGAAATCTCCACCCCAGTCCCGGCGGCCGGCCAAACCCGCCCGGGATGTACCCTTGCAGATCCATCCCCAGTGGTCTGCTGGCAGTGTCGGGAGCCTGGACACATAAGGGCCAACTGTCCCCATCGGGGGAACCCATGGAGACTAATTATGGGTATCGGGCTTCCATGTATGCCCGGAGACTGTGTGCGACCGGCACCCCGAGACAATAGACAATCGTCATCTGTGCCAGGTGCAAGTCGGGGATAACCTGGCAGTGGCGCTGTTGGACTCAGGAGCCTGGTAACCCTGGTAAGTGCTGCCCTGGTACAGCCCACCCAGTATACGGGCCGGAAAGTGGGTGTGGTGTGCATTCACGGAGACTTAAAGGACTATCCCACTGCTGTAATGTCTCTGTCCACGGCGGCCGGCACCTGGACTTGTGAAGTGGCGATCTCCACAAAGCTACCCTATGAACTGATAATTGGGAGAGACTTCCCTGGTTTTCCGTCACTGTGGCCTGAGGTGAAAGTGTCTAATAGCCCTGAGACAGGGGTAACCCTAGCAGAGTGGCCTGATACCACTGGAAGGCCAGAACCCTGGGAGCCCGAGTCTGAAGGGCCAGCGGTAGGGGTGACCACTGCTGCAGCGGTAGTGGGGAGACAACCCCACTGAGTGTAATGGTGGGAGACATGGAGGACTTGCCACCGGGACCTGAGTTGGCAGACCTCAATGTCTCCGGGGAAAATTTTGGGACCGCACAACAACGGGACCAAACCCTAACCAGGGCCTGGGAGAATGTGCTGGAAATTGATGGTAAACCCCAGAAACCAGGGGCTGAATTAATGTTCCCACGATTTATTGTTCTGCAGGATATGTTGTATCGGGTGAACCAAATCCGAGGTGAACCTGTTGAACAGTTGGTGGTGCCCACAGCGTATCGCAAGCTTGTCATGGAGCTTGCCCACCAACATGTTCTTGGGGGACACCTGGGGTGGCAGAAAACCCAGGACCGCATTCTGCAGCGGTTTTATTGGCCCAGTGTGTTCAAGGAGGTAGAAAATTATTGTAAGTCCTGTCCAACCTGTCAGATAACTAGCCCCCAGCCACATTTCCGTAGTCCTCTGGTACCTCTGCCAATTATTGAAGTACCGTTTGAGCGAATCGCTATGGATTTAATTGGACCTGTACCAAAGTCTGCCAGGGGCCACCAACACATTCTGGTAGTTCTCGACTATGCCACTCGATATCCGGAGGCGGTGCTTCTGCGACATACCTCAGCTAAGCTCATTGCCAAAGAGTTGTTGGAGATGTTTTCCCGTGTGGGCCTGCCAAAAGAGGTTCTGACAGACCAAGGGACCCCTTTTATGTCCAAAGTAATGAGGGAACTGTGTAAGTTGTTGCGTATAAAGCAGTTACGGACGTCCGTTTACCATCCGCAAACAGACGGTCTTGTGGAGAGGTTTAAACAAACTCTAAAAAATATGTTAAAGAGGGTGGTGTCTAGAGATGGGAAGGACTGGGACCTGCTTCTGCCCTATCTCATGTTCGCAGTGCGAGAGGTGCCCCAGGCCTCTACTGGGTTCTCGCCCTTCGAACTGCTTTATGGCAGACACCCTCGGGGCCTGTTGGATATCGCCAAGGAAGTATGGGAACAACAGCCTGTCCCCCACAAAAGTGTCATTGAGTATGTCGCCCAGATGCAGGAACGGATGGAAAGGGTGTTGCCTTTGGTCCGGGAGCATATGGAGGCAGCGCAACAGGCCCAGAGTAGGGTGTACAATCGTCAGGCTCGGGTACGGGACTTCAATCCGGGAGATCGGGTTTTGGTTCTGGTACCCACCCTTGACAGCAAATTCCTAGCTAGGTGGCAGGGCCCCTATGAGGTGATCGAGAAGGTAGGGGAAGTAAATTACAAGGTACACCAGCCAGGCGGCGCAAGCCGGAGCAGGTGTACCACGTGAATTTACTTAAGCCGTGGAAAGATAGGGACGCGGCCGACGACCACAGCCCCGGCCAGGGCTTCTAGGTGAAAAGGGTCCAGCCCCACAGTTCGAGGCCTGTGAAGCCGTAACCACGGTAAAAATTGCAGACAGCCTGTCTTCCAAACAAGTTCAGGAAGTCAGGAGTTCCTCAGTCGGAACACGGATGTGTTCTCGGACCTCCCTGGCCGCACGTCTCTCATCCGACATGACATCGCCACTGAGCCTCAGGCCAAGGTCCGGTTAAAACCATACCGGGTACCCGAGGCTCGGCGGCGGGCCATCGCGGAGGAAGTGCAGTTAATGTTGAAGCTCGATGTCATTGAGGAGTCGAAAAGTGAGTGGGCCAGTCCCATAGTCCTAATACCTAAGCCGGATGGGACGTTCGGTTCTGCAACGACTTTCGCAAGTTAAATGAAGTATCCAAGTTTGACGCGTATCCCATGCCCCGAGTAGACGAGCTTGTTGAAAATTTAGGACAAGCCCGTTATTTTTCTGTGCTGGACCTCACTAAAGGGTACTGGCAGGTACCCTTAACGGAGTCGGCTAAGGAAAAACCGCGTTTGTTACCCGCAGGGCCTGTATCACTACAAGGTGTTACCCTTTGGCCTGCATGGCGCCCACGCCACTTTCCAAAGGTTAATGGACATAGTGCTGCGACCACATCGTCGGTACGCCTCGGCCTACTTAGATGATGTAGTCATCCACAGCACCGACTGGGAAAGCCATTTACCCAAGGTGCAGGCGGTAGTGGATGCCCTGAGGAAAGCTGGACTAACCGCCAATCCAAAAAGTGTGCGATTGGGTTGGAAGAGACCAAATATCTGGGATATGTAATCGGGCGGGGAGTCATCAAACCTCAGGTAACTAAGGTAGAGGCCATTCGTAACTGGCCCCGACCGGTCACCACCAGGCAGGTAAAGTCGTTCCTGGGGATTGTAGGATACTACATGAGGTTTGTGCCCCACTTTGCCACAATAGCAGCGCCATTGACAGACCTGTTGAAGGGGCGAAAGTCTGGGAGGGTTAGCTGGAGTGAGAAGGCGGAGGAGGCTTTCTCCGCGTTGAAGTCGGCCCTGTGTGGGTCCCCGGTTTTGGTGACACCCGACTTCAACAAGGAGTTTGTCGTACAGACCGATGCCTCGGAGGTAGGCCTCGGTGCGGTACTGTCTCAGGAGGTCAACGGGAAGAACATCCCGTTGTCTTCCTGAGCCGTAAGCTCAGTCCCGCCGAGTCCAGATATAGTATAGTGGAGAGGGAGTGCCTGGCTATCAAGTGGGCACTCGAATCTCTCCGCTACTACCTGTTAGGGAGGAGGTTCCGTCTGGTGACCGACCATTCCCTCTCAAGTGGATGAGTCAGGCCAAGGAGAGGAATGCTCGGGTCACCAGGTGGTTCCTATCCCTTCAAAATTTCAAATTCTCCGTGGAACACAGGGCAGGCCGCTTGCAGGGTAACGCAGATGCCCTGTCCCGCGTCCACTGCCTCACGTGTGTTCACCCCTCAGGGTTGAACAAAGGGGGTGTGTAAGAGGGTGCAAGGTGTCATATTTGATGGCAGGTACGTGTCACCGAGGTTGCTGGCCTCGGTGAGGTAAGAGCCGGGTTTTTGTCTGCAGCAGCTAGTGCTGTTTGACTCTGTTAAATAGCATGGCTGCAAAGCCGATCCGGGCCGGCTCTTACCGGGAGCAGCTAAAGTGTAGGGTGGGTGGCTGCTCCCCACGATCCAGTCCTGGTTTTGGGCTGGGTATAAAACACAGCCAGCAGCTGTGTCTGAGGTGGTGATTATCCTGGAGCCTGCTAACAGGGCTCTGGAGTTCTCTGTCCTGGAGGAAAGAGCTCAGCAAGGAGGTGGCTTTTGTTCCTGGCTACCTGAAGGTGGATTCTCCTGCGGCTGGGCCGACAGCCTGGTGCGAACCTGCACCTACACCTCCCAGGTGACTGAACCTGTGTTGGCCTGTTTTGTTTTGCCTCCTTGTTTCTGACATGTGTGAATTTCCACCGAAAGACTGTTTGCTGTGTATTTTTGTGTCAGTGTGAATAAAACACTGTTTATTGCACATCCTGGACTCTTTGTTTTGCCTCGGTACTGCACCCGCACCGCTGTCTACCAGAGCGACTCCCCACAATCATTAGTGGTTGTTTTTGTGTCATAACCGTGACTGGGCTTGTTGGGGGGAGGGGCCCACTGCACTCACATGTAATGGGAGCACTCTGACAATGCCGGGCCCCATCAGAGCACTCTTCAAACATGAGAGGGGAACAAGAGGCAGAGGGAATGCAGAGGCAAGGAAGGGGTGGTGGGGGGGTATCACACTAACCCAGCAGTTCTTGTCACTGCTGGGCTGTTCGTTTTGAGAGTGAAGCAGCGAAACCTCTCCACTCAATGCCTCACTGTTCTTCTGAGCTCCGGCACTCCTCCTGCTGGCCACACATCACTCTACTGGCTGTGGGAGGAGAGCTAAAGGCCCAGGAATCGGCCTACAGCGCAGCCAGCAGCACAATGTTAGTGTGGGAGCACATCATCAGGGAAGAGGGTAAGTATGTGGGTTTTTTTTCCCCATAAAGCTGCAGACTGGAGGCAAAAGGGGGGCAACAACTAGAGTGAGGGGGCACAAAAGTGGGCATCTTTACAGAGGGGGAAGCCTCATCTGGAATAACTACTGTGAGGGGGCACCTAATCTGGAATAACTACTGTGAGGGGGCACATATGTGGGCATAACTACTGTGAGGGGGCACATATCTGGGCATAACTGCTGCGAGGGGGCACATATCTGGCATAACTATTGTGAGGGAGCACATATCTGGGCATAACTACTGTGAGGAGGCACATATCTGGCATAACTACTGTGAGGGGGCACATTCGGATGTAGTAGGGTTAACACTCATGCTTTATCAGACATGTTATCTAAACTAAATGCAACTAAATGCGGTAAGCAACTGCTTTTCATTGGCTTTTGTTTTAAGGTAACGCAATGAGTTGAGAAATTTGAGTTAAGGGTTTGAGTGTTACCCCTGCTACATATGTATCTGGCATAACTACTGTGAGGGGGCACATATCTGGCATAACTACTGTGAGGGGGCACAAAAGTAGGCATAGCTACTGTCATACCTTCAGCAAGTTTATTCTTCATTTATTCATAGTTTTCATGCATAGTCGATTTGCGTTCTGTATAAGTCTCTGTTGATTGTGTAACAGCACCCTCTAGTTCCCGTTTTACATACAATTTCAGCTATTCTCACTAGAAGTTTTGTCTACTCCAGTTTCCATACCTCAGTGACATCATCAGCCCTGCACATAGCAGCCATCTTCCTCATTTACAGCCTTCTTTCCAGAGTTAGCACATGGTCTGGAAGTCCCTGGAGTCATCCTCCACATCTAAGCTCATGGTAGCATCGCTGGTATGTCACATAGCCACATTACTGCCTGTTTGCATCTTTTTGCATATCTATTTTGCATATCTCTTTTCTCTCTTTTATAGTAGCTTACAGTTAACAGTTAAAGACCATGCTTATTATGCAGATAGGATAGCATGCTCCTGTTAGATATGTATCTGTGTTTGTATGTGCATTGCTATGAACAGAAATTTATTATATGCATTGCTATATGTCAGACTCCATTAGTAACTGCGTTGTTTTTCTGTCCCCCAGTTTCACCATATGTATATCCTTGCAATAAAGACGAAGTTGGACGTTATTCCATTGTCAATTCATTGCCGGGAAAGGTTTAGCTGTCTTTTAAGCTATGTACCTTCACACATAAGGAGGACAGAACTGTGAAACAGTGGCTGCTTATGAGCTAGAAACGAGGAACTGCGACTCCCTGGCCACAGTGAAACAATGGCTTCTTACAAACTTAGATACGAGGAACTGGGACTCCTTAAATCCTGGCCGCAGTGAAACAGCGGCTTCTTACAAGCTGGATATGAGAAACTGCGATTCCTCAAATCCTAGCCACAGTGCTACAGCAACCTCTAACAGGCTGGACCACATGATACTAAACCCTGCAAAGTGCTACAGTGCAGCATCACCATCCACCACAGTTGCAAGTGTGCAAACCTGTTCACAGTGTCATTATGTCGACAAGAGAATCAGAACTGTTCGAGACAAGGTCTCACATCTCAGTTAGTTCCAGAAGCTCAAAGAGATTGCCATTGCCAGCACAAAATCTGAAGCCGCCAAAATTCGAGCGACATTTACCGAACAAGAAACACAATTTAAAATAGAGAAAGCACGCATGGAAGCAGCTCTGGAAAAGCTAACTGTGAAAAAGAAAGCTGCAGCTGCTGTAGCAGAAGCAGAGGCTTTAGAAGAAACAGCAAACTCCACAAGAGATAGACTCAGACACATAGTTGGGCCAGAACTTGATCATCACATTAACTCGCAACGCACTTCAGATTAAGTCATGCAGCATGCTAAGTGATGACTGCCTAAATTCAGGTCCAAGAGCAGCGTCAACCCCTGTTGAAGTGCCACAGCAGATTCCTGCGACACAACAAATGACCTCAGTTAACCAAAGACCCTGCACTGAACGAGACAACAGCTTCATAGGACATCAGACCTCAATGCAATCTACATTCAGACCCACAAATGATTGCAGTAAGGTCAAATCCTTTAAGAAAGAACAAATAGATGGTGACTATTACAGCAACAATCCACCAATCAGAGATCCAGTTATGTCAGATTTTCCAAAATTCTTTGCCCGACATGAGTTAATAACCAAGGGGCTCTCCAAGTTTGATGACAGACCTGAAAGCTATAGGTCATGGCGATCATCATTCAGGAATACAATCAGAGACCTAGATCTGTCTGCATCTGAGGAAATTGATCTTCTTGTCAAATGGCTAGAAAACGAGTCGGTAGAGCATGCAAAGCGGATTAGAGCCATTAATATTAACTACCCAAATACAGGGTTAAACATGATATGGGAAAGACTTGAGGACTGTTATGGCTCACCAGAAATGATAGAGAACGCACTCTTCAAAAGAATTGAGAATTTCCCCAAGATCCAAAACAAAGGGTTCCAGAAGCTGAGAGAACTGAGTGATCTGCTGACAGAGCTCCAAGTTGCCAAAGCTGAAGGAGATTTACAAGGTCTGGCTTTCTTAGATACTGCATCTGGTGTAAACCCCATAGTACAAAAACTATCTTATAACCTACAAGAGAAGTGGATTGTTCAAGGTTCCAGGTACAAGCAACTGCACAATGTCCAATTTCCTCCATTCTTATTCTATGTGAACATCGTGCACTAGCAAGCAAAGACTAGGAATGATCCCAGCTTTGACTTCTCGATGTTTGACACTACTTACCCCAAACCAGGTTGGCCTGTCTCACTTTGTAACATGAAAGGTACATCTGTTGCAGTACATAAGACCAGTGTATCTTTCAAAGACCCCCTCAAATAAAACCTACAGTACCTCAGAGACTGAAAAGATCTCAACCAAAACCCATGCAGAGAATGTCCTCTACATAAGAAACTGCACTGTCACGACGGGAAGGGTACAAGATACAATAGACTTACAAGAAACAACAAACAAGCGTCTAGGCCGAAGCTGGGGATAATGGTCACCTCCTGACAAAATCCTATCAGCTGACCCTAGACTGCTGTGCACACGTTTAGACCCCAAAGGTGGGAAAAACGTGCCCCCGTGATTAAGACTGAATAAACCCTATAGTCCCTGAGATAGTGGACAAGGGGGAATAAAGGCAGCCTGCCTCCTCAAATCCTGGAGGAGGCAGGTGTCTAACTAACAGCCTAGACAGAACACAAAAGAAAAACAAAATACACTTATCTTGAAGCTGAGCAGAAACAGCAATCCACCTTTCCTCAGAGTGAGAAAGAAGCTATAACCCACACAGGACACTGGCAAGGGGTGAGATTTAAACTCAGACAAACGACCCCACCCAGTGCACCTGCAAGGAGACAGGTACAGCTCAACTCCAAGTTCCACTGTAAACAGAAAATACTACACACATGTTGCCAATCTGACAGACCTCTGCACCTCACCAGAGCAGGGCATGACAGTACCCCCCCTTCTACGGGTGACCTCCGGACACCCAGGACCAACTTTATCTGGGTGCGACTTGTGAAAGGCCCTCACCAGTCGGCTGGCATTAACATCCACAGCCGGGACCCACATCCTCTCCTCGGGACTGCATCCCCTCCAGAAAAGTAACCACAAAATTTAATCTAGTAAAGAACAGTGACCATCTAGCCTGTCTAGGATTTAGGCGCTTGGCGGATTGCAAGTAAGCCAAAATCTTATGATCAGTATATACTGTATCGGGATGATACGCCCCCTCCAACCAGTGATGCCATTCCTCAAAGGCCAATTTGATGGCCAGCAATTCCCTATCTCCTACATCATAATTCCTCTCGCGACCGAGAGCTTCTTGGAAAAGAAGGCGCACGGACGCCACTTACCAGGCGATGGACCCTGCAACAGTACTGCTCCAACCCCCACCTCTGATGCATCAACCTCCACCACGAATGGTTGAGACACATCAGGCTGCATCAGAATGGGAGTAGCTGAAAAGTCCTGCAATGCCTCATCTGACCAGACAGAGCAGTCGGCGCCCTTCCTAGTCATGTCGGTTAACGGTTTTACAATGGTAGAGTAGTTCAAAATGAATTTTCTATAATAATTGGTAAACCCCAAAAAAGGTATCAAAGCTTTATGATTCTCTGGTTGGTCCCATTTCAGAACCATCCGGACCTTTTCGGGGTCCATCCAAAAACCAGAGCCAGAAAGCAGGTATCCCAAAAATGGAAGCTCCAGGACAGGAAACACACATTTCTCCAACTTAACATATAATTTATTCTCCCGAAGGATTGTCAAAACCTGTCTCATGTGATCCTGATTTGTTTTCGGATCAGGGGAGTAAATTAATATATCATCCAAGTAAATTACAATGAACCTACCCACCAAATGATGAAAAATGTCATTGACAAATCGCTGAAACACCGCTGGCGCGTTCGTTAACCCAAAACGCAGAACCAGATTTTTTAAATGACCCTCGTACGTGTTGAAGGCCATTTTCCACTCATCCCCCTTCTTGATTCTGATCAGATTTTAGGCCCCTCTTAAATCTAACTTGGAGAAAATCTTGGCTCCAACAATTTGATCAAAAAGGTCAGAAATCAAAGGAAGGGGATACGGATCACGGACCGTAATGAGATTTAATTCTCGAAAATCCAAGCAAGGTCTAAGCGATCCATCCTTTTTCTTCACAAAGAAAAAAAACAACTGCGACCGGAAACTTTGAGGGCCTAATATGACCCTTTTCCAATCGGCAATGTACTTCCGCATGACCTCTATTTCGGGTTGAGAAAGATTGTACAGCCGAGACTTTGGCAACTTGGCCCCTGGGATGAGATTAACAGGACAATCATATTCACGATGAGGAGGCAATTCCTGAGTCCCACCCTCCGAAAAGACATCTGCAAAATCTGAGAGATACTGAGGTAAAATCGTAGAAGACACCCCTGCGATAGATACACTAAGGCAATTGTCTGAACAAAATTCACCCCAACCAATGATCTGTCTTGCCTCCCAATCAATAGTAGGGTTATGTTTAATCAACCACAGCAAACCAAGAACCATAGGAGTAGGCAAGTCTTTCATGACAAAACAAGAAATTATTTCAACATGCGAATCACCCACCCATAACCGAATATGATGAAAAATATGAGTGAGACTCTTCTGAGAAAGAGGGGAAGAATCAATTGCGAACAACTGAATCTCTCTCTCTTATGTGCATGTACTTAGGCTCACATTTTGAAGAAAAAGAAAATCAATAAGGTTTACTCCAGCACCACAGTCAATAAACACTTCAAAATCAAATTTTCCTGATTCTAGCGCCATCATAGCTGGAAGGAGAAAGGGGTATTGCAGGGAGATTGCATTCCTGCTTTCTCCGGCACCCCATCTACATTACCAAGAGTCAGGGTTTTTTTTTATTTTTTTATGTAAACCTCTTTGTGGACCATTATCGTCAACTTGCGGTTTCAGCAAAGGACAAGCATGAACAAAATGACCCTTTGCTCCACAGTAAAAACATAACTTATGCAACCTTCTGAAGTTCCTATTACCAGAACGAAAACACACCTGGCCCAGCTTCATGGGCTCCTCCCCCATCCTAGAATTACATGTCACATTAACCCGGGGAACCGGAGAGACAAAACCACTATCAGAAGGAATCCCTCGCACTGAAGGGGCCATATCCCTTTCTCTAATGCGTCTATCTAAGTGCACTGCCAAAGACATAGCATTTTCCAACGTATCCAGATAGCATGATACTCATGAAAAGCAAGGGCATCTTTCAATCTCTCCGATGACCCCTGACAAAACTGACTACACAACGCAGGGTCATTCCACTCAGTCTCTGTAGCCCATCTCCTAAACTCAGCGCAGTACACCTCTGCAGTATGTTCTCCTTGAATCAAATTACGCAACTTTGATTCCGCCATCGAGACCCGGTCTAGGTCATCATAAATCAATCCCAAGGCCTTAAAAAATTCATCCACTGACCGAAGTGCCAGAGAACCAGTCATCAGCGAAAAGGTCCAGGATTGAGCGTCCCCTTTAAGCAAGGAAATAATTATCCCCACTCTCTGACTTTCATCCCCAGATGAAGATGGCCGCAACCGAAAGTACAGACTGCATGACTCTCTAAAGCGGATAAAGTCATCCACACCCCCTGAAAATCTATCAGGAAGAGCGACTCTAGGCTCCCCATAAATTTGACCTCCTCCAATAGCAACTGATGCCAGAGCATTCTGACAACGTGCGACTGAATTGCGCAGATTGGCAACATCCAGGGATAATCCCTGCATACGATCCACTAACACATCAACTGACTCCATCTCCTAGCAGCGGAGAAATGGCAATCTAGGTATTATTCTGGTGGGTGGGTTATAATGTCACGACGAGAAGGGTACAAGATACAAGAAACTCACAAGAAACAACAAACAAGCGTCTAGGCCAAAGCTGGGGATAATGGTTCCCTCCTGACGAAATCCTATCAGCTGACCCTAGACTGCTGTGCACACATTTAGACCCCAAAGGTGGGAGATAGTGGACAAGGGGGAATAAAGGCAGGCTGCCTCCTCAAATCCTGGAGGAGGCAGGTGTCTAACTAACTGCCTTCTGCCTAGACGGAACACAAAAGGAAACCAAAATACACTTATCTTGAAGCTGAGCAGAAACAGCAATCCACCTTTCCTTAGAGCGAGAAAGAAGCTATAACCCACACAGGACACTGGGAAGGGGCGAGATTTAAACTCACACAAACTACCCCACCCAGTGCACCTGCAGGGAGGCAGGTACAGCTCAACTCCAAGTTCCACTGCAAACAGAAAACACTACACATGTGCTGCCAACCTGACAGACCTCCGCACCTCGCCAGAGCAGGGCATGACACACACTCATTGCTGAAGTGCAGAGGATTTAGAGAAAAACTTCTTAGGGACCGCAAAACTTTCCTCAAGGAGAACCACATTTGTTATAGGTGTTGTGCATCAACCTCTCATCATGCAAAAGACTGTACTATAAACATAAAATGCTCTGAATGCAACAGTGAAGACCACAATACAACCTTACAACCTGGGCCAGCTTCATGGACTCTCATACCCTAAGAACAGGCTCTAGAACACGGTGGGGAGGAGAGAGACACAGTACCTCCTGAAAAGACACCCCAGTGCACCGAAGTCTGCGGAGAAGGTCTTAGTAACTAATCTTGCTCCAAGGTCTGTCTTGTCACAGTTTACCTCATTGGTCATAAAGAGAAATCATTAAGGTTGTATGCCATCCTTGATGATCAGAGTAATAGATCTCTTGCTAACTCGGCTGTCTTTGATATCTTCAATATTAATGTACACTGCTCCCGATATTCACTTAAATCTTGCACAGGTGTTAGTGAAGAAAAAGGCAGAAGAGCTACTGACTTCCAAATCGAATCCATAAATGGTGAAGCATCCCTACCTTTACCTACCTTGATCGAATGCAATCGGATGCCAAACAATAGAGAAGAAATTCCTACACCTGAGGCAGCATTACATCATGCACATCTAAAATCCATAGCACATCTCATACCTGCACTTGACCCAGAGGCCCAAATAATACTTCTGCTTGGAAGAGATATCATAAGAGTCCACAAGGTGAGAAAACAAATAGACGGTCCTGACAATTCTCCATATGCCCAGAAGCTTGACTTAGGGTGGGTCATTATAGGTGATGTCTGCCTTGGAAATGTTCACAAGCCAAATGCAGTGAATTCTCTTTACACTAATACCTTGGAGAACAGATGTCCATCCCTCTTTCAGCCATGTCCTAATAGGTTCCTTGTAAGAGAGAAGCTGGCAAGTGTACTATATCCTGACTTTTCAGAAATCGAGAACCATCCTTGTGATGAAGACCAAGACCACTTAGGGTGCAAGGTGTTCCAGAAGACAAAGGAAGACCACGAGATAGCTCCCTCGATTGAAGATGAGGCCTTCTTAAACTTAAAGTATTCTTCACAGATAAAACAAACACCTGGATTGCACCACTGCCTTTCAAGACACAGAGACGTCGTCTTCCCAACAACAGGTATTTAGCCTTTAAATGCTTCTGTTCACTCAAACTTTCAGAAAAGACCAGAGTTGATGGAAAATTTATTTTTGTTCATGAAAAAGATATTGGAGAACAGTCATTCAGAAGTAGCTCCACCCCTAAAAGAAAAGGAAAAATGCTGGTACCTACCAATCTTCGGCATTTACCACCCTAAGAAACTAGGACAAATCCGAGTGGTATTTGACTCTAGTTAACAATATGTGGGAGTCTCCCTCAATGATGTTCTTTTGACAGGACCAGACCTCAATAATACACTTCTCGGTGTCCTTATCAGATTTGATAAAGAATCCATTAATGTAATTGCAGACATACAACAAATTTTCTATTGTTTCCTAGTTAAAGAATAGCACAGGAACTTCTTTTGGCTTTAGGACAATGACCCTACCCAAGACATCATAGAATATCGCATGAAAGTGCATGTTTTTGGGCAACAGCCC
The DNA here is from genome assembly GCA_033119425.1 of Bufotes viridis. Classification (NCBI taxonomy): domain Eukaryota; kingdom Metazoa; phylum Chordata; class Amphibia; order Anura; family Bufonidae; genus Bufotes; species Bufotes viridis. Next base: position 79,257,266 of record CM065592.1, read on the forward strand.
ATCTCCTGTAGTCGCTTTTTATGGACTCAGACTTTCTGCCCAAGAAGGTGAAAAAGACTATGGAGAAGAGTTTAAGAAATTTGTTGAAAGAGACTTCTATGTAGATGATGGCTTAAAGTCGATTCCCTCACCAGAGGCCGCAATCAGTCTACTCAAAAGGACTCAAAGTATGCTTTCCTGTTCAAACGTCACACTGCATACAATAGCTTCAAATAGCAAAGTCGTTATGGAGGCCTTTCCTACTCAAGATCATGCCAGTGATTTGAAAGATCTAGACTTGGCAACAGACCTGATACACATGCAGCGCAGCCTAGGGCTCAGTTGGGACCTCAAGTCTGACATCTTTACTTTTCAGGTCGATCAAGAACAGAAACCCTTCACATGATGTGGATTCCTATCCACCATTAACAGTCTATACAATGCACTTGGATTTGCAGCCCCTGTGATTATCCAAGGTAAGACTCTGCTCAGAGAGTTACCACAGATTCATGTAATTGGGATTCTCCACTTCCCTCAGAAAAAGAGGCACTATGGATAGCATGGAGAGACTCTCTAAAGGCATTATCTAACTTGCATATATATATAGGCCATATGCCCACTTCTCTCTAGCAGATGTTCAATCTAGACAGCTCTGCATATTTTGTGATTCTTCAGTAAAAGCAATTGCTGCAGTCGCTTATCTTAAAACTATAGACATTAAAGGTCAAGTGCAAATTGGCTTTACAATGGGCAAAGCAAAGCTGGCATCAAGTCCTGAGCTTACCATACCAAGACTGGAACTTTGTGCTGCTGTTCTAGCAGTAGAGTTAGCAGACCTTGTTGTGTCTGAAATAGATGTAAACCTTGATAGTACAGTGTTTTATACGGACAGCAAAGTAGCGTTGGTCTACATTTACAATGAGACTAGGTGATTTTATGTTTTATGTTTATAACAGAGTTCAAAGAATCAGGAGGTCTACACAGCCTACCGCCTGGCACTATGTACCAACTGACCTCAACCCTGCAGGCCGTGCTACAAGAGCTGTTCCTGCAGACCTGTTCCTACGCCTGTTCCTGAAACAGGAGTAGTAAATGGAAAATGAGACGGGCCTGTCGACCTTCCCCCTTCTCCGTCCACACCTGAAGTGAGCAGGAAGAAGTCGCAGATTGCAGCACACTTAGCATACTTCAGCTAAATAAATGACCCACTCAGTCTTTAAAGTCACAACAAATTTTAGCTTCACTTTTAAAGTATATTATGTGATTCTTCTGATTTAGTGATAATGTTACCTTAAGTTTATATCTCATAGCAAAACATAGTATGGGCCCCCTGCCCCACCCAGTTTCCTATATGCATATGACAATCACTCCTAGTTAGAGATGGCCCAAACTATTCTCGGGCGAACAGTTCCCAGTAAACATAGCTTGTTCGCGTTCGCCGTGGCGGGCGAACATATGCGATGTTCGGTCCGCCCCCTATACATCATCATTGAGCAAACTTTGACCCTGTACCTAACAGTCAGCAGACACATTCCAGCCAATCAGCAGCATACCCTCCCTTCCAGGCCCTCCCATCTCCTGGACAGCATCCATTTTAGATTAATTTGGAAGCTGCAGTCTTAGTAAGAGGAGTGACAGTGTAGCTGCTGCTGATTTAATTGGGAAATCGATAGATAGGCTAGTGTATTCAGTGTCCACTCCAGTCCTGAAAGACTCATCTGTTCTCTGCTGTAAGGACAGCGTCCTGATAGCACCCCAAAAAGCCATTTTTAGGGCTGCTACATTAGTCTGCTTTTTTTTTTTTTCTCCATATATATTGCAGTTGCCTTGCCTGCCCGTGTGTGAGGAGCTGCAGGCTCACAGTCTGTAGTGTGCCCACTGCCAGTGCCCACCACTCATACCGTGTGGCACAGGACTTTGCATTAAAAAAAGGCATTTAATTTTTACCCTTTAATCTAGGGTTAGTTGCCTGCCAGTGTGTGTCAGGCCGACTTCCACTGACTGTAGTGTGCTCACTGCCAGTGCCCACCACTCATACCGTGTGGCACAGTACTTTGCATCAAAAAAAAGCATTTCATTTTTACACTTTAGTCTAATTTCAGTTACTTGCCTGCTAGTGTGTGTCAGGCCAAATTCCACTGACTGTAGTGTGCCCACTGCCAGTGCCCACCACTCATACCGTGTGGCACAGGACTTTGCATAAAAAAAAGGCATTTAATTTTTACACTTAGTCTAATTTCAGTTGCTTGCCTGCTGCCAGTGTGTGTCAGGCCGACTTCCACAGACTGTAGTGGGCCCACTGCCAGTGCCAACCACTCATACCGGGTGGCACAGTAGCTTGCCGATAAATAAGGCATTTAATTTTTACACTTTAGTCTAATTTATGTTGCTTGCCTGCTGCCAGTGTGTGTCAGGCCGACTTCCACAGACTGTAGTGTGCCACTGCGTAACCCTTACACTACCTGATCGATACAACATCATACCTGATCGTATACACACACTGGATGTTTTAACCACTTCAGCCCCCCTAGCTTAAACACCCTTAAAGACCAGGCCACTTTTTACAATTCCGCACTACACTACTTTACCCGTTTATTGCTCCGTCATGCAACTTACCACCCAAATGAATTTTACCTCCTTTTCTTCTCACTAATAGAGCTTTCATTTGGTGGTATTTCATTGCTGCTGACATTTTTACTTTTTTTGCTATTAATCAAAAATTACCGAAATTTTTACAAAAAATGACATTTTTCACTTTCTGTTGTAAATTTTTTTAAAAAAAACTACATTTCTATATAAATTTTTCTCTAAATTTATTGTTCTACATGTCTTTGATTAAAAAAAAGTCCAATAAGTGCATATTTATTGGTTTGGGTAAAAGTTATAGTGTTTACAAACTATGGTGCAAAAAAGTGAATTTCGGCATTTTGAAGCAGCTCTGACTTTCTGAGCGCCTGTCATGTTTCTTCAGGTGCTAGAATGTCAGGATGGTATAAATACCCCCCAAATCACACCATTTTAGAAAGAAGACACCCCAAAGTATTCGCGGGGGGGCATGGTGAGTTCATGTATCATTTCATTTTTTTTCACAAGTTAGCGGAAAATGACACTTTCTGAGAAAAAAAATAAATAAAAAGTTTCAATTTCTGCTAACTTCTGGCAAGAAAAAGAAATCTCAGACGGACTCACTATGCCCCTCAGTGAATACCTCAGGGTGTCTACTTTCGAAAGGGGTCATTTGTGGGGTGTGTTTACTGTTCTGGCATTTTGGGCGGGGCTAAATTGTGAGCCGCCATGTAAAATCTAAAGGTACTCGTTGGAATTTGGGCCCTTTGCACCCAGGCTGCAAAAAGTGTCACACATGTGGTATCGCCGTACTCAGGAGAAGTAGGGCAATGTGTTTTGGGGTGTATTTTTACATATACCCATGTTGGGTGAGAGAAATATCTCTGTAAACTGACAACTTTGTATAAAATTTTTTAAAAGTTGTCGTTTACAGAGATATTTTCACACACAGTATAGGTATATATAAAAATACACCCCAAAACATTGCCCTACTTCTCCTGAGTACGGCGATACCACATGTGCCACTTTGCAGCCTGGTTGCAAAGAGCCCTAAAACCAATGAGTACCTTTAAGATTTCACAGGGCATTTTTACGCATTTGGATTCCAGACTTCTTCTCACGCTTTAGGGGCCCCTAAAATGCCAGGACAGTATAAATACCCACATGTGACCCCATTTTGGAAAGAAGACACCCCAAGGTATTCTGTGAGGGGTATGGTGAGTTCATGTAAAATTTTATTTTTGTCACAAGTTAGTGGAATATGAGACTTTGTAAAAACTAAATAAAAAAATAATAAAAAAACTATTTCCGCTGACTTGTGGCAAAAATAAAAATTCTGTGGACTCACCATGCCCCTCACGGAATACCTTGGGGTGTCTTCTTTCCAAAATGGGGTCACATGTGGGGTATTTATACTCACCTGGCATTTTAGGGGCCCCTAAAGTGTGAGAATCCAAATGCATAAAAATGCCCTGTGAAATCCTAAAGGTACTCATTGGTTTTAGGGCCCTTTGCGCATCTTGGCTGCAAAAAGTGTCACTCATGTGGTATCACCGTACTCAGGAGAAGTAGGGCAATGTGTTTTGGGGTGTATTTTTACATATACCCATGCTGCGTGTGAGAAATATCGCTGTAAACGACAACTTTTACATTTTTTATTCAAAGTTGTCAGTTTACAGAGATATTTCTATCACCCAGCATGGGTATATGTAAAATACACCCTAAAACACATCGCCCTACTTCTCCTGAGTACGGCGATACCACATGTGTGACACTTTTTACAGCCAAGATGCTAAAGGCCCAAATTCCAATGAGTACCTTTTAGGAGGGCATTTTTACGCATTTTCTTCTCACGCTTTAGGGCCCCTAAAATGCCAGGGCAGATAAATACCCACATGTGACCCCATTTGGAAAGAAGACACCCCAAGGTATTCCATGAGGGCATGGCGAGTTCAAAAAATATTTTTTTTTGGCACAAGTTAGTGGAAATTGATTTTTATTGTTTTTCTCACAAAGTCTCCCTTTCCGCTAACTTTTGACAAAAAGTTTAATTTTCATGAACTCATTATGCCCCTCAGCGAATACCTTGGGGTGTCTTCTTTCCAAAATGGGGTGACATGTGGGGTATTTATACTGCCCTGGCATTTTAGGGGCCCTAAAGCGTGAGAAGAAAAATGCGTAAAATACCCTCCTAAAAGGTACTCGTTGGAATTTGGGCCCTTTGCGCATCTTGGCTGCAAAAAGTGTCACTCATGTGGTATCGCCGTACTCAGGAGAAGTAGGGCGATGTGTTTTGGGGTGTATTTTTACATATACCCATGCTGGATGAGAGAAATATCTCTGTATATTGACAACTTTGAATAAAAAAATGTAAAAAGTTGTCGTTTACAGCGATATTTCTCACACCCAGCATGGGTATATGTAAAAATACACCTCAAAACACATTGCCCTACTTCTCCTGAGTACGGCGATACCACATGAGTGACACTTTTTTGCAGCCAAGATGCGCAAAGGGGCCCTAAAACCAATGAACCAATGAGTACCTTTAGGATTTTACAGGCCATTTTTACGCATTTGGATTCTCACGCTTTAGCACCCCTAAAATGCCAGGGCAGTATAAATACCCCACATGTGTCCCCATTGTGGAAAGAAGACACCCCAAGGTATTCCGTGAGGGGCATGGCGAGTTCACAGAAAAAAAAAAATTTGGCACAAGTTAGCGGAAATTGTTTTTTTTTTTTTTTTACAGTCTCATATTCCACTAACTTGTGACAAAAATAAAATTTTGCATGAACTCACCATACCCCTCACGGAATACCTTGGGGTGTCTTCTTTCTAAAATGGGGTCACATGTGGGGTTTTTGTACTGCTCTGGCATTTGAGGGTCTCCGCAATCATTACACGTATGGCCAGTATTAGGAGTTTCTGCGATTCTCCGTATATTGAGCATACGGGTAATGAGATTTTTTTTTTCCGTTCAGCCTCTGCGCTGAAAAAAAAAAAAATGAACGGCACAGATTTCTTCATTCGCATCGATCAATGTGGATGAATAAATCTCTGCCAAAATCAGTGACTGCGGTGCGGTGGGCTGGGCGCTAGCTACCTAACAAGTAGCTAACTAACTGGTGGTGATAGGGGACCCTTATGCCCCATTCACACGTTCGCAATTCTGTTTGCGGAACGGAATTGCGGACCCATTCATTTCTATGGGGACAGACTTTGTCCCGCTCGGATCCGGAATTACGGATCCGCGCTTCCGGGTCTGCACTTCCGTTCCGCAAAAATATAGAACATGTCCTATTCTTGTCCGCAATTGCGGACAAGAAAAAGCATTTTCTATATAGTTCTGGCAATGCACATTGCCGGTGTCCGTGTTTTGAGGATCTGCGGATCAGATCCGCGGATCGGATCCGTGGATCGGATCCGCGGATCCGTGAATCCACGGATCTGTGAATCCACGGATCCGCAAAACACATATGGACGTCTGAATGGAGCCTTACAAGGGGTGTGATCAATGACAGGGGGGTGATCAGGGGGTCTAGATGGGGTGATCAAGGGGTTAATAGGTGAGGGGGTGGGGGGTTAGTGTAGTGTTTGGTGCAACTTTACTGTGTTACCTGGTCCTCTGGTGGTCGATCCCAGAAAATGGGACCACCAGAGGACCAGGTAGCAGCTATATCAGACGCTGTTCATAAAACAGCGTCTGATATAGCTATTTGATGCGATTTATATCGCATCTACAGCCTGCCAGCGATTGATCATCGCTGGCAGGCTGTAGTACAACTCTTCAGACGCCAGACGCTGTGAACGCGCGCGCGCCCGCGCGTTCACAGGAAGTCTCGCGTCTCGCGAGATGACGCCCCGGCGCGTCCGATCAGAAGAACAGGACCGCCCGCAGGACGCAATCCTGCGTACGGCGGTCCTGAAGCGGTTAAAGCATGTTATTCCAAACAATTTAGGAATGTTAGGTGATTTATGCCCTTTATGGATTAAAACCCGATTCTGCGTCCACTACGCAATTTTCCATGGGAGTTTTGCCATGGATTCCCCTACGGCATGCCACAGTCCAGGTGTTAATCCCCTTGAAATAACTTTTCCATCACTATTGTGGCCAGAAAGAGTCCCTGTGGGTTTTAAAATTCGCCTGCCTTTTGAAGTCTATGGCGGTTCGCCCGTTCGCGAACATTAACGGAAGTTCGATTTCGCCGTTCGCGAACGGAAAATTTTATGTTTGCGACATCACTACTCCTAGTCAACACAAAGTGCAATGCCCCTGATTTCTGACTAATTTACTAATTTTATTATGTGGAACAAATTTTAATTTAAAAAAATTACATTAAAAAGGCCTCTCTTCCCCTCAACTGCTTTATATGAAAAAGTGGAACATGTACTTCACAAATATGGAGGTGATTTTGACCAACATATTTCTCAAGGTATTCACGCCAGACAACTTCCATAAATGCATTGATAAATCTCCTGTTTCCTTCTATTATACAGTTGCCAGCCTGCAGTCACCACTAGGGGGAGCTCAGTGCATAGAAATGTATACAGTTGCTATTCACTGGAAACGGAAATCATCTCTTTGCACTGACCTCCCCCAAGTGGTGGCTGCATGAAAATGAAGTGCTTTTCCATCGTGAAGAGTAAGGAGTTCAGTGTGGGTGCATCTCCCCCTGGGTCCCATAGCATTTGAGTAGTCCGCCTCTATTGTAGGTACTCCACTGATGCATTGGTATTTTGCACAATATTTGTACTGGAATCTGGAACCTCCACCACAGATGTAAACTCAGCCTTATTCATTATATCAACTGGATTCTGTAAGAAACTAGTAATTTCTGAAGTTCTTATTTAAACTCTCTTTACAATCTGATGTGTTATATGTGACAATTTTTCCCGAGATGTGTTTTGCTTTTCTCCATCTTCAGTCTCTCGCTATCTTACAGGCCTGACCTGCATACCCCAAAGCAAAATTAAAGCCAATAAAAACATTGTGGACATGAGAATTTATGGCGGGAGCATGGAAAGCTCCAGTGTCTGAAAGAAAGCCAGCAGAGATTTATTCAACATTATTAAGTGTTTGTGCCTTCTGCAAGATAAGCAACAAAGAGGGATTTATCAAAGGCTGACACCAGCTCTTCAGAGAGGAAAAACAGACGGCAGGGTTTATCATATCACAGCCCATGCACATGCGTGGAATAGAACACAAGTACATTGTAAGAGATACAGGTTCTGGACTGTCTACAGATTGCAGCATGTAAAATGGATTAGGCACCTGTTTAAAAATAAACGGGAAGCTTTTATATGAGGATATGAGGATAGTCTTGAAAGATGATAATGGAATGCATGCATGCCAGGTGGACCAGCTTACCAAGAAGGATGGACTTTTGATGTTCTTCAAACCCTGTTCTTTTCACGTTCCACAAATATAAACATATGGCTTAAAATGAAATGTGTTTTACTTGTAAGATAAGCCAAACCAAACTATAAAATGTTATACATCACAAATACCTGATAAGTATTTTCATAACAACTATAAACTACAAAGTCATATACAGGCACAGCCACCTCTCCACTGAACTCACCTAATAAATGAGTATCCCAGAGGTGGCTTTCTGTGGCTAAAGACGTTAAGATAAATGCGGGGTCCCTATGAACAGGCTCGGACTGGCCCATGGGGGAACAGGTGAAGCCCCAGGTGGACTCCAGAGGAAAGTAAGCCCCTAGTCCGCGACATTTGCACAAGTGGCACCTAGCACAGTAGACTGACATCTAGATAGTCTGTCTGAGATGCTATACAGTACATTGCCTATGATCATATAAAAACTGGGTAGTGTGGGCAGGTAGTATATGCATGTACCGTAGTTTTACAGTGAGCATCTGTAATGAAATTTACTTGTAGGCCCTAGGCACCCCAGTCCAACACTGCTTATGAAGCTTAGGTGTTACAGTGGCCCTTCACAAAAACTTAAAAAACCTGGTGCCCTACTTTTTATTTTTTTTGGACATTCTTCCCCTAATACCATTCCTCTCTTAATTTCTAGTCCTTGGACAACAGTTTCTTGTAATATTCTATACATATTGTCCTTTGGTAGTCACTGCTCCACCCATGAGCAGGGAGGAGTGTCTTCGGCTATCAAAACACATCGAGAAGACTGAGAAGCTGGAGACCATTTTACTAAAAAAAAGCAAAGACTGATGTCAGAAAGATTTGAAAAAGGTTCTTGGGTTTTAACTATACATTTGTTGTGAACGTTTTATTGTGAGTCAGAGGGTCCCTTTAAATGAAACCTGCTACCATGAAAATGCAGTTCAATCTGGAGGCAGCAGATTGATACACCATATAGGAGCATGCAGATTAAGCAAACACAGGGATGTCAATCCCAGATAGGACTGCCTACATGACCCCTAAGCATAAAAAAGCTGAAGCTTGTGTAAGTGCTTCCAAGGACATACAAGTTTGTGACATTCAAGCATGGCAACAAATAGGCCAATACAGGTAGTGACATCATATGTATGTACGTATGATACATATGTAGTGACATCAGACGTATGTAAATTACACCCAATTTATAAAAACTCAACCCAAATAATATAAATACATGCTCAAAAAGACAATACGGTGAAATAACATGATCCACTATATGTGTCATTACAAATTCAAAACGTTTTTGTGTTATAGTGCCAATATAGTGCAAAAAGATAAAAACATTAATTATGCAAATCCCATCTGGGGTGGGGAGAAGACAGTCGCTCACCAATCAGAAGCAAGTGACAGATTCAGAAATGTATCTATCAGACACACTTCAGCTGTAGTGTTTGTGTTCTTCCTCAATGCTGAACCAGATCTGACATCATTTCCGGAATCAAATCAAGGACTAGAACTCAAGGATAGAACGTAATATGCACACATGATCGCAGATCGTAGTCACATGAACTGCTCCATATTTCAAAGTAACTCGTAGGTATTCAATACATGCAAAGAATCATTATAGTCACTATAACGGCCATCTCGGAAACTGGCAACTATCCCACTTCACAAAATATAAAAGATATGTCAAATCTATATGGTTAAAGTAAAATAATAAAAGAAAATATAGGTGCATAAGGCGGTACAAGTTCATATTTGAAAAAGTGCAATCATCAAAGGGATCCATCCGTTCGGCAAGTTAGAACATACACAATACTCACTCCACTCACTGCTCAATTCAATCCACCTCCGTGACAATCTCCGAGGCTACCCAGAGAAGGCAGAGAGGTGGACACTGGCCCCATAATAGTGTGAATAATGCACATATTAATGTACAGAAAGAACCACCCCTAAACGCCTCAGTAAAAAAAAAGGCAAAAGTATTCATCCTTGCATGTGCTTCCCACTTTGTTGGTATAGTGACTCTCCTTCCTGTGCTCCTGTAAAAACATTATAAAAAATACATAAAATAAGAAAATACGCAGAAATCTATATCACAATCCTACCAATGCTAGGAACAAGGTGCCAGAGGGTACAGGCCAAGCCATCTATCTAAACATTTTCTATGTGAGCTTAAACTTAAGTCCATTTGGTCTCAATGTATTTGGATCATAAATCCTCCGACTTACATGTCAAGAAATACTTAATTGCAAAGAGTTTCTCTGTGTTCAGATGTGTAAACTTAGTACTCTTACAAATGGAGGAGCAATTAACGCATCCCAAACAGGGAAACAACCTCAATTTTTGAGGTTTAAGAAAAGTTTGTTTCATCTCAGATACATTCATGTCAGCTTTTACCAGACAGTCATGCAAATTGCAAATAGGATATAAGTGGGTTTTATGAAGAGGCATCTATATGACCAAGACCTGCCTAAACAACATGTCAATGTTAATTGTGAATTTTTGAAACCTCACTACTGCAAAAAGTTGAAATGAATGGTATCCTTTCTGCTAATATACCCTTAAATTTGGGTTTGGGTAGCTCCACTCTAGATATTGACTGTGTCTACATTTATGTGTCTATCAATAAGTGACTGGATATAATCTTTTAACCAAAAAATTAGAACTCATCTCTTTCAATGCCATCTCACACCTTTGTTCATCATCCATAATCCTCCTAACCCTCAGCATCTGGCTTTATGGTAAAGAGGGATTTCAACATATTCTTTGGATGTGAACTGTCAAATTGAAGTAGAGTATTTTTTATCGCAAAACATATGTGTATGCCCTCCTTGTTGGTAATCTGGGTATCCAAAAACTGCAGCTTGACTACTGAATAGAAAAGTGTAAGTGTAATATGATCATAAATCATGTTTAGGTATTCATGGAACTGTAATAGTTGCACCTCAAAACCAGTCCATATAAGAACACATAGAACCAGTCCATGAAGTGGTGGGACACATAGAAGAGACTCTCCTCCTTCGCATGCATAGACACTGCATTGGCATCCATGGCAGATCCATGTAATTAAAGATAAAAATCATTGTTAAATAAAAAATTATTGCATGTGAGATTCAAATTCAACGAAGAAAGAATAAATGCTCATGCATGTAAACACAACTCGAAATTATTCAAAGCTTGGATCACTGCCTGAATCCCTCTTGAGTGGCAAATAGAGGTATATAAATTTACCACATTGAACGAGGCTAGCACAGCACCAAGGGAATCATCATTTCTTGCAACTTCAGTAAAAAAATAGAAGTATCCCTAATATAGGCTCTCGCAGCAGTAGCGGTCTGTCTCAGGATCCTATCCAGGAAAATAGAGATATGAGAAAATAAAGAACCCCTTGCTCAACAAAATTGGTCGACAAGGGGGATCCACCAGAGGATAGGTCATCAGTATCAAAATCTCAGAAAACCCCTTTAAATGATGATTTGTAATGTTTTAATGGTAGACTGTAGAATCATTTTAGCAAATCCACTGCATATATATTACAATAAGTGTTCTCCTAAATCTATTATTTATAGTTTATGGGGGACATTTATAATTTGTGAATGTTTTGGTGGCAGATTTAAGTCTGCATCAAATGTATGAAATGGTGCACCTTAAAGGGCTTCTGTCACCCCCCCCCCCCCCAAAAAAAAAGTCATTTTTCATTTTTGGGCTTACTAAAATCCTTATAGTACGATTATTCAATATATAGTGTTTTTACGTTTTTCTGTGGCTTATTTTCCTTAAAAATCGCATTTTTACTATATGTTAATTACCTCGCTACCAGCAAGTAGGGCGGTTACTTGCTGGTAGCCGCCGCATCCTCTTTTAAAGAAAACTCCCCCTCCTCCTGTTGATTGACAGGGCCTGCGAGCGCTCTCCTCCTCTGGCTGGCCCTGTCTGCATTTCAAATCCCGCACCTGCGCCTTACGTGTCTTCATTCGGCGCAGGCGCTCTGAGAGAATGACGCTCGCTTCATCTGCACTTCCACAGTGAGCCTGCACCGACGACGTCTTCTCTTCTGGGTGCAGAGGTGACGTCATCGGCGCAGGTGCACTGTGGAAGGAGCGGCCGAGCAAGCGTCCTCCTCTCAGTGCACCTGCGCCAACTGAAGACCGGTACGGCGCAGGCGTGAGATATGGAACGGAGACAGGGCCAGCCGGAGGAGGAGATCGCTCGCTGGCCCTGTCAATCAACAGGAGGATGTGGCCGCTACCAGCAAGTAACCACCCTACTTGCTGGTAGCGAGGTAATTAACATATTGTAAAAGTGCGATTTTTAAGGAAAATAAGCCAGAGAAAAAGGCAAGAACACTATATATTGAAAAATTGCACTATAAGGATTTTAGTAAGCCCAAAAAGGTCTAATCTCTTTTTTATCCTTAAAACATAGACCATGCTAAAAAGTGGAGAGGAACAGCAATGTCGCAAAAATTGACAGAAAGTTAAAGAAAACAGTACAATCGCCATGACTTCCAATTTTTTGTCCCCCTATGCCTTAAAAAGATGAAACATTTTTCACAGTTTTCTATAAACCAACAGTTTTGCTCTCTGCTTCAATATAAGTGTCAGAATTCAGAGAAAACTGCACTTATCATTATTTATTTCACAAGCCCCTTATCTCTCCCTTGCTTTATCTTGCCGAGACTTCTGGCACAAAATTCTGGCTGCTCCGCACTCCAAGCTCAGTGCACATCCAGCTTTCCGCAGCATGTGTTACAGATATAATTGCATTAAGCTGGACTGTGGCCCAGCCTCTCTTCGTACTCTTCCCCTGTTCTGCAGAGAGAGAGAGAGAGAGGGTGAAAGAACCAGCCTTGAAAGCCTGCAAATTACCGAGATGTAAATTAGCCGCTATGCAAATGCGAATAATATGCAAATAGGCCATGCATAAAAATGATTGCTCTAACGAGAAGTACACCCCGTTTATTCATTAGGATAATTTCTGTTATACATTGTTTCACAGTATTTTGCATTGTTCCTGGTAATATGAATATTTAGCTTCATTATGCTAGGCCTGATTTCCATTTTTTGGGCTGTTTTGTGATGATACAAACAATTAGAGTTAAATGATAATGTTAAAAGGTGTGTGGAGTTTACAAAAGCTCCCTTTCTTTCCTCTCACCCTTTTTACTGATTCTGTCATGTTTCCCAAAGCCTTCTCCTGTTGCTATAATTACTTAATAATTTATAAGGTGCCTAGCTACTGTGCAGGGTAAGGTGCAAGCCAGCCTTAAATATTAATACAGTAATGGATTGATGAGTCTTCTCATAAACTTCCTTTGGAGGATTAAACTATTTCACTTTTTGCTGTACTTGAAGAGGGTGACCCAACTATAGGCTTCCTGCCATGTTAACAACCCACAAGTTGCTCACAAGTGTTCATAGGATTAGTGGTTCTGTTTCACATTTTATGACGGAAATACATTTTTAACTGTGTTACATTGTGTGAAATTATGTTTGATGATTAAGGGTCTTTGAGCAACAACAATGTTTTTTTATTACATTGCAGCTTTTAAAGTACGACCCATGGCATGGAATTTAGGGGGCCATTTACTATGCAAAAAATACGTCTAAATTAGGCATATTTAAGGTCCCACTCCTGCCAAGTCTGACATTGTCGGCTTGGCATGGGCGGGGAAGGGCACGGGTGGGAAATCCTGTTTCATTCACGATTTCCTACGCCTGTTTTAGGCATAAAAAAAGTTCTAAATGTAAGACAGCAAGTAAGCCATCTTACATTTGGAACTGGCACTGGATACGGCGAAGTTATTGAGAGGGCTTTATTAAGACTACTGTCTAAAATGCTGGTCTTAATAAATGTACCCCTTAGGGCTCGTTCAAACTAACATTTTTTGCGTTCTGTACACGGGCCCTTTTTTGCGTTCAGTATACCGTCCATATACGGAACCTTTCAATTCAATAGGTTCGCAAATAAAACGGAATGTTCTCCGTATGCATTCCATTTCCGTATATCCCTTTTTCCGTTCTGCTACATTTTGAGTCATGTACTATTATTGCCCGCAAATCAAGTTCCGTGGCCCCATTCAAGTCAATGGGGCTGTAAAAAAACCTGAATGCATACGGAATGCATCCGTATGCCTTCCGTATCTGTTCCGTTTTTTGCAGAAGCATCTATTGAAAATGATATGCCCAGCCCAATTTTTCAATGTACTTACGGTTAAAAAATTATTATATGCTTCTGTTTCTGTTTGCGATCCGCAAAAAATGGATCACAAAAGGAAACCACACGGAAACAGGACGGAGTGGAACATAAACACTACTGAAACCAAAAATGGAAAAACTGATCCGTTAAAAAAGGACCGCAAAACCATATGGTCGTGTGAATGAGCCCTTAGTCTGTATTTAGTTCTTTTTCCATATTTGTATTGATTCCACATGAAAAGCAGAACTAATGCCCTCTAGAAGATGAGGCAAAATTTTATGACTGGCCAACTAAAGGAACAGTTCTGAAGTCTTGCATTACTTGGAGATCGACCTCCAGCTTTCAATATTTGTTCTAACATGTGATCTAAAATTCAGGAAAAAATAGAGTTATCACGACTTAGATGCATAAAGAGTTTACTAAACTATAATAAAAGAAAAGACATATGTACAAAAGATAACTTACAGAATAAAGTGAGTAACAGTCGCCAAAGCTGTGAACAAATGAGTGAGCTCCCCATTGGCCAGTTCCCATTATGGTTGACACCCAAATGATACAAAAAGAGGTGATGGCAGCAAGACACGTCTTACCCTCATGATGTTTTCAATGGAGCTAAGCTCTTTATTACAAGGATAGATGTTTTCTAGCCTCCTGGCCCCTCCTAAAGGTCTTCAGTGTTCAGTATGCCTGTACAATTAGTTCAGACTTCAGGAATATGACTAGGTATCAACAAGTACAACTAACCAACTACAAGAAATTCGGATAAAGAACCACTAAAATACCTTGATATACGGTATTTTATGATGATTTTATTCCAGCTTCAAAAGAAGAGGGGGCAACAGTTCTACTGCAGAGAATGATCAGACATATTTTAAAGTGTAGTGCCCGATCACCGGCCAGTGTTGATTTATGCTCCCATTCATAGGGCAGGCTCCAGTTGAGCATTTCCACTTCTGAAATTAGAAAAATATTTGTTCAATAGTGCAAAAAAATTGTTCCACTTTGATTTTTAAATAGAGTGAGCTTACTTCTGATCTTGGATATGGCCAGCTTGTTTATCTTGGAACTTTAAATCCAAGTGAGGCCTTATAGTACCTTAAAAACTAGAAATATGTGGAGCCTGAAGATATTGATCAGCCATTATGACTGGCAGCATTGTTATCAAGTGTAATGCCGGCTCACTGGTCAGCATTATTATTTGTTCCCTTGCATAAAGCCATGCTCTAGTTCAGCATGCCAACTTCAAAAATTTCAATCACCAACAGTGGAAAAATAATTAAAAAAAAAATTGCCAAATTTAAAACCCACCATTGAAGTTTATAATTTGCAAAAATCATCTATGATTTTCAAAAACTGGCTTGTTTTCATAGCAGTTCTATATCTGAGGAAGGCTACTGGCCCCGAAATGCGTCATTATTGGAATATAAACTTCAATTGGCATGCTGAATTTAGGCATCCATTGTTTTTGTTGATTTTACTTCTAAATAAAGTTTCTGTTTTTATGGTGAAGGGCTGGATTCCAGATCTTTTTCATTTCCTTTACTGATCGTACCTATCACTTCAGATGGTTCCTCCATTAACACGGACCATCAGGACCAGCTGTGCAAGCCCCTACTAGAATTGAAATGATAGGCTTTACATCTGTTGTGACTGTCACAATTTTTCCAAGCGAGCAACCAATCATTTTTCACAATATCCTTTATTGTCCGGTTTCACCATATGCTTGCTCTGTGCACTCTTTTCAGATTATCCTGCAATAGTTTACCAATTCCATCAGAAATTCTCTTCAACCTTCACCCTTAGTTGCAAGTAAAAGCTCAAAATGATATTTTACTTACTATATTTGTTAAAGTTGTGATGCTTGTTGGGTCTTATGCAGGCTCACACCATTCATTGAAAATGAGAATGAAGCCCATAAACCATATTTAAGACACAAGGATCCAAAGTGAAAGGAACATCCTAGAAGAACAATCAAGAATGGACATGGCTGTTGGGTCTCATCATCTCAATTAAATGAGAAGATCGCAAGATGGTGGCTTTTGCTAATGCGCAAACATCATTTATTGTGTCTAGGAACAGCCCATGGTAGGAATTTTCTATGGGTTCTCAACCATATATCTGGAGAAAGGCTACCTTACAAATCCACTTTAAAGTGTAACTGTCATTTCAGATTATTTTAAAGAATAGTGTATGGACAGTGATGTTGAACATTTTGTATTATACTTCATTAGGGAAAGATCTTACTTTGTTCTAGAAAACAGAGCATAAAGAGTCTTGTTAGGCTACTTTTGTGTTTCGCTTTTCTGGTATTGAGATCCGACAGAGGATCTCAATATCAGAGAAAATCGCTTGCGTGTTGTCCCCAATGGGGAAAAAACTGAACTGAATGGAACGGAATGCTCTTATTTGGCAGGGAAAACGGGATCCAGCATGACACACAATGCAAGTCAATGTTGCCGGATACGTTTTCTCGGACACAATAAAAAATGGATGCGTCTCCAATTGAGTTTCAATGGTGTTCATGCCGGATAGGTCATTGCTATTTTAAAGATAATACAACTAGATCCGTTCATAACGGATGCAGACAGTTGTATTATCAGAAACAAAAGCGTAGTGTGAAAGAAGCCTTATCAAAGCTTGAACAGCGTTGCTGAGAGTTTTACTGAGCACTGAAGACACCTGTGTGCCTGCCTCTTGTTGACTAAGTACTGTACATGTGCCCTAAATATCCCTGCCCATCACCCTGCCTATCTGATGTGTTAGACTGAAGACAGACTCTCCCTAGCAACTGTCATTTACAGCTTTAAGGACTCTTTTAAATGAAAAGACAGTTACACTTTACATGAAGTTTATGATCGACTTGGTCAATGGGCAGTTCTCAAGATTGATTCTCACAAATATTAAACTGAGTCTGTCACTGGTTCTATGCTGTCCTACATAGGGGTATTATAAACAGGTGGCAGTTACCCTTAGCAAAATGATGGGTCACTTGAATTGACCCAGCCCAGCTAAAATCTGTAATGAACTGCTTCAGTGCTGGAATTGTTCAATACACAGCCACAACCAAGTGTTCAATTTCTTCAGCTCCTGGCTCTCCATGAGTTTCTGGGCAGTGGACCAAATGTATGAAAAACAAGACATACCCTTTAACAGTCACATAGTATTTATACAGGTTTTTCTTTATTGTAAGAACTTTCAAGTGCAGAACTGAAATTATGTGGCAAAGACTATCATAAAAATTCAGGTTTTCAATTATTTAATCACAAAACAAACAATTAATTGATAAATTTATTCCGTGTCATCTTTACAATTTTCTTCTGATGATAAATTAAACTAATGTCTTATTTTGGCTTTGGATTTGCAGCTTCTGCATGCCATCTTTTATCTTCCTAGCTACATTCTGTGCTCAGTGATGCGACTTCTGCTTGCAAAGTTGTGTATTTTTTGTTGCCTGGGATACAGCACAAATTTTATTTCTTTTTAGAACTAGGTTAAATGTAAAGTTCAGATCAAAACTGCATTGTAACTGTGAGCAACAGAACTAAAAAACATTTACCCGAAAAGTCATATCTTTGAATTAAACATATGAATACTATAGTATATGTTCATAAGCAAGACAGAAGAAAGACAAGATTGCATGAATTTAGGGGAAAATGTATTTTTCTTCTCCAGAAACAGTGCCACTCTTATCCTTCGATCATTACCACGGCAAGATGAGACTAAGCGCTTACCACCAAGTGGCCAGGAAATAGAGGAGCCGCTGGTGCTCAACTAGTTCAGTAGCTCCGATTGTAGTTTATTAACCCAGCTCCCCGTACCTGTGATTCTGTCCCCGCTTGCAGGTACAGGCGCCGGGCTTCTTCATTCCTTCCCGCTGCTGCACGCCATGCTGACAGGCTCGGACAGCGGGGTTCTTAGCTGTAGTCTGCACTCCTGTCACCAGCATCTCCATCCTGGCTCTGAGCAGAGCTTGCACTCTGGCTCAGAGTTCCTTGTATGTATTTAGGGGGTGTGCTGGCATGTCTCTCATCCATATGTGACACAGCATGCGCATGCCTTCTATCTTCCCCAGCCTATGGCTGCTCTGCAGGAGGTATTTAAAGGGGTCTCCTTCTACAGGAGGGCGCCTGATCAACTTAGGTTTCTAGCTAGTCTAGTTTCCTGTTTGAGCTAGGGTGTTCTGTTGGTTCTTGTCTTTCTGTGTACCGGACTTTGGATTACGTTTTATGGACTTTGCCTGACTGCCGTCTGCCCTGACTTCTGATCAGCCTCTGGCCTCCCAGCATTTCTGGGTGTATTGTGTCACCTGGAGGTCAGTCCAGTGGGTTCACACTCTGGTCCCGATTTCCTCATGTTTTAATTCCCCTCTGAGGTTGCACCTGATACTCCCCTCGGGAAAGTCTCTCCTCTCCACCAGAGGTATTATGTGAAGAACGAAGGGTGTGCCCAGACATTGCCCTCAGAGGGAGTTGGTCACGGGGAGCAGCGGGTTCCCACCCACTGGTCAAAACAACAACATAGCACAGCAAGCTATGCTGTTTCCCTAACTCAGAAACTGTAATGTAAGCTAATGAAACAACAAAGTTTTGACTTGCTCCACTGTTTATCGGCCACCTGGTGGTTAGTGCTCAGTCACATCTCACCTTAGTAATGGCAAGATGGAACAACCCCTTAAAAAGTAAAAAGAAGAACATGTAGGAACATGAATAACAGTAGAGAAATAAGTCACATATAGGAGAGAATATATTCCTTCATTCCCAGGGCTGGAGCAAAGTTTGTGGAGGTCCTTGTGTAGAGCATCCATCTTTTTTCAATCCTTTCAGGATTTTGATATGGATTTTGTAGTCATAGGAGTCTCACAAGAGACAACAAGCTTGGTGGTCACCAGCAGTATCTTTGGAGGCAACAGACTTGGTGGTATAAACAAGTACCACTAAACAACTACATTACAAGGAATTAAAGGAAAAGAACTACGTTTGATTACGTCAGCAAACAGCGTGTTAAAAAACACACTGCACTGAGGCATGTGTTTATGTTTTTTCATATTTCAAAACTTCCAAAAATTGTCCCTTAATGGAAGCAGATTGTGTTTAAACAAACACAATGTGTTATGGCTTGTTGAGGAAGCAAACATCCAAAAATTATGCCTTGACAGGGTCAGAATGCCTGCCCATACGACACGCTCAAGTGCTAGTTGTCAGAAGAAAAAGTGGCTCGTTGTGAACAAGCCTAGAAAAATGTTCCCTTTTAATTCAGAGTAGCAGCAACTTCAGACCTCTGGAACGTGGCCAGGTACATGGTACCACTAAACAACTACATTTCAAGGAATTAAAGGGAAATAACCAATAAAATACCTTGCTACACATTCTGACCCTTGCAATTTAAAATTATTTCCAACCTACCTCAAAAAAATAAAAAATAAATCAATGCATGTATATATTTATGCAACAGTTACTATACCATGGTAAGCCTTAGCAAATTCCATATAAGCAGGTTTGGACTGGGCCCACAGGGGTACAGGTGAATCCCCTGGTGGGCCCCCTGAGCAAGGTGGGCTCCTAGTCTCCCACCCCCTGCACAAGTGGCACATAACACAGTAGACTTACTGCACTACATACATATATTCATTGTACAGCACCTCAACCAGCCTATTTTCATACGAAAAACTTGATAGATTATTAAAGAAACTCTGCAGTTTATTATTATAGAAACGATCAGAGCTGAGATGACTTCTAGGTATAGAAGAAAGCTTCCAGTATCCTCTTTTCCCAGGACCTAACTTCTCAAAGTTGCTGCAGGGACCTCCATATTCAATCATCCATATCCATATGGTGGGCCCCCAAAATAAATTTTACTGGTGGGTCCTAGGCACCCTAGTCCGACACTGCATATAAGTATCTATAAAATAAGTATCTAATTCTAAATAATCTATCAACCCTGTTCATTAAAGGGGTTATCCGACTTATATAAACTTAGGCTAATGTGCATTATATTAATATATTAAACAATTTTTTAATTTACTTACATTATTAACCTCTTTAGGACGCAGGGTGTACATGTACGCCCTTGTGTCCTGGTACTTAAGGACCCAGGGCGTACATGTACACCCTGCGAATATCCGATCACCGCTTCGCACGTGGAGGTGATCGGAACCCGGTGCCTGCTGAAATCAATCAGCCTGTGTCCTGTGACCCCCCATGTCGGCGATTGCAGCAAACCGCAGGTCAATTCAGACTGTGACCGAGGGAATCAGAGACTAAAAAATGCCCCAAACTCATAAATGTTAACCCCCCCTGCACCCCGCCATGTTAGTGTCCCCCCGGGCGGTGCAGGGGGGGGGGAATTGTGGGCGGTGCTGCGGGTGGGCGGTGCGGGAGGCCCGCCTCCTTTTAAATTATTTTCCTGGTGTCTAGTGGGTATAGCAGGGGGTCAGCACATTGCTGACCCCCTGCTATAAACTGCTGACATCTGTGCTGCAGATGTCAGCAGTTTAACCCCTTCCATACCGCGGTCCTTACGGACCGCTGATTGGAAGGTGTTACTAGGGAGGGAGCTCCCTCTCCCATCAGGGGGCTGCTGTGCCTTTGCAGCCCCCAGACAGGATGGGATAGCAGAGGGAGGGAGCTCCCCTCCCTCCCCATCCATCACCCGCTTCTCTGTTATGGCAGCGGGTGATGATTACCATGGCAGCAGGACGCTTTCAGAAGCGTTCTGCTCTCCATGGTACTGAAATTCTGAATAGGCTTTTGCTAAAGGCAAAAGCCTATTCAGACTTTGTAAAGTAAAAAATAAAGTAAGTACACTATAAAGTGTACTTACTGTATTATATAGACACCAGATCCACTGGATCTACAAGAACCAAGTGGGTTTGGGTCAAAAACAATGTCAAAAAAGTGAAAAAAGTAAAAATAAGAAAAATACATATCACTAAATAAAAATTAAAAAAATCAAATACACTACAGATATTAGGTATCACCGCATCCCTAAAAATCTCCTCTATAAAAATATTACATAACCTAACCCCTCACGCAAATACCGTAAAAAACAACAACAAAAAATGGTGTAAAAAAGCCATTTTTTGTCCCCTTGCATCACAAAAAGTGTAATACCAAGTGATCAAAAAAGCGCATGCCTCCCAAAATAGTACCAATAAAACCGCCATCTCATCCCGCAAAAAATGAGTCCTTACATAGGACAATCTCCCAAAAAAATAAAAAAAATATGGCTCTCAGACTATGGAGACACTAAAACATTTTTTTTTTTTTCTAAAATGCTATTATTGTGTTAAAGTAAAATAAAAAAAAAGTATACATATTAGGTATCGCCGCGTCCATAAAAATCTGCTCTATAAAAATATCACATGATCTAACCCCTCAGGTAAATACAGTTAAAAAAATAAAATAAAAACAATGTAAAAAAAAACATTTTTGTCACCTCACCTCCCAAAAACTGTAATAGCAAGCAATCAAAAAGTTATATGCACCCAAAAATAGTGCCAATCAAACCGTCATCTCATCCCGCAAAAACTGATACCCCACATAGGACAATCACCCCAAAAAAAAAAAAAAATGGCTCTCAGACTATGGAGACACTAAAACATGATTTGTTTTGTTTTAAAAAAATGATAATATTGTGTAAAACTTAAATAAATAAATAAAAAGTATACATATTTGGTATTGGCGCGTTCGTCGGAGCCTGCTCTATAAAAATAACACATGACCAATCTCCTCAGGTGAACACACAAAAAAAAAAAAACAACGCTGTCAAAAGCCATTTTTGTCACCTTAAATCACAAAAAGTGTAATAACAAGCGACCAAAATGTTATATGCACCCCAAGATAGGGCCAATCAAACCGTCATTTCATCCCGCAAAAAATGAGCCCCTACATTAGAAAGTTGCCCAAAAAATATGGCTTTCAGCATGTGAAGAAACTAAAAAATCATTTTTTCAAAAATGCTTTATTATGTAAAACTGAAACAAAACCCCCCAAAAAGTAGCCATATTTGGTATTGCCGCATCCGTAGCAACCTGCTCTATAGAAATAGCACACAATCTAACCTGTTAGTTCAACGATGTAAAACACAAAAAATAAAAACAGTCCGAAAATGGCAATTTTTTTGCAAATTTTCCATTTTAATCAATTTTTTAAGGGTTAACAGCCAAACAAAACTCAATATATATTGCCCCGATTCTCTAGTTTGCAGAAACACCCCATATGTGGTCGTAAACTGCTGTATGGCCAAACGGCAGGGCGTAAAAGGAAGAGAACGCCATATAGTTTTTGGAAGGCAGATTTTGCTGGACGGTTTTTTTGACACCATGTCCCATTTGAAGACCCCCTGATGCACCCCTACAGTAGAAACTCCAAAATAGTTACCCTATTTTGGAAAGTACGGGATAAGTTGGCAGTTTTGTTTGTATTATTCTAGGTTAAATATGATTTTTGGTTGCTCTATATTACACTTTTTTTGAGGCAAGGTAACAAAAAATTTAAATTCTGAAATTTCATCTCCATTTGCCAATAACTCTTGTGGAACACCTAAAAGGTTAACAAAGTTTGTAAAATCAGTTTTGAATACCTTCAGGGGTGTAGATTTTTAGATGGAGTCACATTTATGGAGTTTCTACTCTGGGGGTGCATCAGGGGGGCTTCAAATGGTACAGCAAACCAGTCCAGCAAAATCCGCCCTCCAAAAATCATATGGCGTTCCCTTCCTTCTG
Organism: Bufotes viridis; assembly: GCA_033119425.1. Classification (NCBI taxonomy): domain Eukaryota; kingdom Metazoa; phylum Chordata; class Amphibia; order Anura; family Bufonidae; genus Bufotes; species Bufotes viridis. Next base: position 79,280,098 of record CM065592.1, read on the forward strand.
CGCCCTGCCGTTTGGCCGTACAGCAGTTTACGACCACATATGGGGTGTTTCTACAAACTACAGAATAAGGGCAATAAATATTGAGTTTTGTTTGGCTTTTAACCCTTGCTTTGTTACTGGAAAAAATTGATTCAAATGGAAAATTTTTCAAAAAATCAAAATTCTGAAATCTTATCTCCATTTGCCATTAACTCTTGTGGGAAACCTAAAGGGTTAATGTTGTTTGTAAAATCAGTTTTAAATACCTTGAGGGATCTAGTTTCTAGAATGGGGTCATTTTTGGGTGGTTTCTATTATGTAAGCCTCACAAAGTGACTTCAAACCTGAACTGGTCCCTAAAAAGTGGGTTTTTGAAAATGTCTGAAAAATTTCAAGATTTGCTTCTAAACTTCTAAGCCTTGTAACGTCCCCAAAAATAAAATGGCATTCCCAAAATGATCGATACATGAAGTAGACATATGGGGAATGTAAATAAATAACTTTTTTGGGCGGTATTACCATGTATTATAGAAGTAGAGAAATTGAAACTTGGAAAATTGCAAATTTTTCCAAATTTTTAGTAAATTTTTTTATAAATAAAAATGACATTTTTCGACCTCATTTTACCACTGTCATGAAGTACAATATGTGATGAAAAAACTGTCTCAGAATGGCCTGGATAAGAAAATGGCCTGGCGTTTTAAAGTTTTCACCACATAAAGTGACAATGGTCAGATTTGCAAAAAGTGGCCTAGTCCTTAAGGTGAAATTGGGCTGAGTCCTTAAGGGGTTAAAGATGCCCTGTTTATCGTCTGCAGATTAGTGTGTTGTTATCTCTGACGTCATCCACCCTGCTCCGGCGGTGATGTCTTGTTTACAGGCTGCTCCCTGCTTGAGGGAGTGGCCCCACTCTGTAAACGAAACATCAGAGCCATTGTTTCACGGCCCCTCTGACTTTCATCTCACAGCATCCGCTCCAGTAAGGGATTGTGCATGCACGATCCGTACCAGAGCCGTGCTGTGTCATAAGAGAGAGAGAAGAGGCGGGTACCAAAGGCTGTAAGACTGTGCGGCTGAATCTGTCAGCACGGCTCTGGTGAGGATCGCGCATGCGTGATTCCTTACTGGAGCCGATGCTGTGAGACGAAAGTGAAAGGGGGGCGTGAACCAACGGCTCTGATGTTTCGTTTACAGAGCAGGGCCACTCCCTCAAGAAGGAAGCAGCCTGTAAACAAGACGTCACCGTCGGAGCAGGGTGGATGACATCAGAGATAACAACACACTAATCTGCAGACAATAAACAGGGCATCTTTAATAATGTAAGTGAATTACAAAGTTGTTTAATATATTAATATAATGCACATTAGCCTAAATTTATATAAGTCAAAATGGAAACAGGAAAACAGGAAACTACCTTGGCACCCCTTGTCTTCTCAAAACCCCCCAAAACACTCTATATTGAACTAACAAAAGTTTACGTCATAAGAATGATTTTGCTTGTGATTTTCTTAAATACTCAGTCTCTAGTGCCATATCTAGAGCCTAATTTTAGAATGTTCCTCTCATTGACCTAGTCTTTTCATTACAGGCAATAGCATTGTTGACAGAATTTAAAAATGAACTTTCCTGGTTAATCTAGGGGAAGACTTATCCAGCTTTCATTTTCCAAAAGAGCTGTGAAAAATAAAATGTGGAATCTGATTGGTTGCTATGGGTAACTAAGCCAGTTCTACTTTACACCAGTTTGATAAATACCTCCTATAGTCTTGCCAAATTTGTCTAGCACAGCCTCTTACCCCACCTTCCTCTGTTTTGATGTATGAGTGGATTGCAGGTGTATTCACAATAATAAGTGCATGTTTCAGAGCCTCATTTCAGTAGTTGTAAGACAGTTCATAACCTTGTCTGAGAGAGAAGCTTTGACACTGGGACCTCCTCCTCTCGCTTGTCTGTGGTTCATTGTATAAACTCATCAGCCCTACTGGTTGGTTGGCGTACTGCAGTAAGGGAGATGGTTACTTTTGAGGTCCACCCCCCTAAAACTGGAGTGCAAGCAACAAGGATTTTTCAGCATGGTGGACCAGTGGTTAAAGTCTTTTCTTGTTGACAGGATATCCACCAAGAGCTGTGTTTTACCATGCCTGTTGTTGTTAACTTGGGCAACACCTGGAAATGCTGAGGTTGTTAGTCCTAGTCCTAGCTGATACAGCCTGCAGTTAGGGAGAAATCAACAGTAGAAATGTCGCAAACATAAAATTTTCGCGAACTTCCGCAAGTGTTCGCAAACGGGCGAACCGCCATAGACTTCAATAAGCAGGTGAATTTTAAAACCCACAGGGACTCTTTCTGGCCACAATAGTGATGGAAACGTTGTTTCAAGGGGACTAATACCTGGACTGTGGCATGCCGGAGGGGGATCCATGGCAAAACTTCCATGGAAAATTATGTAGTTGACGCAGAGTCGGGTTTTAATTCATAAAGGGCATAAATCACCTAACATTCCTAAATTGTTTGGAATAACGTGCTTTAAAACATCCAGTGTGTGTATACGATCAGGTATGATGTTGTATCGATCAGGTAGTGTAAGGGTTACGCCCGCCTCAAAGTGACAGACCAAACTCTGACAGAGCAAACTCCCCATTTAACGCACTGCAAACAACCGCAAACAGTCCATTTGCACAAACGCAAACTCCCCATTTGCACAAGGTTGGATACCAAGCTAGCCATGTCCCGTTCCTTGTCCTCACTGACGTTATTGAAGGTCTCTTCCTCCACCCAGCCACGTACAAAACCAAGGGTCCCCGAAAGGTGACAACAAGCCCCCTGGGACGCCTGCTGTTGTTGGTCTTCCACCTCCTCAAAGCCACCTTCCTCCTCGGACTCCTCTTCTTCAGACTCCTCTCTCTGCATTGCCGCAGGTCCGGCAATCGACGACGACAAGGCTGCTTCTGGTGGTGATGGTGACCACAACTCTTCCTCTTCATGCTCATCTATGGCATGATCCAGCACTCTTCCCAGGGCACACTCCAGAAAAAATGCATATGGGATGAGGTCGATAATGTTGCCTTGGGTTTGACTGACCAGGTTTGTCACCTCCGCAAAAGGAAGCATGAGCCTACAGCCATTGTGCATGAGCGTTCAGTAACGCGGCTAAAAAATACCCAGCTCCTCAGAGGCGATCCTCTTTTTTTAAATTAAATAAATCTGTTCTCACCAGTTTAATCTCTGTTTTATCAGGGGACGTGTATCAAATAGATTTTAGGAAATGGGAATTGAAAAAAGATGATGGCGCGTGCGCCGTGCAATATACTATGCCACCAATACAAATAGTGTGAACTACTATTCTTGCCATTTTAATCTTTGTTAAGTCCCCTATCAGGGGACGTGTATTGAATTGAATCCTTGCATGGGGAGATAGAGAAAAAAGCTTACTCTGTCCGCTTCCTTCTAATTTTGGGCACTTGCAATAGAATTTGCCACCAATGCAACTAGTGTTAACTAAGTACTATTCCTATCAGTTTAATCTCTGGTTTGTCCCTTATCAGGGCCAGGGCCGGTGTACTGAAAAGATTTTTGAAACCGGGAGATGTAAAAAGACCCATACTCGGTCCGCTTCGTATGAATTTTAGGTCACTGCGCGTGCGCCGTGCAATATCCTGTAACACACTATATGAGTGGTGGGCAGTGTGCACACTACAGTCTGTGTGGGCCTGACACACACTGGCAGGCAACTGAAATTATATTAAAGGGTAAAAATTAAAAAACTTTTTTATCTGCAAGGTACTGTGCCACCAAATATGAGTGGTGGGCACTGGCAGTGGGCACAGTACAGTTTGTGGGCCTGACACACACTGGCAGGCAACTGAAATTATATTAAAGGGTAAAAATTAAATGACTTTTTTATCTGCAATGAACTGTGCCACCCTATATGAGTGGTGGGCACTGGCAGTGGGCACAGTACAGTTTGTGGGCCTGACACACACTGGCAGGCAACTGAAATTATATTAAAGGGTAAAAATTAAATGACTTTTTTATCTGCAATGAACTGTGCCACCCTATATGAGTGGTGTGCACACAGTACAGTCTGTGGGCCTGTGGTCTCTCACACACAGGCAGGCAACTGCAATATATATATATAGAAAAAAATAAAATAAAAGCAGACTGATGTACCAGCCCTAAAAAGGGCTTTTTGGGGTGCTGTCAGGACGCTGTCCTTACAGCAAATGGCCCCTTTCACACGAACGAGTTTTCCACACGGGTGCAATGCCTGATGTGAACGCATAGCATCCGCAGTGAATACTGACCCATTCATTTCAATGGTTCTGTTTACATAAGTTTTTTTTTTTCATGCATCACTTGTGCATTGCGTGAAAATCGCAGCATGTTCTATATTCTGCGATTTTTACGCAGCCCTAGCCCCATAGAAGTGAATGGGGCTGCGTGAAAAGCGCATTGCATCCGCAAGCAAGTGCGGGTGCGTTGCGATTTTCACTGATGGTTGCTAGGAGATGTTGTTTGTAAACCTCCAGTTTTTTACCACGCGCGTGAAAAACGCATCAAAACGCATTGCACCCACACGGAAAAAACTGAACAACTGAACGCAGTCGCAGGCAAAACCTTCAATATCTGGCCCAATATGTAACATTAAAAAAAAAACATAAATAGATCAAGTTACACTTCATACTGGTCCTCATCTTTGTTCTTAAAACATTAAACAAACAATGGCAATCAATATTTTTAATGGTCTTCAAAAGACCTTTGTCACGAGATATACTGTACACAGAACACTGTAAAATATATTAATTCCATTTAGTTCTGTTATATCTGTATACTCACGAGGACGAATTTCCTCGTGCTTCGTAGTAGCGAATAAATGTTCACTGAAATGGTGGTAAAAAACAAAACTCATACTCACCTGCAGGATACAAGTAGGATATTCTACATTATGTGTAATCAAACATGGAATGTAAGTACAGAGGATGAATGAACTTGACATACATGTGGTTTGAAGATATTAACGCATTTTACATATTAACAGACTTGAGATGATCTCTCGATTTTCACACATGAAAGACACATATATTGACATGCTCTAGAGAGAGTCCTACCGACTGCCAGAAGATCTCAAGCAAAAACACCAAAGCAAGCAGAGACAAAGACAGTGAGCAAAACCGAATACTTTACTAACAGGATACAGACATGGAAGAAAACTGCATCAGCAGGTAAGAGACCAGTGGCAGGAAATATCACTGGACCAAATGCACCGATTTTACTTGGTGGTGGGGATGAACTTAGCCGAGGGCTCACTGATCGTACATCTAGGATAGTCCCGGTGCACTTGGTCACTTACATGCAGAGACTGATGGTGCAGTAGGTGCACACCAGAAGTCCACACAAACAAGGACTGGAACCCAGGCACAAGCACTAGAACCCGAACAAACTGCACAGGACACAGTACAGACAAGAAAAATGGGAACCAGGGGAACCAGCACACAAGAAGCTGCCTGGACCCCATGCAGAATGGATGCATGCCGGTCTGAAGCAGAGCTGCCCAAACAGGCAGACAAACAGATGCCTGAACCCATGCGGAACAATACATGGCAGTATCAGGCAGAGTTACCCAAACAGGCATATAACCAGATGCTTAGACCTCAGAGCTGCACACAAAGCACAGACAGGCAGAAGTCTGCACCCAATGCGAGAAAACACATGGCCATCACAGACAAGACACGGAACCAGACAAGCAGATGCCTGGACCCCATGCGGAACGACACATGGCAGTCACAGACCAGACACAAAACCATACAAGATGACCTTAATGTCTTAGTAGGTGGCCGCACAGATCGGGCAGGTGGAATAACCCCAGGTCAGGAGCATAGCACCTGCACCCAGCAAAATGGAGACAGACTGACCCCCAGGCACACAGCAAAAATTAATATAAAGCACCTAGTGACCACACCCAGACCAAGACATTAACCCCACACAAACTAGGGGACAGGGATGAGAAAGCAAGGAAAATCCAATAAACACACAGGCTGCCGTTACTACACATCGCCCCTAGCAAACAGCCCACACGGAATCCACTGCAGCCAGTACGCCAGAACACAAACGTGAGCAACAAGGAATGCCTGTCACAGTGAACACATTGTGACAAAATGTGAATAAAAACAATACAATGATTTGCAAATCTTATAGACCCATGTTTTTTCACAATAGATCACAAAATATGTATCAGATGTTCAAAGTGAGACATTTTACCATTTAAAAAAAATATTTAACTTATTTAGAACTTGATAGCAACAAATCTCAAATTCATTAGGGGTCATGTATCAAGCTGGTGTAAAGTAAAACTGGCTTAGTTGCCCAGAGCAACCAATCAGATTCCACTTTTCATTTTCCAAAGGAGCTTTGAAAAATTAAAGGAGGATTGGTTGCTATGGGCAGCTAAGAAAGTTCTACTTTACACCAACTTGATAAATGACCCCAGTAGTATCCTACTTTTATTTACATGTAATTAGTGTTGAGCGAACAGTTCGAGCATCGTTCGCACGTCACACTGCTCTGATTAGTGTAGGGAGAGGACGCAGCTTCTGTCAGGGCGAGATAGGCAGGGATAAAGAAGTGAATGATCTACATTTCTACACCTGTGCATCAGAACAACTCAGCTGAGCTGTTCACTGAAAGTTACTATTTTGTTTAGACTGGCCAGAGCGATTTTTACTGGCACATGTAACTGGGCTGACCGGCGGTGGCCATTTTGGGACTTGTGGTGCGCCAGCACAAGCTGCCACAGAGTCTAAACCAAAGCTCCAAAGAAGTGAAAAATCTACACCTGTGAATCAGAACAACAGCGATTCAGCTGCTCAGTCAAAGTCAATTCTTTTTCTGGCTGGGCAGACCGTTTTCTGGCACATGTTACTGGGCTGATAGGCGGCGGACATTTTGGGACTTGTGGTGCTACAGCAAAAGCTGCCACAACGTCCATTAATCTCATGTAATAGTCGATTTTTTCATAGATATACTACATCAGGGGTTTGGCTGTGCTTGTGTCACCCATACTAACTGCAAAGATATTTAATATATCAGTGGTGAAACTCAAAGTAACCCACTTGGATAGCAAATCCCATGAATGTGCTGTTCCAGCTAGGCTAGCCAGTGCCACTACAGCCAAGTCCAATACTGTCAGCCAGAACTATTTTTTTTTTATGTGCCAGAAATATAAATTAAAAAAAGCTTTCACCGTAATAATAAAATTATTCTGGTGTTAGACCAGAAGAAGCACTCCTGTTGTAATTAATACTGTAAAAAGGCTTAGGCAATATTTCTCCCAGTGTGGGAAATTTATCTAGCAAAACTAGCATTTTAAAAATTCTGGTGTTCTGAAATACCAGCAGTCCTCTTGTAATTAATACCGCAAAAAGGCATTATATCGTCCAGTGTTGTAATTTTGGTGAAAAAAAGGCCAATTTAATCAATCTGGTGTTAGTTACACCAGAAACAGTAGGCCTCACGTTTTTCCTCCTGTAAAAAGGAATTAATACAGGAAAAAGGCATTACATTATCCAATGTTGTAATTTTGGTGAAAAAAAGGCCAATTTAATCAATCTGGTGTTAGTTACACCAGAAACAGTAGGCAGCATGTTTTTACTCCTGTAAAAAGGAATTAATACAGGAAAAAGGCATTACATTATCCAGTGTTGTAATTTTGGTGAAAAAAAGGCCAATTTAATCAATCTGGTATTAGTTACACCAGAAACAGTAGGCAGGATGTTTTTACTCCTGTAAAAAGGAATTAATACCGGAAAAAGGCATTACATTGTCCAGTGTTGTAATTTTGGTGAAAAAAAAGCCAATTTAATCAATCTGGTGTTAGGTACACCAGAAACAGTAGGCCTCACATTTTTACTCCTGTAAAAAGGAATTAATACCGGAAAAAGGCATTGCATTGTCCAGTGTTGTAATTTTGGTGAAAAAAAGGCCAATTTAATCAATCTAGTGTTAGGTATACCAGAAACAGTAGGCCTCACGTTTTTACTCCTGTAAAAAGGAATTAATACCGGAAAAAGGCATTACATTGTCCAGTATTGTAATTTTGGTAAAAAAAAAGGCCAATTTAATCAATCTGGTGTTAGTTAGACCAGAAACAGTAGGCCGCACGTTTTTACTCCTGTAAAAAGGAATTATATCTCCCCGTGTGGGAATCTATGTACCAAAACTAGCATTTTAAAAATTCTGGTGTCCAATTTGCAGCAGTTTTCTTGCAATTAATACCTGAAAAAGGCATTACATTGTCCAGTGTTGTAATTTTGGTGAAAAAAAGGCCAATTTAATCAATCTGGTGTTAGTTAGACCAGAAACAGTAGGCAGCACGTTTTTAATCCTGTAAAAAGGAATTAATACCGGAAAAAGGCATTACATTGTCCAGTGTTGTAATTTTGGTGAAAAAAAGGCCAATTTAATCAATCTGGTGTTAGTTAGACCAGAAACAGTAGGCCGCACATTTTTACTCCTGTAAAAAGGAATTATATCTCCCCGTGTGGGAATTTATGTACCTAAACTAGCATTTTAAAAATTCTGGTGTCCAATTAGCAGCAGTCTTCTTGTAATTAATACCTGAAAAAGGCATTACATTGTCCAGTGTTGTAATTTTGGTGAAAAAAAGGCCAATTTAATCAATCTGGTGTTAGTTACACCAGAAACAGTAGGCCGCACGATTTTACTCCTATAAAAGGAATTATATCTCCCCGTGTGGGAATCTATGTACCAAAACTAGCATATTAAAAATTCTGGTGTCCAATTTGCAGCAGTTTTCTTGTAATTAATACCGGAAAAGGGAATTATATCTTCCAGTGTGGGAAATTTATCTAGCAAAACTAGCATTTTAAAAATTCTGGTGTCCAATTAGCAGCAGTCTTCTTGTAATTAATACCTGAAAAAGGCATTACATTGTCCAGTGTTGTAATTTTGGTGAAAAAAGGCCAATTTAATCAATCTGGTGTTAGTTACACCAGAAACAGTAGGCCGCACGTTTTTACTCCTGTAAAAAGGAATTATATCTCCCCGTGTGGGAACCTATGTACCAAAACAAGCATATTAAAAATTCTGGTGTCCAATTTGCAGCAGTTTTCTTGTAATTAATACCGGAAAAAGGAATTATATCTTCCAGTGTGGGAATTTATGTACACAAACTAGCATTTAAAAAATTCTGGTGTCCAATTAGCAGCAGTCTTCTTGTAATTAATACCTGAAAAAGGCATTACATTGTCCAGTGTTGTAATTTTGGTGAAAAAAAGGCCAATTTAATCAATCTGGTGTTAGTTACACCAGAAACAGTAGGCCGCACGTTTTTACTCCTGTAAAAAGGAATTATATCTCCCTGTGTGGGAACCTATGAACCAAAACTAGCATATTAAAAATTCTGGTGTCCAATTTGCAGCAGTTTTCTTGTAATTAATACCGGAAAAAGGAATTATATCTTCCAGTGTGGGAAATTTATCTAGCAAAACTAGCATTTTAAAAATTCTGGTGTCCAATTAGCAGCATTCTTCTTGTAATTAATACCTGAAAAAGGCATTACATTGTCCAGTGTTGTAATTTTGGTGAAAAAAAGGCCAATTTAATAAATCTGGTGTTAGTTACACCAGAAACAGTAGCCGCACATTTTTACTCCTGTAAAAAGGAATTATATCTCCCCGTGTGGGAAACTATGTACCAAAACTAGCATATTAAAAATTCTGGTGTCTAATTTTCAGCAGTTTTCTTGTAATTAATACCGGAAAAAGGAATTATATCTTCCAGTGTGGGAATTTATGTACACAAACTAGCATTTTAAAAATTCTGGTGTCCAATTAGCAGCAGTCATCTTGTAAGTAATACCTGAAAAAGGCATTAAATTGTCCAGTGTTGTAATTTTGGTGAAAAAAAGGCCAATTTAATCAATCTGGTGTTAGTTAGACCAGAAACAGTAGGCCTCACGTTTTTACTCCTGTAAAAAGGAATTATATCTCCCCGTGTGGGAACCTATGTACCAAAACTAGCATATTAAAAATTCTGGTGTCCAATTTGCAGCAGTTTTCTTGTAATTAATACCGGAAAAAGGAATTATATCTTTCAGTGTGGGAATTTATGTACACAAACTAGCATTTAAAAAATTCTGGTGTCCAATTAGCAGCAGTCTTTTTGTAATTAATACCTGAAAAAGGCATTACATTGTCCAGTGTTGTAATTTTGGTGAAAAATGGTGAATTTAATCAATCTGGTGTTAGTTACACCAGAAACAGTAGGCCTCACGTTTTTACTCCTGTAAAAAGGAATTATATCTCCCCGTGTGGGAACCTATGTACCAAAACTAGCATATTAAAAATTCTGGTGTCCAATTTGCAGCAGTTTTCTTGTAATTAATACCGGAAAAAGGAATTATATCTTCCAGTGTGGGAAATTTATCTAGCAAAACTAGCATTTTAAAAATTCTGGTGTCCAATTAGCAGCAGTCTTCTTGTAATTAATACCTGAAAAAGGCATTACATTGTCCAGTGTTGTAATTTTGGTGAAAAAAAGGCCAATTTAATCAATCTGGTGTTAGTTACACCAGAAACAGTAGGCCGCACATTTTTACTCCTGTAAAAAGGAATTATATCTCCCCGTGTGGGAAACTATGTACCAAAACTAGCATATTAAAAATTCTGGTGTCCAATTAGCAGCAGTCATCTTGTAAGTAATACCTGAAAAAGGCATTACATTGTCCAGTGTTGTAATTTTGGTGAAAAAAAGGCCAATTTAATCAATCTGGTGTTAGTTAGACCAGAAACAGTAGGCCTCACGTTTTTACTCCTGTAAAAAGGAATTATATCTCCCCGTGTGGGAACCTATGTACCAAAACTAGCTTATAAAAAATTCTGGTGTCCAATTTGCAGCAGTTTTCTTGTAATTAATACCGGAAAAAGGAATTATATCTTCCAGTGTGGGAATTTTGGGGCTAAAAAATAATATATTTTATTGTGGTGCGAGTTGAATCGCAACAATGAGGAAACATTCTATTAAGGGACGAGGACGCGGTCGTGGTGGTGTCCGTGGAGTCTCTGTTGCTGGCAGAGATCGTGGCCGTTCGGCCTCAGGCGCACAAAGTAGTGAACCAACTCCCTCAAGTAGCCGGCAGAATTTACAGCGATATTTGGTGGGGCCCAATGCCGTTCTAAGGATGGTAAGGCCTGAGCAGGTACAGGTGCTAGTCAATTGGGTGGCCGACAGTGGATCCAGCATGTTCACAACATTATCTCCCACCCAGTCTTCTGCAGAAAGCGCACAGGTGGCACCTGAAAACCAAGCCCATCAGTCTGTCACATCACCCCCATGCATATCAGGGAAACTGTCTGAGCCTCAAGTTATGCAGCAGTCTCTTATTCTGTTTGAAGACTCTGCTCGCACGGTTTCCCAGGGGCGTCCACCTAGCCCTTCCCCAGCGGTGGAAGACATTCCATGCACTGACGCACAACCACTTATGTATCCAGATGATGAGGACATGGGAATACCACCACAGCAGAGTGACCGAGTCTCTGATGATGACGAAACACTGGTGCCCACTGGCGCGTCTTATTGCAGTGTGCAGACTGAACAGGAGGAGGTCAGGGAGGAAGACTGGATGGAAGACGATGCAGAGGACGATGAGGTCTTAGACCCCACATGGACTGAAGGTCGTGCCGTTGACTTAAATTGTTCAGAGGAAGAGGCAGTGGTGAGACCGAGACAACAGCGAAGCCAAAGAGGGAGCAGGGCGCAAAAGCAGAACAGCCGCCGTCCAGAGAGATCGCCAGCTATTGGCCAGCGCCAACAGGGACCTAGCACCCCAAAGGCATCTTCAAGGAGTTCCCTGGCATGGCACTTCTTCAAACAATGTGCTGACGACAAGACCAGAGTGATTTGCACGCTGTGCCATCAGACCCTGAGGCGAGGCATTAACGTTCTTAACCTGAGCACCACCTGCATGATCAGGCATCTACATGCAAAGCATGAACTGCAGTGGAGTACACACCTTAAAACAAGGAGTCCGCTCAGGCTTCCCCTGCTCCCTCTACCACTGCTGCCTCGGCTTCCGCCTCGAGAGGAATGTTGCCACCTGCCGAGCAGCAAACAGAGGATGTGCCACCGACACCACCACCACCACCGCCACCGTCACCTAGCGTCTCCACTATTTCACACAGCAGCGTTCAGCTCTCCATCTCTCAAACCTTTGAGAGGAAGCGCAAATTCCCACCTAGTCACCCTCGAGCCCTTGGCCTGAATGCCAGCATTTCTAAACTACTGGCCTTTGAAATGCTGTCATTCCGGCTGGTGGACACAGACAGCTTCAAACAGCTGATGGCCATGGCTGTCCCCCAGTATGTGGTTCCCAGCCGCCACTACTTCTCCAAGACAGCCGTGCCTTCCCTGGACATGCAAGTGTCCGATAAAATCAAGTGTGCACTGCGCAATGCCATTTGTGGCAAGGTCCACCTAACCACAGATACGTGGACCAGTAAGCACGGCCAGGGGCGCTATATCTCCCTAACTGCACACTGGGTAAATGTAGTGGTGGCTGGGCCCCAGGCGGAGAGTTCCTTGGCGCACTTCCTTCAGCCGCCAAGGATCACAGGGCATCATTCTTTGCCTCCTGTAGCCTCCTCCTCCTACTCGGCTTCCTCCTCCTCCTCCTCTGCTTCCACCAGCTCATCCAGTCAGCCACACACCTTCACCACCAACTTCAGCACAGCCCGGGGTAAACGTCAGCAGGCCATTCTAAAACTCATATGTTTGGGGGACAGGCCCCACACCGCGCAGGAGTTGTGGCGGGGTATTGAACAACAGACCGACCAGTGGTTGCTGCCGGTGGGCCTCAAGCCCTGCATAGTGGTGTGCGATAATGGGCGAAATCTCGTGGCAGCTCTGGGACTAGCCGGTTTGACGCACATCCCTTGTCTGGCGCATGTGCTGAATTTGGTGGTGCAAAAGTTTATTCACAACTACCCAGACATGTCAGAGCTGCTGCATAAAGTGCGGGCCGTCTGTGCGCGCTTCCGGCGTTCACATCCTGCCGCTGCTCGCCTGTCAGTGCTACAGTGGAACTTCGGCCTTCCCGCTCACCGCCTAATATGCGACGTGCCCACCCGGTGGAACTCCACCTTGCACATGCTGGAGAGACTGTGCGAGCAGCAGCAGGCCATAGTGGAGTTTCAGCTGCAGCACGCATGGGTCAGTCGCACTGCGGAACAGCACCACTTCACCACCAATGATTGGGCCTCCATGCGAGACCTGTGTGCCCTGTCGCGCTGTTTCGAGTACGCCACCAACATGGCCAGTGGCGATGCCACTGTTATCAGCGTGACGATACCAATTCTATGTCTCCTAGAGAAAACGCTTAGGGCAATGATGGAAGAGGAGGTGGCCCAGGAGGAGGAGGAGGATGAGGGTTCATTTTTAGCACTTTCAGGCCAGTCTGTTAGAAGTGGCTCAGGGGGAGGCTTTTTGCAACAGCACAGGGCAGGTACAAATGTGGCCAGCCAGGGACCACTACTGGAGGACGAGGAGGATGAGGAGGAGGTGGATGAGGATGAGGATGAAGCAGGTTCACAGCGGGGTGGCACCCAGCACAGCGCAGGCACATCCCTGGTGCGTGGCTGGGGGGATACAGAGGATGATGACGATACGCCTCCCACAGAGGACAGCTTGTCCTTACCTCTGGGGAGCCTGGCACACATGAGCGATTACATGCTGCAGTGCCTGCGCAACGACAGCAGAGTTGCCCACATTTTAACGTGTGCTGACTACTGGGTGGCCACCCTGCTGGATCCACGGTACAAAGACAATGTGCCCACTTTACTTCCTACACTGGAGCGTGATAGGAAGATGCGCGAGTACAAGCGCACGCTGGTAGACACGCTCCTGAGAGCATTCCCAACTGTCACAGGGGAACAGGTGGAAGGCCAAGGCAGAGGAGGAGCTAGAGGTCGCCCACGCAGCAGTGTCACGGCCAGCTCCTCTGAGGGCAGGGTTAGCATGGCAGAAATGTGGAAATGTTTTGTCTCCACGCCACAGCTAACTGCCCCACCACCTGATACGGAACGTGTTAGCAGGAGGCAACATTTCACTAACATGGTTGAACAGTACGTCTGCACACAACTCCACGTACTGACGGATGGTTCGGCCCCATTCAACTTCTGGGTTTCCAAATTGTCCACGTGGCCAGAATTAGCATGTTATGCCTTGGAGGTGCTGTCCTGCCCGGCGGCCAGCGTTTTATATGAACGTGTATTCAGCACGGCAGGGGGCGTCATTACTGACAAACGCAGCCGCCTGTCCGCAGCCAACGTGGAAAAGCTGACGTTTATAAAAATGAACCAGGCATGGATCCCACAAGACCTGACCCTCCCTTGTGCAGAGTAGTCCTTAATAACTGCCTTAAACCATGTTGTCTTGTACTCCTGGCCACTTCTTCATTGAAAAATCAATTTTTGAAATTAAGTAGGATCTTGAGGTGCAACCCAGAGTTGAATGAACCTTCCCTCTGTCTGGGTGCCGGGGCCAAAGTACATGAAAGTGTCCTTCTCCTGTGCTGGGTGATATGAATGTTATACTTGTGCTGTCTGACATGTCTCCTTTGTGTGGGTGCAGGGGCCAAAGTCACTGAAAGCGGCCTTCTCCTGTGGTGGGTGATCGAAATGCCTGATTCTCTGCTGTGGGACCTCTCTCCTCCGTGTGGCTGCAGGGGTCAAGGTCTCTAAAAGTGCCCTTCTCCTGTGGTGGTTGATGTAAAACTGATGCTTGTGCTATCTGACCTGTCTCCTCTGTGTCGGTGCTAAGGCCTAAGTAACTAAATGGTGGCCTTCTCCTGAGGTGGTTGATATGATGCCTGATTATGTGCTGTGGGACCTCTCCTCTTTCTGGGTGCAGGGGTCAAATTAACTAAAGGTGGCCTACTCCTGTGGTGGGTGATCTGTAAAACTGATGCTTGCGCTATCTGACCTGTCTCCTCTGTCTCGGTGCTAAGGCCTAACTCACTGAAAGTGGCCTTGTCATGTGCTGGGTGATATAAATGTTATACTTGTGCCATCTGACATGGTTGCCGGGGTCCCATTAAATGGTGGCCTACTCCTGTGGTGGGTGATCTAAATGCCTGATTCTCTGCTGTGGGACCTCTCTCCTCCGTGTGGCTGCAGGGTCAAAGTCTCTAAAAGTGGCCTTCTCCTGTGGTGGTTGATGTAAAACTGATGCTTGTGCTATCTGACCTGTCTCCTCTGTGTCGGTGCTAAGGCCTAAGTAACTAAATGGTGGCCTTCTCCTGAGGTGGTTGATATGATGCCTGATTATGTGCTGTGGGACCTCTCTCCTCTCTTGCTGGGGTCAAAGTCTAAAGTGGCTTCCTGTGCTGGTGATAAATGATCTTGTACCATCTGACATGGTGCGGGTCCTAAAGGTGGCCTACTCCTGTGGTGGGTGATCTGTAAAACTGATGCTTGCGCTATCTGACCTGTCTCCTCTGTCTCGTTGCTAAGGCCTAACTGACTGAAAGTGGCCTTGTCATGTGCTGGGTGATATAAATGTTATACTTGTGCCATCTGACATGGTTGCCGGGGTCCCATTAAATGGTGGCCTACTCCTGTGGTGGGTGATCTAAATGCCTGATTCTCTGCTGTGAAAACCTCTCTCCTCCATCTGGGTGCAGGGGTCAAAGTCTCTCAAAGTCACCTTCTCCTGTGCTGGGTGATATAAATGTTATACTTGTGCCATCTGACATGGTTGCCGGGGTCCAATTAAATGGTGGCCTACTCCTGTGGTGGGTGATCTAAATGCCTGATTCTCTGCTGTGAAACCTCTCTCCTCCGTCTGGGTGCAGGGGTCAAAGTCTCTAAAAGTCACCTTCTCCTGTGCTGGGTGATATAAATGTTATACTTGTGCCATCTGACATGGTTGCCGGGGTCCCATTAAATGATGGCCTACTCCTGTGGTGGGTGATATAAATGCCTGATTCTCTGCTGTGAAACCTCTCTCCTCCATCTGGGTGCAGGGGTCAAATTAACTAAAGGTGGCCTACTCCTGTGGTGGGTGATCTGTAAAACTGATGCTTGCGCTATCTGACCTGTCTCCTCTGTCTCGTTGCTAAGGCCTAACTCACTGAAAGTGGCCTTGTCATGTGCTGGGTGATATAAATGTTATACTTGTGCCATCTGACATGGTTGCCGGGGTCCCATTAAATGGTGGCCTACTCCTGTGGTGGGTGATCTAAATGCCTGATTCTCTGCTGTGAAAACCTCTCTCCTCCATCTGGGTGCAGGGGTCAAAGTCTCTAAAAGTGGCCTTCTCTTGTGCTGGGTGATGTAAAACTGATGCTTGTACCATCTGACATGGTTGCCGGGGTCCCATTAAATGGTGGTCTACTCCTGTGGTGGGTGATCTAAATGCCTGATTCTCTGCTGTGTAAACCTCTCTCCTCCGTCTGGGTGCAGGGGTCAAAGTCTCTAAAAGTGGCCTTCTCTTGTGCTGGGTGATGTAAAACTGATGCTTGTACCATCTGACATGGTTGCCGGGGTCCCATTAAATGATGGCCTACTCCTGTGGTGGGTGATCTAAATGCCTGATTCTCTGCTGTGAAAACCTCACTCCTCCGTCTGGGTGCAGGGGTCAAAGTCTCTCAAAGTCGCCTTCTCCTGTGCTGGGTGATATAAATTTTATACTTGTGCCATCTGACATGGTTGCCGGGGTCCCATTAAATGGTGGCCTACTCCTGTGGTGGGCGATCTAAATGCCTGATTCTCTGCTGTGAAAACCTCTCTCCTCCGTCTGGGTGCAGGGGTCAAAGTCTCTCAAAGTCGCCTTCTCCTGTGCTGGTTGATATAAATGTTATACTTGTGCCATCTGACATGGTTGCTGGGGTCCCATTAAATGATGGCCTACTCCTGTGGTGGGTGATCTAAATGCCTGATTCTCTGCTGTGAAATCTCTCTCCTCCGTCTGGGTGCAGGTGTCAAAGTCTCTAAAAGTGGCCTTCTCTTGTGCTGGGTGATGTAAAACTGATGCTTGTACCATCTGACATGGTTGCCGGGGTCCCATTAAATGATGGCCTACTCCTGTGGTGGGTGATCTAAATGCCTGATTCTCTGCTGTGAAAACCTCTCTCCTCCGTCTGGGTGCTGTGAAACCTCTGTCCTCCGTCTGGGTGCAGGGGTCAAAGTCTCTAAAAGTGGCCTTCTCTTGTGCTGGGTGATGTAAAACTGATGCTTGTACCATCTGACATGGTTGCCGGGGTCCCATTAAATGATGGCCTACTCCTGTGGTGGGTGATCTAAATGCCTGATTCTCTGCTGTGAAACCTCTCTCCTCCGTCTGGGTGCAGGGGTCAAAGTCTCTAAAAGTGGCCTTCTCTTGTGCTGGGTGATGTAAAACTGATGCTTGTACCATCTGACATGGGTGCAGGGGTCAAATTAACTAAATGGTGGCCTACTCCTGTGGTGGGTGATATGATGCCTGAATATGTGCTGTGGGGCCTCTCTCCTCTTTCTGGGTGCAGGAGTCAAAGTAACTAATAGTGGCCTTCTCCTGTGCTGGATGGTATAAATGTAATGCTTGTGCTATCTGACATGTCTCCTCTGTCTGGGTGCTAAGGCCTAAGCCACTGAAAGTGGCCTTCTCCTGTGGGGGTTGATATGATGCCAGATTCTCTGCTGTGGGACCTCTCTCCTTTGTCTGGATGCTGGGGTCAAAATAATAGTAAGCGACCTTCTCCATTGGTGGGTGATTTGAAGCCTGATTCTGTGCTATGGGACCTAACTCCAATTAATATTGGTTAATTTTTATTTATTTTATGTTAAGTCATCATTTCCCTATCTACATTTGTTTGCAGGGGATTTGCCTACATTTTGCTGCCTTTTGCAGCCCTCTAGCCCTTTCCTTGAGTCTTTTACAGCCTTTTTAGTGCCCAAAAGTTCGGGTCCCCATTGACTTCTATGGGGTTCGGGTTCGGGATGAAGTTCGGGTTGAGTTCGGATCACGAACCCAGACATTTTCAGGAAGTTCGGCCGAACCTCTCGAACCCGAACATCCAGGTGTTCGCTCAACTCTACATGTAATTAACATTAACATTTAACACAACGCGTAACTTTTTTGGAATTGGAGTTGTAAATAGATAGATAGACAGACAAATAAGAGATAAATAGGTAGACAGGTAGATAGGAGATAGATACTGTAGACAGATATGAGATAGATGAAGATATTAGTTCAAATATACTACAATAAGTTTAATTTTGCAGAGACTGGTTAAGCTCTGAATTACAGTTCGCTTTATCCATGGCTTCCACGTCTCTGCGCCTCTTTCCACTGCCAGTGGACTGCTGAAGATGAGGGATATCTCTAGTGAACAGACACATTAGCAATTCATTTTATCAGCTGTCGGAGGTAGAAGCACTTTCCATACACCCTCCCTCCTGTTTCAAGTTTCCTCTTAGATCCACATATATCCAGATATTAAATTATAGATAAAAGAACCTGTGTGGGTGCAGAGAGATGGAAGAAGTGATACGACAGCCATACAGGCGCATGCTGCCGCCCTAATGAGCTTTCCCTAGCATCTCGGCTCACCTTGCGCTTCATGTTCACATAAACACTGCTAAAACCTCATTTCATTGTCGGCCGGGAGTTGAATCCAGCTTTCCTTTCCCGTTGTTCTGTTATTAGCACATAGAAGACTTTACACTTGTCTTATTATATCTGCAGTAAGGATGTTTCTCTTGCAATTACTTTAACTCCTTTAGTTCTAGATAAATCCCACCTCAATTCATTTGCTATTTGAGGTAATTAGGTTATATGGATGAAAGCACAAGTGGGCATAGTCACATTCCTGAGTGTACATATTGTAATATGCACAGCCTTCCCTCACTACTAGTACAGATGTGTTCTTCCTTACAGGCTCAACATATCCCAAGATATGTAGTGTTATAGTACCAATCAGATATTACCACCAGTTCAAAAAAAGACATGATTTGAAAAAACATGAAAAAAAACAAAAAACTAACAAACAGTCCACACTGTGGAGGAATGACATCATATAAACACCAGACTGTTGGCTTAAAGTTTGATAATGATGTCATCATAGACGAGGGAGATCCTGGCATCTTCCATCACATTTTATAAAATCACATATTAACAACCTGTATTTGAATATACTTTGTATTTTTTCAGGTGGGTGGTTTTCTGGTAAGAATTTTTTAAGCCACTCCATGTATGCAGCCTCCTTTCCTGCCTCTATTTACTCTGTTTTTTTCCCGTCTTTGGACTTTTACATGTACAGTAGCATGCTTACAGTCTAATTTAACTTTTTAAATCCAACCATCGCTCCAACCAAAGAGATCCCTCATGTAGTGACTCAGAGTATCGCACATTATACTGATCGAGGCAGTGCTCTTCTGTGGGCATCTTGATCTAGGTCTAGAGAATAGTGTTGAGCGAACAGTTCGAGCATAGTTCGGGTCCGTACCGAATTTTGGGGTGTTCGTGACACGGACCCGAACCCGAACTTTTTCGTAAAAGTTCGGGTTCGGGTTCGTCGTTCGGCATGTATTTTGGCGCATTTTGAAAGGCTGCAAAGCAGCCAATCAACATGCATCATACTACTTGCCCTAAGATGCCATCGCAGCCATGCCTACTATTGGCAAGGCTGTGATTGGCCAAGTGCAGCATGTGACTCAGCCTCTTTATAAGCTTGTGCGCACGTCGGGACGTGCTCACTCCCGATGTGAATAGAACAGGGATAGACGCAGCTGATGCTAGGGCGAGAATAGGCAGGGATAATTGAATAACTGGAAGCAAATTTCTCTCCTCCACCTGTGATTCATCTGAACAACTGCAGCTGAGCTGCTTTTTTATAGGGATTGGCTATTTTTAGAGTGGCCAGAGTGATTTTTCCATCCACATGTACCTGGGCTGACCGCCGGCCGCCATTTTGCGACTTGTAGTGCTGCAGCAGAAGCTGCCACAGTGTGCATTCCAAAGCTCCAAACAAGTCAGACATCTACACCTGGGATTCAGACCAATAGCGATTTAGCAGCACAGTCCAAGGCTATTTTTTTTAAAGGTTGTGCAGACCATTTTGTGGCACATGTTACTGGGCTGATAGGCGGCGGCCATCTTGGGACTAGTGCTGCAGCACAATCTCTCCCAACGTCCATTAATCACTTGTAATAGTGGTCTGTGCCATAGAAATCCTACATCAGGGACTTGGGTGTGCTTGTGTCACCCCTACTAATACCAGTCCACCTGTAATCCATACAGTGAAAAGCCATAAAGTATTCCAGTGAGGGAATTTTTATTTTATTTAAAAAAGGCCAAGTTAGTTTATCTGGCGTTCAATATACTAGATACAGTTAGGCCTGCGTTTCATACATCTGGAATTAGCAAACTAATGTGCTGGGGTTGGGAAAACATATATGTACCCATACTAGAATCTGTCAAAGAAAGCGGTACTCACATATAACAGTCATTCCATCTGTAATCCATACAGTCAAAAGACTGAAAGTATTCCAGTGAGGGAATTTTTTATTTAAAAAAGGCCAAGTTAGTTTATCTGGCGTTCAATATACTAGATACAGTTAGGCCTGCGTTTCATACATCTGGAATTAGCAAACTAATGTGCTGGGGTTGGGAAAACATATATGTACCCATACTAGAATCTGTCAAAGAAAGCGGTACTCACATATAACAGTCATTCCATCTGTAATCCATACAGTCAAAAGACTGAAAGTATTCCAGTGAGGGAATTTTTTTATTTAAAAAGGCCAAGTTAGTTTATCTGGCGTTCAATATACTAGATACAGTTAGGCCTGCGTTTCATACATCTGGAATTAGCAAACTAATGTGCTGGGGTTGGGAAAACATATATGTACACATACTAGAATCTGTCAAAGAAAGCGGTACTCACATATAACAGTCATTCCATCTGTAATCCATACAGTCAAAAGACTGAAAGTATTCCAGTGAGGGAATTTTTTTATTTAAAAAGGCCAAGTTACTTTATCTGGCGTTCAATATACTAGATACAGTTAGGCCTGCGTTTCATACATCTGGAATTAGCAAACTAATGTGCTGGGGTTGGGAAAACATATATGTACCCATACTAGAATCTGTCAAAGAAAGCGGTACTCACATATAACAGTCATTCCATCTGTAATCCATACAGTCAAAAGACTGAAAGTATTCCAGTGAGGGAATTTTTTTATTTAAAAAGGCCAAGTTAGTTTATCTGGCGTTCAATATACTAGATACAGTTAGGCCTGCGTTTCATACATCTGGAATTAGCAAACTAATGTGCTGGGGTTGGGAAAACATATATGTACCCATACTAGAATCTGTCAAAGAAAGCGGTACTCACATATAACAGTCATTCCATCTGTAATCCATACAGTCAAAAGACTGAAAGTATTCCAGTGAGGGAATTTTTTTATTTAAAAAGGCCAAGTTAGTTTATCTGGCGTTCAATATACTAGATACAGTTAGGCCTGCGTTTCATACATCTGGAATTAGCAAACTAATGTGCTGGGGTTGGGAAAACATATATGTACCCATACTAGAATCTGTCAAAGAAAGCGGTACTCACATATAACAGTCATTCCATCTGTAATCCATACAGTCAAAAGACTGAAAGTATTCCAGTGAGGGAATTTTTTTATTTAAAAAGGCCAAGTTAGTTTATCTGACGTTCAATATACTAGATACAGTTAGGCCTGCGTTTCATACATCTGGAATTAGCAAACTAATGTGCTGGGGTTGGGAAAACATATATGTACCCATACTAGAATCTGTCAAAGAAAGCGGTACTCACATATAACAGTCATTCCATCTGTAATCCATACAGTCAAAAGACTGAAAGTATTCCAGTGAGGGAATTTTTTTATTTAAAAAGGCCAAGTTAGTTTATCTGGCGTTCAATATACTAGATACAGTTAGGCCTGCGTTTCATACATCTGGAATTAGCAAACTAATGTGCTGGGGTTGGGAAAACATATATGTACCCATACTAGAATCTGTCAAAGAAAGCGGTACTCACATATAACAGTCATTCCATCTGTAATCCATACAGTCAAAAGACTGAAAGTATTCCAGTGAGGGAATTTTTTATTTAAAAAGGCCAAGTTAGTTTATCTGGCGTTCAATATACTAGATACAGTTAGGCCTGCGTTTCATACATCTGGAATTAGCAAACTAATGTGCTGGGGTTGGGAAAACATATATGTACCCATACTAGAATCTGTCAAAGAAAGCGGTACTCACATATAACAGTCATTCCATCTGTAATCCATACAGTCAAAAGACTGAAAGTATTCCAGTGAGGGAATTTTTTTATTTAAAAAGGCCAAGTTAGTTTATCTGGCGTTCAATATATTAGATACAGTTAGGCCTGCGTTTCATACATCTGGAATTAGCAAACTAATGTGCTGGGGTTGGGAAAACATATATGTACCCATACTAGAATCTGTCAAAGAAAGCGGTACTCACATATAACAGTCATTCCATCTGTAATCCATACAGTCAAAAGACTGAAAGTATTCCAGTGAGGGAATTTTTTATTTAAAAAGGCCAAGTTAGTTTATCTGGCGTTCAATATACTAGATACAGTTAGGCCTGCGTTTCATACATCTGGAATTAGCAAACTAATGTGCTGGGGTTGGGAAAACATATATGTACCCATACTAGAATCTGTCAAAGAAAGCGGTACTCACATATAACAGTCATTCCATCTGTAATCCATACAGTCAAAAGACTGAAAGTATTCCAGTGAGGGAATTTTTTTATTTAAAAAGGCCAAGTTAGTTTATCTGGCGTTCAATATACTAGATACAGTTAGGCCTGCGTTTCATACATCTGGAATTAGCAAACTAATGTGCTGGGGTTGGGAAAACATATATGTACCCATACTAGAATCTGTCAAAGAAAGCGGTACTCACATATAACAGTCATTCCATCTGTAATCCATACAGTCAAAAGACTGAAAGTATTCCAGTGAGGGAATTTTTTATTTAAAAAAGGCCAAGTTAGTTTATCTGGCGTTCAATATACTAGATACAGTTAGGCCTGCGTTTCATACATCTGGAATTAGCAAACTAATGTGCTGGGGTTGGGAAAACATATATGTACCCATACTAGAATCTGTCAAAGAAAGCGGTACTCACATATAACAGTCATTCCATCTGTAATCCATACAGTCAAAAGACTGAAAGTATTCCAGTGAGGGAATTTTTTTATTTAAAAAGGCCAAGTTAGTTTATCTGGCGTTCAATATACTAGATACAGTTAGGCCTGCGTTTCATACATCTGGAATTAGCAAACTAATGTGCTGGGGTTGGGAAAACATATATGTACACATACTAGAATCTGTCAAAGAAAGCGGTACTCACATATAACAGTCATTCCATCTGTAATCCATACAGTCAAAAGACTGAAAGTATTCCAGTGAGGGAATTTTTTTATTTAAAAAGGCCAAGTTAGTTTATCTGGCGTTCAATATACTAGATACAGTTAGGCCTGCGTTTCATACATCTGGAATTAGCAAACTAATGTGCTGGGGTTGGGAAAAACATATATGTACCCATACTAGAATCTGTCAAAGAAAGCGGTACTCACATATAACAGTCATTCCATCTGTAATCCATACAGTCAAAAGACTGAAAGTATTCCAGTGAGGGAATTTTTTTATTTAAAAAGGCCAAGTTAGTTTATCTGGCGTTCAATATACTAGATACAGTTAGGCCTGCGTTTCATACATCTGGAATTAGCAAACTAATGTGCTGGGGTTGGGAAAACATATATGTACCCATACTAGAATCTGTCAAAGAAAGCGGTACTCACATATAACAGTCATTCCATCTGTAATCCATACAGTCAAAAGACTGAAAGTATTCCAGTGAGGGAATTTTTTTATTTAAAAAGGCCAAGTTAGTTTATCTGGCGTTCAATATACTAGATACAGTTAGGCCTGCGTTTCATACATCTGGAATTAGCAAACTAATGTGCTGGGGTTGGGAAAACATATATGTACCCATACTAGAATCTGTCAAAGAAAGCGGTACTCACATATAACAGTCATTCCATCTGTAATCCATACAGTGAAAAGCCATAAAGTATTCCAGTGAGGGAATTTTTTTTATTTAAAAAAGGCCAAGTTAGTTTATCTGGCGTTCAATATACTAGATACAGTTAGGCCTGTGTTTCATACATCTGGAATTAGCAAACTAATGTGCTGGGGTTGGGAAAATATATATGTACCCATACTAGAATCTGTCAAAGAAAGCGGTACTCACATATAACAGTCATTCCATCTGTAATCCATACAGTCAAAAGACTGAAAGTATTCCAGTGAGGGGATTTTGCTTATAAAAAATAATATATTTCATTGTGGTGCGAGTTGAATCGCAACAATGAAGAAAATTCTATTAAGGGACGAGGACGCGGTCGTGGTGGTGTCCGTGGAGCCTCTGTTGCTGGTTGAGGACGTGGCCGTTCGGCCCCAGGCGCACACAGTAGGGAACGAACTCCCTCAACTAGCCGGCAGAATGTACCGCAATATCTCGTGGGGCCCAATGCCGCTCTTAGGATGGTAAGGCCTGAGCAGGTACAGGCATTAATCGATTGGGTGGCCGACAGTGCTTCCAGCACGTTCACCACATGGTCTTCCACCCAGTCTTCTGCGGAAAGCGCACAGGTGGCGCACAGCCCACTGGATCTCACAGGCAGAAAGCTGTAAGTGTATTACTCATTGTGTAATTTACTTACAGCCAATACACTAGAATACAGAAGTATTGTAATGCATTGTAAATGGGATGAGACCACAGAAGTTGAAGTCCCAGAGTGGGTCAAAAATAAAAAGTAAAAAATAGTAAAAAAAAACATTGTTTTCCATAATTAAAAAATAAACTTTCAAGTAAAAAACATCCCTTTCCCCCCCAAAAAAAACACATAAAATTGTAAAAAATAAAAATAGAAAAACAGACATATTTGTATCGCCTCGTCCATAACGACCGACTCTATAAAAATATCACATGACCTCAGATGAAAATCGTCAAAAACATAAAATAAAAACTGTGCTAAATAAAACATTTATGGAGACACTAAAACATGATTTTTTTGTTTCAAAAATGATATTATTGTGTAAAACTTAAATAAATAAAAAAGTATACATATTATGTATTGCCACGTCCGTAACGGCCTGCTCTATAAAAATATCACATAACTAACCCCTCAGGTGAACAACGCAAAAAAAATCCGGTGTAAAAAAAGCCATTTTTACATCACAAAAAGTGCCAATCAAACCGTCATCTCATCCCGGAAAAATTATACCCTACCTAAGACAATCGCCCAAAAATTAAACAAGTATGGCTCTCAGACTATGGAGACAGTAAAACATGATTTTTATCTTAAACTTAAATAAATTAAAAAAGTATACATATTAGGTATTGCCATATCTGTAGCGACCTGCTCTATAAAAATATCACATGACCTAACCCCTCAGGTGAAAACCATAAAAAAAAAGGGTGTAAAAAAGCCATTTTTTGTCATCTTCCATCACAAAAGGTAAAATACCAAGTGATCAAAAAGTCATACGCCCCCCAAAATCGTACCAGTAAAACCGTCATCTCATCCCCCAAAAAATAAGACCCTAACTATGTCCTAGTCCTATTACCCAAAGAAATAAAAAAAAAACTATGGCTCTCAGAATATTGAGACACTAAAACATGATTTTTTTGTTTAAAAAATGCTGTTATTGTGTAAAACAAATAAATGAATAAAAAAGAAAGTATACATATGAGGTATCACCGCATCCCTAAGAACCTGTTGTATAAAAATATCACATGACCTAACCCCTCAGGTAAACACCATAAAAAAATAAAATAAAAAGTATCAAAAATGCAATTTTTTTTTCACCTTGCATCACAAACAGTGTAATACCAAGCAAAAAGTCATATGCAACCTTAAATGGTACCAATCAAACTGTCATCTCATACCGAAAAAATGAGCCACTACCATTGCCAAAAAAAAACTATAGCTTTTTGAATATGGATACACTAAAAAAATAATTTTTAACTTTATCATATTTGGTATTGTCGCGTCCGCATCAACCTGCTCTATATAAATACCACATGATCTAACCTGTCACATGAACATTGTAAATAGCGAAAAATAAAAACGGTGCCAAAACTGCTATTTCATTTACATTGCCTCACAAAAAGTGTAATATAGAGCAACCAAAAATCATATGTACCCTAAAATGGAAACAAAACTGCCATATTATCCCATAGTTTTCAAAATAGTTTTTTTTTTGGAGTTTCTACTCTAGGAGTGCATCAGGGGGTCTTCAAACGTGACATGGCAGCTTAAAATTATCCCGGTGCACTGAAATAGTCCTGTTGACAGATCATGCCATATAATCACAGTCTGCTGCCGGCAAACAATAATTCTGTATGGAGACAAGCTATGGCATTAGCGATAGTTCCTCCCTATACTGTGGAGGAAATCACTACATGTAATAGCATCCATCTCCTTCACTGATGAGCGAGCTATTATATCGGGAAGGAAAACTTCCATACCTAAAATCGAATGCTGATCTAATATATCCCTTACTTTCACCTCATTAAGATTTATGGGGTCATTTATCAAACTGGTATAAAGTAGAACTGGCTTAGTTGCCCATAGCAACCAATCAGATTCCACCTTTAATTTTTGACAGCTCCTTTGGTGGAATCTGCCAGTTTGATAGATGACCTCATTAGTTATTACATGGCTTATTGCCCCACTGAATAAAGTGAATGCCCTGGGCAACCTTCACATACAAGTAGGATATAACTTGTATACCTGCAGTCCTTCAAAATTTAGAGAAAGGTCTTATTCTAGAGCTTCTAAAACCTTTATACATCCTGTATGACTTGTTTTCAATTATTGAATGACCCTATCAAGTAACTATGGCAAGTCAGTGGGTAGTTGTTCTATGGTATCTGGCACTAAAATGTTAAAAAAACATCCTTTAAGTCCTGTATGTTGTGAGGTGGGGCCTTCATAGATTGGACTTGTTTTTGCAGAACACCCCAGGGACTGTCTACATGATGTAAAAGGAAACATAATTCATCAGACCAGCCAATTCCTTTCTCATTGCAGTTTCTGTCAGTGATGGACAGGGGTCATTATGGGCTCTCTTTCTAGTCTGCGGTGATGCAACCCAATATACAAAAAGGTGCAATGCACTGTGTGTTCAAGGATAGATTCATACCCAAATCAGTTAAGAGTGCCTTGCAGATGGATGAGTGTGCTCTTAGAATGCCACAGACATTCTCCAGACATAACGCTGCCACCACCAGTCTGTGTTCTTCCAGCAATGGTTGCAGGGTGTTTGTTCTCTGACGTTTCTCTCCTGACATGCCAGCATCCATCTACTCGATATTAGAGAGGGTAACCTTTTACCAATCAGTGGAGATCCAGTTCGATATTTCCACAAAAATGAAGCCTTTCCTGCTGAAGCAACTTTGTAAGTTTGTTATTCTTTGTTTAACAAAGAATATTGTATAGGGAGAGTGCAGGGACAGTGCAGCGACTGTGCAGGGTGATCGTAGGGAGAGTTTTTTGAGATCGCAGGGAGAGCATTGGGAGACAGCAGGGACACTGCAGGTTGTGTGTAATCGCCGCATGCATCTTGTTTAGCTGCTGCCACATTCATAGTTAACCAGTTACTTTGTACATAGAATTACTGTGCATCAGACTCAGTATTAAATAGCAGTCTAATATATCACTGCGTGCATCCTGTTTAACTGCTGCCACATTCATAGTTAATCTACTATTTTACACATAGACTTACTGTACATCAGACTCAGTATTAAAAGGTGGTCTAATATATTGCCGTGTGGATCTTGTTCAACTACTAACACTAGTGTTAAGTGACTTGAAGTCCACGAAGTGGACATCATCATGGGCCACACAAGATTTTGCACCGGATTATTTAGCAATTTGGAGGCTGCCAGTTCGTTGCGAGCAAATGAATCCAGTAAGCATGATTTTATTTTATTTTTTCATTTTAGACTTTATTATTTATATCAGATGCTGTGATAATGTATGAACACGGAATCTGAGGGGTACAATGATGGGGAGTGAAGAAATCACTGCACTCTGTCATTGCAACAACTACTTATAAAGAAATGCGCTTTCCGACAAAATAATTTGTCACAAAGCAAATTGTTTTGTAATATTCGCCGAAGCAGCTGAATCAAATTTTTTAATAATTTGCTCATCTCTAGCTAACACATCCTTAGTAAATCCGTTACATTATTGATATAGTTACTGTACACTATGGCCAACAGACAGTTGCCTGAGGCTGGGTTCTCCAAAGGAATGGGCAGTGACAAAAAGGATGCTGTAGCTGGCACAAGTAGCAGCAAAAGTAGAGGGGTTGGTAGCAGTTTCAGCAACAGGCCAGAGCTGCCACTGTCATCCAGTGGTCGTGTTTTGACCAACAATTCAGCTGTACTGGAATGGTTGACTCGCTCTTCAACATCATCTCAGGTGACAACAAATAAACACAGTCAGGAATTAGTGGGTTCCTCTGACATTTATGCTTAGTTGGCATGACCCAGGAATTGCTTCTGTACACTCACTTTTCCTGAACCTGCCTCTTGCATTGGCTGCTCCTTTTGCTAGCCAATTAATGTATACTGCCGACTCTGCGTTGCTTTTCAGCGAGGATGAGCTTTGTGAGGACAGTTAGCAGTTACAGACCAGCACATACTTGGAGGAGAGGTCCTCTGTGGACTCACCTAGGCGTGCAACTACCAATGATGACACTGAGGTGGAGCACATGTTGCAAGAGGTCTGGGACATATGCAAGAGACAGGTGAGGGTGACACAAGTGACAACCAAACAGATGTAGATGACGATGTAGCGGATCACAAAAGGGAGCCGAGTGAAGAGGGGGCATTGTCATCATCAGTGGGTGAACGTGGCAGTGTGCCCATGAAACAGCAGGGTAGAAGCATCATCATAAAGTGGCGAGGGAAACCACACCACTTACTTAGTGGTACATCCTGATGCAACAACCGCTGCATCTCCCATCGGCCCACACCCCATTTCCAGCAGTCAGGGGTCAACAACGTCAGCAGAAGGAAGCTGTTATTACTTCCCATCAACATCAATGTTTTCTATTGCTCCTGATGCTCATCCTTCTCCTCCCCTCTAGGCATAGATCACAGTGGTCCTCCAGAATATCAGCAGCTGGTCATCCTTATTGAACTGTAAATAAGATAACTGATAACGGGAAGAACATTTTGTCTGTGCTGTCAGGGTGGGCTGACCCATGCACCCTGCATGGTGTATGTCTTCAATTTCTTTGTCACCCCCTTCCTCAAGTCTCCCACTAAATTAAAAAATGTCCATGAAACTGTGCAATACCTGAACACTGGCTGGAGGATCCAGCAGCCCCTATGCTGCCTGCAAGAGACCGTGGAGGGAGTCCTCCAGTTTCAAGAAGGTCCTCAACCCCAGGTAACAAAGCGTAAAGCAATATTAGACCTTGGTGCTTGGAAGGGATTACAGGATGAAGCCACCCTTCTATTTGTGGGCATTTTATAGTATCGTGGAGGGATTGAAGTACATGACACCCCCACGCTTCCGGTGTTACTAGGGATTGGTATCCACACAAAACCAGAGTATTTGATCGCTTAGTGCAGTCTTTTTGGTTTTCTGGTCACCCTACTCACACAGGCAGAGACCTGTAGATAGCCGTTGCTGGTTCAACTTATGCGTATGCAACAGAAAATGGTATAAAGCAGCACTCTAACTTTAAAAGGGAACCCTAAAGCATACCCTAAGCAGAGGCCGAGGGCGGCTTTGTTTTAAGCAAGGGGGTATGTAAAACCCCGGAATAACATAAATGCCATCCTGTGTATTTCTTTCCAGGTCCTTGACATTGTGCAGTGATATAAACGTTCTATGTTATTACATGTAATATGCTTGAGTCAGCAGAACTACGAGATGAATGATATCATTCCATTCCCTCATGTCCTGGAGAGGATGCTGTAAAATCTGATTATGAGGTGACAGATAACGTGGCACCTACATCTCTCGGTTACCTGAGCCCTGAGGAGGATGAACTGGCAGAGGAAGTGGACATAAACGTTCAGGTGGTTTATCTGCCTACGCGACAGGAGAGGGGCAGAAGGGGCAAGAGGAGCAGGAGGATCTGAAGGGCAACGACGAAGACAAAGCTGATGACCCGACAGACCATGGCAGCACACAGTGGAGATGGAGGCAGGGAGGCCCTTCAAGTCCCTTGCACAAATGGCCAGATGGATGCTGTCATGTTTCTTTAGTAACAGCTGCATTGTCAGGATTCGTCAGAGGGATAGTGTGGCCATAGGTATACTTTCCTGCCCAGCCAGTAGTTTGGCATTAGAGCGGATTTTCAGTGTGGTGGTGGTGGTGGTGGGGGGGGGGGGGGACATAGTTAACCCTAAGAAAACTTGCCTTTGCTCCCAAAATATTGAGAGACTAACCTTCATAAAGATGAATTGGACATGGATCAACTAGGATTTCCAGACCCCAGTGCCTGATGTAACAGAATAGAACACTCTGCTACTAATCATTATTATAATGTAGTGTGCTGCTATACTGGAATATTGAGCAATAATGGGACATTACTTCTGGCCACATGCTGCTGCCACCATTCTGATGGTACCCTCCTGATGTCTCTACTGCTATTCCTATAATGGAGCTTATTGGCCTACTGGTATGTAAATGTTAAAATTTTAAAAGGATTTGCATGCCTCTGGGCCTTGCTATCATACTGCTGTTTTGACCTCTGCTAATACTGTGATCTGCCATCATCTTGTGCTGTATGCCACTGCTGTCCCCTCTCCCGCCTCTGTCATGGGACCATTATTGTCCATCTTACCACTGCTGTTGGTCTCCATCCCCACTCTATCATGGGGCCACTATTGTCTGTATTCCTGCCACTGCTGTTGGCCCTCATCACCACTCTGTCATAGGGCCACTATTGTCCCTGTTAATGCCACTGCTGTTGGCCCCATCCACACTCTGTTATGGGGCCACTATTTTCTCTTTTTCTGCCACCAGTGTTGGACCCCATCCCCAATCTATTATGGGTCCAGTAATGTCGCTGTAACTGCCACTGTTGTTGGACCCCACTCCGAATCTGTTGCCGCAATCATTTAGTCAGTATTGGATAAGTATTTGTAAGTAGAGTTGAGCGAACACCTGGATGTTCGGGTTCGAGAAGTTCGACTGAACTTCCTGAAAATGTTTGGGTTCGGGATCCGAACTCGACCCAAACTTCATCCTGAACCCAATTGAAGTCAATAGGGACCCAAACTTTTGGGCACTAAAAAGGCTGTAAAATAGTCAAGGAAAGGGCTAGAGTGCTGCAAAAGGCAGCAAAATGTAGTTAAATCCCCTGCAAACAAATGTGGGCAGGGAAATGAATTAAAATAACATAAAATAAATAAAAATTAAGCAATATCAATTGGAGAGAGGTCCCATAGCAGAGAATCAGGCTTCAAGCCACCCACCAATGGAGATGACCACTTTCATTTATTTAGGCCCCAGCACCCAGACAGAGGACAGAGGTCGCATAGCAGAGAATCAGGTGTCATGTCACCCACCACTGGAACAGGCCACTTCCAGATAATTAGGCCCCTGGCACCTAGACAGTGGAGAGGTTCATTTAACTTTTGGTTGCACTGCAATATAATGGTAAAATAAAAAAGAGGATTCAATAATGAAGAATATATGGTTGAGGGGGAGGCAGTTATAAATGTCTATTCTGCACAAGGGATGGACAGGTCCTGTGGGATCCGTGCCTGGTTCATTTTTATGGACAATTTGGAGACCCAGAATGGAGCTGAATCATCAGTCAGTACGTGGAGTGGTGTGCACACGTACTGTTCAATCATGTTAGTGAAATGCTGCCTCCTGGTAACACGTTCCGTATCAGGTAGTGGTGCAGTTAGCTGTGGCGTGGTGACAAAACTTTTCCATATTTCTGCCATGCTAACCCAGACCTCAGAAGAGCTAGCTGTGACACAGCTGCGTTGGCAAACTCTTGCTCCTCCTCTGCCTTCGCCTTGGGCTTCCACTTGTTCCCCTGTGACATTTGGGAATGCTCTCAGGAGCTCTCTACCAGCGTGCGCTTGTACTCGCGCATCTTCCTATCACGCTGCAGGAAGTAAGGTGGGCACATTGTCTTTGTACCGGAGATCAAGCAGGGTGGCAATCCAGTAGTCCGCACACGTTAAAATGTGGGCAACTCTGCTGCCGTTGTGCAGGCACTGCAGCATGTAGTCGCTCATGTGTGCCAGGCTGCCCAGAGTAAAGGACAAGCTGTCATCGTCCTCCGTATCCCCCAAGCCCAGTGATGGGCCTGAGCTGTGTTGGGTGCCAACCCGCTGTGAACATGCTTCATCCTAATCCTCCTCCACCTCCTCCTTATCCTCCTCGTCCTCCAGTAGTGGGCCCTGGCTGGCCACATTTGTACCTGGCCTCTGCTGTTGCAAAAAACCTCCCTCTAAAGGCACTTCTAGCAGACTGGCCTGAAAGTGCTGAAAATGACCCCTCATCCTCCTCCTGGGCCACCTCCTCTTCTATCATCGCCCTAGGTGTTTTCTCAAGGAGACATAGAAGTGGTATTATAACGCTGATAACGGCGTCATCGCCACTGGCCATGTTGGTGGAGTACTCGAAACAGCACAACAGGGCACACAGGTCTCGCATGGAGGCCCAGTCATTGGTGGTGAAGTGGTGCTGTTCTGCAGTGCCACTGACCCATGCGTGCTGCAGCTGAAACTCCACTATGGCCTGCTGCTACTCGCACAGTCTCTCCAGCATGTGCAAGGTGGAGTTCCACCTGGTGGGCATGTCGCATATGAGGCGGTGAGCGGGAAGACCGAAGTTACGCTGTAGCGCAGACAGGCGAGCAGCGGCAGGATGTGAATGCCGGAAGCGCACACAGACGGCCCGCATTTTATGCAGCACCTCTGACATGTCTGAGTAGTTGTGAATGAACTTCTGCACCACCGAATTCCGCACATGTGCCAGGCAAGGGATGAGCGTCAAACCGGCTAGTCCCAGAGCTGGGACGAGATTTCGCCCATTATCGCACACCACCAGGCCGGGCTTGAGGCCCACCGTCAGCAACCACTCGTCGGTCTGTTGTTCAATACCCCGCCACAACTCCTGCGCGGTCTTACCCCAGGTTGTGCTGAAGTTGGTGGTGAAGGTGTGTGGCTGACTGGATGAGCAGGTGGAAGCAGAGAAGGAGGAAGCCGAATAGGAGGAGGAGGCTACAGGAGGCAAAGAATGATGCCCTGCGATCCTTGGCGGCGGAAGGACGTGCGCCAAAGATCTCTCCGTCTGGGGCCCAGCCGCCACTACATTTACCCAGTGTGCAGTTAGGGAGATATAGCGTCCCTGGCCGTGCTTACTGGGCCACGTATCTGTGGTTAGGTGGACCTTGCCATAGATGGCGTTGCGCAATGCACACTTTGATTTTATCAGATACTTGGTTGTGTAGGGTAGGCACAGCTGTCTTGGAGAAGTAGTGGTGGATGGGAACAACATACTGTGGGACAGCCATCGCCATCAGCTGTTTGAAGCTGTCTGTGTCCACCAGCCTGAATGACAGCATTTCAAAGGCCAGCAATTTAGAAATGCTGGCATTCAGGCCCAGGGCTCGAGGGTGGCTAGGTGGGAATTTATGCTTTCTCTCCAAGGTTTGTGAGATGGAGAGCTGAATGCTGCCGTGTGACATAGTGGAGATGCTTGGTGACGCAGGTGGTGGTGTCGGTGGCACATCCTCCTTTTGGTGGGCGGCAGGTGTCAACATTCCTCCCGAGGCGGAGGAAGAGGCTGAGGGAGCAGCAGAAGAGGGAGCAGGGGGAGCCTGAGTGAGTTCCTTGTTTTTAAGGTGTTTACTCCACTGCAGTTCATGCATTGCATGTAGATGCCTGGTCTTGCCGGTTGTGCTAGGGTTCAGAACGTTAACACTCGGGTCTTGTTGTCAGCACATTGTTTAAAGAAGTGCCATGCCAGGAAACTCCTTGAAGCTGCCTTTGGGGTGCCCAGTCCCTTGTGGCGGTGGCCAGTAGCTGGCGAACTCTCTTGGCGGCAGCTCTTCTGCTTTTGCCCCCTGCTCCCTCTTTTGCTACGCTGTTGGCTCGGTCTCACGACTGCCTCTTCCTCTGAACTATGAATGTCAGTGGCACGACCTTCATTCCATGTGGGGTCTGGGACCTCATTGTCCCCTGCATCGTCTTCCACACAGTATTCCTCCCTGACCTCCTGTTCAGTATGCACACTGCAAAAAGACGCAGCAGTTGGCACCTGTGTTTTGTCATCATCAGAGACTCGGACTCCGATGAGGTGGTATTCCCATGTCCTCATCATAAGGAAACATAAGTGGTTGTGCATCAGTGCATTCTATGTCTTCCATCACTGGGGAAGGGCTAGATGGATCCCCTTGGGAAACCCTGTCAGCAGAGTCTTCAAACAGCATAAGAGACTGCTGCATAACTTGAGGCTCTGACAGTTTCCCTGATATGGATGGGGGTGATGTGACAATCTGATGGGCTTTGTTTTCAGGCGCCACCTGTGCGCTTTCTGCAGAAGACTGGGTGGGAGATAATGTTGTGAACGTGCTCGATCCACTGTCGGCCACCCAATTGACTAGCGCCTGTACTTGCTCAGGCCTTACCATCCTTAGAAACGGCATTGGGCCCCACCAAATATCGCTGTAAATTCTAGCAGGTACTGGAACCTATTTTAGTTGGTTCACTAGGACGTGTGGCTGTGGCAGAATGGCCACGTCCTCTACCAGCACAAGAGGGTCCACTAACACCACCACGACCGCGTCTGCGTCCCTTACTAGATGTTTTCCTTATTGTTACCGTTCACCAAGCACCACAATAAGAAAAAAAATATTTGGCCCAATGTATTGATTTCAAAATCAGGCCTTTTTTTACAGGCACCTAACACTATCTGCCTATTTATTTATGTACCATATTGCACTAATCCAGGCACAGCAGTAACCACTGATTTAGGGGAATATCAATTGGAGGCCTAGTATTTAGGCCCTGGATGAACGGTATCCTTTTATGGACAGATTTACACTTGGAGATGCACAGTAGCGTATGAAAAAATATGTAGGAGTATGCCTTCAGCAATTGAATTTTAACTTTTTGTGTAATATACCCTTTAACGGACAGAAATAACCTTGGAGATGCACGGTAGCGTGTGAAGTTATTGAGGATGACCCTCTCATCACTTGTATATACACCTTGAGTGTAATATACCCTTTTACAGACAGAAATAGACTATGAGATGCACAATAGTGCGTGCAGATTTACAGGATTATGCTTTCAGCAATTGTAATGTAACACTTTTTGTAATATACCCTTTTACAGAAAGAAATATACTTGGAGATGCACTCTGAGTGTAATATACCCTTTTACGGACAGATTAACACTTGGCCTGCAACAGCTGGAACACAAGATTCAGGGTATTGCTATATTGGCAAGTGAATTTCACCCCAGAACAAAATCTATCCTTTGACGCATACTATTAAACTTGTCCAGTCACAGCTGGAACACCAGATTTACTGTATTTATATTTTGGCAACTGAATTTCACCGCAGAAAATAATAAATGTTTTGACGAATAGTATTAAACTTGGCCAGCCACTACTGGGACACCATATTTACGGTATTGCTATTTTGGCAATTGAATTTGACCCCAGAAAATAATATATCCTTTGACGGACACTAGAGAAATTGTCCAGTCACAGCTGAAACACCAGATTCATGGTATTGCTATTTTATCAATTGAATTTCACCCCAGAAAAAAATATACCCTTTTACGAACATATTTAAACTAGGCCTGCAACAGCTGGAACATCAGATTCAGGGTATTGCTATTTTGGCAAATGAATTTCACCACAGAAAAAAATCTATCCTTTGCTAGACAGCAGAAAGTATTACACTTGGCTAGCCACAGCTTTAACACCAGATTTAGGGGATTGCTATTTTGGCAATTGAATTTAACCCCTTAATAAAACATAGACATTTCTATCCTGAGTTTCTAGGGGTGACAATAAGCACAGCCAAGCTCCTGTTGTAGGATATAGCAAAAAAAAAAAAAAAACTAGTATTAATGGATTGCTGGACTTGGTGGCAGCACCACAAGAAACAAAATGGCCGCCGATCAAAGTGACAGAAAAACACTCTGTGCAGCCTAAAAACCAGTGAGCAATTAACTAGCAGAAGTTGAATGATTCACAGCTGTCGATCGATCACTTCATTAGGTGTTTTTGCTGACTTTTTCCTGCCTAATCTCGCCCTCACAGAAGCTGTGTCCTCTCCCTACACTAATCAGAGCAGTGTGACGTGCGGCGCTACGTGACTCCAGCTTAAATAGAGGCTGGGTCACATGCTGCATTTGGCCAATCACAGCCGTACCATTAGTAGGCAGGGCTGTGAGGGCTTCTTAGGGCAAGAAGTAAAACGCTAGCTGATTGGCTGCTGTGCAGCCGTTCAAAAAGCAGGAAGAAATCGCCGAACAACGGACCCGAACTCGAACTTTTTTGAAAATGTTCGGGTCCGGGTCCAGAACACCCTAAAATTCGGTACAAACCGGAACTATCCAGTAAGCCATAAGCAGGAGTGGGTCAAAAATAGAAGAGATTCAAATATTTCTATTACATACATTTTATCTCTGTTTTAGACCCACTCCTGGTTTTGGCTTACAATTACTGATCAAATACTGACAATCTGAAAAAGGCTTTATAGATGCTCAAAATACAAGCTTCATTTTGTTTTTTTGTTTTCTGTTCTTCTGACAGATCTGACGAATGGAAAAATAAACAGTGATGTGAACACAGCCTTACTGCCACTGCTGCTGTCCCCCACTCTGTCATGGGGTCAGTATTATCACTGTTACTGTCACTGCTGCCACCCTCCTCTCTCTGTCACGGGGCCACTACTTGAATATTGGGACACTGCGTGGTTAAATCTATACCAATAAACCCAATAAATAGTCCTAATGGTAACAGTGTCCTGTGATACTGATGCACAGTAAATCTATAGCTAACAAAAGGGATTAAAAAGCATGTGTTTGAAATGCCACAACATGCATTAAAAGAACATTTTTTTCTCCACTACTCTATTGGCGCTGCCTCAATCAGAGGAGTATCTAGGTTTTCCTGCACTCGAGGCAAGGATCCAGCATTGCGCCAAACAGAGAAAGTTTAGCAGCGCATGTAGCGGCAATGTTTTTTTACACTAAGCCATAACTCTGTCCAATGCATAACTATACTCACCCAGTCCCAACTAATAAGATCTCTCATAGGGTACAAGGTGGTACAAGGGCATTTCCCGGTGCTACCACGCAGTACTAATGCCCACATTGTGCCCCTTCACAGCAGTTATGTCCATTGTGCCCCTTCACAGTAGTTATGCCCACCTCTGTGCAACCTAGCAGTAGTTATGCCCACCTTTGTGCCTCTTCACAGTAGTTATGCCCACCTTTGTGCCTTCTCACAGTAGTTATGCCCACATTGTGCTCCTTCAAAGTAGTTATGCCCACCTCTGTGCCTTCTAACAGTAGTTATGTCCACCCATGTGTCCCTTCACAGTAGTTATGCCCATCTCTATGCCCCTTCACAGTAGTTATGCCAACCTTTGTGCCACCTCACAGTAGTTATTCCCATCTTTGTGTCTCTTCACAGTAGTTATGCTCACCTTTGTGCCACCTCACAGTAGTTATGTGCCACATCACAGTAGTTATGCCTACCTTTGTGCCCTTCACAGTAGTTATGCTCACTTTTGTGCCCCTTCACAGTAGTTATGCCCACCTTTGTGCCTCCTCACAGTAGTTATGTTTATCCTTGTGCCCCTTCGCAGTAATTATGCCCTCTTTTGTGCCCCTTCACAGTAGTTATGCTCAGTTTTGTGCCCCTGCAAAGTAGTTATGTCCACCTTTGTGCCACCTCACAGTAGTTATTCCCATCTTTGTGTCTCTTCACAGTAGTTATGCTCACCTTTGTGCCACCTCACAGTAGTTATGTGCCACATCACAGTAGTTATGCCTACCTTTGTGCCCTTCACAGTAGTTATGCTCACTTTTGTGCCCCTTCACAGTAGTTATGCCCACCTTTGTGCCTCCTCACAGTAGTTATGTTTATCCTTGTGCCCCTTCGCAGTAATTATGCCCTCTTTTGTGCCCCTTCACAGTAGTTATGCTCAGTTTTGTGCCCCTGCAAAGTAGTTATGTCCACCTTTGTGCCCATTTACATTAGTTATGCCCACCTTTGCGCCTCCATACAGTAATTGTGTCCACCCTTGTGCCCCTTACAGTAGTTATGCCCATCTCTGTGCTCCTTCACAGTAGTTATGCCCACCTTTGTGCCACCTCACAGTAGTTATTGCCATCTTTGGGCCCCTTTACAGTAGTTATTCCCATCTTTGTGCCGCTTCACAGTAGTTATGCTCACCTTTGTGCCACCTCACAGTAGTTATGTCCACCTTTGTGCCACATCACAGTAGTTATGCCTACCTTTGTGCCCCTTCACAGTAGTTATGCTCACTTTTGTGCCCCTTCACAGTAGTTATGCCCACCTTTGTGCCCCTTTACAGTAGTTATGTTCACCTTTGTGCCCCTTCACAGTAGTTATGCCCAGCTTTGTGCCCCTTCACAGTAGTTATATCCACCTTTGTGCCTCCTCACAGTAGTTATGTCCATCCTTGGGCCCCATCACAGTAATTTTGCCCTCTTTTGTGCCCATTCACAGTAGTTATGTCCATCTTTGTGCCTCTTCACAGTAGTTATTCCCACTTTTGTGCCACCTCACAGTAGTTATTTCCACCTTTGTGCCACATCACAGTAGTTATGCCTACCTTTGTGCCCCTTTATAGACGTTATGCTCATTTTTGTGCCCCTTCACAGTAGTTATGCCCACCTTTGTGCCACCTCACAGTAGTTATTGCCATCTTTGTGCCCCTTTACAGTAGTTATGATCACATTTGTGCCACCATACAGTAGTTATGTCCACCTTTGTGCCACATCACAGTAGTTATGCCTACCTTTGTGCCCCTTCACAGCAGTTATGCTCACTTTTGTGCCCCTTCACAGTAGTTATGCCCACCTTTGTGCCCCTTCACAGTAGTTATATCCACCTTTGTGCCTCTTCACAGTAGTTATGTCCATCCTTGTACCCCATCACAGTAATTTTGCCCTCTTTTGTGCCCATTCACAGTAGTTATGTCCATCTTTGTGCCCCTTCACAGTAGTTATTCCCATATTTGTGCCCCTTCACAGTAGTTATTCTCACCTTTGTGCCACCTCACAGTAGTTATTTCTGCCTTTGTGCCACATCACAGTAGTTATGCCTACCTCTGTGCCCCTTCACAGACGTTAAGCTCACTTTTGTGCCCCCTTGCAGTAATTATGCCCTCTTTTGTGCTTCTTCACATCAGTTATGCCCACCTTTGTGCCTCCTCACAGTAGGTATGTCTATCCTTGTGCCCCTTTGCAGTAATTATTCCAACCTCTGTGCCCCTTCACAGTAGTTATGCCCATCTTTGTGCCCCTTCACAGTAGTTGTGCCCACCTTTGTGCCACCTCACAGTAGTTATTCCCATCTTTGTGCCCCTTCACAGTACTTGTGCCCACCTTTATTCCACCTCACAGTAGTTATTCCCATCTTTGTGCCCCTTCACAGTAGTTGTGCCCACCTTTGTGCCACCTCACAGTAGTTATTCCCATCTTTGTGCCCCTTTACAGTAGATATAACCACCTTTGTGCCAACTCAGAGTAGTTATGCCCATATTTGTGCCACTTCGCAGTAGTCATGCCCATCTTTGTGCCACTTCACAGTAGTAATGCTCACTCTTCTTGTGCCCTTTCACAGTAGTTATGGCCAACTTTGTGCCCCTTCGCAGTAGTTATGCTCACTTTTGTTGCCCTTTACAGTAGTTATGCCCACCTTTGTGCCTCCTCATAGTAGTTATGTCCTCCTTGTAGCCCCTCAAGGGCTCCCCTTCACCACTTCTCCTATACACCCAGCAACGATATTTTTGTCCTGTAGGGGAACGATGGAGACCAGCTGAGTGGTGAACCAGGAAGCGGACAGCTCCTTTCATGGATGCGGTGTGGGTGAGAAACTCCACACCAAGCACAGGAGGAAAGGGGACAGGAACTAGGCCTGGAAAATAGGGTAAGGGAGAATGTTACCTCCTAGAAAAACCCTAATCCAAGTCCTGACTAACTATCAGTATGAACTGACCTCGATTGTAGTAAAGTTCATACACAGGAACCTAGAGCCCTAACACACCCTGTAGGGCCCTGGTATAGTAATAGGACTTGAGACAACCTAACCCTCCACCAAAAGGATGAACAGGAGTCTCCCTCAGGCCTAGATACAAAAGACAGGGAAATATAACAAACAAAATTCAAGTAGGAAATACGACACTTAACTTCACATGGAGAAAAGGCAGCGCCAGGAGCTCAATCGAGATCCAACAACCAGATAGCCCAGAGTCCAGAAACTGAAGCTATAAACTGCACCCCCAGAAGGGGTAATCAGCAATAAATAGGGAAAGATAAATGACCAAACCAACAACACCTGCAATAGGTGTGGTCATTACCAAAACAATAAAGACACAAATGATCCAAAAGGAACAAGAAAGATTAACCCACGTGTTGCCAGTCTCTCTGATCTCCTGGAGCCTTTCACAGGAGTGTCCGTGACAGCTCCCTGATTCGTTATGTAAAAGAAATGCCTGACAGATGCGCCTCCCCAGCCTCTGTGACCAGGGCACATGACTCGGCTGCCCCCACCTCGCTACACCCCTGCTTCTATTTCTTTATTTTGTTCCACTAAGGAGCCATTTGGACACAGCTCCTGCAGGGGTGCACACAGGGTTTTGGCTTTACTGAAGAGTGCTGTATGGTTTTATTTTTGTTTAACAGAAGGGATTAACTGTGAATCTTGGTGAACTGCACAGTGATATAGAGGGCAATAGATTACACCCATAATACTAACGGCACAATTCATACAGAACGGGTTAACTTTGAATGTGGGTGCACTAGAATGCAATGCACATGGCAATATAGTCTCCCTGCACTCTCCCTGCTGTTTAAGTAACAAGTCTTCACACTAAGAGTGGGCCACCAAGTGGGATGAATATTATGGGGCAGAGTGGCCCATAATCTCTCCCGATCCGACCCCCTTAAACTTTTATCTTTGGGGTCATCTGAAGGCAATTGTCTATGCTGTGAAGATACGAGATGTGCAGCACCTGAAACTATGGATACTGGAAGCCTGTGCTAGCATTTCTCCTGCGGTGTTACTATCAGTGTGTGAAGAGTGGGAGAAGAGGGTTGCATTGACAATCCAACACAATGGGCAGCACATTGAACACATTTTATAAGTGGTCAGAAACTTGTAAATAACTCATGAAAGAATAAAGTTACGTTAAAACCAAGCACACCATTGTTTTTTCTTGTGAAATTCCAATATGTTTGATGTGTCACATGACCCTCTTCCTATTGAAAAAAACAAAAGTTGGATTCAAAATGGCCAACTTTAAAATGGCTGCCATGGTCACCACCCATCTTGAAAAGTTTCCCCCCTCACATATACTAATGTGCCACAAACAGGAAGTTAATATCACCAACCATTCCCATTTTATTAAGGTGTATCCATATAAATGGCCCACCCTTCCACCTTAATACATTAAGGGGAAGATTTATCCAACTGATGTAAAGTAGAACTGGCTTAGTTGCCCATAGTAACCAATCAGATTCAACCTTTCATTTTTCAGAGCTCCTTTGGCTGGAAATCTGATTGGTTGCTATGGGCAACTAAGCCCGTTCTACTTTTCACCAGTTTTATAAATCTCCCCCTATATTTCTACTCAAATATACATGAGTGACATCTGGCAGTGGTTTCTACCTATACATTCCATCATATCAAGGGTAAGGAATGGGCAGACACACACAAGCAAGCAATTTTGAGCTATGAGCTCTTTACTCACTATTCCACCAAGACATGAATCAAGCGTGAGCCTGCAGTCAGCAAGAGGCTGATACAATGTGTTCCCCACTCTGTAAGGCAGCTATATACCATGAATATTTTATAAAGGCTCTGAATTAGCTCCTGCGAGCTGTAACATCACTGCTCTTTTTTTGCTCTACACAAAAATCAATAAACCATTACAATGAAGTGGTGTGGGCAGAAAGATACAGAGGAGAGGCACATTCAACACGGCCAGGTGGACAATGCAATACTGCTGCCGCACAATCTGCCCACGTACAATGACAGAGCTAAATCCTGGATGAGGTAATGAGGATAGCTTTACACTTAAGATTACCTGTACTACCTGCTGTACTAAATATTGCAGGCTTAAAGCCAGTTATTGTCCTGCGAGATGTTCAAATCAATATCAAAGTAGGCATATGACCCATAAATACCAGGCAAACTGAAAAAAAAAAATGAATACATACAACATGTTGGAGAGATGACCATGGCTTATATTTGTTTGCCATTGTATGACACCAGAATCTACATGTATATGAAGCGTATAAAGCTTGTAGTTAATTTTTTGTCTCCAAATCAGTCAATATCTATCTGCTCAGTGAAAATCAATGAGAGTGTGACAAACTTGATATCTCACAGAGCTACTGTATATCTAAGTCTACATTGGTCTTCCTGTCTCCTTTTTCAAATTACCAGTCCATGTGGCTACATCAGTGTTCTCCTCACTTCTCATATGCAGTCAGAGGTTGGAATGTCCACCCCTAAAACTGTGGAAGACAGGGAAGGAGCTATAAAAGCTCAACTGCGAGTTTCTGGGCACCAATGCAAAATCTGTAACAGGGCCTACCACCAATGATGTGCCACTGACATTCTAGCATTGGGGCATCTGGACAAGGGTGTGATTGGGGCCTCTGCACCCACTATAGCTAGTTCTATGAACTATAAATAAATATATATATATATATATATATATATATATATATATATAAGTCCGAAATACAACTACTCACAAAAAGGGATATTTGGCTTGTGGGTT
Organism: Bufotes viridis; assembly: GCA_033119425.1. Classification (NCBI taxonomy): domain Eukaryota; kingdom Metazoa; phylum Chordata; class Amphibia; order Anura; family Bufonidae; genus Bufotes; species Bufotes viridis. The sequence goes on from CM065592.1 coordinate 79,323,203, forward strand.
AAATTGTATTAATTTGCATGGGCCAGGGGGCATCTACGCTGAAGGAGGTAACAGTCGGCCTCAGTGCTGTTCACTGATGAAAGTCGATTCACGCTGAGCAGAAATGATGGCCGCCAATGATGTTGGAGACGCCAAGGAGAGTGCTATACATCAGACAGAAAGGCAATCAGGGGGCACACCAAAAGAATAGTAACAACAGAGTGCAAGCCGCGGCATTAATATTTAAACCTTGTGAAATAAGAAAAAGCAAGACCGCATACAAAGGCTGCACATCTCCATATTAAAAATTTATATTTTATTTAGCAACACAAGACAAAAGTTAAAAGCATTGTATTCAATTAAGACCATGTGTTATGACAAAACAATATGTCCAATACACATCCCTATGGTCACCAAGTCCTAAATATGGAAAAACGTAAGCCGCCAAAGAAGTAGAGAATTCATAATATGCGATAAATATGAGCCAGGGAGCATCTACGCTTTATGAGGGACCAGTAGGCCTCATAGATGTTAACTGGTGAAAGTCAGTTTACAGTGAGCAAAATGATGGCCGCCAATGATGTTGGAGATGTCAAAGAAAAGCGCTATGCGTCAGCCACTGTTGGAGACTGGGGTACGGCTTTTGGAGACTGGGGTACCTCAAATGGAATGGCATGCACCTTCTCCAGACCTGAATCCTATTGAAAACTTATGGGATCAACTGAGTCGCCATGTAGAGGCTCGAAACTCTTTACCCAGGAATCTCAATAACCTTAGGGCTAGAGATGTCGCAAACACAAAATTTTCGGTTCGCGAATGGTGAATGTGAGCTTCCGCGAGTGTTCGCGAACGGGCGAACCGGGCGAACCGCCATAGACTTCAAAAGGCAGGCGAATTTTAAAACCCACAGGGACTCTTTCTGACCACAACAGTGATGGAAACGTTGTTTCAAGGGGACTAACACCTGGACTGTGGCATGCCAGAGGGGGATTCATGGCAAAACTCCCATGGAAAATTACGTAGTTGATGCAGAGTCGGGTTTTAATCCATAAAGGGCATAAATCACCTAACATTACTAAATTGTTTGGAATAACGTGCTTTAAAACATTCAGTGTGTGTATACGATCAGGTATGATGTTGTATTGATCAGGTAGTGTAAGGGTTACACCTGCTTCACAGTGACAGACCAAACTGACAGACCAAACTCCCCATTTAACGCACCGCAAACAACCGCAAACAGTCCATTTGCACAACCGCAAACTCCCCATTTGCACAAGGTTGGATACCAAGCTAGTCATGTCCTGTTCCTTGTCCTCAATGACGTCATTGAAGGTCTCTTCCTCCACCCAGCCATGTACAAAACCAAGGGTCCCCGAAAGGTGACAACAAGCCCCCTGGGACGCCTGCTGTGGTTGGTCTTCCACCTCCTCAAAGCCACCTTCCTCCTCCGACTCCTCTTCTTCAGACTCCTCTCTCTGCACTGCTCTTACCAGTTTAATCTCTGTTTTGTCCCCTATCAGGGGCCGGTGTATGGAATAGATTTTAGGAACCGGGAGATGGAAAAATATTGTTGGTCGGTCCTCTTTCTTACAACTTGGGGCACTGCGCGTGCGCCGTTCAATGTACTGTGCCACCCTATATGAGTGGTGTGTTAAGTAGTACTATTCCTATCAGTTTAATTCCTGTTTCGTCCCCTATCAGGGGACGTGTATCGAATAGATTTTAGGAACCAAGAGATGGAAAAAGATAGTTGGTAGGTCCTCTTACTTCCAATTTGGGGCACTGCGCGTGCGCCGTGCAATGTACTGTAATACAAAAAAACTAGAGACCCTATTAAGGGAGGGTTCCATAGCAACAAAAAAACTTTGCTCAATTGAACTCAATTCACCACTTTTACCCTTAATATTTAAATCAGTAAAACTTCACTTTTATTAGTAGTTCTCTAAAAATGTTTGTGAGTTTTGACACACTTGTTAAAACTACTGCTCGAATTTGCACACTGCTATCGCACAGGTTGCTAGTGGTAACGGAGGGTGTGCACTACCCTCCTAACCTTCCCACAAGTTTGCAATCAGTGTATAACTACCTGCCTGACTAATCCTGCAGGGTACTCGGTGCTGTGAACATACACCCTAAAGTAAATAACTGTTTCCTACTGTTTCCTACTCAGTGTTTAGCAACTCGAGCAGAGCTAAAACCAACAGATTCTGTCCCCCATTAACATGTTTCACCAGATAAACTGGCGTCTTCAGGGGAAAGGACAGACTTGAAACACCATGCTGAACACTCCTATTTATAGTTTGTAATCCTATAATTGGCCAATAGTACCATTGGCATTAGACTGACAGTTTAAAGAGCCAGTGAACTGGTCAGGTTTAAATTTATTGGTTGAATCATTGGATGCCTGCCAGATAACGTGCTGCGCAGACCCAAGCTGCGCAAACACTTATTCCACACTCAAGTTGGATGACTGGTTATTGAGTAACTACCAGATAATGTGCTGGGCAGACCAGGGGCGTAGCTAGAAATGACTGGGCCCCACAGCAAATTTTTGTATTGGGCCCCCCCCCTACCCGTGCGTTTCGCTCCCCCTCTATAATGTGCCAGCCATATAGCCCCCCTATAATGTGCCAGTAGTCAGCCATATAAACCCACCCTATAATGTGCCAGTAGTCAGCCATATAACCCCTCCTATAATGTGCCAGTAGTCAGCCATATAACCCCCCTATAATGTGGCAGTAGTCAGCCATATAACCCCCCCTATAATGTGCCAGTAGCCAGCCATATAGCACCAGATGCCCCCATAGTGCTCCTCTCCCCATAGTGCCCCCTATAATGTGCCAATATCAAGTGCCTCTGTCTTCCCCCATCCCAATATCATAGTGCCATCCTCTCCCCCTGCCCCCTAATGTGTGTGCCAATATGAAGTGCCTATCTCTCCCCCCATTTGCCAATATCATAGTGCCAATAGCCCCTCCTCCCCTGTGGCAGTAAAGTAAAAGTCCAGTATTTAAAAAATAAAAAAAATAAAAAAAAACACACATATACTTACCTCCATTTTAGGCAAGCCTCATTTATCCTGTCTTTCAGAAAAAGTTTGTGAGGGGAATCGAACCTATGACCATGAGGATGAAAGGCAAGACACATATCCACAAGACCATATGAGCTGCCTAGCTAAAAAAAAAAAAATAAGACCTCTAGATAAGGAGAACTTTGATAGTGTATCTATACACATTACAGCTGCCCCAACACACCAAGCTCTGCTACATCCATATACAATGTGCTGGTGCAGCTGTAATGTGTATGGATACACTATCAAAGTTCTCCACATCTAGAGGTCATATTTTTTTTTTTTTTAGCTATCTGGCTAGGCAGCAGATATAGCCTAGTGGTAAAGTGTCTTGCCTTTGAACCTGATGGTCGCAGGTTCAATCCCCAGGGCAAGCTTTTCTGAAAGAAAGAAGAAATAAGTTTTAAATAAATAGACACTGCGATCGGGAGAGGAGTGAGGACACGTGCTGATTACCCAGGGGAGGAGAGAAGTGAGGACAAACACGTGCTTGCCGGGCCCCCTGTAAGCCCGGGCCCCGAAGCAGCTGCTTCCCCTGCTTCCCTGCTTCCCCGGTAGTTACGCCCCTGGCGCAGACCCTTGCTGCGCTAACACTTATTCTGTAGTCAGGTAAAAGCTACTCACTATATATGAATCACCCAGCAGCCCCTGCCAAGTCTGCCACACTGCGACTACACAAGCGCTGATAAAACTAGTTCTTACATACTACCAACATGGACGATCCCCTGTTTACACACATATAATCAGGGGCAAAGCATGTAGAGGATATAAAAATAAAAATAAAAAAATAAAATAAAATAAAAATATATAAATAAATTTTTTATATCCCCGTCCATAGTACTAAATGCACCGGACCTGGTTGCAAAACATTGTAATGTCGGAGTATATCATCCTTAATAGGTACAGGCTTAATTACCAAGGTATCAGACACAAGGGGCAACATAATAACCAAGCGCGTCTAGATACATCAAGACGCGCCTGGGTCCCTCAGATAGTGGGCACAAGCTTAATTATAAGCAGTGTCAAAATATAGATAGTAACATGTTGAACAAACGCGCCTCGATGTATACAAACGCGCTTGGATCCCTCAGGTAATGTATATAAGGGGTTCCGAGTCCCCTCTCTCTGTTCCCATGCATACATTAATACCCAAAACACCAGAGCCAAAGAGTGTCACACTTCCACCTTGCTAGACAGGTACCATGTTGGCCTTAGTGACTCATATATATTATGTCATAATCTATAGTTTACGCTAGCTCAAAAGATCCCAGAGTGTTCAGCCTATATTACTCACAATTGAAATAGTGTGATCATATTTATTGAAAATACACCTAGATCGTATTACAAAAACGACGAAAATGTGAATCCCTCATTGAGTTCATGTGGACTCAAACTCTCCAAACGATATATCCATTTGGCTTCTTCTTGGTATAGGACAGAATCTGGTATAGGACAGAATCTGTTGGTTTTAGCTCTGCTCGAGTTGCTAAACACTGAGTAGGAAACAGTAGGAAACAGTTATTTACTTTAGGGTGTATGTTCACAGCACCGAGTACCCTGCAGGATTAGTCAGGCAGGTAGTTATACACTGATTGCAAACTTGTGGGAAGGTTAGGAGGGTAGTGCACACCCTCCGTTACCACTAGCAACCTGTGTGATAGCAGTGTGCAAATTCGAGCAGTAGTTTTAACAAGTGTGTCAAAACTCACAAACATTTTTAGAGAACTACTAATAAAAGTGAAGTTTTACTGATTTAAATATTAAGGGTAAAAGTGGTGAATTGAGCTCAATTGAGCAAAGTTTTTTTGGTGCAATGTACTGTGACACCCTATATGAGTGGTGTGTTAAGTAGTACTATTCCTATCAGTTTAATCCCTGTTACGTCTCCTATATGTATGGAATAGATTTTAGGAACCGGGAGATGGAAAAATATTGTTGGTCGGTCCTCTTTCTTACAACTTGGGGCACTGCGCGTGCGCCGTTCAATGTACTGTGCCACCCTATATGAGTGGTGTGTTAAGTAGTACTATTCCTATCAGTTTAATTCCTGTTTCGTCCCCTATCAGGGGACGTGTATCGAATAGATTTTAGGAACCGAGAGATGGAAAAAGATAGTTGGTCGGTCCTCTTACTTCCAATTTGGGGCCCTGCGCATGCGCTGTGCAATGTACTGTGACACCCTATATGAGTGGTGTGTTAAGTAGTACTATTCTTATCAGTTTAATCCCTGTGACGTCCCCTATTAGGGGACGTGCGAGTATCAAATAGATTTTAGACAACCGCAAAGAGTTGTCAATAGTTGACACACTCATGACATAAATTTTATTCCTCTATGCGTCAATCTTGGTGTAGTGATGACTGTGCTCGTGCGCACGTTTGGGAGATTGCAGGCGATGGCGGTTTTTCAAAGCCTATGGTTGTGCTGAGTTCAGTGATGGTTAAGTGACCCAGAAAACAATGATTCTGCAGTGTGGGCCCATTGTTGGCCTAGTAGGCTTTAATGATCACCTTAGATAATCACAAAGAAAATTAGTGTTTTTTCTATGAAAAATTATCCAGCCGATCGCTTTTGGTCTATTCACAATAAAGCAATGACCTTATCATCTGTGGTGTGACAGCATTGCCAACACTCTCATAGAGGTGATCACTTCATTGTGATATGCAAGCCCCTTCACCACAACAAGGTAACGATCACGAAGGGGAATTGACACATGTATGTGCCTTTTTTTTGTTTTGTTTTTGCAGCCACAGTGCAGCACCAGAGGGCAGAAAAATTAGGCATGTACACATGCCTGAAAAATTAGGTGCTGTAGAAAAATTGATGTTTTCCAGCAGAAAGTGTACTTAAACATTGCGGCTTGAACCCTAGTTGGTGGTGGAGAAGTCACGCAAGTCATGAAGTCATCCGGCATGCAGAGATAAAATACAGCAGCGTGGGGACCATTTTTAGCCCCAGGCATCTCATCAGGCCTTTTTTAGTCAAATGTATCCCCCACTGTCAGTCCCTTCGGTATCCACGCCTCATTCATCTTAATAATGGTGAGGTAATCTAGACTTTTTTGACCTAGGCGACTTCTCTTGTCAGTGACAATACCTCCTGCTGTGCTGAAGGTTCTCTCTGACAGGACACTTGAAGCGGGGCAGGCCAGAAGTTCAATGACCTCAGGTACCCCGTACCTACAGAGAGTTTCCTGTATCAATTTCTTAGCAGTAGTTGTTGCTGTCTGATTCCTGACGGGGTAGGCTTCTGGCCACCCAGAGAACATGTCTACCACTACTAACACATATTGAAACCCTTGGCACATTGGCATCTGGATGTTATCAATCTGGATCCTCTGGAAGGGGTTTAAGGCTTTTGGGAGGCATCTTTTGGGTGTGGGCTCAGTTTTACCGGGATTGCATTGGGCGCAGATTAGACATGACTGGACATATTTTACTAGAACAGGGGTGATTCCTGGTGCTACCCATATTTTATCAATGAGCTCTTTCATTATTGTCTTAGATTGATGAGTGGGTCCATGGGCCACAGAGGCAATTAAGGGATAGAGTGCTCTGGACAAGCACACCTTCTCTCCTTGTGTCCAGAGTCCGGATTCTTCTTCAAGGGCTGACTCCTTCAGCCAGGTTTCCTTCTCTGAGAGAGTGGCTTGCTTCTGCATCTGTTTCAGTAGATCCCATGATACTTCTTGTTGTTTGTGATCCTCTTGTGCCAGCATGATTTTATCTGGCTGTGCTCTTTCCTCTTCCATTGCTGCCTTTTTGGCTGCTCGGTCAGCCAGAGCATTTCCTTTAGCCTCTGGTGTGTCAGCACGGTTATGCGCCTTTACTTTGATTACTGCCACTTTGGTAGGCAGGAGTACTGCAGCCATTAAAGCCTCTACTGCTGAAGCATGTTTAATTGGGGTTCCTACGGCTGTAATGTAATCCCTAGCTTTCCATATTATCCCAAAGTCATGGCCTACTCCAAAGGCATATCTGGAGTCTGTATAGATGTTGGCAGTGGAGTCTTTTGCTATGAGGCAGGCCTCAGTAAGAGCCATGAGTTCAGCCTCTTGTGCTGACTGGTCTGGGCGCAATTGCCTTGCACACAGCACTTCATACTCACTAGTAACTGCCATGCCTGTATGGAATTTCCCTTTGTCATCGGCATACCTTGAACCGTCCACAAAGAGTGTCCATTGTGGGTTTTGCAAAGGAGTGTCTTGTATTGATGGAGTTCCCACTTCAGCTTCCATCATTGTAATGCAATCATGGTCTGGTTCCTCATTAGGAGAGTCAGTAGCTGTCCATAATTCCAATCTTCCTGGAGATCCTCTTCTGCCTGTAAATCAATAAAATCCACAGAATCTCTTCCTGCAGTATACTCCCCCCTTGGGAGAGGAAGGAGTGCAGCCGGGTTGAGGATGTGGCATCTCTGAATGGTGACATTATCTGGTAGAAGCAGACTACACTGAAGTCTGAGGTGGCGTTGTGCAGTGAGGTGTTTAGGTTGTGTCTGTTGAAGGATAGCAGAGATGTCATGAGGAGCCATGATGGTGAGGGGGTGTCCTAGGACAATGTCAGAGGTAGCGTTCAGAAGGGAACTAGCAGCATGAACGGCCCTGACACACGAAGCGGTGGCTCTGGCTACAGGGTCAAGACGTTTTGAAAAGTAGCCTAGGGGTCTATTACGGCCCCCATGGCTCTGGGTGAGAACTCCTGTAGCATGACCCTGACGATCCATGACATAAAGCCGGAAGGGAAGTTTGTAATTAGGGATGCCATGAGCTGGGGCAGTGATAATGGCCTTTTTGAGAATTTCAAATGCTTCTATGGCTTCTGATGTCATCTGGAAAGAAACAGTGGCCACACGGGGTATGCAGTCATAGAGTGGCTGCATCAGGACTGATGCATCAGGAATCCATGGCCTACAATAGGAAATAAGTCCCAGAAAGGTTTGCTGTTGATGAGGAGTGTCTGGGAGTGAGATGTCTGAGACTGCTTTCTTTCTGGCATCCGTAAGATGTTTACTGCCTTGTGAGATACAGTGGCCTAGAAAAACAACTTTGGGAAGACACAACTGTAATTTGGACTGTGAAGCTTTACACCCAGCATCTGCCAGAAATTGGAGAAGTGAGGTAGTTGAGTCTAGGCAGGTGGGATGTGAGTCAGCACAAAGGAGTAAATCATCCACATATTGTAAAAGTTCCACCTCTGGGTGATCTGCTTGCCATGGTTGTAAGATGGATGCCATAGCTCCTAAAACAGGATGGACTATTCTGAGCTCCTTGAGGCAAAACAGTCCAGGTGTACTGTTTCCCATCATGTGTGAAGGCAAAGAGAAATTGAGAGTCCTCATGCAATGGGACAGAGAAAAAAGCATTTGCCAGATCAATGACTGTGAAGATAGAGGCCGTAGGAGGAATGCTAGCAAGCAAAGTATGGGGATTTGGAACAATGGGGGTCTCAAAGACTGTAGCCTCATTGATTGCTCTGAGGTTTTGGACCATGCCATATACAGGGGGCTGCCCTTTTTCCCTTCTTTTCTTGACTGGGTATAAGGGCGTGTTACAGGGGGAGGTGGTCATTTTGATAGCCCCATTGTCGAGAAAAGTCTGTATCTGGAGGGTGATAGCGTCCTTCTGGGAAATGGAGAGAGTGTATTGGGCTTTGTATGGTAGCATGTCAGGATTCTTCAAGGTAACTGTGACTGGCGGGACCTTGAGATGCCCAATGTCATGAGGACCTTTGGCCCATAGGGTATCAGGGATGAGGTGCAAAATGCTTTGCAGCGTATCCCCTTGCTCGGGTGATTCAGAGGGCTGGGCCGTTAATGTCATCAGGAGACAAGTTTCCTCTGGGCACAGGGCTGTACCCAGGGCAACTGTACCATCCTCCCTGAATTGAATGTTGGCCCGTATTTTCTGAAGAAAATCCGAGCCTAATAAATTAAAAGGACAAGTCTGGCTTACAACAAATTGTGACATTACTCCAGTGGGTAGATGCAATTGTGGGAATTGGCTTCGGGACTTAGTGGAGGGAGTAATCAAGAGAGGCTTAGTAACCGTGTTGTGCTGTGTAACCCCTTCCAAGCCAGAGCAGGGTAAATGGATATTTGTGAGCCAGGAAGGGAGTATGGCAGTTTGACATAACACGCTGCGGGCTGCACCAGTGTCTACAAGGAATGAGAGTTCCTTCCCTGCCACATCGAGAGTGATTCGAGGGGCGGGGCCAGCTGGAGGGGCAGAGACTGCCATACATGCGGTGTCCCCTCCCAGCAACACTAGCTTGCCAATATCCTAGCGGGGTGTGGTTGGCCAAGAAGGAGGTGTTCCTCCTTGGCCTTGGTTCGCTGGCCACAGGTGTCTGGAACGACAGTATCTCTTTATGTGTCCAGGCTTGCCGCACCCATAACAGACACGGGGCGGGGGCCTTTCTTCTCCTTCTTCCCCTGTCATGACAGCCATAAGTGCGGTGCGGGTCTTCTTGGTATTACTCTCCAACCATTTGGCAACTTGTTCTAAGATCTCTAAGGTTAATGCTTTCCATTCTGGGCGGCAGGTGACAAGAGCTTTGTTCAGATCTGGCCTAAGGCCATCTACAAATGATCGGGCCAGAAGTCTCAAGTGTACAGGTTCATTTGGACTGAATCCCATATCTTTATAATTTTGTTTAACCCTTTGGGCGAATTTCTCCACTTCAGCAGGGGGTCCAATCCACGAGCCCCACGTTGGGCGCCAAATGTTCTGGTTCTGATCCAAACGTCAGGCTGAGTTGATGTACTGCTCCGAATCTGTATTAGATATTAGGCGTACGCCGAGAGAAGAGAGAAATCACACACAGACTGTCATAGGGAAGTCAATGCCAGATGTTCTGTTTATTGCGTGTAATACATGAGTTAATAAGAGGTAAAAAGAGGAACTTAGTGACTCAGTTTATGTTATCGCATGTGTCACATTGTTAATGTTCTAACGGTCACAGACCACATTAGAATAGCTGAATCATTTTGATTAGTAAGGTGTTAGCTATTACTTCAGGGGCCATTTTGTCAAACTAACTGTTAGTTATTAGTAATTATACAAGCAAGTATACACTCATATATATGATTCCACAACACATCGCTCCTCAAAGTGTCGATATCTGCAGTTAAGGCGAGTCGTTCTCTGAGGGTGGACCCCGAAGGGCTGTGGTAATGCGTAGGACTTAAAAAGCTCTGCATGTCCTCCATAAACAACAAGTATGTAAAGCGTCCTGTCCTTGCCGGCGTGGTCGTAGTAGTAGGAGGATTACACTCACCTCTTCCCGTGTTAGATTCCCGTTGTGCTCTGACATCATCCTTATACGCTGTGTAAAGCATACTTTTTAACTTGTTTTGGAACTGCTGCATCCTTTCCGACTTCCGGTAATTCGGTAACATTTTAGACACTTTCTGCTTATACCGGGGGTCTAGTAGCGTTGCCACCCAGTACAGGTCGTTCTCCTTCAGCCTTTTTATATGAGGGTCCTTCAACAGGCATGACAGCATGAAAGACCCCATTTGCACAAGGTTGGATGCCGAGCTACTCATTTCCCGTTCCTCGTTCTCACTGATCTCATTGAAGGTCTGTTCTTCCCCCCACCCACGTACAACACCACGGGTCCCAGATAGGTGACAACAACGAGCACCCTGGGATGCCTGCGGTGGTTGGTCTTCCTCCTCCTCAAAGCCACATTCCTCCTCTGAGTCTTCTTCCTAAGACTCCTCTTCCAGCGTTGCCGCAGGTCCAGCAAGCGATGATGATAAGGCTGTTTCTGGTGGTGATGGTGACCACAACTCTTCCTCTTCACGCTCATCTACGGCCTGATCCAGCACTCTTCGCAGGGCACGCTCCAGAAAGAAAACAAATGGGATGAGGTCGCTGATGGTGCCTTCAGTGCGACGCATAAGCCTACAGGCATTGCGCATGAGCGTCCAGTAATGTAGCAAAATAATACCCAGCTCCGCAGAGGCTGTCCTAGCACCCAGATCATACAAATACTCGTTGACGGCTTTTTCTTGTTGGAGCAGGCAGTCGAACATTAGGAGTGTTAAATTCCAACGTGTCGGGCTGTTGCAAATCAAGCGCCTCAAAGGCAAGTAGAGATGGCCTGAACTATCCGCCGGCGAACAGTTCCCGGCGAACATAGCTTGTTCGCGTTCGCCTCTGCCGGGCGAACATATGCGATGTTCGGTCCGCCCCCTATACATCATCATTGAGCAAACTTTGACCCTGTACCTCACAGTCAGCAGACACATTCCAGCCAATCAGCAGCATACCCTCCCTCCCAGACCCTCCCACCTCCTGAACAGCATCCATTTTAGATTCATTCTGAAGCTGCAGTCTTAGTGAGAGGAGGGAGAGTGTAATTGCTGCTGATTTAATTGGGAAATTGATAGCTAGGCTAGTGAATTCAGTGTCCACTCCAGTCCTGAAAGACTCATCTGATCTCTGCTGTAAGGACAGCGTCCTGACAGCACCCCAAAAAGCCCTTTTTAGGGCTGCACCATTAGTCTGCTTTTTTTTTTCCTTTATATACATATTGCAGTTGCCTGGCCTGCCTGTGTGTGAGGAGCTGCAGGCCCACAGACTGTAGTGTGCCCACTGCCAGTGCCCACCCCTGTCATTCCGTGTGGTACAGGACTTTGCATCAAAAAAGGCATTTAATTTTTACACTTTAATCTAAGGTTAGTTGCCTGCCAGTGTGTGTCAGGCTGACTTCCACTGACTGTAGTGTGCCCACTGCCAGTGCCCACCACTCATACCGGCTGGCACAGGACTTTGCATAAAAAGGCATTTAATTTTTACACTTTAGTGTAATTTCAGCTGCTTGCCTGCTGCTAGTGTGTGTCAGGCCGACTTCAACTGACTGTAGTGTGCCCACTGCCAGTGCTCCACCCCTGTCATCCCGTGTGGCACAGGACTTTGCTTAAAAAAGGCACTTAATTTTTACACTTTAATCTAAGGTTAGTTGCCTGCCAGTGTGTGTCAGGCTGACTTCCACTGACTGTAGTGTGCCCACTGCCAGTGTCCACCACTCATACCGGCTGGCACAGGACTTTGCATAAAAAGGCATTTAATTTTACACTTTAGTGTAATTTCAGCTGCTTGCCTGCTGCTAGTGTGTGTCAGGCCGACTTCAACTGACTGTAGTGTGCCCACTGCCAGTGCCCACCCCTGTCATCCCGTGTGGCACAGGACTTTGCTTAAAAAAAGGCACTTAATTTTTACACTTTAATCTAAGGTTAGTTGCCTGCCAGTGTGTGTCAGGCTGACTTCCACTGACTGTAGTGTGCCCACTGCCAGTGTCCACCACTCATACCGGCTGGCACAGGACTTTGCATAAAAAGGCATTTAATTTTTACACTTTAGTGTAATTTCAGCTGCTCACCTGCTGCTAGTGTGTGTCAGGCCGACTTCAACTGACTGTAGTGTGCCCACTGCCAGTGCCCACCCCTGTCATCCCGTGTGGCACAGTACTTTGCATCAAAAAAGGCATTTAATTTTTACACTTTAGTGTAATTTCAGTTGCTTGCCTACTGCTAGTGTGTGTCAGGCTGACTTCCACTGACTGTAGTGTGCCCACTGCCAGTGCCAACCACTGATACCGGGTGGCACAGTAGCTTGCCGATAAATAAGGCATTTAATTTTTAGACAGTAGTCTAAATTCAGTTGCTTGCCTGCTGCCAGTGTGTGTCAGGCCCTCTTCCACTGACTGTAGTGTGCCCACTGCCAGTGCCAACCACTGATACCGGGTGGCACAGTAGCTTGCCGATAAATAAGGCATTTAATTTTTAGACAGTAGTCTAAATTCAGTTGCTTGCCTGCTGCCAGTGTGTGTCAGGCCCTCTTCCACTGACTGTAGTGTGCCCACTGCCAGTGCCAACCACTGATACCGGGTGGCACAGTAGCTTGCCGATAAATAAGGCATTTAATTTTTAGACAGTAGTCTAAATTCAGTTGCTTGCCTGCTGCCAGTGTGTGTCAGGCCCTCTTCCACTGACTGTAGTGTGCCCACTGCCAGTGCCAACCACTGATACCGGGTGGCACAGTAGCTTGCCGATAAATAAGGCATTTAATTTTTAGACAGTAGTCTAAATTCAGTTGCTTGCCTGCTGCCAGTGTGTGTCAGGCCCTCCTCCACAGACTGTAGTGTGCCCACTGCCAGTGCCAACCACTGATACCGGGTGGCACAGTAGCTTGCCGATAAATAAGGCATTTAATTTTTAGACAGTAGTCTAAATTCAGTTGCTTGCCTGCTGCCAGTGTGTGTCAGGCCCGCTTCCACTGACTGTAGTGTGCCCACTGCCAGTGCCAACCACTGATACCGGGTGGCACAGTAGCTTGCCGATAAATAAGGCATTTAATTTTTAGACAGTAGTCTAAATTCAGTTGCTTGCCTGCTGCCAGTGTGTGTCAGGCCCTCTACCACTGACTGTAGTGTGCCCACTGCCAGTGCCAACCACTGATACCGGGTGGCACAGTAGCTTGCCGATAAATAAGGCATTTAATTTTTAGACAGTAGTCTAAATTCAGTTGCTTGCCTGCTGCCAGTGTGTGTCAGGCCCACTTCCACAGACTGTAGTGTGCCCACTGCCAGTGCCAACCACTCATACCGGGTGGCACAGTACCTAGCACGCGTAGTACCACTTATCTAAAAAAAAAATGACAGGCAGAGGCAGGCCACCCCGCAGGGGCCGTCGTGGTCGTGGTGCTGTGATTTCCACTGTCCCTGGAATAATGCCCAGTTTTCAGAGGCAACGTACCCTGAACCCGAAAAATTCAGAGGACGTAGTTGACTGGCTTAGACAGGACACCCAATCTTCAACAGCTTCCGCTAAGAACCTTGACGCACCATCCTCCTCCAGCTCAGCTTCGGTCACCTGCTCTCAAGTTACCACGCACCCGCCCGTCGCCACCACCACCACTACCACCACAGCCACCACAGCCGCTTCACTTGATCCGTCAGAGGAGTTATTTACACATCAGTTGGATGCAATTAGTGATGCGCAACCATTATAGCCAGATGATGTAGATTACGGGGATATGTCTCAGTCAGGCAGGGTTACACACATGGACATACAGTGTGATGATGATGATGATGATGTTGTACCCGCTGCTGCTTCCTTTGCTGAGGTGTCAGATACAAGTGAAGCGGTTGATGATGACGATGTGTCCACGGATGCCATGTGGGTGCCTGCTCGAAGAGAAGAAGAGGGGGAAAGTTCTGAAGGGGAGACAGAGAGAATGAGGAGACGAGTTGGAAGCAGGGGGAGGTCGTCGCAAGGAGTTTGTGGCACAGTCAGACAGCATGTATCGGCACCTGGGGTCAGCCAGACAGCACGCCAGTCAACGCATGCTGTTGCCACCACTAGAATGCCGTCATTGCAAAGCTCAGCAGTGTGGCATTTTTTGTGTGTCTGCCTCTGATAAAAGCAATGCCATTTGCAACCTGTGCCAAAAGAAACTGAGTCGTGGGAAGTCCAACACCCACCTTGGTACAACTGCTTTGCGAAGGCACATGATCTCACATCACAAACGCCTATGGGATCAACACATGAGTACAAGCAGCACACAAACTCAAAGCCACCATGCTCCTCCTGGTCCAGCATCTTCAGCCACGTCAACCACTGCTGTCCTCCCTGCCCCCTCTCAACCACCCGCCACTCCATCTCTCACCTTCAGCAGTTCCTGCTCATCTGCCCACAGTCAGGTGTCTGTCAAGGACATGTTTGAGCATAAGAAGCCAATGTCACAAAGTCACCCCTTGCCCGGCGACTGACAGCTGGCTTGACGGAACTCTTAGCCCGCCAGCTTTTACCATACCAGCTGGTAGAGTCTGAGGCCTTCAAAAATTTGTCGCTATTGGGACACCACAGTGGAAGGTACCCGGACGAATTTTTTTCAAAAAGGCAATCCCAAACCTCTACCATGTCATTGAAAAGGAAGTCATGGCATCTCTGGCATACAGTGTTGGGGCAAGGGTCCATCTGACCACTGATACCTGGTCTGCAAAGCACGGTCAGGGCAGGTATATCACGTATACTGCGCATTGGGTCAACCTGCTGACGGCTGACAAGCATGGAATGCGTGGCTCCGCAGCGGAGTTGGTGACACCACCACGACTTGCAGGCAGACCTACTGCCACCTCCTCTACTCCTACTCCATCCTCTTCGATATCCTCCTCGGCTGAGTCCTCTTCTGCTGCGGCGTCTGGCTGCACATCAACTGATTCCCCCAGCTCCCCAGGGGCTATTCCACATCCCGGATACGACAGTGTCACGCTATCTTGGGGTTGACTTGCCTGAAAGCAGAGAGCCACACAGGACCAGCACTCCTGTCCGCCCTGAGCGCACAGGTGGATCAGTGGCTGACCCCGCACCAACTGGAGATCGGCAAAGTGGTGTGTGACAATGGAAGCAATCTGTTGGCGGCATTAAATTTGGGCAAGTTGTCACATGTGCCGTGCATGGCACATGTGTTGAATCTCATCGCACAACGTTTTTTGTCTAAGTACCCAGGCTTACAGGACGTCCTCAAGCAGGCCAGGAAGGTGTGTGGCCATTTCAGGCGTTCCTACACGGCCATGGCGCACTTTTCCGATATTCAGCGGCGAAACAACATGCCAGTGAGGCGCTTGATATGCGACAGCCGACACGTTGGAATTCAACACTCCTAATGTTCGACAGCCTGCTCCAACAAGAAAAAGCCGTCAACGAGTATTTGTATGACCGGGGTGCTAGGACAGCCTCTGCGGAGCTGGGAATCTTTTTGCCACGTTACTGGACACTCATGCGCAATGCCTGTAGGCTTATGCGTCCTTTTGAGGAGGTGACAAACCTAGTCAGTCGCACCGAAGGCACCATCAGCGACCTCATCCCATTTGTTTTCTTCCTGGAGCGTGCCCTGCGAAGAGTTCTGGATCAGGCTGTAGATGAGCGTGAAGAGGAAGAGTTGTGGTCACCATCACCACCAGAAACAGCCTTGTCATCATCGCTTGCCGGACCTGCAGCAACGCTGGAAGAGGAGTATGAGGAAGAGGAGTCAGAGGAGGAATGTGGCGGCTTTGAGGAGGAGGAAGACCAACCACAGCAGGCACCCCAGGGTGCTCGTTGTTGTCACCTATCTGGGACCCATGGTGTTGTACGTGGCTGGGGGAAGAACAGACCGTCAATGACATCAGTGAGGACGAGGCGGGAAATGAGTAGCTCTGCATCCAACCTTGTTCAAATGGGGTCTTTCATGCTGTCATGTCTGTTGAGGACCCACGTATAAAAAGGATAAAGGAGAACGATCTGTACTGGGTGGCCACGCTACTAGACCCCGGTATAAGCAGAAAGTGGCAGAAATGTTACCAAATTACCGAAAGTCGGAAAGGATGCAGCAGTTCAAAACCAAACTAAAAATATGCTTTACACAGCTTATAAGGGGATGTCACAGCACAACGGAAATCTAACAGGGAAGAGGTGAGTGTAATCCTCCTCCTACCACGGCGGCAAGGACTGGACGATTTACAGATGTGTTGTTGATGGAGGACATGCGGAGCTTTTCAGTCCTACTCATCGCCACAGCCCTTCGGGATCAGCCTTAGAGAACGACTCGACCGACAGGTAGCAGACTACCTCGCCTTAACAGCAGATATCGACACTCTTAGGAGCAATGAACCCCTTCACTACTGGGTGTGCAGGCTTGACCTGTGGCCTGAGCTATCCCAGTTTGCGATAGAACTTCTGGCCTGCCCTGCTTCAAGTGTCCTGTCAGAAAGGACCTTCAGTGCAGCAGGAGGCATTGTCACTGACAAGAGAAGTCGCCTCGGTCAAAAAAGTGTTGATTACCTCACCTTCATAAAGATGAATGAGGCATGGATCCCGAAGGGACTGACAGTGGGGATACGTTTGACTAACAAAAGGCCTGATTACATGCCATGGCCTCAAAATGGTCCCCACGCTGCTGTATTTAATGTCTGCATACCGGATGACTTTCGTGAATTCTCCACCACCAACTAGGGTTCAAGCCGCAATGTTTTAGTCACTTTTCTGCCTGGAAAACATAAATTTTTCCGGCCGCTGCTACAATAGCGGCTGCAACAGTGCCATTATTTTTCAGGCATGTGTACATGCCTAATTTTTCTGTCCTATGGTGCAGCACTGTGGCTGCAAAAACAAACCAAAAAAAAAAGGCACATACAAGTGTCAATTCCCCTTCGTGATCGTTACCTTGTTGTGGTGAAGGGGCTTGCGTATCACAATGAAGCAATCATCATCACCTCTATAAGTGGGTTGGCAATGTTCCCACACCCCAGATGATAAGGCCGTTGCTTCATTATGGTCAGACCAAAAGCGATCGGGTGGCCACGCTACTAGACCCCCGGTATAAGCAGAAAGTGTCAGAAATGTTACCAAATTACCGAAAGTCGGAAAGGATGCAGCAGTTCAAAACCAAACTAAAAAATATGCTTTACACAGCTTATAAGGGGGATGTCAATGGGGGATTCGACAATGGTTAATCAATTCGACCGGATAGGGTCCGTAACAGGGATTAAACTGATAGCAATAGTACTAGTTAAGACACCACTCATATAGGGTGTCACAGCACATTGCTCTGTGCACGCGCAGTGCCCCAATTTGGGAGTAAGAGGACCGACCAAGCTGCTTTTTCCATCTCCCGGTTCCTGAAATCAATTCAGTTTAGTGTATGAGAGTTTGGTCTGTCACTGTGAAGGCAGTCGAAGGTACCCGGCCTCAATTTTTTTTCACAAAAGGCAATCCCTGATATGGGACGTAACAGGGATTAAACTGATGAGAATAATACTACAGAAAATACCACTCATATCAGTGGAGGGAGCCAGCGTTTTTTTAACCATCTCCCCATTCAAAAAATCTATTTAATAAATGGCCCCCAGATTGGGGAGTCGGGGACGTTAGAGGGATTAAACTGATGAGAATAGTACTACAGAAAATACCACTCATATCGGGTGTGACAGTAAATTGCACGGCGCAGGCGCAGTGACCGTGGTTTAAAACAGAGTGGAGGGAGCCAGCGTTTTTAACCATCTCCCCGTTCGAAAAATCTATTCAATAAATGGCCCCCAGATTGGGGACGTTAGAGGATTAAACTGATGAGAATAGTACTACAGAAAATACCACTCATATCGGGTGTGACAGTAAATTGCACGGCGCAGACACAGTCACCGTGGTTTAAAACAGAGTGGAGGGAGCCAGCGTTTTTAACCATCTCACCGTTCGAAAAATCAATTCAATTCATCTTTTGGGGACCCTTGGTGTTGTACGTGGCTGGGTGGAGGAAGAAACCTTCAATGACATCACCGGGACGTGGCTAGCTTGGTATCCAACCTTGTGCAAATGGGGAGTTTGCGGTTGTGCAAATGAACTGTTTGCGGTGCATTAAAAGGGGAGTTTGGTCTGTCAATGTCAGTGAAGCGGGCGTAACCCTTACACTACCTGATCGATACAACATCATACCTGATCGTATACACACACTGGATGTTTTAAAGCACGTTATTCCAAACAATTTAGGAATGTTAGTTGATTTATGCCCTTTATGGATTAAAACCCGACTCTGCGTCCACTACGTAATTTTCCATGGGAGTTTTGCCATAGATCCCCCTCCGGCATGCCACAGTCCAGGTGTTAGACCCCTTGAAACAACTTTCTCATCACTATTGTGGCCAGAAAGAGTCCCTGTGGGATTTAAAATTCGCCTGCCAATTGAAGTCTATGGCGGTTCGCCCGGTTCGCCCGTTCGCGAACATTTGCGGAAGTTCGCGTTCGCTGTTCGCGAACTGAAAATTTTATGTTCGCAACATCACTACTGGCAAGTTGTTTTGCCGCTGAATATCGTAAAAGTGCGCCATGGCCCTGTAGGAACGCCTAAAATGGGCACACACCTTCCTGGCCTTCTTAAGGACGTCCTGTAAGCCTGAGTAGTTACACACAAAGCGTTGTACGATCAGATTCAACACATGTTCCATGCACGGAACATGTGTCAACTTGCCCAAATTCAATGCCGCCAACAGATTGCTTCCATTGTCACACACCACTTTGCCGATCTCCAGTTGGTGCAGGGTCAGCCACTGATCCAAATGTGCGTTCAGGGCGGACAGGACTGCTGGTATGGTGTGACTCTCTGCTTTCATGCAAGTCAACCCCAAGACGCGTGACACTGTCGTATCCGGGATGTGGAATAACCCCCGGGGAGCTGGGGGGGTTCAGTTTATGTGGAGCAAGATGCAGCAGCAGAAGAGGACTGAGCCGAGTAGGTTAGCGAAGAGGATGGTGTAGAAGGGGTAGAGGAGGTAGCAGTAGGCCTGCTTGCAAGTCGTGGCAGTGTCACCAGCTCTGCTGCAGAGCTACTCATTCCATGCTTGGCAGCCATCAGCAGGTTTACCCAATGCGCAGTGTACGTGATATATCTGCCCTGACCGTGCTTTGCAGACCAGGTATCAGTGTTCAGATGGACCCTTTGCCCAACATTGT